>CM070771.1:168292285-169495785 GCA_036346955.1 Dipus sagitta | reverse complement strand
CATGCTGGTTATAAGCTGGTTAAGTAAAGGTGGCTTTCCTTTCATCAGAAGAAATAATGACAGTTTTTAATGACAGAGGCTATTGCAATTTGCTATATGTCATAATAGAGGTTTGAATAAAGTTTTATACAGTTCAGAAGAAGCAACCACTTTTTTTTAACATACCAGTTTTTTTTTTTTTTTTTGAGACAGCATCACAGACTGACCTTCAATTTATAATGTAGCCAAGCCTGTCCTTGAACTCCTGATATTCCTGTCTCTACTTTCTAAGTGCTGGAATTACAGACATGAGCCACCATGCCCAGCTCAACATCCCATTTTGTCAAAATTCTACCATATACAAGGCTCTCTCCATACATGATGTACTGGGCAAATTATATACATTATTTTATTTATTCCCCAACCATATGAAGTGGGTGCTATTTTTCTTATGCTCATTTTACAGTAAAGAAACTGAGATTCAGAGCATTCCTGACCACCCAGCTAAGATGCGATAAGTCTTGCAGTATTACATATATCTTGGGTACTCTTTGAGTGCTTTATATAATCTCCCTAAACAAACCTTGGAAGTCACTCCTTTATCCTGGCTCCCTGCTGAGGAATCTGAGACTTGGGGATGTGAAATAATCTCTCTGAGATCATAAAGCTGGTACCACATGGTAGATGTAGGATCCAGAGCCAGGCGGTGAGGCTACCAAGACGTGCATGTGACCACTTGCTCTGCAACTTCCCTTTCATCCTAGTGCTATAGAGTTGGGCTTCCACATCTGTGTTCTTCACTGCTGTGATGGCTCAGTGACAGGCAAGAAACTGCACAGAAATGTTGGCATGTGGGCTAGGGCATGGCAGATAGATATTATTGCTCCCGGAGGATCACAGGATGAGGGCTCTGGTATTTTATGAAGAGCGGTAGCTCTTGGGAAGCTGTGGGCACAGGAACAGCCCTGCTGGGTCAGGAAACACTGAGGTCTGTGTTGCAGAGGATGGGGGAGAAGTAGGTGGCAGCCAATGGAACTGGTGACATATGTAGAGACCAGACTGGGACTTCCCCCTTTGTGTATGATCAAAAAGGGGCCTCCTCTTCTCAATATCACTCATCCTGGTCATAATATATCCTCCGAGAAAAAGAGAGCAGCGAAGATCTTTATGCAATTCCGGAGTAGTTCTAGTCATGCGTTAAACAAAAGAAGCTGTCAGAAAAACTTCTGCCAAGAGATACTCTTCGGGAAAAATTGCTTTGAAGAGCATAACACTCATTTTAATGTCTATGTCCTAAGTTAAAGAAGAAAAGCATGTCACTACTTTCAATCAATCCTAAATGCGAAAGAAACACTTTTATTTGTGAAGTGCGGGGAGGTGACATGTGTTTACTTTTCACATCCATCCTGTGGTATAGATACTCTTTGTGTGTTTATTGTAAAAATGAGGGAACAAGCTCAGAGGACTCAAGGGATTTTGGCAAGTCACACCATGTTATGGCAGAGCACACCTTTAACTCAGTTTTATTCGAGTAATTGTTCTGTTGTATTACGTCAGAAAGTCTGTGTCCTCTGAGAAATCCTGCTAGAGCTGAGCTGAAAACCTCCTCCACGTAGACCAGCTGACAGAAAGCTGGACAAAGCTACACTACATGCAGTTCAATGGGAGAGAGAGAAATCACCAGTGGAGATACTCAACAGTGGACACCTCAAGCCTTATATTTGGCCAGCCAGGCCAAATGAGCCAACGGGTGCAATAATGACATGTCTGTTATGGGGGAAACCAACTGCTCTCTACTTGGACTGGAGGCCTGCTCCATAGGAGGGAATACATCCCTGATACTGAAAACAGGGATAGTCATGAGCCCTAGGGGTATAATGTCTGCTGGGGTCTGGCTAAATGTATATACTATGCTCACCAAACTGCCCAGTGAGCACTTTTCTTAATGTTCATACCCATATATTAATGTTACTCTCACTTTTGGTTAGAAAAGCTTCTCTTTTAAGATGGCATTGACCTTGGGATGACTCAGAATGTACCACTGTGCTGAGAAGAAGTGACGGAGGAGTGCTCAGCACTGAAATATCTCTATCACATCTTCCAAGGCTCAGGGTCCATTGTGGAAGAGGTGGCAGAAAGAATGTAAGAGCCAAATGAATGGTAGGACTCACTGCAACATGCTCCTCCAGACACAAAATGGCCTGGATATCCATGACCTCGCAGTGCCTGACACTACCTACATAAGACCATCATAATAGGAGGAAAAGATGATGACATCAAAATAAAAGAGAGACTGATTGAGAGGGGGAGGGGATATGATGGAAAGTGGAGTTTCAAAGAGGAAAGTGGTGGGGGGGAGGGAGGGAATTACCAGGGGTTATTGACTACAATTATGGAAATTGTCAATAAAAAAATAAATTAAATTTTAAAAAATGTCTGCATTCTTCAGGCTTGTGAAACATAAAATATCCCTAACCCATCAGTCATCAGATGACCTGGAGAGTCAGAGACAGCTGTGAGACTAAGAAGATGGGACTCACTGTTCACCAGTTCTGGGTCGGCACCACTCCTGTCTGCGTTCCACTCACCCTTGAACTTCCTGCCTTCAAATCCTCTCACCCAGTATTACTGGTCCTTGGACAGTAAGAGATGGTCGGCAGATCCTAGGACTGATGCTTCTGGTTCCTGTTGAGTGAGGGAGCCAGGGCATTGGTTCATCAGCCAATTAGCAGATAAAGTTGCGATGTCTTTTCTGTTACCAACCTAGTGATTTGCTTAGCTAACTAATAACATAGATCCTCATTAGGAGTCGTGCTCACAGAATTGACTTTATTAATGTTCCATTTTGATCATAATCCCTTCCTGTTACCGTTTTGGTCCCCTTTCAGTTGTTCCTCTTTCACTGAATCCCTTCTTTGTTCTAGCAAATTCCTATTCTATTCTGAGGTCCTTTTTCCTCCATCATCCTTGATGAAATGTTGATGGGCTCAATAGTGCGCAGGTAATGGCAATCACTGTGAGGTCATAAGTGCAACAGCCACATCATGTCCAGAAGACAATCTTCAAAACACTCCTCCCCACCCTCTGGCTTACATTCTTTCCACCCCTCTTCTGCAACGTGCCCTTAAGAGCACAACAAAGGCATCTCATTTAGTGCTGAACACTCCATAGTCACTTATTCTCAACCTATTAATGAAGTTTGAGTCTTTGCAGAAATCACCATGATCTGCTAAAAGAAGCTTCTCTGACCAAAGGTGAGAGCAGCCCTAATCTATAAACATAAACACAAATATTTAGAGAACAATCTGATGGGCATGACATAGCCACTTGGCCAAACAACAGTAGTAGCTTTCCTACTAGGGTTTATGGCCTTCCCAGCCATAGGTTTCTGACTAGGTTTTCAGTTTCTCCCCACAGAATGGACCTCAAATCCAATCGCAGAGTGGGTGGGTACGCCCATAACAGTCATGCCACTATTGCACCAGTAGACAAATCTTGCCTGGCTGGTTGTTTGTTTAAGTGATAACTTTTGTTAATTTTGTGTGGGGTATTTCAAATATTTGTAGCACCAGGGAAGTTGGTGGCAATAAATAATGTTCTCCTGGATTATACATTCTTGAAATGAGGGGATAATTTGTAATAGTATGAGAGAGAGAGAGAGAGAGAGAGAGAGAGAGAGAGAGGGAATAGAATGATCTTGTAGATTAATTTAATTCGTTAAACTAAGAAGGGTCTTTTCCTTTTGACTCATATTGTTCCTGGCTAATGAGAGTTTGAGCTGAAGAACAAGACCTGGAATTGGCCTGGGTGAGTTCCTTAAACTTTCTGCACCTAACTTCCTTCAGAATGTTATTCTAATGGTTAGGCTACAAATCCTTGAAAGCCATTTGGCACATTACTCAGCACAAAATGAGAACTCAATAAGTGATAGGGAAGTAAATATCAAGTGTGTAGTTGTTATGTGGCAGGCCTGCATGCAGGCTGTGAGCTGCATAGCTCTCAGGATGTCTTCCCTAGATAGTGGTAGGAATGCCACCCCTGGGGGTCATGCCAAGCAATGACTTCTTTCTCCAGGAACTTCTCTGAGTGCCTTCCATGTGTTAGCTCTTTAATCCTCACTCCCACCCATTATTGCTCCTGCTAATTATGACTTAAACAGGGATGTTAATGTCCTCTCTCAAGTTTAGCCAGCTATTAAGTAGTAAGTCTGGGATGTTAGCCATTCGTTTTATTGTGGTGTTGATCAGTACAGTTGACCTCTTTCCTGTCAATCACAAAGGAAAGTAAGATCTCAATAGCTTGTTTTCCTTTGTTAACATAGAATGCAGTGATTGTCCTTTATAGTTTAATATTTCTAAGAATGAGTTTGTATTTTCAGCCTCTGTAAGTGATACATATAATTTTAATAATGGAAATTCATGAATTCACTTGACCTGGAAAACAAGGTCACCTTACTTATCAGAATTAACTGTGTGTCATAAGGGTAGAAGGAAGAAAGAAAGATGTGGGAAGGGGGGAGAGAGGATGAGCTCACTGGGTATTGAATTAGTGCAGTAGTCGCATCTGCTTGTGTTCCTTCTCCAGTGAAGGACAAGTCCCCAGCCACACTCTTCGCTGAGGTGACTCCAGTTCTCGGGTCTCTCATGTGACTTTCATAATGAGAGCATCTTGTCACATGCTGCTTTAATAATGTACTTTTGCCGGACGTGATGGCACACGCCTTTAATCCCAGCACTCAGGAGGTAGAGGTAGGAGGATTGCCGTGAGTTTGAGGACACCCTGAGACTCCATAGTGAATTCCACGTCAGCTTGGGCTAGAGTGAGACCCTACCTCGAAAACAACAACAACAACAACAAAATAAATAAATAATAATGTACTTTGCATAGCAAGCCCATCCATGAAGCCAACTGCGTTACCAAGAAGTAGGCTCCACTCCAATGCCACAATCTAAACTTAGCTGTGTCTCTCTTCTCTCTTTGTATCACTCTCTGCTTGAAAATAAATAAACAAATAACTTTTTGAAACCCCACAAATATAAAGCCCGGAGTGATGGCACACACCTTTAATCCCAACCCTTCGGAGGCAGAGGTAGGAGGATTGCTGTGAGTTCGAGGCCACCCTGAGACTACATAGGGAATTCCAGGTGTAAAGGGAGACCTGACCTCAAAAAACAAACAAACAAATAAACAAACAACAACAAAAAGGGATATTGGCCATTCAGTAATTGTCAGAAAACGATTCACCTTGCCCATAACCATTCCCAAACAGTCACAAACTACGTTGTTCTTTCTGTTTGAGCCCCAAGTTGACTTTCTACCATTCACTGAGCTGAATTAAGATCAATAAGGCAGGAATGAATATCTTTAAAACATTTTATTTATTTAATTTGCAAGAGAGAGAGAGAGAGAAAGAGAATGGGTGTGTCAGAGCCTCCAGCCCCTGTAAACCAACTCCAGATGCATGTGTCGCCTTGGGCATCTTGCTTATGTGGGTCCTGGGGAATCTAACCTGGGTCCTCTGGCTTTGTAGGCACTTAAGTACTTTATCTGCTAAGCTATCTCTCTAGCTCAATAAAGGAATATTTTTGTTTAAAAAAAATCAAAAAGGCCATATTAGCATTTGGTATGAGGGCCTGGTTCACGCTGAGTAGTCCAAGGATATCGGTGTCTGCTGAGGGGATTTCGTTCCGTGAATTACTTCTATACTGTCTGTTACCGGCCTGGTAGTGGACACAGTGTTAAGCAAATGTTGTTTGCCTTAATGCCGTGGGTATTAAGAGAATGTAGCTTAGAAATAAGAACCTAGAATCTCATTAGCGCCTATGTCTTCATTCCCGCACTCCCCCCCCCCGCCCAACCTGATTAGTTGGGATGAAATTTAAAGTAGAATGCCATCTCCCTCCATAGCTTTCTTAAAGCTGGCTAGGCTGAACCTCAAGGCATTCAGCGCATTTTATGAGTCACCTATATTCTGGGCACTTTTTATAAGTTGGGACTGTGCCATAATTGGTACCTACGACAGGGTCTGGGAAATAATTGCTGCCTTGTGGAATGAATGATTGAGTGATTGAATGAATGGCGTCAAGAAGCTATGCGTCTGTCTTTTTCTGCAAATTCCTTAAATAATAAAAATCACAAACCAAGACTCGTTCTGCTGGGCATGTGGCAGGGACCCCGCAGGTCCTCCACAAAAGCATTGTTACTGGCCCTCCGCTTGCTGTTCTGGCCTTGCCGGGGCTGTTATTTAAAGAAATGTGTTGGGAAAGGTCTTGTTAGCCCTCTGAACCGTCTGAATGCAGTTGGAGGAGAATGCAGAGCTTTCAGATGCTTCAGAACCAGGACTGAGTGCAAATGCTGTTTCGTATTGCTTCTCTACTGGAACCCAGGGGAACAATACGAGCCTGGATTTCATCTCTTTTTAACCTGGTTTGGGCAATTGCACACATGGTAAGTCCCGACTTAGGTGGGTGAGACTTCCAAAGTCACATAAAGGAGTTTGGAAGGTCCAGAGAAGAAAACCAGAAAAGAGTTAGAAGTTAACCAGAAAAGTATGAGCAACAAGGTGATAGCCCATGACTTGAAGAGCAATATTTTCTGTGTCCTGGCAACTATTGTGGACAGCTCCCAGAATTGTCATCTGTATTTGGGGTTTTTATACTTTAATATTACATTACACGCGTGGCTCACATCATAATTTTTTAAGTTACAAAACTGTTTTGTTGAACAAAGTCATATCATTCTATTAAATCAAAATGCTGTGATTTGGTTGCTTTCTTTCTTTCTTTTTTATTATTCTGAGTAATCATGCCATGAGCAGCTTTGCATGTGCAATTTCTGGTTTTCTTTTATGATGAATTAGAACTATGTTAAAAAGGAGAAACAAAAGTGGTACAAAGTGGCACATGTTTCTGAATTTTGATTGCAGTGCCAGGAGGTCCTGGTGTGCTTGTTCTCTGTCTCTCTCTTCTTTCTCTCTCACTCTTTTAAAAAATTTTTTTTGTTTATTTCTATTTATTTATTTGAGAATGACAGACAGAGAGAAAGAGGAAGAGAGAGGGGGAGAGAGAGAGAGAGAGAGAATGGGTACACCAGGGCCTCCAGCCACTGCAAACAAACTCCAGACGCATGCGCCCCCTTGTGCATCTGGCTATCATGGGTCCTGGGGAATCAAGCCTCAAACCCAGGTCCTTAGGCTTCAAAGGCAAGTGCTTAACTGCTAAGCCATCTCTGCAGCCCCTCTCTCACTCTTAAATAAGTAATTTTTTTTTTTTTTTTGGTTTTTCAAGGTAGGGTTTCACTCTGGCCCAGGCTGACCTGGAATTAACTATGTAGTCTCAGGGTGGCCTTGAACTGACGGCCATCCTCCTACCTCTGCCTCCTGAGTGCTGGGATTAAAGGTGTGCGCCACCATGCCCGGCATTAGTAAGTATTTTTAAATGGAGAAACAGGGCTGGGGATGTGGCTCAGCAGTTAAGGCTTTGTCTGCAAAGCCTAGTGGCCCGGGTTCAACTCCCCAGTACCCATGTAAAGCCAGATGCACAAAGTGGCACATGTATCTGGAGTTTGTTAGCAGCAAGTGGAGGTCCTGATGTGCCCATTCTCTCTGTCTGTATCTCTTCTCTCTCTAGCTCTCTGCTTGCAAATAAATAAATGATTTTTTTTTTTTTTTTTTTTTTTGGTTTTTCGAGGTAGGGTCTCACTCTAGCCCAGGCTGACCTGGAATTCACTATGGAGTCTCAGGGTGGCCTCGAACTCACGGCGTTCCTCCTACCTCTGCCTCCCGAGTGCTGGGATTAAAGGCGTGCGCCACCACGCCCGGCAAATGATTTTTTTAAAAAAAGAAGGAGAAACATTTTACCACCCCAGATACCTATTGCCAGAATATTTTTCAAAGGGTCAGAATGGATACATTGAGGGAGTACTTTAGCTCCCTTTGAAGGCTGTGCTCTGTTCATTGGCATTTACTACCGTGTGATCATCTGTTCTTGTTGAAAGGCTGAAACCATGTTGGGCAAATTGCTCTCTCTCTAACTTGCCATGCTGCCCACATAAAAGCTGGGTTCACATCAGGGTCTCAGAACAACATCAGTTGCAAGGAAACATCCAGCCATCAAAGCTGACAAGAAATACCCACTCTTTGTTGCATTTCTCGTAGAACACAAATGGAAAGTTCTCAAAGAGCACCTCTTCTCTCCTTCATAATCCAATCACACGCGAAGTTGCTTGACAGCTCCCACTTAACATGCTGTCTCACTTGTCATTGCTTTCTCTTTTCTGTTTCTGTCAACACATGCTATCCAGTATAACCATCTTCCCAGAAGCCCAAACCCTGCACCAGCGTACACACAGCTCTGATGGCTGCTTGGAACCTCCCCTGGATAACAGACAGACTATCTTCTGGGAGACTTTTCCCACACTCAGATTTTTTTCCCTCTTACTTTATTTGTATGAAAGACAGAGACTGAGAGACGGTGAAGGGGAGAGAGAGAGAGAGAATGGGCATGCTAGGGCCTCTGCAAATGAACTCCAGATGCATGTGCCACCTTGTGCATCTGGCTTAAGTGCCTTCTGGGGAGTCGAGCCTTCACCTTTGCAGGAAAGCGCCTTAACCGCTAAGCCATCTCTCCAGCTCTCATACTCAGATTTTACACAGGAACAGAAAGACCCAAACTGACCTGATGGCCAAGAGTATGTCTCCCCAGGAACAGGGGGAGATGGATGAGAGTTGCGTGGATGTTCAGAGGCACAATTTTGTCTCTGTAACAGACAACAGCTACAATAGCAGCAACTCTTACAATGTATGTTTGACACTATTCTAAGCAGTTGACATGGACTGCCAACAAATCCTCTTCATAACTTCAATGAGTTAATGAATATTATCAAGCCAATATTTTAAAAGAAATTGAACTACGGATGTTTTCAGTAGCTTTCTCAATGTCACACAGAGCAGAGCTGGGATTTGAACTAAGTGGTCTGGCTCTACAGTCTTTTTTTTTTTTTTAAGTTTTATTTATTTATTTGAGAGAGTCAGAGAGAGACAGACAGACAGACAGACAAAGAGAATGGGCATACCAGGGCCTCCAGCCACTGAAGACGAACTCCAGATGCATGTGCCACCTTGTGCATCTGGCTTACATGGGTCCTGGGAAATCAATCTTGGGTCCTTTGGCTTTGCAGGCAAATGCCTTAACCACTAAGCCAGCCCTCCAGCCCCTAAAGTCTAGGTTTTTAATCATTCAGTTTGTGTACACCATCATCCCTCAGCATCCATGGGGAGTTAGCTCCAGGATGACCCCGAAAGTAGAATTCTCAGATGTTCAAGTCCCTTATATGAAGTGAGTGAGGGTAGTGTTTACATATAATATACACATATCCTCCTATATGCTTTAACTCCTCTCTACAGTGTGTGTGTGTGTGTGTGTGTGTGTGTGTGTGTGTGTGTGTGGTAAGGTCTCACTCTAGCCCAGGCCAACCTGTCACTCTGTGGTCTCAGGCTGGCCTTGAACTCACAGTGATCCTCCTATCTTTGCAGTCTTATAATACTTAATGTAATGTAAATAGTAACTATGTTATGTTAAGGAAACTATTGTCAAGGAAAAAGTCTGTACCTGTTCAGAACAGATGCAGTTTGAGGGGCATATTTTCTATCTGTGGTTGGTTGAATGGGTGCAGAAACTGCAGATATAGAAGGTTGACTGTATGTATCCATGACAACACATGTATGCATGTTTTACTGTGTTGCATATTGCATAACTTTTTCAAATTTATTTTGTCAAAGTATGAAGAACTTGAAAACAATATGAACTGCCTATTTCTTTCTCTTCTTTTATTTTTTATATTTCGAGATAGGGTCTCACTCTAGCTCAGGCTGACCTGGAACTCACTATGTAGTCTCAGGCTGGCCTCAAACTCACGGCGATCCTCCTACCTCTGCCTCCAGAGTGCTGAGATTAAAGGTGTGCGCCACCACACCTGGCTCGAAGTGCCCATTTCTTTTCTTTCTTTCTTTCTTTTTTTTTTTTTTTTTTTTTTGGTTTTTTGAGGTAGGGTCTCACTCTAGCTCACACTGACCTGGAATTCACTATGTAGTCTCAGGCTGACCTCAAACTCACGACTATCCTCCTACCTCTGCCTCCCCAGTGCCCGGATTAAATGCGTGTGCCACCACGCCCAGCTTGAAGTACCCATTTCTTGAGAGTTGCTTCTTTTAATCAAAATACTATTTAGGGGGACATTGTGAGACTGTCAATCTCCCCATGAGATCTTATTGATCTACACCTTGGAGGTGTTTTTATTACTTCTAGTTATGAAAAAGGCCTGTTTGGATGTGGTCACTGGAAAGACATGATCCATCTTAGAATCTGAGGCGTACATCTAGTGAAAAGTTATTTGATGGGATACTGACTGCTGACTGCCCAGCCTCTTAAAGAACAGGGTTTTTAATTTAAGTTGCTTTTTTTTTTATCACTTTTCCAAGTAAATGCACACATTCTGTCTATGTTCTGGGTTTGTTTTTAAATGCATCAACTTTCATCTTTAATATTGTTCTTTCGGATGTGCCAATTACTTGGTCTGGTTCATGTTTTCAGACCAGAGACAGTATGTGATACAGTGCTCAGATAAGAGTCCCTTTTTTCCTTTGAAATAAAAATTGCTTGGAAGTTAGATACAGGAACAAATCTTCCTCAGCCAGAGACATAAGTGAACTTTTTTTTTTTCTTTTTGTTTTTGTGTTGTTTGAGAAGAAAATGTCTAGCAGTTTAGGTCATGCTTCCCAGTAAAAGCTGACTTTTAAAACCATCATTCAAATGCTCTGCTTGAAACACTGCCTAAATTCTGCTCTTCAATGAGGAGTGCCTATTGAGAAAAAGCAACCATCATCCTCTGATTTTTCTGACGTGGGAGGTATTCTGGAATAGCTGTCGGGAGACCTTAAATCGAGGCCATTTCTGATAACCAGCTGCCTTGGGCTCATAACTTATCCTGAATTTTATTTGTCTTTGCCTATAAAAGCAAGGTTTATAATAAATGTTTTCTACCCTTTTATTCATACACAATTAACACATGATAAATTTCTGTGCTGGATAACCTTCAAGATCCCCTCATTCTATGATGGTATGACTCAAGGGGTGTCTGGGCATATCTGACAGGGCATCACCAACCACCTTCATGTGTGGAGCACCTCTTATTGCCACCCCATGCTAATTCCAACTGACTGGCTCTGGCTCAAAATAATTAACTTAGGGACTCTTTTGTCGATTAGGCAGTTGTTAAAATAAACAAACAAAAAAAAATTCCCTGGAAGTATCTTTGTGAAGCATTTTTCCATAATTATTTCGTGTAATTTAGTTACAAAGTATTTATGTCGACTTAATTCAATAGCAATAATCTAGCATGAAAGATAATTCAAGGCACTGAGCTGGGATCTCATTGTATTTGGGGCGGTGGGGAGGAGTTTAAAGATGAATAAGACCTGGTCCTGCCTTCCAAGAACCTATGTAAATTGGCAGAGAATGGGCTAGTGTAGGGTTGGGCGTGGTTAGTACTTGGATGCGAGGGTGGACCAGGGTGCATGAGTGCCAGGGCACCGTGTAGATGGTGAGTTGCCCTTGAAGAGTTTTTGAAGGACTGCTGTTAGCTACAGTGGCCAGGATGCTTTTTTTTAATGAACATGATCTTTATCATAGTCAGCTTCTTAGGATGAACCTGCAGACCAGACGTAGTTTATGACAGCAAGGGATTTATTTGATGCTTACAGATTCAGGGGACAGTCCATAATGTGGGCAGAAGCTGGCCCCCTTGTCAGAGGTCCACGCAGAGAGAAATCCCACCAGCAGCGCCACAAGCAAGCGCGCTCCAGGAACCCCAGGCAGAGCTCCAAACACTCTGCATGTCTTTAGGCTGGAATTCCAGATCCACCCCCAAACACACCTTGGGGCTGGGAACTGGGATTCACCTACACTGACATCTCCTCCAGCCAGGCAGCTGGAAATCTAGTAAGTTCCAAGCTTTAACAAACACCTGAATCTATTGGGGGCTGTCCATTCAAACTACCTCCATCTTGTAGGTGGCTGACTGGTGAAGAGCCTGTGGCTTGGCATGAATCAAAGCTTAGTGATGGGAACAGCCAAGGCAGGTTAGAAAATACAGGTCATTGGGTCAGGTGAAACTGTGGTATACTGTGAGAGATAGACAAAGGTCATTACATTTGATGCACTAAGTAAAAGGGAAGAGAATCATTCTTTTTTTTTTTTTTTTTTTTTTTTTGGTTTTTCGAGGTAGGGTTTCACTCTAGTCTAGGCTAACCTGGAATTCACTCTATAGTCTCAGGGTGGCCTCGAACTCATGGCGATCCTCCTACCTCTGCCTCCCGAGTGCTGGGATTAAAGGTGTGCGCCACCACGCCCAGTTAGGATCATTCTTTAGAAGGGTGAATTTTAGGAACTTCACAGGTGGGCCTGTGTACAGTTGTTTGGAGGGAATGAGCCTGGAAGGCTCCAGAACTTCAGCTCCTTGACTGTCTCCAAATGGGTGTTCTCAGAATTTAAGCTGATGGTGTTTCTAGGAATAAACGCAAAGCACAAATAATCTTGCCAGCAAGAAGTGAGCAGCTGGGGAAGAAAAGGAGATGTCTGAAGTATTCTGAAGTGAGGGGACAAGGCTCTGGAGAGCCTCTCCTTCTCATTCTCAGGTTTCAGTGAACACGATCTTCACTTCCTTCCGTCTTCTGACTTTTCTAGCTCTCAAAAATGGAAGAAAAGGTCGAATAGGAAAAGGGCCTACGTACCTTTCTGTGTGATATTTAGGTTCTCAGGGGTTTAAAAACTACAAAGATCTGCCTCATTTCACATTTCTCTGTCTTCTAACTGAATAAGGACATTTAACAGATACCACATTGGCGTTTCTAGTAAAAATTAGGGCTACATATTGCCCCATAATAAATGATTCCTTAAGCCAGGGAATGAACTCAGTAATCATTTCTTTATCTCATAATCTCTAATCTGAGCTGGTTCACACCATTCCACACGGTATATGCTGGCACAGCTTGTCTGGAAGCTCCAAGGGTCCTCTTCTAAGATGGTGGGCTCCTAAGATTGCAGGTCAGTCCTAGAACTTGAGGCTCAGAGATAAAAGGCCTCAGAAGGCTGGAGGTGGTAGAGAACACTGGTTCCTCTCTACCCACAGAACCTGCCTGCTTGGACTCTCTCTCTCTCTCTCTCTCTCAAAAGAGCCACCAAGCTGTATAGAAGCTATGGTGGGCAGCTTCTGTCATATGATATTTTAATTAAGTAGAGGGGTTTTATTTTTGGCATTAAAATCTGTAGAAAGGTCAAGGAATTAGGAAGAGAGAGCTGTCTACGGAAGAGAGAGTGAGGTGAGCCGCTTGTATAAATAATATATAACCAGTTGGTTTATTTCCTCTTACCCTGTTCCTTCAGTGCTGGAGCTTTGCAGAAATGTCAGGTGGAGGCATTTATGAAGGATGCTAGGCTGAAAATAACACCAGAGGCTCCAGGCAGGAAAGAGAGAGCGCACTCAAGCAGATGATTCTAGAGAGTTAAGGAAAGCACTATTAACAAAGCGTCAGCCCGGCCAAGGGAAGCCAGTAAAACTACCCCCAGGCCTGAAGGGCTGTCGGGAAGAAGTCATATTTCGGTGTCACGGGAGTGGGGACAGTGGGTAAGGCTGTCTTTATCAATGAAACACATGTGCCTACCCGGAAGATAGCCAGAAGAGTAATCCCCCGGTGTCTGTTCTTTCAGATCGGCTGCAGAGGTCTGTCACCGGCAAATCCCAACCAGAACCCGTAGGGAGGATGAGGAAAACCATTCCTATGTTCTATAAAGTTCAGCCTTGGTGAGAACAGAGCAAGCTAGGGTCAGGTAGAAAGCAAATAATTTGGAAGGACCAAATTCTGGCTTTGTTCAGGCCATAGCATTGGGTGGGTTGGGGGGACACTCTGGAGTTAAAAGAGCAGAAGAGGCATAGAGTATTCAAAACTAACTTTTCCCAAAGAAGGAGATTTTAGTTCTCCTGAACCCTTGGCAGAACCTCTGAGGTGGCCAGGGGAGGAGGAGATGAGAAAACACATCCATTAGTTAGGCATACTCCATAGTACCTGGAGGCAAAGAGATTGACCCCCAGATATAGGTGAGCTTTTGTGAGACATGTGTTCCAAGAGGAGAACAAGCTACAGTAAGAAGTCAGCCCATGTATCAGGAATATATTTATCTAGTAGAATCTGGTCACTTAGGGATGTAGAACTATACATGCTATGTCTTATTTCTCTCTAAACATTAGAATTAGCCGGGCATGGTGGTGCCCTCTTTTAATCCCAGCACTTGGAGGCAGAGGTAGGTGGATTGCCAGCGAGTTTGAGGCCACCCTGAGATTATGTAGCGAATTTCATGTCAGCCTAGGCTAGAGTGAGAACCTACCTTGAGAAACCAAAACCAAACAAAACAAAAAATTAGAATTGCTGAGCTGGGGAGATGACTCAGTGGGGTAAAAAGAACTTGTACAAGCCTGAAAACCCAAGTTTGGGCCCCAAGAACCCATGTAAAGCCAGATACATGCTATGGCATGCATGTATTTGCCCCCCCCCCAATGTCTTTACGCAGCAGATCTGGTAGGTTCATGTTGGCTGCCTTTGGATGTGGAAGAACGTGGATCTGTTGGTTCCTTTATCACTTCCCACGTGATCTAATGTGTGGTCATGGGATATGGGTTCTAAGGAAATGGTATGTGGGATTTTTGTTTGTTTGTTTTTCGAGGTAGGGTCTCACTCTAGCTCAGGCTGACCTGGAATTCATTAGGTAGACTCAGGGTGGCCTCGAACTCATGGTGATCTTCCTACCTCTGCCTCCCCAGTGCTGGGATTAAAGGTGTGTTCCACCACACCCAGCTATGGGATTTTAAAATTTATTATTATTATTATTATTTTAATTAATTTATTTTTTTATTAACAACTTCCATGATTGTAAGCAATATCCCATGGCAATGCCCTCCTTCCCCCCACTTTCCCCTTTTAAATTCCACTCTCCATCATATTCTGTCCCCGTCTCAATCAGTCTCTCTTTTATTTTGATGTCATGATCTTTTTCCTCCTATTATGATGGTCTTATGTAGGTAGTGTCAGGCACTGTGAGGTCATGGATGTCCAAGCCATTTTGTGTCTGGAGGAACATGTTGTAAGGAGCCCTACCCTTCCTTTGGCTCTTACATTGTTTCTGCCACCTTTTCCACAATGGACCCTGAGCCTTGGAAGGTGTGATAGAGATATTGCAGTGCTGAGCACTCCTCTATCACTTCTTGCCAGCATCATGATGCCTCCTGAGTCATCCCAAGGTCACTGCCATCTGAAAAGAGAAGGTTCTCTACCAAAAGTGAGAGTAGCATTAATATATGGGTATGAACATTAAGAGAAGTGCTTATTGGGCAGTTTGATGAGCATAGTATATACATTTAGCCAGACAGCAGCAGATGTTACACCCCTAGGGCTCATGACTACCCCTGTTTTAAGTTTTCAGTATCAGGGATGTATTCCCTTCCATGGAGCGGGCCTCCAGTCAGATTAGAAGGCAGTTGGTTTCCACCATGGCAGAGTATATGGGATGTTTTAATGTAAATAACTCACAGGGATTTCCAAGGTTATAACCTTTCATAAAGAGCTAAAAAACTTAAATGTTCTCTTAGTGGCTTTCAGCATATCCAGTGGGTTTGCAGTGTTTCCTATTCAATCTGATGCTTCATTCCTGAAGGGCTAATAGCTGTGGGTATATGGCAGCTCAGGGTGTCAATACATGTCCTGTATAGTTCCAGTGTCTTTGGCCTTGGTGTATGGGATGAAACTGACTTCTCAAAACAAAACCAAAAAAAAAAAAAAAAAAAAAAAAAGAGCTCAACTCTGCTACTTGTTCAGAAAAAGGGATGTTCTCCTAAATAAATTATGGTCCACAAAGGGGCCTTGTTCACCAGGTACAGCCAATCCAGACCCATGGGGGTTGAAGGTTCCTTATAGGTCATTCAGTTTGAAAGTCAGGTAAATTTGTTAAGCCTTGAATTCGAATATTCACTGAGGAACCTTCTGGGTGGGAGGATATGTCAGTGTTCACTGTACTTATTTGATGTATCCATGAGCAAAATTAATCCTTCCTCACGCAGCTGGTTTTCTAGGTGACATTCTACGGCTGAACCATTTCCTTTATTTTGTAATGGAAAGAAAGGTTATAAAATGTTTTTAATTAAACATTTTCATCTTTTTCTCCCCCTTTTTCTAAAAATACCCCGTGGAAGAACACTATTTTAATTGGAAGAAATATTTAGCTCAATAAAACTAAAAACATAAAACAGTATAGTCAGGAAATGAAATAACAAGGTTCGGACATCTTAAAGAGCTCGTGAGTTTTCTTGTCTATGTGAGCCCAAGAAATTTACCCAACTGCCTGTAGCTTTACTGAGCAGGCATCAAGGAATTCTGACACTAAATGAAGAGTTCGGACGTTTGCCGTGTGTAAGGCTAGTCTGAGAAATAGGAGGTCATTAGCTTTGAGGGGTCCACGTGACTACAGAGATAAAACCTATGAAAAGTGAACGAGACCCAAGAATTACATGACTGTTCAGATGAGACAATGCTACAGAGCTGTCCACATTTGTAGCCCGTATAAATGACACAATAAGAAAGAGTACTTGGCTGGAAGAGAAAGGGGGCTGTGGAAAGGCTGGCGGCGGTTTAGAGTTGGAACTCCAGTTGGGATTTTAAGGATAATTGGGACTTGGATTGACTTAGAAGCACCTTTAGTTTACTGTGGGGAAAACATGTGCTAATGGGGTTTGAAGGGCACTGGGGGGATTGTCATAGCCACTGAATACAGATGGTCCCTGAAGACCGCCAGTGGCTCATGTCTTCACAGGTAACCTGCTCTGTTTTCACAGTGTGGCTCATCCAGAAGTGCTTCTGTTTGGTGGGCACCCTAAGTCATCTCTTGTTTCCAGGTCTTTTCAGTTCTTCCTCGGTTTTCAATGCTTCTCAGTCGTCGGCCATCTTGGTCACTTTTCTCTATGCGTCCCTGATTTGCTGAGTGGTGAATGGGAGTGGGAATGTCACCTTTGTGCGCTGTTTTGTCCTCAGCTTTGGGCATTAGGGAGCTGTGTGATAAATGGCAGATTGAATGGTGAATTAGTGCTAAGTTATGGTTGGTGTAAATGCATTCCTCCCCAGTCTTTGGAGTAGGGATGGCCCTGGCTAGATGGCAAAAATGGAAACATTTCCAGAAATATGCCCCTCTGGTTTCTTACTACTCTCCTGTGGTGTCTCACAACCAACAGTGGTCATCTGCCCCCTCTCACCTTGTCTCTTGGAATCTTCTGGAATGAAAAGCTGCCTTGCCTTACGCTTCCTGGGGGTTTTGCTTGCGTAGCATTCCTAAGTAGTCTGAGCTGATGAGCTGAGTCCTCTGTCATGTGACAGCTGGTTCACTGCTTATTTTAATTTTTTAAAAATTTTGTTTATTTTTATTTATTTATTTGAAAGTGACAGACGGAGAGAGAGGAAGAGAGAGAGAGAGAGGGAGAGAATGGGCACGCCAGGGCCTCCAGCCACTGCAAACGAACTCCAGACACATGCGCCCCCTTGTGCATCTGGCTAATGTGGGTCCTGGAGAAGTGAGCCTCGAACCGGTGTCCTTAGGCTTCACAGGCAAGCGCTTAAAGGCTAAGCCATCTCTCCAGCCCTGACTCCTTATTTTATTCTTGACTCCTTTTTTTTTCTGTTTTTTTTTGAGGTAGGGTCTCACTCTGGCCCAGGCTGACCTGGAATTCACTATGTAGTCTCAGGGTGGCCTTGAACTCACGGAGATCCTCCTACCTCTGCCTCCGGAGTGCTGGCATTAAAGCGTGCGCCACCACGCCCGGCTTGACTCCTTTCTTTATTTCCCTGAGCGACTAGGGAACTACCACTGTTTTTCTTAAGAGGCCTTAGCATTCAGGTCCAAAACTTTTGTTTCAGTTATACATCTCTGTCTTCTTTTCACCAAGTATACCATTTCCTTCCTCCTTTCCTCCTCACTCCTCTTTATCTTCTTCTTCCTTCTTTTCTTCTCTTCAGCAGCATTTGTTGAGCACATAGTATGTGCCTAGTAAGTGCTGGGGACCCAGTGGCAAGTGAGACAAGCAGGATGCCTGACCTCGCTAGTCACGCGTGCTGACTAGAAGCAGTGACCTCCGCCCTCCAGTCACAGTCCATGCTTCAGGGGCAGGGTTAAGTTCTGCCTCAACAACCAGCATTATGGTATGGAGATAGACCTCGGATGACAAACCGGATGGTACCTTTATTCCTTGGGTGACCTGGGGCTGAAACTTACTCTCTTAAGGCTTCAGCTTGCTTGAGGGTAGAATAGGGAGAGTATTCACTTTCTGGAAATCATGGGAAGATGAAATGAAATGCGCTTTGAGTAGGACCTGACTCCACAGACGTGAGTAATGAGACGAGGTTGGTGACAATAGTTGGGAGGCCAGGTGAAGCATCAGGACATACTTTGACCTTAGTTATGATGCAAATACCCTTGATCTCTATGTACTTGATAAAGGGATAATGGGACATGTTTAAATTAAACAATGGGATGTGTAAACATAGTTGGCAGAATTATGAATATAGTAGTCGTATTTTCTGAACCTGAAAAAGCAGCCTCTGTGGTCTGACCATAGTGCATATGCACTTCTCCGGGGGAGGAAGACTATCTGAGTGTGGGTCAATACTCTCTGTGTATTAGGGGCTCATGTTCCTGTAACGCAAAAGCTACTGAGCGAAGACGGAAGCTTTAGGGACAGGCTGCACACGGTCGAGAGAAGGCGGAAGGGAGAGGACAACGCTGCCAGGCACTCTCGTTTCCTGCTCTATTTACTGTGCTTTGCCTGTGACTTTTTAAGTCTTAGCTTTAAATAATTGAAGATCTCCTTAAGTACCACGACTCTCACGAAAGCAAGCACTTTGCTCAATCATCCTATGCTGAACTGGGATGAAATGACTGCTGTGTGCCATCCACGACGAATTCATCACTACAATAGGCAGGCAGGGACCTGTCTGCTGTGCTGATGGGGGTCTGGCTGTGGGCTGTGGAGGGGCTGCAGAGTCATTGTGCTAGGGCACAATGAATGCCCAGAAGGACAGTGAGATTGCTGTGAGTGGTCATAGCCATGCATCCTTTTATGAGCTGGAAGCAGCTAAGTGCTCAAGTGGCCAAGCCTCATTGCCCTCCGTAAGAACACATGTGGTGTGTGTGTGTGTGTGTGTGTGTGTGTGTGTGTGTGTATGGGGGGAGGGGAGGAGATACTAACACACACGTGATATGAAAGTAGAGGAGGGGGTGCTGGAGAGATGGCTTAGCAGTTAAGGCGTTTGCCTGCAAAGCCAAAGGATCCCGGTTCGACTCTCCAGGACCCACGTGAGCCAGATGCACAAGGGGGCGCACACATCTGGAGTTTGTTTGCAGTGGCTGGAGGCCCTGGCGTGCCCATCCTCTCTCTCTCTCTCTCTCAAATAAATAAATAAAATATATTTTAGAAAAAGAAAGTAGAGGAGGGGAAGATTTGAGCAAGGATGGGGCAGGGGATGCAGGAGAAGAAGGAGCTGAGGAAACATTAATTAGTATTAAGGATATATGAAAAAGCCATTTGGAAGCATACTATTTTATAAGCTAATTAAAGCATAATTTGAAACAATTTTGGAGTGAAGATATCTTACATAAGTGGATAAAGCTACTCCCAGGAACTATGGGTTATTATTCAAAAAGTCATGTCAGGGGTGAGATAGATACCACCCTATGAGTTTTTGGTCAGAGAGGCCACAGGGGTCCCTAAAACAACATAGACTATTGCCATTGCTCTTGGTTGCCCACCAAAACTAGGCAGTTAAGTCCCTGTTGCTGAAGATATCACATGTTTTGATTGTAGAACACAGAAAACTCAAGCAGGAAGCTTTCTCCTGGCTGGCTAGCTTTCATGGTGCAAGAAGGGACAATGCGAGGGCTGGAGAGATGGCTTAGCAGTTAAGCACTTGCCTGTGAAGCCTAAGGACCCTGGGTCGAGGCTCACTTCTCCAGGACCCACATTAGCCAGATGCACAAGGGGGCGCACACATCTGGAGTTCGTTTGCAGTGGCTGGAAGCCCTGGCGCGCCCATTCTCTCTCTGTCTGTCTGCCTCTTTCTCTCTCTGTCACTCTCAAATAAATATATAAAATGAACAAACAAATAATTTTAAAAAAAGAAGGGACAATGAGGACTTCCGGGGAAGAAAAGTCATCAACAATCTTACCCTGTGTGCTCCACAGTGGACTTGCCAGGCAGAGTGTGCCCACTGGTGCAATAGGGACATACTGGTATGGGAGTAACCAGCTGCTTTCTGATTGGATTTAAGGCCTGCACCACAGGAGGGAATTCATGCCTGGCACTGTAAGCCTGGTCATAAGCCTGTGTCTGGAAAGATCACAGGCCTTAGAGGGGAATCTACTACTTTTGTTGTATTAAATGGACAGGTTGCAAACAGCCTTCTAACCATTCGTGTTTATACTCGTAGATTAGTGCTGCTCTGAATTTCTATCACGGAAGTTTCCTTTTGTAGTGGGCAGAGGTTAATGCAGAGACTCCTGGCTGACAAAAGTGCTAAGAGTAAGGGACTATTGTGTGCTGAGCCCCAAATGGGATATAGCACCCCTTCCAAGGTTCAGGAGCATTATAAAAGAGGAGCAGAAAGAATGTAAGAGCTGGGGCTGGAGAGATGGCTTAGTAGTTAAGTGCTTGCTTGTGAAGCCTAAGGACCCTGGTTTGAGGCTCAATTCCCTAGCACCCACGTAAGCCAGATGTACAAGGTGGCGCATGCATCCGGAGTTCATTCGCAGTGGCTGGAGGCCCTGTTGTACCCATTCTCTCTCTCTCTCTGTCTGTCTGCCTCTTTCCCTCTCTGTCTGTATTTGCTCTCAAATAAAGAAATAAAAATAAATTTTAAAAATTTAAAAGAGAAAGGGAATTGCTTAAAAAAAAAAAAGAATGTAAGAGCGGGGTGATTGAGAGCGGTGCTGTGAAATGCTGTCTCATGGGCACGACATGACCATTTCGCTCATGGGCTCACACAGAAAAGCTAACGGGGAGACGAAGTATGAGCCTATAGACGTGCTGCTTCCTATGCTGTCCTGTGACCTCCACGTATGTGTGGTGGCATGCTCACACTCACACACAAAGATTTAAAAAAAGGATAATGTTTATGTTTGTGTGTGTGTGTCCATGTTCACGTGTGCAGGTATGTGTGTGTGTGCACGTGTGCATTTGGAGACCAGAGTACAACCTCAGGTGTAATTCCTCAGGTGCCTTCTACCTTTTGAAAGAATATTTTATTTATTTATTTGCCAATAGAGAGAGACAGAGAGAAGAGAGACTGAGAGAGAGAGAGAGAGAGAGGAGAGAGAGAGAGAGAGAGAGAGGGGAGACAGAACTGCAAAGGAGCTCTAGATACATGTGCCATTTTATGTATTTGGCTTGACATGGGTACTGGGCAATTGAACCTGGGTCATTAGGTTTTGTAGACAAATGCCTTAATTGTTGAGCCATCCCTTCAGCCCTGCCATTTATCTTTTATTTTTCTTTCAGTTTTTATTTTTATTTTTATTTTTATTTATTAGAGACAGATAGGGGGAGAGAGAGAGAGAAAGAGAGAGAGACAGAGAGAGAGAGAATGGGTCTGTCAAGGCCTCTAGCCACTGCAAATGAACTGCAGACGCATGTGCCAACTTGTGCTTACGTGGGACCTGGAGAATCAAACCTGGGTCCTTAGACTTTGCAGGCAAGTGCCTTAACTGCTATGCTATCTCTCCAGCTCCATTCACCTAAAAACATTTTTTTTTATTGTATTTGAGAGAGAGGGAGGGAGAGAGAAAGTGACAATGTACACACCAGGGTCTTCAGCCACTGTGAACAAACTCTAGACACCTTATGCATCTGTCTTACATGGATCTTGGGGAATTGAAGCTGGGTCCTTTAGCTTCACAGGCAAACACATTAACCACTAAGTGATCTCTCCAGTCCTAAAATATATTTTTATTTATTTGAGAAAGTAAGAATGGGCATTCCAGGGGCTCTTGCTGCTACAAGGGAACCGAGATACTTGTGTTACTTTGTACATCTGGCTTTGCATGGGTACTAGGCAATTGAACTCAGGCCATTAGGCTTTGCAAGCAAATACAATTAACTACTGAGCCATCTCTCCATCCCCAAAATGTTTTCATCTATTTGCAAGGAGAGAGAGAATGGAAGGAAGAGAGGGAGAAAGGGAGAGAAAGAGGGAGAGAATGGGCCCACCAGGACCTCCTGCTGCTGCAAATGAATTTCATATGCATGCACTACTTTGTATGCCTGGCCTTATGTGGGTGCTGAGAAATCAAACTCAGGTCAAATGCTTTGCAAGCAAGTATCTTTACTGTTTAGCCATCTTCTCAGTCCCCATTTACCTTTTTTTGTGAGACTAGCTTCTCACTGGCCCAGAACTCAACCAGTTAGACCACACCAAGGCAGCGAGTGAGCCCCAGAGATCCAGGCCCTTCATCTTCTCAGTGTTAGGGTGACAATCACATACCACCACGCCTGGCACTTTCACATGGGTTCTAAGGATTGACCTCAGGTATTCATGCTCACAAGATAACCACTTTACTGATGGCTACTTCCCTAGTCCAAGAATAATTTTCATAGTTTGGTGTTTAATTCTTCTTTCTGCTGGGCTGTAATCCCCCTGAGGGCAGAGGAGAAAAATTGGCTGTTCAAGTTGCTACCCACTGGGCCTGGCCCCATGCCTGGCTCGTAACTTATATTGTTGAGTAGCAGCTGACACTGAAGGACAGACATCCTTCTAATGAAAGCATGGTGCTCATTATGCTTGCCAACAGATAAACAAATCGACTTGAAATAATGTCTCAAGTAATTCACATGTGAGACTTATTTTGTATATGGTTTGACTTTGATGCTACTGCATACATCACAGCTCAATAATTGACTTGGGTATGAACTTTTGAATTTCCAAAAGTGTGAATTGATGTCAAACCTATTCTCTTCTCTTCCCTGTGTGAGATGGAGAGGGCAGGTGGCTTTATCAGCTTGAAATCAACGGGCATAGTAGGCCTTTGGTGGCAGTGGGTTCCCGTGTGTAGGTCTCTTGTAAGAGTAATCCAAGATGTTGTATGTCAGTCAGGATCCCAGAAGGAGGTGACAGGTTCTCTCAAACTAGCCATTTGAGAACAGTTTAACTGAGAGATAACTTAAGAAAGTGAGGGCAGAGTTGACAGCAATTGTTCAGAGATGTTGCAGCTGCCTATGGGACGGAGGCTGGAGAGTTACCAGAATACATGGAGCATAGCTGGAAAGAGAGGGCCACCTGACAGAAGTGGCTGTGACGTTCACAGCATTGCCAACCCCAGCATTGTGTCAGGGAGGGAAGGTGGGTGAGTGTGAACCCCAACATCACTCTTTATTACTTCCCAATCTCCTACTGGTACCTTCTATTGGTGCAAACCAGCCAGCGCTCAGGGGGTAAGGGAAGCTTCAGTATGTAATGGTCAGTTGGGTAAGGCCCAGAGTGGGGTTGAACATGCCAGAGAGAAAGTGGGAGGTATGAGAGACAATATACAGTATAAGATTCAAATAGAAGACAAAGTTAGTCTACCGAAGCCCACCAGAGTCTGGAGAAAGCCTGGGTGATGTGACAACTGCATAAGGAATGAGGACATTTATGTGAGAGCCCTGGAGGGTGATTCTCTGCACTTCTCCAGCGAGAAGAGACTTAGCCAATGTCCAGTTGCTGCTGAGCAGCCTCGAGCCTTCCATCTTGAGGGCATCTCTCTAGCAAGTATTTACAGACACTTTAGTGTTGGGCACAAGAGTTTGGAAGGGAGAATTTTGGAGAAATGGGTCCGACAATGCAAAGGCTGTATGTGGAGGTTTGGGTTGAATGTAACGATACTTGAAGTCCGGTCCCCAGACCACCAGCAGCAGCACCGGAAGAGTGGCTAGAAATGCAATTCTAGGGGACTCAGCAGATAAGCCAGTTAAAAAAAGTGTTCGCCTTGCAAGCATGAGGACCTGAGTTCAATCCCCAGAACCCACATTTAGAAAAAGCTGGTGTGATGATGTGTATTTACGACCCCAGAGCAGGGGAGGCAGAGACAGGAGGGGCCAATCTAGCTTCATCAATCAGCATCAGGTTAAGGATGGATCCTGTCTCCAAAAAGTTGGATGGTGGTCTTCCAGGTTACCCCTGAAGTTGGTCTCCATAGGGGTGCCCTCCCCAACACAAAAGCAGTGCAAATCTATGCCCATGCCCCAACTTTGGAACCAGCATCGCAGGAAGTGGGGTTCAGGATCCACGTTTTCACAGTCCCGCCCTCCCCCCAGGGGATTCCTCGGCGCGCTCCCATGGGAAGCACCGCTTGAGCAGATGCTAAAATCTGTTGGAACATGAAGAAATTAGCTTAGGGCTCTGAATAGCACACTTTGCAGCACCCTGGTCCATACCTGTTCATCTTCTTCTCAGTATCTTTTCAAATTGTCCTGTAAAATAAGATAAGTGGCCGTCAACCAGTGTTTATCTGATGCCCTTCAAAGCTGGCGTTGGGGGAGGGGGGAATCACTGCACCAATCTACTCAGGCAGAGTCACCCTTTAATTTTTTTTTAATTTTTTTGTTTGTTTATTTATTTATTTGACAGCGACAGAGAGAAGGAGGGAGAGAGAGAGAGAGAGAAGGAGAGAGAGTGGGCGTGCCAGAGCTTCCAGCCTCTGTAAAAGAACTCCAGATGCATGCGCCCCCTTGTGCATCTGGCTAATGTGGGTCCTGGGGAATTGAGCCTCGAACCGGAGTCTTTAGGCTTCACAGGCAAGCGCTTAACCGCTAAGCCATCTCTCCAGCCTGTAATTTTTATACTTCCTTCTGAGGCTAAAGATGAATATGGAAATCCCTTGATCCCTCTTGGTCAAATGCACTACAGTGCTATGTGCTGCGTCGGTTCAGTAGGTGTGGCGTCTCTGTTAATTCTGCTTTTGCTTTATTTCAAAATATTAGTGCTAGCTTGTAGCTTGAAATGCTATATTTTTTCACTTCCTTCCTTTCTGGTGTTTACCCATAGACCTTTCTACCTTGAATGTATGTGTGATTTCTAGAATAGTACTTACCCTCTGGTGGCATGCCATGAATTGTTTTAATAGCTTTTAGTGCTGTTTTGAACATAAAAAAAAAAAAACTGCGGAAAGTGCTACTGCATTCTTTTTATGTCAACTTGTGTGCGTGTGTGAACTACCCGTGCAAGCGCTGGACTATTAAATATTTAAAAATGGAGAGTGTCTGGTTCAGCAGGCATGAGCTGAGCTGTTCTGAACTTGGTTTTGTATTTCAGCTTCTGTGAAACCCAGAGCTTTCTGGGCTTGGATTTTCTTCCTTGTCAAAGAGGCAGGAATGATTTATTGCCTATATCACATGAGGCAGCTCTTGCATTTCTGCATAGAAAAGAGGCGAGGGAAATGGTCATAGTGATAGCAGGAACTTGTCTTAAGGACAGTTTTGCAAATCAAGTGCATGCTATTTTTAAGTTGATATATCAGAGGCCATAAGATGAGTAAACTTCCCCAAAGATGCTTTTACTTGTATACAAAACAGCAATTAATTATATCAAATGACACTTGTTTCATAGCTCACTTGGCTTGGGGAAAGATTATTGCGAGCAGAAAGGACCACAGTTCTTGTCCACAGCTGCTTCCTGACACAGATCTTGTGTGGCCCCCGGGGATTGTGAAAGTGAAACCCAAGAAAGAGTGCAGCGAGTGCAAGGACGGAGGGTCAGTGCGATGGTAGTGTTCGTTTCTTTAAGGCGAACTGTTTCCTTGACTCTCCAGTCTTTTCTGGCCTCTCGCCACTTGGTTGTGCTTTGGCTTGAGGGAACCCTGACATGATGTATTGCTCAAGTGCAGATGCACGCTTATCTCAGATGCGGGGTCACCCTGTTCTCTGAAATGTAAGCAAAAGTGACATGAACTCCATCTTAGGAGCTCTGCCGTCCTGGAAGTTTATGGTGCCCACCTGACCACGTGTGTGGCCTCCATCTATCCCGCGCAGACCTCACAACCAGCCCCTTCTCTTTGGTCCCCATGTTCTTCATAGCTTTCGAATCTTCAGGGAAAAGACCTTTTGGTCTTGGGAACAGATACCATTGTAACAAACAGAATGGGTTCAACTTAGGGCATTTATGGTGTCTTCTGAGTTAAAAACAACTCCTACCACAGTGCTACAAGTAGAATTCTGTTACAGGTTTTCTTAAGAGCCATTACTCTCTGCTAAACCACATTTCAATCTTGAGCCCTTAAAACTCAACAACTCTACAGAGCAATAGAAGGCAAGAAAGTAGTTCTGTGCACTTGGAGAACTGTTTGGAGAGTAGAGCTTTTCTGGTTAGGGCCACAAGATCTCTGCAAAATGTCTCCACTCTTTGAATGGTAGAAATCTTCCATCCTGGAGAGCCGGGCAGTAAGAGTGAGGGGCAAATTTGCAAAGAAAGCTTTAGTTACCACAACAGTATTACAGTGCAGTAATATGTAATGCAATTAAAAGACCTGTGAGGCTGGAAAGAGGTCGAGAGGAACAGGACAGGCCAGAACAAGCAGTTTGAATAAATAGATAAGCTTCCAGTGTTTCCTTGTTAAGAAGAAGAGGTTAAAAAGGATCAGAGTGTGCTCTTACCTGCATTCATTCTAAGTGTCTGGAGACAATCAGCTGAAATAAATTCGGATGGCTTTAGAAATGGCCTGTGGTAGCTAAGTCACCACAGATATAAGCCAGTGTTGGGAAAAAGGAAAGCTAACAAGGGGCGAGTTACATAATGTTTATAGAGCTGCATGCCCCCTCTTTCTCTTCCTCCTCCTTCATCTCCTGCCCCTCCTCTTCCTCCTTCATCTCTTCCTCCTCCTTGTGCTGCTTCTCCATTAGTTTTGCAGTATAATACTATTACTCAAATGTGCTTTGGGGATTATACCTAAGTGGCTAAGACCACTGCTTTATTCTTTAATATCTACAGAAAGAAAGCGAGTGAGCGAGCGAGTGAGAGATTGATGGATTGATTTCTGCTTTCTGTTTATTCCAGACCTGAAATATATCTAAAACCTTGGCCTATCTAGGAGCTTAGGCCTATTTCTTCTACAGAAGGCTGAAAGTTGTAAAGCATCATACACATCATATAAAATGATGTTTTGTCAGTTAAAAAATGCCAAATAACAATTTTTTGTGATCCAGCCTGTGAGAGGATTGACTTCTAGCTGTGTGACAAGATGTAATGAAATAGCACGCATGATCTGGTGTTATTTCATTACATTTTGTGAACAACTGGTGGTTATTATCAGAGATGAAGCTTTAAAGTGGAAGGAATTGAAGAGTTCTGAGGTTTATCATAAACCATCACAAGCCATCAAGTGTAATCAATACCTTCCACCAACTTAGCGCTTTGTAAGAATCGCTTCTGGTTGAAGGCAGTGAGAGTTGAAGAGCTTTGAAATGATTCTGTCACGTAACTCGTCTCCTTGTTACTGAGTGTGATGGGTTTAGATGGAGAGATCAGACGGGAGACTGTAAACTTGAAGAGGAGATACCCACCCAGGTCTCTCTACACGCTGAGCAGTGTCAGCCCCTGGCTGATTTAGGCAGGAGAGAATGTGAGAATGGCCCAGCAGAGACTGACTCAGATAAAAATGGAGACATCACTTGAATGGCACCATATTAATTTTTTAATTAAAAATATCAAGGAACAAATGGTTCTGTGTGCCACCAGATCTAGTGGAGACAGGTGGTATGCTCAGCTTCGCCCTGGGGGCTTTTCTCACATGCCAAATTCATGTTGCCAACTTCCAAGGTGGCTTGAACAGCTGAGCCAATCAAAGTTCCAACCTGCTGACCCTCCTGTGAACACAGTGGCATCCAATCAGAGCTCACCCAGGACTAGGCTCTGGAATAATCCGGGAGCTGCAGAGACACAGTGCATCCTGCTAACAGGTGTCTTTCCCCAGGGACTGGGGCTTCAGGCAAGTGGCCTCAAAGCATGTTTGTTAAGTTGAGGTTTTACTGAAATTTTATTGGGAAGGGAGTCATTAAAAAAAAAAAAAAAAAAAAAGAGAGATCCTCATCAAAAGAGGAAGTGATCTTGGGGTCATATTGTTTTAAAATCAAAATGTAAAAAAAAAGTTTTAAAAAATTTGGGGACTGGAGAAATGGCTTAGCGGTTAAGCGCTTGCCTGTGAAGCCTAAGGACCCCGGTTCGAGGCTCGATTCCCCAGGACCCACATTAGCCAGATGCACAAGGGGGTGCACACATCTGGAGTTCATTTGCAGTGGCTGGAGGCCCTGGCGCGCTCATTCTCTCTCTCTCTCTCTCTCTCTCTCTCTGTCACTCTCAAATAAATAAAAAGTGAACAAAAAAAAAGGTTAAAGAAAATGTGCGGACATTGTGCTTAATGCATGCTTAATGTGTGTATTTCCTAGCAGAGGGCTTTGAATTTAAAAACTCCTTTGAATGTCTGGTTCCTGTGCAGGTCAATGTGACAAATGTCCGCAAGCAACAGCTTAAAGGAGGAAGAAGGAAGGGTTGATTTGGCTCTGTATTTCAGGGGCTTTAGTCCGTGGTTGGCTGACTCCATTGTTTCTAAGCAGGATATGCCTCTAGTTGCTTTTTCCACCTAGACGCTAACCTTCTAAGTTTCCATCAACTCCCACAATACTTGTCACCAGCTGAGCACCAAGCCTTCAATACCTGAGTTCTTGGTGGAACATTCATATTCAAAGCATAACAATCTTGTTCCAGCCCCCTTTTCTTGGAGAAATAGGAATTCAGTATATTTCCTTAGCAACATCTGTTATTAAAAAAAAAACACTTTTTGTTTATTTATTTTATTTATTTGAGAGAGAGAGAGAGAGAGCAGAGAGAGAGAGAGAGAGGGAGAGAGAGAGAATGGGCACACCAGGGCCTTCAGCTACTGTAAACGAACTCCAGAAGTATGTGCCACCATGTTCATCTGGCTTATGTGGGTCCTGGGGAATTGAACCTGGGTCCTTTGACTTTGCAGGCAAGTGCCTTAACCGCTAAGCCATCCCTCCAGCCCTGTTATTTATTTACTTTTAACACTGATCATAGACCAACTGCTATAGTTTTAAGGTTTTAAAGTCATAGTAAGCACAATCTTATCACTAAGAGACAGACAAGAAATGGAAATAGGGCTGGAGAGATGGTTTAGTAAGGGTACTTGCTTGCAAGCCTGTCGATCCAAGTTTGATTCTCTTCGGTGCCTGCGTAGATCTAGATGCAAAGTAGTGCGTTCCTCTGTAATCCCAGCAAGTTTATGACAATGGGAGGCAGAGCCTGGAGAAACTGGAAGCTTGCAAACAACAGTAAGAGAAACCCTGTCTCAAACCGGGGGTGGTGGCACACTCCTTTAATCCCAGCACACGGAAGGCAGAGATTGGAGGCTCACTGTGTTTGAGGCCACCCTGAGACTAAATAGTGAATTCCAGATCAGTCTGAGCTACAGGAGACCCTGCCTCATAAAAAAAAATAAAAAGAGGGTTGGAGAGATGGCTTAGTGGATAAGGCATTTGCCTACAAAGCCTAAGGACCCAGGCTCAATTCTCCAGAACCAACGTAAGCCAGATGCACGTGGTGGCACATGTGTCTAGAATTCTTTTGCAATCGCTAGAAGCCCTGGCATGTCCATTCTTTCTCTCTTTCTCTTTCAATAAATAAATAAATAAACAAACAAAAATTTTTAAAAATTACAAAATATTACACTTTTGAAAATAAATAAATAAATAAAAGAAAAAAGAAAAGAGAAACACTCCAAGGTTATCGTCTGACACACACACACACACACCATATACATATTTAATACATATACATAAACATATATCCATACACACAAATAAATAAATAAATAGAAAATGTAGGCCTGGAGAGATGGCTTAGCAGTTAAGCGCTTGCCTGTGAAGCCTAAGGACCCCGGTTCGAGGCTCGATTCCCCAGGACCCACGTTAGCCAGATGCACAAGGGGGCGCACGCATCTGGAGTTCGTTTGCAGTGGCTGGAAGCCCTGGCACGCCCATTCTCTCTCTCTCTCTCTCTCTCTCTCTCTCTCTCCCCTCTTTCTCTGTCTGTCGCTCTCAAATAAATAAATAATAAACAAAAAAATTTAAGAAAAAAGAAAATGTAATAATTTGGAGTTGTTTGTTCTGGAAATTTTCAGCATTTGTTTTGAGAACTCTAGTTCTATTTCTTTATCAAAAATGCCAACCAATTTGTAGTAGGCTTATATATTAAAGTTCTCAATAAAAAAAGAAAAACAAATACATTTTATGCACACCACACCCACACCCCAAATACACATACACAAACTCCAAGTATTGTTGCCATAAACATGCTATCTTATACTGCTGGATGCATACAAGTGCTTCCTAAGATTAAGAGCATGCAGTCGATGTAATTTGGTATCCTAATTTGTTTCCTTATGTAACATTACTTCATGTTACTGTTTTGTTTTTGTTTTTTTTTTTTTGAGGTAGGGTCTCACTCTAGGTCAGGCTGAACTGGAATTCACTCTATAGTCTCAGGGTGGCCTTGAACTCATGACGATCCTCCTACCTCTGCCTCCTGAGTGCTGGGACTAAAGGCATGCACCACCACGCCCAACTTAATGTTACTATGTTTTTTAAGAAGTGTGATCTGAAGAGGTATATTGGATTGTTTTGCATAAGTTGTTGCAATTTATCTCAGCAATTTTTAGACACATTGCTTTATCTCCGTCATTTAAAGTAATGCTCTGATGAACAGCCTGTGTATGAATCTCTGATTATCTTTGATTAATTCTTTAAGATAGACTCTCAAAATTATAAAGTTTCTGAATCAGAAATCAAATTTAAGCCCACTCATACTTCTGTTAAACAGTTCCATCTGAGAATGCTAAGTTCACCTTATTTTCATTAACTTTTTCTAAACGTTTGCCAACTTGATCAGTAAGAATGGATAACTTTTAACTTATCTCCATCTTTTTATGTCTTTTGCTTTCATTGCTATTGAGCAAACTATTTATTGTACTGATATTTTGTATTTTGTTCATTGTGTAATTATATTCATTGTCTTTTCCACAAGAGTATTTTTGTCATTATTTTATGAATGTGTATTTTAGAGAGTTGCTTCTTCATCATAATCATGAGTTTTCCCCATTTTTATGCTGTTTATTAACATGTAAATCCTTTTATTTTTATAAGTCAAAAATGTCAATTGTACTTTTTGACATATTTCATTTTATCAAGTAAGCAATAATATTGTGAGAGTAAAATAGCATAGCTTTGATATTATTTACAAATAATTTGGGCAACAGAAAATCTTTTCTGAGAATAAATGTTTTAACTGTGAACTTGCTATTGCTTTTCTATTATGCTTTAGGGGAAAGTAGATGTTCCTAACACATACCTTGAGAGACCTTTGGAAACAGTATTTCAGGTGTTTCCCTGAAAGAATTCTGCTTAAATGCTTCCTATTTTTATTTTTGTAAACATTTTCATGGTTTTTTTTTTGTTGTTGTTTGTTTTTTTGAGGTAGGGTCTCACTCTATCCCAGGCTGACCTGGAATTCACTATGGAGTCTCAGGGTGGTCTCGAACTCTCGGCGATCCTCCTACCTCTGCCTCCCGAGTGCTGGGATTAAAGGTGTGTGCCACCACGCCCGGCACAATTTTATGTTCTTATTTGTGAGGAGACAGGAGGGAGAGAGAGAGACAGAAGGAATAGGCATGCCAGGGCCTCCTGCCACTGCGAGCATGCTCCAGACACATGCGTCACACTGTGCATCTGGCTTTACATGGGTTCTGGAGAATCAAATCCAGGCCATCAGGCTTTGCAAGCAAGCACCTTTAACCATGGAACCATCTCTTTGGCCCAGATGTTTTCTATTTTATTAAAGATAAAGACTGTGTGGTCATCACTATTTTCCTGTGGGACATTACTCTTTCCTTTTTAAAGTCAGGCACACCCTTAACTGTCCTTATGGGTAACTGGGATTTCTTTAAATGTTCAGTCATTTAGACAAATACTTTGGCGTTTTTGTTTTAAATTTTGTTTATTTTTATTTATTTGACAGCAACAGACAGAGAGAGAAAGAGGCAGATATTGTGAGAGAGAATGGGCCCGCCAGGGCCTCCAGCCACTGCAAACGAACTCCAGATGCGTGCACCCCCTTATGCATCTGGCTAACGTGAGTCCTGGGGAATCGAGCCTCTAACCGGGGTCCTTAGGCTTCACAGGCAAGCGCTTAACTGCTAAGCCATCTCTCCAGCCCCCTACTTTGGTGTTTTAATATGGTACTTGTCACAGAGATTGGCTGGCTAGTCTCCAAACTTATTTCCTCTTTCTCCGGGTCACACAGCAAAATATACTGTTGGGTCATGTTTTTGGCCAGCTTTGGCATGTCGCAGAGTTACAGGCAGTGGGGTGAACATGCACCCTTCCGGACTTGGCCCATAGTGGCGCTTATTACCAGTTCCTCTGCTGTGTTTCCACGGTGGCTTGAGAAGTCAGGCATTAAAACTGAGTAGGCCTAAGATGCAGAATCTCTGGCCCTGAGTCCTCGTTAATTAGAACCTGTGTAGTTAATACTGTATTCTCATGATCGTAGTAGGGGAGATTTAAACTTACAACAGATGATAACATTGTATGCAAAGAAAATAGGTTGCTGTGGGCTGGTGTCCAAGAAGAGGGACATGGCTGGAGACACATACTGAAGGAGGGAGATGCCTAACTTTTTCTCTCCTGTGTGTGTCTGTTGTAGGTAGGTTGCATGTTCCGCTAGAGCACTCACGTGAACTTGAAACAGAGGAGCTTTGGTTTGGCAGACTCTGACATGACACAGCTTTGTCTACAGGACACATTGACTTGCATTTATCTTTTTTCCCCTGGGAATCATTTTTCAAGGGTGAAAGATAGCTAAGTCACTGAGTTCCGTATCACTGAAGAGGCTATCGTGGGGCTTTGGGTGGAAAGGGGTAGGTGTCGGCATTTTTATTGGAAATAAAATGGATGAGGCACAATGTGGTCTTATGCTTTCATAATGTTTTTAGGAACTGTCTCTTGGGAGATGAACGGATGTGTCTAGGATTGACGATTTTCATCCTGGGTCGAGAAACATCACTATATATATTTGGGTGAAATGCCAATTTTTTACTGCTTTTTCTGAAATCACTCCGGATTCTGTTTTGATAAATCTTTTATTATGGCCCAAGGCAAATGGCTGTTAAGCTAAAGCTAGCTTCTTTTGTCTCTGGAAAGCAGGTTACGAAGAGACTTGAAGCACAATGGGAAATGCAGGGACTGCGCAGAGGGGCCCGGTGACCTCTTTGTAGACTCGAGCTACATGGACAATTAGCAAACGGCCCTGGGATTCCCAAGTACAAGCAACCTCTGGCCGTGCTGCTAGAGAGGCAAGAGCAGTTGTTTCTACCAGTGAAGAATTAATTTGTCAGTGGACAGAAATGAGCACTTTGACCATGAATGAGATAAGGCAAAACAATTGAACTTTTATCCTGGAAAAGCCCCAAGAAATAGGTAGTAGGTTCTAATGAAATGTGTTGTCTTTCAGGGTGAGATTTGTATTAGAGGAATTCTTAGCATCGTGCCATAGGTGTCGTGATAGGGTTCCGAAGGAAGAGTAAGGGACGTGAAGAAGACAAGGAGGGGAGGGGAAGAAGGAAGGGAGGGAGAGAGAAAGAGAGAGGGTGATAGTTTTGTCTCTCAGGGAACAAAGGGAATTCTTGATTCTTATAGGTGGGGGGGGGGGTGGAGGTGCTATGCCATGTGACGCAGCCCACATGATAGGAGTCAGGAAGGCTCTAGATAGGATTCAAGTGGCCTTGGGGTTACTGGCAACAAGAAGGTTGGTGTTCCATCATGCTTTCAGCAATAGTATGGGGACAGAGGATTTTCACTTGTGAGCCTTCTTGTCTATTCTGCAGAGAGAAGGCGCTGCAGGTGGGTATGGCTGGTAGCGCATGTGTCGCCTGACAGAACCCACCCTGTAGGATTTGTATGACAAAGGTAAGGGGCAGAGAGAATCTTATGTTTTTTTTTTTCAAAGACACCCTGCCAGCTAGAGACAGAACTAAGAGCAAACCCAGGTCCGCTGATAACGTTTATTCTGCCAAATTGATGACTTACCATGTACCAGGTACCATGTGAAATATTTCCCATGTATCGCCTCATTTAATCTTCACAAACCATCTAAAATACCAGTCATTCAACTGTCTATGCCATACATATTTATTAGATACCTGCTATGCGTCAGCCATTGACCAAGGTGATACAGAAACATCCAGAAGTTCTGCAATCATATTCTCATATTCTAGTGGGAGCAGAAAATAATGTCTTCATAAGTCAACACATATGATCATTACTTTTTCTTAGAGAAAGAGTCTTGCTATATAGCTAAGGCTGGCCTTGAACTCCTGATCCTTCTGCCTTTGTCTCCAGTGGTGGTTTGAATAGAATAGATGGCCCCCAATATATTCAGTTGTTTATTTGTTTGTAGTTTGCATCTGCAGCCACCTGGCTGGAGGCAGTGTCACTGAGTGGATCTTTAGGTGTGGTGGTGGGTTTCAGATTTCAATCTAAAGATATACAAAGTGTGCTTAGCTGGAGTTCCTGAAGTGTGCTGTGCTGTGTGGCTTTTGGCTTGTGCTTCTCTCTCTCTGCTTGGTCCTGTGAAAGCAGGCCAGCTTCTTCTGCCATTATGGAACTTCCCCTGGATCTGTAAGCTTCAATAAATATCCCTTCCTCCATAACTGTGTCTGGTCTGAAAGTTCATCTCAGTGAACCTGAAGCTGTCTGCTACATCTCCAAATTACAGATGTGCATAACCATGACTGGTTCCAACATGATCATTTCGATAGTGAGAGTGGTATGATGGAAAGGAGAAAGGTTGGTATGAGGATAGAGGGGGCCTGAGATGGAAATGGCTTTAAATTGAAGAGGTGACGCTTGGGCTGAGACTTCTATGACAGGAAAGGTATTTCAGGTAGAGGAAATAGAACATGCCATGTCCCAAGGAAAGGAGGATCTTGGCACACCAAGGACTAAGAATATTGGCAGCATTATGGGAGTGCAGTGGTCAGGGCAAAAGTGAACTAGTGATAAAGGATCCTCAAGGCCAAGACCAGAGAAGGGCTTTGTAGGGCCATGAAGGCTGGAAAGTGACGTGATCCTACACACAGCCATCCTTGCTCCTTTTCCATCATTTCCTTGTTTTACACGTCTCTGTGATGCACCCAAGGTCATTTGGCTATGGAGTGGCACAGGTGGCATCAAGTCCATGCTACTCCAGTTCTCATTTTTATAAAACCAGGTTTAAAAAAAAATTTTATTTATTTGAAAGTGACAGAGAGAGAAAGAGGGAGAGAGAGTGAGAGAGAGAGAGAATGGGCACACCAGGGCCTCCAGCCACCGCAAACGAACTCCAGACGCATGCGCCCCCTTGTGCATCTGGCTAACGTGGGTCCTGGGGAATCGAGCCTCGAACCGGGGTCCTTAGGCTTCACAGGCAAGCGCTTAACCGCTAAGCCATCCCTCCAGCCTTAAACCAGTTTCTTTTCCTGTCTACTATACTACCTCCGCATGTAAAATGGTTGCATTCGTGTTCTGAATGTTCTTAACTTTTCAGTTAATTTTAAGTTTGTGCTTATGTTTTGCCTGAAAAAAAAAAATGGATCAGGGGTAGTGTGTGTCACTGCATTCTGTTCTTAAAGGACTAAAGGAACTTACTTTTATTTTTTTTTTAATTTTTATTTATTTGAGAAAGAGAGAAAGAGGCAGATAGAGAGAGAATGGGTGCATCAGGGCCTCCAGCAGCTATAAAAGACCTCCAGATGCATTGTGCATCTGGCTTACGTGGGTCCTGGGGAATCGAACCTGGGTCCTTTGGCTTTGCAGGCAAGCACCGTAACCACCGAGTCATCTCTCCAGCCCAGAACTTACTTTTTTTGTGTGCATAGTTTCTGATGTTGAAAAGCCTCCTAAAAGCCACTTCATTGAGTTTTACTCTAATTGGTATTTTCATTGTCTTCTGAACACTGGCCAGTCTAATGCATCAGAATAGTAGGGTGGGCCCTGGTGCAATCTGATGGAAATGTACAGAATCGAAATGGAAAACATGGGCACTCTTTGGTATTCTTTCCTGAGAACCTGAGAGAACTACTAAGTAAGGTTCTCTAAAGGCAGGCCATGGCCTCTTCCTCCGTTCTTCCTGAACAAAGCAGGTTAAGTGCTATTAGACAGGGCTGAGCAAAATGGATGCTTCACGGTGGGCACTGGGGCGGGTTCGGTGAGACTAGCAGAGAGATGCTTTGGTGGCTCAAAGCAGGACCCTGGAGCCCATTGGAAGCCTGAGAGGGGTGAAGAGGAGGCCTGTCCAGGGTTGGATGGGGACAACAGTAGTGATGACTAATAGCTATGAGCACACCTAGAGCCTAGATATTGGCTTCTAAATACCACTTTCCACCGAAAGCATGTGGTGCTCCTTGTAAAAATGACTGATTGCAGAGTTAGAGAAAGTGAAGGACAAGATGAGCCTGGAACATTATGTTAAGCCAAAAATAAAATAAAATAAAATAAGATTAAAAGAATGATGAAGCCATGTCAAAAGGACATAGAAGCCATCTGGAAAGGCGTCTCACCAGCCAAATCTGGAATCCTTTGAGCATTAAGAATGATAACAAATTATAATCTGATTAATAGAACATAAATCTGAGTCTGTATTAGCATCAGTAAATCAGTTACCAAATATAGAACTTGAAAATTTCTTGAGAAATGGCACGGTTGCAAAGGACCTTCTTGAGAAATACAACAAATGGCAACAGAAAAAGGAGCAATTGATACTTGTGCGTATGCCAAGTTTCTCTAGCTAACATTACCAGTAATGGAGCAAAGAAAATTACGTACCACCCACTCAGGCAAGGAGGCCACGTACCTCTGCCATCTTCCTGCCAAAAAGCCTACCCTCAATCTAACCATGAGCATTCACCAAAAAACCTCAAATTGAGGTCTGTTCTTTTTAAATATTTTATTCTTATTTATTTATTTATTTGACAGAGAGAGAGAGAGAGAGAGAGAGCCATCCCTCCAGCCCGAGGTCCATTCTTTAACATAACCAAGATGTAATCTTCAAACTTGCCACAGTCAGAAAAGTCAGGACAAGGTTGAGAAGCTATCAGAAATCTGAAGAAACTAAACAGCCCTGACAAGAAAGTTCAACCTTGGTCTGGAGAGATGGCTTTGTGGTTAAGGCGTTTGCCTGCAAAGCCAAAGGATCCAGGTTCTACTCTTCAGGACCCATGTAAGCCAGATGCACAAGGGGGCACATGCATCTGGAGTTCGTTTGCAGTGGCTGGAGTCCCTGGCATGCCCATTCTCTCTCTCTCTCTCTGCCTTTTTCTCCCTCAAAAATAAATAAATAGATAGATAGATAGATAGACAGACAGACAGACAGACAGATAGATAGATAGATAGATAGATAGATATTATTTGCACAGACTAGTAACAATATAATCTTTTCTTGTTCTCCTGTGAAATATTTGGCCTCTCAGGAATTCTGTGGAAAGTGTCTCCCATGCCATAGGCAAAGCACCATCTCATCTTTTCTTTGCCACCACTTTGTTACTGCAGGCTCTTGTGTGCCAGACAAGGTGTCAGACCCTTGGCCCTGGACTCCTGACCCACCATCTCTATGATTCACTGGTTGGGCCAGATTCCTCAAGTGCTCTAGTCACTTTGTGTCCATTCCACATTTCGGGAGACTCCAACTATTTTTGGTAAGAAAACAAATCTCTTCCAGGCTGCCAGTGACTTTGCCAAGACACATCCTGATTCATTACACAACCACCGAGATACAAAGCCCTAAAAATAGTGAACTTGCTTTAATGTTTCGTTTGGCATCAGGATGCTAAGTTCATATGAAGTGCAGTCAGTATTTTAGACTGATTTCATTGCTTTTCCTGGGTATTATGCACTTTGGTTGTGGAGGGCAACTTGTTTATCTCTGCTTGGCTTCAGATTAAGGCGTTGCGCTTAAATTTTTTTTTTCTTTTCACCACCCATCTGTTTAATAATTATTTTCTCTTTTCTTTTTTTAACTTACTTGTTATGCTCACATTACTGTGTCTAAATAGAGCATCTATCTTTGATTACATTGTTTCTTTTAAAAACTTTTTGCCTTGTTTGTTTAATAAGACTTTGTAAACGTCAGAGCTGGACCCCTCAATAAAGTAAAAATCAAAACTGCTTTCATAAATCCCAATAGTGTTGGTATTTATCTTTGAGATCCATTAAGGAGGAATCCTTTCCTGTTTTCATTTATTTCTTTCCCTTTATTTCTATAAGACTTGTTTGGAATTTAACTCCCCCCTAGTTGGCATCCCTGCATTTTCCTAAGTTGAAAAGCGATTGTTGGGTAAAATGGGTTTTGTGAATGAAAGTCAAGTACAATAGCTATACGATGATCTTATCCTTCTAGCTGAGCGTGCTGGCATGGGCTAGGGAAGAGGGCTTCAGCTTTACACTGTGCGCTTAGCTTTCAGCCTCTCCTGAGCTTGGTCCTGAATATCTCTCACATACATACGGATGTATATGCATACATACCTGCATTGCTCTATCATGTCAAAGGAATCGCCTGTGGTGAATAGTTGCAGCAGTGTCTGTGGTTTAGGGATACATGGAGGTCAGTGATTATGGTGGCTCAGATGGCCCCATTCCAGTTAGGTAGCTCTGTCAGCTGTGTTTGTGTGGACGCTTCCAGAAACCAGTTTGAGTTGGTTTATTTAAACATGTTCCTTGAACTCATTCTGGAACCTGCTACCTTTCCATGCTTAACGTGCAAACAGTTTGAGAGTTTCTTCTGTTTTGGCTACAGAATGTACAAAGCCCATGATTCAGGCATATTGCTGGCCAGGCATTGCCTCCTCAGAGGAGGGTGATGTTTCTTTATCACTCCATTCATTGCATCACTTGGGGGGGCCTTAGGACACTTCAAAATGTCCTATACTGTCAAGCATTTAAGAACAGTACAAATAATTTTACTAATTCTCTTACCTAGATTATTCTTCATTGGTTCGTATTTTGGCTTGTTTTGTATCCTCTCTCTCTCTCTCTCTCTCTCTCATCTCCTATAAATTACTTGAGAGTGAGTTGGACACATCATGCTCCTTTTGAGTAGATATTTTCAAAGATCAAACAAACTAATTTCCATTGCCAAATACCCATAATTAAAATTAGGAAATTTGACATTAATATAATACTATTATCTAATCCACAGTTCAGATATGAATTTTGTCAGTTACTCCACTACCTCTTTTATGACTGCTTTAAATCAATTATGTTTGAAACCAATGAGTTTTGGTTTTGCTGCCTCTGTGTTTGTCTATTTCCCATTCATTTTTGTATTTGATTGAACTGAAAATACATTAAGGGTTACTTGGTTTACAAAGGCACTGGTTTATGAGTATTTTTAAAATTTTTAAAATTTAAGTTGAATAAAGCTTTTAATGTATCTTTTTAAAATATATTATTGATACCTGTAGATTCTCATTTAAATCAGTAGCAAAGGCAACTGTAGCAAGAGCTCAAAGGCAAGGAAGTATCAAAATGTGTTCTTAAAGGTTAAAAACTATAAATGTAGAAGATCTGGTTATTAGCTTTATTGGAAGCTTTTATAACCATGTGTGCTCTAAACACTAAGTCAGAGGCTTGTGGCTAACCTTTGTGTCTCCCTGAGCCCTTGACCCTCTACTGAGCTTTCTAAATGAAGAAAATGTCCAATTTGAGCCCCGCCCCCCAAGCCTCAGCTTCCTAATGGTTAATGGAAAATGGCTTCTTTTTCACGAGGGCTACCTTCTGTGCTTCAGTTCCTTGGTCCTGTGGCCACTGAGCATGTCCCCAGAAGTCGGTACTTGCTGGTGATTGTGTGTGCTCACACTGGCTTTGTTCACAAAGGGAATATTTTGTGGACTCCATGGAAGGCCTCTGTCTTTTGTTTACTTGGGTCCACATTTTCCTTCCCACTAAAAATATAAAATCACTCGGGCTGGGGAGATGGCTTGGTGGTTGAAAGCATTTGCTTGCAAAGCTTGCCTGTCTGAGTTCAAGTCCCTAGCACCCACATAAAGCCAGACACAAAGTGGCTCACGAACCACCGAGACCGGCATTTGTTTGCAGCAGCAAGAGACCCTGTCTCAAAGAAAATGGAAGAAGAATGTAGACACCTCAAGGTTGTCCTCTGTCTGACCTCCACACATATGCTTTGGCGTGCACACATCCATACACATATACATAAGTAAATAAAATGTTTAAAAAAGTATTCAAAATCACATCTAACACCTTTATATCCCATCTCTAACTTGCAATTAATCAATGACTAAAAGGTACTGTAGGCCATCTTTTCTTTAGAGTTTTCCTTTCTGTTCATGGCATTTCTTGCTTCTGCTATTTATTCGCTTGGCATAAGGTAGTTGTGATGTAAAAGAGGGTAGTGGGAGCTGTGGGCTGGATGAAAATCTCAGGCCCTGAGCTCCTTTGCCTGCTGTTTGTGTGATCTTGGGTGGGGATGTGAGCTCTACTCTGCAGACAAAGAGCTGAGGCTCAAAGGGGATCAAGGGACTCAGCAAAGCCATAGATATACTGTTATAGGGACAAGGTTCCTTATCCCAGCTCTTTCTCTACACAAGGGTAAGCATTCCCTGAACAATCATGTAAAAAAAAGCATTGTTATTCTAAAACCATGCCTAGCACGTAGGAGGCTCTCAGTATTTAATTTATGATGATAATGATATTTTTATTTTTATATTACCTTTAACACAAATTACAGTCTACTAGTTCTATTCTGCTGCCAGAAATAGAGGCTTCGCTTGAGTGCTAATTAGATCAACTTTGTGGGCCTGCTGGGAGACCACGGGGAGGAAGATTCTGGCCACTGATTCTGTCTCTTCTCCCCTCCCCGTCTGTGTTTCTTTCTTTTATCTTTTCTTTCCTTTCTTTCTTCCTTTCTTCCTTCCTTCCTTTCTTTCTTTCTCTCTTTCTTTCTTTCTTCCCCTCTTCTCCCCTCAATACAAATCACTTTTAGTTCTTACTGCAGAACAACACAGGTCTCCTATGGATTGGGGGAGGAGGATTGCTCCTCTCCAAGTCACAGTATTTGAGAAAGAGAGAGACACAGAGAGAGAATACGGAGAAAGCAGAAGTAGGAGACGAGCTGAGAAGGAAAGAAAAGTAGAGGACAGGCAAGCCAAGAGGGAGACAAGGAGGGATATTCAGGGTTGGGATCATTTCTGGTTTCTGTGCAGCATGAATCAATTTCATATTAATAACAACTCTATACTCCTTTGTTTGGTAAACAATACATCATCTGATACTTTTTCACTTTATATTGTTTTTTCCCAAAAGATATTTTTGTCCATATAATATGAAGCAAGGTATAACCCACATAGGGTGGGTTGAACATGTGCAACAGCCTGGTGGTATGAAGTCTAGGGCTGGACCTGTGATCTTGGACAAGCCACTTAGCCACAGTAGACTTCACTTTCTCCACCAGGAAATGGGAGAGATCAAAGCACCCACCTCAGGGATTTACTATAGAAACTCGTAAATTTTATCCAGGCATGGTGGCATACGCCTTTAATCCCAGCACTTGAGAGTCAGGGGTAGGAGGATCACTGAGAGTTCGAGGCCACCCTGAAACTACATAGTGAATTCCAGGTCAGCCTGGGCTAGAGCAAGACCCTACCTTGAAAAAAAAAAAAAAAAAAGAAAGAAAGAAAGAAAAAGAAATTAGTAAGTTTTTATAGGTAAAAACTGTCACTACTGCTTGCCTATAATCTGTGTGACACAGCATTACCTGTTGCCATGGTTACTGATTTAAGAGAGGAAAAGTAGGAAAGATGAACTCCTTTAGCTTGACTCTCATCTCATGCCCGTCTTCTTTAACCTTTTTGTTTTATTATTTTATCTATTTGAGAGAAAAAGGCAGAGAGAGAGAGAATGGGTACACCAGGGCCTTCAGCTGCTGCAAACTCTGGACACATGCACCACCTTGTGCATCTGACTTATGTGGGTCCTGGGGAATTGAACCTAGGTCCTTTGGCTTTGCAGACAAGTGTCTTAACCACTAAGTCATCTCTCCAGGCCACGCCTGACTTCTTTACCTTGCGGGAGTAGGGTTCCTCCCTTCTTGTCTCTTCTCACACTCTGCCTGCCCCCACGCTGCCCCGCCTTCTCAGATTTGCTCTTCTTGGGCTTCTGAATACATTACTCCAAGCTTGTAGGCCTGTCAGCTCGGCTCAGTTCTGTCCTCTTGAATGCTAAGGACTATACAGTGAGCATGGAGCTTTGGCCTGTGTTTGTTTGCATTCCTTTTTCAATATGATTTTAATATTTATTTATTTATTTATTTGAGAGACTCTTGTCAGCCACTGCAGGCGAACTCCAGATGCATGTGCCCCCTTGTGCATCTGGCTTATGAGGGTCCTGGAGAATTGAACCAGGATCCTTTGGCTTTGCAGACAAACGCCTTAATCGCTAGGCCATCTCTCTAGCCCCCATTTTAATGGACCAAATGACATCTCTCCAGCCCCCATCTTAATGGACCAAATGACTGCCTGACCTGCCTCTTCATGGAACTGAGCCTGAGGAAGAGGCTGAGACTAATAGGAAAATGGTAGCTAAAGAGCCAGTGGAGCTGAATTCCGGACAGCATGGGGAGCTGGTATCTAGATCCACCAGTAGCAGTATGGAGGAAAGTTCTGGACCAGAAAGCAGGCACATGTTCAATATATAACGTATGGTTCTCCAGGTGTTATTATCCAATGCCTTTTGCACCTACAAAAGGCAAAGCTGTCACAATGCAGGGTGACAGTCATGGCTATGACCTCTGAAACCCACAATCAGTTAACAGATAGCAGCAAGCCTGCGTTACCACTCTCCTTCCATCTCATTGACTAGAGCATGCGTGTACTAAGGGCTCGTCCATAGCAAAGCTCCGGACAAAGCCCTGGTATTCCTTAAGCTGTTTGTATTCTAGGACCCCAGCCTCTAGCCTCCAGTGCTTCATTCCAAACTTTCTGATCCTTTAGCAAGATTTCCTGAGTTTTTTTGTTCACACCTCCCCCCCCCCCCCGTACTGGGGCTAGAAACCAGGGTCTTGTGCATGCTCGGCAAGCGTTCTACCACTGAGCTAGTTTCCTCAGTTCTTGAACAAGCCACTTAACACTTGGCTCTCAGTGCCTGTCCACATTGGAGGTGGGTGGCTTACCAAGATGGAGGCCTTGAGGTTAGGATCCCTGCTTTAGTTATTTTTGTGTTGGGGTGACAAAAAAAACATAAAAACAACCTCACAACCAACTTCATGGGAAAAAGGATTTGTTTTGGCTCATGATTTTACAGGATTCAGTCCATTATTATTTGGTTCCATATGCTTGGGCAGAACATCATGGTGGCAGGACATACTGTGGAAGAGAATCCTTCACTTCATGTCTGCCTGCAAAACCTAAGAACTCGGGCTGGAGAGATGGGTTCGAGACTTGATTCCCCAGGACCCACGCTAGCCAGATGCACAAGGGGGCGCACGCGTCTGGAGTTCATTTGCAGTCGCTGGAGGCCCTGGCATGCCCATTCTCTCTCTCTCTCTCTCTGTCGGCCTCATTCTCTCTCTGTCACTCTCAAATAAATAAATAAAACAGAAAAAATTAAAAAAAAAAACACCTAAGAACTCATGTTTGACTCTCCAGGTCCCCATAACCAGACCCACAGTGACACAAGGGGCCACACGTGTCTAGAGTTTGTTCACAGTGACTGAAGGCCCTGGCGTGCTCATTCTCTCTCCCTATATGCCTCTTTCTCTCTGTCCCTCTCTCAAAGTAAAAACAATAAAATAAAACAAACATGAATTGGTTGGGGACATTTCATAGTTGATCAATAACACACCCAATGGCCATCAGCTTCAGTGACATCACAAGGACTTCAGCCAGACTGTGGCTATGTCCTGCTTCCTACAGCGTGTTTTCAGTTGGCAAGAGGCAGCAGGCAGAGAGGCCCACGTCACATCAGCAGTGGCTGGTCTTCATCTGGTGACAGAGGAGTGGGTAGTGGGGATGAGCTACTGTCTCACCTTCTCAGATTAGAAGCAATGCTGTTCTCCCAAATGCGAATATGTGAGTGTCCCACCCAGGGGCCCTCCACTTAGTAAGACAGTTGAGCTGTGGGCCGACTGCAGACGCCTTCCTGAGAGAAAGCTGGGCCCTTCCCAGGTAACCAGGATGCGCAGTCACCCAAATCCCTCCAAACCTGTGGGGCTGAAGGAAGCAGGAAGACAGAAGGGAACTGTGGGAAAGAGAAGGTGTGAGTTCTAAAAACAAGAGCCAGCCCTGCTGCTGCCTCCCACCAGCCGGCTCTGTCAGGTGCGCCTGCCCATGCTGGCAGCCGGCAGGCTGTGGGGAGGGCTCTGTTCTAGTCCCGATGAGGTGCTCTTTGCTTCTTGAGCACCCTGAGGAATATTCCCAGGACCATCTCTGCTGAAATCTGTCAGTCTTCACAGCACCGAGGTCACATGTCTTCCCTAAATTCCCTTCCCAGCCTGGGCACGGTAGGTGCGGGGTCTACCCGCAGGCTCTTCCGGTTTAGTTTTGGAGAGGGTGAGCTCCCCCAGCGAGAGCTGCACTCCACGTGACCTGGGGGAGGGGGACCAGGCTCAGGGTGTCAACATGAGAGACATTTTCTGGAATGAGGCCTGTGGTGTGTCTAATCACCATGGTCCACGTGGCTTTACCTGGTATCTGAGGCCAAGGAAACCAGGGGGTATAAGGAAGTATGGTTGTGTTATGGGGGTTGGGGGGGCTGTGGAAGCTGAGGGAGAGGGAAAAGAGATGCTAGAATGGGACAGTGCTCCATGTGCCAAAATTTCAGCCGGCCTCGGTCTGGTGGAGGCCCAGGAAGATGCGAGCTGCGAGTGGCTTTATCTTATGGGCTCACAGGCCTGAGTCACATTTGTGTTTTCTACATGGACAAGACACAGCTCTCTGGCCAGCCTTGGGAATACAGGATGAGGTGAGGTAGCTGTCTGGGTTTTCTCTCCCTTCCCAGTTTGTGCTCCTGGCCAGCATCTTCAGGGAGGTACCCGCCTCCAACATTGCCTTCTCAACAACTTGCTCCTTTTCAGATGAGATGACCAAAGAAAGCTCTTGAACAGGAACTAGACATGGGGACATACTAGGTCACCGTATCCTCTCTTAGGCTTACTTCAGGCATGCTTGTGGTGCCTGTAGCTTAACGTGGGGGAGAAGAGGAATTCCGGAGGGAGGATTCTAGCCACTGGTCCCACAAGCAGATGCCTGAGAGACACAACCAGACCGTGGAAGTTTCCAGCCCCCTATAACTTGAGAATTAAGGCAAATATTTATCATGGAAACAACACTGAAATCCCAAGGAAACTTAAATCTATGGAGGCGAGTGACTTGTGTAAGATCAGATTTGTTCAAGAATCATCCATTGAGTGCTAGGTACTGGGGAGAAAGTTGAGATATGATTATTCAAGTGTTTTTAGGGGCTGGAGAGGTGGCTTAGCAGTTAAGGTGCTTGACTGCAAAGCCAAAGGACTCGGGTTCAGTTCCCCAGGACCCACGTAAGCCAGATGCACACGGTGGCGCATGCATCTGGAATTTGTTTGCAGTGGATGGATGCCCTGGCATGCCCATTCTCTCTCTCTCTCTCATAAATAAATAAATTTTTTTTAAAGTGTTCTTAGAGTCACCAGTTCTAACAGGCTCACCTGTAGCCACAGGAACTCTTTCAAACACAAATGCCTCAAAATGAAGCCAAGAAGGGTCCAAGTCCCCTGTTGAGAAAGAGGGATGAGGGGCCAGGACTTGGTCTTAGGCCAAAGCCAGACTGGTATGCCACACTTCACATGCCCGCTGGGCGTGACGTCCCTCGAAGTGTTTTCCTATCTGTCAGTTCCATACTGGCTTTGGCCTCAGACTCAACATACTCCTTGCTTCAAGACCTTGTTGCTCAAGGCTTGGGGTACATTAGGTGCATTTTCCATCTTCCATGTTACTCTGAGTGACAATTATACCAAATATTTTGCTATCACAATCCATGGGGTACAACTTTATAACCCCCTCTGTTTTCTTTATCATTTTTAGCCTGTGCATGCATATTGCAGCATAGTATATTTATGACACATTGCCACCTGTTGCCAATGTCAATAGCACACATTATAGTTTTTATGACAGCAGCATTCTGTTTCTAGGGACCTATTTCCATGCCTGCCAACTATGCTGTGGGACAAACAGCCGCAGAATATCAGAGTATAGAATAGTTGCTGGTACTCGTTTCGAGCTCACGAGCCTGCAGGTGGACCGGACTTGTCTGGACTCAGATCCAGGCTGTGGTTTCAGGTCAGGTTTGACCCACAAGGCGCTCCTTCCTGAACCAGAAGACAGTGAGGGCATATTCTTCTCCGAGTTGTGTCAGAGATCCATCCCATGCAAGTGGAAGTGCCCAGTGGCAAAGACTCAGAAATTGGTCATTGTCACTGTCCACATTCCACTGGCCAAAGCAAGTTTCCTAGCCAAGCACAATATCCACACACATGTGGCCAACGAACTGCACAAGCACGTATTTGCGTGCTAGTGGGAACGTGGCAGAGAAAGGCATGGCGGAGCGGGAAGATAATACAATTGCTGGTATACTGCTGTGGAGGAAGGCTATCAAGGGGTTGGGGCAGGGTCCTAGGTTTCCAGTCAAGCCTCTTGCATTGAGCCCCACCATCAACCCCCTACTCCCACAAATACCCAGTAAGGCTAATTCCTAAACATTTGAGGGTTACATAATAGAAGTCTGGGTGCTATTTGGCTTTCCCACTACCCTGGCAAGAGCCATTTTCAGGTTGGTTGAGTCAGTTACCACTTACACTACCATCTGCTTTCCAGCTTCCAGAAATTCACTGCTGTTGTCTTCTCTCCTTCCCCCCCCCCCCCCCCCGTGGGTTTATGTAAGTCATAAAATCCTTTTACCGACATCTTGTGGAGTTTGGGGAGGGAGCAAGGCTAAATGCCTGTTTGCAATCCATCCTCATTCCCACCCGGCTCTTTCTTGCCATTGTAATGATCAGCCGCCTTTCCCACATCAGCCTCTCTGGCTCTAATCGCAGCTGCTCAGAGACCCATGTTTCCCGGAGACAACCAAGTGGAGGAACTTGGATGAAGTGGCTGCTGGCATGGTGACTCACCTCCTAGTCTGAGTTGTAGGAACATAATGTCAGCTGCAGAATAGTCCTTTTTCTGACTCAGTGTCGTGCCATAACTACAAGTCAGCTTTAAGAAGTTATCTACCTCTTTGGAGTTCTGGACATTATTTTTATTTTTATTTATTTATTTCAGAGAGAGAAAGAGGCAGAGTGAGAGAGAGAGAGAGAATGGGCATGCCAGGGCTTCCAGCCACTGCAAAGGAACTCCAGATGCATGCGCCCCCTTGTGCATCTGGCTTATGTGGGTACTGGGGAATCAAACCAAGGTCCTTTGGATTTGCAGGCAAGCGCCTTAACTGCTAAGCCATTCCTCCAGCCCAACACTATTTTTTTATCTTACACTTACACACACACACCACTAACCTATAGTTCTCAATGAAAAGAATCTAAACTATAGCTATTTTGTTTCTTTCAAGTATTTTCACTCCTAAATCATAGGTGTGGGGACTGGGGTGATGGCTCAGTGTGTAAAGTGCTTGTTGTATAAGCATGAGGATTCAGGTTTGGATCCCTAGCACTCACTTAAAAGCCAAGCATGGAGGTGCATTCCTGTAATCCCAGTGTTACTGAGGCAGAAAAACAAGAATGTCCCCAGGGCTAGCTGGCTAGCTAGTCCAGCCAATCAGTGAGCTCTAGGTTTAGTGTGAGACCATCCCAAAACAAAACAGAAACACAAAAAGGTAGAGTCATTGTGGAAGACATTGACCTCTGGCCTACACACACACACACACACACACACACACACACACTCAACTATGTGCAGACAGACACATGCACTTAACACATATACATGTACACACACACACATATATGAACACACATGCATGAACAGCACACACTCATACCCATGTAAAAAAGAATGAACGGGAATGGAAGGGACAGTCTATCAGTCACAGTTTAATTAGCTATTCAACATTTCAGTTGTAGATTTTTCCCCTCAGGGTTTCACACTGCAGAAATGGGAATAGAAAGGGCATGGATGCTACAGTGGTAATATATTCATGCCTAAAAGTTGACCCACAACCCCACTGACAGTATATACAGCAAGCCTGGCCAAAGTCCTGTTAGGTGAAAACCATCTCAAAACCAAACATTTTTGGAGAGCTACTGGGACATAGCATGTTCCTAAGCTGTGGCATAAGGGGCAGTGGCCTGAAATGGTTCGTGAGCCTGAAATCAGAAAACTAGGGTTCAGATCTGGTCATTAGGCTCCATATGAAGTCTGATAAGTTTCTTGCTCTCTTAAATGAGAAAACAAGCCCTCTTGCCTATTGGGGTGTTGTGGGGAATTAAAGGGACAAGGTGAGCTGTTTGCTAAGTACATACTGCATTCAGAGACAACATCTCTCGTTGGCCTGAAGCTTACCAAGTAGGCTACACTAGCTGGCCAGAAAGCACCAGGGATCTTCCCATCTCTGCCTCCCCAGTTCTGGGATTACAATATGTATCACCATCCCTCGTATCATTTTATGTGGGTCCTGGGGACCATACTAAGGTCCTCATGCTTGTGAGGCAAGCACTTTACCAACTAAGGGATCTCCTTATCCCTGTTGTTATTATTCAACTATGAGGGAAACTGAGGCCCGGGAAGCTGTTTGTTGGTGAAGCTGATCTCATTGAGTGGTGGAGCCAGGACCCACCGGCAGCCTAGCTGTGAAGGTCTTCAGGGTAACACTGCCCACACGCACTCTGAGGCTGTGGACTGACCCCCGCGTGTGCTATCATCCTTTCCTGCTGCTTCTTTGCAGACCCTTCCTCCTCCACAGGTCCTATCCTGGTACCTTCTCCCCCTGCACAGGCTCCATACCTGTGGCTTTTGTCACCATCTGTATTATAGTTACTTTTCTCATTGCTGTGGCCAGATACCTCACAAGAAACACCTTAAGGGAGGAAGGGTCCACCTTGGCTTGCAGTTCCAGAAGGGATACAGTCCATCATTCAGAGAAGACCTGGTGGCAGAAGCATGGGACAGTTGGTCATTATCTGTCCCTAGTTAGGAAGTGCAGTAGGGTTGGGAAGCGGGGCTGGGCTATCGGACCTCAAGGCCCACCCCAAGTGGCCCGCTTTCTCTCATGATTCCACAACCTTACAACGCCACCAGCTGGAAAACACATGTTCAAACACGTGAGCCTGTGTGGGGGACATTTCCCATTCAAACCATTTATAGGCTAGTGAATTCCAGACTTGTGTCCACTGAAGTCCCCTCGTGGCTCCTTGAGGGTTGATTCAACGGCTTAGTGTCATCGTTTGAGCACCTTGAAATCCCTGCCAACTCCTCATATATAAAATTTAAGTATGGCTTTTCTTTTTATCTACTATACCAGGTTCTTGTAGGAGCAGCCATCACTGATGAGGCATGAGAGCAGCCTTGAGGGTCTTTATTTTCCTCCTGTGTTCATCTGGGCCATCACTGAGTCCTTCCACCTCTCCTCAGTTGCTCAACATTGTTGATGTGCATATCTCAAGTCAATATCCTAGTCCAGACCAGTACCATCACTCGACTAGATTACTGTGTCCCCCTCCTTCAGTCTTGATGTCCTCCAGTTCATACGTCACATTGCTGTCAATAGGACCTTTCCATGACATGAAACTGACCATGAACCTTCCTGCTTAGAAATGGGGTCAAGGGCTTCTACTGTCCTTCAGGTAAAGGCCACCTTCCTGAGCTCAACTCCTAAGGCTGGTGATGAGTCTCTATCTTGCTTTTCCCTCCATCTGTCTCTACAAGCATAGCAAAATTCTTTCAGCACCTCCATGTACCGCTGTTTTACCTAAGAACCTTTGTACATGAAGCCATTGCTTTTGGAGAAAGCTAGCATGGCTTGTGCCAAGAACAGTCTCCATCCTTCAACCACTGTCCTTTCCAGATCCAGCTCCTACTTATTAGTTTAAAGGGAACTTTTTTGGGGGGTAGGGTGGGAAACCCTCTTCAACTTTTCTAGCCTGTAAAGGCCTCTATGTAACCCTATGTAACCCTTACTATCATTTATTGAAACTTGTCTGTCTCTGGCTACACTGTACATGCCTTCAGGCTGGGTTCCAAGTGGGTCTGGCTCATTACCATAGTCCTTGAAACTAACACAATGCCTGGCACATAACAGGAACTAATTATTTATTGACTATTACATAAAAAACCAAAGACTATAAATTCCCAACATAAGACCCCCCCAAAATTCACTGATCTTTTGTCCCTAATAGATGACCAAGTGAGGAGACAAACTGAAGACATCAGGCACTAAAGAAAGTAAAAGGCAGACTTTCCTCCTCTTCTCAGAAATTCTGATGCCCTATTAACTTCACTCACTTGTACCCTTGGGGGAAGAGCTGTGGTGCCGAGGAGACAATGGCCAGTGACGTGGGAGGTACTAACTGCTTTGTCCCCCAGGAGAAGGGGAGTGTCAAGGACCTATTTCCAAATTGGATGAAGGCGGTGACTGTTGCCCCATTTAGCCTCCGTTCTTTAGGCATGAAAATCCTTGCTTGGCAGGAGAGGGTTCTCCGGACACTTAGCAAGCAGGGACTGAGGACAGTATAAGGGCTGGCCTTCACCATCTTGAAACTTATCTGCCAAGCACATCATTGTCAAAACCAAACATCATCTGTCTTCAGAAGGAGAGGAAACATTGTTTGAGGTAACCTGAGTTCACAGTACCAGCCCAAGCACTTTTACTGAAACAAGCTCATCACACACTTTTCTCGACAATCACTGTGGGTTAGTTGCCTCTGTGTCCACGAGAAGTCTCTTCATCAGTAAGATGGATCCTACGGCCAGTGGTGACTCTGTCATTAGCGAGGAAGTTCTCAAGGGGACCTGTTATTCTCTTAGTTCCATCCAGTTTGCCTATGAACCCTGTGGGCTGGTTTACAATTACAAGTGTATTTGCATCATCTTCTTTTGCTGTCTGTTTCATTTCCCTAATTTAAATATTTCAATTTTTTAAAATTTATTTGAGAGGGAGAGGGAGAGAATGGGTCTGCCAGGGCCTTCAGCCACTGCAGACGAACTCCAGACTTGTGCGCCCCCTTGTGCTCAGGTGCGACATTGCATGCCTGCATCACTGAATCTGGCTTAGTGGGACCTGGAGACTGGATCATGTGTTCTTAGGCTTTTCCAGCAAGCGCCTTAACTGCTAAGCCATCTCTCCAGCCGTCATTCCCTAACTTAGTCTCTGCTTCTTCCCTCATCACTTTCATTGACCCACTGTAACCACTGAGGGCGGTGGACTAGGTCCATTCCACTTGTTGTTCATCTCCCAAGCCAAGTGTGATGCCCGGCATGTACTCACCATGTTCTTGGTTGAAAAGGAGCTGGTTGAATGAACATCACACTGACGAAAGTGCTGGGGCAGATGCCCGGACTCTTGCAACCATTACTGGGTCTCCACAGACAGTCATGCTTAGGTCACTGAGGGTGAAACAAAAAATTGTAGCAGAAAAACAAGGAAGACGAGGATACCCCTTCTCACGCCTCATGCAGAACACAAGCTCTGATAGTCCAGCCATCATCCCACTGATTTTTTTTTTTTTTTTGTGCCGGTCACTAGAGCATGTTCTATCACATGTTAGGCCCCAACTGAGGGGAGAGGCTACAAGGCTTGAGTTTGTAGACTGATTTAATGAAGGGACGATCGGCAGAGGTGCAGGAAGAGGCTGGGGAGCTAGGCAGGGTTGCTCAAACATCTGGGGAGCAGCAATGTGGGAAGCCATTGTGACTCTCAGTGTGACAATAAAAGCCAGGATCCATGAGAACTGAAGGTATATAGAGGGCCACAGACAGGGTCCCACTGCTCTAGGAGATGCAGCTACTCTCTGCAGCATGGCATAGGACACAGGATGGAATCAGGGTGTGGTGCCTTTCCCTCCTCTTGCCCTCTGATCTCTTTCATCATCCTCAGTTGGTGGTGCCTACTGGGAAAGGACCCCAGGTGACATCATGTGTAGAGGTCAGCTCCAAGGACATAGAGGGCAGGAATAAGCCAGCATGTGCCGTGATCATTGCTGAAACTCTTGGAACAGGGCTTCTCGGAACCCAGCTTCTTCCTGGTCATCCTGTCTGGTCAGTCAGCCCTGGTGCTGGCTGCTCCTTGACTGTGGTCCCCTGCTGCCCTGCCTTGCTGTTGTTGTTCATGTGCCTTGCATTTAAACTCTAATGGAGAAAATCCATGGTGTCACTAGACAAGGATGTCTCAGACCAGCCTGTTTAAAAAAAATGCATTTGGGTTAGTCACCTGTTGTACTTATCCTCACATTGCTAGGGCAAAACACCCAACCCAAAGCAGCTAATGGGAAGAAAGGTTTTGTTTTGGCTTACAGTCTCAAGGGGAAGCTTCACGGTGGCAGGAAAAAAGATGGTAGAGCAGAGACTAGACATCATGTCTTGCCACAGCAGGTAGAAGACAGCAGCAAGAGTGAGCTAAGTTCAGGGCTAGACAGATGGCTTAGCGGTTAAGGCATTTGCCTGCAAAGCCTAAGGACCCAGGCTTGATTCCCTAGTACCCACATAAGCCAGCTATACAAGGCGGCACATGTGTCTGGAGGTTGTTTGCGTTGGCTAGAGGCCCTGGTGCACCTGTTCTCTCTCTCTGTATATATGCCTCTCTGTCTCTCTTAAATAAATATGTTAAAAAAAAGATCAAACTGAGCTCTAGCAAGGAAGCTTGAGGTATAACACCCCAAAGCCCTCCCCCAGCAACACACTTTCTCCAGTAAGGCTCCACCTCCCAAACTGCCACCAGCTGGGGACCAGGCATTGAAAACACATGAGGCTATGGGGGACACCACATTCAAACCACCTCATTACCATATCTGCTTAATGAGCTACAAACATGGCTGGCCTGTGAGGAACAGTCTCAGGCAACTCAAAGGAAACTGTGACCGGAAGAAGCCACCTGGCATAGCTTGTCACCTTCACTTTCACCCAAGTGGCCATCCTTCTCACATCTGAAGTATGATAATGTCAGTATTAGGTTAATGGCTAGAACTTGCTCAAGCCTACTATGATGGTGACACAGGACAAGATGCCCTGTTGGCTGGATTCATCGACAGTACCAGGTTCTGCTAGGTTTTAGAATGTGGTGTATTTTTAGCCTGCACTTCTGCTCTGGAGTTTGCTAGGAAATCTGTCATGTCCCTGATGTCATACTCTGCTTTGTGAGGTACTGTCATTCTGCTTCTAACTGAGTAACCATGATGCATCTATTTTAAAAACAATTTTTAAAAATATTTTATTTATTTATCTGAGAGGAAGAGAGAAGAGGTATATATATATATGAGAATGGGTGCACCAGGACCTCCTATCCACTGCAAATGAACTCCAGACACGTGTGCCGCCTTGTGCATCTGGCTTTATGTGGGTACTGGGGAATCGAACCTGGGTCCTTTGGCTTTGCTGGCAAGTGCCTAACTGCTAAGCCATCTTTTCAGCCCCCATGGTGCACTTTTAACATAGGAAGTAAATGTGTCTGTCAACGAGGCTCCTGATAAAAGGAACAGGCATGATGCTGTTTAATCATAATCAGCTGTGCAAAACCTCCTAGAGCTAGGAAATGGGAGTTTTCTAGTATTTTGGGTTATGATAAAAGTTGAATTTATAAACAATGGCAGCAACTGGTTGTTGGTGGTAGCGATGCTGTTTTCTGTGGGTGCCTTGTTCTCCCTGGGCATGGAGTTATCTTCCCTGTCACTGCCTTCAAGAACAGAGCCAGGGGGATAGCAGGATAGTGCCTTTCTCGACCATTCCTCGGTGTCAGAGCTTCTTCGAGCCCACTTGAGAACACCATTCCCCTCCACCTCCATCTTCTGAAACACACATCATTCTGGGTCCAGTCGTCCCTTCTAGGGAGGCAACACCTAGGCTGTGTGGTCAAGCACCTGCATTTTACACCTCGTATCTCTAGCATCACCAAGACTTTAATTTCTTCATTGGGGTGTGAGTATGTTGTGTGTGTAGTGTGGTATGTGGGTGAGTGTGCAGATGTGTGTCTCATATGTGCATATGCATTGGCTAGAGGAGAACATTGCATGTCCTCCAATATCACTCATCCATGTGTTTTCTCGAGATGGAGTGTCTCACTGAACCCAGAGCTGCTGTTTTAGTTCAGACTGGCTGACCAGTAAGCCCCAGCAATTCTCGGGTCTGTGCTTCCCACTGGGGAGTTACAGGGCTGTGTGGCCACACCCAGCTGTTCATGTGGGTGCTAGGGAATCAGACACAGGCTGAAATAGGTTTTCTCAGACCCTCATGCTTGCCTACTGAGTCATCTTCCCAGCCCATTTCTTCATCTTGAATATGGGATGGTGTTAGGTGAATCTGTGTGCTGTCGTGGTTAAACAGGTGAGCATTGCTTTCAAATGTCCACTCTACAACCCCCTAGCTGTTTGACCTTCAGAAAAATTAATATGACAAAATTAACCTATCAGTGTCTCCATCTGGAAAATGGAAATGATAACATGTATGTAGACTTGTTGTAGGGAATTGAGTAAGTTGAAGTAAAAGCTTTTAGTCTAATGCCTCGTACATAGGAAGGCTTTAATGACTGGTATACTTTATTCTTATCTATCTCACGGAATTGAAGGGGTTAAGTTAGATAAAATGTGTCAAGCATTTCAATTCATGCCTGCCCCAAGTCAGCCCTCAGATAAGGACTATAGAAGTTGCTTTGTTGCCTTGTTTTTCTAGTGTCATGCTGGGGATCAAATGTGGAGCTACAGCCCCAGGCCTGGAAGGCTGCATTTGATTGTTTTCTCTCTCAGACGAAGGAGGGGCTAATCCTCCTAGGGTTCCCATAATGCACCAGTCATACCCCTCATAGTGTTTTTCACCAGTATTGTCATCATTTGGATTCTGTTTCCCATATTGAGTTTTATAGGCAAAGGAGGGTAGTTCGTTGCCTGTGATTGATTAAAATGAAAAATAGTGGCAGAATAGCAAGGGTTTTGGCTTTGAGATGATGTATGATAGCTTGTCAGTGAACTTGCAATGAGAGGTCAGTAGCAGATGGGAAATGATGTCATCAATTTAAGAGAAAAATCCCAAAGAGAAATGCCACATCAATAACACTATTAGTGACATGAAGAACAATACTGTGTAGGGCTGGAGAGATAGCTTAAAGGTTAAGGTGCTTTCCTGCAAAGCCTAAGGACCCATGTTCAACTCTCCAGATCCCACCCACATAAGCCAGACTCACAAAGGTGAAGCAAGTGCAAAGCTGCACATGCCCACTAGGTGGCACAATCACCTGGAGTTCAATTGCAGCGGCAGAGGCCCTGGCATGCCAATTCTCTATCTCTCTTCCTCTCTGTCTCTCTCTCTTTCACTCTCACTGTGTCTAAAATTAAAAAAAATAATAATACTTCCGGTTTGGGGACATCAGGCTCTTCCCATCGGCTCATATGGTTTCCCAAGCACAGAGCTGGGACCTGAGAGTGGGTGCGAAGCTATTCTTCAGAGAAGCTATTGACAGTGTTTGAAATGAATGATGTCAAGTGAGACTTGGGATCTCTCCCTGTCACACCTCTTTTTGTAAAAAAAAAAAAAAAAAAAAAAGTATTTGCTTAGTTTCAAATGTCAATATCACATCCTTGATTCAAAATGGAATTCTACCACCAGAAAGAACTGTTGTTTGGAAAGAAGTTGTATCTGGAAGATGACTCACTTGAGTGAAGTCTAAATTCCTTTATTGGTCTCTTGACTCCAGGCATGGGGGGTGGGAGGGAAGCAAGAGAAAACAAATGTCAATTTACCACTTCTGGCTTTTGGTTTTCCTTAAACAAGACATCTGGTTCTACCTCAAAGCCAGTTGGCTCGTGCTTGTGAGATAGTAACGACTACACAGAGTAGACATCAAATGATGATTTAGTTCAGAATGTCACAGTCAGGCTGAGATTTTCAGTCACCAGTGTGTCCCCTGCCATCCCCACTGCCTCATAAATACCTTTGCAGGTTCTTACTCATGACATGTGCACTACAGAGTCCACAGGCCCTTGTCTGTTCTATTAGTTGGAAGAGTGCACAGATGTTATTTCTGGAATTTAGCTCATAAGTTTGTGCTGCGCACTGGGATTATCATAAGCACTGGTTTACACAGAGAGTGAATGCATGAATGTTCCATTAGATTTCTGACCAAAGGAAGCATAGACTACTTTTGAGACCTAAAATGTATCAGAGGGCTGAAGGGATGGCTTAGCAATTAAGGTGTTTGCCTGCAAAGTCAAAGGACCCAGGTTCTATTCCCCAGGACCCACGTTAGCCAGATGCACAAGGTGGCACATGTGTCTGGAGTTTGTTTGCAGTGGCTGGAGGCCCTGGTGTGCCCATTCTCTCTCTCTCTCCCTCTTTCTCTCTATCAAATAAATAGATAAATAAATAAATAAAAATATATTAAAATGTATCAGAGCCCAACTTGCAGAGAGAAATGTCTTCAAGGGAATTTCCCCATTTAACTTGATCTTTGTTCCTTTATGACTTGAAAATCCTAAATGTATTAAGCTTTTTTCTTTGGTGAAAAGTTGGGACATTTTTTTATTTCACTTAAAATATTTTTGTACACTTGGTGATAGATTCTATAATGTGGCTCCACCCAGTCACCCTCATCCTTGCAGCAATGGTGCACTGGGTATTCTATGGAACGTGCTTTTAAGTTATAAACCTTTTACTGTTCAGTGTTTATATTCATTTCTAACCAACTGGGTTCTGTGGTTCGTTCAATGTGCTGTGATGCCTTGTAAAATCTTTTTCCAAACCTGGGGGCCTGTCTTAACCAGGGTAAGGATTGTCTGTTGTTTAACCTCTGTGCTCGCTGAAGTGCGCGGCCCTCTGAGCGTCCTGAGCCTGTGCGTGGTAACATGGTCTCAGTGGGGGGAAAAATCACTCCTGCTAAACAGATTTGGGTGGGTGGGGGCTCTCCAGATCCAAATAACCAGTGCTGTTTCACGTATTTACATTTGTGAGTGTCCCCGTGTAATGGGGACATGTTGAGGTCATCTAACATGGACCACCCCCCGCCTTTGCTGCTTTCACACACATTTCTTCTGATGGGTGAAGACACTGATGGTCTCATACCTTTGCACGGGGATGTCACTAAACTTTCTTGGTTCCTGTCCATGTTTATCTTGTCTTATTGTCACGAGGTTCTACTTAATATCTAGCTGGATCCCTTCCTATTGCTGTCTAAGACAGCCAATTGTGCTGGGATCTTTGCCTTAATAGCTACTTCTCTAAAGGCTTCTGAGAGTCCTGTCAACATGTCACACTGAGAACATTCTCCTAGGCTCTTCACTCGCAGTCGCGAATGGAGTACAGTCTGCTGAGATCACAATGTGGCTGTGTGTTCAAAGAAATACAACTTCAACCTTGAAAAGAACATTGAGTGATTAAAAAAAATGCCAATAAATGCACGCTAAAGGCACTCTACTAAAAGCTCCTTTTCTGCCTTGAGTGGCATCTTGGAGAATCTGGCCTTTCTTTTACCACGTGGTGGGGAAAGTACCCATGAGCTCTAAAGCAAGACTGACCTGGTATTATACCCTTGCTTACTAACGGTCTAATCTTAAGGCCGTTATTTAACATCTCAATTTCAACATCATTCAAATAGGGATACTTGCAGCTGTCTCGTGGAATTGTCATGAGAATGAAAGGACAGTACTGAATAGGAAGTGCCTTGCAGATGCTAGACATTCTCCTATGTTAGTCCATGTCTGCCAGGCTCGCCAGTGCAGCGTGACTATTGTGTTACATGTTGATAAGTACAAGATATGATTGAAAACCTTATTAATTCAACTCCAGTTTATAGCTGTTTGGATAGGGTTATACCGAAGTGTTTTTTTTTTTTTTTTTTTCACTAAGAAGAAAGGATTAGCTGAGCAAATTCTTCTGTCAGCCAGAATGGAGATAAGAAAAGTTGAGCTACTTAAAGCCTTTAAACTCCAATTTGCAAATAAAGAGGAAGAATTAATTAAAAACAATCATTATCTAAGTCATTGAAAGGGTTGGGGAGACAGCCTATTTAGAAATGCCTGCTACTGGCTCCTGTGCAATTAGTTTCTGTGTGTTTTACAAAGGCGTGCCTCGTTAAAACTGTACTTCAGACATCAGCTAAGATGTGCTTCCTTCTGAAAGAACCTGAATCTGTTTCTTTAGCAGCCTCCCCCCCCCACACACACACACCAAAAAAAAGGAAGTATGGCATGGAGAGAGAGTGCTGTCCACTGGCCACTGGACCTGTGAGAAAGACTTATGCTAATTTACTCTGTGGCTGCAACTCTGATGGCCCAGCCCTTCATTAATTCATTGAAAGTTATTGACTGCCACCAAAGACCTGACGCCTAATTAGTCAAGCAGAAGATTTTTTTCTTCTAGCATCTGAACACAGAGATAAATCTTGTCATCTATAATCGTGACATTGCTTTTGTCCTTCTAGTCGGTAATCCCAATTAGATCCAAAGTCTGATAGATGGCAGATTTTACCGGGTGCTTGGTAATGATATCTACTGCATGGTATGCCCCGTCTGTTGAGGAGGCAATGCTTAACTGTTTGACTTCAGTGATGAAGACAAGGCTGAACCAGCCCTTTAGGAAAGCCAGAGAGATGCTGATCATCACCTGGTAATTACTTGGGGTCGTGTCCCTGTGCTCAGCACAGATTGAAAGTCTGACCTTAGCTTCAGGCCTGAGGATGTACCTACCATAGGTCATCGTCATAATTCAGATGTTGTCGTGGACTCTATCACTTGAATGCTTTTATTGTCGCTTTGAGTTTTTTAACATTAGTTCTAATTAGAGAGAAGACTGAGCTACATCGTGCTGTCTGCCTACCCACCCTGAGGCTACCACTGTGATCTTTTCTGTATATCATCATGCACATCTTTATGCTGGAAGCTATGCTGGGTGCTGGTATCTTTAAGACCAGGACAGTTACTAGGCTTTTCCAGACTGTCTGGATTCAAATCTCCATGTCTCCACTGAAGCCCTGTGTAACCATGAAGGCATTTCGACTCTCTAAGATAAGGCTTCCCCATCTCTTAGGGAGGAATAAGAGAATCATAAAGTCCTTAGGTAGCAGTTACCTTCTTGTTTCTGGGACAAAACGCTTGGCCAGAACCAGCTGATGGGAGGAAAGATTTGATTTCAGGTTTATCGTTTTGAGGGCAAGTTTCATTATGGTGGAGGAAGCACGTCCGAGTGGAGGCTGGCTATCATATCTTGCCATGGCAGCTGGGAAGCAGCAGCAAGATCAAGCTAGCTAGTGAACACTCGGTAGAGCTGGACTAATAAACCTCAAGCTCCACCCCCGGTGACACACCGCCTCCAGCAAGGCTCCACCTCCCAAAGGCTCCACCAGTTGAGGATTGAGTAGGAGGCTTAATCACAAACACGTAAGGCTATGGAGGACAGCTTACATTCAAACCACCCACCCCAGGTTAAGTGCAATGTTGTACACTAAATCTTTAACATGAGTCTTTAAAGGTATATATACCTATCTATCCAGTAGTAATTTATCATTATCAGTAGAAATCTAATGGCCCAATTGTTTTGATGTTAAAATGAGAAAATAGTGGGGTTCTAGAAACAATTGTTCATTGAGTCCAATAACTGCAGGATGGATTATTAAACAGTATAGAGCCATATTTTTGAAAGAGTCAGAAACAATCATCAGAAACAATCAGGTCATGCCAAATCATATTTACTGTCCAGCATGCACTAGACCTAGAGTCAATGGGCAACAGAAACATCTTGTCTAAGTTTTTATAATATCCTTGTGGACAACTGAGAATTTGTGGCTAATATATGGCTTAAGGAACTATTTCTCCCAGTTATCTTTCCCACCATTCTGTATCACAGCATTCTGTTTGTTTTCCTGTTTCAAATTTACCACACATGTAGGAATTTTGCTGACTCCTTTGTTTAGGTTTTGACCATTTATCTCTCCATCAGAATGTAAGCCCTAGGAGGGCAGGAGCCATGCCTGTGTTGACAGCACTTTCACCCCCATGAACTACTTAGTGCAAGACCTACTCCACAGCAGGTGGTCATTAAATATTTGTGGAAGGAATAAGAACTCATACAACCAGTTCTTAGCTGGTTATAAAAGCATGACCCAGAGAATATGAGATCACTAGAAAGCGGTCACCAGCAGAATATTAGGCACTATTAGGTTTAGGTTCATTGAACAGTTTCATCATTTATGGGAAGATATGTGCTGTCATATCTCTAAATGGCAGAAATTGGAAGATGTATCTAATGCCATGATGTATTTGAAATTATCTCAGTAAGCTGAACTCCAAGTCAATAAGACTGAATGAATGAAGGGGAAAAAAAAAAAAAAAAAAGCCATTTTAGATTTTTTTTTTTTTTTTAAGGAGAGAGAAACACAGTGAGAGTAGAGATAGAGCCAGGGCCTCAGCCAATGCAATGGAACACCAGATGCTTGCACCACCAAGTGGGAATATGCAACCTTGCACTTGCCTCACCTTTGTGCTCTGGCTAATGTGGGATCTGGAGAGTAGAACATGGGTTCTTAGGTTTCACAGGCAAGTACCTTAACCACTAAGCCATCTCTCCAGCCCCACTTTAGAATTTAAACCTAAGTTTCCTAAATAGCATTCAAGAGGGACCTGATGATCATATACAAGACTTGCATTTTTTACTGACCTCATTCTAATCTGCCCCCCCCCCCAACTCTATCATGGTAGAATTTTAACACAAAGATACTCTACAGTGAGTCAGTCTCAAGCATGTCCAAATATAAGAATCTCTCATGGAGCTGGTAAACAAACAAAAACTTACTAATGCCCAGGCCTCGCCCTCAGAGAGTTGATGCAAGTTGGTTTGGGAAGAAGCTGAGTTTTGTTTCCTTTTACTTTCTCTGTGTTGGTCCCAAACAATGCTAAGAGCGGGTTAAGAACCTCTGTCCTGATTTTGTGTCTGAATTCCTTATTCTTCCTTGTATGGAACTTGACCTCTTCAATTGGTCCCAAATTCCTTCACCAAGTCTCCTATTTCTTGGATCATTCTCACCATCTGACAAACCCAGTATATCATCTGTCTTTTAAAACATGTCTCCATTCTACAAGCTACAGCCCTGTTGCTATAGTCCCCTGTATGACAAAAGAGTTGCCTAGTCCCACTTTCTCTCTGAGCTCCACTCCACAATAGCACTCCATGATAGCACACTTTCTATGTCTTCCTAAAATTGACAAAATTGTTCAATGAGTCTAAACAAGTAGAACCTAGGATTCTATTAGTGACCTCTTTCTAGCAATCCAGTACTCTCTGGGTCACCTCTGCTACTCCACCAAAACCCTTGTCAAGGTCACCAATGACCTTCATGTTGCTAGGATCAGGGGGAAGTTAGAACAATGGTCAAGACCCAGCTGTAGAGTCAAACGTGCCTTGCCCTACATCCTAACTTGTCTTCTCATTAGCTATGGGAGCCCTCTGAGATGTGTTTTCCTCATCTATAAAATGAAAGTCATGATCTATATGTCACAGGATCTGTGTGATCTTGCCCATTTACCAGTCACTCTGTGAAGGCTTTGCAGGCTCACCTTCCTGTCAATTCCTGGCTGGTAAATGAAAATGCATACCAGACAGATTGCCAGTGTTGCAAGAGCAGAGCATTTTAACAGCTATTTTACTGTGAAATAGACAGGAGTATATTTGTTAAAATGCTTTCTTTGTTATTTATTTTTAGGTTTTCTTTCTCTAATATGTTTTCTTCTGGGACTAATAGGAAAACAGAATGCATTCAGAATAAAATCCAGACTCCAAAAGCTCTCTGCCCACTTAGTTAGCCTTCTCTTATAAGTCCACTGCTCAGACCTCTGGACACAGCAAACCTGTTCTGTCATGGTTGAGTATAAAATATACCCCTCAGACTCATGTGTTCAATTCTTGGTCCCTGGATAGCGGCACTGTTTTGAGAAGTTGTAGAACCTTTATGAGGTAGCGCGTAGCTGGAAGTAGGGGGTGGGTTCTTAGGGGACACCTTGTCCCTGGTCTCCTCCTTTGTGTCTCTCCATCCACACTGTAAGTGAAGAAACATCTCTACCCCATGTTCCTGCCACCATGTTATTCTGCCCAAGCACATGGAACTATGCAATGTTGACTTGACCACCTGAAACCATGATCAAAAAGAAACCCTTCCTCCCTTAAGTTGTTTCTGTCAAATATTTTAGTCACAGTGGCTAAAAGTAACTAATATACTTTCCCATCTGTGGGCCTCCACAGGTTCTGTTCCATCCTTGCATTGCTTTTCCCTAACTCTTGGCAAGCTGGCACCTTTCACACCTCACTTGTCAGAAGATGCTTTCTCAGGGTCTCTTCCCATGTGGGGACCCTTCTGGGTCATGTTCTTTCCACATGAGAGAGAACATCTTCATCTGAGATAGGACTTTTCAGCTTCATCTCATTTACAATGTACCGTGTGTGTGTGTGTGTGTGTGTGTGTGTGTGTGTGTGTGTGTGTGTGTGTAGTGGGGATTGTACCCAGGACCTTGTACAGGAACTGTTGTTGCGTAGGTTTCTCCCACAGTCTGGACTTTATATTCCACAAAAGCAGGAACTTTGCTGGTCACATTGGCTGTGTATGCCGATTGCCTGGCACATTCGGGTCCTAGGGTATTTTCTCAATGATTGACAATGAATAAAGGCTTAAATTGGTGGAAAGGGAAAGTTAGGAGGGAAGACAAGCTAGGGTGAATGACAGAGGATGGCAGAATGCAATTCATGCTGATATCTAATACTTGGTGGGTCATGACAGGAAATCAGACATCACTCCTGTTCCAGAAAACTTGGAGAGACTAAAGCCAGAGTCTATTGTGTGAAAAGGGGCTTTGAAACCACTGGTATAGGTACTTTGAGCTCTTCTCAGTAGGAAATTGTCCTAATGTTTTTGTTGTTGTTTTTAATTTTGACATAGAAAAATTACACAATGCAATGTAGAATTTGGGAAGTGAATGCCCATGGAAACTAATATTCCTATCCTTAACTCCACTCACTCCCTAAGAGGACCCAGGACCACTTTATCCTAAACCTTAACCCTCCTGAACTTGACCATGATGTCAGTGGCATTTCCTCTTATTTATCACATATTAAGATCTGACTTCCTAGGAGTTCTCGTGAATTAAAGTCAGGAGGTCCACTGGGGAGGTGTCACTAAGCCCTTTGGATGACCCTCATTTTAAAAATGGAGCAGTCACTAGCAGGGGAGGTTCCGAGCTTAGCTCAGTACCTGCACATTGTCATCAGCAAAAATTCATCAGTACGAGTCCTTCCAAATCACCTTTATCTTTTAATCCTTCCCTGTAGTCATTGAAAGCTTACATGTCATCATCGGGATAAGCAGAGATACTGGAACCAGTTTTTTTGTGTTTTTTTTTTTAAGAGGGTTATTGGAAGGACCTTCGTAGTTTAGGGAGCTGAGGAAAAAAGCTGGATAAGCAGGCCCTGGCAAAGATGGAGCCAGGGCAGGGGAAGGGGGTCTTGGGAGTGAGAATTCATGAGCCACCCACAAGATTCTGCCATGGCTGGTGGCTCAGCTGCTGTTACTCTCATCTCTGTTGCCTCCAGGTAAAATGCCTAAGGAGAGAATCAAGTGGCCCATCGTGGGTTTGGGTCCTCTCTGGTGACCTGAGGAACAGAAACCTGGGAGTGGTGGCCCTACAAAGACATATGGATCTGGAGTGAACAAATGTTTGCAGCCTGAATGCTAAGTAGACAAAACCCACCCAACAAAACTGACTCCTTTCTGGGGGTTCTTAATGACCTCCCAAGAAGACTTCTCTTGCCTCATTTCTCAGCTTTTCCATGTCAAAACTTCATTACTTTCTATCATAATCAGGCTTTCTTTACAAGCAATCGTTATTTCCTCTGAATGACTTCTATAATGTTGATTCACTCATACATTGATTCAGTCAACAAATATTTATGGAATTCCTACTCCGTCTTCTGCAGAAAACCAAAGAGATCCACATGTCTTCAAGGACTTACTTGAAGACAAGGCTAGTGAGGTAGGATAGGCAGCCCACAAAAAATGTATAGCACTATGTGATAATGGCGATCAAATGCTAATGAAAACCCTACAAAACTGAAGGATATTGCCTTAGCCATTGAATTCATGTGTATATCAATGGGCCATTACAGGTGGCTGGACAGAGGGAAGAATTGCATCTAGGCTCTGAGTAGGTTCACATTACCATTTAGGAATGTACCCCACCCCAACACACATAAGCACCCATTCACCACACATCCCCTACATGCATGTGTCTAACCCTTATTTTCCCAGTCTCTCTTCTCTGGAATCAGGTTGGCTTCTTGGTATCTGTTGGAGTCAGATTCACATGGCTGGTAGAAATCACCCAACCATGAGCAGCTTGTGGGAGAAAAGGGCTTGTTTTGGCTTCCAGACTCAAATGGAAGCTCCATGATGGCAGGAGAAAATGATGGCATGAGCAGAGGGTGTACATCACTACCTGGCCAATATCAGATGGACAACTGGAACAGGAGAGGAAGAGGAAAGCTGACTATAATACCCATAAGCCTGCCCCCAATAATACACTGCCTCTAGGAGGGTTTAATTCCCAAATTTCCACTAGCTGGTGACCTGGTATTCAGAACACCTAAGTTTATGGGGGACACCTGAATCAAACCAACACATTTTGCCCTTGGCCCCTCATAAACTGATAACCGTACATGATGTAAAATCCAATACATTCAAACTCCCTATATTTTTATCAATCCCAGTGATGTTCAAACATTTCCATAGTCCAACATCTTTTAACTGAGCTATAATACTAATAAATAAATAAATAAATAACAAAACCATAATGCCACAGAATAAACATTGACACTGCAAAAGACAGCATTGGGCCTAGCAAAGAAATATTCAATAAATTCAAGATTTCAACAGGACGAACAACAAACTCTGTGGCTCCAAGTTCAACAACTCTAGTCAGTGACAAGTCTCTGGAGTTCCAATTCTGCCCCTCAAGCTTGTCTACTCACATTCCCAAAAAACTTCATCCGGGGCCAGCAGCTCTCCTTGGCAGCCATCTCATAGTCCTGGCATCGCCATTGGATCTCCACTGCAACCCACAGTCCATCTACATGGCTCCATTGGACCTCCATACTGGTAATCCAACAAGCCTGCTTCACACTGCCCATGGCCATTTCCAAAATACAAAACTGTGTTGCAAATTCAATGGCCCTCTCTTTCCTGCACTTTTTATACTCCATAATACCAAGTAGGCTGCCAAGTTGTTAATCTGGGGGGAATAAAGCAGACTTTGAAGAGCAGAACACTCCTTCATTCAGGCCCCTTCAAAAGAGTCTGAATTCTTCCTTTTGTCCAAATACAGGTCAGCTGGCCCAAGCTCAGTGGTTGTTATCTCTCACACAATTGCAGCTGAACAGGCAGAAGTTTTGGCCCAAAGATTTCATGTTTTCTGTGCAATATCCCTCTGCTCACACCAGTCCATTTCTACACAATACAACCCTGTATAAGTTCTCAAGACATGAACATCACAACAAGCCTGTCACACAAACTGCTTCTAGCCCAGTCCAGGCAAAGCTCTTTCTCATCCTCATAAGCCAGACCTCACAGTCTGTAGTGCTTACTGCATTCAGGTCTTTCACCTTTGACAAGATTAATCCATCAAACTGTACTCACAGAACTGCAAGGCATCTCTTAGGCAAAGATTTCAAATCCTTCTACATGACTCCCTTAAAACTTAGCTCCAAAAGCCAGAAGCCACAGAGTCAGGTTTCTAGCAGCAATGACCCTACTCCTCTGGTACCAATTTTACTGTTGCAGTCAGGTTCTCATTGCTGGCAGAAAACATCCAATCATGAGCCAGCTTGTGGGGAAAAAGGGTTTATTTTGGCTTACAGGCTCAAGGGGAAGCTCCATGAGGGCAGGGGAAAACAATGGCATGAGCAGACAGTGGACATCACCTCCTGGCCAAGATCAGATGGAGAACAGCAACAAGAGAGTGTGCTAAACACTGGCAAGAGGAAGGTAGCTATAATACCCAAAAGCCTGTCCCCAACAATACACTGCCTCCAGGAGGGTTTAATTCTCAAATTGCCACCAGCTGGGGACATGGCACTCAGAATACCTACGTTTATGGTACCTGAATCAAACCACCACAGTATCCTTATTTTTTTATTTTGTCATACAAGCTTTCTGAAGTTTAGACCAACTCTAAGATACAAATAGAAAAGTAATCCTTGTAACGTAAGTTGTGTAAGTACATCAACATAAATGATAGCATCTGAAGGGACATCAGAGAGGACCTAGCACAAGTGGCATTGTGCCATGGGCAACAGTGGCTGTAACATTGATTTCCTTCCTTCTCCCTCCTTCCCTCTTCCTTCCTTCCTTTCTTGGTCTTGTCCTTCCTTCCTTCCTTCCTTCCTTCCTTCCTTCCTTCCTTCCTTCCTTCCTTCCTTCTTCCCTCCCTCCCTCCCTCCCTCCCTCCCTCCCTCTTTCTTTCTTTCTTTCTTTCTTTCTTTCTTTCTTTCTTTCTTTCTTTCTCTCTCTGTTTTCTTTCTATTGGGGATCAAACCCAGGACCTTGCCCATACTAACCATATCACTGACCTATGTACTTAGGTCCAGAAATGGTTTTGAAAGGGAAGCTTTTTAAAGCTATTCCAGCTATAGTTAATGTCCAGCTTTACTAAATTGTAGAAAACAAGTCTACAGGACACTTTAAAAATATGTTTATTATGTGCTTGTGTAAAATAGAGCAATGATGATTACATGATGATCAGACACCCACCCCCACCTTAGCGGGGTGCAGTTTTTCACTACAGACCAATAACAAGGTTGCCCTTGACACCGCTTTGGTTCTGATGGTAGCTGTGTTTAAACGGTCAGCTGTGTTATGAGTATATTTAGCTTATGCTAAATGCCCCTGAGAGAATGAATATCATCTGTTTCCAGTTTAACTGTGTTTTGGAGCATGGTACATTTTTTTTTCCAGATGAATAAATATTCAGCTTTTTCCGCTTCCTGAGGAAAGTTTGGGTTGGATTCTGAAGTACAAATTACCAAACTGATTAAATGAAATTAACATTAAATGTAAAGAGCTATAAACTCTATTTATAAGAACATGCTAAAATGTATTACACAGTGAAAATGCCAGATTTTAGATGAAAAATTAAATATTAACCAGGACAGACCAGAACCTCTTCCATTCACCATCAGCATGAATGGACAGTCATGACTGACAGATAGGACAGTTATAAATAGTGGTCAAGTCATATAATAATTGCACAATGTCTTCTTAAAATACTTAAAACTTTTCCAAAGCTGTTTTTATTTGGGTGTTCTCATACTTTCAAGAGCACATAAACCTTGAAATTTGCATATACAAACCAAAATATAAAGTATTTTAAGCTTAATTATCACTGTTTTAAAAAAAAAAGATTCACTCTGAGAAAGCAAATTTGGTCAGCTGCATTTACTTGTTTCTTTATAAACCATAAACTTTCTGATAAAAATCTTGTAGTAGTTACTTTCTCATTGCTGGAACAAAATGCCTGACCAGAAGCATCTTATGGGTGTTTATTTCTGGCTTACAGTTTCAAGGGGCAGCTTCATGATGGCAGAGAAAGTATGGCCAGAGCAGACAGCTGGGTGTCACATCTCTACAGTGGCAAGGAGGAAGTAGGGAGTATAAGTTGAGTGTGGCAAGTGGGGCTGGGCTACAACACCCCACGGCCGGGCCCCAGAAACACACCTCCTCCAGCAAGGCTGTACCTCCCAAAGGCACCATTACCTTCCCAAACAGCACCAACTGGACATTAAATATTCAATCACTAGAGGCTGTGGGGACTCCCACAGACTCATGGACATGCAAAATGCATTCCATCTCACTTTAAAAGTCCTCATGGTCTTTACCGGTCCCAACACTGTTCAAAAGTCCAAAGTCTCATTTGAGACTCGAGGCAATCTTTTAACTGTGAGGCCTGTAAAATAAACACGAGCTACACTCCTCCAACGTGTAATTGCACAGAGTAAACATTCCTACTCCAAGAGGGAGGAATGGATCAAAGAAAGGAAAGACAAGACTAAAAACCAGCAGGCTAATATAAAATCCTGCTGCTCCAGGTCCAGCATCTGGGACTTACAGTGAAATCATCTGGGCTCCAAAAACCTTGATCAGTTCTACTCCTCCCAATGTTCTACTTGTAGCCCTTCCACTGAACAGGATCCAACCCCAGGCCTGCAGCTTGTTCTGGCAGAGTCCTGGTATTTCAACATCCCACTGCAACCTATGGTTCATTTTCACAGCTTCACATGGTGGCCTCACAGTATCTCCTTTGCAAGGACTTCAACCCTGCCTCACATTGTCCAGACTCGGCATCTCCCCACAACCATGGTGCACTCCAGGCCCCTCTATTTCTTGCATCTTCACATCTCCAAAACCAGCAGTACGTGGGAAAAGATGTTGAGCTATTTTGCCAAGTGGGATGAAGCCTGATCTTGAGGAGGAGGGAACTCCTTCTTCACATTCTTTTGGCTAGAGCCATCAGTGGGTTGGCTCTTGTCATCAGAGCATCTCTCCTATCGTTCCAGTGCAGAGCCTCTTGTCCATCCTCAGTTGTGGTAATCTCTTTGACAATTGTTTCTGAAGTAACTGCGCCTCTGTAATTGGGACCAGAAACCTGTTCACATTTCTTGATATGCCAGACTACAGTCTTCATATCTTTCTGCTCTGCATTTTCCCCTGCCAAACACAGTAATCCATCATATTTAAATTCAGTTTTGCTCAAGTTCTCATAATAACACATGAACTGCCTCTAGCCCAGCTACCAAAACAAAGCAAAACAAGAAAAAAACAAACAACAAAACCAAAAAAAAAAAAAAAAAAACTTTTCCACTTTCTGAAACTTAGTCTCCACGATCCACACTTCTTTCTACATTTGTGTTTTTCGAACTCTCATCAGAATGGCCCATTAAACTCTGCTCATAACACTTCTCTATTTTAAAGTTCCAAATCCTTCCATGTTCCTCCTTCAAACCAGTTTTAAAAGACCAAAATCCACATGGTCAGATTCATCACAGCAACAGCGCCACTTTTCTGTACCAATTTTCTGTAGCAGTGACTTTTTGCTGAGTCAGAATACCCAACCTGAATCGGTTTAGGGAAGGAAAGAGTCTACTCCTAGCTTACAGTTCAGTGGGGAAATTTCATCACAGCGAAGAAATCATGGCAGGAGCAAATAGGTGACATCACATCTTCACGTAAGCATGGAGGAAGCAAAAATAAATAAATAAATAAAAGCACAAAAGCACCCAGCAGAGCTGTGCTATGTCACCCCAAAGCCTGCCCCAGCAAGATACCTCTTCCACCAAGGCTCCACTTCCTAAATGTTCCACATACTTGCCAGATAGCACCACCAACTAGAATTTAAGTATTCAAACATATGAGTCTCCGGGGAACATTTTCCATTTAACTTATCACAGACCTTAAGGAACAAGTTAAAACCAATTTGCAATAGATTCATACACAGCTACTTGTGATAAGTGATTGCTCCAAGATCATCCCTCTACTAACAAGTTTCTAACATGGAGTTCCATTCCAGTGGTCTCTCTTCATTATCCTTTTGCCTCCTCCCTGTCATGATGTGAATTATCAAGATACAAACACATTATAATTTGAATGTGAAGTGCCGTCCCCATCCCTGGGCTCATGTGTTTGAACACTTGGCCCTCAGCTAGTGGCACTGTTTGGGGAGGTTTTGGAAACTTTGGGACCATGGCCTAGCTAGCAGAAGTGAGTTGCTGGAGAAGAGCCTTGGAGGTGATACTTCTGGTTCTGCCCAAGTTCTCTATTTCCTGATCAGCCAAGATGTGTGGAACTGCTGCCTCACATTCCCATCACTAGAGATGCAGCAGTCCAGTCCCTGTGACTTCCCTGCCACAGCAGACTACATTCTCCAAAGCCATGAGCCAAGGCAAATCCTTCCTCTCTTAGGTTGTTTCTGTTATGGAGTTTGTCACAACCATAAGAAAAGCAACTAACACAATATGTAATTGTTTTACTCTATCATGCTGCTGAAAGAACTTGAAAGAACAGAACTTTACTTTGCATAGTTCTGGAAGCTGGCAAGTCCAAGATCAAAGCACTGGAAATTTTGGTGTCTGATGTGGGCTACTGTTTGCCCTTTAATGCTCACTTTAAGGAAGGGGCAGAAGAGTGAACATGCTGAATGCTATGTGAAGCCTATTTTATAAGGGCCTTAATGCCATTTTGCGGGAAAGCCATCATGATATAATTGCCTCTAAAGGGCCTACTTCTTTGAACCAGGACATTGAGATTAAGCTTCCATGTGATGTTTGGAGGAACAAATATGTATGCATGTATGTGTATAAGTATATGTGTGTATATATATATATATATATATATATATATTCATATATTGTAGTACTCAATAAAATTTCTTTATGTATATGTTTAAATGAAATATAAAGAGTGAAATCTATAGTCTGTCAATTATTTAGACTCCTCTTTCCATTCAAGTCCACATTTTTCCAACTCCACCTCAATCCTTAGCTCATTAGTACATGAGGAAAAAATAGGTAAGATAGTGTATGTTCTAATGTATGTCTGTGAGTAGGTCAATGAAACTCATCCAGTGGCATAACCAGCTTTACCAACTAGCTCAGTCTTTAGTGCACCATTGGGTGTGATGCTGGAGAAACGTATCAAGGATCCACAGTAGGTCAACTCATTCATTTGCCCTGTTGTTTCAACCAAGCATCGCCACCCACAATAAATTATTATGAACTGAAATGGAGTTAACTACATATATTTGAAAATGCAAAAAAACATGGAAGCTGGATCTAGTGGCACACAGCTTTAATCCCAGCACTTGGGAGGCGGAGGAAGGAGGATCACCTTGAGTTTGAGGCCACCCTGAGACTACATAGTGAATCCCAGGTCAGTCTGGGATAGAGCAAGACCCTACATCAAAGCAACATCAACACTTTAAAGTTGTAATATATTTGAATATCAACAAGGTAATTTTAACTTAAACAACAATGTATAAAAAATATCTCATAGGTTTTTTTCAATTAAACATTGTGTTGGAATGATTACATTTCATTAAGTCAAACCTCTTCAACAATATTTATTAAGTGTGTTAAGTTAGGCCTGAAAAGATCTTACTGTTTAAGGCACTTGCCTACAAAGCCAAAGGACTCAGGTTCAGTTCCCCAGGACCCACATAAGCCAGATGCATAGGTGCCACATGCATCTGGAATTTGTTTGCAGTGGTTGGAGGCCCTGGTGCCCCCATTTTCTCTCTTTCTATCTGCCTCCTTTCTCTCTCAAATAAATAAATAAAAACAAAAAATTTAAAAAAGCATGTAAATTATGACTAAGAAACATATGAATCTGTTTTCAATTGGAATTCTTATTTTTGAGTCAGAATTATTAGATGACTAAAATTAGAAACAAAACAATAATAAGTATCACTTCTGGAACATGCAGAAGTTCAGTTACTTGCCTGAGGTCTTTACCACCAAGATATATTGTCTCTATTCTGTATTCAAAGGGACACGTTTGTTATGTCTTTGATAAAACTCTTAGTTCTGCCTTAACTATATCTAATTCTCTGCTCAGGAGCATGAGTCCTTGGTATGTTGGCTGAGGTACATTTGGCAATGCAGTGCACATCACCAAGTATACAGACGTATAGAGAAATTGGTTCTTCGACTTTTTTCTAACATGTCACTTGGCACATATTTTTGTGTTGAATTATTATAATTGATTTTTTTAATATGAAAGGGAAGAGAGTTAGAAATACAAACAAGTTTACATCCATGGAATTTTTATCCCTAATTAAAATAACACCGATACTTAATAATTCAATGATGTGAGTGGGGATTTTTTTAAAAATAGATTTCCCCAGAGTGCTTTAGTCCTCTTGATTCTTTTGAAGCTATATGAGAAACCAATTAGATTGTCTAGACTGGCAGTCCCAGCGGTACTGGAATGCCCTTTTCCTCAAAGGAAGGCTATAAATGTCAGACACGTGTCCATTAGTGATGGGGCTCCATAGCCCACATCTTCCTCCTCAAAGCCTTCTCACTCAGACTTCTGAGGGAGTCTTCTCCCAGACGCATTGCTTGGTTTTCTTCTGATACCCTCCTGCCCTTAGAATCCAACCAATATATTAGTCCCACTTATTGACTCATTTCATTATGATCTCTTACTGCTTGGTAGGGGCTGTGTCTGTCAATTCTTCTTTGTACCTATGGAAGGCAGATCATTTGGTGCTTGCTAGAAGATGAATATAAAAGGTTATATTAGTGTCCTTTCTCTTCAAGGCTTCATTCTCTCCCAAGAAGTTAGTGAACATTAATAAGAAGTCAATGTCAAACTCTCCCTCTTCTTCTAGGGAAGTCTATTTTGCCAGGTTTATCCCCACAGTAACCTGTATTAACCATTCCCAGAGAGCAAACCCAAGCGTCCCACTAGTACAGGCGAGGATGGCACCTTTGTGATGTTTTCACTCAGCATTGTTACTTTGCCTGTCTTCTTTCAGATCATCTCAACTTCAGTCTCTTGGAACTACCTGAAAGTGACAGCCCTAAAGTAAGTGTACATTTAGAATTTCCTTCTTAGTCAGTTAAACATGGAAATCTGGGTTTTCCCTGACAGATTTGTTCAAATGTTTCATCACTGAATAGTGACAATGAATGGGAATTTTATATATAGAAAAAAATAATAAGCCCCCTCTTTAATAATTTATAGAAACATCAAAGGGGTAGAAAAGAAATATATAAGGCTAGTTTCCTCCAGGGACGCATTGCAGCAACTTCTTCTGTTATATTCAATTGGACCACAGTCCAAGAGGCATCTTAAGTGACATTAGACACAAGTCATAGCAGAGTCTGGCACTTTGTGGGCATGTGTGTTTGACTAATGATTGAGAGAATGAGTGCATGGCTTAAGCAACTCTTCACTCTGGGGTAGCAGCTCTGTGTAGTCCTCCCCATGGAGGCAGTGCAGAGTAGTGGTTAGTGCCCCAATCTGCACCAAAGTACTTAGGGTTAGTCTACAGCACTGCCACTTAATGACTACAGGCTTAGGGCACATCTCCAAGCCTCTCTGTGACTTGGCTTTCTCACCCATAATATGGGGCTAATAAAACTGCCTATTTTGTTAATACAATAGGATTACAATAATCAAATGAGTTCATGATTTCAAAGTACTTTAAAAATATTTTATTTATTTATTTATTTATTGCGCTGGAGAGATGGCTTAGCAGTTAAGGTGCTTGCCTGCAAAGTCTAAGGACCCAGGTTCTATTCCCCAGGACCCACATAAGACAGATGCTCAAGATGACACATGCATCTGGAGGTCATTTGCAGTAGCTAGAGGCCCTGGTGCACTCATTTCTCTGTGTGTGTGTGTGTATGTGTGTGTGTCTACCTGCTTCTTTCTCTCTCTCAAATAAATAAAATATTTTTTAAGAAAATATTTATTTATTTATTTGAGAAGGGGGGCAGATATAGAGAGAGAGAGAATAAGCACATCAGGGCCTCTGGCCACTACAAATGAACTCCAGACGCATGTGTCACCTAGTGCATCTGGCTTTAGGTGGGTACTGGAGAATCAAACCTGGGTTCTTTGGCTTTTCCAGCAAGCACCTTAACCGCAGTTGAGAGTAGGAAGAGGGTCCTAAGGGGATTGGTGGGTTCAAAGGTTGCTAGCCGATGCCTAGGGACTATTATTCCAGCCCATAGGGAGTCAGGTGATCTACATAGTGGCGGGAAGATGGTCGCAGGGGATGGACTGTGTGAAGGCTGCTGGCTGACACCATACAAGGAGTTTCCTAGGCAACTGGCCAATGGTCACAGGACTATAGGCAAAACCTAAGTTCAGGTGTACCAGGCTTGGAGGGGGAGTGGCCTCCTGTAGCGGCGGGGAGAGGGGTCCTTACCTTGCTTGGCAGCTCAGGCCCATCTCCTGAAGGCTCCAGCCTGTGCCTGGCAGTGCCCGACAATAACCTAGGCTGGCTTTGAACTCATGGCAGTCCTCCTGTCTTAGCCTTCTATGTGCTAGGATTACATGTGTAAGCCACCATTCCCAGAAAATGGAAATAAATTAAGAAGAGAACATATATTAGAACCCATGAATAGTAAATTAAGATATCACAAAGTCCCGGGCAAAGATTGAAAAGTGGTTCAGTTTAGTAGCAGTGACATGTGACACTCTCCATAGTAACAAAATAGACTGCTTCTCAGATCCTAAAGAAGCAGGCTCCTTGGAGAGATGGCTAATTAGGACTGGGGCAGGAAGTGTACAAGATGAGCTTAAAGTGTCCAACAGTGCCAGGAATTGAAGAAGCGCCTAAAGTATAAACATCAAATGAGAGGTGTGTGTGTAAGGAATGCAGGAGCCAACGAGAAAAGCTCTCAATGGCCAAATCCAGAAGAATTTAAGCAATGTAGTAACTAGCATAGCGTTGAGATGTAACTTGAAGCGTAAGATACGCATCTGCACTCATGTAAGTGATTGGCTTAATCAATAAATAAGCGAAAATAATGAACAATTTTCCCCATGCAGAGGAGTGCCAAACAGTATCTAGGTAGTCTGTCTTTCAGAAAGTAAAATATACCTCCCAGTGGGAGTTGCACACAGTGATAGTCTTCCAGAGGGTAAAAGAGACAGAGGGAGAAAAAGACAGGGGCCTGACAAATGCTGCTTCAGGGAGGGAGGTTTTCCACTGTGGGGATTGAGCTGAGGCCTCGTGCATGCTAGGCAGGCTGTCTTCTGACAAGTACCACCTCAAGCCAAGAGCACCGACAGTAGCCTGCCTTATTAATAATAGGTTCCTTTGATATGTGACGAGAAGGACGCTTTCCTTTGTGGTCTTCCTTCCCCAAACATGTTACCTAAGTTAAACCCGAGCAAAGCACAGACCAAATTCTACGTAAAAGGCACTGTACAAAATATTTGACAAGTATTCTTGAAAGTTGTTAAGAGTCATGAAAACCCACTGAAGAGTAAGAAACTGTTCCCATCAGGAGAAGCCTAAGCAGATGTGATGACTGATGACCCGAGGTAAAGTGATGTCCTGTGTGGGCTGCAGGGACAGCAGCAGGACCTGACATCCAACGAAGGAATAAAGTGGGAAGGTTAATGAGCAATGAGATTTCAATGTGGCCTATTAATTGTGATGAGACATTACTAATGGAAGATGTTAATAGCAGGAAAACTGAGCGTGGGGTTCATGGGAACTGGCTTCACTACAATTCTATGAGTGTTTGAAAACAAAACACTCCCTCCGAAACAACTGACTGCTGCTCCCACAATGCATAACCCACATCCCCATGCGGAACACCTGCAGCCCCACTGAGGAGCGTCCCCAGCGGAATGGGGGTGGGGGTGAGGGAAAAGAGGGTATCAACACATGATATATCTGTATAAAATATGTTGATAGTAATAATAATAATAATAATAAAAGAAAAGGAAAACAATTAAAAAATAAACATTTATTTTTGAAAGAAAGTATACCTCTCCTCCAGTACTGGTCACTTTCTCGTTGCTGTGACCAAATACCCGACCAGAGGCAGCTTAGGGAAGGACGGATTTCAGTTGGAGCTTACGGGGCACCATGGCAGGGGAGGCAAGTTGGCAGCAGCAAGAAGCAGCCAGTCACATTCAGTCCACGGTGAGGAAGCAGCTTTCTCCTTTTTATGCAGTCCAGGGGCCCGTGGAATGATACCGTGCATATATTTACATTAGATCCTCCCACCTCAGCTAACCTAATCTAGCCAATCCCTTATGGACACATCTAGAGATTTATTTCCATACAGATTCTAAATCCCAAGTTACCAATACAAACCATCCCACTTCCCCACTACCACCGCCAACCCGACCAATGAAACACTAGTTTGAAGATAAACCTTCTAATGTTTAAGTGACAGAAAAGTATTTTGATATCCAATTCGTTGGTGTCTTTTTAAGACTCGTGCATACAGAATTACATTCTATGCTGATGTTTTGGGGTATACAGTGCTGTATATGTTTATAAAGCAGTCTGCTATGTAATCAAAATAAGCAATGAGCTGGGAATGGTGGTGCATGCCGGTAACCCCAATACTGAAGAGGCTGAGGCAGGAGGAGCCGGAGTTCGAGGCCTTCCTGGCTACATAATGAGACATTATATGGAGAAACCAAAACAACAACGACAACAAGTGGAACAAAACAATTGGCAAGAATAATTGTCACTTGGGCACAGTGAGGATTATACTTCTATAGTTGCTTTTGTGTTGTCACTATGACCAAACACCTGGCAGAAACAGCTGGAGGGAGGAAAGGTTTAGTTAGGCTCACTGTTTCAGAGGAATTTCCATCCATCACAGCAGGGAAGGCATGACAAAATGGCTGTGTGTGTGGTGGCAGGGGTGTGAGGCAGTGGTGTTCTAGTACAGACCCTGAAGCAGAGAAAGCTAGCTAGAACCAGGAGTGGATATAACTTCCCGAGACCCACCACACTGACCTCCTTTTACCCACCAGGCATCACTTCCTAAAGGCTCCTCAGTGCCACAAAATGGGGACCAAGCGTTCAAAGCATGATCCATCAGACATTTCCGATTCAAACCATAGGAAAAGCTATGTTTTCCTTGTGTGCAGCTGCATAACAAATTATCAGAAACACAGTGATTTCCACGGGCTGAGCATCCTGGATGACATAAAAAAGAGGAAGCTCGCTGAACACACGCATGCGTCTTTGCTTAGGAACTCCCAAAGGTGTGCCGGAGGCGCTGGCTACCTCTAGTCCTTTCTGGAGCTTGGAAGGTTTCCTTTCAGCTCATGCCGTTGTTGGTGGAGTTCAGCTGAGATTGCGGGAGTAAGGAGGCATTTTCTCTCTGGCTCTCACCCACCTTCACTCTCATCAAGACATCGCGTGGCATCTCACAGTCCCATCACCTTATGACAGCTTAGTGTTTCAAAGCCAGCAGAAGACACTTAAACCAGTCTGCCAGGATGGGATCTTACTCAGCAAGTGTCCTGATCAAGGAAGTGTCATTACCATATGCGGTCAGCTAAAAGCAAGTGGCAGGTTGTGCCTGCAACTCCACCAGCAAGGTTCACACTGGGGTATGATTCAGTGAGAGTCACCAGGCTGTGCTCACTACGACAGGAGAATTGCCGCATGTACAGGTAGCAGGGTGTTGGCATCTACCATTGGTGAGCACACCAACCAAAGCACATGGAAATGTTTGCTTCTTGCTTTCAAGCAAATTACAGCTGGAGAAAAGTAAGTAGGCTTTGTCTCCTGCCCCCCCCCCCAGTTGTTCACCCATACTTTTTGAAGTTATCAGATGGGAGTTAGGAATGTAATATGATGAAGGAGTTAGAAAAAATTATACCATTTTTTTCCCCTTTTTTTAAGCAGTGAAAAAATCTGCACAGAAATATGCTCTTAACTCCATGGCAACTGCGTGTGTGCACCTTACGGACTCTGTAAACGTTCAGACGACATCATATCTTTGTCAGCTTTTCACGGCTATGACATTTTTAAGGCTGTTTCATCTAAAATATCTGTCAGTTAATAACTAATGGATAGGTGAGCTGTTCAGGTTATATGTCTCACATTTTACATGGTGCTTGTGAATTTGTATACTTTAAGTATATTAGACATTTATAGATCTTTTTAAATGAGTTCAGAGTCCCTATGAGACATTATCCACGGAAATGCTAGTATTGCCATTTTGTTCCGTTATTGTATCATCCAGATCTTTGGAATCTTTTTTCTTTCTGTTCTTGGTGTGATGACTTCTTATAAAACCAAAGGATTTGAAGGATCCTGATGCGGTTTAGACATTGGAACTGCCCCTGCCAAGTGGCTGCCTGCACCTGGGGCTATAGCACAGGATGCTAGCCTCGGACAGCAGGCTTGGGCCATGTGACCACTGTGCCTGTGAGTCTCCACAGAGGTCACTACAAACTTCGGAGGCAACTGGACCAAAGGTCTTTGCTACTTATGTCTCCGATAAACAGCTACCTTAAAGAAACAGTTAAGGTGAGACAAAAAGGAAATACAGGGCTGGAGAGATGGCTTAGCGGCTAAGCGCTTGCCTATGAAGCCTAAGGACCCTGGTTCAAGGCTCGACTCCCCAGTACCCACGTAAGCCAGATGCACAAGGTGGCTCATGCATATGGAGTTCGTTTGCAGTGGCTGGAAGCCCTGGTGAGCCCGTTCTGTCTGTCTCTCTGCCTGTTTCTCTGTCTGTCACTCTCAAATAAATAAATAAATAAATAAAAGGAAATACACATTGCAATAGCTCAATTAAGAAACTCGCAGGCAATAGATTTCTTTTTTAAATATTTTTTATTTTTATTTATTTATTTGAGAGCGACAGAGAGAGAAAGAGGCAGAGAAACAGAGAGAATGGGCGCGCCAGGGCCTCCAGCCACTGCAAACGAACTCCAGATGCATGCGCCCCCTTGTGCATCTGGCTAACGTGGGTCCTGGGGAATCGAGCCTCGAACCGGGATCCTTAGGCTTCACAGGCAAGCGCTTAACCGCTAAGCCATCTCTCCAGCCCATGCCATAGATTTCTTGTTTCTCATCTCTCTCTTCCTTGAGTTATAGATCTCTTCTTGCTGTTTTTCTTTTGTGCTCACTCAGAGAAGCGTTAGGATGTAGGTATTGGCCTCTCTTATGCCAAGGGCTAGAAAAGCTGTCATTTGGAGCAGTGAGAGTATAACCACTTACAGCTATTGGTAAAATAACTCATTAGTACAGAAGGTCAACTTGCTTCCTCCCTTCCTTCCCGGGGTTGTTTTCTTTGTAGGAATTAAATAAAGGTGTCATTTTAAGAAAGATGAAGTAAGTGAAGGTAAATGAGAGTAACCTTTCCTGCTGGAGAAAGAGGCATTGAAGCCCATTGACCTTTGCACTGAAGGTCATGGAATAAAGCTGTTCTTTATCAGAGCTGCCACCAGTGGAAGGGCCTAGAATGTCTCAAGGCTTTTGTCTTATGGTGACAATGGATCTCTTCCCCATCATTTCAATCCTGCTTTTCTGGGTGGGGCTCAGACTTGCCTAATATGACAGATTTAGTTAATGTGTCTCTTAACATATAAATCTGGTCCTTCACCTCTTACTGAAATTCTGGATTTATTTATTGTGTGATTGAAATAACAGTCATATATCTTTTTATTGAAAGAGATGGGTTTATTTTGAAGTGATATACATGCATATATATATATATACATATATATATATATATATACACACACACACACACACACACACACACACTCACACACACACACACTCATACACACACACACACACACACACACATATATATATATATTTTTTTTTTCGAGGTAAGGTCTTGCTCTAGCACAGGCTGACCTGGAATTCACTATGTAGTATCAGGATGGTTTCAAATTCACAGCGATTCTGTTATCTCTGCCTCTCAAGTGCTGGGATTAAAGGCATGCACCACCACACTCAGCTGAAGTGATATACTTTATGACCAGTATTTCTGCACATTATTTTTATGCTCAAATTTTGCCTGTAGATCATCCTAACATCATTTTGCATAGTGGTGATTAAGTCCAAGCCAGATTTTCTTGTTTGAGAATATTCCAGTAACCACTGGCTGTTGCACTCTGGATGTAGGTCATTTGTTCTCTCTCACTGTCATGTGTCTTGTATGTGTTGTGTGGGGTGTATGTGTTGTTTATGTATGGACAGTGTAGGCACGTGTGTGTGCAGATGCACATGTGTCCCATGCCTCAGGAACACAAGGATTTAGTCAATCAAGCAAGGCATCCAGGGATCCACACCTGAGTTCAGAACCGCCTCATTGTCCTTCCAGGACCATCTTGGAGGTCCACATCTTTGCCAGGTATCACTGCCACATCTTGGCCTTTCAGTCTTTCCCACACTGAGGTTCCAGTTGAGTATTAGCCCTGCCAGGCCAGCCATACCCCAAGAAAACAACCTTGAGGACAAAAAGACTTCAAGACTCAAAGTATGGTACCTCCAAAGGTAAACTGCCAGACTTCTGGGAATGGTGGTGATATTTTTAATCCATTTGGCTTCCATTATATCAAATCATATAGGTACGTGCCGACTTTGCTTGCTCACAGGTCTACCCTGCATGCTAGCTATTAAAATGAAAATGGTGGGCTGGAGAGATGGCTTAGCGGTTAAGGCATTTGTCTGCAAAGCCTAAGGATCCCAGTTTGACTCTCCAGGACCCATGTAAGCCAGATGCAGAAGGGGGCGCATGCATCTGGAGTTCGTTTGCAGTGGCTGGGGGCCCTGGCATGCCCATTCTCTCTCTCTCCCCCCTTTCTCTCTCAAATAAATAAATAAAATATATTTTTTAAAAAAGAAATTGTTAGGTTGGAGAAATGGCTTAGTTGTTAAGGCATTTGCCTGAGAAGGCAAAGGATGTAGGTTCGATTCCCTAGGACCCACGTAAACCAGATACACAAGGTGGTGGTGCATGTGTCTGGAGTGCATTTATATTGGCTAGAGGCCCTGATACACCCTCTCTCTCTCTCTCTCTCTCTAAAATAAATAAAATAAAATAAAACAAAACAGAATAAAATAAAATGAAAATGAAAATATTGATCTCCCTTCCTTTGAAGAGAGGTAGACAAAGCGTGTGACAGGTGCTGACTAACACACTGTTAAAGAGCCTTTCTCACTACATGATCCTGGGTTCTAATCTCAGTTCTTCTACTTACTGATTACGTGCCCTTGGACAGGCTTCTAAAAACGTTTGGAGGCTCATTTTCTTCATCTCTAGTGCCAGAATAGCACAACCCATTGGGACGCTACAGAAATTCCATTAGTTGATTCTACACCATTCATGAGACATAGCAAATATGTATGGCACAGGGCCACAGGGATGTGTCTGAGCAGGCTGAAAACAGGTCTGCTGAGCAAGGCAGGGATGGAGGGGAGTGGAAGCCTCACAGAAGAGCAAGCTTTGCCTTACGAGAAGCATTGACTGGTGTAATGCATGCTCAGCCACAGGCACCTCCCTTGGCCCTGGTCCATGCTTGGACTAACTGGTGAGAAGCAGTAACAAGCACGAGTGAAACCTGCTGAAGACCAAACAACAACAAGTTTACTTTGGAGATCTAACTCGCTTTTGTTCATGTTGCTTTAGTCAGGCAATGTCTCATTCTGTAAAATACACTGGGTTGGTGGTGGGCTGAGCAGAGGGGGACTGGTGTTACAGGCTAACAAAAAACAAAAAAACAAGAAAAAAAAAAGGAAGGAAGTAGGGAACTAAAGACAGCAGCTTAGTCCTTTAAAAGTTCCTGTTCTTTTGTTTTTGTTTTTGTTTTATTTGTTTATTTATTTGAGAGAGCAAGAGGGGAAAAAGGCAGACGGAGAGAGAGAGAGAAAGAATGGGCACGCCAGGGCCTCCAGCCACTGCAAACAAACTCCAGATGCATGTGCCTCCTTGTGCATCTGGCTTACGTGGGTCCTGGGGAATCAAACCGAGGTCCTTTGTCTTTGCAGGTCAATGCCTTAACTGCTAAGTCATCTCTCCAGCCCCTTCGTATGCTTAAAAAAACAAAACAAAACAACAAAAAACCTTTTTATTTATTTGAGAGAGAGAGAGAAGGAGCAAATGGGCACCAGGGTCTCCAGCCACTGCAAACAAATTCAAGACTCATGTGTCACCTTGTGCATATGGCTTACATGGGTCATGGGGAATGGAACCTGGGTCCTTTGGCTTTCCAAGTAAGCGCCTTAACCGCTAAGCCATCCCTCTAGCTCCCCCCTTTTTTTTCTTATGATCTTAAGGGTGAAAATAGAGGAGCATTCTTTTCAAGCCTGTTCACATAAACTGGGCTTATTGTGCGTGCGTGCGTGCGTGTGTATGGGCACGCGTGTGCTACCATGTGCATGTGGCTGTCGGAGGATCATCTCAGAGGGTAAACCTGACCTTGCACCTTGCTTGAGACAAGGTCTCTCTTGTTTGCTGCTGCAAGCACCAGACTCACTGACCCATGAGCTTGAGAGCTTGAGGTTTCTCCTGATTCTGCCACTGGGCCATCTCCCCTTTTATTTAACCGCTATAAATCTCTTGGTTTGGGGAAAATCTAGTCCATTTCTGACCTAAGTTTGGTTACATGGTACTTAACATGCGTGAGAGTCCTTTCTGGTCTGATCAGTTCTACTTATTTCAGGTGCTTAGCCCCCAAATCATGGCCTCCCATAATGTTTACTTAATGTGCTCCATGGCTAAGGGTTAAAGATGGCTTCTTTCTTGATTGTAACTGTGTGTTTCCAAGTCTCTCGTCTCCAGTGCGCTACGGGGTCCTCAAAGCCAGAGTTTGTTCATCTCAGTCATCCCACGCCACTGTAAAGAATCACGCTCAGTGCTCAACTATTAGGATAGTGTTTATCTGAAAGGATACAAGACGCTGGCGTTGAAGTGCATTCGATCTTTCTAGCAACACAAGTGCTCATAGGAAGTATTTCTGAAGACTCAGTCTGAGTATGTGTGAACATATTTCACTGCAAACAAGATCACGATGCAGTCAAAAGAAAGATGGGAGTATTGTGGTGTGTGAGCCTCCAGGACACCATCGTTTGTGCGGTCAATGGAAGAAGAAATGCTTAGGAAAGTCAACACCCTGAAAACGCTGGGGTGGTGCATGAAAGGCCAAACAAATAAACATTGTCCTGAGCCCCACGCGTATAAACTTGGAAGATAAGTTAAAAGTAAGCCTGATGCCAAAAGGGATGAGTTGGCAGACAGGGACAGATCACTGCCAATTCCTGTAGCCACCTGGTGTGTGATTTCACACTTGTTCCTGCTTTTGTTCCATGATAGTTGGGACTGACTTTATTCCCAGCCCCTTGTCAGAAGCAATGTTTCTAAAAGGGTAGATGTTTTCTTCCCATTCTTGTTTACACCTTGCCAGCCTGCTGTTTACAAGATGGGTCTCTCACACTCTGCCTGGGGTGCTTTCCATTATTGTGGAGCTAAAATCGGCAGAGGAATCTTGGAGCTGGTCTATTTTGAAGAATGGAGGAACCAGCAGTTTGCCCTGTGGAATACCAGCGTGGCATAGCATCTCCCGGTGCAAAAGGCACAGAGCTATTATGAACTTGTGACCAACTGTGAAACTTTGCACATTCAAATATTTTAAACTCTTGAAAGTGCCTGTTGTGAATCTCATTACGGAGATGAAATACCAGGCATGCCTCTCATGGGGGCTGGGACTAAATGTGGGAGCCCAGGACATGTGACTTGTTCCCAAAGTGGAGCACTTGCCATTTTCTCCTCATCCATGGGTTGGAAATGAAGTCTCATTGCCTCCCTACCTCTCTCCTCTTCTTTTGCATCCTTCCCTCACCTTGATTTGATCCTTCTCACCCATGGGGATAGTCTTGGCCCTGTATGCACATGGTACTCTGAGTACACAACCTTGGAAGCCCCTGGGACAGATGGCAATGGAATCCAGAAATTGTCAATTTGGCTTGATGTTTTTGTAGCATGCACCACGGAAAAGTTATAGGGTTGAGCAGAGTGGCTTTGACTGTGCTTGCTTTAATTATAATTACCATGGCTGGGCTGGAGAGATGGTTTAGCAGGTAAGGCACTTGCCTGCGAAGCAAAAGGTTCCAGGTTCGATTCTCCAGAGCCCATGTAAGCCAGATGCACAAGGTGGTGCATGCATCTGGAGTTTGTTTGCAGTAGCTAGTAACCCTGGTGCACCCATATTCTCTATCTATCTGTCTGTCTGTCTGTCTGTCTATCTATCTACCTCTTTCTCTGTCTCTCTCTCAAATAAATCAATAAGTAAGCTGTCCTCTTTTTTAAAAAAAAAAGTAAATGAAATTCAGTCTGACCTGATGGTGCATGAACATGGATGGTGTTGGGTCAAAACTCCCTATACAATGTGTGATCTTGTAATGTGGAAAGATATTAAAAAGCATAACTCAACAGGCCTCAGAAGGCCTATGTTTTCAATCTTAATTTTGGCACTTATTTGCTGCTAACCTGGCCTTAAGTTACCTAACCTCTCTGAATACCTATGTCCTCACTTGTGATGAAATTTATGAGCCCGTTATATAATGTCTTATGTAATATTAGACAACCAAATACCAGGATTATTGTAATGCTGAAATGACAGGCAGCAGTTGAAAGGTTTTACAAATAAAAGAGGCACTATGCAAATGTAAGCTAGTGTTGCAGTGAGCTTCACCTTGCTGGGATGAACTTCCACACACACAGTTTGTGGGAAGATGGGGTTTGTTTCAGGCTTACAGATCCAGGGGGAAGTTCCATCAGGGCTGGAAGAAGCTGCTTCCGTGCACCCAAGCCAAGAGAAACCATCACCAGCCAGCAAACACCAAAAGCAATAAGCACAATCAGGCAGCAAGCAGCAGGGACCCCATCAGAACTCAGACTGCTCTCTTACACCTTTGGGCTGGAAATCAGGTCTTCCCCTCAACACACCTTAAAGCTGGACCCCATGATCTGCCCCCAAGCTAAGTGGCTGGAGACCCAAGTTACAAGCTTTAATAAGACACCTGAGTCTATGGGGGACGCACATTCAAACTACCACAGGTAGGAAGATAAGAAAGTTGCTTAACTCTGACTAAAATATATTGCCTCTTAACTGAATGGTATGCAGTAGAAAACTTTGGGCTGGTTTTGCTTTATTCCATGTCCTCGTTTTGTCTCTGCCTGCTTCCTTATCCATACAGATGGTTGCCATTACATCTCATGGCTTGTCATGAAAGTTATTATTCCTCAATTTATGGTGGGGTTATAAGATGAACATATTCTAAGTTGAACATGTACTTATCCCACGTCCCCTGCTGAGCGTGAGAGCTTGGCAGGGCTGGGCCCTGGAGAGCACAGGTTGTTTCCTTTTGTGATCATGGCTGACTGGGGCTGTGCCTCATCGCTGCCCAGCACAATGGGACAGTATGGTGCATCCGGAAAAGATCCGAATCTGTCTCTACTGAATGCACGTGCTTTAACCATGGTAACGTTGAAAAATCGTCAAACCAATGTAAGACGGAGACCTCTGCAAATGAGATGACGAAAATGCAGCCTCTCTATAGCAGTTAGCCCCTCGCTGCTGGGACAAACACCTGACCAAAAGCATCATATGGGGGAAAGGGTTTAGTTTGGTTTAGAGTCTCAAAGAGAAGTTTCATCATGGCAGCCCTGAACAGGAAGTCGGGGTCAGCAGGAAGGAAGTAGTTTGAGTAAGCGTACCCTGAATGCCCACTGGGCTAGATTAGTGAACTTCAAGACCTCCCCCCAATGACACAACTACTCCAGCAAGGCTCTATCTCCTGAAGGCTCCATAAGCCTCCCAAATTGCCACCAGATAGGGACCAAGTATTCAAAACACATGAGCTTATGGGAGACAATTTACATTCAAACTACCACCATCTTTGAGCATAGTATTGCTTGGCACTTCCTGTGTATTCGATGAACTATTAGTTTCTTCTTTCCTTACCAATTGCTTTAATAAGTGTTGGTAGAGAGACAAGAGTTTCCTCATGCATTAAAGCCACATGGGTGTGCAGTAGACACAAGTAATTGAAAATGACACTGACATAGCCAAGAGGAATGATCTAGACTAAAGGTGATTTTTTTTAAAAAAACCAAAATGAATGCAAAAGCTCAATGATGGAGAAAATAACAAAATTTTAATAAGACCAAGGTTAGGAAATGAGTAATGCAGAATCATTTTAGTATCCAGGGCAAAAGACCATTCAAATATAGCCATCCTGTCTCCATTTTAAAATTTTAATGTTTCATTCATCATGAATATCTTTCATTAATTTTGATTTTTAATAGTATTTGTCTTGCTTGATTTTGGGGGATGTCCTTTTAAATTTTGTGACTACAGAGAGAGTGTTAATCATCTGTTTGGTATCCCTGTGCCCTTGCTCTGCACTGGGCTGGTAGAAAGTCCCAGAGAGGACTTGGGTCCTCAATACCACTCTTTATTCATCTGTTATCCAACCTAAGGTGTTGACCTTAGTCTAAGTAGAATCTTGAAGAAAAGATTATTGGACATTTGATGTTCTTTCTAATTAGGCGACTGCAATGAAAGATATTATGTGGAAGGAAGCATAAGTCAATTCTTCATCAGAACCTTGATTTAGGTTGCGGGTCAGCACAGTATGGCTGCCTATTTTGGGTAAATTTATGTTGGTACCTAAGTATGATCATTTGTTTTTGTATTTTCTGTGGCTGGTTTTGAGTCACAATGGCACAGTTGGGTAATTACTATATAGAACATATACTCCTCAGAGCTGAAAACATTGGCAACCAGCCCATTACAACAAAAAGTTGTGGACTTCTTCAGATGATTAGAGCCCTCAGATGCTCTTGTATAATAGCAACTTAGATCCCTCAGCTGTTTGGAGATTTGTGTAAAACTTTTCTAGGGACTATTATAAGCTTCCATGAAGTGGAGCAATGGGCAAGGGACCCAAGTTCAAAAAGTAAGTGGGGCTGGAGAGATGGCTTAGTGGTTAAGATGCTTGCTGGTAAAGCTTAAGCAAGTGATTCACTAATTTAATTACTTCAGTCTACTCACATGGTTAATTTTTAATTAACTTACCTCAGCAATTTAGTGAGCATCTGTTTATACAGAAATCAAATGAGTTCCCTTCAAAGTGGTCTCCATCTAAGTGTGAGTGTGAGCAAATAGAGATAAGATTGTGTCCTGGTTGTCCTTGAGTTTAGGGTGTATAGAGGAGACCATGGGGAGATGAGAAAAGAAAGCCCAAATCACTATAGCCCTGAATGCTTGCTGGGGAACCTGAACTTAAACTGGCAAAGAGCTCCTTCGACCAAGAAAGTAGCATATCCACACGCGTTCTTTAGATATTAATTCAGTGGTGCTGTGTAGCGGGTGTAAGATAATGACCTTAGAAGTAGTGGGACCAGTTAAAGGCAATTGCTAAAGCTGGTAGGATTTGTATCACATAGAAATGAAGGAATCAGCCGGGCATGGTGGCGCACACCTTTAATCCCAGCACTCGGGAGGCAGAGGTAGGAGGATCACCATGAGTTGAAGGCCACACTGAGATTACATAGCAAATTCCAGGTCAGCCTGGGCTAGAGTGAAACCCTACCTCGAAAAACAAACAAACAAACAAAAAGAAATGATGGAGTCCATGAGAATGGAAGAGAAGATCTGAGAGCACTGGGTTGAGAAAAATGCATCAAAATGGAGCTCCTGGAAGAGAGAGCACAAGTAGATTTGGAGTTAAGGTCATTAGGAGGCTAGAGAAAACTATTAGTAAAAATATAGAGTTCAAGCAGAACAGGCAGGTTTGGGGGCCAAAGGAGGAAATGGTCAAAACAGAAATTTTAGTTTCAGCTAAATAGGAAATTTTATAAAATATCCAAAACAAAAATGAATGGAGGAGAGATTAGAGCCAGAGATGGAGATTCAGGAATTGTCTGAGAAAAGATCATGACTGAAGCCATGGATATAGAACATGGCAACAGAGAAGTTAGGGACAAATTCACAGAAACAATCGTGACAGGTTGTCAGATAAAAATTAGGATGTTCAGCTGGGTGTGGTGGCGCACGCCTTAATCTCGGGAGGCAGAGGTAGGGTGATTGCTGTGAGTTCGAGACCACCCGGAGACAACATAGTGAATTCCAGGTCAGGCTGGGCTATAGCGAGACCCTACCTTGAAAAACCAAAAAAAAAAAAAAAAAAAAAAAAAAACATTAGGACGTCCAGTTAGAAGTGACCTTCAGATTGAGACAATAGTGTAAGAATGTTGCATACAAAGTTATAGACCTACTACACATGATTTATTACTGATCTGAAACTCCGATGTAACTGGAAATTCTCTGTTTTTATTTGCTAAGTTTGGCAGCCCTATACAGTGGTGCCTGCTCTCATTTATGTGATTGTCAGAAAAGGAGATAATACAAGAGCCTGGGAATGAGCAGACAGGCCTCAGGATACTCAGGATGTTACACTACCATGGAATGAAAAAGCAGAATAGTTGGACTGGAGGATTGGCTTAGTGGTTAAGGTACTTGCTTGTGAAGCCTAATGACCCAGGTCCTATTCCCCAGTACCCACATAAACCAGATGCGCAAGGTGGTCCGTGCGTCTGGAGTTCGCAGTGGCTAGAGACCCTGGAGTGCCCATTCTCTGTCTCTCTCTCTCTCTCTCTCTCTCTCTCAAATAAATAAATAAATAATATTTTTTTAATAAAAACATAATAGGTTTCAGGAGAGTTGAGTGGAAATGTCAAGGCCATTGCATTTGGCAGTTTGGAAATCAACAGGCACCTTGGAGAAGGCAGATGGAGATCTGGTCCCAGTGGATGAAGGAGTAAAGATGGGGGGAAAGATGGACAAGAGGAGGAGAACAATGGTGTTGTCAAGGGTAATAGAAGTTATGTCTGCAGAGGTCCAGAGGCTGGGGCTATTGGGGAGGGGCTCAGAAAATTGGCTTCAAAATGGAAGCCGGATGGCGAGGAAGAGAGGGAGTGACCTTGGAAGGGAGTTTCAGGGATCAATGCAGGAATTAGCCTTCCCTTGTTCATCAGGGTCATGGAGAACGCAAGAGCAAATGCTGACATGAGAAAGTGAATGGAGGCTCTTGTAGTCAGACTGGGCTGTGTGATGGAGGCAGGATTGGGGAGCAGAAAGGGAAGGCTCAGCTCAGAATAGCCATGCCTTGATGCTGGTCGGTGCAGGGTGGAGATGATGAAAGGCCCCTGGTGCTTAATCTTCATCCAGGGGACACTGCGCGTCCCTCACCTCGTGGTTCTGGTTAACTCCAGCAAGCTCTCCATTCATAGCAGCTAGAATGGCTCACTGGGGAGGGGAAGCAACAGAAAGGGGATTGAACAAAACTGCTCATCTCCAGTTTGAAGGTTCTGCCTAGAAAAAGGCTCAGGGGTCGTTTATCTTTCTCTCTGATCCTGGCATGCGAGAGCTGAATCCCCTGCTGGAGGCATTTGTTCGGAGACCTGTGGCATTCCCAGGGTGAAGGTTCGATCGCGCAGACTGATGTGGGATTCATGGCTTTCCCACGTCACATTCGGCTGCACAGAGACTCACAGCTGTACCCACACTGGTCCCAGCCACCCTTCTGCTGTCTTGAAACAGGACTCACACCCCTGCAGATGGGAGAAGATGCGTTCAAGCCTGCGGTGTAGTTAGTTACCTTCTCTTCTTGCAAAAGCAGGGATGGCGGCAGCAGCCCAGAGAGGGAACCGTTTATAGAGTTTCCCGAAGCTTGAGAGAGCTGAGAAAGAGCAAACGATTTCAGGGAGGGGGTGAGGGGGTGCTGTCTGCCTGGGGAAGCTCTTTAGTGCTTCCACCTCCAGATAACATTTTTGCAGCCCCTTCTCCACAGTCTGCTCCCCCCCCCTCTTTCTCTCTCTCTCTGTCTCCCCCTCATCCCCAACACAAAGGCACAAATGAAATTCCTAAAAGCAGACTACTGCTGTCTAGTTATTTTTAGTATTTGCTGTTGGTATTTATCGAGCTTTTCAGTGTTAATTTGTCCTCCCACCTATTTATCTTCCTGCCTCCCCGTGCTGGGCCTAGGATAGAAGAAGCACATGGAACGAGCAGCTGGTGACCTCATAGAAATACGTCCTAGAGAGAAGAGAGTGGGTCTTTAAAATCAATCTTCCCCATACCCACCCGCCTTGTAGAGAAGGAAGAAAGATCTGCATTCCATTAGACTCGGGGGCGGGGGGCAATGCAAGCACTGGTGAATGTGAACCCATTAGAACGTCTGGGTGGTGTTTAGTTGGGTCAGGGGCCCTGGTCAAAGCGCTGGGTGAGGGAATCCACACATGCATAAAATGTCATAATGCAGATGTGGGTCCGAGGCCAGCTAAACCAGCCTTCTCTGTGGGGAAGCAGTCAGAAGAGAGAGAAAAAAATGTCAAAATCCATGACTTTGATTTGAGAGGGATTTGATTTGAGGAATTTGCGAGAGCTGGAGGACTGGCTAGAGAAAGACTGGGGTGGAGCTGGGAATGGAAAAGTGGAGGTGGAAAACTAGACAGCTCTCCCTCCTTTCTGAAACCCTGCCCTTCCCTCCTCAAGGGCATGCGTGTCCTGTCTCTCGGAGCCGAAGCCAGAGTGGCCACCCTGCTCTGTAGGAGATCCCAGAATGGTTTCTTTCTTTTTTTTAATTTAAAAAAACGTATTTATTTCTTTAGTTATTTATTTGCAAGCAGAGAGAAAAAGAGAGAGAGATAGAAGAAAGACAGACAGAGAATCGGCGCACCAGGGCCTCCAGCCTCTGCAGATAACTCCAGACACATGCACCACTTTGTGCATCTGCCTTTATGTGTGTATGTACTGGGGAATCGAACCTAGGTGGTTAGGTTTTGCAGGCAAGTGCCTAACCGTTGAGCCGTCTCTTCACCCACCCTCTCAGGATGCTTTCTAACAGGATTCTGTGTAGAAGGAGGACCTTTCCAATATGCTCAATTATTGGACCCTTGTATTCAATATCCATTCTCCAGGTAGCAGGAAGGAGTCCTTTCTTTCTATAACTTCAAAAATAAAATGTTAGCCTGATTTTTGTACTTTTTAATTTTGTTGTTATAGTCAGTGTGCAGCAAAATAGAATAAATGAAGTACAAAGAAAAACTCATTGGATAGACTAGTGACAGAAGGCAGGGAACATAAAAAAAAAAATCATTGTACTTTTATTTATTTGTTGGTTTTTTGAGGTAGGGTCTCGCTCTAGCCCACACTGACCTGGAATTCACTATGTAGTTTCAGGGTGGCCGTGAACTCACAGTGATCCTCCTACCTCTGCCTCCCGAGTGCTGGGATTAAAGGAATGCACCACCACGCCCAGCTTATTCATTGTACTTTTTTTTGTTTAAGATTTTACTTTTATTTATTTATTAATTAGAGACAGAGAGAGGGAAGGGGAGAGATAAAGAGTGAGAATGGACACTCCAGAGCCTCTAGTCACTACAAACGAACTCCAGACACATGTGGCCCCTTGTGCATCTGGCTAACGTGGAACTTGGAGAGTCGAAACAGGGTCCTTAGGCTTCGCAGGCATGTGCCTTAATCACTAAGCCATCTCTCCAGCCCTAATCATTGTACTTTTAAACAAAATAGTAGAAATGATCCAGTCTGAACAATAGAAAAAAATAAGCTGAAATGAAAAAATAGCATTAAAGAAAGGAATAGGGTCTCAGGAACATATGCTGGATATGAAAGAGGACAAGGCTTATTTATTTATTTATGAGCAGAAGGAGAGAGAGTTTGCATGCACATGAGAGCACTGCAGGGCTTCTTGCTGCTACAAACTCCAGGCACAAGCACTACTTTTTTTCACCTGGCTTTACATGGGTACTGCGGGCTCTAAGCTGAGCTGGCACATTTTATAAGCAAGCACCTTTAACTGCTAAGCCATCTCCCCAGCTACACAGTTAATTTTTTTTTTTTTTTGAAAAATGAAGTGAAAGTATTGAGACAGCAAGAGAGAAATTACACCTTATCTGAAGGGGGAACAAGGAAAATGAAAATGTGTTTCCCATCAGGAAACACGTAGGCTAGAACATATATCTTTCCAGTGCTGAAAGAAAAGAACCTTGAGCCCCAAATTCTGTATCAGATGAAAATATCCTTCAGGATGCAAGAGAAATCAAGGTATTTTTCAAGTGGAGACTTTACCACTTGCAAATTTTCCTTCAATAAATGGTTGAAAGAAAGTTTTCTAAACTAAAAGGAATTGGTGCATGGATGAAAGTTGGAATATCAAGGAAGAAGGAAGTTGTAATATAAAGACAAAAATAGGGTCAAACTTTTCTCCTCCCAAGCGTTGTTAATTATGAGGGTTTTGTGTGTATGTATGTACGTACGTATTGTATATGCAAGAGTCCTGTGCTCATAAGCATAGAGGACAGAGGAGAACATTCGGGTCTTCCTGTATCACTCTTCTACCTTATTTCCTTGAGACAAAGCCTCTCACTGAATCTAGAGCTGGTGCTGGTGTTTGTTCGTTTGGCTAGACTGGTAGACCAGTGAGCCCCAGTGGTCCTCAGCACTGGGGTTACGGGTGTACATGGTGATGCTGGGCTTTTACTTGAGTGTTGGGGATCAATGTTAGATCTTCATGCTTGTGTAGCCAGTGCTGTTACCCACTGAGCCATCTCTTCAAGCTGTAAGCTGATGACCAAAGTGCAAAATTATAACATTCACTAATGTGGTTTTCAAATATATCTAGAGGAAATATTTAAGAAAATTGTTTTATAAAGGAAGGAGAGGGAAATGACATAAAAGGAGATAAGGGTCCTATCTGAATTGACAAAGCATTGCCACCAGTAGTCTCTGGCATGATATCTATATATATTTTATAACAGAGCACTCACTGGAAAAGCCAAACATCGAAAGAAGTGTAAGGATCAAGTTTAAAATTGTGCCAAGTGGGCTGAAGGGATGGCATAGTGGTTAAGGCGCTTGCCTACAAAGCCAAAGGAACCAGTTCAATTCCCCAGGACCCACGTTAGCCAGATGCACAAGGGGACGCATGTGTCTGGAGTTTGTTTGCAGTGGCTGGAGGCCCTGGCGCACCCATTCTCTCTCTCTCTCTCTCTCTCTCTCTCTCTCTCTCTATCTCAAATGAATGAATAAGTAAATGTGCCAAGTACCCACAATATGGCTCACATGTGAAAATAAGGGGATAGAAAAGAGAGAACAAACAAGCAAACATGGTAGGTGCTAGCACAAATATGTAAATAATTCCATCAATTAAAAAAAATCCTAGAGTATACAAATTAAAAGACAAAGATTAACTCAATGCGTTTAAAGGGAAAAAATATGTAACCATTTGTTGTATACAGGAAACTCCCTTCAAATATATCTATGTTAGTATGGTGGGAAAAAATAGGAGACAATGACTTTCCATGCAAACAGTAATCAAAAGAAAGCAGGTGTGGCTATATTAATCAGATAAAGTAGATTTCTGACAAAGAAAATTTCCAGGGATATTGCAAAATGATAAAAGAGCTCCCTCATCAAAAATATTATACATATTTATCATGTAAATCTCAATTAGGTACCAAATAGGACAGCTGCAAAATGGGTGGAACAAAAGTGATAGAACTGAAAGAAGAAATAAAATATTAGTCAGAGGCTTTCCCACACCCCTGCCAGTAACTGAGGACAACTAGGAACTTCGCGAGCACAGAGAACACACACCACTGAGCTGAGTTAAGCTGGAATCCACCCAACAGCAGAACCGGCGCTATTTTCAAACACTCGCCAATTATATGCAACATACACCCATTAAATATAAATCAATTCTTAATACATTTAGCAGTTAAGGTCAAATCATACAAAGTACATTCTCTGTCTATAGTCCAATAAACTAGAAATCCATAATAGTTTACAGGAGAAATTCCCAACCACTTGGAACTATACACTGTAGGTCAAAGAAAAAACCTTGATAAAGGGAAAAAAAAAAATTGTCAGTGAATGGAAATGAATATATAAAAAATTGTGATACTTGGCCTAAGTTGTTCTGAGAAAGTTTATAGCACCAATATAATGTGTTCAAAAAGGGAAAAAGTCTTAAATCAATAATCTAGGCTCTCGTCTCAGGAAAGTAGTTTTTCAATAATGTTCGAGAGAAAGGACAATATGAACCCAGAGCAAGCATAAGGAAGTAAGCAATAGAAAGATATGAGCAGAAGTCAATAGCATGGAAAGAGAAAGACAAGAGAGGAAGCTGATGGAACACAAAGCCAGCTCTTGGAAATGTCCATAGAGTTGACAACCTTCCAATGGCACTGGCAAAGAGCAAGGAAGATGCGTATTGCTGATATCTATGATCAGAGAGGGGCCGTCACTATAGACTGGGGACAGCAAAGAATAGCAAGGGTGTGCTACCAACCTCTCTACACATATGTTTGGCCACTTATACGAGGTGGGCTAAGCTCACAGAAAACACAAACTGTAGCTCATACCTTACAAAATCTACTATTCTGATAATTGTTTAACTGAGGATGTTGAATTGATATAAAAAATAGTCCTAGGCCCAAATAATTTCACTGGAAAATTCTACCAAACGTTTAAAGGCAGTGGGAAATAGAAGATGAGGAAACCTTTTCCCCCTATCATTTCATGAAACTAGTATAACTAGCTGTGCTATCAAAATCAGAAAAAGACAAAAACAAAGGAAAGCTTAGAGAATAATGGCTGTCATATGCAAAAATCCATGACAAAATCTAAATGAATAGTGTTCAGAAATCTGTCAGATAATTATGTAATATAATCAGGTTGGGTTTATTCCAGGGATACAAAACTCTCATGATTTCTTTTCCTCTTTTTTTTTTTTTTTTTTTTGGTTTCTCAAGGTAGGGTCTTGCTCTAGCCCAGGCTGGCCTGGAATTCATTATATAATCATAGGGTGCCCTTGAACTCATGGCAATCCTCTGCCTCCTGACTACTGGAATTAAAGGTGTATGCTACCATGTCTGCCCAGGCCTCCAGGCACTGTAAACAAACTCCAGATGCATGTACCACTTTGTGCATCTGGCTTTATGTGGGTACTGGGGAATTGAACTCTAGTACTAGGCTTTGCCAGCAAGTATCTTAATCCTCAGAGCCATCTCTCCAGCCCTCATGTGATGTTTTAAAAACTACTCCATACTGTCACCATAAAAATCATATTAGTTAGTGCACAGAAACCATTTGGCCAAAGTCAACAGCCACTCATGAGAAAATCTCTTAGAAAGACAGGTAGAGATGCGGGCTTTGTTAAACTGATGACGAATATCAACAAAAGCCTGCAGCTGACATTCTTCTTAGTAGTAAATGAGTGAATCTTCCTCTGTAACATCAAGAAAAATGCAAATATGTCCTCTCTCACCACTCTTGTTCAAAAGGGCACCGGAAGTTCTACACAGTGCAAAAAAAGGACTAGGAAATACAACCATATAGGTCTTTTAGTTCTACAACAACAACAATAATAATAATAACCAAACAACAAACAGGAAACTCTAAAACTAGTGACTTCAAGTAGGTTACAACAATGAAAGAAAAATATACAAAAACCAACAATATTTTTCTTTCCAAAATATTTTATTTTTATTTATTTATTTGGCAGAGAGAAAGAGGGAGAGAGAGAGAATAGGTGCACCAGGGCCACCAGCCACTGCAAATGAACTTGACACATGCACCACCATGTGCATCTGGCTTATGTGGGTCCTGGGGAATTGAACCTGGGTCCTTTGGCTTTGCAGGCAAGCACCTTAACCACTAAGCCATATATATATATGTTTTTCTAGGTAGAGTTTCACTTTAGCCCAGGCTGACCTGGAATTCACTCTGTAGTCCCAAGATGGCCTCAAACTCATGGCAATCCTCCTACCTCTGCCTCCTGAGTGCTGGGATTAAAGGTGTGTGCCACCATGCCTGGCTGTTAACATTTTATAAATGACAGGATAACAAAAATAGAGAACACAGGGCTATTTCCAGGGATGAGGGGGCCCAGGAGTGCATGGGACTTTACAATGGTGGAAGGTAGAGCTCTATGTAGTGATTGGTCACCTCTGTCTCATGGTCGCAGTAGTCTTGTGTATATACACATGACAAAGTGACAAAGAATTAGGAAAAATGCACTGTGCATGGGCTTTCCTAAACAAAAATGGTGTGCGTTCTTGTTCTTAGAGTGATTTTTTTTGCATGGGTATTTGTGTGGTACGTGTGCCTGCCTGTTCCTATGTGTATGGGTGAAATGGATGCTCTGGGCACATGGCGTACTTGGTGTGGGGGCCAGAGCTTGAATTGCTCTAAACCTTGTATTTTGAGGCAGTCTCTGAACCTAGAACTTACCACTCAGCTAGTTTGGCTAGCCTGCAAGCCCGGGGATTCTCCTGTCTCTGCCTCCCCAGTATTCAGATTACTGGCATGTGCCACCCTGCTTAGCTCTTAGTGGAAGCTGGGCATTCCAACTCAGCTTCTTCTGCTGGCACAGCAAGCACTTTACCTCCTGAGCCATCTCCTCAGTCTTATCCTTGAGTTTCATTTATTAAAAATGTATCATTTGGCCGGGCGTGGTGGCACATGCCTTTAGTCCCAGCACTTAGGAGGATTGCCATGAGTTCGAGGCCACCCTGAGACTATATAGTTAATTCCAGGTTAGCTTGGACCAGAGTGAGACCCTACCTCGAAAAACAAAACAAAAAAAAAATTATCATTTGGGCTAGAGAGATGGCTTAGCGATTAAGGTGCTTGCTTGCAAAGTCTAAGAACCTAGGTTCAATTCCCCAGTACCCATGTAAACCCAGATGCACAATATGGCATGTGCATCTGGAGTTCATTTGCAGTGGCTAGAGGCCCTGGTATGCCCATTCTATCTCTCTCTCCCTTCCTCTCTCTGTCTCATCTGCTTGCAAATAAATAAATAAACATTTTAAACATGTATCATTTGCACAGTCAACTGATTATTTTTCATACTCATATTTCTGACGTTCACCCACACTATCACATGTGGCTGTGATTTGATGCTCTCTGTTGTTTAATGTTGCTTTGGATGAATATGATATTTATTTCTTTGTTGTCTTGTTGATGGACATTTCTGTTGTCTAACTTCTTGCTTATTTTGAATAAAGATATTATAAGCACTACACATGTCTCTCAGTGCAAATATGCAAGAGGTTGTCTCTCTATCTCAGTCTGTTTGTGTAGCTATAACAAAATACCTGAGACTGAATAATTTATAAATAATAAAATGTATTTCCCATGGTTCTAGAGGCTAGAATGTGTGAGACAAAGGCATTGGCAAGCACAATGTCTGCTTCCTACTTCCAAGTGGAGTCTGTTTCCTGCTTCCATGCTCGGGAAGGCACACATGGTGGGTCATCACACAGCATAAGTGCAGAGGGCGCGCTCTTCAACTTGAAGCCTCTTTATAAGGCCAGAACCCTCGTGGTCCAATCACTTCCTGTAACAGTGCTGCACTGACATTATGTTTCAACTTGAATGATAGAGGGGACCCCGTCACTCACACCACAGCACCGAGAAAGGCTGAAGGGACGGGGAGACAGTAGAGCGCTTGCTGCCCAAGCCTGATGACCCTGGTTCACATCCCCTGAACCACTGTAAAGCTGGGTGCATAGTGCCAGCATGCCGCTGGTGAGAAGGTAGGTGGGGGCAGGAGAACCCCCAGAAGCTCTTGTGGGGGGCACTAGCCTGGCATATGCAGTGGCAAATGACAAGAGACCTTGCCCCAAACAAGGGTGCCGACACTGAGGTTGTCTCCTGTCCTCCATATATGCGCTTTGACACACATACAGCTGCAAACAGACAGACAGACAGACAGACAGACAGACACACACACACACACACACACACACACACCAATGCCAGTAGGACTGGATTTGCTCAGATAGAGGCTATGTAAGCACTAGATTTTGCAAGAAGAAATCGTCCCTAGTTCCGTTGATACCCCCACATAAGTTCAATTTGCATTTTCTTGATTAAAGCACAGTTGCTCAGCTTTTCATCGGTCCATTAGTCATGCCTTTCTCCTCTGTTACATGCCTGTTAGATCTACTGCTCATCTTTCTATGGTGGTGTCTTTTTATGGGTGATTTGTAACATGCCTTTACGTAATCCAAATACTGGCTTTTGGTTCTGTGGGGTTTTTTGTTTGTTTGTTTGTTTGTTTTTGTGAGTAGGATCGCCCTCTAGCCCAGGCTGACCTGGAATGGAATTCACTGTGTATTCTCAGGGTGGCCTTGAACTCATGGACATCATCCTTACCTCTGCCTCCTGAGTCCTGGGATTAAAGGTGTGCACCACCAGCCTGGCTATTTGTTCATTGTTTTGTGTTGCAAACTTGCCTCAGATATTGGCTTGTCCTTTGGAATTCTTTTTTTTAAATATTTTTATTTATTTATGATAGAGAGAGAATGGGTGCTCTGGGGTCTTCAGCCACTGCAAATGAACTCCAGACACATGTGCCACCTTGTGCATCTGGCTTATGTGGGTTCTGGGGAACCGAACCTGGGTCCTTAGACTTCTCAGGCAAGCACCTTAACTGCTAAGCCATCTCTCCAGCCCTCGTTTGGAATTCTTTATTGCACCCTCATATTACAGTTGCAGAAGTATCATCTACCCTTTCATGGGCAGCACTTTCCTGCTTTAAGAACTTCTTTCCCATTTTGAGGTCAGAAAAATGTTCTCTTCTATATCCCTCTAAAAGTTTAAGCCTTTTGCTTTTCACAGCTAAGCCCTTAATCCCGCTGGGATAGGTCTTTGGGTATCATTTCTCCTTGGCTCAGAGAGTTCTCCCAGCCTTCATGAGAGCTCTGCTATCTTTTAATAGCTCAGTGAATGAGAAAATCGCAGAAGAACGCTCATCTGTAGAGAAATTTAGGTTGATGGCTAGTGCTTCCATAGGCAGCCTTGACAGAAATTTTGGTAAAATGACACAGGTTTCCTCTGCTGTGACCAAGGCAGTCTTGCTTTAGCAATTTTGCAAGGATTTAAGTGTCATGTGTTTTAAAGGGACGGGGATAGTAGTATGGAGTCCCCTCTCAGCATTTGAGCTATGACTCAGATAATTGAAGCAGGTCGTTTGTTGAGAAAACATATGCCTTGTTCGTTTTGTTTTGTTTTGAGACAGCGTCCTCATGTTGCTCAGGCTGGCTTTGAACTCACTATGTAGTTGAGAATGCTTTTTAGTTTATTTATTTGAAAGAGAGAGTCAGATAGAGAGAGAATGGGCATGCCAGGGCCTCCAGCCACTGACAACAAACTCGACACATGCACCACTTTGTGCGTCTGGCTTTACGTGGGCACTGGGGGAATCAGACCTGGGTCCTTAGGCTTTGCAGGCAAGTGCCTTAACCATTGAGCTATCTCTCCAGCCCTGAGAATGTTTTAAACTCCAGTCCTCCTGCTCCACCATGGCCAGCTTAGAAGCATCCATTTAGAAAGCCTCCTTATGCAGTGCTCTCAGTGTGAGTTCTGCTCTGGACTGAGAAGGCAGTTTATCAGAGCTGTCACTGGACAGGAAGTAAGGAGACCCAAGTTGAAGCCTGGATCTCTCATTACTTGATTGTGAAACCTCTGTATATCCATTAGGGTTATGTTCAGTGGCCTATAACAAAAACCCTCCTAGAGCTGGAGAGATGGTTTAGTGGTTAAGTGCTTGCCTGTGAAGCCTAAGGACCCGGGTTCAAGACTTGATTCCCCAGGGCCCAAGTAAGCCAGATGCACAAGGGGGCGCACGCCTCTGGAGTTCGTTTGCAGTGGCTGGAGGCCCTGGTGCACACATTCTCTCTCTCTCTCTCTGCCTCTTTCTCTCTCTGTCTGTCGCTCTTAAATAAATAAATAAACATAAACAAAAAATATTTATTAAAAAAAACACCCTTCTAGAGTGGCTTAAGCAAATAGAATTTATTTTTCCTCAAACAGCTGAGGAGAAGGCCATGTAGGTGCTCCTTTAGGTTCAGGTTTACAATGGTGTGGCTTTTGCCTCCCTGTGTTTTACTTCGGGGTGGCAAACTATAGTCTTCCTCAGCTTTGAGTGACCTTGGGACATTGTGTGGGTGAGGCTGACGTCCTCTCATATGATGGGCATGATCTCAAATGGACGCAGCCATTTCTTGTGCCAAGAGGGGAGCCGCCTGAGAAGATCGATCTGCAGAAAAACTTGTGCCAAGAGAGCTGCAGGGGATTTAATAATATGGTGATTTCTAGTTTTCCAAAACCAGCCCTGCTTCTGGGTTTCCCACCACCTCCCACCAGCTCAATGAACCAGAATATTTCCTTGTTTTGTTATTTCCATAAGTGGATTTGAGTTGTGCTATTCTTACTTGTAACCAAAAGATTCTTTTTTTTTTCTTTTTGATTTTTCGGGGTAGGGTTTCACTCTAGTAGCTTAGGCTGACCTGGAATTCACTATGTAGTCTCAAGGTGGCCTAGAACTCATGGTGATCCTCCTACCTCTGCCTCCTGAATGCTGGAATTAAAGGCGTGCGCCAACCACGCCCAGCTTCAAAAGATTCTTAAGTGATCATTTCTGTGTGTATACTGAGGAAAATGTGTTTTTTGAGTATTCAAAATAATTTTTATATTTTGATAATATATTATTTCATATATTACATGTCATATGTAGGCATATATATATATATATATATATATTTACATAAATTTTATATATCAAATTTATTTCAAGGCTTACAGTCGTAACTGAATCCAGGCCATGAGACCTGCTATGACTAAGTGCCTATTTCCCCCAGAAATACATAGCTTGTGCAGTGTCTGTGAAACCATTCAGACTATGAAATGCTGGGCCCACTTCTGGCTCTTTTGAGCATTGTAACTATTACCCCTGTGGTACTAAGGAGGCTGGGAAGTGAGTCTTCTTGTAGGTAAGTTTCCTGTTTACAAAGGCAACTTCAGAAGAAAGAAAAGTAGCCTACACTTTCTTGGGAGCTATAAACATTCTAGTAACCTGCTAACTGACTATGGTGATCTCATTGCAGAGCCCTTGACTCCCTGACTCCCTGCTGATAAAAACCCATAAAAGACAGGAGCTGAGGCCTGAGGGGCTGTGTGACCACACACTGTGAGTTATTTTTGAACTTCTTGAAATGTTTTAGAATATGTGTCTTCTGATTTCAAGTGCAAGGTTGTATCTTTATGTTTGTATTGGGTAAATAGAAAACACTGGCTTACATCTGTCATAAAGCTTTGTCGTGAAGGGGCTCGCTGGTTCCAGTTTTAGTCCTTAATAAATTTGAAGAGCACCAGAGGACAGATCGGTGTCCATTCTAATTTTCAGATGAAGATTCTTTTCTCTTTTAAGGTGACTGGTTAAATGGGAATCTTACATAAATATTAGAGATTCACAAATCAAAACAAATATTAAAAAATCAAGTTGGAGATTTGATGAAGGGAAAAGCCAGTTTGTTGCTTCCTTGAAAAAAAAGAAAGTATGCCATTCCTCCTACTTCCCAAGGCTACTTATTTGCTATGAAAAATGGAAGAAATTGTGCAGGAAGCTGCTAGGATTTCTCTAAGTCAGAAACAATTCTTTTGAAAATCTATTATGTATAATTAAGGCAACAGCACCAGCAATGGTGAATTTCCTGTTAAGATAGAAACATTATTACTTTCCTAATTTGTGGATATGAGTCTCAAAAGTCATCTCATTGAATATTTAGGAAATTGGCTTTTCAGGAAGGGAAATCTACTAGTATATGAATTTCTTGGAAAATTTTCAAAATAAGATAATGGCCCCAGATGAGAGCCAGCCAAGATTTGTAGGCCAAGATAATATGGCTTCAGCCTTGGTAATAGTCTTTGTTTGTTGGAGACAAAACATGTCCATTAATCTAATATTTCCTTGGCCAAATAGTTCTATGTGATGAATGGAAAAAACAAACTAAATATGGGTAAGTCAAACCTTTTTTTTTTTTTTTTTTTTTTTTTTGGTATTTTGTTAGTAGTATAGGGAAGAGGCCAAGTCTGTGTAAAATGAAACTTAAATGTAGATCTCTTTAACTCCACTTTTTCCCCTTTTCAGTCTCTATGGCTTTAATTAACTACTAGATGAGCAACACTGCTCTTCCAGAGGTAACAAAAAAGTGAAAGTAAAAGTCGTTATATTCCAAATTCAATAGGCCAGTCCCTTTATGGAAATCTATAGAACAGGGATAAAATAATGTGAAGTCATGTTAAACAAGACTCTAATGTTGCTAGTACTGAGAAGTAAGTCTCAACTCATTGTGTTTCTCCTGGATGACGAGAGAACCATACCTTTGAATTGGTTAAGATCAGGCAACCCAAGCTCTCTCTTGTAATATACTGGTTGAATGGCTTATGGATTTCATAACACTGGGCATGGCACCGGCCATTGGATCTTTATGACATCAAACTGAACTGTCATGGAAAATGTTCACTCTTGTCTAAAACCAGCGAAGCATGAGTGAGAGGCAATGCAAGAACTCTTCTTGATGGAGGGATCAGGAATGATACTCTTGGTGTGCATGGCTGCGTTTTTGTTTAGTTTTCCTGAGCTAGGATCTCAGTTTGTAGACTCAAACTCATAGTCCTCCTGCCTCATCCTGCCCAGGGCTGGAATCACACGTGTGTGCTCTCATACCTGAGCAGGCTTCTGCTGGCTCTTGCCCCTTGTGCAGCCCCACCCCCTTCTGTGATTTCAGGGGCAGGCAATTCCCAGTGTAGATTCCTTTCTAGAGTGAGTCCACAACATGTCTCCTTCATTGCTGTCGATGTGGACCAAGGAGAAGCCACAGGAGTTCCTGGCTCACATTTGTAGCATCTGCCAGACCCAAAGAAGACTATTCAGAGAGAGAGGAATTGGCAACCTCCCTGTGTATGAAGAAGCTGTTCTTACAGGGGAAGAGTCAGGGAAGAGAATGCCTCCAACACAAACTAAACTTCTTAATTGGGGCTTTTCAGAAGAGTGGTAAATTAGCAGAGACACTCCAAACTTTCTGGGCTTTGGGGAATTTTGTGCGAGAAATCCAGATGCTAGTAAAAATTGCCTAGAGTCAGAGATTCAGGCATTAATAGGCATGAATACCATGTGTAAAGAAATTATTTTACAATGAGATACGTGAACGGACTCTAGGCTTGTGATTATTACTGACGTTCTATAAGTAATGGTCTTGCATTAACCTCTTTAAACTGGGATTGTTTTTTTGCATCTCTAAGAGATAGTTTTTTCTTTTAAGGCTTCCGAGGTGATTAGATACTTCACCACAGGCTGTTACATGGAATTACATTTTTTCTGCAGTTTTTTTTTACATTTACCATCTCTTTCCTCCTCCTCTTAAAATAATGAATAAAAATACCTAGGGATGTGTAGTCTTTGGAGTGAGTGGCAAGTCATGAATGATTTTAAGGCACACCGTTAAATAATAGCTCTTAGTCTGAGAGCTCACTTCACTGTATTTGTAATGTCCCATACGTCCCCTCTGTCACAACACAGAATACCTGTCACTCAGGAACCATAATGGGGACAGATGATCTCAGAGTCTGAGAGCAAACGGTGTCAAGTATCTAGAGGATAATTAAAGATGTTGCCAGATGTTTTCAAATGTACACACACAGAGACAAATGCTGATGGTCCAAGTAACTGATTCCCTGTCCATCATCCATTTTCTACTTTGTCATGCATCTAATGCCAAAACAGCTTGTAAAGTCAGTGCAAGGCAAAAACAAATCTGCCTCTTTTAAACATTGTATATAGACGTATGTATGTATGTATATATATATATATATATATATATATATATATATATATATATATATATATATATAGAGAGAGAGAGAGAGAGAGAGAGAGAGAGAGAACAGGAACTCCTGGGCCTCTGGCCACTGCAAGTGAACACCAGATCCGTGTGTCACATTGTCCATCTGGCTTTATGTGGATACTGGGGAATCAAACCCAGGCCTTCAGCCTTTGCAAGCAAGTGCCTTTAACCACTGGGCCATCTCTCCAGCCCCAAATCTGCCTTTTTATTGGTTCCTACAAAAGGAATAGCAAGAACAGCTGATTTCCCAGCAATTTGGTAGCGAGGCCTTTCAGTGTTGTGTAGCCTGCAGTAAATAAATGATGGTTTCAATTACCAAAATGTTTTGATTTAGCATCTAGTAACTTGAGACTAAGGGAAGAATGACATAGCAGAACATGCAGTCACATGTCTGATAGTAAATCATGTGCCTAGAAATAAAATTGATTTATTCATCCAGTAAGTATTGGTCGAGCTCTTGCTATAATACGGGGTCTGTTGCTAGACAATGGCGATAGCCTTGGGGACAGAAAGGCACGATTTGGACCTTGAATCTATCTCCCCCAAAGTCCACATGTGGCAGGCTTAGTTCCCAGCCCGTGGAGCTACTGGGAAGTGGTAGGACATTTAAGAGGTGGTTCTAGCTGGAGAAAGTTAAGTCACCAGGGCTCGCCATTCTCCTCTCTGCTTCCTGACTCTCAGGGAGCAGTTTATCCACTGTCAACTCCCACCATGAAGTACTCTCACCATGAACCCAAAGGCAATGGGCCCAGACCTGCTATGAACCCAAACCTCTGTGAATGTGAGCCTTTTACACAGAGATGCATGGATTGCTTGAGGGAGACGAGAATCAAATAATCATGCAAATGTATTTTATAAATGTGATAGGTATGCCCAATGGGAAAAAAGAAAACAGCAGAGACATGTCAGAGTATAAACTTCTTGTCCCACACCTAGTTTCAGTGGGGGCGGGGCGGGTTCAGAGAAGGTGTCCCCCGAGAATTCCGAAGGTGTTAGGCCTGAAATAGAAGGAGCCCAAAGCTTTCTAGGAAGTGAACGAAGACTAGTGTTTCTGGAGAGCAAGGGGCTGTGATGCAAGGGACTACTGAAGAGGTGGCAGCGACCAGCAGGGAACAAATGAGTGAAAGAGCATGACTAGTTTATAACAAGGAACGGAGCTGGTTGTGTTCTGTCACTGCTGTAAAAATAAAAGGAGTCTTCAGTTGTCCAATGATTCTGTTATTTAGCAGAATTCATTCATTTAGTCATTCAGTAAATGCCAGATATTTATCCAGCATTGGCTGGATAACACAAAACAAAAATCCTTATTTGCATGGATATCAAGTTCTAGTGGAATAGGCAGATAATATACCAATAAGCAAATGCATGGGTTTTATAGTATCTTGTCGTGAATATGTAGCAGAAGTAGTCTTTAGATGAATGTAAGTATATATGTATTGCTTCTAAGTATGGCTGTTATTTTGTTGAATGAAATGAAGTGCTATGCTCTAACAGTCCCGAGAGGATGCCTAGACCTGGTATTCTTCCTAATACTCAATTCACAGCTAAAGACTTGGGAGAAATTCTAGGAGAGAAAAGTAAGAGGAAAACTGGGTTCTGCATTAGTTTATTCTTGATTTTGAGGCCACAGTGATTTCACTATCCTCCTTAGACCTCACCACTTCTCTCTGGAGGAGTGAAGGGTTAGCACAGCAAGGGAAGTGAATCTGTTACAGTCAGGTTCACATTGATGGCAGAAATCACCCAACTAAAAGCAGCTTGTGGAAAAAAAAGGTTTATTTTGGCTTATAGACTTGAGGGGAAGCTCTGTGACGACAGAGAAAAATGATGGCATGAGCAGAGGGTGGACATCACCCCCTCTCCAACATCAGGTGGACAACATCAATAGGAGAGTGTGCCAAACACTGGCAAGGGGACACTGGCTATAATACCCATAAGTCTGCCCCCAACAATACACTGCCTCTAGGAGGTATTAATTTTCAAATTTCCACCAGTTTGGAACCTAGCATTCAGAACATCTAAGTTTATGGGGGACTCCTGAATCAAACCACCACAGAGTCCCCAGAAGAACTCAACTGGGTCTGATACAACTTGAGAAGGAAATGGGCCAACTAGCATTTCACAGTCTTGCTGTCTCCTTCCTGGAAGAACTGAGTAGATCTTATTAGGTACAATGTAGCTTATAGTTTTACACATTTACCATCTCTTTGTAACGTTCATGTCTTATGCTCAATGGGCACGTTTGTGGAGACTATTTCTTGCATTTCCAAAAGCTGTTATTTGATAGTGTGCCTTAAAATCTCAGTAACTCACCACTCAGAAAACTATATATCCCTGGAGACTTATTTGAGGCTTGCAGGGTTTTATTTTATTCTTTTGGTTTTTCAAGGTAGGGTCTCTAACCCAGGCTGACCTGGAATTCACCATGTAGTCTCAGAGTGGCCTCTAACTCACGGTGATCCTCCTACTTCTGCCATCTGAGTGTTGAGATTAAAGGTGTGGGTCACCACACCCGCCTTAGTTTTGTTTGCCTTTTCTGACAGTTTGCTTAAATAATTTTTTTGTGGCAGTTGGGCCTGGTGATTATTTTGTAAGCTGAAGCAGGAGGATTTCAAGTTCAAGTCTTGCCTAGGCTACAGAGAAGAATCCTCCAGGGCAATGAATGCATACCTATATCACACTGTTGTTGATGGAATTAAGTCAGGGCATCCATGGGGGTCATTGTCAGATCTTGGTTGAGAAATCAGGGCTTAATATAAGTAGTTCATTGTATCAAAAGAAGGTATGATAATAATTAGGCATTTTAATCTTTAGGACCTTTCCTCTTTCAGACTTTCAGAGGATTTTATCAAAGTGATTATTTCTATAACAATCACTGACTTGGACTATTTGACCTGCTGTAACAAAAAGTCATGAACTCAGTGAATTATAAATAACAGAAATTTATAGCATATAGTTATGGAACCTGAGAAGTATCAGATGGAGGAACCAGCAGATTTGGTGTCTGGTGAGGGCTTGTCTCCTAGTTCATAGATGTTCTCACATGGTAGACGCAGTGAATGAACTCTTGGTGAGGGGTCTCCATTATAAAATCACTAGATCTCATCTTTGTGAGATCTTTAGTTTTATAATCTCCTCACTTCCCAAAGACTCCACTTTCTGTCTCTATCACCTTGGGGCTAGGATTTCAACATGTGAGTTTGGGAAATAAGCATTCAGGGCAGAGCACACTCCCAGTGTCTTAGTTTAGGAGGAATGATGGAAATGTTAGTGTGTACCTTTATCATAAGATGTCTCAATGTAGTACTGTGGACACTTTGGACCAGACAATTCTGTTGCATAGTCTATCCTGTGCATGTGGGATACTTGACAGCATCCCTGGGCAAGTAGGATATGACCTCAGTCATGATAGTGTCTCTGGGTTTGATTGTGTCCACTGCTTTAGTGTATGTGTCAGTCAGGGTGGATGGATGCACACACTCTTGAGTAGCATGGGCAGCCAGGCTAAAGGCCCCTGTTCACTTGGATATTCTTTACGTATAGTCCACCACCAGAAGGGCTGCCCACTCTGTGGAAAGGTCTTCCTTCCTCCATCAGTCCTTCCTGGAAACACGCTCACAGACCTGCCCAACTGGCATGTCTCCTACTTGATTCCTAACCTGATCAAGTTGACACCAGACTTAACCATCACAAGCATGTCACAATCTGTGACTCACACTGATGAGTTTTAGCTTTGTACTATACATACATTGTGCATATGTCTATTTTGAACTACATAGCTCTCAGTTTAACAGTATAATGTTTTTGCAGTTCTGTGGTTCTTATGTCACAATCAAAAATAATATTATGAAACAGGAAGTATGAGCCTAAATAACTAGGTATTTATTCTGCCAGTATGTGAGAAATTGACAGCAATGTGTTTCTTTGAGGTCTATATACTTTGAGAGCCTTGTTTTACTTACTGTAATCTTATAGTTTTAGCCTCAAAGCTTAAACTTTATCTAGTGGCTCAACTGTCTTTTAAATGATACATTTATGTGAACCTTAATGCCACAAAAGACTCCAGCTCCAATTCTTGCATCCAGCTGAAGGGATTAATAGTTGTTTGGTGATACATCGAAGCTTAAATGAGGAATGTTTAATGAGATCAATTCTGGTTTTATAGGAAGCTGTAACAATAGAGGGGGCGGGAGGACCACTTTTACATTTTCTGGCCATGATACTTGACATTTTAGCATAAGTTATTAGAAAAGTGTATTGGTTTAATGTTCTCTTAATATCTATGGTTTCATCAAAGGTTCTGAAAATGGAAGAATGTGTTCTTTCTGTCACTGTAGAACTAAAAAATAACATTTCAAAATCACCTTAATCATTCATGATTAGATTTTCTAAAGTGACATTTTATGATTCGTGGTGTATAGTGAAGACTTCAGTTTGCATAATTTTACTTAGACATATGATTAATATATGGCACAATAAAGAAAATGATTTTTTGACTCCTTTTTCCTATTATTTTCCTCCTGCCTCAAAGTGTCCCATGTACTTCAAATGAAGCCCATGCTATTTGTAAAATAGAGCTGTCTTTTGTATTGCTGTCATATTTAGGGATATTTAAGGATCTCCTAAAATGCTTTGAAAGCTATGGACTAATGCTTCTCAAGTGCTCTGTGGGAAGACTAGATTTAAAAAAAAATTTTTTCCTAAGTTGTCACAAGCCAGTATGTGTTTTCCTGTTCAGGCCACAGGAAACTTAGCGAAGGAGTTCAACACTTTGCTAACCAATCCATACTGTGTCCAGTAACACTAGTGCACTTAGCACACACTCAGATGCCGCAGCGATATACAGTTGCTGTCAGTTTCTACCCGATCATTTGCAGTTCAACTTGCTGGGTGCAGTCTGCGTGGCTGGTCCATAGACCATGCTTGAAGGAGCAGAGCTCCAAACAGAATTGCTTCATCATCATAGTCCCAGCTTCCGGCATTGCCTGTTGAAAGCAAAGTAAGCCTATTGGCTAATGGTGAAGTGATCATTCCGTAGTTAAGTGTTGTGGAAGAGATCTTTGCATGGGCCTTTCAAGTTCTTGTCTACTATTAGCAAAGAATTGAAAAGCACAGACCCAGAGAAGGGTAAATTATGAAAGACTTATTGAAGGCGAGTTGAAGTAAGGGAGAAGAAAGGCAAGAATGCTCTGAAGCCAAGAGGAAGGGATGACCAGGAAATTCCCATGGAAACTTATAACAGATCTTTTTTACGAATTGGGCATCTAATCAGATGAGACTCATTGCCAAGTTCAAATGTGTATGAAGGGCCTTCATTGGTTTGTGGGTTGAGAAGGAGCACAGACTTAGAAGGGCTCTGACCATGAGCCTGGGGGGGAAAAAAGAATAAAAATTCAGGAGCTGTTCCTTATTGAGATCTTAGATCAGACTGAATCAGACTGGAGTTCGAGTCTTGCCAAGGCAGGGCAGCTTTCATGTTCTTTTGGGCCTGAGTCCATAGCTGACTTCCAGCAAATGTTCCAGCAAACCAAAGTTACCTTGCTCCTCCTGCTCTGTATCAACCTTCAAGGTAGCTTGAATACAGTTTTGATTATCCTTGTCACCAACGGGCATAATTATCAGACCTTAATTGTAATAGAAATGATTGACTCCATCAGACGGATTGATCTTAAAAATACTCTTTAGCATAAAATCTAAAAGCATAAAACATAACCCTTTCTGCCTTATACTAGTATCACTTTTACAAAGAATAGTATGTGATCCATAATTTAATTTTCTTTCTCTCTAAATATGCAAAAATCACTCAATCTGGGCTGGGGGTATAATTCATTGGTAGAGCACTTGCCTAACATGTGTGAGGCTCTAGGTTCAATCACCAGCACTGGAAAAATAATTGCCTTAATTCAAGTTCATGTAAGTAAAATAAAGGAAGCTTCAAAAATCAAAACCATGGAAGCAGTACTCATGTTCATCTCTCCAGTTTCTCTATGGTTTCACCTGTGGCTTGGCTGAAGTGCAAGGGGTACAGAAGGTATTACCTTCTGTAAAAGAAGATCAGATTCTCCAACAGGAAGTGAAGTCAACATAATTTAAATGGGATAAGTGTTATGAATTTAGGGAGATTTTGATGGATGTCACCCCTCTTTTAGCCAAAGACTAATGAGAGCTTGACACTACAGAGCATAATCTTTGTCTCCATAGGATTCTGATCTGGTTCCCAATTCCAGATACGGGTTCCTTTACACTGAGGGGATCTGTTAGCCGATCAGAAAGCTATTGGTTACCCACCAAGGCTGTGTGCTGCTATTGTACTGGCGTGTACCTCCTGTCGGGGTGTTTGCTTCTAGAAAGCTTAGACTTCTGGTTGCTCACTCAGACTGTTGTTGGCCACTTTCCCCCAGTAGCACTAGACAGGCTAACTGTCTAGGGACTGGCTTTCTTCCAGATGCCATCCAGGTCTCTCTATGCTCTGTGTCAGCAGCATATGATATCTTCAGCAATAGGGTCTTACCTTTTGCCTCAGGTGGATAATCAGGTGCTATTAAATAGCAATATTGTCTGAGAGAAATATGTTTCTTCTACAAGGAAAGCCCTCAAAATACAAACCTATATTTAAAATCAAAATGGCTTCCTTTTATGCCACTCAGTGGGACAAACTTAAAACTCTTGAACAATCTAAGCGTATTTCTTTTTTTAAGAAATTCTTTATTTATTTGAGAGAGGGAAAGAGAGAGAGAATGAGTACAGCAGGGCCTTTAGCCACTGCAAATGAACTCCAGATGCATGCACCACCTTGTGCATTTGGCTTACGTGGGTACTGGGGAATTGAACCTGGGTCCTTTGGCTTTAACTTAACCTTAACTACTAAGCCATCTCTCTAGCCCCTAAGTGTGTTTCTAAAAGTTAATTACATGGAGCTGCATTAGCATCTGCCACTATCATTCCACTGGATGAAAAGACTGAGAAACAATTTTCACAATCTGAAATGTAAAACATTCAGAATAAAATACTTAACAATGCAATTTGAACATGTACTTCTCGCTTTCCATAGTCCAAGAATGCCTCTCTGAAGTGGTCAAGAAGTCACAGTTGAATGTCACACTTTTCATTGAACATTTCATTATATTAAGCAGCCAACAAAAACAAGGACATTTACTATACTTTTTCCCACCCTCATTAGCCACTTACTTTTCCATGGAACATTTGTTATTTCTGGGAAACATATGGCATATAGCCAGAATCATAATTAGTAACAGTTTAATGTATAGGAATTCAAATTTTTTAGCCATGTCTGCTTCATTAGCTCAGCAGCTCCATCTGAAATAGAGAAGTAACAAAGACTGATCCTCTAGGTGACTGGGTGCATCCCGGACTCAGCCCTTTTCTCCTTTCCTTGGGCTCTCGTTTGGATGGAGAGGCGTTGGAAGACCTTTCAGAGTCGGCACAGTAGTCTCAGTAGGCAATTTTCCAACTGCGCCCTTGAACATGCCCCAGCCAGGCCATGCAGGGTAATCACTTTTGTCTTGTAAGATAAGCCATTGTTGCCAGGGCAGATTATTCGAAGTAACACAGGGCATCTCATACTCATCCTGATGTAGTTTGTCCCAGCTCATGTTACTAATAATTATGTTCATTAAAGAATGAAAATGGAAGATTGCTTAGCAACACACATCATAGTGTTGATTCTTTTGATCACCACCACCACCACCAGAAGGAAGATGCATGTCTTATAAATGTTGGGGGGGAGGTTCACTTCAGTCTTCCTATCTAACATTGCAAAGTGCTTTGCCTGCACCTCAGTGGGGTATAGGTTTAGCTATTGCCTGTTAAGAACAGAGATGGGCCCTGAAACTTAGCTCTATCCAGAATCAAAGAGGAATTAGGCTATAGCTGAGCAAAAGTACTGTAGAATTCCTGCAACTTTCACAACACGCTTAAGGTTTCTAATTTTCCCCGCTGGTGGCTTACCATGGTAGCAACGACACCCTGTGAGACCTGAGAACGTGTTATGATATGTTCAGACTGTTTCTCCTTGGCTCTACTAACTAGAGTCTATAATAACCAACAGCAAAACATAACCCCGATTTCTTCCTAATGAGAAGGCAGGCAAACTCTTTCACTAATAGCTGTTAGCACTCCCCTGGCATTTACGTTTTTCCTCGGGTGTTGGAGAACAGATGACATCTGGGAGAATTCCATCTGGATGGAATTCTACCTGAGCCCTCCTTCTCCACATTAGAATAACAGCTACACATTTGAGAATTAGAGTGCTTCTCTATATTTTTTTTTGCGGGGGGGGGGCTTCCACATTCATCCTAACTTGGTCTTATACATCCCAAGAAGACTGAAAAATTCCAGAGACTAGAACCTCACAAGAGCAAGAAAGACTGTCTATAAAAAGGCTTGAACAATTTTGAGATAGGAAAGAAGGGCTAAGAGTCCTTTATGTAAAAAATGAAAGAAGGTGGCTGGAGAGATGGCTTAGCAGTTAAGCGCTTGCTTGTGAAACCTAAGAACCCTGGTTCAAGGCTCAATTCCCCAGGACCCACATAAGCCAGATGCACAAGGTGGCACATGCATCTGGAGTTTGTTTGCAGTGGCTGGAGGCCCTGGTGTGCCCATTCTGTCTGTCTCTCTGCCTCTTTCTCTCTCTGTCTGTTGCTGTTAAATAAATAAAAAATAAACAGAAATATTTTTTAAAAAATGAAAGAAGGGGGCTGGAGGGATGGCTTAGCAGTTAAGAAGTTTGCCTGCAAAGCCAAAGGACCCAGGTTTGATTCCCCAGGACCCACCTTAGCCAGATGCACAAGGAGGTGCACATGTCTGGAGTTCGTTTGCAGTGGCTGGAGGTCCTGGTGTGCCCATTCTTCCTCTCTCTCTCTCTCTCTCTCTCTCTCTCTCTCTCTCGTAAATAAAATATTTTAAAAAATGAAAGAAGGTTCAGCTGTTTATCCTGGAGGGAAGAGATGCTCGCCTGCTTGAGCCTGGTACCCAGTGGTGGATGTCTGTTACAATCCCAACACCTGTACATGTGCATTAAGGATTTGAACCCTGAGCAGGTGGATTCGTTCACTGTCCTTTGCAGGAAAGAGGCCCTGACTGTAGGCATCATCCTTACACAAAGTCAGTTTTCAGGTATCCCACACCATGGCTTTGCTTTTCCTTCCTTGTGTTCTGGAGTCACTAATTAATGATGGACCCAGTTCCTACTGTGCACTTGCTAATTGGATATTTTGAAAAGTTACTCCATGCTGGCTTAACTAATGAGTAGAGAATCAAAAGGCCCTTAGGTGGGTTTTGCAGCAGGGGGAAGACAGAGCACAATGGTCATGGAAATATAGCAAAAATCACCCAAGATAGCAGCTGCCCCAGTAAGCAGGGGAGACAAAATGCACTCATAACGAATGATGAGAGGTACTGGACCAGCAGGAGGGCCTCGTCTTGAAAAACCTCTGCAAACAGAGACCTCCTGTTGGAAGGGCATAATTGACCAGACAGCCTCCAATAGCTGATGCCTCCTGTCAGGAAAGGGCTTCCCCAAACACAGGGCAAAAGACCATACCTTTGGAGTACAACATGACGTCTATCTTGGATTCTTCCATTTACTGACTGTGAGACTTGGAGCAAATGACTTAGCCTCTCAGTGCCTCACCAGTGGGTGAGAAAAATCATAGGACATGTGTCACAAAGCTGTGGTGAGAAATAAGCAACATCATGTTGGTCAGACTGTCCAGGCCACTTCCTGCCCAAGGAAAACTTCAGTTGGCCATGATTATCATGAGGTTAGGTTGTTTATTGAATGATGTAATAATAGTAAAAGATTTACATAAGGTTACATGCCTAGCCTGGTACAACTCAGCATTTATGATATTGCCCCCTCATTTCTCTTTTTGGCCCGTTTATCTCCTGCACCTACCACCCTTTCTCCTCCACTTAGGGAGAGGGAAGGGACTGAAGATTGGAGAAGAAGAGCGCAGCTGTTCAGCTAGGGCCTTTGGCTGTCAGACTAAAGCGGAAGTGTGGAAAATGCTAAACCAGGGCCACCAGACCACAGCTGGCCACATAAGCTCTGGAAACCACGGCCCATGTGGATCCCATCATCCCGGGAAGCTCCTTGCTCGTCATTTAAACGTAGGGGATTTGAATATCAGATTCTGGATGTCCTCCTATTAAAATCTCAACCTTCCCAGTGGCAAAGAGTTTTGTCTCTTTGCTCATTGCTAATCCGCGAACAGTCTAGATCCAGTGATCAGCTCTGCCTGTGGGCTGACTTTCCTGAAAGTTCTGACACTGTTCTACATGTCCTGACACAATCTATCTCGCTGACCTTGAGTTACCTCTGATTTCATTTTACTTTTTATTATTCTTTTAAACCCAGCTAGATAGAATTGGGAAGATGAGACTATTTGGGCATGACCCGTCGAGCAGCAATTATATCACAGAAAGAATTAGAATGAGTAAAAGTTGGAGTTTCTACTTAGTTCTGATGCTGTGCACTGGGGTAATACTGGGCTGAGCTGATTTGGAGTCCTTAGCCTCCAGTGTGAAAGAAAAGGTTAGACCAGGAGCTTCTGCTTGTAGAGTGAACGGCAAGGCTGCTTTGGGTGAGTTGAACTATCCATTCAGAAACATTTCTCTGGGTTTTTGGTCCCTGGTGTGAAATTTTGAATTCTCATCTGGTGAATCATTGGCCAACAGCTGCTTTCCCACCCTTTACCCAGAGCTCAAGGCTTCAAAGGAAAAGGAAGGAGAGCCAGGAGCTGACATCACGTCCATCCCTCCACATCGGAATCATTTCCACCATGCAGTGCTTCCTAAGCTTTAATCATTGGAGGCCCATCTCCATGGTTTTTACCACTTCACATTCTATTTACACTCCTTTCCACTTAATACCTTTCTACTATTCCCCTTTTTTCTTTAACTTACATGTGCCCCACGCAGCAGTAACTGTGAAATTGCACGTTGATGGCTATGTTTTTCCTGAAGTGCGTTAAAATGAACATGCATCCATAATTCACCGTAAGTGTGTAACCCCAGTGGTATACATCCCACACGGTGAGAAACGTCTCCACACAGCTGAAGGGCAGAGCCCTCCAAATCCACCACCACTGGTGTGTCCTTCTCCCAGCGATCACTGGGTTTGAGTAGCAAAAGCCACTCTTCTCTATGAAAGTACTGGGATCCTCTTCTAGGGCACTGAGAATTTTCCTTTTTTTTTTTTTTTTCTGGTTTGGAATGAGGTATAAGCATGACTAACCCTTCTTTTTGAGGGAAAGAATAAAGGGAAAGGGGAAAGAGGGTGTTTTCTGGTTAAAAACTAAGAGCTAATGGCATAGAAAACAGCTGGAGCAAAAGAGCAGTCAACCAAAATAAACTAAAGTAGTAGCAAAGGAAGGGCAACGGGAGGACACTGGCAAGAAACGCTCTTGCTCAAAGAAGAGAACGAAAGGGAGGGCAAGGAACTTTCTGGAGACCCTCCCTTTCTCCTTTTGTGCTGTGGACTTTCACTATGGGAACTTGCGATTCTCACAAGTGTCGCTTATAATCAGAGAGCACTGATGAGATACACCAAGGGCTCAAATTGACGGTCTGAGGGGATAGGGTTCTCCAAAAAGCCTCCTGCTCATGGTAGAGCATGCCCTGAATAGGCTGGCCCATGACATGTGATCTTGGCATGAAAAAATACATCTAATGCTACCAGACTAAAAGAGTTACAAATGACTCTATATATTTTTCTAGCATTCTTTCCCACTTCATTCAGAGACAGATATTAATCTTTATCATAGCATATATCTGGTTGATTTAGGCCCATGTATCTTGAGTCAGCTAACTTTATGTTATTTATTTATTTAAGAGAGATAGAGGGAGAGAGTGAAAGAGGCAGATATGAGGGGAGGAGGAGAGAATGGGCACACCAGGGCCTTCGGCCACGGCCAACAAACTCCAGATACGTATACCATCTTGTGCATCTGGCTTATGTGGGTCCTGGGGAATCAAACCTGGGTTCTTTGGCTTTGTAGGCAAGCGCCTCAACCACTAAGCCATCCCTCCAGCACAAGTCAGTTAAATTTTAGGAGTCAATAACTTCTTTTGAGTGTGTGTGTTATATGGTGTATGCACATATGTGTGTGCTTGATTACACACACACACACACACACACACACACACACACAGAGGCCCAGCACCGGGGAATATGGTGTACATCACCTGGCATTTTGCATGAGTGATGGGTCTTTATGCTTGCAGGGCAAGCACTTTATCCACTTGGCTATCTCCCCAGCCCCAGTCACTGCTTTGAAAAAACTATGTGAGGGCTGGAGAGATGGCTTAGTAGTTAAGACGCATGCCTGTAAAGCCTAAGGACCCAGGTTCGATTCTCCAAGTCCCACGTAAGCCAGATGCACATGGTGGCACATGCGTCTGGAGTTCATTTGCAGTGGCTGGAGACCCTGGCGCATCCATTCTCTCTCTCTCTCTTTCTCTCTCTCTTGTCTCTAATAAGTAAATAAATAAATCTTTAAAAATACTATGTGAAACTATATGAAATTAAAAATTTCTGCATAGCACAGGAAACTGCAGCAGAGTGAACAGAAAACCTACAGAATAGGAGAAAAATCTTTGCCAGCTATACCTCAGTTGGGAGGTTGATATATAAAGAATAGATAAAAAGCTGTAAAAATTAAAGTGTGTGGGCTAATAAAAAAATGTAAATTCCAAAGGATTAAGCTATCTCTTTGGGAAAATCTCACTTTTCACACAGGCTGAAACAAATGCTTTCAAATGGGCATAGCTTTGTTGGGGACGCTCTGCTGGGATCTCACCTGCACTGCCCTCGTCACCTGTAGAAACTGATACGACCTTCGGTGAGAGGAGGGAGATGTGGTAAGGAGCTCAATTGGCTATGCAGAGGCCAGTCAGAGAAAACCCCTATATTGTTTTGTATTTTTCCAGATTTTTCCATTTAAAGCCCAGTATCCACTAAGAGGGAATGGTGATCTGGTTTCCAGCCGTTTCAAAAGGAGTCAGGAGCTGGGAAGCTCTGAGGAGATTGAGTATGGCCCATACCTCAGAGAGAACAGATTCTGCCAAAAGACAAGAAAGTCTGCGTTAAACTGTGCCAAGAACACTACTGAGTGTCGTTTTCTGGGGTGGATGTAGGGATACCTCCAGAATTAAAATCCACTCAGACACATGAAAGACAGTTTTATGTACTGTTCCCCCGGCATATTTGTCATATTTCTCAACCAGCATATTTGTAGTAAGGTTTGTGTTCTTTCCAGATTGAGAAAACACTCATCTGAAATGATATTTTCAGGTCAATGTCAGCCAGGTGTTTTTAGATAAATTATGAGTAGTTTCCTCTTTGTTTTCTTTTGGTCCTATTATTGTCCCTTAAAGTTCCCCTTTCCTCCTTCCCCGTGTTATCTCCTGTTCTTCATTTTGTTCATATATCCACTTGGAGGCAGACCCATGGCTAAAGTCTTACTTCATTCTTCTCAAATAAAATAAAATAAAATAACTTTTATTCTCCTCAAAATAAATAGACCACTCTTGAATTTTCAGAATTTTGAAAGCATGTCAAGGGTTGGATCAAGGAAGACCTTCATGTAGAGTCCTTGAGCCTCAGCAGTAGCAGTGGTGGGCTGGCCACTTCCGGAACAGAATTCATGGCACGTCATACTTCCACTGAATCACTTTGAATTGGAAGCCCACCTCACTGCTCCTGAAGTCATGGATAATTCAAGGAGCGGACAAGAACAAACAAAAGCAAATAGAAAAAAAAAAAATAATAACCTCTCAGGTTCTCAACTGTATCTCAACTGTACTTCCTTTTCTGTGATTTTTGAGTCTTGTTTGTTTCATGTGAGCTTTTTGTGAACAAGGGATTATGGTGATTGTATACAACCAAGTCAAAATGTAACACGATCTCTGCAGACAGAACTAGTTTTTAAAATTAGGTATTTGTTCTGCGGCTCCTTAGAAACACTCATTTCTAGCATTTCTCTTGAGTTGGGAGGAAAGTCACTTTTCTGTTGATGTAAACCACAGAAGCAACCACATTTCTGATGTTGGGGAAACATTTAAAGTTTATAAGCTGGGAGGGGCAGGCATGGGAGACTGGGTTTCAAAGACCACAGCACTAAATTCAGTTCTCATTTCTGGTGAATTAGCATTATGCCCCTGCTGATGGCCTGATGTATTTTTCTGTTTTTAATTTCCTCAATTTTCAAACTGTAGAATAACATATTATAGTGTCTGTTTCCTGGAAACAGAAAACACAAGTAAATATTTCAGAAATTTGATACGGAGAAATTTGGTTTGAAACTTCTCGAAAAAAAAAATGCATGAAATCAGATCCCAATAAATACCGTTCTTCCTTACATCTACTTTGTCATGGTTTGGAGAAGTGGTTCTTTATAGACAGTTTTTCAACAATTCTATAATACGTAAGTACTGATGTCTGATAGTACCTGGAACTGATCACTGCCCCAGACAAGGCACATAAAAAATAGAGTACATGGGTAGACTGTGGTTTTCATTAAAACAGTATCTTTTGAGTTTATGCCATTGCAAATAATCTGTAAGGGTGTCTGAGGCAAGAGTCCTAATGCCTCAGCCTGTGACCCCTCGCCTTCCCTTCTCTTCCCTTCCCATCCCTGGCCCTCCTGGCGGTAGTCCCAGGCCAGCATGCTGGGTTAGCTCTGCTGCTGTTTGCTGCAAACTTGAGTGGCCTTAAGAGTGCTGGATCATTGCCTTGCTGTTCTAAATAAAGGTCAGAGGCGAAATTCAAGGTTGTAGCAGAGCTGAGCTCCTGTGGGAGACCTGGACAGGAGAACCCATTGTTTTGTCTTTTTCATCTACTAGGGTAGCCTGTGTTCACAGATGCTTTTGCTTCTGGAACTCGACTTCTCATTCTCATCGTCTGTCCACAGTCTTAGGAGGACTCCTGTGGTTACATGGGCCCATCCAGGACATCTACAATAGTCTTCCTAGTCTAAAAATCCTTGACTTGATCCTATTTATGAAGCTTTTTTTTTTTTTTAAACTAGGTAGGGTCTCACTGTAGCCCAGACTGACCTGGAACTCACTCTGCAGTCCCAGGCTGGCCTTGAATTCATGGTGACCCTTCTATTTCTGCTTCCTAAATGCTGGGATTAAAGGCATGCACCGCCACACCCGGCTTTTTCACACCCACCTTTCGCGAAGCTTCCTCACCATGTAGGGTAGAGTTCATAGGTTCTTGGATAGGTGATGACATCCTTGGGGAAATCACATAGTCCATATGTGACTCTTTGGCTTCATATTTTCAAGTTCTGCTCTCTATAACCCCTTTCTCTCTCTCTCTCTGTCTCTCTCTTTCTCTCTTTCTTTTTTTTAAAATGTTTTGTTGCTTGTCTCTTTTTAAAAGATTTATTTATTTTTATTTATTAGAGACAGAGAGAGAGGGAGAGAGAGAATGGGCACGCCAGGGCTTCTATGCAAATGAACTGCAGACGCAGGTGCCACCATGTGCTTCTGGCTTATGTGGGACCTGGAGAATCGAACCTGTATCCTTAGCCTTTGCAGGCATGTGCCTTAACTGCTAAGCCATCTCTCCAGCCCATCTCTCTTTCTTTTTATAAATTTTGTTTATTTGTTAGTGAGGGAGAGAGAAAGAGAGTCCGGCTGTGCCAGGGCCTCTTACCACTGGAAATGAACTCTAGATGCATGTGGTTTTACATGGGTACTAGGGAATCAAGCCCAGGTTGTCAGATTTTTTATAAGCAAGCACCTTTAACCACTGAGCCATCTCTCCAGCCATGCCCCTCATTTCTCACTCTTTCTCTCTCTTACAACGCGCACACACACACACACACACACACACACACACACACACACTGACCTGCCTAGGCTTCTGCAAATGACTTAGACCAATTAGACAGTAAATACTGAGCTGCCAGGTTCCTGATAGTGAGGATTTAGAAAGTCTTTCTGAGCTTAAGGAAGGCACATGCCACATGCTTTTGGTGCTGGGACTCTTCAATGCCTGAGGGCAAACACAGTCAAACGAAGGTCATAGAAGGACCTTCTGAAGCTAGTGGTCCTCTGAAGCTAGAGGTCCATTACTTGAAGGCAGTGCTGCTTTTTACACACAGGCAGTATAACTGCAAGCCTGCCCATAGACTTGGTTATAAGTAGAATCTACTCCTTCTAAAGGAGGCAGCCGAAGTGCAGAGTTAGAGGATGAAGGTCTACCATGACTACATTTGGGTTTTCTTTGAACAAAACTGGAAATCTATTTTGATTTTGTTTAAAATACTGTGCAAGCTAGGGAAAATAACAACATAAATGTGCATGAAGGCAATTTGTGGCCCTCCATTCTCCAACTTGCAACTGACTGGTTTAAAGAAAAGTGAGAATAAAACCCCTAGACGCAGCCAAGAGGAACGAGTGAACAGAGAACTGCACTGTGAAGTTCGAGATGGTGCATTACTTAGATTACCCTAAGCGGAAACCTTTATCTGTGGTAATGCCACACTGCCCAGCAGGCTCAGGAGAGATTTAGCAAGGACACTATGTGACATTAAGATAAATACTACTAAGAAGCCAGCAACATGACTGTGTGACACTGAAGATAAGTGCTCATACGAAGCCAACAGCATGGCGATGCTTCAATTCAGTCAAACCTCCTCCCACTCTGAATTTCACAGGGAAAAATAGTCTAAAATGAGATTCTTCTGCTAGCAAAACTACAAAGCTAAGACTCAGAGGATTCAAAACTAAAAACCTTTTATCTTTGTGTTAAAAACCTAAAGGGTCCTGGAAAGATGGCTTAGTGGTTCCATTCCCCAATACCCACATAAAGCCAGATGCGCAAGGTGGCACATGCATCTAGAGTTCATTTGTAGTGGCTATTGGCCTTGGTGTGCCCATTCTCTCTCTATCTGCCTCTCTCTCTCTCTCTCTCTCTCTCTCTGTGTGTGTGTGTGTGTGTGTGTAACACCTAAAGGTGTCGAGGCTCTAGCCATTAAGGTAAAGTTCAAAATCAAATCCAAAATTTCTAAGAAGTTACCTCACAGCCATGTAATCATTCAGCAGATATCTAGTGAGCACTATGTTAGGTGCTTGGGGTTCGGTGGTATTTAGCAGTGAGCAGGACGTATATGAAAGAATGCACGATGGGGTTTCCACTCATCATGAGGAACAGCATAAACAAGGGAAATATCCGGTATTTGAGGCAGTACTTGGTGCTGTGAGGAACAGAATATGGAAATAGGCATTCAGAACAGTTTGGAACTTAGATAGAGGGCAGGGGTGATCTTGTTGAGAAGGAGATGCTTGTGGAAAGGTCTGGCAGGTGTTTGGAAGGAGGCCATGCTGGACAGGAAATTCCAAGTGCAAAGACCTGAACTGGGTGTGAGATGAGTTGGGTGTGGCCGAGACGAGAGAGGGAAGAAGAAAGGAGCAGTTAGAGGGAAAAGCGCCTAATGAGGTGGAGTTTTTGATGATAGACGTTGGCTTCTACTCTATGGGCATAATGGGGATTTTACACTGGAAGATTTTAGCAGAGGAGTGATGTAATGGTGACTCTTGATTATCAACTTGATGGGATCCGGAATCAACCAAGACATATCCTTCAGCATGCCTGTGAGGGCGTTTCTTCTTCTTTCTCTTTCTTTCTTCTTTTTTCTTTTTCTTTTTTTTTTTTTGCATTTTATTATGGTTCTATTGAGAATTTCCCTGAGCCATGTTGGGTTCGTTTTAGGTCTACTTCAGTGATGAGGTCTTGGGAACCTCTGTGTCTCTGGATCTCTGGTTTGGTAGGAGCTGAGTGTTCTTTATGTCTATCTCCTTCACCCTTGTGCTGGTACCAGGTTCACCAAGGAAGCAGCACTCTTGCTCATTTCCCCACTCTATGGTTTCAGCTGGGGCCCTGGTGAGGTGCGATGGGCTGAATCTCTTCTCAGGATGTGCGTCCATCTTTCCTTCCCAGCGAGCTGAGGCATGGTTAGGTGGACATCATCTTCTCACCCTCACTTCTTGCCGATGAGGATATCTGTCCTGTTGTTGGTACCACTGCCGTTCTCCACCCACCTCAGGCTCCAGCTTCCCTGGCCTTCCAGTGTGGACTGAAGACCAGTGACTCTCCAGTTGAAACTACGAGGCGTCCAGCTGTATGCACTGAACAGCTACCACATTCTCAGTCTCTCCAGCATTTCCTCCTATATGCCTTTTGTCGGCTCTGTTCCTCTAGAGAGCTCTGATTAATAGCAGGGATATGCTCTGACTTAGACGGTCACATGCCTCTGGTCGGCTGCGGTAAAGAGGTGGAGAAAGCAGGGACAGAAGCAGAGATGGGAATCAGTAGACCCTTGAGATGCCCCTGGAAGTAGTCGGTGGTATTTAGAACACAGTGGCAGAAATAAGGATACAGAGATCTCAGGTTCTGGGTGTGTTTTGATATTCTAAAGAATGTGAGAGGGTTATGAGAGAAAGAAGACAAGGAGGAAGCTGGGTTTCTAACGTGAATGGCCAGGATGAAATTATGAGAAGAATGGGAAAACAAACAAGGAAGGAAAGGGGGCTTGAAGAAACGCTCAAGGCGCTCACGATGGCTATGTTTAGTCTTAAATGCCTGGGAAAGTGGCATTTGTGCACCTGCACCTAGAGTTTGGATAGAAGTGCTGGACTGGAACCATGAGTACGGTAATTGTCAGCATGCCAATTTTACCTAAAGTCGTGAGACTGGGGAGGTGAGGGGAGTCACCCCCAGTATGCACATCGATAGAAAGGAGAAGAGTTTAAGACCTAAACCCTGGTGTGTGTGTTGGGGGGGGGGCGCATTTCCAACAGGGAAACCAGCAAAGGAGATGAAGAACAGGGTCTGGGGAGGTCAGAAGAAAGCCAGCCAGGTGAGGAGATTCCACAAGGAAGGGATTGAACGATTATGTCAAATGCTGCTGGGAGGAGGCGGCTAGAGACTAGGAATTGAACATCGATCGGCTTAGCGATGTGGAAGTCACTGGAGATATTGGGGAGCAGATACAGCCACGCTGGTGGACACGGGTGCCTGAGCAGAGTGGTAGCTCCCTCATCAGCTGTAGCCTGACTGTCTCCCTTAGAACGGAGCCATTCTTTCATGGAAGGAGTAGAATTGGGCTAAAGCCACCCAAGCGGACCACTGCTTAATAGATCCCAAGGCTTGATAGGGCATGAGATGACTATAGCACTGTCCCTATCACATCAAGTCAGGACATAAGACAGTCAGGGACACCAAGACAAGGTACAAAATAAATATTCACTAAACAAAATATTTAGTATTGTTACAGAAGAAATACCATGGCACTGAGTAATGGACAGGGGCCTGGAAAACCTTGATTCCTACTTTACCCCCATCTAGTAAACCTACCCCACTGGACACACCATGACCTGTGAGTTCACATGTAATGGGAAACACACCACCCTTGCTCCACCATGAGAAAGAGAGAAATCCCCAAAGCTCTCTTCCAGGGTATAAAGCTACCACCGTCCCAAGCACATGCTGAGATTGCGTACTTGTTCCTATTTCCCGCCTTCTGCTAGAGCCCAGAGAAAACTAGAGTGAGGAAGGGGTGAGGCTGTGCCTGCCTAGTTCCTACCAGCACCCCCCCAGCCCCCCCATACACAAAGCACTGCTTCCAGAAGCTACTTCTGCTCCCCAGGACAGAAGCCTGGAAGAGGTAGGTGAGAGCCTAGTAGCATCCTTCCAGAAGCCTTTCTTTAGCACAGTCCAGGGAGGAGGTCATCGGTTTCACCACCCGAAGCCCTGATGAACACACCAGGAAAAGGAATTAGAGCTATCTTATTTGATTGACTCTTTGGTACAAGTTGGATTGAAAATAAGGATAACATTTTATTGATTCATATGACAATAAGAAGAGACTTATTGTTCAATTTTTTCTCTTTTCTTTCTTTCTTTCTTTCTTTTGAATCCATCAAGAACTGGGTGTAGAGCTCACCGCCCCCCCCCCATCCCTCCCGTTTCCTCCATCAGCACTTAAAATCCTGGTGGGCCATGGAGTAGCCAGTCAATTCCTCCACCCTAGTTGGCAATGGAAGCCAACACCTCATGGTCACGGTGGCTCCTGCCACAGCCCTGCTTTCTTGTCATTTGTTGATTTTCATGCCTATTATCCCCTTGGGGGAAAAAAACCTGGGGTTCAGGGATTTTCTGATTGATGTCTTCAAGCAAAAATCTGTGTCCCGTGAGTCAGCAATGTGACGCGAAGTAGACTTGCTTCATGTGGCTCTGAGGTTGATTGAGGTTAATGGCAATTATATAGAGGATGTGGCACTGCTTTCAAAAGACTATATAACACTACCTGATTGTAAGAGGGTGTTCTGATTGCTTTAAAGTAGTTCAGATTTCTGTCCTGCTGCAGGCTAGAATCGCCTGGGGAGCTTTACAGAACACTAATGCCCAGTCCCCAGGCTCCCCATGGGATTCCGATTTCACTGTTCAGAGGAAACCAAAATCAGCAGGTTTTTTTTTTTTTTTTTTGCATGTGTACATGTGTGATGTGTGCATATTATGTGTGTGGACACATATGTGCATATGTGTGTGTGAAAGAGAATGATGTTAGATGTCTTCTTCAATTGCTCTCCACTGATTTTTTAAAAGAAATTAAAAATTTTCATTTATTTATTTGAGAGAGAGAGAGAGACAGAGAGAGAGAGAATGGGCGTGCCAGAGCCTCTAACCACTGCAAACTAACTCCAGACGCATGTGCCACCATGTGCATCTGGCTTACATGTGTACTGGCGAATTGAACCATGGTCCTCAGGCTTCGCAGGCAAGCGTCTTAACCACTAAGCCATCTCTCCAGCTCCCCACTGATCTTTTGGAGACAGAGTCTCTCACTGAATCTGAAGCTCACTGATTTGGCAAGACTAGCTAACCAACAAGTTCTGAGGATCCCCCTGTCTCATTCCCTGGAGCTTAGTCACACATCACCATGACTCGCTTTTACACGTGTGCTGGGGTTGTAATTCAGGTGCTCATAACTAGCTGAGCCCTGACATCAGCATTTTTTTTTAAAGTTTTTTTAAATTTTTTTTTGTTTTTATTTATTTATTTGAGAGTGACAGACAGAGAGAGGAAGAGGCAGATAGAGAGAGAGAGAGAATGGGCGCGCCAGGGCTTCCAGCCACTGCAAACGAACTCCCAGATGCATGCGCCCCCTTGTGCATCTGGCTAACGTGGGTCCTGGGGAACCGAGCCTCGAACCGGGGTCCTTAGGCTTCACAGGCAAGCGCTTAACCGCTAAGCCATCTCTCCAGCCCGACATCAGCATTTTTAAAAAGCCTCCCTCCTGGGCACTCAACCCACGGCGCTCTTTCCCCATCATCTCTTCCTCTGAGGCTCACACAACTCACTTCTGAACTCCATCCGGGCATCTGCTAAATGCCACTGTCTCTAGGAATCTTTCTTCTGCTCTTCTATCTAAATAGTTCTCCTACCTACCTTGGCCAGTAGCTTTCTACCCTTTCACAGTGCTTTTAAGTCCTTTAGAGCACTTAATGGTTACCTGACGTGGTATTGCTACAATGAGGAGGAACTGAACTTCACTTAATTCAAGAATAGGCTCTTGTTCTGCTATTCCGAGGAGTTATCCCTAAATTACTGACCCCTCTTTTATTAAGAATACTAATCACAGAAGGAAATGCCAGCCTACGTCCACCTGATTAGACAGTTGGAGGGGGACACATAATGACAGAATATGGCTTTTTTGTTGTTGTTTTGTTTTCTTTTAGGGAGAGAGAGAGATACTGGTTTTTAAGATGTTCCAGAAGGAAATGGGAAGGGGATCCAATCTTTCTAAAACTCAAAAGCACATCTTTGGCCGAAGCTAGGTTAACAAGTGGAGAGAAAATTCCTCTCTGATGTTGCAAGACCAACATCCAGACCGAGTGGGAAAATCTACTTGATCATAGAAAAGCCTCCAGGTGATTAAAAATGAAACCATTATGAGCAACAGATACAGGCTCTGGTCTTCATCCCATGCCTCCACATCCTGAGAGCTGAAAGGGAAAGAAGGGTCTAGAGTGAGGAGGAGTTTGGGGGGCCAGATGGGAGACCTGACCGTAGGAGGTGAGTGGGCATAGTGCAGACAGCCTCTGGCGTCCTCTGGGTGGATCGGGACCCAGCACCTGGGCTCAATGGCTGTGCAGACTTAACACTCCTGCCTCTCCCTCCTTCGCATCCTCCTGTGAGGTGAAAACAGGAGCCTCTGCCTCTGCTGCTTGCTCTGAAGACGAAGGAAATAATAATATGGAGAAGTTTGTAGCAGAGTTCTTGGGAAACAGCAAATGCTTAGCAAATGTTTATTATTGTTAATGCTGCTTTAAAAAGTCAACGGCCAGAGAAAACTGGAAGAAGTTTTTCTTTTAGTCACATGACAGTAATCCCGGGAGCCAGGAGTAGGGCGAGTGACCTAACCTTGACTCTCCTCCAAAGGCTGGAGGAACTTGCTGTTTATCCCTGTTGCGAGAAGCTACTCTTGACTAAATGCGAAGCAACGGTGGTCAAAGTTAATGAAACAGGGACACAGCTGGGCTAGAACATTTGTCCTTTTAAAAATTTTGAATCAAAGTTGGTTTTGTTATGCTAATAGAAACTAATTACTTAGTTAAGACTTGCTTCTAATTGTAATCTCTTACTTTTAGACAAAGCCTTATGAAGTGAAACATGTACCAAATATTGCCTAAGTTTTATCCAAGACTCTAAAGGATCAAGCCTCAGAAAGGCCACGTGGGTCATGATGAAGAAAACATTGTTCATTTGGACCTGGTTCCCAAATGATAGTCTAGGCGCCTATGGCCCTGAAGAGATAACTTAGTTAGGCATATCCTGTAAGTCCCAGGAAATGTCAGAATTGCATAAGTAGTTTCTTATCATGTAGGTATATGCTTTCTGCAATAACGGCTCCTGAGAAAGTGCCCAAATCAAATTTATGTAATTTGATTTATTTCCTCATGAACTTATATTGTGAAATCTGTAAAATATTGTCTGCTTTCTATTGACTATAATTCATGGTGATTCCTAAGGTAGTTAGAAACCTGCAAACAAATATTGGTGATGTTAGGGGAGAGCAACAGTTTTGATTATGTTTAAGAACAGTCTGGTAATGTATGCATATAATGGAAGTTACATAATTATGAGGTAATAAGTGATTGTAAGACTTTTTAATATTTTATTCTTATTTATTTATTTATTTGACAGAGAAAGAGGGAGAGGGAGAATGGGTGTGCCAGGGCCTCCAGCCACTGCAAACAAACTCCAGCGCCTCCTTGTGCATCTGGTTCATATGGGAATCAAACCTAGGTCCTTTGGCTTTGCAGGCAAGCACCTTAACCACTAAGCCATCTCTTCAGCCCCGTGATTATAAAACTTTTGAGGCAAGGAAAACATCTTCTACCAAAACTCTGTATAGTAAAATGAAAAAAAAAAAAAAAAAGCCTAGACTTGAAGTCAAGACCTGAACAGATACTCAGCATCAGCAGCTAACTTGCCATGGATGGACACTTGCTTTTGGTGAACACCAATGTCCAGCCCATCTGTGAGTGTCTCAGATGGAACCATATCTGTGAGGATACAATCAAATATGGGAGAATGCACTAGAAATTTGAGATGGCTTTTTTAAGGCAAATTACTCAATGCAATTGTTTAAGGTTTCATTACTATTAAAAGTGGAACTCCTTTGGCACATGTCCTCAAGATAGTTACTTCCATTTGTGTCTTCTGGGTTTTCTATGAGTCCTTTGTTCCCTCTACTCTTCCCATCCCTATGTTCAATCCCTACTTCAGCATTTTTGCATATTGTGTTCTGACATATAGAACAACAGAGGTGGTGCTCTGGTATGGGCTGGAAAATCCCTGTGGCCCAGAGGGTGACAAGAAATCAATGAACTCCACAGGGAGCTTCTGAGGCCAGATATCCCCTTCTCTGACCCCTTCACTCCTACCAAGAACTCAAGCCAGGAAAGAGACAGTGAGAGAGACAAAGAGAGAGAGAGAGAGAGGAAAGGAGGGAAAGAGAGAGAATTGGCACCAGGGCCTCAGCCACTGCAATCCAACTTCAGACACCTGAGCCACCTAGTGGGCATGTGTGACCTTGCACTTGCCTCTCCTTTGTGTCTGGCTAACATGGGATCTGGAGATTGAACATGGATCCTTAGGCTTCACAGGCAATTGCTAAGCCATCTCTCCAGCCCCATACTTCTGACTCTTGATTTTTCAGTTTTATATTGCCTTCTCATAATGGAAGATGAAGATTTAGCTCCTTAGAAACCCTATTCCAAACTCAGTTCTCCAGTGTAAACTTTCTTACCAATAAGTTTCTGTTCTTGCTAAAAGCACTACCACAAGTGTGATTAAGACAGTTTTGCTGTTTATGTTATTGTGGTTGCATCAAAATAGCTCATATCTGAGCCACATGGTTGCACATAGTCTTACTAAATTTCCTTTCTTGTATATATATTTCTTCTTTTGAACTTAACTGCTAATCACTCTACCTCCAGGGGAGCTTAACTTTCTTCTCAGTGGGATTCAACATTCTAGGTCTTATAGTGGTTTCTTTTTTTTCCCCCCTTGGACCTTAAACATCTGAATCTCTCTGCTTTCCTACTCCAATCAGGACTGATTGTACTGTAGACCTGCTGTCTAATTTCATGCTGAGAGTTCACTTTCCATCATCCCATGAGGATTCTTTCCCTCTTTATTGTGTTGGATAATGTCCATGAGCCTCCTGTTTTCATCTTTCTTGGTTTGTATCATTGTTATTGTATAATATAAATAATTTCTGTAGCTTCCTGGGAAAGCATCTTGAGATGGAGCACATCAGAGGCAATTATTTTTAACACTTGCATGTGTGAAAAATATATCTATGTGTGATTTAGAGATTAGTTTAGAATCCAATTCCTCACCGGAAATCATTTCCCCATAATATTGTCAAGTTTATGTTCCATTGTCTTCTTTCTAATGACCGACATTATTTTTGAAAAGTTTCAAACATGAAATTCTAGAAACTTCTGTATTTTTTCAGCATTCTAAAACTCTCACAAAAAGTCTTTTCATTTTATTTTTTATTTTATCTATTTTTTGGTAACAGGGCCTCACTCTAGGCCTGGTTAGCCCTGAACTTGTAGTAATCTTCCTACTTCTGTCTTGTGAGTGCTGAGATTACATGGGCATATGTAATCCCCACTCTCATAAGGCACTTGGCTAACACATCTTATTTGGATCTTTTTTTTCCTTTATTGTACCAAGCCTATGGGTGCAGTCAGCCTGGATGCTTCTGCCCTTTACTTTGGAAAATCTTCTCATACTACTGTTCTGAAGATGTAATGGCTGACTTGTTCTCTTCTAGAACTCCTATCATTCAGGACTGGACAGTTTTTAATACTCTACTCTTTTTATCTTTTTTCTCCATCCTCCTTTTCTTCCTCTTCCTCTTTTTAGTATGCCGTTTCTTTGTATCAAGTGTGGCAATATCTCCCAAATGTATCTCCAAAATCTTTTAATAAAATTTTAAAAGTCCTACAATCAGGCTGGAGAGATGGCTTATCAGTTAAGGCATTTTCTTGCAAAGCCAAAGGACCTCAGTTCAATTCCCCAGGACCCACATAAGCCAGTTGCACATTCATTTCATTAACTTATCATAGTTTCTCCCAAGCCCTTTGACGTTACACTGAGGAGCAAAACCTGTTTGTTCAACAGCAAAAGGTCACTTTCAATTTAATTAAACTATTGATCAATTTCTGATCTCGTACTAGAAAGAAGGAGGCATCACGAAAAAAGGAGTGAGATCAGGGAAAATAGAAAATAAAATGATATAACTTAGGATACAAGAGAAAGTAGAAAAAGAGTGGGAGAGAAGAAAACATAGACTGATAGAGAATTGAGTATAGGAGTGTTCTAGCTGATAGACTGAAGGAATGGAAGTTGCCCCCTTAAATGCTGTTTGGTCTTACAGAGACCAAAGTCTAGAAGGAGAGTGAGACAGATGTTTTTATGAGTCACGTGATCTGTTTATTGGCGGCTGCCTGGACTTGGGCATCAACACTCACCTGCAAGGGAATAGCTGGTATTCACTCCAAGGTCAGACCCTGGCAGTGACCCCAGGCAGTGCCTGCTACCGTATTTCAAACAACTCACAGAGAACCTCCTTGGCATAAAGAAAGGCTCTCTGGGTAATCACCAAGTAGAACCAAAGGTTTCACTTTTAAATTGGAGTTTATATCCATCATTTTATGGGGCTCCGGCTGCCTCTTGGGCTGACACAGATGTTATGTCTCTGACTTAAAATCCTCGAAGCAACAGTTGTTCCTGAAAGTCCCTCTTTGCTTCTTTGTGTCTCGTGTGGTGACCCCATAGGTCAGCCAGGCCTCTCCCATGACTTTTGATGTGGAAGAGTTCGTGTCTCAAAGGGGCTGATTTTCTTGACTTCACACTGGGTTGATGGGAAGGAGGTTAACTGGGATGGAGGGGTAGGGAGGGAGTTCCCCTGGGAGGCTGAGAGCCGAGGAGGCTGCTGAGCTCTCAGTCCACGGCCAGCTGTCCCTCTTCCGCCTGTCACAGAGGGCGAGTAGTGGCACCTCAGCTCTTGCCTGACTTTCCACCTTGTTCCCACCAACAACTACAGGTCCCCTCTGTTCAGCCCAAACGAGAAAATTCCCCAGTGACTTCCTCCTTCTACTGTATAGGAGGCTCCGTCTGCAGCTCCCTTGTACACCGCCAGGGTCCTGTGGAAGGTTATTAACACCAGAGAGAAATACATTCTAATCAGCTTAAGTCTCTTTTCCACATAAAACTGCCAGATTTTAGTGCTGGGATATTTTGCTCCCTCACCTGCTGCCATAAATGTCATGGTGAGGTTTCTCATTTCTCCCCATTTATTTTTGTGGAATCTTTTATTCCCAGGTGTCTGTCTATCTCAGTGATCCTAAACCCCATGGGAGAAATTTTCATATATCTGCCATCCAGGAGATTCCAAAGCTGCCAGAGAAGGGTTATATGGGATATTGTTTTTATTTTTTTAATTAATTTATTTATTTATTTTTGGTTTTTCGAGGTAGGGTCTCAATCTAGCCCAGGCTGACCTGGAATTCACTATGTTGTCTCAGGATGTTTTTATTTTTTAATTAACTAATTTTGAGAGAGAGAGAGAAAGCAGCAGAGAAAGAATGGGTGCACTAAGACTTCAGCTGCTATGAACGAACTCCAGACGTGTGCTCCCCCTTATGCACATATGTGACATTGTGCATTTGTGTCATCATGCATCTGGCTTACATGGGACCTGGAGATTCGAACACGTGTTCTTAGGCTTTGCAGGCAAGCACCTTAACTGCTAAGCCATATCTCCAGCCCTTGGGACATTGTTTTAAAGCTTCAATACCTGTTAAGTAAATGCCTGTTCACTACTAAGAATACTTTATGGATACTAAATGATTTGATGTTCATAAAACCACGTGGAGGTGGGTATGAATATCATCTTTATCTTCCACACGAGGAAATTGAGGCAGAGTGGTGAAGTGATAGCTCACAAGTGACAGAGCCAAAATCTGAACATGGGCCATGTGGCATGAAAATGCATATTCTGAGCTCCATGTCACTCTGGTTCTTGAGCAACTTATAAATCAGTGTTCTAGATCACCAGATACACTTATCTGTAAATCCATTCTGTATGGATCATATATGATCTGAAAATTCAGCAAATTTATATAGAAATCTGGATTTTCCTGACTCTTAAAAGTAGGAACACCAACCACTGTTCAGCTGCAATAACAGCTATGTGAACAAGGCACTCACCCCCCTCCCACTTACCACAGTCCCACCATTGTAGACCACAGAATCCAGGTTCATTTCCTATTCACTCCTTGAAGCATTTGGGTCTCTGACCAGTTCTTGTACTGAATACTGCTGCATGGTGGCCAAGGCTAACTCCAAAATGCATTCCTTCATCTTCCAGAGAACAAATTTATTTTCTCTGTAACTGGGTTTCGGGGAAGCTATGTCTAATGGTTGATCTATCTCAAGGATAAAAGTGGGATGGGAAAGAGTTACTTGCTCTGGCCTGAGATCTCCAACCTTCATTGTTCTGACAAAGGTTCTGGCTAAGTGGTTGATGTCATGGAGCCAGAGATTTATCATAGAGCAAACGAGACTTAACATCTAATAGAGAAAGACAGTTCTAAAGGCACTACCAGCCCTGTGTGGGAAATTCGGGGCATTAGCTGGGTCCTGAAAGACTTAGGAGAGTAAAGAAGTGAAAAGCACGCGATGCAATGACGAATATCAGAACGAGAAACTTTCTTCAGGTCAGTTTACTTCGCGTCCAAGTGTTGATGCTTAATGTTAGTTACTGCTTAAAGCCAAGTTTACACCTCTTTTTCTGTTCTGGTTTGGATCTTAAATGATCCCCCAAAGACTCATATGCTGATCTCTAGCCTGGGGCACGGTTGGGAGGTGACGGAACCTGTAGGAGGTGAAGTCTAGTGGAAGTGACGTCATTAAAGCCATGCCCTTGAGGAGAGGGTAAGACCCTGACCTCTTCCTGACTTCCTGTCTGTTTCCCAGCTCCGTGAGGTGTGCAGTTTTCCCGCTCCACCACATGCTCCCTGCCACGGCCCAAGACGTGGGGTCCAGCTCCATACAGAGTGGCTGGCTCATGCGGCGTGGATACAGTAGAAATGAGATCGAGCCATGTATTTCAAACAAGACAGGCAGAACTCCTTTACTGGGACTCCTACCCAAGCAGCCAACTTTAGCTTGAGCCAAAGAAATAGAGCAGTAATTGACAGAAGGGTCAGACTGCTCTCTTATTGAAGTAAACAGAGCAGCAAACTTTAAAAAATTTTAAATTTCTTTACTCTGTCTGTGTGTGTGTGTGTGTGTGCGCGCGCGCGTGTTTATGGGCCATAGAGGCATGCAAAAGTCAGAAGACAACTTTGAGCTGTCTGTGCTCTGGCTTCGTTAAGACAGGATCTCTTACCACTGCAGATGAACTACTAAACTAAAAACGGATGTCAGACTAGCTGGCCCATGCTCTTTGGATTCCCCTGGCTCTGCTTCCTATTGGATGGACAATGAAGTCAATGCCCCAGCTTCATAGAGTTACTGTGGAGATTACATTAAACAATATACTCAGCGATAATCCAAAGAACCCAGGAATGATGAGGCCGGAGAATCCAGTTTGTCAATGTGCAGAGGGGAATGTGGAACTTGGGTGGGTTCCATCAGTTCCCAGGGGCAAATCCAAGACAGAGTGAGATCATTCACAGCCGTAACACCTGTGTTGCCATCATCTGTTTATTTTTATTTTTATTTATTTATTTGCGAGAGAGAGAGAATGAGTGTTCCAGGGCCTCCAGCCACTGCCAACAAACTCCAGATGCATGTGCCACCTTGTGCATCTCATTTACGTGGGACCTGAGGAATTGAACCTGGGTCCTTTGGCTTTGCAGGCAAGTGCTTTAACTGCTAAGCCATCTCTCCAGCCCCCACCATTTGTTTTAGTTGTCAGTATATTATTTTTATTATACTTACTGTCATTTTCAGAATGTAACAGATTAGAAAGCTAAGGTAGATTGTGTGTGATGATGCCAGGGTTAGTTTATTTATTTATTGACTTTTTTTTTTTTTTTTTTTTTTTTTTTTTTTGAGGTAGGCTCTCGCTCTAGCCTAGGCTGACCTGGAATTCACTATGTAGTCTCAGGCTGGCCTGGAACTTGCATCAATCCTCCTACCTCTGTCTCCCAAGTGCTGGGATTAAAGGCATGCGCCACCATGCCTGGCCAACATTTTTGTTGTTGTTGTTGTTTTGTGTATTTTTTTATCGTTAAGTTAGAGAGACATACAATTTCCATGACTGATGGACAATGATTTCCCTGATGCATGCAAGTTCAAAGGAGCTCCGATCCTGCAGCGTGTGATTTCTTTCTTTCCTTCTGCCCGTACTGGCTTCTTTTATCATAGCAATTCACAGATTGATTTATTCACCTAGTTCATTTTTTTTCCCCTCAACTATAAGCCAAGGATTACTAATTCCTTAAGAACCACCAGAAAGGAAAGGGTTTTAGGGTTAAACAAATTTGGAGACTGCTTCACGTTTTGTCTCCTATTTTCAAAATTTGCGGTGCATGTCAAAATAAATTTGACACTTGGAATTGCCTGAAAGTGAAAAAATTGCAAAACCAACAACCAAACAACAAGAACAAGTACTTTTGCGTGATATTTCTCAAATGTGCTTTACTTTCCTTCTCTTGAGTGAGCCCTGCCGGATTCCCCCTGGAGAGCTATTGCTCTAGGTCTGACCATTAGGTGACTTTTACCCTTGGAGGTAGGCCGATATTGGTGCTGCTGCTTTTATTAAAGGTGTCTCATTTTATATTGATGGATTTATCTAACTCCCAAAGGCCCGACTGAGCAAGAGGGCCAGAAGAGCATGTTCCCTATCCTCGGCTTCACACTTACTTGATGACAGAAGAGTAGAATGAGAGAGCAGACATGTATCATACAGAAAGTTGTTCTGGGGCTGGAGAGGTGACTTAGCGGTTAAGCGCTTGCCTGTGAAACCTAAGGACCCCGGTTCAAGGCTCGATTCCCCAGGACCCACATTAGCCAGATGCACAAGGTGGCGCATGCGCCTGGAATTCGTTTGCAGTGGCTGGAGGCCCTGGCGCACCCATTCTCTCTCTCTCTCTCTCTCTCTGCCTCTTTCTCTCTCTCTCTCTGTCACTCTCAAATAAATAAATAAAAATAAACAAAAAAAAATTTTTTAAAAGAAAGTTGTTCCAAGGCTTCCAGAATTTTATTTTCTGTCTTATATGATTCAAGGCAGAGTTTTTTTTTTTTAATATATTTGATGTACTTATTTGAGAGAAAGAAAGAGGCAGAGAGAGAGAGAGGAAGAGAATGGGTGCACCAGGGCCTCCAGCCACTGCAAACGAACTCCAGGCGCATGTGCCACCTTGTGCATCTGTCTTACATGGGTCCTGGGGAATCGAACCGAGGTCCTTTGGCTTTGCAGGCAAATGCCTTAACTGCTAAGCCAGCTCTCCAGCCCAAGGTAGATTTATTTTATTTTTTTGTTTGATTGTTTTGTCAAAATGTCTAAAGGCCCTCCAACAATCTAAACTTTATCTGTTCCATTTTTTTCCCCCAAGTGGCCTGGCATCCAAAGAAAAAATGAACCCAACACAAGTTCTTTAAGAGAAGTATGAAGTTTGTACATTATGATTATTACAGGCCCTCTCCTCTTCTCTCATCACTTACAGAGAAGAAAATCTATTTAAAGCAGCTTGCTCTGTGTGAGGCTCCGTACCGCAGTTCAGCTGGTGCACCTGGCTTCATGCGCAGGCGGCCATCTTGGGACCCTGCCTCAGGTCCACTGGGCTTGGATCCATCAAAGGAGTGCTTTAGAAAACAGGACATACCAGAGAAGACAGGACTCCAAGTAAAAGAGAGAGCTTTCCTCTCTAAGGCAGACCCGAGACAAGAGCCTGGGCTACTCCTTGGGCTCTTTGGCAGGGCCATGAGCTCATCAGTAACAGACTCCAGAGGGAGGTACTAAGGCAAAACACTCAGCAGAGGGCTGGAGAGATGACATAGCAGTTAAGATGCTTGCCAGCCAAGCCAAAGGACCCAGGTTCAACTCCCCAGGACACACATAAGCACACAGTGGTGCATGTGTCTGTAGTTCCTTTGCAGTGGCTAGAAGCCCTGGTACACCCATTCTCTGTCTCTACCTGCCTCTTTCTGTCTCTTTCTCTCTCAAATTAAAAAAACACCCAGTAGAACCAGACTTCCGCCCAGCATATGCTCGTTTCTCAGCATAAGCCAATGATTCTTTCCATCTTAGTTGACTAACGTCAGGAAGACCAGAAGTTGGAGACTTCTTCTGTGCTAATACAGGCGTCTTCAGATGTGACACGGAAATGGCGAATCAGATGTAGAAAGCACTTTAAAAACTTTGAGTTTTATTCAGTGTAGAAGAACTTCCTGAATTATGTGATCAACTGGGGAGCCACAAGAAAGTCACTGTCATTAGAGTGAATGTGCTGCGTCACGCTGCTCAGAGCCTGTCTTTTCCCCTGTCGCTTTTCCTTTCAAGTTTAATGTCAGCCACCGCACCAAGGAAGAATATTGACACTAGCTTGTCTCTGCTCACCTGTAATTCTGTTCGGGGCAGATTTATGAAATGAATGTTTCTTTCCATCTTAGTTGACTAACGTCAGAAAGATTAGAAGTTGGAGACTTCTTCTCCTGTGCCAACACAGTCAGGCAAGGTCCTACCACCATGATTAGACAATGTTAACTAAACTTTGCTTCTGTGAGTCTTAGATTTCCCATCTGGAACATGGGTAAAGAAATGGAGACCTGGGCTGGAGAGATGGCTTAGTGGTTAAGCGCTTGCCTGTGAAGCCTAAGGACCCCGGTTCGAGGCTTGATTCCCCAGGACCCACGTTAGCCAGATGTACAAGGGGGCACATGCGTCTGGAGTTCGTTTGCAGTGGCTGGAGGCCCTGGCGCCCCCATTCTCTCTATATATCTGCCTCTCTCTCTCTCTCTCTGTCACTTTCAAATAAATAAATAAAAATTTTAAAAAAAGAAAAAAAAGAAATGGAGACCTTTTACATAATGGCATGGTAACTGATCAGCAGCAACAACAAAATGTGACACAGTGCTTGATAAATTAATAACACGCTAGTCATGCTAAACACCAACAGAATTCGTTTTGCATGTGTGTGTGGTGCATGCACACACGTGTACCCATAAAGCACCTTGTTCCCTTGCCTGTGGTGGACAGAGTCTCTGACTGATCCCGGAACCTGGAGTTTTTTCACAAGCCCTTGCAGTTCTCAGGTCTCTGCTCCTCCATGGGACTGACGGGCCTGGCCACACCCAGCTGTTTAGGTGCATTCTGGGCATGAAACCCAAGTGTCTCTCAGGCCATGATGCTTGCACAAGAAGGGCTTTTATTCAATGAGACATCTCTTCAGCCCATTTAATTTTACCTTAAGAAACAAAATAAAACAAAACAAACAAAACCAAAAAAAAAAAAAAAAAACAAGGTGTCACAATTTCCTCACACACCTTGAATCAGGTGCCAAATTCTATGCCTTTGTCTTAAAACTCACAGGAACAATGTTTGAAGAAAGAATGACATGCGTTTTCCAGGCGGTGTTTTACCTTTCTCTTCTCTTCAGATACATGTAAAAATTCAGAGTTAACATCACAGATTGGATCATTTAACATACAAAAAGTGGAAAAGGAACTGACTCAGAGAAACTAACTCCAAAGAGCAAAAAAATGTAACTGAACATTAAAAATCCTAAGGTCCAGGCTGGAGAGACAGCTTAATGGTTAAGGCCCTTGCCTGTGAAGACTAAGGACCCAGGTTTGATTCCCCAGGACCCACAAAAGCCAGATGCACATGATGATGCATGCATCTTGAGTTTGTTTGCAGTGGTTAGAGGCCCTGGTGTGCCCTTTCTCTAATTTCCTCTCTCCTAAATTAATTATTTTTTTTAATCCTAAGGTCATTTCAATGTACTTCTTCATAAAGCTCACAGATTATGGAACCATGACCTCATCTTTTCTGAACATAATTTCCTCTAAAATGAGGATCAAATGCCTTTTGGTCTGGAAATATTCTGAACGTGGATCGTGTGAGTGGCCCGACAGCTTGCTACCTGCACCAAGACTTAATAGCTCGGCTAACCTAGAATTCAGATCTCTTCCATCCCCACACATTGTTTTTTGTTGTTGTTGTTTTGGGGTTTTTTTGTTTTTTGAGGGAGGGTCTCACTCTAGTCCAGGCTGACCTGGAATTCACTATGGAGTCTCAGGGTGGCCTCGAACTCACGGCGATCCTTCTACCTCTGCCTCCCAAGTGCTGAGATTAAAGGCGTGCACCACCACGCCTGACTGTTTTATTATTACTATTATTATTACTTTTTTTCTTGCTCTTTCATCTCTAAATCATTTCTCTGGATCTAATCCAATTCATCTTCCACCTGTTCCTTTAACCCCCTCCTCCCCTCACGTTGTCCCTGCAGCTCTTTGACGCTTGAGACCCTGCTGGGCCATAGGTAAAGGAAGCTTGCCCACTGAGCCTTATTTAACCAAAGTATCTCCATTGTGAGTTGTTTTTCTTATGATAGTCTCCTAAAACAAGGCTTTATAATGTTCTCAGTGATTGCTCTCCCCCTTCAAAACCATGTGCTTATCTGGTTTGGAAATACCCTATTCAGAAAGTCTCTTTATGGCAATCTGTTGATTGTTTTTCTTTTTCCTCTGAGATGTTGCCTTTCCTGGATTTTATAATGTTTATTTGTTTGAAATCCCTATCAGACTATACATTCTACCATTACAGACCTGGGCATTTTCTGGCATCTTTTGTTTGTTTGTTTATTTGTTTAGCCCAGGCTGACCTGGAATTCACGCTGTAGTCTCAGGGTGGCCTCGAACTCTCAGCGATTCTCCTACCTCTGCCTCCCGAGTGCTGGGATTAAAGGTGTGTTCCACCAAGCCCGGCTTTCTGGCATCTTTTTGATGCAGGATCCCTGTTTCTTATGAGTTTAAAATATCTGGAGCTCTTCACTTTTAGTTACAGTTCTATCTTCATAGGTTTTACTCACATTTGCCTCCTATCTGTGCATACATATAGATATTACTAAGACCAGAGAGAACATGCAGTTTTGGTCTTTCTTAGCTTGAGTCACTTCACTTAATATGATTCTTTCCAGATCCATCCATTTTCCTGTAAGTTTCATAATTGCATTTTTCCAAATGGCTGAATAGAATTCCACTGTGTATATGTACTGCATTGTCATTGACCATTAATCTGTTGCTAGGCATCTTGGCCATTTCCAATTCTAAGCTATTGTGAATAAATGAAAATGCCAAAAATAATAAATAAATAAAATAAATGCTAAACTCTTACATCAAGATCCCCAAATTCAATCTCTCTTTCTAACTCTGTCCTCTCTTCCTGGATATGAATCGCTCCAAACAGTTACTCAGAATGCCTGGGGGATGTCCTGGCTGGTGCTTCTCCTTCAGTCCCTCTGGGCCCTACATTCACTCCATCACTCCAGCTAGGTCTGTTTCCTGTCTTTCCTACTGTACCGTAGCTCCTTAAAGATAGGAAACCCATTTTCCATCTTGATTGTTACTGTCCCTTAACATGGTAGGCATACTATTAGTTAAGAACGTTACTGGCTGGGCTGGAGAGATGGCTGAGCAGTTAAGTGCTTGCCTCTGAAGCCTAAGGACCCCGGTTCGAGGCTTGATTCCCCAGTACCCACATAAGCCAGATGTACAAGGTGGCGCATGCATCTGGAGTTGGTTTGCAGAGGCTCTGGTGTGCCCATTCTCTCTCTCTTTCTCTCCCTCTCTGTCTGTTTCTTTCAAATAAATAAATAAGAACAAAACAAGACAAAAAGAATGTTACTGACTAAAAACAATACCACCCCTCAAATGACGACTTAAGTGAATAAGTTTGGAGTTTGTCCTTTTTCACATAATGTGATGTCATGGGCAGTCCAGAGCTGGAAAGTACAGCCCATGGTGCCCTCGGGGACCCAGACTCCTTCGTCTTCTTAAGCATCCTCAGCATTTACTTATAACCTGGTCCCAAGATGTCTGAGGCCCGTTTAGCATCATATCCGTATTTCAATAAAGTACAAGGGGACAGGAGATGAGCAATATATGGGGTGTAAACTTGTTGGTAGATAATATCAACAAAGCAAACTTTTCTGAATGACTTTCCAAAAGTGCCACCTGTTGACTTCCACTTGTCTTTCATTTCTAAAACAAAAGTCACGTGGTGAATACTTGTAGCTGAAAGGAGTCAAGAAAACATCATGCTTGGGACTGGAGAGATGGCTGAGCAGTTAAGGTGCTTGCCTGTAAAACATCATGTTTCTGAAGCTGGGCATATTTGAGCTCTGTTGATAAAGAAGGGAAAGATAATGGATATTTGGAAGGCGACCTGTAGTCTGTACTAGGATAATTATTCAAAAAGATCACTTATGGATAAGATGGGAGGGCTTCCCCAACCTTGAGAAACTGTGTTGTGAACCTGGAAGAGTGGTTCTGAAACTGTGGCTCCCCAGACCAGCTCTATCATCTGAGAACTTGCTAGAAAGGCAAATTGTTGGACCTCATCCCAGATATACTGGGTCAGAAGTAGCTAAACCAATGATCTGTGTTTCAAACATGGGGGATTCTTCTGTTTATGAAAGTACAGGGACCACTGGCCTGTCTGGTGTGTCAGGCTCTACCTGTGCTGGCCTCACCACAGCAGACTGGGATGAATCAGTGGCTAAGTGAGAAACCAAAAAAATCCTTTATAAAGTGATTCAGTTTCACTTAGATACCACTAGAACAATCCAGAGTCATGATGTTGCTGAGTATAAGAACTTGGAGAAAACAGGTAGGAAAGTAGAACCAGGCCAGCGAACTTTATTTAGCATGCTGATAAATACCAAACGCTTGTCTTCTCCTGGCCAGGGGATTTAGGAAGTAGCCAGAGACAGTCACAAGATTCTGAGGAGTCTAGAGATTCTGTCAGGGAGGATTGAAAGGATGGAAGAGTGTGCAGTTCTGAGCTAATGACTTTTAAAAGACTTACAAACCACTATGGCAAATGCTAACATTTGTGAAATTGGAGAAGTACGTGAGTGGGTTGTTTTTTTTACCCTGTATCTGTGTTTTGATATTGGTTAACATTTAAAAGCTTCAAAGAGCCTTAGAACAGAGTAGTGTTTTCAAGTGTTCAGTGTAGCACAGAACAGAAATTGTAATGAATAAAATATTCATGCCCCTAAAATTATAAAACAGAGATAGTTATGTGTGTGTGTGTGTGTGTGTTCAGAAGCTTTAGCATGCACCAAACACCCATCATGCACTTAAAACGTACATTACTAGGACTGAAAGGATGGCTCAGTGGTTAAAGGTGCTTGCTTGCAAAGCTTGCCAGCCTGGGTTCAACTCCCAAACTGTCCACGTAAGCGCAACACAGTAAGTGTTGCAAGTATCTGGTATCTGGTATTCATTTGCAGGGGCAGGAGAACTTAATATTCCCATAGACACACACACACACACACACACACACACACACACAATTTTTTTCTTTTTGGTTTTGGTTTTTCGATGTAGGGTCTCACTCTAGCTCAGGCTGACCTGGAATCCACTCTGTAGTCTCAGGGTGGCCTCGCACTCATGGCGATCCTCCTACCTCTGCCTCCTGAGTGCTGGGATTAAAGCCACCATGCCCAGCTTACACACACAATTTTTAATGCCAATTACTAACTCTACCTATTTGTGACTTCGTTGTTCTCTGTTAAGGCCCAAGAATTTGCATTTCCAACAACTTCCACAACAACAACAACAACAAAAACATCCTAATGATTTCTTGTCTGTTGAGTGGATACTATACATGGTTTCCACAATCATCTGGACTGATTTGACTCACTTCTTTAACCAGTATTTAATGATTATCTACTGTGTGCCAAATGGTATGCTGCACATAAATGCACTGTTTGTGGCATACATATAGCTCCTTGTCTGCAAACAGTCATTAAATGCAAATTGCATGTTTATGCCAAAAGGTGTGCAGTCACCTGCACTCTGGAGCCAGCAGTGGGGTTTTACAGTAGCTTATCAGCAGGGTGGAGAACCACGCTGGAAAGGCTGCATACGAAAACTGTTTGATTTCATTTACTATTTAGTTGTGAATACAGATAATTCTCCTTCACTCTTCTCTCCCCACCCACTCCTATTTTTGGTCTTCTTTCTCCCTTTCTTCTCCCTCGGGATAGACAGGGTCGATCCAACAGTCATCTCAGCCCTTCCTGCTTGCTGTCTGTCACCAGAGGTTCTAGAAAGTCAGGTACTTGCTCTGCCACAACCCACAGATGTATCCAGGGCTAGCCACATGCCATCACTGAAACCAATGACATATAAGTGGCATTATGTTGGGGGCCTTTTGAGGGAGATGTTGCTTCCATATGAAGGGGACAGAAAGAAGGGAAGATCGTTGGTGCAATCCATTTTCCTGCCCTCCTGCCTCAGAGCTTAAGGGATCTTATGACCAGGAGGCAACCAGTACAAGAATGTCAAGATTCCAGCCGGACGTGGTGGTGCATGCCTTTAATTCCAGCACTCGGGAGGCAGAGGTAGGAGGATCGCCATGAGTTCGAGGCCACCTTGAGACTACATAGTAAATTTCAGGTCAGCCTGGGCCAGAGTGAGACCCTACCTTGAAAAAAACAAAGAATTTTTTAATGAAGATTCCAAAAAGGGCAATGCATAAATAGTGAAAAATCCTTATCTTCAATGAATTTTTAATTTTTTTATTTATTTAGGTAGTTATTTAAAAAGAGAGAGAGAGAGGAAGAGGGGGAGAGAGAGAGAGAAAGAAAAAGAGAATGGGTGCGCCAGGGCCTCCAGCCACTGCAAGTGAACTCCACACACACAAACCACCTTGTGCATCTGGCTTACGTGGGTACTGGGGAAATGAATCTGAGTCCTTAGGTTTTGCAGGCAAGTGCCTTAACCACCAAGCCATGTCTCCAGCCCCTTCAATGGAGTGTTTGATCAACTCAACCACTTAGCAAACTCCTCATATTCTGACTGCATGTTAGTGATAGAACACAGTTCTATTTGAATACATCACTAATTTCTGTTTTGCAGAGAAATCATTTCCAACTAGTATATCCCATTTTTTAAAATTTTATTTATTTATTTGAGAGAGGGAAAGAGGTAGAGAGAGAGAGAGAGAGATTAAGAGAGAGAGAGAGAGCATGCACCAGGGCCTCTAGCCACTACAAACTCCAGACACATGTACCATGTTGTGCATTTGGCTTACGTGGGTCCTGGGGGGGGGGTAGAACTGAGGTCCTTTGGCTTTGTAGGCAAATGCCTTAACGGCTAAGCCATTTCTCCAGCCCCAATCTATCCCATTCTTATTCTTCCATCCTGCCTCTTTTTCTCCTTTAGGTTTTCTCCTTTATCACTGCATTATACCTCCCAATTCGTATGTTAAATCCCTAACATCCAGTACCTCAGAATATGACTATGTTTAAAGATAAGGCCTTTAAGAGATAATTAAGTTAAAGTGATGCTATTAGGACTGGCCCTTTTCCAGTATGACTTGTCTTTAAAACAAGGGGAAAGCGGAATAGAGACACACAGAGGGAAGACCATGGAAGATACAGGGGCCGTCTGTATGCCAAGGGGAGAGGTCTCAGATGAAACCAGCCTGCTGCCACCTTGACCTTGTTCTTCTACACTCCGGGACTCAGAAAACTCAATCACGCTGCTTTAAGCAACTCGATCTGTGGTGTCTTGTTAAGGAAGTCCTGTTAAATGTGCACCTCATTCTCCTTTACTTCATCCAGTTTCTCCCCAGTTCTCATCATGTTTGAGGCACCAAGGGGTACTCAAGGGTGAGGAAATCCTCCTGTGGGGGCTGCCATGGTTTGGATGTGGAATGTTCCCCACTGGTCCATGTGTTAAGCAAGTTGATGCTATCAGGAAGATCATCAAACTTTTAGGAGATAGGGCCTGGTGTGCGGTCCTTAGGTCACTGGGGACGTGCCTTTGGAGAGGGCTGTGAGACTCCGGCCTCTTCTGCTCTTTTGCTTCCTGGCTGATGAAGTGAGAAGCTTTGCTCTTCCACATGGTCCCACCACCCAGCACCCTGAACAGAGGCCCAAAGCAATGGGGCCGCCCAATCTGGGACTGGAACCGCCAAAACTATGAGCCCAAACTAACCTATTCTCTTTAGCCATTAACTATTGCAAGCATTTTAGTATAATGACAGAACCCTGGCTAGTAAAGGGACCACAGCAGACATCAGGTATCTCTTTGGCCTGAATTGTGCTGCATGCTGTTATGTAAAGCAATGTTGAGAAGGGAAATAGAATTACCGTAATTAATTTAAACCGGTCAAAACTGACCCTTTTACTAGAATGGAAGCTGCCTTTCTTACAGATCATAGATACAGAATGGTGGAAATTAGATCATAAACGGGATAAACGGGGTTCTGTGAGATTAGAAGTTGTAAATGAGCGTTTTTTTTTTGTTTTTGTTTTTTGTTTTTTTTGTCTACCCTCTCCATGCCTCCAACCCATGGGGCATTTGGTAGGATGTGAAGGAGGACGAAATTCCCATTGGTGTCTAATGGGTAGAGCTCTTCATCAGTTACTTCCTCATTGCTGAGGAAGGAAGGAAAGAAATAAGGAAAGAAATAGGAAGGAAGGAAGGAAGGAAGGAAGGAAGGAAGGAACAGAGAGAGGGAGGGGAGGAGGGAGGGAGGAAGCTGTGATGACTGTTGGGAGGACAACAGAGTCTCCCATGGATGGAGCTTTGCACAGCCTCCCTAAGTCTCATCACTTCAGGCTACAGCATCCCTGAGGGACAGAAGCTGATTCAATCGCATTGCCTGCCAGCCCTCAGCCCACAGCTGTCTGTCAGAGAGACCCAAGTGAATCAGAAAGACTTGTACAAACTAAAATTGGGAAGGAGGTTAAAAATGATTATTTGGAAATCAGTTTGAAATGCTTATTTAGACCCTTTGAGACTGCCTGCCGTCTGACACACAAGCAGGACTAAAAATATGAAAATGTGACATTCTGTCACTCCAATCACCAAATTTCGCTAGGCTCTGCGTAGAGTAATGCTTTAGTTCTAGTGTTGAAGCATTGTCTGTTAATGTTTAGAAGATACTAATAACGTTGTTTCGGTATGTTGTTGGTAAATGTTTCAATTCTGTTCATAATTTCATAAAATAGCTCCTTGAGCATTCTACTTCATGATTAGGCTTTTTGTATCTGTCTGTGTTGACATTTTGCTTAAGCAATAAAAGCTATAATAAAATGTCTTTGTAGTTAATAATACCTTGGCAGTTTATAAGCTTCTCTGCCCAGGCCATTTAAATATGGCTTAGATATGTGAATGACAGACAGTTGTTTCCATAGAGGCAGCTGGATTAGCAGTAAATCAGTGTGTGTGACCTGCCACTTCCTTGTCAAGTCATTGTTTTTTTTTTTAATTTTTATTTATTTATTTGAGAGCAACAGAGAGAGAGAGAGAGAGAGAATGGGCACGCCAGGGCCTCCAGCCACTGCAAATGAACTCCAGATGTGTGCGCCCCCTTGTGCATCTGGCTAATGTGGGTCCTGGGGAATCAAGCCTCGAACCAGGGTCCTTAGGCTTCACAGGCAAGCGCTTAACCGCTAAGCCATCTCTCCAGCCCAAGTCATTGTTTTGTATTTGTATTCTGTTTGCAAGATGGCTGCTGTTGCAACATCACATCCCCCCCGCCCTTAAATAAAAACACAAGAAGTAGCATTGAAAACAGAGCCAAATCAGCTAATGGCATGGTGCTTGATTTTGTTCAAAGTGGGGGTGCACCTACTTTTACATACAGTGGGCACTCCTGATATGTGGGTTCTGCACTGCAGATACAACCAAGCACCGAGTGAGAATAACTGCAGGAAAAATTTACATCTCTACCAAGAACAGGCAGCCTTTTCCCTTGCCACTATTCCCTAACCAAAGCCGTCCAGCAATCATTTACATACCATTTCTATTTTATTGGGTCTTATAAGTAGTCTGGAGATCATTTCAAGTGTGTGACGGTTTGGACATATGCTATATGCAAATACCGTGGCATTTTATATATGGGACTTGAGCATCTACAGATTTTGGTGTCCATGGGGGTCCTGGAACTAATTCCCAGCAGAGGGCTGACTGCCTATTATAAGGAATCGGCTTTGAATGTGCCATAAAGGGCAGAGTTAGCTTAAACTGCTGGGAAGCATTTGCCATTTTTCAGGCTGTATTCGCAGAGCCTCCGAAACAGTGCGGCTGCTTCAGTGCCCCTTCCTCAATTAACACTGACGACACATTGGGCTTCATTCCGTAAAAGAAGCACCACGGATGTACCGACTCCCATGTGCATTTCTTAGGTCCATTCCTTTTCTTTATCCAGGCAGTGTCTGGAAGTAGGAGTCTTCGTCTTTAACTCTGTTTCCAGCTTAGTATAGAGCTGGGGTCCTCAGAGGAATCTTCCTTCTGTCGGAAAAAGCTTTCTATTCTGTTGCCTATGGATGACCACTAAGGATGTTTTACACAGTCAAGAGCCCTTCGTTTCCTCTTGACGTGGACGTATCTGGGGTTGGCTCCAGGCTCCTCGCTATTAATAGCTGTTGAAGACGCACTGTACATGTAATTTAGCGTGGCCTGTGGTCACACAGCTGGTTCTTGGTTACTTTACTGCCAGTGTGTATGGCTCATGCTACAGGGAGCCCTGGGCTAACGGAAGAGGTCCCTGTCCCCCAAGACTGAATCCACGATGCCCTTTCCACTCTGTGACCTTAGTGTCCCTTCCTAGCTCAACCCCCTGGTTTATTGACGTTATTGAAACTATGGAGGCAAACCCACTTCCTCCTTTTCACTCATCTATCCCTGTCCTTACGGAATATGACAGCCCACGAGGGCAGATTCTGAATTTCCATTATAAAGATTAGTGGTAGCAATATAGAATGTAGCTTTGGGGCTTGTCTTGAATGCGTGTTTGCAGAGCAAACGTTGTTTTATTTTGATTGGACTTCAGGCAGCCGTGAGGAGGTTGATGAGTGTTTGGTTGGAGAGGAGTGTAAAAGGACTCCCTGAAAGCCAGGGACAGTGGTGCATGCGCCAGGGACCTCACCTGGGAGGCTGAGGTAAGAGGATCGCTGTGGGTGCAAGGCCAGCCTGATACTGCATAGTGAATTCCAGGTCACTGTGGGCTAGAGTGAGACCCTACCTCAAAAACGCAAAAATAAACAAACCAACCAACAACAGTAACAAAAATAAAAATAAATTAAAACCTCCCTGAACCATCCTTTAGCAGTCCTAGCCCAGTGTCCTTATGGGAAATGCCTTTTGGTGCCACCACTGAAGGGCATGCCTTGTAGCGTAGCTTTTCAGAGTACAAGTTCAACTTGCCTCTTACAGTCCACTGCTCCCATCCACCCAAACTCCCCCTAATGATGTGATCATTCTAAGAATATGATACGTGGATTTTTTTTTCTGTTTCTTGGTTTCTGTATTTTTTAATTTTTATTTTTAAACATAGAAAGAGAGAGGAGAGGAGACAGACAGAGAGAGAATTGGCCAGGCAAAGTCCAGATGCTTGCGCCATCTAGTGGGCATGTGCGACCTCACACTTGCCTCACCTTTGTGTGTCTGGCTTACGTGGGATCTGGAGAGTCGAACATGGATCCTTAGACTTCACAGGCAAGCACCTTAACCACTAAGCAATTTATCCAGCCCAGTTTCTGTATTCTTAATTCTAGATTCACCCCTCTTTCCTCTTTGACAATATCATTCCCTGTTCTCACCTGCACAGGTCAGACAGAATATTGTAGTTATCCAACATATAATTTTTCTCAGCATTGAACTGGGACCTCTTTGAAGGCAGCGCCATGTCTGACTGGGACATCCTGAGTGCTCAGATGCTTCTGAATTTGACTGGCATCCACTCCGTGTATGTAGCATTAAGCTTCTGTTGTTACTGTGACATTTTGTCTCTACCAGCGTCAGTGCAGGAGGCACCAGAGGTAAACAGCAGCTGAGGCATAACCCTATACAGGCTAATTTGCTTGATTGGTGAAAAAAAAATATGTATAGTATACCCCTGCCTCAGTAAGAAGGCTTGACGTACATCTTAAGACCCAGGCATCACGCTGTGGACGCTGGCTATTATACTTAGTCACGTTACACAACACCCTGTGGAGGGGTCTTGAAGTGGTGCATTGGTGCATCTGTAAATACAGCAATGTATTGACAAAACAAAGCATCAGGCCATCCTGTGACTGTCCAGTGCATGCCAAGAGCTATTCTATTTTGTCCTAATTTGGTTTCAATGAGGTTGACCTGGCTTACAGCTGGGGTATACCTCCCCTTTCCAAGATTTAGAGTGAATGTTGCCAAAAGTTGTCCTACTTCCTGTCTTTGAAAATTACCAATATTCAGAGTTTTAAATACTCAGTGCTTTACAGCAGTTCTGTGAACTTGGACCATTTTACTTTTCTCATGTGGTACTTTTTCACCTCCTTTAATGAGTCAAGTTGTCAGAACAAAAAATGATGACTCACTGTATTAATGACGGTACCCCAAATGATTTTTGTCAGCCTTGTACTTATCTAGTCATTCAATGACTGCCGTGTGCTATGCACTGTCTAGGGTCTAAGGAATTAATAGTAATACAGACACGATTCCTGCCAGCAAATAGAGTTGTAATGCAGAATATGCTTCAGTGTTGAAACTTTCATTCGCCCGTAAAACACTGGACCTCCTCTGTGAGGTCATTTGAAATTCCTACAATGGTTCTATCACTGCTTCAAGAGGCTATCAGAACCCAGACAAGGGCCTGCAACCCTGCTCTCACGGTGGGAACCAAGACTTTGATAAGGGCCTGCTGAGGTTTGTCTAGATCTGATTCTCCTTGGTTCTGTGGTAGAGTCGGAGAGCCAGCACTTACATGTGGAATTGTGCTGGTTGGCATGGGTACAAGAATGGTGATGCCTAGTAGTGGTAACCAATCATCAACCATGGAACCAACTATGTCCAGAGACCACAGGGAGTCACTGCTGTGCGTCAAAATATGATTGAGCTGTGAAGACAGCGAAATGTTGTGATGGGATAAACTTGTTTGAGGTGATTTCAGCCACGTATGTATTGCACTAGTATTATTTATTATTGGGCACTAATACATGCAAAGAACCCTACCAGATACTGAGGGGCTTTTCTGTTAAAGACAGGTTTTACTATATGGCTGGCCTTGAAATTATAGCAATTCTCCTGCCTCAGCCTCCCAAGTGCTGGAATTACAGATATATACCACCATGACTGGTAAAGGGCTTTGTTTTGATCTCAATAGGTTTTGTAGCTCAGGAATAGCAGAAACCAAGGACATAGGGCATGTAGGTTCAAGATCACAGGGAGAACGCCAGCTGCCAATGGAAGCATTTCTAATAAGAAAACATAAGAAATAGCATTGTATGGAGCTGTTTTTTAAATTATTTTTTTATTTTTATATATTAGAGAGAGAGAGAGAATGGGCATGCCAGGGCCTCCAGCCACTGCAAACAAACTGTAGATTCATATACCACTTTGTGCATTTGGCTTATGTGGGTCCTAGGGAATTGAACCTGGGCCCTTTAGCTTTGCAAGCAAGCACCTTAACCCCTAAGCCATCTCCCCAGCCCACATATGTGGGGCTGTTTCAAAAGTGCACCCCAGTGTAGTGTATACCAGTGGAGAGTTCCTCCAGGCCTTGAGGCAAAGAAAAGGACACTGGGACACTATCAGAGCAGGGTGGTTGATCACAAACATCAAAGATCACACTAAAACTCAAACTCATATCAATATTTGAGGTCAGGGATATCTTTGTCCTATATGTAAAAATTCAACTTAGAACCTCCCAAGATTCTCCGTAGGCCATGAAGGAGTTCATCATGTAGTCTATATGAATGAGAGCAATTTTAAGACTGAAAGGCCTTGTGACAAATACATGCAGGGAATTAGGAGACTGGGGCAACCAAATTTGCAATTAATTTAAATCTTAAAGGTGAAGATTGTCTTATAGAGCACCAAAAAGGGGTTAATAAAAAGTTGCAGAATCATAAATGAGTGACTCCAGCCGGGCATGGTGGCACAGGCCTTTAATGCCAGCACTCGGGAGCAAAGATAGGAAGAGGATTATGAGTTACAAGGCCAGTCTGGGACTACAGAGTGAGTGTCAGGTCAGCCTGGGCTATAGTGAGGATCTACCTCAAAAAGAAAAGAAAAGAAAGGAAGAGGAAGGAAGAAGGAAGGAAGGAGGGAAGGAAGAAAGAAAGAAAGAAGGACAAGGAAAGAAAGAAAGAAAGAAAGAAAGAAAGAAAGAAAAAGAAAGAAAGAAAGAAAGAAAGAAAGAAAGAAAGAAAGAAAGAAAGAAAGAAAGAGAGGAAAGAAATGAATGATTCCATCAGGAATTTTCAAATGTTTAGCCATAGAATCCTTTGTTAAGCACTGAACTATAGACTTAAACAGACAAGAGCCAAGATGGATATAAGGCATCTTTACTGACTCACCCCATTTAAATCTTCAAGGAAAATCCTTATCCCTACCCCCAGGAATTTCCTAGCACATATTTTAAAAACTGCTCAAGGTCAGTGTCCACATGTTCCCAGGGAAAGTCTAAAGTCCCAGGAAGGGTTTGTGAATGTCGCCCATGGTACTCTAGTCAGAAGCAGAAACAGGTCAAGGGTTTGTTTTGGTTTTTGGTTGTCTTCTGCAGTTTGGTTGGCTTAGTTGACTTATTTTGACTGCTTACATTTAGATTGCTCCTGAAAAGTCTAACACGAATCGCATTTCTTTCGTTTGTGTTTCCAGACGCCCATAGCTTCTGAAATCAAGCCTCTGTATGCTTAAAGAAAGTCAATGAAGAGAACAATGCCGTCTTTTTGGCTGAATGTTAAACCCACTGTATCTTTCTTTATCCCCTTCTTGGATTTGACTCCGTTCATCTTTACTCTTCACACAGAAACGAGAGCCTTCCGTGATCTTCTCCGGGGCACGCTGCCCCCGGTGGGAAATGTACTTCCATGGGAGAGGGTAGATTTCCACGTTGTGCTATTCTCTATGAACCACACCGGAAATAGCACTATCTCAAAAAATCGCATACATGGCCTGAGGTGTTGCTCAGTGGTAGAGCGCTCCCCTAGCTGGGTTCCATCCCCAGCACAGCTAAACCCAGAAAGTAAACAGTACCCCAACCTTTGTATAGCTTTTCCTGGCCAGGTCTTGGGTTGGTGTCATCGTAGCCACACAGTTTCTTCCACCTGTCCACTGTCCCTGAGTATCTTATGTCACTGAAGTCACTATTTGAGGACCAGTGACCTTGTTAAAATGCGCATGAGTCCTAGGAGGAGTGGTGCTTTTGCATGTGCTACCTTTTAGGGTAGATCAGTAGAGATCACTTTCTGCCACTAGTCGGCTACCCTACAAGAAGCAGGGCTTGCGACTGGGCTTGAAGCGTGGCTGTTGCGAGTAGGTCACTGAGCTGACATCCACTTACGTGTTAGAGAGGTGTCCTTTGGAGAAAGCTGTGAGGCAAAGGCCTTCCCTATCGCACCTCGCACCCACTGTCCCCCCTCCTGCGTGTTCTGCCCACACCCGCTCGCCCACCAGACAGCTCTGAGCGAGAAGCCAGGCTAGTTACACGTTTTCCCAGAAGGCATACTCCAGACCCTCTCTTGCTTTTTTTTCTTGCCAATTGTGGGGATGGATTTACCTTCCCCATGATGATGATAAAACACTGAGCGTCTTTCCAAGGTGGTTATGTTTCTATAAAGTCTCACAAGCAGCAGAAGCCAGGCTTTCGCCTACCAGCGAAGGCTGAGTGTTGACCTGCCCTGGCCAAGCGTAGTCAGAGCCATCGTTTTCTCTTCCAGCTCTCTTTCAGCCAAAACTCGCTTGAGGGAAGAGGAACAATTATCCTCATTCTTTGAAAAAAATGCAAATTTTATTTTAAACTGAGATATTTGCCCATTTTAAATATTTTGCTCTTTCTTCCAGTTTGGATAATACTTTTTTTTTGGAATTAAATCTTAGCCCCAGGGTGTCTGAGCTGGGAATTCATTGTTAAATAGTCCTGAACCAATCAAATTACTTAAAAAAAAAAAAATCATTGCTCATGGGACAAAGAGTAATAATATGTGTAGATACTTGGGGTCCACTGTACTTTTGTTAAACTAAACCATCAATATTCCGGGCTAAGACAGTCCAGCTTTTTGGTTTTATTTTACAACATTTGTTATTTAATCTTTTTGTATCATTTTGAATAGGAAAAAAATCCCTTCAGCACTGACAGTTTCTTAAGAAGTCATCCACCACTACGTAGAGTATGGCTGTGGCATCACCTGAGAGATGGCTGGAAATGCAGACTTTTAGGCTCCAGCCCAAACTATTGATGAGAACTGCAGTTTAGTAAGACCTCCAGGTGACTCGTGTACATATTAACATTTGAAACACATTGCTCTAAACGGGAATCTTTCATCTGTTCTATGAGGACACTGAAGACCAGGCAGGTTCTCAGTATGCAAGGGGGAAGATATGGCTCAAGAAGGGATTCACCTTGACAACAAGCTGCCACAGACCCCACGGCTTCCCCGAATCCAGGCTCACAGTGTGGCTGGAAGTTCCTCCACATCTGCTTTAGGCCTAGTTGCCCATGATCACATTGTGAAGGAATGTTCTAGAGCCACTTCTGCTTCCACAATGGATACTTTCACAACCCCCCTGTGACTTACCCAGTGGACAGATGAGGGCTGGCATGGTAATTTTAGCCATGACAGGTAAGGAATGAGTCACCATCTGTCCTGGCTGTGAATAGCGTCTCCAGGGTGGCAAGACCACAAGGAAGCAGGAGGTCAGAACCCATAATATTTATGTTGGATTTTTCACTGTTTATACAAGGAAATATCTTCACTAATCCAAAACATGCCTATTATTGAGTGGGTCCTCAAAATCAGGTGTTTGCTTAAAATAATAAACATAACCTATTTCTCCAATTTCAGGTTTGATGCAATTACTTCCTAAGAGAGCCAGTACTTGGGGCTTTATCAGATTTTAATTTCAATGCAGGTGGGACTATGCATTCAGTGGAATGGGTCTCTCATGCACACATTCTACTGTCATTATTTCAAAAATCATTTTTGATTATCAAACTTTGCTTTGCACTATGAAGCAATTATTTTAGAAGTAAGGCTGGAGAGACTTCAATGATGGGTCTTTCTGACAGCAGAGGAAGAAGTTTAATATTTTATTTTTTATTTATTGTATTTGAGAGAGAGAGAGAGAATGGGCCCCTCCAGAGCCTTCAGCCACAGCAAACAAACTCCAGCCACATGTGCCACCTTGTGTATCTGGCTTACGTGGGTCCTGGGGAATTGAACTGAGGTTCTTTGCCTTTGCAGACAAATGCCTTAACTGCTAATCCATCTCTCCAGTCCAGAAGAAGAAGTTTAAATTCCCTGTCATGTGGCTAGGTCTGCACCTTAAAGAAAGTTCAGATTGTTAGAGTCTGAAACAGAAGCCCCACACATTTATGGACATGGAGGAAGAAAGGGAGCTATTTTTTTTTAAATATTTTATTTATTTGAGAGACAAAAGGGGATATATATATATATATATATATATATATATATATATATATAGAGAGAGAGAGAGAGAGAGAGAGAGAGAGAGAGAATGGTGTACCAGGGCCTCCAGCCACTGCAAATGAAATACAGACACATGTGCTACCTTGTATATTTGATTTATGTAAGTACTAGGGAATCGAACCTGAGTCCTTAGGCTTTACAGACAAACACCTTAACCTCTAAGCCATCTCTCCAACCCCCTTTTGTTTGTTTGTTTGTTTTGGTTTGGTTTTTTTCACTCCTGGAGACGGCATAGAAAAGAGGATGTACATTCCTTTGCTAAGGAGGATTGGATGCATGTAATCTGGATATTACCTCAGTCAAAATGCAGACCATTCAAAGCTGCTCAATAGGAGCACTTTCCTTCTCCCTTCCTCAGAATCAGGCTGATGGCACTGTCCAAGCAAACCCGGGACACAAATTTGGCTGACTAAAGAGAGAGCCCTTTATCTGTTCTGGCAAACTTAAGGAGAATGTTCCCATTGTTTCTAATAAAAGTGATGCTATGTGAATCATGACTCTCAGAACAGCAGCTGCAGCCACGGGCTCCATGCCCCTGGGAGTCACAGGAATTTTGGGTTTCTTGGCAAGGACTAGAGTCCCTCCTGGCCTGGGCAAAAATTAATAGGAGAGACCACATTACCCCATGGGTTGGCAACTGAGTTCTAGAATATTCTAGATGAGGTTAGCAGGAGCACATTGGCAGACCTCAGTTTAGGTTGCTGCAGTAGATTCTCTGGGACAAAGAGAAGATGCCAGGGGGCATGACTAGAGGAGACCAGAAAGTGATTCTCAGGTAACTTTTTGTTCATGAGGGGTGCTGTGCGGAGCTCAGGAGGCAAAACACCTTTTTAAGGGAAACCCGTGGTGTCCAATGATCCCAATTTTTCTTGAAAAGCATATGGCTTCAGATGACATAGCTTGTGGCCTGAAGTTCTCATCCCCATGTTAAAGTTTCAACCAGGCTGGTTGAAACTGGTTAGAGCTTCATGGTTCTGGAAGGCTGGAGTGTTGCAGATCCACAGACAAATTATCTTAGGCTGTCTTTACTCCTTTTAATAACCATTCATTGCCCATGTCACGTTTGATGGAACATCCTTCTGATTGCCTCATGAACCCTTTGTGGATGTATTAAAAAAAAAAATTAGTTAGCCAGGCGTGGTGGTGCACGCCTTTAATCCCAGCACTCAGGAGGCAGAGGTAGGAGGATTGCTTTGAGTTTGAGGCCACCCTGAGAGTACAGAGTGAATTCCAGGTCAGCCTGAGCTAGAGTGAAAACCAAACCAAACAAAAACAAAAACATTAGTTTCCATCAATGCAAAAGCTAAGAATGTCACCAGATGTCATCCGAAACCTATAGCAGAAATGAGCTGTAACCCACTTACCTGATATTTCTAACGATGTTTGTGAAGTATCTTGATTGAAAACATTCTTTTGTTCTGTAACTATAAAAACTTCAGGAAACTATTACCACAATGAAACACTTGGTGCCTGAATCCATGTTCCCTAGGTCATAGTCACGCATATTTGGCTCCAAAATGAACTATTACTTTGAGGCTATGTGTTGTGTCAACAAGATCGTGGGTATGTGGATATAATGATCAGCAGAACTTAGAACTTCAAATACTCTGTGCTAACTTTTCATCTCACACTATTACAGTTCTCATGTACCAAGGAATTGGAGATGAGAGTCAACATGTGCAAGGTAACAGGTTTGAGATAATCCAGGTGGAAAGTTCAGTGTCCCGAGCAGCAGCAATCTTGTCATATTGGCGTGGCTTTTCGCAGTGTGTGAACAATTCATATTCGGCCCTTCGGGTGGTCTCACAGGGACTTCCCTGATAACTGGCCCCAAGGCTAGTGTACTGTCCATTCCACCAGTGGCCTCTAAAGATGGGCTACACCAAATAATCTGTTGTTAGAAAAGGACACTATATAGATAATTCTTTCTTAAAAAATAAACATTACCAATATTGAAAACTGTGGATTGAATCTAGCATATTCCATCACTTGTACGTCAGACAGCTCCTCACTACTTGTATCCAAGTGATGTCACCTTTCCATTGAGGGCTTCCCACATTGCAGAGGGTCGAAGTGACCCTTGGCCTGCCTCACATTAACCATGTTGTCTGATGTCTCCCTGGTTTACTTAGCTCTAGTGAAGTCGATTTATAGATTTCATTATTTCCCTGACTTTGATGGATTGGGTAAACAATTTGAAATAATTCTTGCAGTAGAAAGAGAGAGAGGGAGAAGGATGGTGATATTAATGTATGCACCAAGCCTAGGAAACTGCAGGACTATTTTTCATAGGTTCATCCTCCCCTGGCATGTCATCTTTATCAGCCAGAACTGAGACTGAAAACTGTGGCAATGTCTGTGAGCTAACAAGTACCCAGAGCATTTTCAAAAAGAGGATTTGAAATGTGAGTTACCTTCACTGTCCTTGATGTTAAGCCTGACTGTCAACCAATATCCATTGTACCTTAGAACAGGAGCTCAAGGACATAGACAACGTGATTAGCAATTCATTTAGCTACCAAACATCTACAATATGAGGGCAGACATGGGTGTGCAGTCCCCTGGCCCCCTCCTCCACCTCCAGCGGACGTGAGAGTATCAATGGTGCTTTATAGCTCAGCCAAATTTATTGATAAAAATGTAGAGGCTTCTTTTGAGATTTCTTGCTGTTAAGCAAAAAGAAAAGAAAAGAAACTTGTGACTGTGTAAATATTTGTGCTCCTGGATGCTGTTAAAAATGGCCACATAAAACCTTAAAAAATATATAGTGACAAACAGCATAGCAAATGGCCTTTTTGTCAACTAATGGTGTTAGAATAGAAATAAAAAATATTACTAACTGTGAAGAGATGAGGAGGAATGATGCACTGTGGGATGTCTGCTATTTAGTTGTTTGAAAGCACGTCTGTTATCAATCTGTTTCAGTGGAAGGTGTTACCTAGTCTGTGTTAGTAATTCAGAAACTAAAGAACCATTTCAAATATGTGTGCACACATACACACACATGCATGCACAGACGCTCATGTCACACGTGGAAGATAAAACACTAAAATGGGGCTGGAGGGATGGCTTAGCAGTTAAGGCATTTGTCTGCAAAGCCAAAGGACCCAGGTTCGATTCCCCAGGACCCTCATAAGCCAGATACACAAGGGAGCGCATGTATCTGGAGTTCGTTTGCAGTGGCTGGAGCCCTGGCTCACCCATTCTCTCTCTCCCTCTTTCTCTCTATCAAATAAATAAATAAATTAAAATTATTTAAAAAAAAACACTAAAATGATTGCTTCCCCACAATTAAGGTATCTCTTTAATTAGTGACTGTTTTATAGGAAACTTTGGCAAGTGCACTTACCGAGACTACATGAAAGTCATTGCCTGAATCATTCACAGGAACATAGTTATTAATGCCAGAAGTGCACAAAATGTTACAGGATGTCATCCATATGGGTTCACTTTATAAAAACAAGACCTTTTAAAACAGTGCAGTCTTTATAGCACTGTGTAATGAAGTAGGTCGTAACTGTGAAAATCTTCTGTGATACATAGGCTACATTCCTTGTAAGTTATCTTTTGTCGAAATATTAAAGGGCAGGCTAAGAAGATGGCTCAGTGAGCAAGATACCCAAAACTCAGGTGAAATACCAGACATGGTGGCATGTTCCTGACATCACAGCACTGCGGAGGCGGAGACAAGTAATTCCTAGGGTTCATTGACTAGCTAGCCTAGCCAAATCAGCAAGTTCTAGGTTCAGCAAGAGCCCCTGTCTCAAAGAATAAGATGGAGATCAACTGGGTAAGACCTCCAGTTCAACCTTTGACCTCTGCGTGCATGTGTACACTCATGCACACATATACATGTGCCTACACACATGCACATCTCTCACACACACATGCAAAACACAACAGAATTATTAAAGGGGCTGTTAAGCTTAGGGTGAATTTATGTATTTTTCTTTCAGAAAATGAGAATGAAATATACTGACCTTTTCTCTGTGGTACATTTCATCTGTGATAAGAATTATCCTATCTAGAAAATATTTTTTTAAGCCCTGCAAAATTGTCTTGAAGAGTGAAAGTGGGGAGGGCACATTTTCATTTTATGATTGATACAAGAAGATGTGTCAATTTGGAATCAGAAATAGAAGACTCCAAGACAGGCAGTTTCTTATACCCAAGATTTTACTTTACTGTTCAGGAGAGAGAATTGGGAGTGCCAAGAAAGGGTCTGGTGGTTAGAGTTCCTGGTATGAAGACCATCTGTTAGATTTTTGGCAGCAAGACAAACCATTTTCTTGAGTTTAAGACCTCATTGTAACAGTTAAAAAGAGAGAAAGGAAGAGAGGGCACATTAGGAAGAAAGGAAAGCAGAGATGGGAAGGGATGGGAGAGAGAAGGACCATGCCAGGAGAGCAAGAGAGAACCAGAGAGAGGGTTTTAGGAGTTATGGGAGTTATGGGGAGAGCCGGGCGTGGTGGCACACGCCTTTAATCCCAGCACACGGGAGGCAGATGTAGGAGGATTGCTGTGAGTTCAAGGCCACCCTGAGACTACAGAGGGAATTCCAGGTCAGCCTGAGCTAGAATGAGACCCTACCTTGGAAAACCAAAAAAAAAAAAAAAAGAGTTATGGGGAAAGGAGGAGGAAAACTGGAGGGCCCTTGGGTGATGTGCTAAGGTTGGGGCTGAGGCAGGTAGAATTCCTCTCTTCTCAACCCAGCCCAGCCGTATCCTCAATTATCATAGCAGGAGATGGTTCCAGAATCCCAAACCTAGTCTAGGCATGGTCAGGTGGGAGGTGGAAAGAGCTCTGGAATCTTGCAGTGTGACTAAGAGGAATGGAATGCTTTGTCTTGCCAACTCCACCCCCTCTGGCTGGGTCGAAGTGTGAAGTGCAGTCCTCTCTGTGGTCCCATTACCTTGCATACATATCCGCCTCCCATCCATCTGAGCAACAAATATGTATTGATCATACGTTATCAGTGTTCTGGATGGTGGGTATACAAAACACACAGTGAGGGCTGGAGAGATGGCTTAGTGGTTAAGCGCTTGTCTGTGAAGCCTAAGGACCCCGGTTCGAGGCTCGATTCTCCAGGACCCACGTTAGCCAGATGCACAAGGGGGCGCACGCATCTGGAGTTCGTTTTCAGTGGCTGAAGGCCCTGGTGCACCCATTTTCTCTCCCTCTCTCTCTCTGCCTCTTTCTCTCTCTGTCGCTCTCAAATAAATAAATAAAATAAATAAATTTAAAAAACACACACACACAGTGAATATCAGAAATCCCAGCTCTGGGATGGAAGGATGGCTCAGCAGTTAAGGCCTTTGCCTACAAAGCCAGAGGACCCAGGTTCAATTCCCCAGGACCCACGTTAGCCAGATGCACAAGGGGGTGCATGTGTCTGGAGATCGTTTGCAGTGGCTGGAGGCCCTGGCATGCCCATTTTCTCTCTTTCTCTTTCTCTCCCTCTTTCTCTGTCAAATAAATAAATAAAAATCAAATAAAATAAGAGAAATCCCAGTTCTGATGGAATTTACATTGCAAGTGGGGAAATCAGATAATTTTTTAAGAGATGAAAAATGTGTATGCTAGATGGTTAACAAATGCTGATGATAAAAGCGCTTTAAAAAGGGACACTTCTGCTAAGAGGGTGGCAACAGATAGATTTAGGTGGCCCTTGGATGCCACTTAGGGCGTGATTTTTTTTGGGGGGGGGGTTGAGGTAGGGTCTCACTCTAGCCAGGCTGACCTAGAATTCACCATGTCATCTCAGGGTGGCCACAAACTCACAGTGATCCTCCTACCTCTGCCTCCCAAGTGCTGGGATTAAAGGCATGAGCCACCACGCCCAGCTTAAGGGTGCTTTTTAAAGCTATTCATGACCTCTGGACCTGAGAAACCATGCAGGGCAGGTTATATCCAGCAGACTCTGCGAGTTGGGTCAGCCGTACTTTCCAAAGAGCGGAGAGGGAGTACATAGATGTCTCTAACTCCACCTCGTGGGAAACATTCCCTAGCACACTGCCAGGGCATAGCTGTATTGGTTACTTTCTTGTTGCTGTGACCAAACACCTGACAGAAACAACTTAAGGGAGGATGGTTACTATTTTGGCCAGTGGTTCATGGAGTTAAAGTCCACTGTGATAGGGAAGTAACGGCAGAGGGCTCAGTCTGTGGCGGCAGGAGGACCACCAAGAATCAGAGACAGAGATGGAGGCAGGACTGAGCCTTAACTCAGGGCCACTTCTAGAGGGCCTTAGATCCACCAGTTAGGGCCCAACGTCCGTAGGTTCCATATCTTCCCCAAACCAGCTGCATCCTCTGTGAACCAAGTATTCAAGCCTAGCGTGTGCATTTCACATCTAACCCTTAGCAGCAGTCCACTGTCAAATGACCCTGGACAATGACAATGTGCACATCCCCCTCTTCAGTGGCATCTGAGACTTCTTGCCAGGTCATCCTGTCCAACTACCATAGCATAGGGCATGCAAAAGAGCATAGGTTTCCAGATCCAGCAGTGCTGGGTTCAAGGGATGAGCTTGTCAAGGGATGAATAAGTTCACCTCTGCTGGTTTGTTCAACGTGATGACCTTCTTGGTTGTCTGTAAGATGGCGCATAATATTCATTCCATCCACAATGTTCTTGTCAGGCCTAAGTGAAAGAGCTAACAGAAAAGACTTCCGCACCGCTAGGCAAGCAGTCATTTTTTGTTTTCAATTATTTGCCCCCTTTTTCAGCTTGTCTTATTTTTCAGCTGAACAATAAGTGAAATAATACATTCATTGAGCTCGTTCTGAAGAAGTGGTGGGGTTAATGTAAGTCATGATGGTACATTTGCCTTGTGTTATTAAGAGAAGGCAAGGCCCGTGTATATTGGTGTGCCCGGTATGGTGGGTTTATTTTTAATTCTGGAAGCTGTTGTCAGCTTGTGAGAATGGCAATAATAATGTTTCATTCATGGGCACAGCTTTGGGACCGTGGTACAAAAGGCCAGCAGAAACTGAGAGGGCTCAGTAGCTAGGAAGGTTGGCATTGATCAGTTACAAGTACTGCCAGTGATAATAACATAGGCCAGCTTCTATATAAAGGTTGGAAATAGGCCAAGATGACAGTTAGCATAGAGCACAGGTTCTGTTCTCTAAATACAGAAGGTATTTTTCCCCTACCCTTATTATTTGAGATAGAACAAAGAAACAATTGACTGGATATAGAAATCTCATGACAAGTAAATGACATTTTGTTCAGGATAATTATAGGGTTTGCATTGTTTCTTTTTGTCAGTTGATCAAAAAGGAAATTAAAATTTGCTAGGCAAACTGCCCCTGTGTAGATCAACAAATAAGCTGCTACATTCAATTTTCTTCCTAGGACTTTGGAAGGCAAAATTAAGGGTCTTTCCAGAATTTTCCTCCTCGGTGGACTCAGTTGGCACTCCCCTGCATAATTGTTTTGCTGGCTTTGGCCCTGAGGTGGGAGCAGTTGTCATACTCTACCACACTCGGAATTGTATGGCTTATTCTGGGACTTAAATTGCTTTTTGAGCTCAAGACTCCCTACAGGAACACCGCATACTAACGATAATCTTGAATTTTCTATTATTTTGAAAACTCATCCAATTTATAATTGCCTATTGGCTCCCACTTTTTTTTTCTAGAAATGATTTTTTTTTTCATGCCTTTTAAGAAGGCTGAGGGCTGGAGAGATGGCTTACTGATTAAGGCGTTTGCCTGCAAAGCCTAACGACCCAAGTTCGATTCCCCAGTACCCACATAAAGCCAGATGCATGAAGTGGCACATGCATCTGGAGTTTTTTGCACTGGCTGGAGGCCCTGGTGTGCCCATTCTCTCTCTCTCTCTCTCTCTTTCTCTCTCTCTCTGTCTCTCTTCTCTCTATCTCTCTGCTTGCGAGTAAATAAATAAGCTTTAAGAAAAATATTTTTTTAAAAAAGATGCCTGAGGGGGGCTGGAGAGATGGCTTAGCAGTTAAGCACTTGCCTATGAAGCCTAAGGACCCTGGTTCGAGGCTCGATTCCCCAGGACCCACGTTAGCTAGATGCATAAGGGGGCGCACACGTCTGGAGTTCTTTTGCAGTGGCTGGAGGCCCCGGCGCGCCCACTCTCCTCTCTCTCTCTCTCTCTCTCTCTCTCTGCTTCTTTCTCTGTCACTTTCAAATAAATAAATAAAAATAAACAAAAATATATTTTTAAAAAGATGTGTGAGGGTCAGTGAGGTGGCTCAGCAGCTAAGGGCCAGGGTTCAGGCCCCCTGTACCCATGTGAATGCTGGGGGGACGTAATGGCCTGCCTGTAATCCGGGTGCTCAGGAGGTGGAGCTAGGGATCTCTGGGGCAAGCTGGTTAGCTAGAATAGCTGAATCAGTGAGTTCTGGGTTCAACTGACAGACCCTGCCTCAGTCAATAAAGTGGACAGAAAGAGAGAGAGAGGAAGACCGGAGTCAACCGCCGGTCTCCACACGCATGTGCACACATGTGCATGCACACTCACATACACGTGCACTGACACACGCACATACACGTAAAAACCAAAGAAGCCTCAAGGCTGATGGTTTTATGTCTTTATCTGCCAAAAAGTCTCACTAGGAGTGTCTAGAAATATTGTTCAAAAGCCTTCATCCTAAAGAACTCTTGAAAATTGAAGGCAGGCTGCCTCTCTTGTGGGTCACACAGGATTGGCCCTATAGGTTGCAATCCCTAGAGGCAACTTTTCTCAGATCTACTTGCTACTACTTGTTAGCTATGTGGCTTTGAGAAGGTTATTAATGTTTCTCTGGTTTTATCTATAAAGTTACCGCTTTCAGGTCATTGCATATAATATATATAAAGCTTTTGCCATTGTAGCTAAAATATACTGAGTGCTGTATAAATACGTTCACTATCTTACCATTTCTTTTAAAAAATATTTTTAGTGGGTGGAGAGATGGCTCTGCAGTTAAAGGTACTTGCTTGCAAAACCTGACAGCCCAGTTTTTGGAGTTCATTTGCAGCAAAAAGAGGCTCTGGCATGCCCATTCAAATTCATTTCCTGTCTCCCCCTCCCCATTTCTCCTTGCAAATAGATAAAAAAAATTTTAATGTTTTATTTAGTTATTTATTTGAAAGAGAATGAATATGAGAGTGTCAGGGCCTCCTGTCACTACAAACGAAGTCCAGACACATGTGCCACTTTATGCAACTGGCTTTACGTGAGTATTGGAGAATTGAACCGGAGCCTTCAGATTTTGCACACAAGTACCCTTAACTGCTGAGCCATCTCTCCAGCCCTACCATCTTACCATTTCTTGTTATGTTAATATGTTTGGTCAGTACTGAATAAATGATGCATTAAATGGTTCTGAAGAATTTATAAATAAGGAACCATCTATACATAAACAAGCTTTGCCTCCCTCATGTGAATCATCTGGAATCTCTCTGGGGGCAAAGCAAGTAGAATATGAAGTCACCTGAGTGTTCATGTGTAAGTGTGGATAAATCCAATTGGGTATATAAGCACTGCACACCCACATGTGCATGTGACACATTTATGACACTAGTCTCTTCCAGAAATTTTGAGAATGAACATCACTTTTCATAAAATTCTAAACTAGTAGTAATTTGTTTCCACTTTTTTTTTTCTTCGCAGTCCCAAACCTTAGTTCAAATGGCAGACACCAACACCACACTTGAGACAATTCTGCAACTTTTAGATCCTATGTCTGTTCTCGGTGGGTCTGTACCTCCCACCCAAGCTGACTGCTCATTCATTTGTTCAACTATCCATTTAAAACTATTTCTTAGGGCCGGAGAGACAGCTTAGCAGTTAAAGCGCTTGCCTGCAAAGCCTAAGGACTCATGTTTGACTCTCCAGATCCCACATTAGCCAGACGCACAAGGTGAGGCAAGCACAAGGTTGCAGATGCCCACTAGGTGGCTCGAGGATCTGGAGTTCAATTGCATTGGCTGAGGCCCTGGCATACCAATTCTCTCTCTCTCTCTTTTCAAAAATAAATAAATAAATAAAAATTCTTAAGTCACCTACTATGAGATTGGTATGATTTAGTTCTGTGAATACAGAATGAACTTTACGTGTTTGTAGTGCAAAGAGAGACAGAGAGAAGAGAGAGAGAATGGACGTGCCAAAGCCTCTAGCCCACTGCAAACCAACTCCAGATGCATGCACCACTTTATGCACATGGCTTAGCATGGATACTGGGGAATCAATCCTGGGACATTAGGCTTTGCAGGCAAGTGCCTTAACCACTGAGCAATCTCTCCAGCCCAGTTCCTAGTTTTAAAAGTTTTTTTTGTTGTATTTTTATTTATTTATTTGAGAGTGACAGAGAGAGAGAGAGAGAGAGAGAGAGAGAGAGAGAGAGAGAATGGGCGCGCCAGGGCCTCCAGCCACTGCAAACAAACTCCAGGCGTGTGCGCCCCCTTGTGCATCTGGCTAACGTGGGTCCTGGGGCATTGAGCCTCAAACCAGGTTCCTGAAGCTTCACAGGCAAGCGCTTAACTGCTAAGCCATCTCTCCAGCCCCTTAGTTTTAAATATAAGACAAGAGAGGTAAAGGAGACGGATCATTGAGTAAGAGTGCTTGCAGCTCAAGCATGAGGACCTGAGTTTGATTCCCCAGCACCCCCGTAATAAGTCAGATATGGGTATACAGGCCCACTCTGGCAAGTGGAAACAGGAAGTCTCACCAACCTGCCAGTGTAATCAAAAAACCACAAGCTCCAGGCAGACTTTCTCAAGGAAAGAAGAAGGAAGACCGGTAGAGGAGGGCACCTGACATTCTTTTCTGTCCACCTTGTACATGCGTGTGTGTGTGCGTGCGTGTGGGGGGGCATACACATCTTCACACATGCATGTATACACCACAGCCACATATACACACACTAAAAAAAAATGTTAAGGGGCTGGAGAAATGGCTTAGAGGTTAAGGCGTTTGCCTGAGAAGCCTAAGAACCCAGGTTCGATTCCCCAGGACCCACATAAGCCAGATGCACAAGGGAGCACATGCTTCTGGAGTTCATTTGCTGTGGCTAGAGGTCCTGGCATGCCCATTCTCTCTTTCTCTTTATCTGCCTCTTTCTCTCTCTCTCTCTTTCTCGATAAATGAAATATTTTTTTAAATGTTAAGACAAAATGATCCCTGACTTCTGCATATTTCAAAACATCTTAGACTTTCATGCTGTATTTCCTTTTCCAAAGCAAGAGTTTCAGTCACAGCAGGAGGAAGGTTGGTACTGCTGTCCTCTAGACAACCAACTGACATCTTTCTTGAGAATTGCCCCTCCTAGTTATAAAAAGGAAATTACGTTAAAGTACTACTTACTGCAGGTAACATACCCTGCCTCACAGTGGTCTACGCAGTAGCAAGGGTAGCTATAGGCGCTGTTTCTCTGCCAGGTAAAGGAGGTGGTCTCTGCCTTGCTGGATCTGGAGTTCTCTTGGGCCATCTGCGGGGTCATTCTCATCGGAGCATGCCTGCAGCTGGGGATCGGATTCTCTTCTTTCCTCTTTGTCTAACTAGGGTGCCTGTGTGCCTTATCTCAGCAGGCAAGAGACATATGAGGCAGTAAATCGTGTTGCTGCAAATGAATTCATTCCTTCTTTTTGTTCCAAAGTCCTCTGAAGCATATATACATGTGTATGAGTGATAAGAAGTGACAAAAAAAAAAAATAGCCTGATGCTGTAACAGATTATTCTGTCAAGACCCATGGGGTGAGAAGGGATTTGAGTAGAGGCTGTCAAAGAGCTAATCTAGTAATGACAATAATAATCATCTGACCAGGATAAATTAGGAGTCAGGGACAGAATGATATGAGTTTTGGAATTTATGAAGGCTCAATTTCTGGGTCACAATAAATAAAGGAATAACCATCATAAGTAGAATTTATAGGCATAGAAATACAAATGACAAAAAAATACATTAAACCAATCTTCAGCTTCTCCAAAAATTAAAACAGTAAGTTACTAAACTCTTAAACTAAGAAGAATATTCCAATGAATACAAATATTGTGTGTAGATGTCTATATAAATAAGCCACATATAGGACACAGCACTGACAAGGCTTGGAGAAATGGGGTATTTAGTTCTTGTTATTGAAAACAAAACAATTACAGTTTATTTGAAAGTCTGAAGAGACATTCTCTTAAGAAGCATAAACAATTTTTATACCTGTGCTTGGGTAATCACTCTTGGGGATTATTCAGGGAAATAACTTGAGGAAAAGTGATGAACGAGGATGTTTATATTTTGCCATTTATAATAAGGAAATCCAGAAGCAACCAAGCTCAGGAAATGGCTGACTCTACACCAAGACAGACTAGTAAATTGGAATTGAGGTGGCCACTGAAAGAACGATTATGGAGGCTTTGGTATCATATTGGAAGTATTCCTTAGCTTGCAGAGACTGAAAAGACGCAATGCTTGGTTTCTCAGAGTTCTGGATTTCAGTGAGAACTCTTGCAAGAACTACAGAACCCCTCGGCTAAGCCAGGCGTCTCAAGCAAGCGTTGTCTGGGGCGCGCTCTCCCGAGACTCGGCTTTACTGTGCCTACAGCCACGGTCCTTACCTCGGAGGCTGCTGGTGGAGATCAAATGAGATCATCTGGGAGGCGCCCGGCCCAGCAAAACAAGCCAAGGAAATTACTACCTAAATATTATTACTGTCACTATGTTTGTTTTGTTCTTTGTGGAATTAAAGGTTAAAAGGGAGCATGAGAAAAATGGAGGGGAGAGGTCTTGAGTGTGATAACAGAATGGGTAAAATGTGTATTTTGAGTATCTCACTTGATAATATTTCATAACGTTTTAAATGGGTCTGTTTTAAGGGGTACATTTACTCAGTCCAAATGGTTACGGAGGAGGCAAAGTCATCCTCCCAGGGAAGATGATTTTATGTCTCTATAGCAGCTGAAAGGTTGATTTCAGGACCTGCCCACAAGGGCTCTGGGTGGCAGCATTCAACCACAGAGCCCCCCCCCCCCCAGCCAGAGGAGAATGAACCCATTGTAGCCTCGGCCTTTCCACAGCTGTTTCTGAAGAAGCCCCTGTCCTTAGATGTTTGATTATGCTGCACTGCGGAGGAGATAGTATGGCTCCTTGAGAACCAAATCGTGTTTGAAATTGTGGGTGTCAGAGAGCCTTTTAAGAAATCGATGGCTTCGCGTCCCCTTTGAAGGCCCCATTCATGGGAGGAGACTTCCACCTGACCTGCCAGGCCTCCGGGCAGTGAATGGGCCGCTGTCAGCGCTTCTCTTTAGGCCTTTTATTCGGAAGTCCTCGTTGTCTGCAATGTCTTCGCGGCAGCTGGACAGTCAGATGCTCATCTTCCCGTCAGTTCAACCCCTCTCCTCTTGTTTTATCTCATTTCACTACATTTCATTGCTGTGCACCTGCCTGACCATGCTGTCAAAAAAAAAAAAAAAAAAAAACCCTCAAGGCAAGAGGCTGAAACTGATTATTAGTAGGTTTGGAAGTGGGGGGGACAAGCAAGAGAGGCTTTCTCCTAATGCAAGTGGCAGGAAAAGTAAAATGACAATCCGGAACTAAGGCGTGAACTCTCAAGTGATCTGCCAATTAGCTGTTCGGGGGACAGTGTTTTCATCTGTCCCCGGGCTTCCTGAGGCTGTTGGGTTGCTGCACCAGTGAGAAAGGGGGGAGTTGGTCCTGCCAGCCTCGGAGGAGGAACAACAGGCTTCTATTCTGCAACATGAATCCTTAGGAGATGGGCTCCGTTTGGGTTTGACCAGGGATGAAGGAGAGACATCTTAAAGGGCCTCTGTGATTTGAATGGTGAAACATCAGTTCTAGTGTTCAAGTGGGCAGAGCCTTTCTGAAGAGCAAGCCATGAACAGTTCAGGCATGCCCTCATATTTCTTTTAAAGACTTAATTTTTGTTTTTCCGAGGTAGGGTCTCACTGTATCCCAGGCTGACCTGGAACTAACTCTGTAGTTCCGGGCTGACTTCAAACTCGCCCTACCTACTGATCCTCCTACCTCAGCCTCCCGAGTGCTGGGATCAATGGCAGGGCTGTGTGTGGTGTAGGAAGCATTGTTTGTGTGCGGTGTATACACGTGTGTCCTCTCTATGCACCTCTGTATTGCTTCTTTGAGACAAAGTCTCTCCTGAAGTGGAGCTCGCCTTTTTATGGTTAGGCTGGCAGACCAGGAAGTCGCAGCAATCCTCCTGTCTCTACCCCCTCAGTGCTGGGGTTTATAGGTGCACATGGTCATGCCCAGCTTTTTACATTGCTGTAGGGCATTGACTCAGGTCCTCATGTTTGCACAGTGTTGCAGTCAGGTCTGCATTGCTGGTAGAAATCACCCAACCAAGAGCAGCTTGTGGGAAAAAGAGGTTTATTTTGGCTTATCGGCTCGAGGGGAAGCTCCACGATGGCAGGGGAAAATGATGGCATGAGCAGAGGATGGACATCACCCCCTGGCCCACATAAGGTAGCCAACAGGAACAGGACAGTGTGCCAAATACTGGCAAGGGGAAACTGGCTATAACACCCATAAGCTTGCCCCCAACAATACACTGCCTCCAGGAGGCGTTAATTCCCAAATCTCCATCAGCTGGGAACCTAGCATTCAGAACACCTAAGTTTATGGGGGACACCTGAATCAAACCACCACACACAGTCAATGCTATTACCCTCTGAGCCCCAAGACTTAATTTCCCAGGAAAAAGGACATGTCAGATTTCTCGTGTACGCCCAGCCCCTCTCCCAAATAGCCTCCACCATTACCCGTATCTGCATGACTGCATGTGTTACATTGAACTGACACCTAATGCCCCAAGTCCATAGTATTGCACATAGTAGGTACTAGGGTTCACTATTGGTGTGGTTTATAGTCAATATTAGGGTTCACTGTGAGTGTTATACATTGTAGATACTGGGGTTCATGATGGGTGTGTACATAGTAGGTCTTAGGGTTCACTGTGAATATTGTATGTAACAGGTTCATAGTAGGTTCACTATTGGTGCTCTGTAAAGTAGACGTTAGGATTTACTGATACATAGTAGGTACTAGGGTTCACACTATTGGTGTATATATCATAGGTACCAATGTTCACCTCTTAGTGTTGTATGTAGAATGTACTTGGATTCACTCTTGGTATTACATGTTGTGTAGACTTGGGAAATGTTTAATAACAGGTCTCCACCATTACAAGACTAGGAGGAGAAAAGTTTTCTCTATTTCTGATGGCTTTTTCAGCTAGGTGTAGAAGTTAGATTGACAACAGGAGAAAAGTATACCAGTTTCAGGTTTTACTTGACGCAGAGGCACTCATTCAATAAAGGGAGTGCGTACAAAGTACATCCAAAGACGTGGGCTAATGCTTCTGTATTTGACTAGTCAAAGACAGGCAATTGTGGGAAAGTAAATGATGTGGGAAGGATAAAAGAAAATGAGAATTATTTTAACAAGGGCTGTACAGAATTCTCTCAGCCATGGCTTCAGATCAAAGAATGTGTCTTTTCTCCTGGTACAAGGAGGGCAACTTTTGCTTGGGAGTTTTTATCTCCAGCTTTCAGGAAGAAAGGAGTAAGAATAGAATACCCTTCTCATATGTCACTTTTCCAGGCCCTTGGGCTCAAGATGAACCTTATATCAAAGCGATGTGTTTGGGTTGTGGGGTCACCCAGAAGTTTCTCTGCTATGATGACTCTCTGTGCTCTGTCGACTCCATCCTCCCTCCCTCAAGCCCCTGAGAGCCACTGATTTCTTTTTAAATTGTTTTCATACTTTTACCCTTTTCACGATGTCTTGACATTGGTATTATCCAGTGGGTAGCTTATTCTCATTGCTATCTTTCTCTTAGCAATACGCATTTAAGGTTTCTCCAAGTCATTTCGCAGATCGATAGCTCAGTCCTTTTTAATGCTGAGTAATATTTTATTGTCTAGATGTGTTACAGGTGTTGTAGTCAGGTTCGCGTTACTGGCAGAAATCACCTGACCAAGAGCGGCTTTGGGGGGAAAAGGGTTTATTTTGGCTTACAGGTCCGAAGGGAAGCTCCATGATGGCAGGGGAAACGATGGCATGAACAGAGGGTGGACATCACCCCCTGGCCAACATAAGGTGGACCATAGCAACAGAAGAGCATGCCAAACACTGGCAAGGGGAAACTGGTTATAACACCCATAAGCCTGCCCCCAACAATACACTGCCTCCAGGAGGCGTTAATTCCCAAATCTCCATCAGCTGGGAACCTAGCATTCAGAACACCTGAGCTTACGGGGGACACCTGAATCAAACCACCACAACATGTATTCGTCTATTTGCTTGAAGGACAACTTCCCAGGTTTGGCAGTTAACAATAAAGATTCTATGAACATCCATATGCAAACTTTTGTATGGACACAAATTTTAACTCTTGTAGGTAAATAGTGAGAAATATAGTGCCTGAATCACGTGAAGACTCTAGTTATTTTTGTTGAAACCGTCAAGCCATCTTTCAAAACATCTTCAGCAGTTGGCATTTCCACCGGCCATGCAGCAGAGTTCTAGCTGTCCATCTTCCCACCAGCACGTGGTGCGGTCTGGGTCTCAGTGTGGGTCATTCTAGCAGATGTGCACATGTCTTAGCGTCCTGAGTTACATTTATTTACTGACACATGATATGGTGCATCTTTGCAGATACTTTTTAAAATTTTTATTTTATTCATTTATTTTTGTTTATTTTTATTTATGAGTGACAGACAGAGAAAGAGGCAGATAGAGAGAGGGAGAGAGAGAGAGACAATGGGCGTGCCAGGGCCTCCAGCCACTGCAAACAAACTCCAGACGTGTGCGCCCCCTTGTGCATCTGGGTCTTGGGGAATCGAGCCTCGAACTGGGGTCCTTAGGCTTCATAGGCAAGCGCTTAACCGCTAAGCCATCTCTCCAGCCCCTAAATTTTTATTTACTTGAGAGAGAGAATGGGTATGCCAGGTCCTCCAGCCACTGCAAATGAACAGACTCATGCGACACCCTGTGCATCTGGCTTACGCGGGTCCTGGGGAATCAAACCTGGGTCCTTTGACTTTGCAGGCAAGTGCCTTAACCACTAAGCCATCTCTCCATCCGTGCAGATACTTTTTAATCCCATCTGCATATCTTATTTGTTGAGGTGTCTGTTAAGGTTTTTGGACTTTTCTTTGCATGTTTGTGTGCGCGTGTGTGTATGTTGTGGTACGGCATGTGGTGGTGGTGTGTGTGTGGTATACGCACATGTATGCCTCTGCAGTGTCCCTGTGCTTGCTGCAGAAGGGTGTGCTTGCCTGAGACAGCTAGATGGGAATGGCAGGTGTCCCCTCCACCACTCTTCAGACCATTCTTACTAGAGCCGGAGTCTCTTGCTATTCCCAGAGCTTGCCATTTTGTTTGAGCCCCAGCAATTCTCTAGTCTCGGCTCCCCATAGGACTAGAGTTACAGACGTGTGTGACTGCACCCAGCTGTCTAGGTAAGACCTGGGGATTGATCTCAAGAGTCTCTTAGATCTCCTCAGGCCCTCATGCTTTCTCAGGAAGTGCTCTTAACTGCTGAGCCATCTTCTCTAGCTACTGGACAATTTTTCATAAGATTGTTCCCTGATTGTTTAGTTTTAAGAGCTCTTTATATAGTTGGGATAACAATCCATTATCAGATGTGTCTCTTGTAAATATTTCCTCACAGAAAAATCTGTGCTTTTCTTTTTATTCTCTTGACATTGTCTTGCATAGAGCTGAAGCTTGAATTTAAATAATAAAAATGACCTTTAGGGCTGGAGAGATGGCTTAGCGGTTAAGCGCTTGCCTGTGAAGCCTAAGGACCCTGGTTCAAGGCTCGATTCCCCAGGACCCACATTAGCCAGATGCACAAGGGGGTGCACGTGTCTGGAGTTTGTTTACAATGGCTGGAAGCCCTGTCACACCCATTCTCTCTTTCTCTCTCTCTATCTGCCTCTTTCTCTCTCTGTCGCTCTCAACTAAAGAAATAAAAATGAACAAAAAAAATTAAAAAAAAAAAAACGACATTTAGTGAGTCAGAGGAGATTGTTTAATAGTCAGGGCACTTGGCTTGCAAAGCCTAATGACTCAGGTTTGAATCTCAATGCCCACATAAGCCAGATGTGCAAAGTGGCCCATGCATCTGTAGTTGGCTTACAGTGGCTAGAGATCCTGATGTGCCTATTCTCTCTCTCTCTCTCTTTGTCTCTCCCTGATTGCAAATAAATACATAAAATACTTTTATTTTTTTAATTTTGTTGTTGTTGCTCATTTTTATTTATTTATTTGAGAGTAACAGAGAGAGAAAGAGGCAGATAGAGAAAGAGAGAGAGAATGGGTGCGCCAGGGCCTCCAGCCACTGCAAACGAACTCCAGATGCGTGTGCCCCTTGTGCATCTGGCTAATGTGGGTCCTGGGGAATTGAGCCTTGAACTGGGGTCCTTAGGCTTCACAGGCAAGCGCTTAACTGCTAAGCCATCTCTCTAGCCCATAAAATACTTTTAAAAGATTAAAATATGAGAGCCTGACGTGGTACTGCATGCCTTCAATCCCGGCACTCAGGAGGCAGAAATAGGAGGATTCAATTCAATGAGTTCAATTGCCTGAGACTAATTCCAGGTCAGCCTGAGCTAGAGTGAGACCCTCCCTTTAAAGACAAACAACAACAACAATATGTATATGATTTTTAATAATTTTATCAAATACTCCTTTTCACGAACCATGCTTTTGACTTGGTGTCTACAAAGTCCACCACAAGGGGCCTGGCGGTACAGCTCCGTGAGTAAAGTGCTTGCTTCACAAACAGGAGGACCCAAGTCCAGATCCTCAACACCCATGTTAAAGCTGTCATGTGATATGCAACTATCATTCCAGCACTGGGAAGTAGCCACCCCTCCAACTCTGCTGCCTGCGACATTTACAGCCTCTCCCCTGGGCCAGCTGCACTCCATATATGCAGCGGATGTCTCACAAGTCTCCAAGATCCTGGGATCTCCACTGCAAGTTAGGATTCACCCTCATAGCTTCAACTGTAGCTCCTCAAAGGCTCCTCCACAGGGACCCCCACCCTGCTGTACGTTAGCAGGCATTAATGGCTGTCTGGAACTGAGGAACAAGACTCCATGACTCCCTCAACCCTTGCATCTTTCGTGACTATAAAACCAATGCCCAATGGACGAGGCTGCCAAGTTCTGCTGCCAGCTTGAGATGCAGTCTGGCGCCCTTCAATCAGTTCTTGTTGCCTCTGTCTGCCTAAGTGGTTGTTTCCAAACAGGGAATCCCCTTGGTAAGCATTCTCAGTTCAGGCTCTCTCTTTTCAAATGGATTTGTGTTCTCACAAGTTAGAGCCTTCAGTGGGTGGGGTCGTCTGGCCCTCACACTCCTCTCCCACTGTTCCCCAGAAAGCGAGGTTTCTCCTGAACAAACTGGCTCACACGCCTGTCCTCATTACCCTTCACATTTTTCATACCAGTTTGCTTTCTTTCCCGGACTTGACCTGGTAGCTGTCTTTCTCTGTCAGTCATTATTTAGTAACTGTTGAAATTCTTCAGTAATTGTCAATGCCATGAGGCCAATGTTTGTTGACTTTCTTGTTTACAACGACAGACCTCAACCTTACTGAGTGCCTTAGCACACAGAAAACTTGTTTAAAATTTTTAAATGAGGGCTGAGAGATGGCTTAGTGGTTAAGCGCTTGCCTGTGGAGCCTAAGGACCCCAATTTGAGGCTCGATTCTCCAGGACCCTTAGCCAGATGCACAAGGCGGTACATGTGTCTGGAGTTCGTTTGCAGTGGCTGGAGGCCCTGGCGTGCTCATTCTCTCTCTCTCTCTCTCTGTCTCTCTGCCTCTTTCTCTCTGTGTCTGTCACTCTCACATAAATAAATAAAAATAATTTTTTTTAATTTTTAAATGAATCGATGAACTGAGCTAGATAATATCCAAGGTCTGTTCCTGATGTGAGGAGTCATTGGCACTAACTGTGTCAAGAAAAAGATGTTTAACTTTATTGCAGCTCATTTACTTTCAAGTAAAGAAATCCCACTTAAGTGGATTGAGGTAAAAAGAGAAGCTATTGGTATGATGTTGAGGTGGTTCAGAGAATCTAAAGAGAAATTATATAAACTGAAAAAGTCTGGAGAGACCAGAGACTATGGGTGGAAACATGCCCTGGTAGGAATCTGACTGCAAGCCCTTGACTCTTTTAGAAGGTTTCAGTGTTCCTTAGTCTCAAGTGGACAGTCTTCATGGGGCAGAAATCTGCATCTTGACTTCACAGTTCTCTTCCTTTGGAGAACGAACTTCCCACCTGCCTCTCCCCTCCCATCTTAAGGATTTTATAGTGGAATTCCTTATAAAAGCTAAGCTTAGAGTGTACCTTCTTGCTCGGGTGAATTTCTTTCTCGGTTCCTTCTGGCTCTGCTGCAAGGGATCCATTGTCACTAGGCTCTGATGTCTTTTTGGTCAAACGGCTGATATCATAGCAGGTTCGGAGGATAGTGATGTCTTTACAGTATCATAACCTTAATAATTGAGCGTCTCATTTTGCATGGAGAAAAATCAAAGCTTTAATAGCTTCCATGATGAGCTTGACACAGACAGCTGTGGGAATGGTTGGTGATGAGCTGGAGTTAAGTAATCCTGAAATTTCCACCAGCGCCTTTGAGTGACCACGCTGCCTCTTCAGAAAGAACTTAAATTTTGGTTCTCTGATTGATATCTTTGTTTTTAAAAAAAATGAAAAATGTGCCTTTTAGAGAAAAGCACAGGAAACTGATATAATGTCAAGGCCAGATGGACAGGACCCTCTCCCAGGACAGTTCTTTGTCATTTTATTCCTTTCTAGGGACAAGCCCTTTCCTGCAGTGCAGGGTCAGATCTTATTCAGAGAATATAGGAAGACAGCTTTGAAGCTCCAAGATTCCTTTTCTTGCTTACTGCTTAGCCTAATCTTCAACCTGAGATACAGTAAGACTGGTCTCTGTTACTAGAATTATATATAGAAACTCTGGGATCAGAAGACTTGACTTGGCAGAATTCCCAAAGGCATCTCAGAGCCCCTTTGCCTTTTGGGAGGCCTGTTGCCCTATGAAAATGTTGCAGTAATTCCTCTGTAATAGACTGGCCTCAGCTGGAAGGCCATCTCCCTTTCCTGAGGCCCCCCTGAACTTGGCTAGACTTCCCTTGAGATAAAACACTCTCCCCTCCTAGCTCCTTGAGGCCAAACACATCTCCATTTCCACCATCAGAACGTGGCTTGCCTGTATTCATTAGCTAGGGCTGCTCACCACAAGCTTCATGTTTTAAGACACAGGTTTTCAAAAATAGATTCAGCCGGGCGTGGTAGCACACACCTTTAATCCCAGCACTTGGGAGGCAGAGGTAGGAGGATCACCAGGATCACCATGAGTTCAAGGTCACCCTGAGACTACATAGTAAGTTCCAGGTCAGCCTGAGCTAGAGTGAGACCCTACCTCGAAAACAAACAAACAAACAAAAAACAAAGATTCAGAGGTCAGAAATCTGAAAAAGATCTCACTGGGCTGACTTGAAGCTTACGTTTGTTCCGGCAGGTTCCTTAGCATGGCCTGTGTCTCTCCTTTTTGGGACTGCAGAGGCTGCTTTCGTCTTTACTTCCGGCCCTCCATGAATTTAATGGCTCCTGCCTCCATCTTCAAACACTGAGGCAAGATTGAGTGAGCGGTTCAGGAGAGTCTCCTATTTAAAAGTCAGCTGACTGGCAACCTTAATTCTCCTTTCATGTAAAAATTATATACACTCATAGATCCTAGGGAAGGGGGGAAATTTATCAATCACATTGCCCAAACAGAACAGCTGGAATAAGTGATTGAACTATTTGAATAATATCATTGTCTGCCCTGCTTACTAAAATGACTTTCTGAAAATAATTTGTATATGCAGAGAAATTAAGAGGTGCACTCCCCTCAATGTTTCTTCTTTTTAATTTTGTTTTCTATAAGAATTCCTGGGAAGTTCATGAGATTCCTTAACATACTTATCATGTGGTATTCACATACACAAAGTTCCCAGGATGTTTTTTCCATGGTGGCCACTAATGAATAAGATGTAAGCTTGACATATAAGTGTGACTTAAATAAAATAGACCTTAGTTTCTGTCACTTGAAAGACCAGAGAGATGTAGCATAGACATGGATGGTAGCTTTTGCCCAGGGACTCGTGTGTGTGTGTGTGTGTGTGTGTGTGTGTGTGTGTGAGTGTTATGTGTGTACAGATGTGCAAACACCCTGCACATGCATGCCAGAGGAGTAGGTTAAACTATTTTCTTTTTCCAGGTGTACTTATTATTATTAACAATGTAGTTAGTACGGACACATCATGTGTTCGTACCCTCTTTTCCCTCATCCCTGCCCCCATTCCACTGGGGACACTCCTCAGTGGAGTTGCAGGTATTCCCCACGAGGTTGTGGTTTATGCATTGTGGAAGCAACAGTTTTTTGTTTGTTTGTTTGTTTGTTTGTTTGTTTGTTTGTTTTTGAGGGGGTAGGGAATTCCTCTGGGCATGATGTCTCAAGCTTTGGCTTACAATCTTTCCACCCTGTCTTCCGCAAACTTCCCTGAGATTGTGTTTTCTTTTTTGACAGAGACTTTCGCTATATAGCTCAGGGTAGCCTAGAGCTTACTATGTAACTCGTGATCCTTCTGCCTCAGCCTCTCAAATGCTAGGATTATGATTTTTTTTTTTTTTGGTTTTTTCAAGTTAGGGTCTCTTTCTAGCCCAGGCTGACCCAGAATTCGCTATGTAGTCTCAGAGCCTTGAACTTAATGAGATCTGCTGTCTGTTTTTTTAATATATTATTTATTTATTTGAGAGCAACGGACAGAGAAAAAGAGAAAGAGAGAATGGGCACACCAGAGCCTCCAGCCACTGAAAACGAACTCCAGATACATGCACCATCTTGTGCATCTGGTTTACATGGGTCCTGGGGAATTACACCTTGAACCAGGGTCCTTAGGCTTCAAAGGCAAGTGCTTAACCGCTAAACCATCTCTCCAGGCCTGCTGTCTGTTTTCAAAAATACAATCACATAACTTGATTGTGCCCACTGACTGTTCAGCAGGGCTGTCTTTGACAGTTTCTTTCCCCAAGCTTTTACCCTGCCTGCCTCAGTGGATATCACAATGATCTCTTAGACCTGGCCTTTCGTGTGGGGCTGATTTTCTTGCCTGGCTCTGGAACAGATGTTACTAACAATCTGATCCATTAAATTCATGAAGTACTGTTTTGGAGGTGAATTTGAACTCTATTCTGACCCCAGAAATGTGTTTTTGTTGTTGTTGTTGTTTCTTTTTATTTTGGATCATTCTTCTCTTTCTCTCTTGGAAAAGCCACCTTATCTACAGATTAGCTTTTGATCCCATATAGTTATCAACGTCCTTTTAATTGTTTACCTTGTAAGCCCCCATTGTTTTCAAGCAAGAGCTCCCTTAAACTTGAATTTCCTCATTTTCTTCGATGTAAAAGTCAGCTCTTTTTAATATTTAATCTATTTATTTATTTGAGAGAAACACACAGAGAGAAAAAGAGCGAGGGAGAGAGAATGGGTATGCCAGGGCCTGTAGCTTCTGCAAACGAATTCCAGACATACACTCCACCCTGTGCATCTGGCTTACATGGGTCCTGAGGAGTTGAACCTGGGTCTTTTGTCTTGACAGACAAGCGCCTTAACCGCTAAAAGTCAGCTCTTTTGAGGAATGCAATGGTTACTTCTTTCATCACTGGAACCAAATACCTAAGAGAAAGCACCTAAGGGAATGGATAGCTTGTTCTGACTTCCTTTCAAAGGTGGTGCCCCCCCCCCCCCCGGAGGGGAGAAAATGGCACAACAGAGCAGCGAACATCATGGTGGACAGCAGGCAAGGAAAACCGTTACAGGAAGAGGCCAGGGCAAGATATGATCCCAAGGGCAAGCTCCCAGTGACCTTCTTCCTTCAACTATGTCCTACCTGCCTTCACAACCTCCTAATAATGCCACCATATTATGCAAGGAATTATATCCATTCAGTAGTTCCGAGCTTACCCAGTCCAATCATCTCAGAAATGCCATCACAGACACTCCTTATGCCTTATTCATCTCCTAGGCACTTTACAATTGAGCGACCAATTGATAAATGATTCTACAGAAGTCTATTCTTGTGAACTACCTCTCTCTGGGAAAAAAGTTTCTCAGTAATGACTCTGGTTGGTGATGCCCTCTGATCTTCTCAAAAGACTCTGTTTGGCTGGCATCGAGTCCCTGCCCTAGAAGTGAGCTGTTTGCAAGCATTAAGGGCCTCAGTGTTTTGTACTTAGAACCTCTGTCTCATGAATGGAGCTGACATAGAAGAAGGAAGCCTCCTGGCCCCAGTCTCGTGGCTGCACTCTTCAGGACTTTAGCCTCAGAGCTGGAGAAATGCCATCTCCTGTGATTGAGAAGTGAGGGAAGGGCGGTTACACCTCCTCAGAGAGGAGTTTCCTCACACTCACCAGACCATGGGGAGGGAGGGAGCGAGGCAGGGCGAGAAAGATGACTCAGGGGCTGCAAAGTCGCAATGTTCTTTCAGGTTCTGTTATGTTTTCTTGAACAAATATTTCTTCATTGTTTATATGCCCTTAAAATGATGATATTTATTTGTTGTTTTTTTTAACCTATTCGATCATTACTTTTGGTTAGAATTCTAGGAAATGAGTCTCACTGTGGCATTTTCATTCCTACCTATCGCTATTTGTTCATATTTACCCTCTACTCCTCCTCCCCACCCTCTCCTTCCTCCTCTCCACCTGCTTTCAGAAGGCTTACAAATGTCTATATAGGGCTGAAGAGATTGCTTAGTGGTTAAGGTGCTTGCCTACAAAGCCAAAGAACCCAGGTTTGATTCCCCAGGATCCACGTTAGCCAGATGCACACGGTGGTGCATGCGTCTGGAGTTCATTTGCAGTGGCTAGAGAACCTGGTGCGCCCATTCTCTCTCTCTCTCTCTCTCTCCCTCTATCACTCTCAAATAAAAATAAATAAATAAAAGTCTATATATAGGGCCAGAGAGATGAGGTTAAGGCACTTGCCTGCAAAGCCTAATGACCCATGTTTGACTCTCCAGCTCCTGCGTAAGCCAGATACACGAGGTGATGCAATTGCGCAATGTCACAATGCAGACAAGGTGACGCGCATGTCTGGGGTTGGATTACAGTGGCTGGAGGCCCTGGCACGCCAATTTCCCTCACCCCCGTTCTCAATTTCTTGCATGTGTGCACGCATACACACACACACACACACACACACACAAACAAACACACACACGCACGTACACCAGTCTGTTGGGTTTGCCTCAAAAAAAAAAGGTCTACATAATATGATTTCTTAAAAATAGTAATAGTTTTATAAAATCAGTTATTATTGTTTTGCTATAGAATAGGTCGACAGGGCACCTAGAGGTGCCATTTTAAAAGTAGAAACCCAATTTTAAAATTATATGTATGCATTTTTATTGAACAGTGCTTTATCTGCATATACATTTTGACACATATTTGTTGTGCAGTTTAAAATACTTCTGAATGTGATTTTCATCTTTTTAGCCTCTGGATTGTTGAGAAATGTATTGCTTACTTTCTACGGAGGGATTTTTCTGCTTATAGAGGGTAAAACCCATGATTGTGATCACTTAGAATAAATTGAGACCTTCCTTTGTCTTGGCATGTACCTGCACATACTCAACTTGGGTAAATGCAGTGGAAAAATTGTTTATTTTACAATCGTTGTGAGCACAGTTTTCATATATCAATTAGGTCAGGTTGATTAATTTGTCAATAGAATCTGTATCTCTACTTTTTAAAATATTGCTTATTAATTTATTTGCAAGCAGAGAGGGAGAGAAAGAGAGAGAGAAGAGAGAGAGAGAAACAGAAAGAATGGGTGTGCCAGGACCTCCAACCACTGCAAATGAACTCCAGATACTGCACCACTTTTAAATGAGTACTGAGGAATCAAACCCAGGTTATTAGGCTTTGCAAGCAAGCGCTTTAACTGCTGAGCCATCTTTCCAGCTCTGTATGTCTACTTTTTTTTTCTTTTTTTCTTTTTTCTCTTTTCTTTTGTGCATCTCAGGTTGGCCTCAAACTCCTGATCCCCCTACCTCTGCCTCTTCAGCAATTTTTTACCAGCATGCACCACCACAGCTGGCTCTATCTCTACTTTTTAATGCTTGTTTTATAAAATAATATAATGGTGTTTAATAAAACAGTGCTATGATTTTTAATTTTACTTGTTTTAATTTTTTTTTTGCACTATAGACACACGTACCACCTTGTACATCTGGCTTACATGGGTCCTGGGGAATCGAACCTGGGTCGTTTGGCTTTGCAGACAAGCACCGTAATTGCTAAGCCATCCCTCTAGCTGTGTTTTGAATTTATTATATTGGGGCCCACATATTTATAAGGGTGAGTTAGAAAGTTTACTTGTATCTATTGTAGTATTTCTAACTTTGATTACGTTGTTTTAATTTCCAAAAGTTTTATTTGGTTCTTTTTAAAGTTTATTTCCAGTGACAATTTTGTATGTATAAGTAATGTATTTTGACCATAAACCCCTCCCATTACATTCTCTCATCCTCCCTCCCTACTCCCTTCTACTGAACCCTTTTCTCTTCTCAACTTGTCCCTGTCCTACTTTGATGTCTTTTTTTTGTCAGTTGGGTGTATGTGTGACCCACTGAATTTAGCTAGGGTTGCCTGCCTGAGCATAGGTGGGGGCTCTTTACCAGAGCATAAGTGATTTACCAGTGGCTACACCACTGTAGAAAATGTTTTTTACTCCTCCAGCATCATTAGCTGCCAATGCCTCCTCCTGGATGGATGAGGCCTCCTGCCATCTTACGCTACCCATCGTAGAATCCAGTGTAGGTGGGCCTAATATTGTGTAGTTCTTATGAAGGTGACAACAGCCCCTGTGAGGTCCTGAATACAATGGCTGTGTCATGACCCAGAGGACAGAGTTCCACAGTACTCTTCCTCATCCTCTGGCTCTTACGTTCTTTCCCCCTCCTCTCCACATTGTTTCCTGAACCATGGAGATGTCTCATTTAGTGTCACTTATTTTCAGTGATTTTTTAAAAAATTATTATTTATTTGAGAGAGAGAGACTGGACACGCCAGGGCCTTCAGCCACTGCAAACAAACTCTGGGCGCTCGCATCCCCTTGTGCGCATGTGTGACATTGTGCATTTGCGTACTGTGTCTGGCTTATGTGGGACCTGGAGCTAAGAACGTGAGTTCTTAGGCTTCACAGGCAAGCGCCTTAACCACTAAGCCATCTCTCTAGCCCACTTTTCAGTGTTTTGATGAGTTTTGAGTCTTCTCACCATCTGCAAAGAGATGCTTCTCTTAGAACAGGTGAGAATGATGCTTATCTATCTATGGGCATAAACATACCTAATTAGAGGCCAATTTAATAAGAGCACAATGCATTCATTTAGTCAAACAACACTATTAACTTCCCTCTTGGAGCCTATGACCTCCTGAGACATAGGCTTTTGACTAGGTTTTCAGTTCCAAGTATGAATTCACCTCCCTTGCAGTGGGCCTCAAATCCAACCAGAGAGCAGTTGGTTACCCACATAATAGCCATGCTGCCATTACCAGGCACCTACATCCTGGCTAATTGATTGTGTAGCTTGCAAGGGTCCACTGCTGGATAAGATCGTTGATTTTACTTCTCCCTTAATAGCCTTTATAGAACCTTCCAGCAGCCAGGCAGTAGGGAAGAAGCTACAGGTTCAGTTCCTACATTTGCTCAATGTCCTACAACTGAAACATGTAATATCTTCAGCAATAGGGTCATGTCGTCTAGTTCTGGTGAGCAGCCAATAGCATTGGCAATAACCTGTGCTGTTTGGGAAGCCTTGGGAGACTTCTTGTCCAATTCACTAGAAGACATTTTACTCCTGACACTGGGATTTTTGTGTAATAACCTCTGGCTTTTGGGAGCAGCATTATGCACTCATGTAGGGTACTTCTTCTCAAACTCTGAAAAGTTATATTAATTATCCGAAAAAGAGGTGGGTTTCTATATGGCCTTCTCATATATCTTTATTTTTTTTGTTAATTCACCCCATCCTCCATCCCCTCATCCCTCTCTCCACTTGAAACTCTTGACCCCAATGTTTCACCATTCTACTTTCATATCACATGTGTTCTACTATTCTTCCCCTTAAGCCCTCTCCCCTCAGCCCCCTCACAGGTCCTTTCTAGCATCCTGACCTTCAGCTGTCTCTTACTTCAAGTTATATACAAATCTAAAAACTCAAAGTTAGGATCTACACATGAGAGGGAACATACAGAGTTTATCTTTCTGAGCCTGAGTTGTCTCATTTAGTGCAATCTTTTCCAGATCCATCCATTCTCCTGTAAATTTCATGATTTCATTTTCCTTTAAAACTGAATAAAACCTCATGCTGCATAGGTACCACATCTTCATTATACATTCATTAGGTAAAAGGCATCTAGGCTAATTCCATTTCCCAGCTATTGTGAATAGAGCAGAAATAATTATGGATGAGCAAGCATCTCTGTAATAGTGTGTACAGTCCTTAGAGTACATGCCCAGAAATAGTATTGCTGGGTCATATGGTAGTTCTATTTGCAGATTTTTGAGAAACCTTCACACTAATTTCCATAGTGGCTGTACCAGTTTGTACTCCTGTCAACAGTGAATAAAGTTCCCTCTTTTCCATCTTCTTGTTGAGACAGGGTCTCTCTTGTTTTGCTTCTGCATGTCCACCAGTCTGGCTGGCTCAGTGGCGTCCAGAGTCTCCTCACTGGTGTAGGCTTGTCTGGGATCACTGGTGCGTGCATCTCTTAGCAGCTGGCTTTATATGGGTGATGGGGAGTTTAACTTGAACTGGTAAGCTTGCAAGGAAATATATTAACCATTGAGCTATCTTGCCAGCCCCTCCATCACTTTTTCAACCACAAGATTCCACCTTGGTTCCTCAAAGGCTCCTGGCCAATTCATAATGCAAAATGCCTTTTAGCTCATCTGTAAGAGTTCCCAAATTTTAGCAGCTCTAACATTGTTCAAAATTAGAGTTCAAGCCAGGTATGGTGGTGCACGCCTTTAATCCCAGCACTCAGGAGGCAGAGGTAGGAGGATCGCTGTGAGTTCGAGGCCACCCTGATACTACAGAGTGAATTCCAGGAGAGCCTGAGCTAGAGTGAGACCCTACCTCAAAAAATAAAAATAAAAAATAAAAATAGAGTTCATTCTCTTCTAAGACTCAAAGCAATCTGTGAACTGTGACCCTCTGTAAAATCAAAGGACAACTGACATAGTTCCTATATACAATGACACTGAGTAAACACTCACATTGTAAGAGGGAGGAATGAGGGCAAAGCATAGAAAGATCAAATGAAAAAATAAATAAAGACCGAAACCCAGAAGGGCAAACATCGAACTCCACAGCTCCATGTCTGGCATCTGGGACTTGTGATGGAATCATCTGGGCTCCCATAGCCTCCAGCAGCCCCACCCTTGCAGCTCTGTTGCCGGTGGCAATTGTGGCCTCTCTCTTTAGCCAGCACCACTCGGTGCCTGCAACATTCTTTGTCAAATACCTCTTGTTTCTGTCATATCCAATATCCAGGGGTCTCCATTTCACCTTGGGGTTCATCTACACTGCCCTCTCAGGGGCTCCAAACCTGCCACAAGTTGCCTGGCATCCGTGGCTTTTGGGAAGGTTGATGTAAACATACCCTGTGACTCTTGCATTTTACATGGCTGCAAGGTCAGCACCATGTGTTTTGCTGCCAGCTCAAGACACAACTGAACCGCCTTGGACCACGGCTACAGTGTCCACTGTGCACCTAGGAAGCTGAGGCAGGAAGCTACGCTTCTGGAAGCTGTTGCTTTCCAGCCAGGAAGCACTTCAGTGGCATTCTCGGCTCAGTCTGCCTTTCAAATGAATTTACATTTTTATGGACTAGAGCCTTTGATGAGTAGAGTCTTCACCTCAAGGCACTTATTCCATAGTCTCAGTGCAGAGTTTAGGGTTCTGTGTAATGCCACTAATCTGTGAAGCAACTTCAGCTCCTATCTCTGCACAGACTTTGTATGCAGTTCTAAGCTTATTCATGCTTTTTTTTTTGTCAAAATGTACATTTTTCATGCTCTTTTTTGGTTTTGTTTTTGCTATTGTTTTTCGAGGTAGGGTCTCACTCTGGTCCAGGCTGACCTGGAATTAACTATGTAGTCTCAGGTGGCCTTGATCTCTCAGAGATCCTCCAACCTCTGCCTCCCGAGTGATGGCATTAAAGGTGTGCACCACCACGCCCAGCCTCTATATATATATATATGTATATATATATATAGTTTATTTATTTATCTTTACTGTGGATAGCAGCATCCCACAGCACTGGGTCCAAAGGCTGAATAAAAAGTGGGAAAGATTGGCTGGAGAGATAGCTTAGCGGTTAAGCGCTTGCCTGTGAAGCCTAAGGACCCCGGTTCAAGGCTCGATTCTCCAGGACCCACGTTAGCCAGATGCACAAGGTGGCTCAGGCATCTGGAGTTCGTTTACAGAGGCTGGAAGCTCTGGCGCACCCATTCTCTCTCTCTCTCTCTCTCTTCCTCCTTCTTTCTGTCGCTCTCAAATAAATAAATAAAACAAACAAAATTAAAAAAAAAAGTGGGAAAGATTGGCTGGAGAGATGGCTTAGCTGTTAAGCGCTTGCCTGTGAAGCCTAAGGACCCGGGTTCGAGGCTCGATTCTCCAGGACCCATGTTAGCCAGATGCACAAGGGGGCGCATGCATCTGGAGTTCGTTTTCAGTGGCTGGATGCCCTGGCGTGCCCATTTTCTCTCTCTCTCTCTCTCTCTCTGCCTCTTTCTCTGTCTGTTGCTCTCAACTGAATAAATAAAAATAAACAAAAAACATTTTTTTAAAAAGTGGGAAAGATGAAGAAAGATGACAGCTTGACAAATACCAGCATTCATCTCTCTGCTTTCCGCTCTACCTAGATGTGAGCCACTCTTGTTGCCATACTTTCTGGAAGGCTAGAGTGTTGATATAAAGGCAGGCAGTGAGGAGTGTGCTCACAAAGATTCACAGGGAAAGAATATCTCTACCAGAATTAGACTTGAGAGCACACATGATATATTATGGCAAAAAAAAAAAAAAAGAAACAAAGCCTGGCAGCTTTCTGCCTATATCCTGATAATTTGAGTAAGGCTAAATTCAAAAGCAAGGGATTGAGTAGTTTGGCAATTTGGAAATTTCAAGGCAACCTAACACTCAGGCTGTGGCATGGTTACTGTGCAATGCTATCATTTAGATTTACAGTGAGGAAAAAGTAAAAGAGCGTAGGCTGGAGAGATGGCTTAGTGGTTAAGGTGTTTGCCTGCAAAGCCAAAGGATCCCGGTTCTACTCTCCAAGACCCATGTAAGCCAGATGCACAAGGGGGCGCATGTGACTGGAGTTTGTTTGCAATGGCTGGAGGCCCTGGCACACCCATTCTCCCTCTCTCTCTCTACCTGCCTATTTCTATATCTCTCTCTGTCTCTCAAATAAATAAATAAAAATAAAATATTTTTTTAAAAAAAGATAGGTGTTCCCTCCTCAGTTAAACCTTTTTGAAAATATTCTTAGTCATGCCCAGAGGTGTGTCTCCTAAATGATTCCACATCTAACCAAGTTGACAATGAAGATGAAACAACATAGCTAGTGATGTTGAAATTTTTTATGTGTGGAATGGGGAGATGCCACAGTGATTAAAGACACTTGTCTGTGAGGCCTTCCAGCTTGGGTTGGCCCAGGTTTGATTTCCCAGTACCCTCGTAAATGCACAAAGTAGCACATGGATCTGAAGTTCACGTGCAGTAGCAAGAGGCACTGACATGCCCCTTCTTTCTCTTCCTGCTTGCAAATAAATAAATAAAAATATATTTAAAAAATATTTTTAGCAAGGCATGGTGGCACATGCCTTTAATCCCAGCACTTGGGAGGCAGAGGTAGGAGAAGTGCTGTGAGTTCAAGGCCAACTTAAGACTATGTAGTGAATTCCAGGCCAGCCTAGGCTTGAGTGAGACACTAACTCAAAAAAAAGTGTGTGTGTGTGTGTGTGTGTGTGACTATTTGTACCTGTATATACTATTTGATAAAATATCTATGTCCTTTGTACATTCTTTGATTGGATTATCTATTTGGGTGTTTTAGAGTTATTTATATAACTTGAATTGAGTCATTTGCCCACTGATATGCAAATATTCTTCCTATAGTCTGTACCTGGTCTTTTTCATCCTTCATACTTGTCCAATCTATCAATTATTTTTTTTTTTTTTTTTTTGTTTTGTTTTGTTTTGTTTTTCGAGGGTCTCACTCTGGTCCAGGCTGACCTGGAATTACCTATGTAGTATCAGGGTGTCCTACCTCTGCCACCCAAGTGCTGGGATTAAAGGTGTGTGCCACCATGCCTGGCAGTTATTTCTTTTCTAAGTCATGATTTTGATCCCTTTCCATATAAATTTTATAAAATTTTTGTGCATATCTATAAAAATTTTCCTGAGGTTTTGAATAGAATTGTATTAATTTGAACTAGAGAGATGGCTCAGTGGTTAAAGGTACTTGCTTACAAAGCTTAATGGCCTGGGTTCAATTCCCCAGTACCCACGTAAAGCTAGATGCACAAAATGGTGCATGCATTAAGAGTTTATTTGCAGTGGCAAGAGGCCCTGGCTTGGCTTTTCTTTCTCTCTGTTCTTCTCTTTTACAAATAAATAATACCAGCACAGGGATGAAGGAGATAGACACAGAGAACACTCAACTCCTACCAAACCAGAGATTCAGAGACACAGAGGCTCCCAAGACCTCATCACTGAAGTAGACCTGAAACGAACCCAACATGGCTCAGGGAAATTCATGGAAGAGAGGGCAGAAAGATTGTTAGAGCCACAAGTTGGGACATTATGCACAGAGATGTTGCCTCTTCCCCATAACTGATGGCTACCCCACAATGCAAACCCACATTCCCCAACAAGGAGGGTCCCTTCAGAGGGGGGAGGACAGGGATGAGGGTAAGGATGGTACCAACATGTGCTGTTTACACACTGAGTATGTGCATAACTAATAGAGAAAAAATGGCTAAATAAATAAATAATTTTTTTAAAGAATTGTGTTAATCCTAGCCATCAATTAGGGGGAAATTGTTATCTTTACTATTTTGTGGCTTCTAATCAGAGTCTTTCTTCATTTTTTTGGATCTTCTTTAACTTTTCCATTATACTTTTCAGAATATAAGTCTTTTATATGTGTTGTTTGATTTACACTGTATTTTCTGTGGTTTTGAGTAATTATAAATGGCATTATTTTTTAATTTATTATTTATTTATTTGAGAGAGATAGAGTAAGAGCAAGAGGCAGATAGAGAAAATAGGTGTGTCAGTGCCTCTAGCTGCTGCAAATGAACTTCAGACACTTGTGCATATCTGGCTTACATGAGTCCTGGAGAATCAAACCCGGGTCCTTTGACTTTGCAGGTAAGCACTGTAACCATGAAGCCATCTCTCCATCCCAATGGTACTGTTGTTAAATTCAATTTTTTCCATGTTCATTTCTAGTGTATAGAAATACATTTGACTTTTATGTTTATTTTGTATCATATGACCTTCTTGAGTGCATTTATTCATTATAGAAGGTTTTTGTTTTTGCTGGGACTTTTCTGTTAACAGATAATTATTTCATCCATATATGATAGAGTTTTGTTTCTTCCTATCCAGTTTCTATGCATTTCTTTTTTCTCTCGTATGAATAATTTTCAATTTGCTTTCATCAGTGTATATTAGTTGCACAAAGAAAAGGCTGTCCTTATGACATTTCTTTTAAAATATTTTATTATTTATTTGAGAAAGTATGTGAGAGAGAAAGCATTTTGAGGCATGAAAATTATGTAGTTTGACCACAGTCACCTCATCTGTTACTCTTTCTTTGGTTTATTTGTTTGTTTGTTGTTGTTGTTGTTTAGGTAGGGTCTTGCTCTAGCTCAGGCTGACCTGGAATTCACTATGTAGTCTCAGGGTAGTCTCAAGCTCATGGTGATCCTCCTACCTATGCCTCCCGAGCACTGGGATTAAAGGCGTGTACCACCATGTGTGGCTTCTATTGTTCATTCTTATGCCCTTAGAACTTCCAGTCCATTGCTGACTAAGAGTGCATATCTGTGCCTGCTTTTTGATCTTAATGTAAAAATATTTACTCTTTTACCATGAAGTATGGAGTTAGTTGTAGACTGTTGGTAGATGCTCTTTGCCAATTAGGAATGTTCCAATAATTTGTTTTTATTATGCATGTTAAATTTTGTCAAATAGTTTTCTCTCATTGATTAGTATAAGAATATAATATTTTATCTTTAACTTGTCAATATGGCAGAAGCTATCGATTGATTTTGATTTAACCAACTGCACTTAGTTACTGTGTAACTATTCTTTATATTTGCAAATTACATTTTCTGATATTTTATTAAGGATTTATTTTGTAATATTGTCTTTGACTTTGGAATCAGAATAAGAGTAATGTTACTTTTGTAAATAAACTGGAAATTTTCTCTGGTTTATTTTTCTAGAAGAGATTGTATAAAATTGGTGCCAATTCTTTCGTTTTTTTTTTTTAGGAAATCCCCAATAAGTTTAGAATTTTCTCTGGGGCAGTATAAAATTATAATTTTAATTTCATTGATAATTTATAAAAGTTGCAAATTATATAGTTCAAGTTGGATGAGTCAATAGTTTTCAGTTTTCAAGAAACTGTCTATTTTGCCTAAATTATCAATTTTATAGGTATAGAGATGGTGTAGTATCTTTATAATAATGAGAAATCTGTAGTTATATCTCCCTTTTCATTCCTAAATTAACTTGAGAAAGAGAGAGACAGAGGGCATACTAGGTCTTCTAGCTATTGCAAATGAACTCCAGACACATACGCCACCATGTGCATCTGACTTCTGTGGTTTCTGGGGAATTGAACCTGGGTCCTTATGCTTTGCAGGCAAGCAGCTTAACTGTTAAGCCACCTCTCCAGCTCTTCCTTTTCATTTTTTCCCTCCAAATTTCTGATTTAATAAGGACTGTTTATTTTGAGGGGGAAAAAAAGGTCCCAAGCATCAAGATGTTCACAACATAACCCACAGTATCAACTTTAGAAAACAAATATTAAGGGCTGGAGAGATGGCTTAGCAGTTAAGTCATTTGCCTGCAAAGCCAAAGGACCTCAGTTCAATTCCCCAGAACACACATAAACCAGATGCACAAGGTGGCGCATGCGTCTGGAGTTCAGTTGCAGTGGCTACAGGCCCTGACGTACCCATTCTCTCCCCCCCCCCATCTGCCTCCTTCTCTCTTGCTCTCTCAAATAAATAAATAAAAACATTTAAAAAAAAAAAGAAAAATATCAAGGCCATTGCACTATTTTTCTAAAGGTTATGCCTTTGACTTGCCAATTCTCATTCACAAAAACACCTTGTTACATTTGTGTTGAATATTCTCCCCCAGGGTGCTCATGGGGGAGGTAACACACGTACCTCTAACTCCAAGATATTTGGATTCTAAAAGTAAAGGAGATTGCCTTTGTAGTCAGGGGAAGCAACTACTGAAACCATGTATGAATGGAAGAACTGTACTCCCTTGCATAACAAGACATTATTTTGGAGACAGTTGATAAAAAACCGTATATTTTTATTGCTAAGTCATAAAGAGGTATCAAAATTAAAAGCGAAAATTGCAGGGTAAGACTTAACTACTTAGGAGCATCAAAGGACGTGAAAATGGAACTTGGCCTTGGGCAGTATAGTATGACGTAAGGAACATGGGTAGGACAAGGGAAGGGAGAACAGTGAGAATGTGCTGAAGATTCGAGGGGAGTGGATCTGGTGTCATTTTGATCTTGGATAAATGCCTAAGTGAAGAAACAATTGGGGACTGGAGAGGTGGCTTGGCAGTTAAGGCACTTGCCTGCAAAGCCTAAGGACTCAGGTTGGATTCTGCAGGTCCTGTGTAAGCCAGAGAGGTACAAGGTAGCCCATGTGTCTGGAGTTCATTTGCAGTAGCTAGAGGCCCTGGTGCACTCATTCTCTCTCTCTCTCCTCCCTCTCTCTGTCTCTAATAAATAAATAAAAAATAATCTTTTTTTTTTTTTTTTTTTTTGGTTTTTCGAGGTAGGGTCTCACTCTAGCCCAGGCTGACCTGAAATTCACTATGGAGTCTCAGGGTGGCCTCGAACTCACGGCAATCCTCCTACCTCTGCCTCCCGAGTGCTGGGATTAAAGGCATGCGCCACCACGCCCGGCTAAAAAATAATCATTTAAAAAAAAAAAAAAAGAAACAATCAGTAAGGTTCCCAAAGTCTGCTTAGGTGCTTAAGAATCGTCCTCACCTTTGGCGCCTCTCTGCCATCTTCTCCTTCCTCAGCCTCTTTTCCATCATCTTTGCTCCATTCCAGCTGGTCTCCCCCCATCTTCATTACCCTCATCATCCGGGAGATCTCCCTCCTCAGCAGAGTCATCTGCGCCTGCCTCGGACCCCATCTTCACTTCAGTCTCATCTTACTTCACAGAGGTGCTAGTCTGCCCAGCTTTGGTCTTTTTTTTTTTTTTTTTTTCTTTTGTTTAGGGCCTCACTCTAGCCCAGGCTGACCTGGATTTCACTATGGAGTCTCAGGTTGGCCTTGAACTCACAGCGATCCTCCTACCTCTGCCTCCCGAGTGCTGGGATTAAAGGCGTGCGCCACCACGCCCGGCCTAGCTTTGGTCTTTTCATTCGTTACCTCTACTACGTGTTGGCTCTGCTCCTTTTCTGTTTCTGTCCAGGCTTTCCAGTAGAGAATCCACTTTTTGTTTCATCTGGGTCTGCTCCTTCTTAGTGGCTTGAAGGGCATCTCCTGTAACTGTCGGGACATGGAAGAAGATCCCCGCCGGCCACTCTCAGAATCAAAGGCCCTTTGGGTGCTTCCTGGGGTGTTTCTGGTTGCACGCCGGCGTGGAGGGCCCCACGGCACCAGCAGCAGGAGGAGGAGGAACGCGTGCTGGGGAACTGTACCTGCTATCCTAATGATCACGGTGAAAGCCACAGTCCACGTCAAAGGAGCAGCCGTACATCTCCGCTGAGGATCGTTTCGCACGCGCTCTCCGCCGTTCGCTTTTGGCCCTGCAGCCAGGTTATCTAAAACATGAATCCTTCTCCCACCCTCTCCTGCTACAGCAGCTCAGGCTTTTCTCTTCTTAACATATTGGACAAAGGCAAAGCCCTTAGAACAGAGCAGCCAACAGTTTTGCCGTATTTCGAGAAGACTCCCTCCCCATCGGACTTCTTGACCGCAAGAGTGTTGAGATTCCCAGTGAACACACGGGAATTCATAGAGCGATGATCTGGCTTGCTGGCAACACGGCTAGCCATTTTCTTTGAGGATAAGGTTCCTCACAAAGCGGGAAAATGTAGCTGAAGATCAGAAAGAAAAAAAAAAAATCTCACTCGAGCAAAGTTGGCTAACTTAAATATTTCAAGTGATTTGTAACCAGAGTGAAGGAGAATCTCCTATTCCGGGCTCCTGCATGAAGCAGACTGAGTAGGCCTTCGACAGGCACACAACTGTCCAGACTTCACAAAATGACCCCCCCCCCTTTTTTTTGTTTTGTTTTGTTTTTTTTGGTTTTTCGAGGTAGGGTCTCACTCTAGCCCAGGCTGACCTGGAATTCACTATGGAGTCACAGGATGGCCTCGAACTCATGACGATCCTCTTACCTCTGCCTCCCGAGTGCTGGCATTAAAGGCATGCGCCACCACGCCCATCCTCTTTTCATTTAAAAAAAATTTTTTTTGTTTATTTTTATTTATTTATTTGAGAACAACAGAAAGAGGCAGAGAGAGAGAGAGAATGGGTGCACCAGGGCCTCCAGCCACTGCAAACAAACTCCAGACCGGTGTGTCCCCTTGTGCATCTGGCTAACGTGGGTCCTGGGGAATCAAGCCTCAAACCGGGGTCCTTAGGCTTCACAGGCAAGCACTCAACTGCTAAGCCATCTCTCCAGCCCCCTCTTTTCATTTTTTTATTATAGTAATGTGTGCTGAGCTCGCTGCTCCCCCCCCCTCAGTCTTCGTAGAACGTAGTTAATTTTATTAATTGTTTCAAATGGCTAGTTTTCGATTTCATTAATTTCTCTCTTTTGTTTTTCTGCTTTCAATTCTATTGATTTCTGCTCTTTATAACTTTTTTTCTGCCTGTATCTGATGTATCTTACTATTCTCCAGAAATTACAGAATAGATTCTATTGATTGGAGAAGTTTATTCTTCCTAGTGTATGGACTTAGTGTTAAAAATTGCCTTTGAAGCCCTTCTGTGAAGTTCAGCACATGTTTATGCGCTGTATTTTCATTGACATTCAGCTGAAAAAGACTTTTTATTTGATTCATGGATTATTAGAAGTATGGTGTTATTTGTCTACATGCGTGCTTTAGATGCCAAGGATCTGGTTGCTTCTCCTATTATCTTTATATTATTGATTTTGAGTTTGATTCCATTGTGATCAGAGAGCAGTCTGAATTATTTCAGTTTGTTTAGGTTAACTTTATGGCTCAGGGTATGGTTTCTTTAGAATGTTTTATGGATGCTTAAAAAGTATGTGTGTTTTGCCGGGTTTGCCTTTAATCAGCACTCAGGAGGCAGAGGTAGGAGGAACGCTGAGTTCGAGGCCACCCTGAGACTCCATAGTGCATTTCAGGTCAGCCTGGGCTAGAGTGAAACCCCACCTCGAAAAACCAAAAAGAAAAAAAAAGTATGTGTGTTTTGTTGTTGGTAATGTATGTATCATAGACCCTGTTAGCTCATAGTGTTGGGTTCTTCTCTCTCATTGCTGATCTCCTATCTTGTGCTTCTATGAGAGAGAGAGAGAGAGAAGGAGAAAGAGAGGGACACCAGAGTCTCTCTGCTCAGTGGTAGAGTTCTTCCTTAGCGTACTCAAGATCTGGAATTCAATTCCCAGCAATGAAGTGAGGAAACGGAGGGAGAGTCCAACTATAATTTGGGGATTACCTGCTTTTTCTATTAGTTCTATCAGTTTTTGCTTCAAGTATTTTGCTCTTGTTTGCATACGCATTAGAATGCTATTTTCTCAGTGGATTTATGTAATGTCTCTCTGTGTTTTTGATAATTTAATACTATTCAAGTGTATGCTTTATTGACATTTATACACCCACTCCTCTTTTTCTTTGGTCAATGTTTGCATGATAAATCCTTTTCAATCCTTTGAAAGTCAAACTGTCTACCTGCCTCAATAACTGTATTTGACATGAATTTCTTGTAGACAGCAAGCTTTCTTGCTTCTTTTTAAAAGTGCAATCAACCAATCCCGGTCTTTTAAATTACATATTTAGATCATTTACAATGAATATGTTTATTGAACTGTAAGAAATAACCCTGCCACTTAATTTTATTTTATGTTTCTTCTGTTTCTCATTTGTTTTGCTTTCTGGCTTTTTTTTTTTTAACTCACTGAATATTGCTTTAAAATTCATTGATATTTATTTAGTGTTTTAACATTTTCTTTTAATATAGCCTTCTTATTGGTCACCCAGCTATTGCATTATAAATATATAATTTTTCACTGATTACTGGGGCCATCATTGTACCAAATTGACTGAAGTGCATAAACTTTACTGAATTTTCTTTGTATTACTCTGCTTATAACATAATTGCCTTAAATATCCCCTCTATATTTAATCCAAAATCAAACTATTAAAGCTATTGCTTCAGAGGTCAAGCATTATTGTAAAAATGTAAAAAGAGAAAGAAAGTCTATTACATTCACCCATATTCTGCTTACCATGTTCTCTCTGCTTCCATGATATTCCAAGATTCCTTTTTTTTTAAATTTTTTTATTTTTTGTTCATTTTTATTTATTTGAGAGTGACAGAGAAAGAGAGAGGCAGATAGAGAGAGAGAGAGACAGAATGGGCACGCCAGGGCTTCCAGCCACTGCAAATGAACTCCAGATGCGTGTGCCCCCTTGTGCATCTGGCTAACGTGGGTCCTGGGGAATCGAGCCTTGAACTAGGGTCCTTAGGCTTCACAGGCAAGCGCTTAACTGCTAAGCCATCTCTCCAGCCCCCAAGATTCCTTTTTATGCTTTCTTTTCTTTTTAGTGAATTACATGTAGGTTAAAAAAAATGCCTTTGGTTGTTTTGTTCATTTGAGAATATCTTGAATCTATAAGAGTATTTTTGCCGAATGTACAACTCTAAATTGAGTATTTTTCTTCCAGCAGTTAAAAAATGTGCCACTTCCTATGGTCTCCTTGATTCCTGATGAGAAATCTGCTGCCATTTAAGTTGTTTTTCCCAGTGCATAAGATGTCATTGCATTCTGGGTGCTTTCAAGATTTTTCTTTGGATTTAGTTTTCAGAAGTTTAATTATGATGTGTCTTACAGTTGATTCTTCTTGGAGGTTTCTCATCTTGAATAGGTAGGCTTTTGATTCTTGAGATATACGGTAAGATTTTAGTCATTATTTCAATTAACCATGCCCTTTGTGCCCTCTCCTTTGAAGACTATTGATATGACTGTTAGAACTTTTTTGTATAATGTTGCTGTTCTCTGTAGTCATGTTCATTTTTTGAAGTCTGTCATTTTCCTTGGAACAGAAGCCCACTTTCATTTTTTAAGGAAATTTTTTCAACATACAAAAAATTCAAAATTGGCACTATTTTCTTCCATAACTTACAAGATTATTGTCCCATTATCTTTGAAACTTAACAGTTTCTGTTGAAAAGGTCTTTGTTTCCCTTTTATTTTATTTTATTTATTTATTTTTTCATGGAACTAGAAATTGAACCTAGGGCCTTAGGATAGGCAAGTATTCTATCACTGAACTACATCCCTAGCTCTTTTTTTTTTTTTAATTTAATGTCATGTTTTTAATCTTGCTGATATTAAGGTTTTATTTTTGTCTTTATTTTTCTCCTGTTGTCTATGGCATGTTTGTGTGGATTTCCTCATGGTTATCCTATTTAGAGACTTATTAAATTTACTGTTTTTTTTTTTGTAAGTTTTGCAAACTTCTTAGTTCTTTTCAGATATTACTTTTTGTTCTACTCTCTATCTTTTCTCCTTTTCTCCCAAATACAAAGTTGCATTTTAACCATGTCTCAAATGTCCTGCTTTCTTTCTGTATCAGTTTAGATATCATACCATCTTCTGAGCTTTCACTTCATTAATTTGTTTTTTGATCTGTCTTGCATGCTCTCAAACCCACTTGCTGTATTCTTACTTTCAGCTGAAAGTTTTAAGTATGGAGTAGGCTGTTTTCAGTCATTTAATTTTAATGTTTACTTTTTATATTCCATTTTATATTAGTCAACTTCTTGTTGATGGACAAAGTAATTGACCAGAAGTAACTTAGAGAAGGCAACAGTTTATTGCAGCCTATGGCTTCAGAGGGTAGAGTCATGGTAAGGACAACATGACAGGAGCAGAAAGCCAGTGTCACATTGTCACATCCACAGGGAGGAAGAAGAACAGAGACATGAAGACCTATGCTCAGCCAGTTTTTTCCCTTTTCTATAAGTACTGGGATCTCTGCCCATGAAATAGTGCCATCTACTGTTAAAGTAAGTCTTCCTACCTCCGTTAACCTTATTTCTCACAGGCATGCCCAGAGGCTAACTTAATCTACATAATTCCTCACATCTGATTCTAAGTCCTGTCAAGTTGACAATCACTATAAACCATCACAAGTCCACTCCTTATCAACGTGACACCCAACCCTCTGCCCTTGTCTCCATAGGTTCAAGGCCATCTCATAATGCAAAATACCTCCAGTGCAACTTCAGAACTCTTCACAGTCTTTAACAGTTCCAAGACTCTGAAACGGTTGAAAGTATCAGGTGTCATCTGAAACTCAAGGCAGTCCCTTAACTCTGGGCCCCTCACAGTCAAACTACGAGATACATACTTCAACATTTAATGACACAGAAGAAGTATTTCCACCCCAAAAGGTGAGGAATGGGGGGCATATCAAGAAAAGATTGGGCCAAAGCAAGACTGAAACTGAGCAGGGCAAACCCCAAATCCCACAGCTCCTTACCCAGTACTGGGACTTGTGATGCAGTCATCTGGACTCCAAAAGTCTTGGGTAGTTCTGCCCCTCCAGCTGTGATATCTGTAGCTTTTCTTGTGGACAGGATCTGCCTCAAGCCTGCAGCTTTTCTTGGCAGATGTACCATGGTCCTGGCACCTCTGACATCCTGGGGTCTCCATTACAACATACAGTTCATCTTCATCACTTGTGACCTCTCATGGCCTCTGACCCTGCCTCACATTGCTTGGCCTCAATGGCTCTCTGGAACCATGGTGACATAATCCACAGCCCCCAACACCTCACATCTTTCATTCTTCTAAAACCAGTCCCACGGGCCTGGAGAGGTGGCTTAGCGGTTAAGGCACTTGCCTGCAAAGCCAAAGGACCTCAGTTAGATTCCCCAGGACCCACATAAGCCAGATGCATGAGGTGGCACATGCATCTGGAGTTCGTTCGTAGTGGCTGAAGGCCCTGGCAAGCCCATTCTCTCTCCCTCCCTCTCTCTCTCTCTCTCTCTCTCTCCCTCTATTAAATAAATAAATAAAAATATTATTGAAAAAAAAAAAAACAGTCCCATGCAGGCAATGTTGCCAAGGTCTGTTGTCATGTCAGGATGAAGCCTGGTACCCATGGAGCACAGCTGGGGACACAGCTGGGGCCACTTCTGTATGCTGACCTTGGGGAGCAGAGGCACCTTCAGCATTCTTCCTTCAAGTCTTTTCCTTTCAGAGGAATTTACATTCTTCCTATCCTGAGTCCTATCAAGTTAACAATCAGCCTAAACCATCTGCACGTGTTCATTTGTAGAATTCTGCATCTTATCCATTTTCTTTAACATATTAAATATACATATTTTAAGGCCCTTGTATGATAACTATAGGAAAGGAATAACATGAATCTATTTGGTTGCCTACTGTTTCTATCATAGATTTTGGCCAGTTAGTCCTATTTCCTGGCATGTTTAGTGATTTGGGGCTTGAATTGGACATGGTGCATGAAAAATGTTAGAGGAGGATTATGTCATCTTCCTTTATGTAAGGGTTGTTTTCTCTGAAAGCTAATTAAAACAGAGGAAAATTACCTTGATAAACTTAGTAATTGTAATGACTTGGATATGGGTCCTGGCCTCCATGAGTGCTCATTTATTTCCTTTCTTCCATTACCTTTAGGATTTAATCTTTCACCTACAGGACCTAAAATTTTAAGATGTTTACCAGGTTCCACCTACACCTCCTTGGAGGATGCAAAAGTGTTACTTATGTCTCCCCAGCACATCAAAACTGGGGAACTCTGCCTTAATGTTTTTAGCTTCTTTACCATACTTACCTTCATTCCTTCATGCACTTCATCATGCCGAATTTAGAAATTGGCAAATGTAGGGTCTGGAGAGATGGCCCAGTGGTCATGGTACTTGCCTGCAAAGCCTAAAAACCTGGGTTCAATTCCCCAGTACCCACACACAGCCAGATGGACAGAGTGCCACATGCATCTGGAGTTGGTTTGCAGCAGCTGGAGGCTGGCATGCCCATTTCTCTCTCTCTCTCTCCTTCCTTCTTCTCTCCCTCCGTTCTTGAAAATAAATAACTAAAATAAAATGTGTGTTTAAAAAAAAAGTAAATTGGCAAATGCGAAAACAGCAGATTGCCATGATCTCTTCTCTTTGATTCCATTTGTTTGTTTTTGTGTCTTAATTTCTGAGTATTCTAAAGCCCCATATCACTTAAGCACGCTAATGATTCTAATTAAAAAGGGTAGATGATATTGGGCTAGCTTTGATATCATTGACTAAAAGTTTGTATTTCCCAAAATTCAAAATTCCCAAAATATTGAACTCCTGGACTCAAGGTGACGGTATAGTGATGCGGGACTTTCTAGGAGGTGACTAGGTCCTGATGGTGGAACCTTTATTAATTTGACACCTTCTGCTTTGTGAGGACACAGTTAAGCCAGGGAGCAGTCAGTCCCTACAGGACACTGCATCTGCTGGCACCTTGGTCTTACTTAGCCAATAGCCTCCACAGCTACACGCAATAAAATTCCGTTGTTTACAAAGCACCTGGGTAGTGGTATTTTGTTATGGCAGCACTGAATATATTTTCCCTTTTATCTGAGATCTTGGCACTTGAAGTTATTGCTACTTTTGTTACTCTTTGAGGTCTTCCAATCACCTTTCAAAAACAGATATAGCTATTTTGCTATTTTTCTCATGGTGAGACCATTGGTTTGGATAAATAGCAGTATGATATAATGGAAAACAGAAGTCAACTGAACATTGCATATCAATAGGACTATAGTAACTCTCAGGTTTTTTTTTTTTTCATGATTTTCCACTGTTTTACTATTCCCACTTTTCTTGGTTCACCTCTTCCTGAGTAGATTTTATTTCTTGCTCTATTACTTCTTAAATCAGAGCAAGATTAAGAATTTTAGAATTGGGCTAGAGAGATAGCTCAGCAGTTAAGGCGCTTGCCTACAAAGCCTAACAACTGCACTTCAATTCCCTAGTACCCACGTAAAGCCAGATGTGCAAAGTAGCTCATGCATCTCGCGTTATTCTGTAGCAGGAGGCCCTGGTGTGCCGATTATGTCTGTCTGTCTCTCTGCTATCTCTCTCTGCTGCAAATAAATAAAAATAAAAATAAATAGAATTAATCTGGCTTTTCCTCTCATAAAAAGTTAAGAATAAAAACAGGGACTGGGGCTGGAGAGATGGCTTAGCGGTTAAGCGCTTGCCTGTGAAGCCAGAGGACCCCGGTTCGAGGCTCAATTCCCCAGGACCCATGTTAGCCAGATGCACAAGGGGGTGCACGCATCTGGAGTTTGTTTGCAGTGGCTAGAGGCCCTGGCATGCCCATTCTCTCTCTCTCTCTCTCTCTCTGTCTATCACTTTCAAATAAATAAATAAAAATAAACAAAAAAATTTAAAAAATGTTCTACTATTCTCAATAGCGCCACCAACTGGTGACCAAAGCTTCAACTTAAAAAATAATATTAAAAAAAAAAAACAGGGACTGGAGGGATGGCTCAGCGGTGGAAGAAGCACTTGCCTGCAAAGCCTAAGGACCCAGTTCAGTTCACCATTACCCATGTAAAGCCAGATGCACAAGGTGGCACATGTATCTGGAGTTCATTTGCAGCAGCTAGATGCCCTGACACACCCATTCTGTCTCTTTCTCCTCTTTTTGCTTGCAAGTGAATAATGAATGGATGAATGAATGTATTTTTAAAAAAGAATAAAAACAAAGCCGGGCATGGTGGTGCACCCCTTTAATCCCAGCACTCGGGAGGCAGAGGTAGGAGGATCACTGTGAGTCTGAGGCCACCCTGAGACTACAGAGTGAATTCCAGGTCAGCCTGGACTGGAGCTAGACCCTACCTTGAAAAAAAAAAAAAAAAAAAGAATAAAGCCAACCCTAAAATATGAAGTAAACATAAGAAATTATTCAATTTTTAAAAATATGTCAAGTATAAGTTATTTCCAAAACTTTATGGAGCTAGGCTTCCTAGATAAAAATCCTGGCTTTTCCATGTACTAAGAAGGCAAGTGATTTCATTCAGGTTTTAATTTCTTTAGTTGGGAAATATGAAAAAGAGTAATACTTAATTCATAGGGTGATCATAGTTAGTAACTTAATATATGTACAGCATTTAGAACAGTGTTACACACCTAGTAATGTCTCCATACCAATTAAAGTAAATGATTATCTAAGACCAACAGCAATAACCATAAAATGCACCAGAATATAGCTTAGGTATACTCGTCATAAACATTCATGAATTAGTAAGGATGTGTTTTATTTACTTAGAACCATCCAAGGTGAAATTATTCTGTAATAATTTAGCATCGTTGTGTTCTCTCTCTTATTTTCTGCCCTTTTGGGGGGGAGTGGATTACAGACGGTGTGGGTGAGTGACTATCTTCTCTGTTAGTGGGAAGCAAAAGGCATCATGTCTCTCCACTGTTCAGAATTCATTTCCCAGTAGTTGAGTCATTTAGCACTGATTGAGCACTTGCTGCCTGGGCTCTGTGCTATCTACAGGGTTGTGGAGATGAATAAGTTCCCATCCTTTCCTGAAGGTTTTCAGACTTGGCACACACACACACACACACAGAGCCATGTACGCCGTGGCAGGATATGAGAATTGTAGAACGCACTCATCTTACAATGCTCACAACAACCTCAGGGAGCAGGTGCTGTTGGTTGGAGCACTGTTTATTTTTTTCTTTTTGGTTTTTCGAAGTAGGGTCTCACTCTAGCCCAAGCTGACATTATGTAGTCTCAGGCTGGCCTCAAACTCATGATGATTTTCCTATCTCTGCCTCCCGGGTATCAGAGCACTTTAAAGAAAAAAAAAACTTCATTTTATTTTTATTTATTTATTTGAAAGATTTAAAAAAAAGAAGAAGAAGCAGAGAGAGAGGGAGACAGAGAATGGGCTCACCACTGCAAACGAACTCCAGATGCATACTACCCTGTGATTTGGCCTATGTAGGACCTGGGGAGTTGAACTTGGGTCCTTTGGTTTTTTTCAGGCAAGTGCCTTAACTGCTAAGCCATCTCTCCTGCCCTTACAGCACTTTTGTAAGTTGCTACGGTCCCACCAGGAAAGGGATGAGATTTGAACCAAAGCGCTCCAAAGAATACCCACAGGGCCTTCCCACCAACGTCAATGGGGAGGAGAGAGCAGCACCGGACTTCGAATGATGGAAAAGGCAGCTGCCTAGAATTGCCTACTTATGGCCCAAACCACCTGTAAGCTCAAGTGGGCAAACCCAAGTCACACTGCTTGTTGCGTGGCATGGACCAGTTATTTCTGGCAGGGTGGTCAAACAAATCTTAGGCAGATCTGACATCCTTACAGCAAGTGAAAACTATGGTGAAGAACTGTTTTTGAATGGGTATTTTAAAATTTGGTGAATCATTGTCACTTGACAAAAATGACCTGGCATTTAGAAAATATGACACACATTCTCTTCTGTGTGGTGACTGTCATTGGAGCAGGAACCTGGACATACTTTCTATGATACATTCGATGATATTTGGATTAATTTGCCAAACTGGTAGACGCCTGAGTTTCAAGGAGACCAGCCTTATGGTTTGAATGCTACAAGGGAATGGGCCACTTCCCTATTTGTAAGCAAAATCTTCAGGTGGTTTTGCAAAGGGGAATAAGTGACAGCAGATTGGAAGCATGCTATAAAAAAAATAAATTAAATAAAATAAAAAACCATGTCTGTGGCTATAGCGCTGGGAAGATGACTCAGTGGTTAACGGTGCTTGACATACAAGCATGACAACCAGAGCTCTGCTCCCCAGAATCCATGTCAAGCTGGACACATCTGTAATCCTAGTGTGCCTATGGCAATGGGAGGCGGAGTCAGAAAACCCCCCTCCCCCGAAACTCACCAGCCAGCAGTCTGGCATTCGTAATGACAAGTAACAACAGAGATCCTGTCTCAATCAAGGTTGCAGGCATGGATCGACCTCCTGAGGTTGTGTTCTGACCTCTACATGCGTGCCATGGCACATATGCACCCCTGTGAGCGTGCACACCCCCCCCCCACACACACACATGACGAAAAAGAAAACCTAGCTATATCCATCCATTTTTCACTTTGAAGTCAGTCCATTGATTAGCTTAGCCTATTAGCAACTTAAGCCTAATATAATTAAAGTATTAGAACATTCAGGCTGAAAATGAGCTAGTTTTTGCCAGTTTTCAAATGAATCCACCTCAAGTACTGAATTGTAGGAGGCTTGGGAAGTGAGACCTCCTGGCTCCCTCCGCAGGACATCGCCTGCTGGCAGAGGCCGACACTGCAGCGTGGGTGTGAGATGCTAAAACTGCACAGGGAGGAACAATCGACTAGGCAACGTTGGTGCCGGAGCCAGAGAGACGTTCAGTCAGGCAGCACAGACAGCTCGAAGGCCTGGGGGTCTACGCTCTGCCACCGGTACTGTGATGTGGATTTGTTAGAAAGAAAAAAAGAGAGAAAGAAAGAAAGAAAGAAAGAAAGAAAGAAAGAAAGAAAGAAAGAAAGAAAGAAAGAAAGAAAGGAAAAAGAAAACCAGAACTATAAGTGGAACAAATTGCAAATTTGAGAATTGTGGTTGTTGCTTCCATCTGCCCCTTATAAACCATCCTGATCAATTTAGATAGACGCTGAATTCAATGGTTCTCATTCAAACAAGCCAGTTCCCAACTGTCAAGAATCTGAAACTAAAGGAGGAACATTCTTATGTTTACAAGGCTATAGCCAATCACTTCAATAAAATAAGGTGCAATAAAATCTATCTGTATTCTTAGGGCTAGCAAAGAAATTAAAAAACAAAACCGGGGAGCTGGAGGTATGGCTTAGCGGTTAAGGCGTTTGACTGCAAAGCCAAAGGACACAGGTTGAATTCCCTGGGACCCACATTAGCCAGATGCACAAGGGGGCACACGCATCTGGAGTTTGTTTTGCAGTGGGTGGAGGCCCTGGTGTGCCCATTCTCTCTTTCTCCTTCTCTCTCTCTCTCTCTCTCACGCACTCTCTCTCTCTCTCCTTCTTTCTCTGTCAAATAAATAAAAAAATATATATTTTTAAAAACCCAGGCATGGTGGCCACATCTATTATCCTAGCACTCAGGAGGCTGAGGTAGGAGGATCGCCATAAGTTTGAGGCTAGCCTGAGACTACATAGTGAATTCCAGGTCATCCTGGGCTAGGACAAGACCCTACCTTGAAGGAAAAAAAAAAAGGAAGAGGGAACTTCTATAGCCAAGGAGAATGGGCATTAGTCTTATCATGAAAAAAATAGCTATTTCTCACTCTACTGAGGAAGTTTCATTCTGGGACATAAATATAACCTGCCTAGCTGGCCTGGCCTCCATTTTACTTTGCCGCAGCTCGGTGTTACTGTCCCAGTCAGCCTGGCTTGTTAAGGGCCCTTGTATAGCCAGTTCTTCTCCCTGTCTCTTTGCCCCCTTGTCCATTTTCTAAACGTCTTTCTGCAGAGTACCTTCCTGTGGGCTTCATTTAATCTTGCTTAATTGGCTTCCCATTAATTAAGAACAGGAATTCAATAGGTCATAAGCATGTGCACAGAGCTAAAAGTAAGCGAGGCTGGTTGTGAATGAAAGAAGCTGGCATTAAGAAGCAGCTGAGGACAACCTTTCGGTCCACAGCTTTAGGTTTCCTTTGAGCTTGGGCATGCGTGAGGTGCCGACCCATCGATTTATCCCTGAACCCCAGCACGGGATGCAGATCAGAGGCCCCTGATGAAGGGCTTGCTACCTGCCAGGTGGCTGGTCCCTTTTTCTGATTACTCACAGGATCGTTTTTACAGTACTGCTGTTCTGGTAGTTTTCTGGTTGTCTTTTTTTTTTTTTTTTTTTCAGAGACATTTTACAATGCATAAGTCTTGAATTTATTTCACATCCTACTTGATGTCAGAATTATTCGACTATTTCTTGTCTGTCATTAGCGTGGTCTTGGTACACTGATGGAGAGTCTTGGTATTTTTTTTTCCCTAAATCCCTTTTCTTTCTTCTTCCAACCCTCCTGTTTCTTTTCATTTATTTACAAATAAATTTAATTGACAAAGAAAACTACCTCTATTTTCTTTTTTCAGTTTGTTTTTCTCTTTGGGAAGAGAGAGTCAGAAAGTTATCTCTATGTTGGCGAGAGCAAGACCAACGGGCAGCATGTATTTTCCTGTAACTAAAAAGAAGACACTTAAGCCTTAAAGAGGAAAGTTGTAGGCACTTCTGAGTCACAACTTCGGGGGTTGAGGTTGTCAGGAGCAGCTCATGATGGTTGTACACTCTGTGTACACACACACACACATCACACACACATACACACACACACACACACACACACACACACCCCGCACAGTGACAGATGACCTATTGAAATAATTTCAGAGCCGGTCTGTGGTTGCTACGACAACCAATGCTCTCTTGGCTTTCATCTGGCCATGTGACAGGGACTTTGACGTCAGCTAGAGGCAGAGTCTCTGGCGGAGTCCGCACAGTCAAAGGCTTGTGAGAATTTGGTGGCTGCTGCCGCTGCCGCTGCTGCTGCTGCTGGTGCCGCCAGTGTTCCTTCCCCGGGAGGTGGGGCATGGACTGCTAAACCCTGCACTTGTTCCGCGTGAGGTAATTACCCGGCTTTCTATACACCAGCTAGGTGTTTTCATAGCTCACTGTGGTTTTTCCCTCCTCCCTTACCTCCTCCAAGTTTGACTTCAGGAGCAATTACTGATTGTGTCCAGCCAAGAATGTGAAGCAGCTTCCAGGCATGGATTTCATGCAGTCTTTGGAATTTGTTTAAATTTGGATCAATGTTCTATGAAGCAGGTTAAAAGATAATCGCCTTTTCTTGCTCAACCTTTGCTAACGTAACATTACTTTGAGATACAGATTGCTGTTGTTGTTGCAGCGTGAGCCAAATAGGTCCCCGTGAATTCCAGGAATCCTTCAGTATTGCTCGGGGGTTTAAAAACTCCAGCCTTGCCCTGCCTTGCAGCGTGGAGCTAACTTTTCCTTGCTGTAATTGTGACCCAATTCTGAATTCGCCTAGAATAGTTAGTTTGGAATGTGGTTTGTATCTTGTTTGCAGCGTGCACAAGTAGCAGCGATGGGAACAGGGAGAAAGAACTCTATACTTTGAAAGTTCAGCTTTTTACTGTTAATGAGGCCTTTCGTGCTCTGAAATCACCAGAGAAAACTGTCAACAGCTTCCTGTTTAGAGAAACATAATCTGAAATATGCCAAGGAAGTTGGGGGTGGGACCTTTACGTGTATGTATGCAACTGCATTTGGTTGTCAGAGCAAAGTGCCTGTTTTCTGAGTGTTCCCGTGAAAATTTAGCTATGAAGAGAATGACACTGGATGGCCTTTTACTAAATGTAAGCTGTTTGGTTTTAGTAGAAATGATTACCTAGAGAAAAACGAAACAATAGCCCTGAAACTAAATGCATATTAATACAAAGTCTGCTTTAACTCAAACGCCAATATAAAATAGTCACGGAAGATTTGCTCTAGATCTTGAATGAGTAATTCGATAACTGTGTAAAGATTTTAATCTCTTTATCCCTCCAGCACAATATACTACATGTTGTTTTATTTGCATTGCTGTGGTTCATTTCCTTCCCAAGTTTAGTAATTCTGGGTTTTCTTTCGTGGCACACAAACAGGATTGTTTTGCATCTTGAAATTCACAGAAAACCTCTAGTAAAGAAGTTAATGGAAACCTAGGTTTGTATGCAGATTTTTACGTCTTACAGATTTAACAGAAAAAAAAGACCCACTTTAGAGAACCACATAATATAGCTACTATTTGAAGGAGCAGGAAAAAAAAGAAAAAAAAAAAAAAAAAACGGTCTCACTCTGTCCGAGGGTTGCATATTGACAATATGTGAGCTCTGTCTTAGTTTGGTGCAAGAATATATTGATTTTTATTTTTTTGTGTTCTTTATCAGGTTCAGAATTCTAGCAGTTCTCATACATGTTACTCTTGTAGATAAGCATTTTCACTCGGACTAGGCTACAGTGGTCAGTGAATTATTGTGGCTCTATCAGAGCTCTCCCCACAGCTCTCAGTGGGCGGACATTCATTGAACTTACTGGTATTTGATATGTCTGTTTCTGGTCAGAACCTTCAGAGAGGATTCCCCAAGGGTAGAAAGTGTTTGCATTCACTGCATATCTTCTGAGACATCATCTCAGCGTCTGATTGATCCCACGATGACCATAACCCAGAGGCCACATCTTTAACACCACTAGAAATAAGTCAAGTGACAAAGTGGCATTTTCATTGAGCATGGGGGGGGGGGCGCGGGGACCAGTTAGCTCCATCTCTTAAAAGCACCATCTTGGATGGTGTATGCTTTGATGCTTTACTTCTTAAGCTCCAACTGTGGTCTCATGATCGCTTTCCTGGGCGCTGTCCTTGTGATTGGAACTAAAGTCACAAGGTCATTGTGTTCAACACCCTTGGGAAGCAGACTGAATTTCCACAATATAAAATCTAGCAGAACAAATTAAGTGTTCGGACAAAATGTCAGTGGTGAAGTTAGAGAAAACAACTTCTGTCGTGAAAGCAGAGCGATCCTCAAACCTACAGGTCTTTGCTCATGGCAAAATGAGAAAGATTGACTCATCACAATCATCTCCTTACAGCAATGAGCCCGTGTCCATTTCAAGGTCAAGTTTGTTTCAGCTTCAAAAGATGCTGGCAAGGAGTGATTTACTCTAGAAACCTGGCTTTTGCATTATTGAAGGCTTTGTGTACAGTTTCAGGGAATCTTAACCTGTGCAGCGCCAGGAGCCTTTTAGGCAGCTTGGTGAAGCCTACAGGCTCTTTTTAGTATGAGGTTTTAACCCACGAAACCAGCCATGCTGGGCTACGAAGGAAACCACTTGTATTAAAAACATTAATCAAATGTGTTCTTTGTCAAGAATACAATATTAAGTCACATAAACTAGCAGCATGTGTGATAGCTACCATAATATGAAGGTGGTGATGTACACAAATGATAATTTGCGATTGCATTGACATAACAACTGTAATATGATATTTAAAAAAAAATCTGTGACTTCTCTTGGCAACAATATCACAGGTACCATAGTTTGTGACCTACATTTTAATTAAAGAAAATACTAAATTTCATTTAAAGGCCGTGAAAATAAAGAGGTAATGTTTTTACCACCCACATTCACAGGGTTCTCTTGAGTTCTGTCTGCCCTTGAACTGAATAATACGTGAATTTGTGGTGCCTAAAGGTCATAGCACCACATTGGACAACATCTATGCCCTCTTTTCCACACTCCATTCTACTGTATCTGATTTTATTCTCTGAATGTATGAATATCACAGTATTCTCTAAATCCTCTACGGAAGGGGAGGACATCTTCACACACAGCTAGTCTGTAGCCTTCCTTTGCATCCGTAAGTCGTCAGTTTTACATTACCTGCACTGAGAAGTGTACCCCTGGCTAGATGAGGGTTAAGAAGAAAACGTAAGAGTATGAATGCAAGTTCCAACCAGGAGCATAGGAGACGATGGCTACTTACAAAGGGACCTTTATGCACTGGGTGAAGATAAGCAAGGAGCAGCTCGATAAGAACGCTGCGTATTATGTGAGAGCCGGGCTGGAGAAACAGCCTTGGAGGTACTTCTCATGCTCTAAAGTGAGAGCGAAGATCTTACAAGGCTTTCCAGCTTAATGTCAACCACACGTGTTGTATAAGTGGGCAAATTGTGATGCCATTTCCAGTTACTTAAGCTTTATCAGCCAGAGGTTTTCAGTATGGCACACATTCAACATGACATGGAAAATAAAGACATTTCCCAAGAAATCTGAGTGCAGAACCTTATTGGGCTCATGAAGGATTTAAGATCTATGGCAGGGGGCGTTACTATCATTATTTAGTGTGCCATGTCAGAACTGCTGTCATTCCTCACATCACTCTGCTTGAGAAGTTATTGCTGCATTTGTTCTCTACCTAGGCAGTTGGCTGCTACCACAGGCCTGTGTTTAAAAGGCCCCACACCACCCTTTCTATGACATGGGCACCACCATCCTGGTGTAAGGGAATGGAGCTAAGACATTTTGTACAAACTGTTGTTTAAACTCGATCTAAATCCCTCACATTTGGAGCAGAAGCATAGCAGTGTTTCTTCGTATGTTCTCGGAGGTGTTATGAAAGAGGATGTTCTTGAACATTACTTACTCCTTGGATTAGAAAAGACCACCTGATTTGGAGGCTTTGGGTCTCTGTGGCAACTTGAGAGAAACTGGGAAAAAGTCTCACATCTCGGACTCCACACACTATGCGTTTTGCTTCTTGATGGTAGGTGTTTGAAACTTCCAGTTCAGCAAGGGAATGCGTCATTATTTTTTTTTATGAAATCAACTTTTATTTAAATGGTGCCTCGTGATGGAAATTCAACTAGAAATAGCATTCCAAAATTTAGCATTTTTTTATTGTTTCCAGAAGCTATGCTATAAATTGTAGTGCTCATTAAGACTTTGATATAAAAATTATGTGATAAATATTTAAATTCACTGGAGCCACATTGTGCAAACTAAAAACAGCCTGTGCTTTTTATTTCTGTGTTTAAATTTAGTTTTTTTCCCCCTCAATACGTATCTATAAATACCTTTAATTAAAGACACAACATCCTTTTTACAATTTATCTTCTGCTAATCTAAAACAGAATGCATTCAGATCACAGGGAAGTTCTATACATGATTTGCAGGCAAGAAATCTCTGGTCTGTCTTAATGGGAAGATTGATCCTGGGGTCTAAAGCCTATCCCAGCAGCCCCAGGAAAACTAAACGCTGCACACTGCCTTTAAGCTTCTTGCTTGTCTTCATTGCCATCACTTTAAATGCATCTGCTAGGAGCACATGTTGAGAAGAGTGTCATGGTCTTGCCTGTGTGTTCGGGGGTGGGGGAGGACGCCCACAGACTCATCCAGTTTCTATAATGAAAACCATGCTGACTTTTGTGGTGATCATATTTACAATGCCCTTGGAGATAAAATGAAAAAGAGCATCCCACCAAAGTGAGCTTTTCCTACATACTTCCCAGGTCTCTCTATGGATCAGGTAGAGTGGGATCAATCCACAGACATTCATTAACCGGCTACTGCATCGATTCTACTATGTTACACATTTGGGATAACTACCGCCGCAATAGTGAACCCTGGTGACCTGTCTTTGTGGACTCTCGTTTTACTGCTTGACCTTTTATTTACTTGAGCATTCAGTATTTGACGGATTCAGTAATTTTTTGGTTCATTTTTATTTATTTATTTGAGAGCGACAGACAGAGAGAGAAAGAGGCAGAGAGAGAAAGAGAGAGAGAGAGGGAGGGGAGGGAGGGAGAGAATGGGCACTCCAGGGCTTCCAGCCACTGCAAATGAACTCCAGACGCGTGCGCCCCCTTTTGCATCTGGCTAACGTGGGTCCTGGGGAATCGAGCCTCCAACTGGCGTCCTTAGGCTTCACAGGCAAGCGCTTAACCGCTAAGCCATCTCTCCAGCCCAGTAATTTTTTTTTTTTGAGATAGGGTCTCACTCTAGCCCAGGCTAACCCAGAATTCACTATGTAGTCTCAGGTTTGTCTCGAACTCACAGCGATCCTCCTACCTCTGCCTCCCAAGTGCTGGCATTAAAGGTACGTGCTACCATGCCCAGCACATTCAGCAAAATTGAGTTTCAAACATCTACTGTGTGCCAGGCTTCAGAGTAGACACTGGTTATGCTATGGGGACCAAGAAAGGCAAGGTCTTGCCATAGTGAAATTGGCATGCTAACTCTATAGGGAACCAAGGACCTACGTTTCCCAGCCACCAGGGCTCCCAGACAGCCACATGGTTATAATAATTAATAATAATAATAATAATAATAATAAAATCTTTACTAAAATACAGCACTCTACAAAACAAGAGAGACAAACAACCTGGAAACCAGAGCCAACCTTACAAGAGGCATTGCTGCTGGTGAGCAGCCCCCCTTATTCTTATTGTGAACAATCTCTTTTGACCGGAGACAAAGATTCCAGGTCGATATGCCCAGGCCAGTCCTAGTAGGCTGAAGGCTATCTGTCCTCTCATTCAGAAGACAAGTGAGCAAGGGAATAATTTACTTCTATGCCAAAACTCTGTTGTGCCTATTATGGGAGCCATCTTCTTTTTGTAAGCCATCCTTAACTTGATACCCAAGTATCTCTCTCCCCATCTCCCCTGTGCAAGCCCAGTCAGGACAGTCTCACTGCTTTAATAAACAGACACACATTACAGCGGCATAATACAACACTGTTCATTTTCAATCATGCGCAAATCAGGTTTGAGGGAAAGACTGTCCCACACAGTCCTCTAGGGACTCAGTCCTTCTATCTAGCTAAGTTGATCTGCAAATCTTCCCTTTGTATCTTTCTAGTAATTCTTTTTTTAAAAAAATAGTTTTATTGGCTGCAGAGATGGCTTAGCAGTTAAGGCTTTTGCCTGCAAAGCCAAAGGACCTTGGTTCGATTCCCCAGGACCCACATAAGCCAGATGCACAAGATGGCCCATGCATCTGGAGTTTGTTTGCTGTGGCTGAAGGCCCTGGCACACCCATTCTCCCTCTCCCTCCCCCGCCCCCGTGTCTTTGTCTCTCTCAAATAAATAAATAAATAATAAAATGTTTTAAAATAGTTTTATTTATTTGTTTGAGAGAGAGAGGGAAAAAGAAAGAGTAGGAGGCAGGCAGAGAGAGAGAGAGAGAGAATGGGTATGCCAAGTCCTCCAGCCACTGCAAAGGAACTCCAGATGCATGTACCACCTTGTACATCTGGCTTACACGGGTTCTGGGGAATCGAACCTGGGTCCTTAAGGCTTCACAGAAAAGCACCTTAACCACCAAGTCATCTCTCCAGCCCTCTTTCTAGTAATTCTTTGGGCATGATACCTAGGTCACCGTCTTCTCATCTGGGTACTACCAGTCCCTACCTTGTGGAATTTTTAGCCAACTTTCTTGTATAGTAACTGACAGCTGTTAAATGCTCATTGGGAGCTGCTCTGAGGAATCCTCTATGTCTGTTAACACAAGTGGCACGGCATTTCCCTCCCTGCGCCGTGGAGCTGGAAGAGTGCTTCCGGACTTAGAATCCATGTGTCCCTGGCATTATGAATATAGCTACGGAGACCGCAGACTCTTCTAAAGTCTTTTCAAAATTACTATTTCTCCTCACAACACCCCAGAGTGTAAAATGAGAAAACAGGGCTAAGGAGATGGCTCAGCAGCTAAAGATGCTTGCTTGCAAAGCCTGCTGCTCCAGGTTCGAATCCCCAGTACTCATGTGAAGCCAGATCCACAGAATGGCACATGCCTCTGGAATTCATTTGCCATGGAAAGAGGCCCTGGCACACCCATACTTACTCTTTCTCTCTCTTGCTTTCTCTCTCTTCCTCTCTCTCTAATAACTAAATAAAAATAGTTTTAAAAGAATAAGTAGCCAGGCGTGGTGGTGCACGCCTTTAATCCCAGCACTCGGGAGGCAGAGGTAGGAGGATTGCCATGAGTTCGAGGTCACCCTGAGACTCCATAGTGAATTCCAGGTCAGCCTGGGCTAGAGTGAGACCCTACCTCGAAAACAAAACAAAACAAACCAAAAAAAAAAAAAAAAAGAATAAGTAAATAGCTTAAGCAAGCTTCCCAGTGCCACATAAGTTTAGAAAGGATCCTTAGAGGTTTGGTCCAGAGTACTGGCTCTTTATTCACTATGCAATGTTGCTCTTCAAGTTGGAATGTGGTACATTTTCCCTACAAGTAATGCTATATGCTGTGATAGATCATAGTTTCCAAAAAAGAAACATAAAATCATGCTCACCTCCACAAGCCATTATGGAATATTGTCAGACTCCATCAAGAGGTGGAGCTGGAGGGCTAAAGGGATTGCTTAGTGGTTAAGGCTCTTGCCTGCAAAGCCAAAGGACCCAGGTTCTATTCCCCAATACCCATGTAAAGCCAGATACACAAAGTGGCGCATGCATCTGGAGTTCGTTTGCAGCAGCTGGGGGCCCTGGGGCACCCATTCTCTCTGTCTGTCTCTCTTCTATCTTTCTCTGCTTGAAAATAAATAGATAAAAGTCTTTTTAAAAGAGGAGGAGTCTACTGCCCTACCCTTTGAGCCTAAATGGTCTTGAGATTTGGCCCAACTGATAGAGTAAAACTGAAGTTACATGACTTTCGAGGCTATATCATAGAAGAAAAAGAATACAACTTTCTTTTCTCTCCGACTGTGTTTATTTCATGCCTGATATTCACGCTTGGAACCCAGCCACCATGTATGAAGGAGCCCAAGTCATACGGACAAGACACATGTAGGTGTTTCTGCCACTCACTCCAGCTATGGCCTCAGCCAACATCCAGCATCAAATAAATGCCAAACGTGTGAATGAGGGAGTCTGCACATGACTCCAGACCTCGGCCATGGGGTCTCTCTTACCCCAGGTGGACCCCAATAGTTATCCTTGCTGAACCCTTCCCCCAGAGCTGCTGTTTCAAGCCCATAAGCTTTGATCTAATTTCTTAGGTCAACAGAGTAACTACAACATTAGATCTGTTGCAATGCCGGCATGGAGAACTAAACTTCAGGCACATTTACATTAAATTGGCCTTTTTGCGTTCATTTAAATGCCTAAACTAACCTAATCTAATCTAAAATAGTTTCTGATAAATATATATATATAGCAATTACCAATCAAATTATGAGTGAACTTAGGAGCGCACCTGGCTTGTAAATTTGATACACTGCCCTATTTCAATGGTGTTGCTGGTTCTAGAAGGTTTGGGCTTCATAGACGCTAAGCTGAATGGCCTAGTGAAATGTCACTCACGGCCGCCTGCTGTCTGGGCCCTCCCTGCAAGACATCTGTGTAGATGGCAGTGTTTGTGCTAATTTCCTGTTTTCCCTCCTCCTCCACCTTTCTCTCTCTCCCCCCACACCTACTCCATCTAATCTGCTACCTAGTGGGTCAACTGCTCGCCATTCTCCTGTGGTGCATGTCCAGTGCTTGGGGGCCTGTTCTCTGCTATAACAGTAAAGTGAGGGAATTTGCTTGGCCAGGAACATTGAGCTCACTCAATGGTTTTGTTCCTCCTAATGAAGCTGCCAACATGGCAAATATCCTCTGTGTTGTGCACAAATACAGCATTTGGAATCCTCAAAAATATCCTTTTGGGGCTGGAGAGATGGCTTAGTGGTTAAGCGCCTGCCTGTGAAGCCTAAGGAGCCTGGTTCGAGGCTCGATTCCCCAGGACCCATGTAAGCCAGATGCACAAGGGGGTGCATGCGTCTGGAGTTTGTTTGCAGTGGCTGGAGGCCCTGGCGCGCCCATTCTCTCTCTCTATCTGCCTCTTTCTCTCTCTGTCTGCCTCGAAGAGACATCTCTGCTTCTTCTATGCAGAGAAATCAACATGTGTGAATCTCTTCTTGTTTGCTTCAACTTTGCCCTTTCTTGATGATCTCCTGACTTGCCCTAAGAAGATACTCATTCTTTCATTCATTTGGCATTTATTAACTCCACATACTCAGGTACTGTATTAGGTACTTGACTCATGGCTGTGACCACACGCCTGACATGAAGCAGCTTAAAGGGGCTGGAGAGATGGCCTAGCAGTTAAGGCACTTGCCTACAAAGCTTAATGACCAGAGTTCAATTCCCCAGGACCCACGTAATGCCAGATGCACAAGGTGGTGCATGTGTCTGGAGTTCATTTTCAGTTTGCAGTGGCTAGAAGCCATGGTACTCCCATTCTCTCTCTCCGTCCTTCTTTCTCAATCTCTCCCTCAAATAAACAAATAATTGAATTTTTAAAAAAGAAGCAGTTTAAAGACGGGAAGGATTTACTTCAGCTAATAGTTCAAGGGGATACTTTCCTTCATGGTAGGGAACACGTGGCAGAAGTAGGAGGCCAGCTGTTCACATTTGGGTTACATTTGTAGCCAGGACACAAAACCTAAATAAGAAGTGAGGCTGGCCGGGCTTGGTGGCACATGCCTTTAATGCCAGCACTCAGAAGGCAGAGGTAGGAGGATCGCCGTGAGTTCGAGGCCACCCTGAGACTACAGAGTGAATTCCAGGTCAGCCTGGGCTAAAGTGAGACCTTACCTTGAAAAACCAAAAAAAGAAAAAGAAAAGAAAAAGAAAAAAAAAGTGAGGCTGAATTATAAAACCTCAAAGCCCAACCCCAGATGATCCACTTTCTTCAGCAGCAAGTCTCCAACTCCTAAAGGTTCCACAGCCCTCCCCAAAAGTGCTACCAACCAAAGAACAAATGTTCAAACCCATGAGCCTATGGAGGGCACTTTGCATTCAAACCACAGTAGGCACTTGTGAACATAGTCCTTCTGTGTTCAAGGGCTGCCCAGCATCCTCCGGTCGCCTCTCCTTGCTTATCTCATATGCTGGGCAGGTGTGATCCAATCACCCACATCTTTCCGTAGTCAGGGTGTACCTCACCTAATAGGCTGTTCTATCGGCGTCCTGTTAGGATTACTTTATTAAAGTTGCAAAGATGTTCCAGTAAGATACCACTGGAGTGTATAAATATATGTGTACATAAATATGTATGTGTGCATGTATATATATATATATATAGAGAGAGAGAGAGAGAGATAGATAGATAGAGAGAGAGAGAGAGAGAGAGAGAGAGAGAGGCTAGGAAACATACACAACTGAGAAAAGCGCTATGACTCTGGCCCCCATGGTGTCTGGTGCTGTGCTGAACACCGGCTCCTTAAGTTCCCAAGCATTGAGATGATTTTGGAGAGGAAGTGGGCCTTTGATCTTAATGGGAAATATTTTGTATGATAGGAAAGGATCACCACCCGTCTTGAATCACGGAAATGGTTGGGAAAAGAAAAAAGAATGTAATCTATAGGGGGGGTGAGGAGTTCATGGAGAATCTAGAATTGATCAGTTTCCGCTGGATTTGATCTGAAATGACAACAGGAAGCTAATGGAAAGGTCAGAAGCAGATAAACGGGATAGTGGTGTATGGGTCAACAGTGTTATAATAGTTCAGTGATGTCTTCCCTCTTGCTTCAGCCTGAATAAGTGCTAAGTCAAGTGTTTCAGTTTTCTCTATTTCGTGCATACAAATTCCTCTTTTAAACTTAAAAATAGTGAATTTTCTTTTTCCCTCAGTGCTGTGAGAGTACAAAGTAGTCTTTCTAAAATTTAAGTGGCTGATATTTATAGGTGGAACAGTATACCATCATAGTTTTATCTGTACCGTGCCCTAACCAATGGAGCTAACAGGTCAGATTTATTTATATTTTAAATATAGAAACTATTAGTAAAGCCATAGGTATGTGTAGCCCAAAACCACATGAGTAACTGAAGCTTTATTAACAGTTTGCATAAAACTATAATGATTATATAATTCTAATTGAGATTCATGATGAGACCCCTAGGACCATTCATCTAAAAAAAAAAAAATCTTTTAATCAAGTCCCCAAGGAGAAACTAAACGGCTCAGTGAAGTTTTAATAGGAAGTCTTTATAGCCTTCATTCTACCTGAAGTCTTGAGCACTGGCTGTCAATCTTCGCATTAGGCAACTATCCGAAGACGCTGTTCTTAAGAAAAACACTGCAACTCATGCCTGCAAGAGAGCATGTTTGATTTGAATGTGCAGTGGAAAGCTTAATAGAAGATGGGTTCCTGGGCTGGAGAGATGGCTTTGTGGTTAAGGCACTTGCCTGCAAAGCCTAAGGACCCAGGTTCAGTTCCCCAGAACCCACATAAGCCAGATACACAAGGTGGCGCACACATCTGGAGTATGTTTGCAGAGGCTGGAGGCCCTGGTACGCTCATTCTTTCTCTTCCTCCCCCCGCCCCTTGAAAGAATGGGCATGCCAGAGGAATCAAACCTGGGTCCTTAGGCTTCACAGGCAAGCAAACTGCTAAGCCATCTTTCCACCCCAGCAATCCTTTTTTTTTTCTTCCCTCAATTCTCTAATTACCTAAAAGTTTTTAAGCAGTTAAAGACAGCCAATTCCCTGGGATCTGCTAACAAGTTAAAATTAGGCCTTCCACTTTGGAGACGCCACTGGACCATGTTGCAGGTAGCGGTGGAAAGTTAGAAATGCCCTCTCCTGAGGCCATGGTCCTCTATTGCTCCTTTTTGGTTCCCAAATGCTCGGGAGAGAGCGGCCTGGGAACCTTGGTGAGCCTGGAGTCTTCTTACCACCCCAACTGCCAGTGGCAGGAACAATAGGGACACTCTTTTCTTTTTTTTAATTTGAGAGTGACAGACAGAGAGAGGAAGAGGGAGAGGGAGAGAGAGAGAGAATGGGTGCACCAGGGCCTCCAGCCACTGCAAACAAACTCCAGATGCGTGTGCCCCCTTGTGCATCTGGCTAACGTGGGTCCTGGGGAATCGAGCCTTGAACCGGGGTCCTTAGGCTTCACAGGCAAGCGCTTAACCACTGAGCCATCTCTCCAGCCCAACAGTGACACTCTTGAGAGCATTCTCTTTACACAGAACTCAAATAAAAATTTAGGTGGAAATCATAGTTGAATTTTTTTTAACTCTACATGTGTGCATGTGTGTGTGTGTGTGTGTGTGTGTGTGTGTGTGTGTGTGCACATGCCACTGCATGAATGTGGAGCTCAGAGGACAACTTCAAGGTGTCTGTCCTTCACCTTCTTTGAGACATGGACTCTTGCTGCTGCAAAGGAACTACCAGGCTGCAAAGAAATGTCAGACTTGCTAGCCCAGGCACCTCAGCTTCCACTGGCTCTACCTCCCATAGTCATAGATGGATGTTGAGATCACAGAGCACTGCTTTGCATCTGGTTTTATGTGGGTGTTGGGGAATTGAACCCAAGCCAAGTAGCTTTGTCACAAGCAAACACTTCTCCAGCCTCAGAAGTCAGTTTGCATGAAAGTAGTTTTTCTGGTGAATTCAGAAGATGTTTAACAAATTATAAAGCACTAGAGAAAGAAAGCTCCCATCCAAAAATATGGTGTTTTTATTCCCCAAAACGCTGGTCAGCTTGCAATTTTCAAAGGCTCATCTACTACCATTCAGATAAAGGACTCTTTTTTTCTCTGAGCCTCCCTGTGGTCTATAAATGTATGGCCAAGAGATTGTTAGCTGCTCTGACAGCATCCAATAAGGATTATAAGTCACAATAAGCACAAACTTAGTTATGCCATTATTTGGCTTTAAATGCCAAATGTAATGTGATGTAAAATAATTAAGGATCGCATCACATCGTGCCTGGAGTTAAGATTAGTAGGGATCTTTTCTTTTTACTGTGGTATTAAGGATGTTCACTTTGTTACCCACTTTTCATCTCCAGAACTTCCCTTCTTCCCAAGCTGAGGCTGGACACCCATTAAACTAATTCACCATTCACCCCTCCCACCGGTCCCTGGAGACTACCATTTTTACTGTTTTTAAACAGGAATGTTTTCAGGGAGTTTCAAGTAAAACTACCATTTCTCGTTGTCTTATGTAAGCTTTTCAATTAATATAAGATCCCCATAAAAAGTCCTGAAGTAATTGGAATTTTTTTCGGTTTATGTAAGTGGACAAACGTCATGCAAGGTTCCATGACACGCAGTGTCAGACATACAACAGTGGGTGTATGTTCTTGGTGGAAAACAAGGAAAGGATGGGGTGAGATCAGTTAGTACAGTTTCTTTTTTTATTTTTAATTTTAATTTATTTATTAGAGACACACACAGAGAGAATAGATGTGTCAGGTCCTCTAGCCACTGCAAAAGAACTCAAATGCATGTGCCACCTTATACATCTGGCTTATGTGGGACCTGGAGAATTGAACCTGGGTCTTTAGGCTTTGCAGGCAAGTGCGTTAACCACTAAGCCATCTCTCTAGCCCCAGTCAGTACAATTTCTATGTAATCACTCAGCTAGTCATCCTGCTGACCCAAAGGAAAGTCTGTGCACATGGGAGACTGTTAGCTCTAATGTGATGCTCACATAATCTTTTATTAGTCTTTGATTAATATTTAAGTAACAAGGATACAATCAATGCTTGTTTTAGAACATCTGGAAAATATAAAGAATATAAAGAAGAAAAGAAATATCAATTTTAACTAATATTCTGTTGCCCCAAAACAACCAATACCAATATTTTTTAGTTTAAAACATTTTATATGACTTTACTTTAATTAAAAAAAAAGAACTTTCAAACGAAACTGAGGGATTGAAGTTCAGATAACTGCTCCTTTGAAATAAGAGCTACTGATTTCTAATTAAATCAAATTACTAATTAAAAGTTAAAATCAATCAACCATTAAGAAATTAGTGATTCACTTTTTCTATTAGAAAAGTGAATTGTTTCTTAGTGACCACAGGCTTATATTTCAGTTAGCAAGGCTTAGTTCACCGTCTTTTTTTCTAGTAAAGGACATGGATAATCAAACAGAAATACCCCGGGAACAAAACAAAACCTAATTCTACCTGCAGGGCTGTTCTCCTGGAGAAAGTGAAATTAAAAAAAAAAAAAAAGTCTGGGCTGGAGAGATTGCTCAGCGGTTAGGGCACTTGCCTTCAGAGCCGAACAACCCCAGTCCCCATGTAAAGCCAGATGCACAAAGTGGCACATGCATCTGGAGTTCCTTTGCAGTGCCTGGAGGCCCTGGCGCACCCATTCTCTCTGTCTTTCTCCTCTTTCTCTCTCTGTGCTTGCAAATAAATGAATAAAAGCATATTTAAAAACTGAAATCTGTAAGGAACACAGTCCACGAAGTCACAAATCACTCTCAGAAAGAACAGTAAAGCATTCAGCAGAGAAATGGTCACTGGCCCTCCTCCCCTACAACGGGCTAGAATTCAGAGGACACAGAGGAGATGGCGGCATGGCTGGACCCTCCCCTCGCCATGGAGGCCGAGTTTCCGTTGATTCAGACACCAGTGTTTATGTGTCCCATTGGTTGCTCATGTATCCACTGGATTTTCCTGTGTTTCCTATTTAGATAAGATTGCCCTTCAGGTAGCATTACTTCTCTAGAGTCTCACTGTCTGTCTTCTCTGATTGACCTGGAGAAGCTGAAGTCTTCACTATATATGGGCCATACCATCGTTTTCTCTCTCATGGTTAATTACTTGCTCATGAGAAACTGAAGATCCACTTATGCCGGGCTCCGCCGGCGGGGCAGGTAGTGCCGAGGGAAGGACCAGGCCCGCTGGTTCCTCCCGAGGGGCTGAGGAGGAGATGAGCGTCCGACGACTCAGACCTCTCCTGGCCACCGGAGAAAAACCACACTGAGTCGGGAGTCTTGTCGAAGCAGGAACTCGATTTATTGCTATGAACAGTTGCCTATATAATGTTGGGGGTGAAGGCGGGGATTGTAGGATGGTGGGGAAAGGTAAGGGCCAATAGTAAACTGTGACTATTGAAATGATAATTCTAACTCCCATGTGGAGGTAGCAGGTAAGAAGCCATTAGGCGTCTTGCTGAGTCACGTCTGGCCAGAGGCAGATCACCAAACTTTAGCTAGGCTCAGGAAGTTCCACTAGGCCTCACACCTGGGCCTTTAGAGGCCAGCATCTCCCCCTTTTGTTTTTGTAAGAGCATTAGTCACCATGGCCCCTGTTTTAGGTTGTCCCCCTCTGGGGGTCTTAACCGTCATTGGGTACCAGGTGTTTAGCTCAGAGCATTTATCATGGCCCCTGTCTTAGGTTGTCTCCCTCTGGGGATCTTACCCGTCACTGGGTACCATGTGTTTAGCTCGGTGAGAACCCACCCCATGGCCTGTCTTAGGTTGTCCCCCTATGGGGATCTTACCCGTCATTGGTCACATGGAGGGCAGAGGAGGTGGCAGTGGGTCATCTGAGGAACTTAATTCCTGAGTTTCCAGCCTGTATTTTGACCTGATGAGGTTTTATTGCCTCTAGCCATTGGTGAATAAATTGTGTAATCTTATTAATTACACAAGGCCCGACAGTGAGGATAAGGAGAAGGAGAAGGAGGGGGAGGGGCCCAAGTAGAGGCAGAAGGTAGGGTAAGAAGTCATGTAAGCCCGTCCACAGCAGGTTGTCCTGGAGATCCCGCTGCCACCTCTCCAAGTCTTCCTGGAGCCTCTTAATCTTGTCCTGGATGATTCCTGATTTATTGGCATAAAAGCAGCATTTTTCCTGTAAAAACAAACATACGCCTCCTTTTTCGGCCGTTAGTAGGTTTAGTCCTCTCCTGTTTTGTGGGACTACCTCAGCCAGGGACTCTAGCTGTTGTTGAAGATAGGTCTCCCTCTGATACAGGGAGGGCCTCATTTCCAGGGATGATATTTACATCTGGGATTAAGGTGGCTGGGGCACAAAGGCCCGTCCAATTGGTGGGCAGAAAGTCATAGGCCATCCCGCCTCCACAAACATAAACCATTCCAGAAGGTGGGCAGCATTGAGCATTGGGATCAGCTGTGTTAAAAGTACAGAAGGAAGGATGAATGTATCCCATATCTATACTGGAATTATTAGGGGAAGGCGGGGCCCAAATGCAAGTTCCAGGGGAAACATTGGGAAAAGCTGGATGGGGATGGGGAAGGTGGCTGAGTAATGTTTTAAGGTCGTACAGGCAACTGTACTGCAAGCAGTCAGGGAGGCCCAGATCGGAGGCAAAGCCAGCAATCCTCCACAAGGGAGGGAATTGTTTAGTTTAGTAGGGTGAAGGACCATTTTAGGAACAGTCCTCAGGGGTGGGACACTCCCTAGAGAAGTGACTGTCAGTGTCCTCTTGTTGGGACAAATATTTTAGGTCTCTCCTGGTACCCAAATGGGTCTTTTTTCATCTTGAGGGAAGACACATCCAAACCCTCTCCCTGCTGTGAGGAGCGGATCAGGCCCTCTCCAGGCCCCAGTCAATGGGTCCCTCCATCTTACCCAGATAGAACTGTAGGTAATGGATGAAGACCAATGTTTTTGAAAAGGGGAGAGTTGTTTATCTTCTTTAGAAAAGTTTAAAATATTTAGGGTAAATAATGTCTTTTTTAGTTGGTCATGTGGGGGTAAGGATTTTCCCTTTTGTTTTTGTAATTGAGACTTGAGAGTCTGATTATATCTTTTAACGATAGTTTGGCCCCGGGGGTTGTATGGGATGTCTGTAGAATGTGAGATTTTTCAGTTCTGGAGAAAATCTACAAAGGCCTTGCTTACGAAGTAGGGGCCATTATCTGTTTTAATTTGATCAGGCAGCCCAAGAGTGGCAAAACATTGAAGCATATGACTAATGGCATGTTTAGATTTTTCCCCGGCATGTGCTGATGCCCAGCAGGCACGGGAAAAGGTATCAACTGAAAGAAAAATATATTTAAGTTTCCCAAATGGAGAATAGTGTGTGACATCAATTTGTCACAGATGATTAGGGCGTAGCCCTCTAGGATTGTTTCCTGTAGTTTGAAGGGGGGGTACTTGGAGGAAGGGCTGACAGGACTTACAAGTCCGGACAATTTTTTTAAGGTCCTTGACTGGTACCTGTGGAAACCTGTGTTTGAGACCTCTCCAGTTGACATGGGTCAATAAGTGGAAGCGTGTAGCTTCTGTAATAGTATTACACTGAGGCATAGAAGCCATTTTATCAGCCAAATTGTTTCCTCGAGAAAGAAATCCCGGTAAGTTTTGATGACCCCTGAGATGTTGAAGAAAAATGGGGTTAATTTTTTGTTTGAGTAGGGAACGAGCTTGAATCATCAGAGGAGATATAGGGTTGGAGTCCAGTCTAATGTGGGCCTCAACCAGGTTGGGTAATAAATTAACAACATAAAGGCTGTCAGAAAATAAGTTAAATGGCTCTTGAATAGTGTCCAAAGCTAGAACGACAGCAAATAGTTCTTTGAATTGTGTTGACCCCTCAACCTCATGAGAGACTGACTTTATGGGCATAGGCTCTTTTTCCTGTTTTAAGGGAGGGTAAACGACTAGGGAAGCCCCCAGGTGCCCTCCATCAGTAAACACGGTAAGAAAGTCAGGGTTAGGTTGAGACAGAAAAAGCCTGGGGGGCTTCCATTCTAATCTGGAGAAAGAACTCATCTATTTGTGGGGGCCATAATGGCAATCAATTTTACCTAGAAACCCCTCGAGAGCCATAGTAACTTTATTATTATTTCTCTGAAGCCAGGTGAAATCTGTTATCTTAAAGGGGGTGACAATAAGGTGAGGTTCTGTGCCAAACAACCGGACAGAGGTGTCTCTGTCCTTGATAATGTAATCAGCAACCTGGTTGGTTATAGAATAAACTCTGGGGACCCCACCAATAGAGAGGTGGACCCATTGGATGGGTTCACCTTCCTGGGCCAACAGTGCAGTGCATAATGTTTCCCCAGAGAAAATGTAGAGGGAAATGGGCAAATCAGGATTGAACCTCTTTAGGGTCACAGTATTTATAGCCTGTTGTACCTTACGAAAAATTTGTTGATGACAAGGGGACAAAATTACCTGAGAGGAGAAGTTAAGGTCCTTTAGGAGGTCAAATAAAGGGGACAGTTCTTCAGTAGTTATGGGTATCCAAGGCCTCATCCAATTAATTTCTCCCAAAAGCTTCTGGAGTTGAGGCAAGGTGTAAGAATCCTGAATATAAAGTTGTGGTTTAACAGGTGAAACTGTATCTAGGGTAAGGATCGAGCCCAAGATCTTAAAGGGAGGCACAGTTTGAACTTTTTTCGGAGCTACTTTAAAGCCGTGAGTATGTAGGATAGTTAGACATTGGTGGGTAAGGTCCTGGAGTGTGGAGGAATCTAGGCACCCAAGAATAATATCATCCATGTAAATATAAAACAGGGTATCAGGGAGATTGATAAGAGAAGAGAAAATGGATGACAGGTAATATTGACAAATGGGTGGGCTATTTGTCATGCCCTGAGGTAAGACAGTCCATTCAAATCTCCTATCTGGGCCACAAAAATTAACAGCAGGTACAGAGAATGTAAATTTTTCCATGTCTCCTGGATGGAGAGGGATAGAGAAGAAGCAATCTTTAATGTCAATGATAGTAATATGGTATATATTGGGAATAGCTGGGATCCATGGGAGTCCCCTCTGGGGAGTTCCGAAGGGGATCATGCGTTCATTGATCTTTCTTAAATCATGTAAAAATCTCCAGGACCCATTAGGCTTTTTTATGACAAAGACAGGAGAGTTCCAGGGACTAGTGGAGGGACGAATATGTCCGGCCTCCAACTGTTGATCAATAAGTATGTGGAGTTGGTGTAACTTAGAAGAAGGGAGAGGCCACTGCTCAACCCATACAGGATCCCCCGGTCTCCACTGGATTTTAAATGGGGGGGGCTGGGCAGTGGCCCTTAGAATTGGGGGTGTTTATTGGAGTACTTTTGTCTGAGTTGCTCAAAGTAAGGGTCATCTCTATAATTGGGATGATATTTCCTCCCTTCCTCAGACTGTTGTTGATATTCTTTTTTATCTAGCAAATCATTATAAAAGGCCTTATGGTCAGTAGTGATGAAAGCCTCAGCATCTCCAAGGATGTCTTGCCCCAGTAAGTTAGCAGTGAGCCCAGTCACCACGAGAGGGCGGACTTTTCCCCTGTCCCCACCTGGGTCAGTCCAAGGGAGCCACATGGCAGTCTCCCAGGAGGTGGATTGCCCACCAATTCCCAGTAGGGGAGGGCCGGGCACAAGCTGCCAGGAGGGGGGCACTTCCTCCTTTTTCAGGACCGTTCGGTCCGCTCCAGTGTCAATGAGAAGTTTGAATTTTTTATTGTCAATATTCAAAATAATTTTGGGTCTAAGGCCGGAGACCAGGGGGACGGTCCAATAGGCTTTGATGGTCTCTTTCCCCTTATTTAACGGGGCTGGGGGAAGCCCCTGGAGGAGTTTAAAGGCTTTCCCTGTATGTTAAACTTTCATTTACATTCCTTAGCCCAATGAAACCCTTTATTGCATTTAGGGCAAAGGGTGTGAGGGGCGTTGGTCGTCCCCCCAGAGCGCGGAGGAGGCTTTGTCCTGTTGGGGCACTCTTTTTTAAAGTGGCCCTCGTCCCCGCATCCAAAACATGTTAAGTTTTTAGAATTTAACTGTAATGTACAGATCGTATTGGCCAAATCTCTCTGTTTATTTTCCTGAAGGGCGGCAGCCATGGCCCTAGCCTGATGGGAGATAGTGTCAACGTCCTTGGTGGCTACAATCCATCTACTCATGGAGTTGTCCTTGAGACCCGCACAGGCGAGGCGGTGATCGGCTGTCATCCCATCCCAGACCAACATTTTAGTAAACTGATCCCGTAATGCCCCTGGGGGAAATTTTCTTTGGAGACTTTTTTCCACCCTATCTATAAATGTAGCCAAATCCTCAGATGGTTTTTGAGTAATACTCATAAGGGGAGTTTTAGAGGGTCCCTCATCAAGTTTTTTCCATGCCGCCAAGCCCAGTGCCCTGACCTGGTCCCTATATGGGTCAGGTATAGCCGCCTGTTGAGTGCCTGTAGCATATTGATCAGAGGTACCAGAGAGCATCCCAAAAGTTATTGGCACAGGGGGCTGTTGATTTTGGTTTCGTTCTGCCTGTGCATGGCATTCATCTCTAAAAAAGGCACACCACTTAATGTATAGGGGACCTGACAAGACAGCCCTGACTAGATTTTTCCAATCTTGGGTTGTACAAGGTTGATGGGCAAGTCCCTGTAATAGGGTCTCAGCCCAAGGAGAGTTGGGTCCATCCTCTGAGACCGCCTTTTTAAGCTCCTTAAGGTCCTGAGCTTCCCACGGATACCAGGCAGCAGGGCGATTGCCCCCAGGATTTAGATTGACGGGAAATAAAAAAGTAGCTTTATTTTCTGACGGCTTGGCTGCCGAATATGAAGGAGGGGCTGAAGGGGTCTCGGCGGCCGAATATGAAGGAGGGGCCGAGGGGGTCCAGAAAGGGTTAGTTGATGGAGGAGGTCCCCCGGAAGGCCAGGGAGCACTCTCAAAGGGATCAAGTGAGGAGCATAAAGATGCATCCTTTTGGGGTTTTTTTAAAGCTGTATCTCCAGGAGGAGTAGCTGGATTAGGCTGTATATTATCTTTTTCTTCTGTCTTTTGTTTATGTTTGGTTGGCCTTGGAGGGAAGCAGGCCTTGAGGGCTGAGATCATAGGGAGGACCCCTGAGGGGGGTATTTGACCCTTCTCCACATGTGCCCGACAAACAAGGGCCTCTACCCTATCCCACGTGTCCCAACCAAAGAGATTTCCTTCCGGCAGCCATGGCGCCAGTTTGAGAAGGCAATCCCAGGTCTGTTGAGTCTGATTATCAGTCAAATTAAGCCCTCTACTCTTTAGGAGTGCCCTGAGAGATTCTAAGGCAGGATTGGATTTACAGTTAGACTGTCCCACATTATAAAGTTGAGAGAAAAATGTCCATAAAATTAGGGCAATAGCAACCCACATACACATGAGTACAATACAACCACAAGGATCCAAAAGATAGGTAAACATGCTGTACAAAAGCCGCAGATGTAGCTTGTCTGTAAACTAAAAGTGAAAGGAAAGAGAAAGAGAACAAAGAGATGTTGATCAACAAGTACAGGTTATAGAAGCAAAGTTTAGCACATTAAATATAAAGACTACTTATGGGGGTACGCTCACCCGCATATGTACACCGATTGACCTCCTCAACGAATGTCTCTCAGGGGGCACTAGTCTGCCGGATTCCAAGAGCCCCACGTTGGGCGCCAGATGCCGGGCTCCGCCGGCGGGGGCAGGTAGTGCCGAGGGAAGGACCAGGCCCGCTGGTTCCTCCCGAGGGGCTGAGGAGGAGATGAGCGTCCGACGACTCAGACCTCTCCTGGCCACCGGAGAAAAACCACACTGAGTCGGGAGTCTTGTCGAAGCAGGAACTCGATTTATTGCTATGAACAGTTGCCTATATAATGTTGGGGGTGAAGGCGGGGATTGTAGGATGGTGGGGAAAGGTAAGGGCCAATAGTAAACTGTGACTATTGAAATGATAATTCTAACTCCCATGTGGAGGTAGCAGGTAAAAAGCCATTAGGCGTCTTGCTGAGTCACGTCTGGCCAGAGGCAGATCACCAAACTTTAGCTAGGCTCAGGAAGTTCCACTAGGCCTCACACCTGGGCCTTTAGAGGCCAACACACTTAGATAGCAAGTATAGAACATATATATATATATATATATATATATATATATATATATATATATACATATATATATATATATATATATATTGCAGAATATTTGGAAAATTCAAAAGAATAGAAAGAAAAAAATGTCAACCATGACATCCCATGGTCTCAAGATATTAAAAACTACTATATTTAAGTTTTTCTTTAATGGAAGAAAAACTTGGGAATTAAACTGAGGATTCAAATTTCTGGCTCAAATCTCATTTGTTTTTAATATTTTACTTTTTTATTTTTACTTGTTTATTTGAGAGAGAGAAAGAGGCAAAGATACAGAAAGAGAGAGAGAATGGGTGCGCCAGGGCCTCCAGCTGCTCTAAACAAACTCCAGATGCATGCGCCACCTTGTGCATCTGGCTTACGTGGGTCCTGGGGAATTGAACCTAGGTCCTTTGGCTTTGCAGGCAAACACCTTAACCACTAAGCCAACCCTCCAGCCCATCAAATCTCAGGTTTTGTTGTTGTTTTGTTTTTTTAGTTTTTTGAGGTAGAGTTTCACTCTGGTCCAGGCTGACCTGGAATTCACTATGTAGTCTCAGGGTGGCCTCGAACTCACTGCGCTCCTCCTACCTCTGCCTCCTGAGTGCTGGGATTAAAGGTGTGCGCCACCATGCCCGGCTCAAATCTCCTTATTTATTAAAGATATTTTTCACCAAGCCCTGTTTCTCACTATTCTAAATGGGACTAAACCTAGTCCACGCACCTGGAATTTTTTCCTTTGTTTCCAGCCCTATCCCTCTGTTTGCTCAATTTCAATTTTACTACAGTATATTGTAATTTAAAAAAAATAGAAGAGCCATATTCCTATAGATCTTTAATTTTCCCTCAGAAAATAGATTAAAATACTTTTCTATCACCAGTTTACAGGCCTTGTTTCTCTTTCTTTTTTTTTTTTTTTTCACTCTAGCTCAGGCTGAGCCGGAATTCACTATGCAGTCTCAGGGTGGCCTCGAACTCACGGCGATCCTCCTACCTCTGCCTCCTGAGTGCTGGGATTAAAGGCGTGCCCCACCACGCCCTGCGGGCCTTGTTTCTTTTATCTTCCAGCAACCCAACAAGCATGAGGGAAGCTGGCTGCCATCTTGATCGCTGGGCTGTTGCTGGTCATTCTTCCTCTGCCCTGTGAGCTTTTAGGCTTGTCTCATAACTCATAAACATAAATTCTAGGGTCATAAATTTCACCAGGAAGTAGCCAGATATGTCCTTTTTTTTTTTTTTTTTTTTTTTTTTTTTCATTATTCTACTTAAATCCCAAAGACTCAAGGTTGATCCCGTTCAGGAAAACATTCCCTTCTTCACCGGAGCGCTCGTGGCCGTCTTCTCCTCATGGGTCTTAGTGTGGGACATGTTGGCCCTTTTGACCCCTCTTCTATGTTCCTAACTTTTCTCTTGTATTTTCTGTCATAATTTTCACCTACACCCAGAGGTTTTCCCCAGTTTGGGTCTTTTGGGACGTAACTACTTTTGGGACGTAGCTCATTTTTGTGTGTCATATCAGGCATATGACATCTTCCGTCGCATGGGGCTGTTTGTCCTCTCCGTTGTGGCTACAAACACTCCCAACCCTGCTAGGTCGTTAGATCAATATAGATCACCTATGCAAAGCTAGCAGTGTGAGAGGGTGGATCACATGAGCCAATTCCAATATCAGACCTCTAATACCAGCCTCGGCCAAGCACTGTCTCAGCCTTCAGGGATCCCCCCAGGCCCCATCCCTACTCCTCGGTTCCATGTAAGACAGTATAACACACCTTCTGCTTATCACACTAAGCATGCCATTCCACAGTTCCCGGTCTCCATGACGGCTGAAGCTCCCTGAAGGTAAACATGGTGCCTCCTTTTACATTTGCCTCCCCAGTGCACTCCACAGGGACTGGCATGAGATGTGTAATACAGATTGGAAAAGGGAGTGAAGGAATGAAGAAGAGAGGGAGCTTGATGTTGACCTTGGAAACAGGTGTACTGCATTTCTTAGCCACTGGCCTCTTATTTTTTTTATTTATTTGTTTCACAGCTAGAGAGAGGAAGGGAGGGAGAGAGAGAGAGAGAGAGAGAGAAAATGAGAATGGGCACGCCAGGGCCTCTAGCCACTGCAAACAAACTCCAGATGCGTGTGCCACCTTGTGCATCTGGCTTACATGGGACCTGGAGAGTCGAACCTGGGTCCTTAGGCTTCACAGGCAAGGGCCTTAACCACTAAGCCGTCTCTCCAGCCCAATTGGCCTCTTTTGCAAGTTAGGTGAAGCTCTGGGAAGGGTGTTTCACCCAGAAGGGACAATAATGTGAAGGCTCAAAGGTAAACTGGAAAGTGATGTGGGGCTGGGGGACTGATGGAAGTTGCTCACAGAGGGTTGTCAATGATTACTTCATCCACACAAGACCTCTCTAATCTCTGCTAGGTCCTGTTGTGCGGAAGGGCAATCTGATCACAGAGCTCTGTAATTGTGACCAGTCGGGGAGTAGAAGTCTAAATAAAGATGTTCTATTTGCACAGAAATGCTGGTGTCTCCATTCTGTAGGTGTCAGTAGAGGTTTCTTTATGGTTCTATAAAATCATGATTTAGTCTACGCCAGCCTTCTTGGCAAATGCACGCTAAAAGAGCTGCATGCATTTCTATTAAGTAGCATTCATTGTTCACAGGAACACTTCAAAACCCCAGATAGCTTGGGCTGCAGCTCTGAAGAAGTGTTCTCTGGCTTCTGCTGCCTGTTGGGAGCTTGGAAAGAGTGACGCTGCCCCCTCCTTCCCCGCCGGCGTAGGGCTATGCCACTCACTGAACTGCTTCCTTTCCTTTGTCGATGCTTCAGTTTGATCACCACCTACAGGTCCTCCCAGAGGTTGGAGAACTTTACCTACAATTTCCAGCAACTTCTTTAAAAAAAAAAAAAAATCAGTACTGGAGAGATGGCTTAGCAGTTAAGGCACGTGCCTACGAAGCCTAAGGACCCAGATTCGATTCCCCAGAACCCACATAAGTCAGATGCACAAGGTGGCACATGCTTCTGGAATTCGTTTGCAGTGGCTACAGGTCCTGGTGCACCCATTCTCTCTCTGCCTATCTGCCTCTTTCCCTCTCTCTTTCTATCCCTCTCAAATAAATCAATAATATTTCATTTTTTTAAAAATCTACTAGTCGTTGGAACTAGGTCCTCAAGTCTTGCTCAGTGAAAATTAACCTGTTTCTTTTGATATGTGTTATGCTGTCCACAAAGTAGATGTTTGACAAATATTTGCAAAAAGGGTAAAAAAAAAAATTGACAGAGGAATTAGGGAGATAGATCAGCAGTTAAAGGTGCTTCCTTGCAAAGCCTGACTGTCCAGGTTCAATTTCCCCAGCCACTCACACTCACATAAAGTCAAATAGACATTTGTTTGCAGTGGCAAGTGACCCTGTTATACTTGCACACCCACACACACACACACTTAAATAAATAAACTGATTAGTTAATTAATTAATTTTTAAATGTAGCAAGAATTAAAGAAGAGATTGGGTTTGCTGGTTTGCCTTTCCTGGAGTTAAGAGCCAAGGAGCACATTTGCCGACAATTATCCGGGTAAGTGCAGGCCTTTGCTTTGGATCATAGGTCATTTACTCTTCCCTTCTTAACCATTTTCAATCCCACTGTATCCTGCACAGCCGTCTCTCAGCTCTGAGGGTACTTCATTCCAGGATACAGAAGGTCACAAAATACATCTCAGTAGGATCCTTTCATTTGTCCACAAGTCGAGATTGTCTAGGAAATATGACATACCCAGGTGTCTTACTTCTCACCTGCTAAGTCAGAGACCCTCCAAGGTCACATCCATCACATCCTGCTTCTCAGCATCAATTTAGTTTTTTTTTTTTTTTTTTTTTTTAAATGAATGTGAGGCCTGCAGAGAGATAGATGGCTTGCCAGTTAAGGTGCTTGCCTGCGAAGCCTAAGGACCCATGTTTGGTTCTCTAGATACAAGGTAAGCCGGATGCAAGCGCAAGGTCGCACATGCCCACTAGGTGGTGCAAGCGCCTGGAGCTCGATTTCAGTGGCTGAGGCCCTGGCGCGCCAGTTGTCTCTCTGCGTCTCTCTCATGCACTCTCTCTAAAATAAAATAAATAAATAGAAAATAAAATGGATGTGGGTGATCCATTAGCAGTGTGGGAATAGATGCATGATGCTATGAAACAGGATATTCTCAGATGTGGGACTCAGAAGCTATCTGGCAAGGATCCATGCAGTGCCAGGTTAGCCTAACAAGAAAGTGAGGTCTGGAAATGCTTAGAGTCTGAAGTCCCTGTCATCAAGTGGTGCGTTCCTGGCAGCCCTTGCAGTCGTCAGGGTTGAAGTCACAAGGAGAGAAGGATGGCCTTAGGGTGACACTGGCAGTGATGCAAAGGTCCTCAAATTGCTGACTCTCCGCTGGATCTGAGCTTCTGGGTCAGTGGGGAGGAGCACCCTATCGGCTGGAACCTTCCCAGGAGCTCTTGAGGAGATAGATGTGTGATGTCTACTGACAGGCTTCTCTGGAGGCTGGAGCCAGAATCATAGTGACGTGGTTGAGAGATGCAGAATCCTGAGTTGAATTCAGAATTTTAAAATAAGAATCTAGGGCTGGAGAGATGGTTCAGCAGTTAAGTCGCTTGCCTGCAAAGCCTAAGGACCCATGTTTGACTCTCCAGATCCCATGTAACCCAGATGCACAAAGGGGAAGCAAGCTCAAGGCTGCACATGCCCACTGGGTAGCGCAAGCGTCTGGAGTTCAATTGCAGTGGCTGAGGCCCTTGTGTGCCACTTTTCTCTCTCTGTCTGTGTCTCTCTCTAAAATAATTTTTTTTAATTAAATAAAAAATCAGAACCTAGAGAAGGAAAGTGTGGGTTTTGTGTATGTTAGGCCTCAAGGCCTAATGTAGTCTTGCCTTGAGGGGATAGTAAATTTTCAAGTAATAATTGTGACTCAACCCAACATGATAGACCACTAGCATCTTGTTAAACACTGTTGTGGGCATGTGACCACTGGTCCCAAGGAGCCCACTGCCAGGGGGAAGTTACCAGGTCAGATTCCTGCAACTAGAAATCAGTTCTGACCAAGTTCACTGTTCTCAACAGAACCAGTACAGCTCCTTGTGTGAATGGGCTGGAGAGATGGCTTAGCGGTTAAGCGCTTGCCTGTGAAACCTAAGGACCCCGGTTCAAGGCTTGGTTCCCCGGGACCCACGTTCGCCAGATGCACAAGGGGGCGCACGCACCTGGAGTTCGTTTGCAGTGGCTGGAGGCCCTGGCACGCCAATTCTCTCTCTCTCTCTCTCTCTCTCTCTCTCTCTCTACCTGCCCCCCTCTCTCTCTGTCTCTTGCTCTCAAATAAATAAATAAAAATGAACAAAAAAAAATTTTAAAAAGAAAGCCTAGGGTTTCATTCAACTTGTAGCAGATGCACAGGGGGGTCAATATTGAGTGATTCTTACTCAATATTGATTGCTCGGTGTGGGATACCTGGGGGGTGTGGTATGGGAGAAGACGTCAGACTGATCCGCCACAGGTAGATTTGCTCAAATCAATGTGCCTAGCGTTTCTACCCCTAACTCACCTCCACATATCCTATCTCTTGTAAGATGGAAGACGACTGGCGTGGGCTGAAAATTGTCCCTTATATAATCCTTCGTAACTTTCTGGCAAAAGGGGCTTTGGTTTTCTCATCCAGTAGTGAAAGATTAATATTAACCTACCTCAGAGGTGAGTAATGAGAAATGACTAACTCCAGTGGCCATGGGGTATTGTTTAGGCACTGGGAAAATGCTGCTATTTAACATGTAACACATGCGTTAGAGTTACGGTAAGAATTTTTAAAATGAAATCACATTTCCCCACTGGCAAACCCAGTCATTTCTGAGTGACTTCTTCATTTTAGATTGCTTTTCTTTTTCTCCTCAAGGGTAGTAAGTTAAGAAATTCAGAAGAAAAAGTTCTTGTTTCAAAGCCTTGTAACATGAAAGTATACTTCGTTCAATTATTTCCTTCATTGTAGATCCCTGCTTCTTAAATTTGGGGTACCTTTTCAGGGAATGGTTGGTCAACAAGACGGCATTAGCTTTCAGAGAATGTACCAAAGAGACTTCAAGATATTGCATGTTTTCTTTTGTGATGTAGTCCCAAATTGTTTTCTAGAGGAAAGGTATTAGTAAGAAAAAAAAAAAAAAAAAAGGAGTAGAAAACATCTACAGGAAATGAGTGAGTTTATGCTACATGATTAATAACATACCACTCTATTTATTATCCCTACTTATAATTACCGGGGATTTCTTGGCAATATCTAAGAGGTAAATTTCTCACATATTTGTACTTGTGTTAGCAGCATTTTCACTTTGCCTACACAATACCCCATGACCATCAGAATTAGTCATTTATCATCACCCACCTCGGAGGTAAACTGATCTGTCATTATTAGATGAGAAAACCCGAGCCCAGGGACACTGACTTTGGCCTGGGAGCGCAAGGAAATCAGTCAGATCTGTGATTCCTAAACCTCTTCTCTCTTCTGAGGCAGCACGTGGGTCACCTTTCATCCCCTTCAGCGGGACATACATAGACCCAACATTTAGGAAATGTAGCCGGTTTGTATCATTGCTCTTGTGTTTAGGAAAGGAATATTCAATGCTAGTCTCCAGTAAGAACGGCATGGAGGCTGGGCAGATGACTGAGCAGTTACAGGCTCTTGCCGATAAAACCTTTCAGGCTGGCCACACCCATGTAATGCTGTATGCAAAGTGGCACTTGCATACGTGATCCCAACACGCCTACAACAACAGGAGGCAGAGCCAACAGAATTGGAAGCTTCCAGAACAGCTAGGCTGACGTGCATAGGAAGGCTGGCCGTTGGTCAGCAGCAGCAAGAGACCTATCTGGAAGACGTGGAGCACGCACACCTCCAAGTTGTCCTCTGACCTCCCCATGCTTGCCGTGGCACATCTGCCAATACACACGCACACACACACACACACACACACTCACACACAAAGACATAGAGGGCTAGACGGATGGCACTTGCCAACAGAGCTTGGTGACCTGGTTTCAACTCCCCAGTACCCACATAAAGCCAGATGCAGTGGCACATGCACGGGGAGTTTGTCTGCAGTGGCTGGAGGCCCTAGTGCACCCATTTCCTCTCTCTCTCTCTCTCCTTGCAAATAAAGTTTTAAATAACTTTTTAAGTCACTAGAGAGCTTTTAGTAAAATGCTACTGCTATCGTCTCCCTACAGAGATTTGGATTCATTTAGTCTAGGGTAAGGCCCGAGCATGAATTTGTCTTTAAAATTAGGTTTTCTAGGGGATGCTAGTGTGCAGGGAGAACACAGGATGGCGATCCGGTCAAAGCAAGCAGAGGCTCCTGGGATGCTCAAGCTCCAAACCTGATGCAACAGTCCCTCCCACCCCACAGCTGCCCACCGTCCTGCTGTGGACAGTCCCTGCCTTCTAGAGACTAGCACAGCCAGCTTAGGTTAACTCATTGTTGTGATAGGGAGGGAACGCCAGCACTGAGGAGAGATGAATGGCACTGGCAGAGGGATAAAGAGAGAAGAACCACCCATTTTATTTATTTGAGAGAGGGAAAGAGGCACAGAGAAAGAAGAGAGAGAATGGGCATGCCAGGGCCTTCGGCCACTGTAAGTGAACTCCAGACACATGCGCCCCCTTGTGCATCTGGCTTATATGGGTCCTGGGAAATTGAACCTGGGTCTTTAGTCTTCGCAGACAAGGGCCTTAACCACTAAGCCATCTCTCCAGCCCAGAGCTGGTAGATTTTGAAGTGGGATTAATTTACTGGTGGGCACTTTAAACGCAGATTGCCTTGGTTCCAATCCCAGGTCTAGCACTTAAACTCTGTGACCTTGGGGAAATTATCACAGGTAGAGCATCCTCTGATGTGAAAACTTAAAATCTGAAATGCTCCAAATCCAAATCTTTTGACCACCTACAAGACACAGTGCAAAACTCTACATTATGAAACTTTCTTTCATTCACAAAAGTACTCAAAGTATTATACAAAATTATCTGTGGCCGATGTATATACAAGGTATATGTGCAGCATAAGTGAGTACTGTTTAGACTTGTATTTTATTCCCAAGAGATCTCATTACGTATAGGAGAACCTTTCAAAATCTGAAAAACAAAATCCAAAATCCATTAACACTTTGATCCCAAATATTTTGGATAAGGGATACTCGTCTATACTTCTCAAATAACCGCTTATCTTATTTTGGAAAATAGATATAAAACTTTCAGTAACTTCTTAATCTCTGAAGACTTTTATATCTACAGATAGATGCCCACCATTACCTCTTTTCAGGGTCACTGAATCACCATTAAATGTCCATTATTTAAGGCAGGGTAACCTTCACAGGGTCATGTAGACTCAAAGACATGAGGTGACATGGGGAAATGTGAGAAGACCTCTCGCTGGGCTGAGAAGTGTAGGGTAGATGGGTGAGATCAGAGATCAGCAAACGCCCTGGACCCAAGAATGAGAACAAGGATCAGGAGAAGCAATGGGCCTGTGATAAGGGTTCAGTCAAAGAGTACGGAAGGCAACAGACACAGAAACTGTGGGGCCAAGTTCCGAGAAGGCCAGGCTCAGAAACCAGACAAGGCGCCCACGGAAGCAGGGAGGGGACTCGGGAGCAGCATGCTAGGGTGACAGCAGAGTTTCTTTGTTTTCTATCTCCTTTGAAAGCTTCTTGAGCCAAGGCAGACCTGTAAGGGAGTGTCTCAATAGGCCGTTCTGACAAGTGTGTGCTGCTTAGAAAATACTATTCGTCCATCAGAATCCTCTTTTTTTATTATTATTTGAGAGTGACAGACAGAGAGAGAAAGAGGCAGAGAGAGAGAGAGGAGAGTGGGCGCACCAGGGCTTCTGGCCACTGCAAACGAACTCCAGACACGTGCACCCCCTTGTGCATCTGGCTAACATGGGTCCTGGGGAATCGAGCCTTGAACCAGGGTCCTTAGGCTTCACAGGCAAGTGCTTAACCGCTAAGCCATCTCTCCAGCCCAGAATCCTCTTTAACACCATGGCCTGCTCTCTCTTTCTTTCTCTCTTTCCCTCCTCCTCCCCCTTCCTGTTTCTTTCTAATAAGTAAATAAATAAAATATAAAAAGGGTTGGAGAAGCCAGGCATGGTGGCACACTCCTTTAATCACAGCACTCGGGAGGCAGAGGTAGGAGGATCACCATGAGTTTGAGGCCACCCTGAGACTACATAGTGAATTCCAGGTCAGCCTGGGCCAGAGTGAGACCCTACCTTGAAAAACCAAAAAATAAAAATAAAAAAAGGTTTGGAGAGATGGCTTAGCAGTTAAGGCACTTGCTTGCGAAGTCTAAGGACCCAGGTTCAATTCCCCAGCACCCATGTAAGCCAGATGCACAAGGTGGCAACATGTCTGGAATACATTTGCAGTGGCTGGAGGCCCTGCTTGCCCATTCTCACTCACTCTCTCTCTCTCTCTCATAAAGAAACAAACATGGACTTGTTAGCACTTCCCACACGGGTTCCACAGCAGGGTTTTACTGTGGGATGCTATAAGTTAAACACATTTGCTGGGTGAATGAAATTTGGAACGGTTTTGACTAAGGTTTTCTTTCTTTTTTTTTTTCTTTTCCTTTCTTTGCATTTAATTGTTGTAAACCTTTAAGAGGAAGAGACAGTGAGATGTGTTTCCCACCTTGAACATGGAATCCTTTCTTTTTGGAATTGGAATCCCAATTCCAATCCGAGGCTTCATGGTTCTTTCGCCATTCAATGCGTGGAGCTGCCGCCAGGGGCTTTCTTCAAGGGCTGTGGAAGTTTCAGTGAACCATGGTCTCATGTCTGGACATCAACCCTTAAGTAGAGACACAAGGTGAAACCTTGGATAGAAGGAGGCTACCATTCTCCCCCGCCTAATTCATGTTCTTCCTGGCACAGAGTAGCGAATCAAATAATATCTATTTATAGAATATGTATTGCATGAATGGGGTGAGGTCATCCACACTGCACCCCAATTACTATCATCGATAGATAGCATCTCAGGGGACTGTTTGGGTTGTGTACCCAGTTGATCCGCACGTGTTGGTGAGGAGTGTTTCCATGGGTTATTATGTAAGGAACTCAGAAAAGGGAGGCAGGAGCTGTCCTAACTTGATGACTTGATTTTCTCATCTATCCAAAATGACCTCGTCATGACCCGTGTTCATCTCATTTCAAAACAGTTACGGAAATCAGTTGCCAAATTAAACTCTCTCCAAATCGAAAATGTAATCCTAATGATTCCTTTAGGAATTAAATTCAGATGTTGACAATGCTGCTAGGTCTTTTGTATCTGCTGTGAAACGCTGTGGAAATCTAGGCACATAGCAGTCAGGGCTGCTCCTATATACATTTTACAGGCACAGGCTTTGCAAATTTCGACAGAACAAGAATGGGCTATTTCTTTGCCTGTTTTATAATGGCTAATGCCTATTTTAAGCAAGTTCCCAAATAAGTAAAGCCTTTATTTCCATGCTTCGTTGCTTCTGTCTCCTAGGGTGGATGCATTCTTGTGGGAAATTTTACCTCCCCCCCACCCAGCCGTGTGCTCGCTCATCAGGCAGTACCATGATGCTCGAATGCCAAAACCATGCAGGGGATCCAGGTGTCCACCCGTCATGCCAGCACACAAGAGGATCATGAATTCAAGTATAGCCCAAACACACACACACACACACACACACACCCCACAAACCTGTGCAGCAGATTATATGAGACATAGTCTTAAATGAACCACTGCCACATGCGGGAGCTGTATCTTGTCACTGTTTGTGGCATTTCACCCATCTGCACCTGCCCTATAGCAGTTTATTTTTGGTGTTTGGAGGGTGACTGTAGAAAATTTAAAAAGCAAGCGATTTTTGGTGGCGAGGGATTAAGACTTAGCGTCACAACTGCAGTGGCAGGAAAGGAGCTAATTTGTCCAAACTGTGCCTTACATGTTATGTTCGATTGGAGGAGTTAAATGAAAGTCCTATGGTTATACGTAATAGTGTCTAAAACCACAGTGACCATATTTTTCTTAAATCGGTGTCATGATACAATTCTAAAGATTTTGCGTATTTTTAAAAACTGCTTACAGAAACAATCTTCAACCAGCAAGAGGATTAGACCACAGTTTTAGATGAAACAAATCAGTGTTGAAAAACTTATTCGAAATCATGGCTTTTTGGGAACTCGGGTCTCTGGCTGTCTCTTCCCTGTGCCTTGAGAGAGAAAAGAGCCTTGGAAGTTCGCGCTGTTTGCCAAGTGTGTCAAGAGTCCTGGTTGTCCCCGAAGACAGCTGGCACACCCAGACAAAGTCATTTGCTCTGACTTATTTTTTTTTTTTTTTCTTGGTAAAGAAATAGCAACTACTTGCCAGCCTGCTGCTTTGCAGGAAGCCAACAACGCGTTTGCATAATGAATCTGTCATTTTTAATCACTATTCAGTGTAAATTGTTACCGGCAGAGAGTAAAAGCCTCTGTTTACAGGGAGACCTGAGGCAATGAGAGAAACAGCCAAAAAAGAAAATATTTACACTAACTTTAGCTACCGATTATAATGTCGACCTCTTGATTAGAGAGCAAGTCACATATGCTAGGAATACTCAGCGGTTTGGAGATAAATAATTTTGCATTTCTAAAGGGTAACTAACCAATGTACTTCTAGCTACCCCAAAATCTAGTGTATGAAGAAAATTTTGGTGCCCAGTTGAAGAGTGCAGGTACCCAAAACTGTTCTTCTGAAATGTGTGACCAGACGGATGCAATTCTGGGATCTGCTATTTCCTGGTTCATTCAAATCACAATGGTGCTGTTAAGAACCTTCCAGAGCTACAGGACTCTACTGTCCTTTACGTTCAATGACAAGAACAGCAAATGTATCAATCTGCTAATGCTTTCTGCTCCTGGTTGAATGTCCCTACTGGGCTACTGAGTCCCCCATCAGTGTTTGTCTGTTCATCCTTCAATAATATTCTCCAAAGTCCTGTAAATGCAAGTGGTTCAGCCTTTGTGAATTGGGTTATCTGATTCCTCTTCACCCATCCCCCGTGGCTAATTTTGTTTGAAATTTCACAGTGCTTCTAAATTTATATATGTAAACAAAGAGGGACACACTTTTCCACAAGTCACTTATTAGAGTCAAAATTAGAAAGAGTTTTTAACCTTCGTACAGTTGAGCTGGTGAAAGATGCTATTGTAGGTGGGTGTTGGAAGTGTTCGTAAGCATTTCAGAAAAAAGAAAAAAATAGGGGAGGGGGAAGATTTGCATTCCCTTCTAATGGCAGCTGCCTGTTTTAGTTCTGTGAAGCTTTGGTCAGGATGAACGGGTGCCATTTCCAGGGTAGTCTGCCTCAGTACTTAGCCAAGAGAAGGAAAATGACTTTCCACTATTAGGTTATGGAGACACCCAGAGTATCTTCACTCAGAGGCTTGTAGGTCATGTGTTGCCATTTGCATTATTTAGGAACAGGGTATAAGGCACATCAATAGGGGCAACACTAATGCTTCAATAGTAAGAAACATTGAAATACAGATTTAGCCAGGCGTGGTGGAGCACGCCTTTAATCCCAGTACTCGGGAGGCAGAGGTAGGAGGATCACTGTGAATTTGAGGCCACCCTGAGACTACATAGTGAATTCCAGGTCAACCTGAGCTAGAGTGAGACCCTACCTCGAAAAACCAAAAGAAGAAGGAGGAGGAGGAGGAAAGAAAAAGAAAAACAGATTTAAGTAAGCTGGGCACAGAACTTCCAGTTTAAACTGGACGCTTGTCACAGGGCACTTGAAATGCAGATGTTGTGTTAGCTTTCTGTGGTTGTTTCTATAGCTACTATAAATCGAGAGGTTTCAAAGAATAAACTGATTGCTTTATAGTCCTAGTGGTCAGAGCCTAAATTGGGTCAGCCGATCAATCTTCCTATCCAGAGATGCTAAGGGCGGGTATGTTTCTTGTCTTTTTTTTTTTTTTTTCGGGTTTTTCAAGGTAGGGTTTCGCTGTAGTCCAGGCTGACCTGGAATTCATTATGTAGTCTCAGGGTGGCCTCGAACTCACGGTGATCCTCTTACCTCTGCCTCTCAAGTGCTGGGATTAAAGGCATGCGCCACCACACCCGGCTTGTTTCTTTGTCTTTTCTGGCTTATAGAGGTGGCCTGCTCTCCTTTAACTCATGGCCCACACAGTGTAGATGCCCCTTCCATCCCCACATGGCCTCCTCTGACACTCCTCCTATACACGCACCTTTAACACCATGGGGATAATCACGCCCCTCTTTCCACCTCAGAGTCTTAATCTCGGCACATCTGCCAAGCCATTTTCTTTTTTTAAAAAAGCAGCTACTTCTCTTTTTTTTTAAATATATTTATTTATTTATTTGAGAGCGACAGACAGAGCGAGAAAGAGGCAGAGAGAGAGACACAGAGAGAATGGGCGCGCCAGGGCCTCCAGCCACTGCAAACGAACTCCAGATGCGTGCACCCCCTTGTGCATCTGGCTAAGATGGGTCCTGGGGAGTTGAGCCTCGAACCGGGGTCCTTAGGCTTCACAGGCAAGTGCTTAACCGCTAAGCCATCTCTCCAGCCCGTGCCAAGCCATTTTTGCCTCACGTTGCAACATAGTCACAGGTTCCAGAGATTAGCATGAGGCGCGCTTGGGTGGAGAAGTGGGGACATGATTCCGTTCACCACCGACAGGAACATCACAGATTAAGTTAATGTTCTCTTTCCCATCAGTGTTCTCACTGGCCTTTCAGGAGTTTTGAAGGAACGTGTGACAGCAGTGGGCCTCAGGTGTGCACTGTGAAGTTGAGCATGCTCTCCTGTGGCAAGTCTTCCTGTGACAACAAGGCCTGCCACCGCTGTGGAATCGGCGGTGTCCGTGAACGTCTTCCGGGCTGACGGTTGACTCACTTACCACCAGAGTCTTAGCAAGCGTAGTGTTGAACACGCTGCAAAGAATCAGGAGAGGTGGTGGTGGCCACCAGCGCCCCGGCGTGAAGCAGTTCAAATGCTGAATCTGCCCCTTCCGAGGCACATGACGTTGCGTCCCTTCCTCGTTTTCACTCTCGCAACTTCTGACTTCCAGAGTTGCTATGAAATTAGGAAAATAAAATATGCAAAGTGCTGGGAGTGTAAGCTTTTGGTGAGTCCTCGGGTTTAATGCTCAGCAACTCTCTCCCTCTCTCCTTCTGTGTGTGTGTGTGTGTGTGTGTGTGCGTGTGTGTGTGTGTAAATTTCACATGTGCACAAATGCTCAGGTTCACCCCTGTGTGTGTGTATGTGTGTATTCCAGGCCTGGAAAGAATATACATGCTCATATATTCATATATCTATTGCTGTTGCCCAATTAATGGTAGGGGCTTACAGCAGCTCCAAACATAAGAAGTGAGGGCTGATTACAGTAGAGCTCAGCTCACCGCAGGACGGGACAAGAGCAAAGTCTTCACCTAGTCAGAAAATGAAGCGGTCCTCCAGTCCCATGCAAGGAGAGGGGAATTGTCTGCTCATGCCAAAACTTGCAGCATTTGCAGATGTGAACTGTGCACACTTGTAATAGTGCTGAGTAATGGAAAGGCAGACATCACATCGAGAGGTCCGGGTCACGACCTTCTCAGCATGGTAGAAGAGGGCTGGGGCTGGAGGTTAGGACTAGAGTGGATGTCAGCTCAGTCTGCAGGCAGTGCCCTTAGGCGTGGTGGTGAAGACATACCTGATCCACTGTAATACGTGTACTATAATAATCATTTCACTTGCTCCTAAGTAATGAATAACACCATCTTTCTTGGAGTGTGATTTCTTCTTTACTTTAAATAATATACCTTATTTTCCTCCTAAGTCCTGACTTTTTTTTTTTTTTTTTTTTTTGATTTGGTTTTCCGAGGTAGGGTCTCATTCTGGCCCAGACTGACCTGGAATTCACTATGTAGTCTCAGGGTGGCCTCGCACTCTCGGCAACCCTCCTACCTCTGCCACCCGAGTGCTGGGATTAAAGGCATGCGCCACCATGCCCAGCTAAGTCCTGACTTTATAAACCTTCTCCAGTCCTATTTTATCTCGATATCAAGTGGATTTTGGACCAAGTAGATTTTGTCTACCCCAAGCATTAATATTTATTTATTTATTTATTTATATTTATTTATGGCAATCATTACGAGTACTAACTTCCTAACATGTAATGTATTTTTTCTTCATAATACTTCCAAGGTAATTGTAATATTATCTTGACTTTAGAGATGACAAAACTGAGACTGCTGAAGTCTAGGTGAACAAACTTACAGGGATTATAAGTGGTACAGCCATGAGACCACGCCAGGCCATCTGTCTCTAAGCTCTAGATTCCGGTACCCAAAGGGAGAAGGAAAAAAAAATGTTGTAATCAATAATATCAGGAATAAAATAAGAGGCATTACTAAAATTGAAATATGTTGATTAGTAGAAAAATAGCTACAGAACAATGTAATTTATGATGAGATTCTTATCAATGAAACAGGCCCATGCAAGTGCATAGGTACATGTATGTTTTAAAGCTTCTTTGGAAATTGATGTCACTTTTGGGCTCTTTTTCTCAAAAAACATATACACTTACATGCATACAAAACTTCACTCACAATTTAGAAGTCCAGATTAGGGATCCCTGGCATCTGTATACCATACAGGAAGAAAAACCTGGAAAAAAATGCACACGCCAAATTATTAAACATGCTCTTAAAGTGATAGAATTTGTATTAGTTAGCTCTCCGTCAGCACGACAAAATATCTGAATCAACTTAAAATGAGAAATAGGGGCTGGAGAGGTGGCTTAGCAGTTAAGCACTTGCCTGTGAAGCCTAAGGACCCTGGTTTTCGATTCCCCAGGACCCACGTTAGCCAGATGCACAAGGGGGCACACACGTCTGGAGTTCATTTGCAGTGGCTGGAGGCCCTGGCAGCTTGGCCCCTCTGGCTTTGGGCTCACACAGGCAGAATGCCCGCGAAGGAATGATGTTCATCTACCCGCAGCCAGGAAGCCAAAAGGGAAAGTGCAAGGGGCTGGTGTCCCAAAAACCCCTTCAGGGAAACACCTCCAACTTCCTTGTGCCTGGTCCAACCTCCCACCACCTCCCAACCTCACAACGAGCTGGGGGCATTCAACATTCAAACTATAGAAGGATCGTATTTGTTTGTGTTACTCTTTATGTTTTTCCATATGGTTAAGTTTGTTTCCAATGAGCATAATAGTATTTCTACTATAAAAAACGTTAAGGTAAGCCAGGTGTGGTGGCGTACACCGTTAATCCCAGCACTTGGGAGGCAGAGGTAGGAGGATCACTGTGAGTTCGAGGCCACCCTGAGATTACATAGTAAATTCTAGGTCAGCCTGAGCTAGAGTGAAACCCTACCTCAAAAAACCAAAAAAAAAAAAAAAAAAAAAAAAAAAACCAACAACAACAACAACAACAAAACACGTTAAGATTATAAAGGAAGGCTAGTTGTCACTTCCGCCTGATGGATAGACTTCTAATGATTTGCTTGGGTCATAACCAGAAATGACTGGTGCCCCTCAAATAAAATATTCAAAAAGTACCTTTGTGAATGCATTATACTTTGTCTGATAAGAAGCTTTTCTTAAAAGTTCAGAACACTAAGCTATAGAGATGGCTTAGCCATTAAGGCGCTTGCCTGCAAAACCTAAGGACCCAGTTTCGATTCCCCAAGACCCATGGGAAACCAGATACACAAGGTAGCTCGTGCATCCAGAGTTCATTTGCAGTGGCTGGAGGCCCTGACATGCCCGTTCTCTCCCTCCCTCTTTCTCTCTCTCTCTCTCTCTCTCATAAATAAAAATTTCAGCCAGGCATGGTGGCGCACACCTTTAATCCCAGCACTTGGGAGGCAGAGGTAGGAGGATCACCATGAGTTTGAGGCCACCCTGAGGCTACATAGTGAATTCCAGGTCAGCCTGAGCTAGAGTGAGACTGTACCTCGAAAAAAACAAACAAACAAACAAACAAAAAAATTTCAGAACACCTAAAATAAGAGTGGATGGAGTAGGAGAAGACGGCAAAGAGCATTTGCCACATTACCAGTGTTTGCTTTTGTGGGGATGTCGGTGTGAGGTGGTTGGTGGAGTTCTTCATGTGAGAAGCGGAGGGACCTTTGTGACTGGAAGTTAAGAGCTCAGTGAGCTTGCACCGAAAATGAGCTCGTGCACACTGCAGAGGCAAGGAGCAGGAGGGTGTACTAGAGATCTCTACGCTAAGCAGATTATCCCCAGGCTGTTGTTTGAAGGACCTCTGAATCTTCATTTCAGTTCCCTTTGGCACTAATGGGAATGGTGTTTCCAGGGCGCCCTGGTGTTTCCCAGAGGGAGTCCCTGTGCTCCTGACTGTAGAGCCCATGAGCTGCTGAGTCAGTCCCTTCCTCCCACACAGTAACGTTGACTTCTGAGGGACTCGCTCTCCTTGTTCCCAGTGCCCCCCCCAACACACACACACACACACACACATACACACACACACTTCCCTCTCTTCAGTGCAGGGGCCCCTACAAGCTTTGTAATCCAATCTTATTCAGGGCCTAAAGGAAGATTCCAGAAGCATCGGACTTTTCCCACATACACGCAAAATTAATTATGTATTCTTTTGAAAGGAATCTGTCACCTTGCAGCCTGATTGGATTTTGGTGCAATCTGGATTTTTGTGCATGTTGGGCTTTGGCAACAGCTGCAAGTCTGAGTCGTTGCCAAGGACAGCAGTTGGCTTTTCCCATTTCCCTGTTTCCAGAATCTTCTCCCCTTTGGTTTAGTGCATTCACTGTGGGAGCGGAATATATTTATGGACCTCCTTGGACCCACACCAGTGTGTCAGCTAAGTAAGTACCTAGCTCTTTCTTCTGCCCTGCTCAGCGGGAAATTAGAACTTGCGTGCTACTGTTGGTCCTCCTCCGCGGGTTTGATGCCAACGCCGCATGGAGTGCTGTGTATGGGAAGTCCAAGTTAGGAGACTGCACCTTACACATCGCTCTTTAAGTAGAAGCCAGAGGATACAAGTTGCCTCACATACTTTTTCACACAATTAAGAGTTTCCGGGGCTGGAGAGATGGCTTAGTGGTTAAGCGCTTGCCTGTGAAGCCTAAGGACGTCCGGTTTGAGGCTTGATTCCCCAGGACCCACATAAGCCAGATGCACAAGGTGGCGCATGCATCTGGAGTTCGTTTGCAGTGGCTGGAGGCCGTGGCACACCCATTCTCTCTCTCTCCCTCTTTCTCTGTCTGTCACCCTCAAATAAATAAATAAAAATAAACAACAAAAAATTTAAAAAAAAAAAAGAGTTTCCCATATATGAACTAGCCTTCACAAGCCTGATATTCCTGTAGGAGGTGGACCTTGCCATGGGGAGGGCCATCCACTATACTCATAAGGGGTCCCTGTGTGCTGGTTGGAACAACCTGGTTTTAAATGGTGATGCAGCCACTTACTGACTGGCTTGGTGACATTTCTCACTTTCTTTTAAGCATCTGGTTCCTTACACAGTGGTATTCGCATCTACATTGCAAAACCATTAAGAGGATTAAATTGAGTGTCACATGTTAAAGAGCTGCCACCACAGTGAAGGGCTCCAGTCATGGGAGCTGATGACGTTATTAACATGCTGGTAGCACTCCCTTTGAAACAAAACAAAACGAAATCCGTAGCCCTTGTCTTCTGTCCTGCCAATGGCTGTTCTTTCCTGGCCACCCTTAAGGGCAGAGGTCTTCCCAGATGGGCTCACACCGGCTGCCTCAACTTTTCTAAACCCACTTCCATGAGGCTTGGGCCCCACTGCTCCAGTGACACTTTTGTCCTTAAGGTCACTGTGGCCACTGCACTGCTGCATGGAATGGCTGGGACCCATCAGCAGCATCTGGTCGGGGCTACTGCACGTCCTTTGAGTGACCCCTCTCTTAGCCTCCCGTCGTGCTTCCTCAATATCCTCCTGTCTTGCTGCTTGCCTCTTCCCAGTCTCTGCCACTGAAGTCCTTAGTCCTGGCAGGTTTAAGGGACCTAGAATTTGTCATGTTTCTTTTTTCCTAGCCACATTTATTCTCCCAAGAACCCGCCCAGATTTATAGCTTTGGATGCCATTTTTGTGCCAGCCCTCAGGCAAGTCCCAACTTCCAGACTCATCCCCACTTCTCTACTTGACCGCCTAAGGACTCTCAAAGGCAGCCCATCAGTCAAAGTTCCCCACACATGTCTTTGTATGTCTGTTTCTATGGTTGATTTTTTTTGCTATGAAAAAAAAAAAAAATGCTTGGAGTAAGAACTTAAGGGAAAAGATTTCTTTTGGCTCATTGTTCCAGAGGGTTCAGTCTGTGGTCAGTTCACCCTGTGAGTTTGGGCAGAAGCTCGTGGAGACAGGAGTATACTGATGAATCTGCACTGTCAAGTTAATGAGTTCTAGAATCACCTACGAGACAAATCTCGGGGCATGTCTGTGAGGGAGTTTCTTGATTAGGTTATTGAGTTGGGAAGACCTATCCTAATTGTAGGTGCCTTGATCTGGGATCCCAGATTGAAAAGGCAGAGCTGGGAAGATGGCTCACTCGTGAGGACCAGAGTTTGGAACTCCAACATCCACGTAAATGTCAGGTGGGTGTGGCAGCCCACCTCAGTGCTTGGGAGGCAGAGACACAGATCTCTGGGGCAAACTGACCAGGTGGACTGGACACTGGCTGAATCCATGAACTCTGGGTTCTCAATAAATAATGTAGAGAATGATCAGAGAAGACATCTGACATCAGCCTCTGGTACACACACATATACACACAGACACATGCACACATATACACACACAGTAGGTAGGTAGATAGAAAGATAATGAGACAGCTAGCTAAACACTAGAATTATTATCATTTTCTGCGTCCTGACTGTGATCCAATGTGACCGGCTGCCTCAAGCCCCTGTCACCAGGCCTCCCTCTCATTATGAACAGTATTCTGTGGAACCGTAAGCCACTTTTGTCAGGGTATTTTAGTCACACCCATGGGAAGTACCCAATACCAGCAGCATGTGGCAGAAGAACTTCTTTCCTTCAGGGTGGACAGGAAACAGAGCAAGACAAGAAAGGCCAGGTATAAGATACCCCAAGGACTCTTCTCTAGTGACCTATTTCTCCAACTAGGCCCTACCTCCTAAAGTTTCCAGTGCCTTCCAAAATAATTCTACCAGCTGGGTACCTAGGCTATAACATATAAACCTGTAAGGGCTATTTTGTATTCAAGTCATAACATTGTATGTGTGTGTGTGTGTGTCAGAGTGCAAGAGAGAGAGGGAGGGATAGGGAGAGAGAGAATTAATGATAAGGAAGTGGCTCCTACCATCTTGTGATTATGAAAGCACTCAAGTCCCTAGATCTGCAGCGTGAGTGGGCAAGCTGGAGACCCTAACAGTCCACACTGTCATTCCAGTTCAAAGGCAAACGTAAGAGCCAGTGTTCAAGTTTGAAGAAAAAAAGGCGCTATCACAGTTTGAGGGCAGTCAGGCAAGAGGAACTTTTCCATCCTTATAGGGGTAAAAGGTCAGATTTTTCTTCTACTTCTATTCAGGACTTCTGTTTATTATTGACCAAGGCCACCCACGCTAGGAAGGGCCATCTGCTTTGCTCAGTCTACCAACTCAAATGTTAATCTCCTTAAAACATTCACAGTAATGTTCCACCAATACCTGGTATCCCACAGCCTAGTCGAATTGGCGGATAAGATAAACCATCATGTGCACAGCAAACGGAACCCTGGGCTGGTCCTTTGGACCAAAGCCTCTCTATAGGCACCTCCCCCATTATTGGCTGGAAACCTGTAAGTTTTGCTACAAGTCCCAAACCTTGAAACCATCCCTGACCCCTCTCTCTTCTTCTGACATTGTCACAAAATCAGGCTTGCCTTTAACATATGGTCAGACTTCACCTGCAATTTGTCACTTCCATTGCTGCTACTCTTAACGAGAGCCGCAGTCCTTGCTTCAGGAGATCTGCTGGGAACACCATATTTAAAACCAGTGCCACCAAACTCCTGGGGGCCTTTGCTCTTCCATTATCCGAAGCACTTGTGACTTTTTAATTACCATGCAATCACCTTTCTTATTCTGGTTGTCATTTTTCTGACTGCCTCACATGGAACACCCAGAGCAGTGCCTGGTGTGTGAATTACAAGCAATAAATATTCTTGGATGAATTGTCATTGAAGAGACTGGGAACCTGGGGCTTAAATGAATTAAGTGATTTGACATGGTCACGCAGGAGGAATAGAGCGATTCTAGAACAGCACTTAACAATTACAGGCAAGACATGCTGACAGTAAAATTCCTGTTTTCCATTCTTCATTGAAAGTTGACCTAATATACCTGGTCAAACTTGACTGAATTCTAAGGTTATGGTCTTATTCTTATCTCTGATCAAGTCTCCATGTTGAAATACTTTCTCCCTTAAGATGCTAATAGGCTAATGCTATATTCTTCTTGCCTTTAAGCTCTCAAAAGGCCAAGCCAGACATCACTCTGAAGCTTTCCTTATAAGTTAATCCTTTTATCATGTTATAGTGCTTACAATTGGATTATCTCATTAGAACAAAATGGAATTTTTATTATTCTCTGTATTATGTAAATCCTTATTCTCGTTACATTGTTTTTATTATATTCTCTTTGTACGACATATTAAGCATTGAGTGGCACAGTACTCTGTTGTGGAGTCAGGGAAATGAAGAGGTATGTAGAAATGCCCAGGCTGTTTGGTGTAATTTATGCATATCACTTAAGAAATGACTGCGGCGGGGGGGGGGGGGGTTAGTTAACGCTGCTCTTGCCTTCTCATGGACAGGACCTCTTTATATTCTCTCCTCTTTCTTTCCTTCTCTTAATCTAACAAAGTCTCTAAACTTGAAAGAAACAGAGAAAGAGGGCTGGAGAGATGGCTCAGCAGTTAAGGCATTGGCCTGTAAAGCCTAACAATCTGGGTTTGATTTCCCAGTGCCCACAAGAAGCCAGAATCACAAGGTGGTGCATGCATCTGGCGTTTGTTTGCAGTGGCTAGAGGCCCAGTTGTGCCCGTTCTCGATGTCCCTTCCTCTCTCTCTCTCTCTCTCTCTCTCTCTCTCTCTCTCTCTGCAAATTAAAAAAAAAAAAAGTATTTTAAAAAGAAAAAAATGATTCAGTTGCTTAAACAAGATAGATGAAGGATTCTCATTCTCTCATCCTAGCTGGTAATTAAATGGAGAGACTTAGTGCTCCCAAGGCCACCTGAGTCCGCACTTCTTCCAGTTTTTTGTTTGTTTGTCTTGCTCTACTGTCTCCCAGTCAGTTGTTGTCATCATATAGTAAGATTTGGCTCACATTCCTACATATGCATTGTATCCCTTGGGTGGTAGGGGAGAAGAAACGCGAGTAGATGGTTTTCCGTTAAGGATGCGATGTGGATGTTGTACATCTCACTTCTACTCATATCTGGCTGGCTAAACCTCATCACATGGCCATCTGAAAATAAGCCCAGGACCCCAGGGACAAATCAGGATCTACTGAGAGGAAGAAGGGAAGAGTGATCATTGGGGAACAAGTAGGTCTCTGCTCAGCCGTGTCACCTGTGACTAATAAGGGCAAGAGTGCATTTTCTTATAGTCTCCACGCCGTGACCATGGTAAGTTCTCAATCAGTATTTGTGATTGGATGATTTCCTTAATGCTTTTCATCCAAGAGATTTTATTATAATATCCTAAACAAACACCAGTCAATCCCAAGGTAAATGCGGAAGGAAAATCAATGTCACAGGGCCACAGTGTCATAGAGAGATTGGTCCTCCGCCTGCAGGGCAACATGCCGCTTCCGTAGTAAGGCCAATGTACAAAGTACGCTGCCTGATGATGGGCTGCCTCGCTAATGCTCACGGAGGTGAGGCTATATTGCTCTAGCAAATTCGCTGACCTACTTTTGGAACTCGAAGACAGGGCTGGGGGGTGCATTTGTGGCATGACATGGTCGTTCCTAGCTCCTTCTGCTCATGGGAACCCGGATCTCAAGCTTCCCCTCCCCCAGGTGGCCGTGAGTCTGGTAGAACTGCTCTCTGTCGCTCATAAGGAAGTGAAAATGGATCCTGTTGGAGGAAGTAAATAGAGCAGCAGTAAAGCATCCCTCCCCTGAATGTGAACATCTGTTCAAACTTTTCACAGCTCCCAGGAGAGGAAGGGGACGGAGGGCCAGGCCTCCAGCTACAAAGGGAAGACTCCACGCTTGGGCTCCCTGCGAACTGGATGTGCCCTGACCTAGGCCTGCGTTTACCTCTCTGGTGCCTTTGAAGAAAGGCCAAGCTGGTAAAGAAACAGGACCAACCAGAGGAGAAAGGGTGATAGTTTTCATATTCATGGGAGCAAACTGTGCAGGGCATCACTGGACGAGCTGTTTGAACTTAAAAACTGCTCATGCCCAGTGAGGCGCGGTTCCAGGACAGGGTGCAGCCTCACCTCGATTTGGGCACTTGGGCGTGACGTAGCGTGACATTGCTTTATGGACTTGAAAGAAGCATTTTACTAGCTCCCCAGGGGTCTTTCTTCATGTATCTGGATGAGCAAGGAGTTTGCTGTTGCTGGTTAGGATAGCCAGTCGTGAGCCGGGCGTGGTGGCGTGCGCCTTGAATCCCAGCCCTCAGGAGGCAGAGGTAGGAGGATCGCTGTGAGTTCTAGGCCACCCTGAGATTACATAGTGAATTCCAGGTCAGCCTGAGCTAGAGTGAAACCCTACCTCGAAAAACAAACAAACAAACAAACAAAAAGATAGCCAGTCATGAAGGTGCTTGTCTGGCAAGCCTAAGGACCCAGGTTCAATTCCCCAGTACCCACATAAGCTAGATGCACAAGGTGGTGCATGCGTCTGGAGTTTGTTTGCAGTGGCTAGACGCCCTGTCCATTCTCCCCCTCCCCCCGCCCCACCAACTATCTGCCTCTTTTCTCTCTCTCTCTCAAATAAATAAATTAAAAATAAGAGAGTCAGTTGTGCTGTATTGCCTCAGCCACCCCCACATGCAGAGGTCAGTTTGCATTGCCTTTAGGGTGACTAGAGGTCCCTTGCCCTCATGTTGTCTTCTGCCGTTTTCAAAATAGTTAGCCGCATGGCCTTGGCCATGGTCCTTTCCTCCTTCCCAGCATGGGAGGCTCTGATGGCCAGCCACAGCTCAGCTGGGCCCCCAGCTGGCCCCCGTTTCCAGCAGCCTCAGAGCCCCCTGGCCAGAAGGCAAAGCTGCTAAGTGATAAGCGCTGTAAAAATAAAAGTGGTTGCTAGCCAGGCCAGCCAAGCCAAGCCAGGCCAAGCCAAGCGGCGTGGGCGGAGTGGAAAATGCAGGCTTTGTGTTCTCGCTGTGACAGATTGTCAATAGCTGAGGTGTTCTGCTTGGGGAGATGGGATGAGAGGTCCTGTCGCCAGACCTGAGCTGCACATCACCAGTCAGCAGACCAGGGTAGGTAGGTCACTGTCAGAACCAGGCTCACGGTGCTGGAGTCATAACCATAGGTGGTCTCCATTATAGGCCACCATCTTGACTTACCCGGCCCATGGGAGTGTGGGGTGGCCTTGGGAACTTCGGCATCAGAAAGCAGGCGTGGCTGCCCTTAGCTGAATTCTAAGGACAGGGAGTACTGGGCATTGCTTCAGCTCTCCTCTGAAGCGCTCCGCCCATGCTATATTTCTTTCCAACTCTCTGAGGATCAGACGAGGCTGCCCAGCGCACCAGGCTCTGGGGACGGCTTACATGATGGTACTTTTCACACAGAGGACATGTCCATAGCACTAGACATTCGGTGTGGTCACTTGAAGCACTGGTTATATTTTTGCTGGTCTTTTCCTAGAATATATATCTAGTTTTAGTACTTCCAGTTCCTGGACCCTTTGTTGTGTAACCTAAATGGGGTAAGAGCAGGAAAACAATGCTATCTCACCTACAAAAATGACAGGTTTCCAGCCACTCATGACATCTGCGTTAAATTCAGATAAGAACTCCTTCCAGAAAATATTATGGTGTCATTTCGTTCATTCACGGCTTATGATGTCCCCCATCTGTGTGTTGGGAGATTCAAGGCAAGTCCCTGCTCTTCCTCCTCCTCCTCTTCCCTTTCCCTCCTCTTCCGTTCCTCCATTCCTTCCTCCCCTCTCCCTCAGTCTCCTTGTCCTTAAAGACACTAACAACCATTCTGGCACGTTGCCTTGGCTTCGAAGAGAATCTTTGTAAAAATGTCTCCTAGCCATTGGCATAGAAGCGGTGTATAAATCAGCAGGACACTTTGTTGTAAAACTTTCTCATTATCAACATTCACTACTGTTTCGTTTTATGAATGCTTCTTTGTCTTCCAAAAGGCGTTTCAGATGGAGCAACGCTGTTATTGGACATGTGGGCGCTTTCTGCTCGTGGGCTTGGCTGCTTGATTTGCAGACGGTTGTCACAAATATCACAATGTCAGGTTCCAAAAGTGAGTTATAAATTATATCTGTGAAGCAGGTTAGGGATGACGTGAAGATTTAAGTTCCCTATTTTCCAGTGAAGATAGTGGAATTAAGACTTTCTGGCCCAAGAACTCTGAGATCTATATGTGACTCAACTGCCTAGTTCATATTTGGATTTAATTTTTCCCTACTGCATCTCTTTGGATGCATGAATTTAAGTAGAACGGCAAAAGAAATTGTACATCCTATGTGTCTGCATGACGTTGGGCCCTACAGATGAACAGATCTGCACAGCAAATGTGTGTGATATGTTGAGCACTGTCACAGAGGTCAGGGGTAGAGGTGTGTACAGAGTCAGATGCACCTTCAGGGGAGGAAAGGGTGGCACATTTAAAGTGGGTAAGCACCTGGTGCTGAAACAGACATGGGGTTAAATCCCGGGTCTTTCAGGTAACTGGGTGAACAAGTTTCTGAATGAGACAATGACCTTTCATTGTTCCTGGGCCAGGCGTACTGAAATGGTATATGAAATGCTCAAGATAGCGTTTGACACCTGGAGCGCGTGCAATCAGTGACAATCTGTCACTGGAAGGAAGTGGTTGTTTGCAGACTTCGCTGGGTGGGAGTCAGGTCACGTGCGGAGAGACGGGGGAGGCTGAGACCTAACCGGAGACCCGGTGTGGAGGCGGGATGTTGGGGGCCTGCTTGGGAGGAGTCCTCCCTTCCATAGCTAGCGAAGGAATGGGCCAGCTTATGAAGGTCAGTTGGACACTGAAAACAGTGGAGTGCTTGTGAGCAAAGAAGTGGCTTAAACGAATGTGAGCTTTAGAAAATCCTCTCTGACAGCTCGTTAAGAAACCAGTGCGCTGACACATAGAAGACACGGTGCTCACATTCACCCCCCCCCCCTTGTGCTAAAGGCCTACCATGTTCTAGAAGCACACTTCTACCTATCAGTGAAGACAGAATGTAGGCGAGGCCAATAACTGAAGATAGAGAGAGGAGACCATGATGATCAAAATGTTTTCTGATAGAAAATTGATTTTTTTTTTTTTTGAGGTAGGGTCTCACTCTAGCTCAGGCTGACCTGGAATTCACTGTGTAGTCTCAGGGTGGCCTCGAACTCATGGTGATCCTCCTACCTCTGCCTCCCGAGTGCTGGGATTAAAGGCATGCGCTGCCACACCCGGCTAAAATTGATTTTAAAAGCTGGGCGCACCTTGAAAGTGGAGTGATGGAGAAGAAGTAGTGAAAAATACCATGGGGGAAAAAAAAACAAGGTCTTTTGGAACAATAAAATTCAAAATACTCCATCAGAGCTTGGGAGAAACAGGATAGTCATGCTACTCCTTCATCTTCTCCTCTCCTCTTTTCTCATTCTTTGGGGAAAGAAATCCCAGAGGCTAGGGCTGGCAGCAGGCCCTCTCTGGAGGGTTCCAGAGCCCCCTCTGAGCTCTGCGCATATTCTGTATTAGCTTCCAGAGAGCTAGTAACTAAGGGAACAGTGAGGCAGTGACCAGCAGCCTTGGTCGATATATTCATGGCTCACTGGGGTGTTCCTCCTCAATGTTCATTTGCTATTGAAAGCAGAGACCAGCCCTTGACTTTGGAAAGCAGTTTTCCTGTTGAAATGGAAATGTAATGAGAGGTGACACTGAACAACGGAAAACAGGAAAATACGGTGTTTGATGAGAGGCTGAGGATGGACTCCAAGGCCATCTTAGGTAAACAGTAGGGATGAGTGGGGCGGGGGGTGTAAATATTGACACGGGAACGGCAGGAAGCAAGGAGAGGAAAAGAACTGTGAGATGAAGTGACTGATGCTTATTGGAAAGACGTTGTTCATGAATATAATGAAATTCTAACGAGGAGATGGTCATATGAAAAGGCGAAGGATGGAGCCACTAATGTCTTTGATTGTGTTAAATCTTTTCCGAGATCACCTATGGCACCTTTATTGGAAAGATGGCCATGGAATGGCAGCATAATTTATTGGCATGGTTGAATCCGAGCCAATACCTTATTACATAGTAAAAAGTCTAATAGGATAATAATAATCAGGAATCAAAACACCCCGAGAATATTCCTACTTCCTTAGGAAAACCTCCTCCAGCCAGACTGTTGATCAGATGCTGCAGCAGTCACCTTCTCGTTGCTGGGACAAAACACCTGACCAAAGACAGCCTGTAGAAGGAAAGGGTTTGTTTCTGGCTTTACGCTCTCAAGGGGAAGTTTCTGCACCCTGTTGTGGAAAGCATGGAAGACGCAGGTATCAGGGTGTCGCATCTCCATATCCGCAGGAAGGAAATAGAGTTAGTTCAGGGCAACAAGTAGAGCTGGGCTATAACACATCAAGGCCCCACCCACCCCACGCCAGTGACACACTTCTTCCAGGAAAGGCTCTGCCTCTCAAAGGCTCCACAGCCTCATCCAACAGCACCATCAGCTGAGGATTGAGCATCTAAGCACATGAGTCTATGGGGCCCATTTTACTTTCCCACAGATGCGTATATATTGGTAACCATATACTGAATGTAAGGTAAGTTACATCCCCTTTGTACTCAGACATTCTATATAATTTACCAGCGGGCAAGCAGTCTATCTGTCTGGATCCCTTAGTTGTTCAGGAATCTCCCAAGGCTTTCTGTGTTCCCCTTTGTCTAATTGAGATGGCTGAGATTTTATTGGCCCAGCCTGTGCTTGCCTCTCACGGCCACAAGGTGGCGATGTTGAACACAGGCACAGTACAGTCTCATGGTTCTTGCTTGGCCAAAGCTGCAGGGACCTGTTCTGCTAGATCACCACTCAGACCCAAAGGATGTCCCAGCCAAAAGAACTCACCAGTACAGCCACTTCTTGAGGCTCAGCCCTAGCTGTGTTGATTCAGGGCCTATTATGGACCTGCTTCCTCATAGGTCACATTTCTTCAAGTTCTGTCCCTCAAACAGAGGGCCAACTTTGTTAGAAAAATCCTCAAAATTGGGCTGCAGAGATGGCGTAGCAGTTAAGACCAATGTTCGACTCAAGATCCCAGTTAAGCCAGAAGCACAAAGGGGAGGCAAGTGCAAGGTGGCACATGCCCACTAGGTGGCACAAGCATCTCAGTGGCTGAGGCCCTGGTGCACCAATTCTCTTTCTTAAAAGAAAATAAAAGAAAAGAAAGAGAAAAGAAAGAGCAGGGTGTGGTTGCACAAGCCTTTAATCCCAGCACTCAGGAGGCAGAGTTAGGAGTATCACCGTGAGTTCGAGGCCACCCTGAGACTACATAGTGAATTCCAGGTCAGCCTGGACTACACCCTACCTCAGAAAACCAAAAAAGAAAAGAAAACCCTCAAAATTAAGGACTACTCTGACAGTGGACTGTCTATTATTTGAAGTGTGGTGGATCATCCCCTCTGATTAGACACCTCAGTACTCATAGTGTGCTTAGGAGTTACTTTTACTTCCTGTTCTCTCCAAGTCAGTCCTGATTCCAGACTTGAAGAGACTCAAGCTGAACTCTGGGTGCTGTGTAATGCTTGGGGAATCTTCTTACCACTGTACATCTTGACTCTACCACATGTCCCCAGGCACTCAAATTCACACCACTGTTCACAAAGGGAGCTAATCTTTCAGTGGAAAAAGAATTTGGAGGGCCAGAGAGATGGCTTGGTGGTTAAAGGTGCTTGCTTGTGAAACCTGACAGCCTGGTTTAGATCCCCCAGTACCCCCAAAAATGTAGATGCACAAAGTGTCACACACATCTGGAGTTCAACTGCAGTGGCAGGAGGCCCTGGACACTCTCTTTCCCTCCCCTCCTTTCTTCCTTCCTTCCTTCCTTTCCCTTTCTCTCAAATAAATAATAGGTTTTAAAATAATCTTTTTAAAAAAAAAAACATAAAGAAAAAGGATTTGGGGCAAGAACAGCGGCTGGACAATAGGCACAATGTGGCAAAGTATTTCTCTCACTTGTTCAAAACCTTTTGCTGGACTCTCCTTCTTGCAAGTCTTAGATGTGGAATGCAGCTACCAAGAGGGAGGGAGTGCAGAATAGAAAGGCAGAGGTGGGGAGTGGCAGAGGAAAGAGTCTGGAGAGAGACATCATGGGTACGTCGCTTTGGGAAAGTTCTCTGTGTTCCAGCGTTGAGTATCAGCCCTGATGGCTGTTGAGCCCATCATTATCCAAAGGCAGCTGTGCTGGGCACAGTTAGCAAGCCAAAGTGAACTCTTGTCTACGATGATTAATGGGACCGTATAATTTACAGTCCAAATAGGAATACTTTTAGAGTAAAAAGGGAACTGTTAATAATAAAGCCAAGGCCCAGGTTCAAGCCAAGAAGGGCCAAACAGGGGTTAGAAACAACTTTATTTTACAGGTACTTTACTAAAAGTTAACTGTGAATAAACATTATTCTGCTTGCCATGGAAGTTAAGAAAAGCAAGCAAGTTCAGCCACCCTCCAGGGCCTGACAGTAGGGCTGGAGAGAGAAGTTTCACCTACAAAGCGACCGTTCAAGGACCGCTCATCACGGCATGTGGTGGGAAAGGCCTGTGTGAGGTCCCAGCCAGCCGCCTCAGCTGGATGATTACCTGGTGCACGGCACTTAAGCCTCTTTCAGCATCCATTCATTTTCAAAGACTGACTGATTGACTCGGTAGGTTGTGGGATTAGTTCTGTGCCACTGGGTCGTGGATGAAAAGAATAGCATATCTACAGGGAGAGATCTACCCGGGTTTCAAGGTGCAGCTCTGTCACTAACTCTGAGACCTTAATAACTTGTAGTCACACCTCTTAAAGAGGTTCAACTTCCTCATCTGTTCAATGGTGATAGTAAGGCATTGTACTGCCCCAAATGCATTATTTTGAAACCTGATCTCTAAGGTGATGGGACTAGGAGACAGGGCCTGGGGTAGTGATTAGTTCTTGAAGACTGAGTCCTTTAGTAAGATTGGTACCTTCTTAAAAGAAGCTTTAGGGACTGGAGAGATGGCTAAGCGGTTAACGCACTTGCCTGCAAAGCCAAAGGACCTCAGTTCTATTCCCCTGTACCCATATAAGCCAGATGTACAAGGTGGTATGTCGATTTTCTCTCTCTCTCTTTCCCTGTCTCAAATAAATACATAAAAATCAAATATTTAAAAATGAAGAAGAATCTGCAGAAGCTTCACTTCTACTACCTGCCTGAGGACACAGAAGGAAGATACCACCTATGGACCAGAAAGCGTTCCTTTCCAGACTCCAGCTTTGCCAGCATTTTGGTGGTGGTGTCTGTTTGCTCAATTTTTTAAAGATAGAGTCTCCCTTTGTAACCTAACTGCCCTTGAATTTACAATCTTACCTTCATTCTTGGCCTTCTGATCATTAGAGGCATACTTCCAACTCTGTCACACCTTAATCTTGGACTGTCTGAGCTGCACACATGCACCAAGGAAGTGCCTACCGCAGAGCTGTGCCAGGTACACCATGCACTAAGAGAATGCCTAACCCAGAGCTGTCCCAGGACACCGTGCACTAAGAGATTGTCTAACCCAGAGCTGTCCCAGGACACCGTGCACTAAGAGAATGCCTAACGGAGAGCTGTCCCAGGACACTGTGCACTAAGAGAATGTCTAACGCAGAGCTGTCCCAGGACACCGTGCACTAAGAGAATGCCTAACCCAGAGCTGTCCCAGGACACGGTGCACTAAGAGAATGCTTAACCCAAACTGTCCAGGGACACCGTGCACTAAGAGAATGCCTAACCCAGAGCTGTCCCAGGACACCGTGCACTAAGAGAATGCCTAACGGAGAGCTGTCCCAGGACACTGTGCACTAAGAGAATGTCTAACGCAGAGCTGTCCCAGGACACCATGCACTAAGAGAATGCCTAACCTAGAGCTGTCCCGGGACAACGTGCACTAAGAGAATGCCTAACCCAGAGCTGTCCCAGGACACCGTGCACTAAGAGAATGCCTAACCCAGAGCTGTCCCAGGACATGGTGCACTAAGAGAATGCCTAACCCAGAGCTGTCCCAGGACACGGTGCACTAAGAGAATGCCTAACCCAGAGCTGTCCCAGGACACGGTGCACTAAGAGAATGCCTAACCCAGAGCTGTCCCAGACAATGTGCACTAAGAGAATGCCTAACCCAGAGCTGGCCCAGTACACCGTGCACTAAGAGAATGCCTAACCCAGAGCTGTCCCAGACACTGTGCACTAAGAGAATGCCTAACCCAGAGCTGGCCCAGACACCGTGCACTAAGAGAATGCCTAACCCAGAGCTGTGCCAGGACACCGTGCACTAAGAGAATGTCTAACCCAGAGCTGTCCCAGGACACCGTGCACTAAGAGAATGTCTAACCCAGAGCTGTCCCAGGACTTCGTGCACTAAGAGAATGCCTAACCCAGAGCTGTCCCAGGACACCGTGCACTAGGAGAATGCCTAACCCAGAGCTGTCCCAGGACTTTGTGCACTAAGAGAATGTCTAACCCAGGACTGTCCCAGGACACCGTGCACTAAGAGAATGCCTAACCCAGAGCTGTCCCAGGACACCGTGCACTAGGAGAATGCCTAACCCAGAGCTGTCCCAGACAATGTGCACTAAGAGAATGCCTAACGCAGAGCTGTCCCAGGACACCGTGCACTAAGAGAATGCCTAACCCAGAGCTGTCCCAGGACACCGTGCACTAAGAGAATGTCTAACCCAGAGCTGTCCCAGGACTTCGTGCACTAGGAGAATGCCTAACCCAGAGCTGTCCCAGGACTTCGTGCACTAAGAGAATGTCTAACCCAGGGCTGTCCCAGGACACCGTGCACTAAGAGAATGCCTAACCCAGAGCTGTCCCAGGACACGGTGCACTAAGAGAATGCCTAACCCAGAGCTGTCCCAGACAATGTGCACTAAGAGAATGCCTAACCCAGAGCTGGCCCAGAACACCGTGCACTAAGAGAATACCTAACCCAGAGCTGTCCCAGGACACTGTGCACTAAGAGAATGCCTAACCCAGAGCTGTCCCAGGACGTCGTGCACTAGGAGAATGCCTAACCCAGAGCTGTCCCAGGACACCGTGCACTAAGAGAATGCCTAACCCAGAGCTGTCCCAGGACACCGTGCACTAAGAGAATGCCTAACCCAGAGCTGTCCCAGGACACCGTGCACTAAGAGAATGCCTAACCCAGAGCTGTCCCAGGACTCGTGCACTAGGAGAATGCCTAACCCAGAGCTGTCCCAGGACTTCGTGCACTAAGAGAATGCCTAACCCAGAGCTGTCCCAGGACACCGTGCACTAAGAGAATGCCTAACCCAGAGCTGTCCCAGGACACCGTGCACTAAGAGAATGCCTAACCCAGAGCTGTCCCAGGACACGGTGCACTAAGAGAATGCCTAACCCAGAGCTGTCCCAGGACACCGTGCACTAAGAGAATGCCTAACCCAGAGCTGTCCCAGGACACGGTGCACTAAGAGAATGCCTAACCCAGAGCTGTCCAGGACACGTGCACTAGGAGAATGCCTAACCCAGAGCTGTCCCAGGACACCGTGCACTAAGAGAATGCCTAACCCAGAGCTGTCCCAGGACATCGTGCACTAAGAGAATGCCTAACCCAGAGCTGTCCCAGGACACCGTGCACTAAGAGAATGCCTAACCCAGAGCTGTCCCAGGACACTGTGCACTAAGAGAATGCCTAACCCAGAGCTGTCCCAGGACACCGTGCACTAAGAGAATGCCTAACCCAGAGCTGTCCAGGACTCCGTGCACTAGAGAATGCCTAACCCAGAGCTGTCCCAGGACACCGTGCACTAAGAGAATGCCTAACCCAGAGCTGTCCCAGGACATCGTGCACTAGAGAATGCCTAACCCAGAGCTGTCCCAGGACATCCGTGCACTAAGAGAATGCTAACCCAAGGCTGTCCCAGGACACCGTGCACTAAGAGAATGCCTAACCAGAGCTGTCCCGGACACCGGTGCACTAAGAGAATGTCTAACCAGAGCTGTCCCAGGACACCAGTGCCCTAAGAGAATGCCTAACCCAGAGCTGTCCCAGACACCGTGCACCTAAGAGAATGCCTAACCAGAGCTGTCCCAGGACACTGTGCACTAAGAGAATGCCTAACCCAGAGCTGTCCCAGGACATCCGTGCACTAAGAGAATGCCTAACCCAGAGCTGTCCCAGGACACGGTGCACTAAGAGAATGCCTAACCCAGAGCTGTCCCAGGACACGTGCACTAAGAGAATGCCTAACCCAGAGCTGTCCCAGGACACCGTGCACTAAGAGAATGTCTAACCCAGAGCTGTCCAGGACACCGTGCACTAAGAGAATGCCTAACCCAGAGCTGTCCAGAACACCGTGCACTAAGAGAATGCCCTAACCCAGAGCTGTCCCAGGACACTGTGGCACTAAGAGAATGCCTAACCCAGAGCTGTCCCAGGACACCGTGCACTAGAGAATGCCTAACCCAGAGCTGTCCCAGACACGTGCACTAAGAGAATGCCTAACCCAGAGCTGTCCCAGGACACTGTGCACTAAGAGAATGCCTAACCCAGAGCTGTCCCAGGACACCGAGCACTAAGAGATGCCTAACCCAGAGCTGTCCCAGGACACCGTGCACTAAGAGATGCTAACCCAGAGCTGTCCCAGACACCGGTGCACTAGAGAATGCCTAACCCAGAGCTGTCCCAGGACACTCGTGCACTAAGAGAATGCCTAACCCAGAGCTGTCCAGGACACGTGCACTAAGAGATGTCCTAACCCAGACTGTCCCAGGACACCGTGCACTAAGAATGCCTAACCCAGAGCTGTCCCAGGACTCGTGCACTAAGAGAATGCCTAACCCAGAGCTGTCCCAGGAACACCGTGCACTAAGAGGAATGCCTAACCCCAGAGCTGTCCCAGGACACCGTGCACTAGGAGAATGCCTAACCAGAGCTGTCCCAGGACACCTGTGCACTAAGAGAATGCCTAACGCAGAGCTGTCCCAGGACACCGTGCACTAGAGAATGCCTAACCCAGAGCTGTCCCAGGACAACCGTGCACTAAGAGAATGTCTAACCCAGAGCTGTCCAGGACTTCGTGCACTAAGAGAATGCCTAACCCAGGACTGTCCCAGGACTTCGTGCACTAAGAGAATGTCTAACCCAGGGCTGTCCCAGGACACCGTGCACTAAGAGAATGCCTAACCCAGAGCTGTCCCAGGACACGGTGCACTAAGAGAATGCCTAACCCAGAGCTGTCCCAGGACACCGTGCACTAGGAGAATGCCTAACCCAGAGCTGTCCCAGGACACGGTGCACTAAGAGAATGCCTAACCCAGAGCTGTCCCAGACAATGTGCACTAAGAGAATGCCTAACCCAGAGCTGGCCAGAACACCGTGCACTAAGAGAATGCCCTAACCCAGAGCTGTCCAGGACTTCAGATGCAGCTAAGAGAATGTCTAACCCAGGACTGTCCCAGGACACCGTGCACTAAGAGAATGTCTAACCCAGGGCTGTCCCAGGACACCGTGCACTAGGAGAATGCCTAACCCAGAGCTGTCCCAGGACACCGTGCACTAAGAGAATGCCTAACCCAGAGCTGTCCCAGGACACCGTGCACTAGGAGAATGCCTAACCCAGAGCTGTCCCAGGACACGGTGCACTAAGAGAATGCCTAACCCCAGAGCTGTCCCAGACAATGTGCACTAAGAGAATGCCTAACCCAGAGCTGGCCCAGAACACCGTGCACTAAGAGAATGCCTAACCCAGAGCTGTCCCAGGACTTCGTGCGCTAAGAGAATGTCTAACCCAGGACTGTCCCAGGACACCGTGCACTAAGAGAATGTCTAACCCAGGGCTGTCCCAGGACACCGTGCACTAGGAGAATGCCTAACCCAGAGCTGTCCCAGGACACGGTGCACTAAGAGAATGCCTAACCCAGAGCTGTCCCAGGACACCGTGCACTAGGAGAATGCCTAACCCAGAGCTGTCCCAGGACACGGTGCACTAAGAGAATGCCTAACCCAGAGCTGTCCCAGACAATGTGCACTAAGAGAATGCCTAACCCAGAGCTGGCCCAGAACACCGTGCACTAAGAGAATGCCTAACCCAGAGCTGTCCCAGACAATGTGCACTAAGAGAATGCCTAACCCAGAGCTGGCCCAGAACACCGTGCACTAAGAGAATACCTAACCCAGAGCTGTGCCAGGACACCGTGCACTAAGAGAATGTCTAACCCAGAGCTGTCCCAGGACACCGTGCACTAAGAGAATGTCTAACCCAGAGCTGTCCCAGGACTTCGTGCACTAAGAGAATGCCTAACCCAGAGCTGTCCCAGGACACCGTGCACTAGGAGAATGCCTAACCCAGAGCTGTCCCAGGACACAGTGCACTAAGAGAATGTCTAACCCAGGACTGTCCCAGGACACCGTGCACTAAGAGAATGCCTAACCCAGAGCTGTCCCAGGACTTCGTGCACTAAGAGAATGCCTAACCCAGAGCTGTCCCAGGACACCGTGCACTAGGAGAATGCCTAACCCAGAGCTGTCCCAGACAATGTGCACTAAGAGAATGCCTAACGCAGAGCTGTCCCAGGACACCGTGCACTAAGAGAATGCCTAACCCAGAGCTGTCCCAGGACTTCGTGCACTAAGAGGATGTCTAACCCAGAGCTGTCCCAGGCACGGTGCACTAAGAGAATGCCTAACCCAGAGCTGTCCCAGGACACCGTGCACTAAGAGAATGCCTAACCCAGAGCTGTCCCAGGACACCGTGCACTAAGAGAATGCCTAACCCAGAGCTGTCCCAGGACACGGTGCACTAAGAGAATGCCTAACCCAGAGCTGTCCCAGGACACCGTGCTTAAGAGAATGCCTAACCCAGAGCTGTCCCAGGACACCGTGCACTAAGAGAATGTCTAACCCAGAGCTGTCCCAGGACACCATGCACTAAGAGAATGCCTAACCCAGAGCTGTCCCAGGACTTCGTGCACTAGGAGAATGCCTAACCCAGAGCTGTCCCAGGACTTCGTGCACTAGGAGAATGCCTAACCCAGAGCTGTCCCAGGACACCGTGCACTAAGAGAATGCCTAACCCAGAGCTGTCCCAGGACTTCGTGCACTAAGAGAATGTCTAACCCAGGGCTGTCCCAGGACACCGTGCACTAAGAGAATGCCTAACCCAGAGCTGTCCCAGGACACCGTGCACTAGGAGAATGCCTAACCCAGAGCTGTCCCAGGACACCGTGCACTAAGAGAATGCCTAACCCAGGACTGTCCCAGGACACCGTGCACTAAGAGAATGTCTAACCCAGAGCTACTGCAGGCAGACCATGGACCAAGAGAATGCCTTACCCAGTTAAGTCACTTGCAAAGCGTATGTACCCAGGTTTGATTCCCCAGTGTCCACGTAAGCCAAATGCACATGGTGGCACATGTGTCTGGAATTCATTTGGAGGGCTAGAGGCCCTGGCGCATCCATTCTCTCTCTCTCTCTCTCATCTGCCTCTCTCTCACACACATAAATAAAATTAAAATAAAAACAACAATATTTAAAAAAATTAATCCCAATTGTTTCTTTATAATTTTTAGACACTTTTATAAATTTTATTAATATTTTATATATTATTTATTTGACAGAGAGAAAGGCAGACAGAACGAGGGTGAGGAGTATGGGTGTGCCAGGTCCTCCTGTTACTTCAAAGAACTCCAGACACATGTACCACTTTGTGCATCTGGATTTACATGGGTACTGGGGAATCGAACCCAGACCACCAGGCTTTTAGACTTTGCAAGCAAGTGCCTTTCACTGCTGAGCCATCTGTCCGGCCCCTCTTCTTAATATTTAATGTGATGATACAATATTTTGAACATGATACATAGTTCACATTTGTAGCTCTCACCGTGGCCTGTGCACTAGATCTCCATGCCATGAAGAGTCGGGGCTGTGTCTCATTTATGAGGGCTTCCGTCTCCTTAGCCCCTCTCCCCATGGTGGGGCCCACCGAGTCACAACTCAGTCCCAAGTTTCACTTTATCAAAATAAAGTATAAAAATACTTGATTTCAGAAAGCACAGGGAAATTCCACATTACTTGACTCTGTTTCTGGATTTCTGATGCCTAGTTTTTTGTTTTGTTTTTGTTTTTTAATCTTTTGTTTTCCTCACTCTAACTGGACTAGGATTGCATTTTCAGTTGTCAAATTTGAAAATTGCCTTTTGCTGTGGGTTTCTTGTGGCACCAACTTGTTATGGATTAATCTGAACTGGAAAAAGATAGACACTCAACTTTATAGGACTTAATTAAGGTTTCTTGTCCCTGGCGTTTTTCATTCTGTCTGGTTATACATTCCTCAACAACTTCTATTTGACACTTGTGAGGTAGTGTTGTCTCCATGACTACAACCTCCAGAATATTTCAGTTATTTTTGCAATCATTATTAGGACTAAAGAAGCACATGTGAATTGTTCTCTTTCTGTTGAATCCCATGGAGCTAAAGCTGGGGGTTGGGTGGTCTTTAGGGATTTTTTTGGATTCTCAGCGAGGATCATTTCAATGACCAAGACAATGACCAAGTTCTAGAAGATATTTCAGAGAAAGAAAAAAAATCTATTTACAATGGCACAGTGATCAGAAACTTTTTTTTTTAATCCTCAATGAGCTAAGATGAGGAAATTAAATTTCACAGGTAGGGTAGCTTTCCCCTCCCCCAAATGCTCTTGTTTGGGGGGGGAAATTGCCTTTTTCTGGAAATGTCTGGTGATTTTATACTTCCAGTTCAGAGATAAGTAATATTTATAGCCATCAATTACAGGCTGAAGGAGTCCACAGGTTTAGTTCTCAGCTGCTGTAGACTGCTCGGAGGCCCTCACAGCCGGGGCCAGCTGGCCTGACCCCCTCCGAGGCTCCTTGAGTGAACACACACAATCATGGCGTCCACTGTTTCCAGTGGGCCAGCTTCCAGGAGGGCACGCCCGGGACCTTGGGAAGAGCATTGTTTCCTTTGGCTTCGATCTCTTCTCAGATTCTGTAAACCGGACTAGAATTGTGAGTCCTCTCCTTTTGTGAACTTGGTATCCCTCCCTGGACAGCTGGGCTATGTGCTTGCTCTCTCTCTCTCTCTCTTTCTCTCCTTTCTTCTTTTTTCCATATAACACTAAATTTACCACTTTTAAGTATAAAAATGACATTCAGTGCACTCACAGTGTTCATCGCTAGCCATTTCCACAACCTTTTTGTCCCTCCAGCAGAAGCTCTATACACATTCATTTCTCCAAGGTCTTGATGAACTTTTAAATTTTGGATTGCTAAGAATTTGCCCTTTATAGGCACCTCATGAGATGTAATCAAATGATATTTAACCTTCAGTCTGGCTTCTTTCAGAAGATTGTATACCTTCAAGGTCCATGCTGTGGCACAAGTCAGAACCTCATTCCTTTTTAAGACTAAATAACATTCCATTATATGCATATACCACACTTTGTCTATACATTTGTCTGTTGAACATTTGGATTGTTTCTATTTTTAGCTATGTCACTTTTTTGTGTCAAGGTAGGGTTTTGCTCTAGCCCAGGCTGACCTGGAATTCACTATGTAGTGAATTCTCCTCAAGACAATTCTCCTACCTCTGCCTCCCGAGTGCTGGGATTAAAGGCATATGCCACCATGTCCACTTATGCCTGCTTTTTATTTGTTTGTTTGTTCTGTGCTAAGCATCAAACCCAGGACCCGAGCATGCTAACCAAGCACTTTACCATTGAACTAAGCCTCTGTGTAATTTATTATTTGGTTATTTATTCATTTATTTATGAGAAGGGAGCAAAGAGGAGAGAGAATGGCCACACCAGGACCTCCTGCCACTGCAAATGAACTCCGGATGTATGCACACCACTCTGTGTATCTGACTTTACGTAGGCACTGGAGAATTGAACCCAAGTCATCAGGCTTTGCAAGCAAGCATCTTTAACTGATGCGCTCTCTCTCCAGCCTCTCTGTGTAGGTTTTGATAGACTGTGGGCAACATGCAATACCACTCAGGTCATTTCTGCATTTGGGGTTTGCTTCTGACAAACAAACAAAAAAACAAAAACAATTGTAGTTGTTCTTATCCCTGAAATCTTTCAGGCTATGTACCCCCAAACCTCTTACTTCCTTGCTGAGGAAAATGAGCCTGCTTTGAGACTTTGTGAAAGGCATGTCGTCAAGTTGGGGACCTTTTTACGACTTTGTGTTTCCCAGGGCTAAAGGCAAACGTGCCTCAGAGAAGGCACCTCTGCCTTGCTGGGCCTTGTCATTTGGCAGAAAGTGAGAGTGGGTCCTTCTCTCCTCCCCCTCCCCCTCCTCATCCATGTCTGGGCAGGGTTAGCTCAGGAGGCCCTTCTGGAAAGTTCCAGCTGCATGAGATCTGGCGACTAAAGAGAATATTTTTAATTATTCATTTTATTTATTTATTTATTTATTTGAGAGAGTAAGGGGGGAGAGGCAGAGAGAGAGAGAGAAAGAATGGGCGCACCGGGTCACCAGCCACTGCAAACAATCTTCAGATGCATGTTGCCCCCTTGTGCAGCTGGTTTATGTGGGTCCTGGGGAATCAAACCTGGATCCTTAAGCTTTACAGGCAAGTACCCTAAGCCATCTCTCTGACCCAGGAAAGAGAATTTCCAAAGGAGAATGAAGGTCTTGGGAGATGGCTCAGTGGATAAAGTATTTGTTATGCAGATGTGGGGGCCTAAGATCAGATCTCCAGAACTCACCTAAAGCTGGACACACTAATGAGCATCTACAGTCCCAGCGCTCCTAGGAAGAGATAGGACAGGCATGGGGGGAGGGTGCAAACTAGTGGGCCAGCTAGCTGGACATATGCCGTGCTGAACAATAAGACACCCTACTGAAACCAAGGTAGAAGGTGAGAATGGACACCTGAGGTTGCCCAACTCTCTCTCTCTCTCTCTCTCTCTCACACACACACACATGATTTAAAAAGGATGAGAAAGAGAGAGGAAATGGAAGAATGGAAGTGTATTTGTCTCCAGAAGTGAAACAGTTTGAGTATTGAGCACTTAGGTTACGAGGGTGTTGCTTCTTAATGGGATGCGCCTACCACCGTCTTATTCCGGATTTCTTTGCATTGATCCAAGCCCAGCTATCTACCGATCATTTCCTCCCTTAAGACTTCCCTGGAAACTATAAATATATAAGCCTTGGGAACTCAAAGCCTCCCCATCACTAGTGAGACCACCAGGGTGACCTCTGGTGGTAAGGCTGGAGTGAAGGTTGCGGCTCAGGGCCCAGTGAGATCTCTTCCCGTCTCCCTAGGGTGGGGCGGAAGTAGTCATCTCTGGGACTTGGAGAAAGCAAGAAGCTGAGGGATGAGTTGGGCTTTATGGAACTAGAATCCTTACTCATCAAACAGGGCCCTGCAACTGCACCCAGGGACGTCAGGGCCTCTGGGGAGTGACCTGGATAGAGACAGAGGAAGGGCCAAGGTTGCCTCTCTGTCTTGTGTGCGTTTCCTTGTGAAGACCGCCTAGGCCAGGCATTCGGTAGTAACCCCACTTCAAAGCCGAGAACTTGGTCTCCCAGGGTATCCCCCGGCCACCCCTGAGTGGAGGAGCGAGCCTCTCTCCCCCAGACCTGCTGGGGATCATCATCCAGAGTTTCCCTCACAGTGCTTTTGTCAGGCTGAGATCACAGGTCCCAGGATCCTTGAAGCAGTCAGCCAGCTCTTTTAGTGATCTTATGCACTGGGGCAGTGGGTAGGATGGGAATCTGGGAGATCAGTTCCCAGGATAAATATCTGGCTTCTTTGGGGAAGTGCTTCTGACCACACAGAGACCACCTGCAAAGTCAGTGATGATTCTTAGTACAGAAACAACTCAAGTGAGATTACAACGTAATTGTTTTAAGGGGAAAAAAAAGAAAAGAAAAAAAAAAAAAAAAAAACAATGGCCTCCTTTCAGGATAATATAGTCAACCATGGGTGCCTGGTTGCTTTTCTCCTGTCCTTAGTGTTGCTTCATCCTAAGACTTTGTGGCCACAAGATGGTTTCTGCCATTAAGCCATCCTATCTGGCTGTGGACAAAGCCTGTTTCTTTTTATTGTGCCCCGTTCTTATTCATTTATTTATATTGTCCCAATAGTAGGGATTAAACCCAGGGCCTCGCACATACTAGGCAAGTACACTACCACTGACCAGCACCCCTACATACCTGTCATTTTTAAACATTTTTATTTTATTTTTCATTTTGAGACAATGTCTCACTAAGTCATCCAGGCTGACCTTGAACTTACTCTGCAGCCCAGGCCGGCTGTGAAATTTTGGTCCTTCTGCCGCAGTCTCCCAAGCAGCTGGGATTACAGGCCTGGTCCCTGTCTCCCATTTTATTAGCAAGGAGAACTTTTCCCCCAGGCCTCTAACAAACCTCTTTTGTGTGATTCATTGGCTGGAACTTGGGTTTCTGACTTCGCTGCACAATTCCTGAAAAGTAGAATGCAAGTACCAACCCTGGCTGTTATAAGGTAATATTATTATATTTTATTATTATCCCCATTCTGCACATATGAAATTGAGGGACAGCAAGTTAAATGATATGCCTAGAGCCACCTAGCAACACTATAACAGAACAGAAATTGAAATTCCCATCTCTAGCCTCACAATCTAGTTCTCTCCTCGTCACCAGGCAATGTCCCTGCATGTATTTCTCAATTTCACCTTCTCACTGGAGAGCTGAATTCTAACTCGATGATCTTCCCTCTCTGAACCCCAGTTTCTGTGCCTGTAACATAGGGATAATAACTAGCTCACAGAATTATCGTGAGGGTTAAATATGGGGTGCAAATGCATGTGCTTGATGAAACTGAGAGGAGGGATTCGTTTTTCATTCATTTTGTTTTTATGTGAGCCAGTACTACATCAAAGTAGGGACTTTGAATCTGGCTTGACCGGATTCAAATATGTTCCTACCACTTACCATCCACCCAATCTTGGAGAAATTGTCAAATCTCCCTAAGCCTCAGTGATCTCATCTGTGAAATGGGGTGAGCACAGTGTCACATATGTAAGCAGTGACCATTAGGAACTCCAAGAGGTCTGGAGGAGTTAGAGACTTATCATATAGTGGTGATTGTTATAGTAACAACTAGAAAGAAAAGAACAGATTTTTTGGAAGTCCTACATCGTCATATCACCAAAAGACTGGTTTTAACTAAGCCCTGTCTATAAAAACTAATTAACTCTCTGCAGTTCAGTCTTCCTTGGTTTAAATAAATTTCATTTTGTATTGTTAATGTCTTACAGAGTCTTAATGAAACTGTGAGATATAAGAAAAATATGTCCCCCCCTCCCCCCCAAAATTTTTTTAAGAGTAGGGTGTGGTGGTGCATTCCTTTAATCCCAGCACTCAGGAGGCAGAGGTAGGAGGATCACCAAGAGTTTAAGGCCACCCTGAGACTATAGAGTGAATTCTAGGTCAGCCTGGGCTAGAGCGAGACCCTACCTCAAAAAAAAAAAAAAAAAGAAAGAAAGAAAGAAAGAAAGAAAGAAAGAAAGGAAGGAAGGAAGGAAGGAAGGAAGAAAGGAAGGAAGGAAGGAAGGAAGGAAGAAAAAGAAAATATCTGTAGGCTGACTTTCTTTACCTAAATCTGAAAATTAAAATTAAATTTGAGGGCTGGATAAATGGCTTAGCGGTTAAGCACTTGCCTGTGAAGCCTAAGGACCCCAGTTCGAGGCTCGATTCCCCAGGACCCACGTTAGCCAGATGCACAAGGGGGCGCATGCATCTGGAGTTCGTTTGCAGTGGCTGGAGGCCCTGGCGCACCCATTCTTTCTCTCTCTCTGCCTCTTTCTCTCTCTGTCTGTCGCTCTCAAATAAATAAATAAAAATAAATTTTTTTAAAAAAGAAAAACTTTAAAATTAAAATTGAAAGCCCATTTCCACATCACTGAAATGTCTGTTCTCCAGTCCCCAACCCCTAGCCTGGATTTACATGAGATCACAAATGACTGGCTAAGATGGAGAAGCAGATCTATTACATAAAGAGAAGCAGTGGTGTTAATTCTGAATCCATGGAAGGACACACATAGGAGATTTGAGAGATTTTTCTCTTTTGTTCATTTACTAAATTTTCTCTTTGGTCCTTTAAGTCAGGACTTCTTACTTTGGGCTGCGAGACCTCCTGGTGAGCTGGTAATGGTATGTGAGGGTCCTTCACCCTTCCAAGCAGCAGGAGGGCCTGGCGTTCTCCAGCCTTCCTCCTTGGTGCCCTCCTCCACCTATATCAAGGCTCTGCATAAACAATGTCCTTTCTTCTCTGTGTCTTAAGGTATAAAAAGCCAGGAAGATTGGCTGCCTGGTGAGTAGAATGCTTCCTGCTACCACTGTGGGGATTAGGAGACGTTCTCACAGGGCATTTCCTAAGTAAACATGATCTTGCCGGTGAAGACATATGGCAGATAAGCCAACAGCGACATGGGATCCCTGCTGCACCTGAAACTCAGATCCTAAGATTTCAAAGCCATGCTATGGAGAAGCTTTAAACAAGAAATGAGGGCTGAGGACCGGGCATGGTGGCGCACGCCTTTAATACCAGCACTCCAGAGGCAGAGGTAGGAGGATTGCTGTGAGTTCGAGGCTGCCCTGAGACTACATAGTGAATTTCAGGTCAGCCTGGGCTAGAGTGAGACCCCACCTCAAAAAAAAAAAAAGAAAGAAAGAAAAGGAAATGAGGGCTCAGTGTGTGGCTCCGTGGTGCTTAGCACCAAAAAAACAAAGCAAAGGAATGGAAAGAGGAGGAAAGTTGGAACGGAGGGAGAGAACGAGAGAGGGAAGACTATGGGGAGGGAGAGAGGAAGGAAGGAGGCCATTTATAAATGTGCCAGCAGCCTTCATTGTTAGAGGTGGGAACTTCTCAATGACTTTGGGTTATTCCTGCAACCATGAAAGCTACCCAACTGAACTTTGAATTACGTAATGTAAAGCTATGGTTTGCTTGGAAAATGGAGTTACTTAAGCGCTCCAGTTTCAAGAAGCTAAACTCTGTTTGGCTCTGGGTGGTAGTTTGAATGCGTGTGCACCATTGACTTGGGTGTTAAAATTAAACTTGTAACTTGGCTCTCGAGCTGCCTGGCTGGAGGAGGTGTCCCTGGGGGCAGATCCTGGAGTCTAGCCCTGAGTTGTCACTGGGGGCGGATGTGAATTCCAACCTAAAGGTATGGAGAGCTGTCTGAGCTGTCAGGGGCCGGGGGTCTTGCTTACTGCCAGTTTGTGTTTTCTGGCTGCTGGTGGTTTCTCTCTGGTTGGATTTGTGAAAGAGGCCAGCTTCCCCTGGATCTATATGCCTGAAATAAATCCCTTTATCCAATAAAACTCTGGTTGGGTGTTCATCCCAACATCGTGGGACTGACTACTACACCCTGGAAAGAGGTGACAGCGATGGCGATGGGGTGGTATTCTTCTGGAAAGATCGAGCTGCTCCCAGTCTAGGGCTCCCAGATAGCCTGTGCTCCCCACTGCTGGCACCACGCCTCCCCTAGGTGAGCCTGTGCAAGAGGGAAGGCTGGGGCTTTAGCCAAGAGTGGTGGACACTGATGAAGGGAAAGGGGGCCTCAGAAATGGAGCAGTAGACCAGGGCTGAGCCTCCATCTGCTTTTGATTCCTTCCACCAACAAGTTGTATTCTCCTCAGAAGTTCCATGGGCACTTCTAGTCATCTACCGCCTCATGGCTTTTGCATTTTGATGTTTTTTTTTTTTTTTCAAGTATCCCCGGTGCTACATGAAGATACATACACAAAACTGACCCTGAGTTTTCCTCACCTACCACATTGGCCTGAAGGGACCCTCTCTCATGCTGTCCTTGCTAATATGTTAGGTGACACCCCGGGTTGTCCCACCCAAGGAATCAGGAGCAGTCTTTGCTTAGGAATGTGCTCCCTGTGATGCTCTGTCTCACCCTTGGGCATTTTTATAATTCCATCCCGATATCATCTGTTCTCGTAAGAGACTGGTTTATTGTCATCCTGTTTCTTCTGGCGTCTAAGGCCGATGAAAATCATCCCTGAATTTGCAGCTATGTGGTGTGAGGGAGTCTGAGGAAGGAAGGCCACAGAGAGTTCCAGAAGCTTCACGTTCTCTTTGTACTCACCTTTCAAAAAAAAAAAAAAAAAAAAAAAAAACACATAATACTGTCGTATTCCCAGCCACCATGAATCTAACTTCACATTGCTTAGTAATTTGAGATATAGGCAAATCCCAATCATTCTATCTGCTCCTTAAACAAACCTTGTCATGAAGACTTCTCTTATTTTCATCGAAGTGATGCAAGAGAGAGCATACCACTGTGAAAATATAGTTTTATAAAGATATTCTTTTTATTTATTTATTAGAAGAGAGAAATAGAGAGAATGGGCATGCCAGGGCCTCTAGCCACTACAAATGAACTTCAGACGCATGTGCCACCTTGTGCATCTGGCTTATGTGGGTCCTGGGGAATCAAACCTGGTTCCTTAGGCTTTGCAGGCAAGCACCTTAACCGCTAAGCCATCTCTCCAGCCCAAAATACAGTGGGTTTTTTCTTTAAGTCTTTGTGTGTGTGTATGGTATGTGTGTGTGAATGTGGCCAGGTGTGGAGGTTAGAGAACACCCCCCCCCCCTTGTTTCAGGCAAGGTTTCTTCTTCAGCACTGTGTGCGCCAGGCTCGCTGGTCGGTAAGCGTCCAGGGTTTCCCTTGTAGCTGCCTCTCATCTTGCCAGAAACGCACTGGGAATATAGACGTATGCGATATGTCTGGCTTTACGTGGGTCCCAGAGATGTGAAGTCAGTTCATCATGCTTGCACTCTCACCCACTGAGCCAGCTCCCCAGCCTCAAATACAGGTCTCTAGGATTTAAAGAAATGGTTCCGATTCAACTTTCATCAGTAACGCGTTAGTTCTAGTATTCTGCTGTACTTCTGTGTTCTGCTATTACCACTTTCTTCGTGAATCCCATGGAATCCTACTTTTGCGTACCGTTACAGTGGAAAGGACTGCCCTTAAAGAAACAGGCAATTGAGTCAGAGGATTGAAAGAACGTTCTCTACCATTTCACACACCACTTCACCTCCCAGGGGAAAGAGGAGTCTTGGCATAGTTGCACACACCACAACCGCCCTTCCTTCATTGCATTCTCCTTCAATAAAACTGCTTGGATGAGTTTCACATTTCCTTCTGGCATTCTCTCCGTGCAATCATTTTGTTCCAACCCCATCTACAAAGTCTGAATTGGATTGTGGGAATAAACAGACTTGAGTCCTCAGATCTATCATCGATAAAGAAGACGTAGGTTGTCACTTCCAGCCATTTGCATTATGGTTTTGTTTGGGCTTCTGAGAACATGCTGTGTGCCTGCCTCATAAATCTAAGGTGTTTACTGGTTATGCATGACAAATGCATTGCTCAGATGTCCTGTCTACTTAGCTCCTCTCTGTAGCTGCCCACAGGGACTGTATCTGCTGACACCACGACTACTAAGCTGTGTCTCCTAATAAGCCCTGTGGTGGTGCAAGATTAAGTTTAAAAGACAGAAGTCACATTAATCTGAAGAAGGTGGAAAGTGATTTTCTTTACACTGGCTTCCAATGAGGGCAGTCCATTTTCAGGCCTGGCAGCATGGGCATTTTTAAGTGGGTTGTTACTATGTGTGTGAGAGACACCAACTGTAGGATGAACTCTGCTTGTCCTGGCCAGATTTGCAGACAGTAGTTGTTATGGTTTGTATGTGAAATGTCGCCCATAGGCTCAGATGCCACAGGCTGATCCGCTCCACCATGCCATCCCATCACGGTGGACTGCTCCCTCTTAAGCATGAGCCGTTGTAAGTCCTTCCTCCTGTACGTTGCTTCTGTCAGATATTTTGTCACAGTGATGACATTCACAGTGAGAAACGTCTACCTGATAGTACATCAGTGACCCACCTCAGCTAGTGACTAGGAAAACCCTGAAACTTGTTTAAACTACCTTAGAAAATTCTGGAAACACTTCCTAGTTATTGATTTATTTATTTGTAAACAGAGAGAGAGAGAATGGGCACATCAGGGCCTCTTGCCACTGCAAACAAACTCCAGACACATGTACTACTTTGTGCATTTGGCTTTACATGAATACTGGGAAATCGAACCTCAGGCATCAGGCTTTGCAGGCAAATGCCTTTAACCACTGAGCAATCTCCCCAGCATGAAGCACTTTCTTTTTATACTGATTTGTAATATTGTCCTTTCTAATGGTGTTCGCTATAACGTAAAGACATGAAAGGTAATTTAGGAGAAGTGAACCACTCCTGTTAGATTTACACGGAGCAGGAGAAATCTTCAATGGCTCCTGGTGGGATGGGCAGGCTGTGAGCGCACAGACCTCTCCATCAGTAAACCTGTGGTTTGAATGTGAAATGCCACCTCCCCTAGCCTGCGTAGACTCATGTGTTTGAGCACTTGGTTCCCAGATGGTGTTGCTGAGAACCTTTGGGAAGCAGAGCTTTGAAGTTCTGCTTCCTGTTTATCTCTCTGTCTGCTTTGAGATGGTGGGCTGAACATGAGCATCAATCTCCTATTCCGGCCAGTGTGCCTTCCCCGCCTTGATGGCCTGTACCCCCTGCAACTCTATGCTGAAACGAACCCTTCCCACCTTCAGTTGTTTCTTGCCAGGTATGTGGTCAGAGCAACAAGAAGAGTCACTAATGTACCTACCCAGGTACATCAGAAACAAGCTAAAAATACAAAGGTGGCTTGGTCTGGTTATACCCAGAGCCTCTCCTTTAGAGTTACCAGAGGAGGGCTGAAGGTGACATTTTAATCACTTTGTGGATATGTATTGTTTTCACCTTGCCTTTCTTAAGATTAAGCTTTCACTTTTATCTTCTCTTAACAAGAAATAAGGATTGTAGCCAGAGCGTGAATATGCAAGCAGTAAGACTTTTCCTTAAGTGCAGGAGCACATGCACACACACACACACACACACACACACTGGAAGCACTGGGCATCCTCCTCAAGCCTTCCCTGTGCTCTCCACCCGAGGCCGTGTGCTGACTGGATGGAGTACAGATATTTGCATTCGCCTTCCACGACTGGACCACAGCTACCTAACCTGGAGCTAATCCTCAAACCATCACTCTCTGGCTCTTCAATATGAGGGCACTCTGGCCTCTTCCTTTCTCACAGCATTTCAAGGGAAAATATTCCTGAAGTTCCTGTGAACTCATCAGAAGGGACTGGGCTTTGTCTCACTTTGTTACAGTGCGTTCGACTTATACTTTGAGTTCAGGGAAACTGATAATAAGAATAAGTGAATTTGTGCTGGAGAGATTGCTTAGCAGTTAAAGTGTTTATCTGTGAAGCCTAAGAACCCAGGTTTGATTCCCCAGTACCCATGTAAGCCAGATGCAGTTCGTTTGCAGTGGCTGGAGGCTGTGGTGTGCCCATTCTCTCTCTCTCTCTCTCTCTCTCTCTCTCTCTTCTGTCTCTCTCTCTCTCTCCTCTGTCTCTCAAATAAACAAATAAAAAATTTTTTAAATAAGTGGATTTAAAGATAAACTGGTGGGGATGTTGGCTGATAGTTCAGTTGATAAAGTGCTTGCCTTGCAAGGCCAAGACTTGAGTTTGGTTTTGAAACCAACATAAAAAGCCAGCTCTAGCGACCTGTGTATGTAATCCCAGAGCTGCGGAGGTAGAGACAGGCAGGTCTCTGGTGCTTGCTGACAAGCCAGTCTAGCCTAATTGGTGAGCTCCAGTCCAATGAGAGACCTTGCCTCAAAAAAAAAAAAAAAAAATAGTAGCCAGGCATGGTGGCACACACCTTTAATCCCAGCACTAGGGAGGCAGAGGTAGGAGGATTGCCATGAGTTCGAGGCCACTCTGAGACTCCATAGTGAATTCCAGGTCAGCCTAGGCTAGAGCAAGACCCTACCTTGAAAAATAAAATAAAAAATAAAAAAAATAAAGGTGAATGGTGTTCTTGAGGGATGACACCCAAGATTGTCCTCTGACCTCCACATACCCCCACATACACTACTCATACACACACACACACACACACACACACACACACACACTACACTGTATGTGGTTATAAAAGTAGTATCATCTAGTCTATTTTTAACTTGTTTTTGTTTTTCGAGATAAGGGTCTCACTCTAGCTCCCTGACCTGGAATTCACTCTGTAGTCTCAGGGTGGCCTCAAACTCATGGTGATCCTCCTACCTCTACTTCCCAAGTACTGGGATTAAAGGCATCCACCACCATGCCCAACTTCTATTTATAACTTTTATAAGCTGTATAGTATGGTGAGAAGCAAAGGAGAATTGGTTAATTAAAAACATGACTCATCAATTTACTCAATGTTTCAATAGTAATAAATTCAGTCAGTCAATAAACTTAGCTGAGCAACTATTATGTGGTGAGTCTTGTTCCAGTGGGATTTTGCCACCAAACAAAACACACCAAAGTGATGCATTGATTTTAGTAGAGGAAGAGAAACGGTAAAACTAACAAAGCCAGTGGCATACTAGAAGTTGTGGGTAAAGTCTACAGCAGATGAACACACCTGAACACACCTGATGGTGTCTCATCTCGGGAGCTAAGTAAGGTTGGGCCTGGTTAGTACTTAGATTGGAGAAGCTGTGGTGAGGCAGGCAGCCAGCCAGGAAATGAAAGAAGGAGAGCAAGTATTATCATTCTAACCAGGGATGTGAGGAAGGCCATCTCTGTGAAGGTGACATTGGAGTTGCCTTAGAGGAGGTGAGGAGTAGGTATGAGAATTGGCATTATTCTAAGTACCTTGGCCCCACACAGAGTGTCTCAGTCACTTTCTTGTTGCTGTGAACAAATGCCTGACCAGAAGCACCTTACATTTTCCTGGGGAAGTTTCAAAGCCCTTCACCTTATTTCTTTGAGATGGAGTCTCTTGCTGATCTAACTGGATTAAATCCCTTCCTCCCATAAACTGTGTCTGCTTGGACGTTTGTCCCAGCAACATTGAGCGGACTACAACAGTCTTCATGCTTGTGCAGCAAGCACTCTGCCCACTGAAACCTCACCTCAGCCCCTGCGTCATGGATTTTTAAGTAGTTTCGTATGATGTCCTCCCTCTTAAGATGTAATTGTTCAGCTCTTACCCCTGGGTACCACCTTCATTTCATCTCATTCTACTGAGCCTGCTTTGGGGCCAAGATGCCCTTGTGGCTTATTTTTTTTTCTTTCCTGTTTATGAACAAGTTCACTGGTGGGCATGTATGAGTCTATGAGAAAGTACCCAGGCATCTGACTTTCTGATACACTGGGATGGTCCTAACTTCAAGGATGTCTAGCCACAAAAGAGCATTTTAACCACCAGCAGATAGACAACTATAGTTTCCTTGGTTACCTCATATCTGACTCCCAAGAAATCTGTTCAAGTGTACTTAACCACAACAGGGGTAGGTCTACAGGATGTCCTCCTCCCTCCTGGTCCCATGTGCCCCAGTACCTAACTCTGAGTACCAGAGAAAACATGGAGCAAAATGAATCTCTCCTGCACCTGAGGGAGTTCAACATCTGACCGGAAATGTTGATCTTGAGCAACTTGTGCAAATAACTGATTCCAGATGTAGAAAGGAGGAAAAGTACGAGGTACAAATGGAGTGTGTGGTGGGAGCCTGGCTGGGTCCTGGTGGCCAGAGGTCTCTGGAGGGAGTGGATTCTTCAGTGGAGACCTGGGGGCTGAATATGTATGAAGCAGGTCAGCAAGCATTTAGGATGGACTGGGTAGAGAGGAGAACTTTTCAAGCACAGAACATGGCTACCATGTGCAGAAGAGGTTTGGTGGAGCAAGGGTACACAAGAGGACTGCGGGAGGCAGTGACTTAGAAACTCCTCAGCCTGGGGCACCACTGATGTGGGGGAGGGGAACCCCAGGAACCTCCTGAAGAAGGCATTCAACCCAGTTCTCTACTTCAGCAGCCCTGGGGTCATGGGTTGAAGTAACAGCCTTGGAGCACTCACACAGGCCTCATGGTATCTAGCTACAGAGCCACTGCCTCCCCAGACCCATGAGGGGAGAGGAAAGGGAAACTCAGTGCCCTCCCCTCCAGCATCTATGCCCCAGATGGAACCCCTCACTGTGATTCATTTCCGCTTATAATCATGACCACTATATGAGCAAACACAGCGCTAGGGCCTGGCAGGGGCCTCAGAGTGCAAACCCACCAAGGTCTTTCACATCTAGTGATCCAAGCAGGAGAGTCAGGCTGGACAGCCATCGAGTTTTTCTTTCCTTCTTTCTCTGTGTCATCTTCCTGCTCTCGTTCTTAGGCAAGAAGGATCATGTCCTCAACTCTGGAGGACGTATCTCTATAAACAACGCAATGAAATTAAGCCCTCACTTCATTCAGATTAATGGTGTTTATTGAACACCTGCCGGTGCCAGACACGATGTTGAATTTTTCTCAATTCATTGGTGACAATAAACTTTCCCCTGTCTTCTCATTTGGTCCTACTAATGAAAACTAGGAGAGAGGTATTACTGTGTCTATCTACTGTAAAACATGACAACAAAGCTGTTCCCAAGTGACACAACCTGGTACCATAATAACGACTTTTTGAATGTAGTTCTGCTTCCAAGGTCAATCCTCTTTCTGCATATCTACCTTGCTGGAGGAAAGAAAATGGACCAGAGGTTTAGAGAAAACACTCGATCATTTCTCCTTCTTAGAGAATGAATGGGCTTTTGACTTTGCCTGGGATTGTTGGATAGGCATTTCATGTTTGGTGGGCAAGCAGGATTTTCCACCATCTTGGCCTGGGTGCGGAGGGCTTCCCCAGTACCTTCCAACAGAAGCAGCCATTCAAACACCAAAAGTGACCCAGCCAGGGACCCCACAGGGGTAGAAGTGGGGGAAGGTACTCCGGTCTCTGTCTACTTGGGACTATAGGCTGCATGAACTTGTCACGACTTAATTTTTCCATGGCCCTCATCCTTGGAGGGAAACCAGAGATTCTATAGCAAAGTGGTGGAAATGTTACATTGGATAGAGAAACGGTAGAAACCTGGGATTCTGGCAGTAATTCTGAGCACTTTCCGTAACATTTATATAAATATTCTTTCTCAGCCCAGAAGCAGCCTGCTAGGGAATTTTTTCAAAGATTATGAACTATTCTTGGACTCAATAGAGGGGCTTGGAACTATTTATTAAGTGCATGTGTGGCTCTTGGAGGAAATCTAAAATCGGAGACTTGAGCCACTGGCCTTCCTGTTGCCAGTTAAGTGACGAGACCTGAATGGCTGTAGCTTATGTATTTATCTCCCCCGGGCCAAGAGGACTTACTACCTTGTGCTCACTGTTACCATTATTATTATTCAGTAATAATTCCATGTTTTAAATAAAAGCATTTATACTGTTACTGAAGCAGAAATTTATTGAAATTGAAGTTCTATGGAATTCGGCCTGGAAGGGACCATAAGCCATTGCAGCCCCAAGATTTCGTGGAGACTGTCTGTGCTTGCTGCAGCCAAGCCCTGGCTCAGTAGCTGACCTCCCAGCGAGGCCAAAGCAGGCAGCTCACTGACAATGGCCTGATGGCAAGTGACAACATGGACTTCATCTGACTTCAGACATGCCCACAGTTTCTTGGTTTAGGATGGCTTGGTCATATGTATAGGTATGGGCAGTGACCACTTACTACAGTGCGTGTCCACTTACTCATGTACACATTCCCCATTGGAAAGAGAGCAAGCAGTAGTTACATACCACGTTTCACTTCAGTCATCCATCTTGTGGCCCAGATGGGTCTGTGAGCCCACTCTCTCACCTCAGCTCCACATATCAAAGACCAGAGGAGAGACTATTCTCTATCTAAGATAAAGACAAAGTGGGGTTATGATATAATCTCCAGTTCTCACTCTTCAGTTCTTTAATTTTTTTCCCCTTGATATATGTAGTAGTGAGTTTTATTTCCTAATCTGCCCATGTGAACATGCCAATTTGTTTGTGTGACTTCGTTCAGACTCTTAGCAGTTGCACTGAAGAGATTCTGAAGTAACCTGCTCCTCGGGCTTTTTACTGAGGCAGGCTCCCCTCTAGTGAAAATCATAGTCAACTGACCTGGAAATGACTTTGTGGAGTGTAGCTATCAGTAAAATGCAGGTGTCTAAAACATGTGACTTCAAATCATGGAAAATGGATGCTTATTTCCCTTTACCCATAACCTTCAGAATTTTCATCACTACATTTTAAGAACCATTTTCAGTCATGTTTTCATAATTAAATGACTTTTCTTGGGTAAGTTTACACACCCAGCATGAGGCAGATATTTTAATTACCCTCGTCTCTTCCTGGCTCCGCAGAGAGTTCTGTGCTGGTTGCAGCAGCAAACTTGACTTTGGCCTCTAGCACCTTGTAAATTCCATTTTAGGAGACCCTGGTGCTGCTCGCATTGAGACTTCTGCTCTGAAGTTAGCCAGGCTGTCCAGGGTAAGTTATGGACTTTCCCCTGGAAAAAAAATCTAATTCTGGACCCTGAGGAATGATGTCACAGAGATTTCAGAACCTTATGGGGAGTCACAGAAAAGCAAGGCTTCTGATCTTTCCCCCAGAGATGCAGAAGTAACAAGGGCATGCACGCTCTCTGAGAGATGGTTGGCTAACCACCATCTCCTTTCATGGAGACATGAATTTTAGGCATTGTTCCCTGGCTTCTTTTTAAATGAAATATTGACTTTGTGTCTTAGATTCTTGGCTGCAGTTCTGTGTTGGTGATTTGGGGTCTTCTTATCTGTTCTTCCTGTATCATCTGTGCTCAATATTGACTCTCAGTTTTTTTTTTTTTTTTTTTTTTTGAATCCTAGGAGACTGGATGTAGCCCAAAATTAGGAAAGACTTCCATATTGCCCTTCTCAGGGGAAACTGTTGAAAAATAGGATGCTCATGTTTAATAAAATAGGTATACCTTCACTTAAGGAAATACAGCCCAAGGTGAGGGTCTTTAAGAGGTAAATAAGGCCTCTGGAGTAGAAGGGAGAATAAGGGAAAGATCAGAGGTGGCCTAGTACCCACATACAGCTTTGTGGGTAGCAGAAGTAGCTCAGACTCCATTCTCAGCGTGGTGGGAAGCTCTGTAGAAGCAAAGCAGTGGGGCCAGGTGTGGTGGTGCACACCTAAGACCCTAGTACCAGGAAAGCTGAGTCAAGAGGACCTCAAGCTTGAAGCCAGCCAGGTCTACATAAATCCTGTCTCAAAAATAAATAAATAAATAAAAGGCTGGTATCACTCCTTCACTTCTGTGCTAGAAACCCTGCAGGAGCTCCCTTCCAGTCAAAGTCAAATCGTTACAGTTGGCACAGAGGCAGACTGGTAAAACCAATAGACAGACACAGAGAAAACCAAGCCCACAGTCTGGCCTGTCATTTGTGAGCTATGTGACTTTTGACACGTTGCTTAGCTTCTGAATTTTCCTTTGCTCATAAAATGGAGAAAGCTGCTCTGTCTATCACATGAGCTGCTATGAAGGTTCAGTAGAATAATATATGAATGACCATGTTGTGCTATAAAAAAGTTTTGTCATAATAAACTAACTGAGGTTGGGTTAGTTAATTTGGTTCACCATTTTGTAGGCTGAAATTTTTGGTGTCCCTATCTGTGTGGCCTCTGATAAGGGCCTTTAGATCACATTACAACATAGATGATATCATGACAGGGGGCGAGACTACAGGGCAAGACAGGAAGCATGAAACTGGGAAGGAGCCAGGCTGGATCTTTTGTTGTAATGAACTAATGCAGACCCATGAGAACTGACCCACTCCCTCAAGACAACATTGATCTATTCATGATGGGGGAGGCCTAACCTCCAGTAGGCCTCATCTCTTAATGGTTTGGCCACCAACCCATTAGCACACTGCTACATGAATGTGATATACAACTCTTTGAGGGACAAACCATAATACCATGAAGAAGAAATGTTTTGTTTACCACAATGCCTGGTCCTAACTCAATACTAATACACACATATGTGACTAGCTCACTGCGACAAGCTCACTGAATCAGTGACATATGAACTTGTAGTACTGAAGTCACTTAACAGACAAAATAGACATAAATAAAAGGCAATTTGCCCAACAGCTACTCCATAGAGCCACACTCTGAACCCAGGCATTTCTATCCTATGCCCTAAGTTTTTCCATTATGTTTCACAAGCACAAAAGCAATGGTTTAATAGCTGAACAAAGTTATGAAAAGGACTTGACCCAAGGTGCAACCTTGTCTCTGTACTAGTTTTTATTTTTCCTTTAATGTGGTGTTTCCCTGATGTTATATTCCATCTCTTTCTTTCAACTCAAACAGGCAGAAATTCTGTTTTCCAAAAGAAAAAGGTGTTTCCAGGCCTTCTTTTGTAGCTGTTGCTGGGACAAAACACCAGACCAGAAGCAGCTTATGGAAGGAAGGAAGAAAGGAAAGGGTTTATTTCCAGATTATAGCTTCAAGGGAAAGTTCCATCATCACAGGGAAAGCATGATGGGAGCAGACAGCTGGGAGACAGTTCCACGCCAGCAGGGAAGAAGGGGAGAATGAGCTCACTAGTGGACACCAAGTAGGGCTGGACTAATAAATCAAGGTTCTCTCTCTCTCTATGTCTCTCTCTCTCTCTCTATCACTCTTAAATAAATAAATAATTTTATTTTTAAAAAAAGGGCTGGAGAGATGGCTTAGCAGTTAAGCGCTTGCCTGTGAAGCCTAAGGACCCCAGTTCAAGGCTCGATTCCCCAGGACCCACGTTAGTCAGATGCACAAGGGGGCGCATGCATCTGAAGTTCGTTTGCAATGGCTGGAGGCCCTAGTGCACCCATTCTCTCTCTCTCTCTGCCTGTCTCTCTCTGTCTGTCGCTCTCAAGTAAATAAATTTAAAAAAATTAAAAAAAATAAATCAAGGTCCACCCCCAGTGACACACCTCCTCCAGCAAGGCTCCACCTCGTAAAGGCTCCACCAGCTGGGGACTGAGTATGAGGCTTAATCACAGACACATGAGGCTGTGGGGGACGTTTCACATTCAAACCACCACATCCTTTAAACTCTATTGTACTCTCAAGATCTTTGTCATCTGTCTAACCAAGCAAGCCCAGATGGTTTTCAGATTTATCTGTCACACTTCGTAAAGTATTTGCAGTTATCTACAAAGACAAATTCTGGACTAAATTGCAAACACCCGCTTCCCAATGAACTTATTTTATGCTCTTATGCCTTGTTTGTGTTATGACCTCTCTGTGCTAATGATTTTGTAAATGTGGTTTAATTACTGTTTACTGAAAAATAGCTGTACGCAGATCAGTCTCGGCGGGAGACTTGGCCAAAATGTTGAGGCAATTTGTATCTAGTACAAAACAGCTAATGGTTGGGAAAGGAACTTAAGTCAGATTGGAAGAAACAGCACTTTGTTTCTGTAGGGAAAGAAATCATTCTTTAAAGAAGTAGACTTGAATAATAAAGTGACAAATTTTCCCCCAAGGCCAGGCATGGGGTAACAAAACTGTGATTATGATGATTAGACTGACCACCATACCAAAGTGCTGCATTCTAAAGAACTCCCCAAAATGAGCACTTGAAATTACTTGTAAATTCCACTAAATGTTTCAGAGCTCAGCAAAACTCATGTATTATGTATTCCCTCATGTTTCTGAATTCCTGCCTTAGGCAAATTGCCAACTTAGCAACTAAATAAATGACAGTTTTAAAATTCTAATACGAATCGATCTGTTTAACTTTGGGAGGCTTTTTACCTCCAGAAAGAAAAAAGAAAGGAAGGAAGGAAGGAAGAAAGGGCCCATAAGGGAAGTGAACATGGGTAGAATGCTCAACTTGTGAATTGTGGATACCATTGGCAGCTGCAGGTTCATATTGTGTACTTTGAGGTTTGCTTGAGTCCTCACTGACAGGGAGTTCCGGAATCATTGCTCCCCCTCCAGCTGTTGTTCAAGCAGGAAGAATCTCTTCTCCCTCCCCTGCACAGGATGCCTGTGGGAGAGCTAAACCCAAACCACGTCCAATGCAGAACTCAGGTTCCACACAGGCGTGAGACCATGAGTGCCCTAGTTAAGACAGAACAGCAAGTTCTGGGGCTCTACTGCACAGTAAGATTCGATCACTGACAATCATGTAGTGTGCATTCCAAGTAGCTACGAGGAAGGGTTCTGAATGCTCTCACCATAAAGATACGATGGGGTTTGAGGAGATGTCTATGATTTGTCTATGATGCACCAAGTACATGTATCAAGACGTTACATTGTAACCCACGTATTACAATTCTCCTGTGTCAGTTACACATAAACTAGCACTTAAAACAGGAGCTATGATGAGTTGGGCAATTTCCAGAAGACTTGTTTCTTGATCCATGGGTGTTCCAAAGGAAGTGTGAGCCCTGTGGGGGGCAAACACCCCGCTCTGGAGCAATTGCTTTTTAGTGAGGAAATCAGACAGATAGTTCAATATCAGGGGTCCTGAGAAATCCTGACTCCTCATAGTGTTGCAAATAGAATCTGGATGCCAATCCCTCTGCCTCCTGGCAAAGCCGCCTCCTTCAAGACTATTCTACATTTCCATGTGGTTGGTAAATTAATTATCTCTCTGAGTCATGTTTTCCCTTGTTCTCCTATTCATCAGGAGAGAAACAGATACAAATGCAAAATCTCCCGTCGTGGTGGGAAATCACATTCATGATGAAAGTGGGTCTGTGTTGTCTTAACTTTTCAAGCCATATGTTCAGAAACTTTTCCCGTATAACAAAAAGGATAAACGTGACCATAGGACTTTCATGAGAAGGGGTTTATCTCGACCACATACTGGCCTAAGATTTCAGTCCAGTGTCTCATCTTCCAAGAAATGTCCCTGACAGTGCCCTCATGGTACCCCAGAACTTTGCTCCTTCCTAAGTCCCCCCCCCCTCCCGCTGCACTTACTGTCCACTCCTCTGATTCCATGTGTCCCCTCACTGCCTCCACCACCCTGGTACATATATAGCTGGGTGCCCCGAGGGAGGAGGCCACCTCTTACTCTGCATCCAAAACACCAGAAGCCTGGGAAAGGATGAATGAACACTACATGGCTATGTGAATGGGAAGACGGTTTTTCACGTCTAATCAAAGGTACCTTCATTTCCACATTATTTTAAGAAATAGGTAACAAAAGAGTGTGCATTCTTGCTTTTAAAAATGCAAACATATACAAAAGCACATAAAACCAAAAAAAAAAAAAAAAAAGAGTGTGCATTCTTGCTTTTAAAAATGCAAACATTTTCAAAAGCACCTATACTTCTCAATGTACAATGTGGCTGTGTCCTAACAAATCCATGAAGGTTGAAAATGCACTGAATACATCTAACCTACCTAGCATCCCAGCTCAGCTAAGTGGTTTGTTTGTTTGTTTGTTTGTTTGTTTGGACAGGGTCTGTCTGTCTCACTGTATTCCAGGCTGACCTGGAACTCACTCTCTAGTCCGAGTTGGCTTCAAACTCACTGTGATCCTCCTACCTCAGCCTGCCCATGTGCTGGGATTAAAGGTGTGAGCCACCACACCCGGCTAAGCAAAGCTTTTAAAAATTATACTTGGGCTGGACAGATGGCTTAGCGGTTAAGCGCTTGCCTGTGAAGCCTAAGGACCCCGGTTCGAGGCTCAATTCCCCAGGACCCACGTTAGCCAGATGCACGAGGGGGCGTACGCATCTGGAGTTCGTTTGCAGTGGCTGGAGGCCCTGGCGTGCCCATTCTCTCTCTCTCTCTCTCTCTCTCTCTGCCTCTTTCTCTCTCTGTTGCTCTCAAATAAACAAAAATAAAAAAATAACAACAGAAATTATACTTATTTATTTATTTGGTGTGTGTACCATATGTGGCATGTGTGTGCGGTATGTGCATGTGTTGGTGCGTGTGCATGTGTCATGCCCAGTGAGCATGCATGCAAAGGCCATAGGAGGATGACACATGTCATCCTTTAGCACTCTTCCACCTCAGTTCCCTGACATGTTATCTCACTGAACCTGGACCTTGCCATTTCTTCAGTTAGGCTGGCTGGCCAAGAAGCCTCTTCCCTCCTCCCTTCCCCCCCTGCTGGGGCTACAAGCGTGTGTTATCAACCCCAGCTTTGCAAGTGAGTGCCAGGGGCTGAACGCAGGTCCTCGTGCTTGTGCAGCGAGCACTCTTCCCTTCAAGCATCTCCCCAGCCCAAGCAAAGCTTCTTAAACTGGGGGCCACAACCCCGCATGTGGTCACATAGCTGAGAGGGTTGTCAAGAAGTTTCTGAGCACACAACCAGAAAATATCTCTAGATGAGATGCATAACTGTGAACCCAGAATGTTTTTGGCAGGGCTCACTTCTGGTACATCAGACAGCTTCATGGTAACCTTGGTTCTTTTTGTTTGTTTACTTATTTATTTATTTTGGTTTTGAAGTAGGGTTTCACTCTAGCACAGGCTGACCTGGAATTTATTATGTAGTCCCACAGTGGCCTTGAACTCATGGTGATCCTCCTACTTCTGCCTCCCGAGTGCTGGGATTTAAAGGTGTGCGCCACCACTGCTGGCTTGGTTTATTTTATTTATTTATTTATTTATTTATTTATTTATTTTGAGAGAGAGAGAGAGAATGGGCATGCCAGGGTCTCTTGTTGTTGCAAACAAACTCCAGGTGCATGCATTGTATTGTGCATCTGGCTTTACATGGGTACTGGGGAACTGAACCTGAGGTGGCAGACTTTGCAAGCAATGGCCTTTAACCACTGAACCATCTCCCCAGCATGCAGCCTTGGTTTTGAACATACAACATGCACAATTTTCACTACACATGCCGTGACACTGCCCAAGGCCAATGAATGCTGCCTGAAACATGTCAGCTCAGATTCAAGACAACTATATGTAATAGATTACTGTTACTTTTTAATATTTAATTTATTTGTTTGTTTGGGAGAGAGAGACAGAGAAAGAGAGAGAATGGACAAGCTAGGGCCTCTAGGCATCGCAAATGAACTCCAGACACATTTAGCTTTATATGGGTACTGGGGAATCGAACCCAGGTCCTTAGACTTTGCAGGCAAGTGCCTTAACTGCTAAGCCATCTCACCAGCCCTAGAAGTAGTGTTTTGACTGTGCATGCAAAGTTTTTTGCTCTTGTAAAAACATAATGGTTCAATTATGGAAACAAAGACTTCTAATATTTCCCAGCATGTAAGTAATTTCCCATCATTCCTCAGCATGTAAGTATCAAGTCAGCATATCTTTAGATTGTGTTCTATTAGACAAACAAGCATGTCCATCCCATTAGCACACATCTTTAAGATGGTAAAATTAGGCCAGGCATGGTGGTGCATTTAATCCCAGCATTCGAGAGGCAGAGGTAGGAGGATCACTGAGAGTTCAAGGCCACCCTGAGACTACATAGTGAATTCCAGGTCAGCCTGAGCTAAAGCGAAACCTTACCTTGAAAAAACAACAACAACAAAAAAGAAAGAAAGGCAGAAAGAGAGAAAGAAAGAAAGAAAGAAAGAAAGAAAGAAAGAAAGAAAGGAAGGAAGGAAGGAAAGATAGAAGGTAAAATTATATGGATGCTGGAGTACTGTTTTGTAATAATTCTCCTTAGGATTTATTATAAGCAAATGTCTGATTTGACCTGGAACTCACTCTGTAGTCCGAGTTGGCTTCAAACTCACTGTGATCCTCCTACCTCAGCCTGCCCATGTGCTGGGATTAAAGGTGTGAGCCACCACACCCGGCTAAGCAAAGCTTTTAAAAATTATACTTGGGCTGGACAGATGGCTTAGCGGGTTAAGCGCTTGCCTGTGAAGCCTAAGGACCCGGTTCGAGGCTCAATTCCCCAGGACCCACGTTAGCCAGATGCACGAGGGGGCGTACGCATCTGGAGTTCGTTTGCAGTGGCTGGAGGCCCTGGCGTGCCCATCTCTCTCTCTCTCTCTCTCTCTCTGCCTCTTTCTCTCTCTGTTGCTCTCAAATAAACAAAAATAAAAAAAATAACAACAGAAATTATACTTATTTATTTATTTGGTGTGTGTACCATATGAGGCATGTGTGTGCGGTATGTGCATGTGTTGGTGCGTGTGCATGTGTCACGCCCAGTGAGCATGCATGCAAAGGCCATAGGAGGATGACACATGTCATCCTTTAGCACTCTTCCACCTCAGTTCCCTGACATGTTATCTCACTGAACCTGGACCTTGCCATTTCTTCAGTTAGGCTGGCTGGCCAAGAAGCCTCTTCCCTCCTCCCTTCCCCCCCTGCTGGGGCTACAAGCGTGTGTTATCAACCCCAGCTTTGCAAGTGAGTGCCAGGGGCTGAACTCAGGTCCTCGTGCTTGTGCAGCGAGCACTCTTCCCTTCAAGCATCTCCCCAGCCCAAGCAAAGCTTCTTAAACTGGGGGCCACAACCCCGCATGTGGTCACATAACCGAAAGGGTTGACAAGAAGTTTCTGAGCACACAACCAGAAAACATCTCTAGATGAGATGCATAACTATGAACCCAGAATGTTTTTGGCAGGGCTCACTTCTGGTACATCAGACAGTTTCTTTTTATTTGTTTATTTATTTATTTATTTTGGTTTTGAAGTAGGGTTTCACTCTGGCCCAGGCTGACCTGGAATTTATTATGTAGTCCCACAGTGGCCTTGAACTCATGGTGATCCTCCTACTTCTGCCTCCCGAGTGCTGGGATTTAAAGGTGTGCGCCACCACTGCTGGCTTGGTTTATTTTATTTATTTATTTATTTATTTATTTATTTTGAGAGAGAGAGAGAATGGGCATGCCAGGGTCTCTTGTTGTTGCAAACAAACTCCAGGTGCATGCATTGTATTGTGCATCTGGCTTTACATGGGTACTGGGGAACTGAACCTGAGGTGGCAGACTTTGCAAGCAATGGCCTTTAACCACTGAACCATCTCCCCAGCATGCAGCCTTGGTTTTGAACACACAACATGCACAATTTTCACTACACATGCCATGACACTGCCCAAGGCCAATGAATGCTACCTGAAACATGTCAGCCCGGATTTGAGACAACTATATGTTATAGATTACTGTTACTTTTTGATATTTAATTTATTAATTTGTTTGTTTGGGAGAGAGAGACAGAGAAAGAGAGAGAATGGGCAAGCCAGGGCCTCTAGGCATCGCAAATGAACTCCAGACGCACTTAGCTTTATATGGGTACTGGGGAATCGAACCTAGGTCCTTAGACTTTGCAGACAAGTGCCTTAACTGCTAAGCCATCTCACCAGCCCTAGAAGTAGTGTTTTGACTGTGCAAAGTTTTTTGCTCTTGTAAAAACATAATGGTTCAATTATGGAAACAAAGACTTCTAATATTTCCCAGCATGTAAGTAATTTCCCATCATTCCTCAGCATGTAAGTATCAAGTCAGCATATCTTTAGATTGTGTTCTATTAGACAAACAAGCATGTCCATCCCATTAGCACACAGACTTGCTTTCATCTTTAAGATGGTAAAATTAGGCCAGGCATGGTGGTGCATTTAATCCCAGCATTCGAGAGGCAGAGGTAGGAGGATCACTGAGAGTTCAAGGCCACCCTGAGACTACATAGTGAATTCCAGGTCAGCCTGAGCTAAAGCAAAACCTTACCTTGAAAAAACAACAACAACAAAAAAGAAAGAAAGGCAGAAAGAGAGAAAGAAAGAAAGAAAGAAAGAAAGAAAGAAAGAAAGAAAAGATAGAAGGTAAAATTATATGGATGCTGGAGTACTGTTTTGTAATAATTCTCCTTAGGACTTATTATAAGCAAATGTCTGATTTGCATATCTATTTTATATATCTGTCCACCCAGGGTCACATAAGAATTTCTTTGGCAAAGAGAGGTCTCAAGTATAAAACACTTAGGAAGTCCTGTAGCATCCAGAAAGAGTATCCAACCACATGTCACTGGCCTGGGCAGCAATCAGAGCTCAACTTTCAAAGTACAGTTTCTACTGAGTACATGTCACTCTTGTATCAGGGTCAACTTGCAAAACAGCTGCTACCTGGGGTCTCTGTATATGGCTAACATGTGTCAATACATATATACACACAAAATCTGGAAAGACGTATGTACCAAAATGCCAACAGTGCTCATCTCAAGAATTAGGATTTGGGATGATGCTGATTATTTTCTTGGAGCGTCACTGCATTATTTTACTGTCACAATGGATGTATGCTACTATGATGATAAGAAAATGCAAGGTTAGGTGAACCTTCAAAAGAAAATGTTGACCGTTTCCTAAGCCATCTTCATAGGACGTAAACAACTGTGAAACATCACCTTTTTTGTCTGAACTCAAGGTGGTCAATGAGTGAGTAATTCCAGATTTAAGCAACTCAAGTAGCCTCGTAGTGTTTTATGGTATTATACGGGTATTTTTATTTCCTTTCTTATAAAAGAAATATTTTATTTATATATTTATTGGAGAAAGAGAAAGAGGGAGAGGGAGAAGGAGAGAGAGAATGGGCATTCCAGGGCCTCCAGCCACTGCAAATGAACTCCAGACACATCCGCCACCTTGTGCATCTGGCTTACTTGGGTACTGGGGAATCGAACCTAGGTCCTTTGGCTTCATAGGCAAACACCTTAACCGCTAAGCCATCTCTCCAGCCCCATTTCCCTTCTTTGTGCCTGCATTTCTAATGTCCAGGAAGTGCCTGAGCCATACTTTGCCTGGAAACATACTTGCAACAAAACATACTAAGTTCTCTCTTTCTGTCTCGCCCTTCCACTCATTTTTTTTTTCCTATAGGATTTGAAATTAGAACCGCAGTCCTCTTAAACCCAGGCTTGACCTCTTACAAATTGAAAAGTCTAGGATATTCATATTCCCTCTCTCCCTTCCTCCCTCCTTCTCTCCCTTCTTTTCTCCCCACTCTCATCTGTCTGTACATCCACTCATCCATCCATCTATCCATTTTTGGCTTTCTCATTGGTTCTAGTTCCTGACGTTGCTTCTCTGCCAGTCTTCCCAGCATCTTGTTTGGCTGCTAGCATCTCAAAACCTACACAGCGTTATTGCGCCAGCATAGAGTTTGATTGCTTTTTCTTTATCTCAAGGAACAATCCAGAACGATCAGATACGCCCTCAAATTGCAGCTCTGAAAATGATATGCGTTTTTCTTTCCTCTCTGCAGTTGAATCCTTGCCAGCAGGATGGGCAAACAGAACAGCAAGCTGCGCCCGGAGGTCATGCAGGACTTGCTGGAAAGCACGGACTTTACAGAGCACGAGATCCAGGAGTGGTACAAAGGTTTCCTGAGAGACTGCCCCAGTGGACACTTATCAATGGAAGAGTTTAAGAAAATCTACGGGAACTTTTTCCCTTACGGGGATGCTTCCAAGTTTGCAGAGCACGTCTTCCGCACCTTTGATGCCAACGGAGATGGGACGATCGACTTTAGAGAATTCATCATAGCCCTGAGTGTCACGTCGAGGGGCAAGCTGGAGCAGAAGCTGAAGTGGGCCTTCAGCATGTACGACCTGGACGGAAATGGCTACATCAGCAAGGCAGAGATGCTCGAGATTGTGCAGGTATGGGGCCCCAGCCTTTCAGAATCGGTGCGGGGGCTGTGAAGACGAGCAGGTGTCACCAGCAAGACTTGCAGGTACACAGTAAAGCACAGGACACACAGGTTTGCAAGCTGGTGGGTCACCAGTGCAATCTATTTGGCTTGGTATGTGACTTTTTTTTTTTAAAGTTGGAATTTGCATACACAGAAATGGCGCACAGAAATTCACACGGGTTGACATCTCTGAAAACTATGCTGGGCCCACATTCTAGCCTGGGAGGGGTGACCCTGTGCTTTGGGGTGCAGAAAGACATTGGCCATACTTAGCACAGTTCTTTCATTGATTCATCGCAATGACCTCTCAAACCGGCAGCCTTTGGGCTGGGGTTCGTGTCTTCTGGAGTTGTGACCGGGCACCTGAGCTGGGTTCTAATCCTTTGTGACTTTGACCAAGCTCGTTGCCATAAGCGGTGCTCTCATCTGCAAAATGGAACTACCAACTTACAGGGACGTTTTATGGGTAGATGTGACTCCCCACGTTAAATAGCGCAGGGCAGCCATGTGAGCTCATCATCATCAATTAACAATTTGATAGACTCTTTTTTTTTTTTGGTAAAATGAGCTTCTTTTTATTTACTTTTTGCACGTGTGCATGTGTGAGGTATGCATGTATGTGTGCACGTGTTTGTACACGTGTGGGTGTATTTTACATGCACGTGTGCTTATTGAGGCAGAGGTCAATTGAAAGGAGCGTGTCAGCAGTGCCTGGCATTTTCCATAGGTGCTGGGGATCTGAACTCTCAGCAAACACTTTATCCACTGTGGCATCTCCCCAGCCCCCCAACTTCATAGACTCTTGAAGAAGAGCAGGCTGTGGACTCCAGGGTCCCACCCCATCATTATATCAAACTACCCATCATTTTATTAAGAGACACTGCACTGGACCTCCTCAAGTCACTCACCCTGAGTAAGTCCCCGAAGAGAACGAGAGAAGGGGTTCTAGCATTGCCCACGTGGAACTATGGTTGTGGCATTGCCAGCTTGCTCAGCTGTGGGTGTCACCCAGACGCAAACCTAAGAGGACAAACACAGAACTCGGCAGAGGGCTAGGCTAGGAAGCCCTCTGCCGCGCACTGTATGAAGGGCTACGTGGGTGGCAAGGCCGGTAGAGGCTGGCATTTGCCTTGGCACACGAGTGGGGCATGTGGTGAAGCATCATCTGTCAGAAGATGGCAGGGCCAAGACAGTGAGCTTTGGGTGTCCTAAAGGCTCAGCTCAGAGGCCGCACTAACTCTAGGACATCTGGGCAGATGTTCTATTGAGGCAGAACTGCAGTCCCAAAGCGGAATGGTGGGGTGCTGGATGGCAGGGGCATGTGACTGACTCAAGGAGACAAAACCTAGCTGCCCAGCCTGGGGGGAGGGGGGACTGGGGGAGGGGTGGGGCGGAGCTGTCTTACCAAGAAGATGGAGACGGGACAGAGCTGACAGAGACCAGAATTGGGACTGAGCCTTGCAGTCAGGCTGGAAGAACGGAACCCACATGGGCAGTTAAGGGGCCAGCATAAGCAGTGAAGGGACACAAAAGCAAGGATCCCAGGTGAGCCTTCCTCCCCACCCTGGAACATCTCTGATCTCTGCCAGCCACTTCTCTTCTCTGGCTGGCCCGCCGGAGGCTTTCCTTCACTGGGTGAACATCTGAAATAGCAGTATCAAATCAATCCCTAAGCAGTGTGGGACTAAAGGAAAAGACTCCTTCTCGGGGAGATAAGATAGAAGTGATAGCAAAATTAAAGGATATTTCCTCTCCCCTGAGCAATAATAATAACAACAATAATAATAATATCTACTGTAAAAAGATGGGTAGCATAGAAAAATACAGAAGATAAAGGGAAAATCATCCATTGTTCCACCCTATCCAAAACCCATCACTGCTAATAGGTATTTATTTATTTATTTATTTATTGGTTTTTCGAGGTAGGGTTTCACTCTAGCCCAGGCTGACCTGGAATTCACTATGTCGTCTCAGGCTGGCCTCGAACTCACGGTGATCCTCCTACCTCTGCCTCCTGAGTGCTGAGATTAAAGGCGTGTGCCACCACGCCCGACAACTAATAGCTATTTTTAAAAAACATATTTTATTTTTATTTATTTATTTGAGAGAGAGAGAGAGAAAGTAGTAGACAGAGAGAGACAGGGTTAGGGTTAGGCAGAGACAGAATGGGTTCATCAGGGTCTCCAGTTGCTGCAAACGAACTCCAGACACATGCGCCGCCTTGTGCCTCTGGCTTATGTGGATCCTGGGGAATCGAACTTAGGTCCGTTGGCTTTGCAGGCAAGTGCCTTAACTGTTAAGCCATCTCTCCAGCCCTAGCTTTTGAAAATATATCTTTCCTGGCCTTATTTTCATGCACTGAAAAATGTACACTTAATTCCATACAGTGTATGAAATCTTATATCTTGTTATTTTTCACTTAGCATAGAAGCACAAGTTTATCTTATTACAAAAATGTTTCATAAAGGAAATTCAATGGCTGCTTAGTAGTCCTACAATATATTCTAATTATGTGTATCCAGGCTGCACAGGGTAAGGCAAGGAGGAACCCAGAGAATCGGAGGAAAAGGCCAACAACAGCCTTTATAGCCGATTGAAAGTGTATTTTTTTTTTGACAGGTTTAGGTATGTAAAAAACTCGACTGGTTTGTGCCACTTTTTCCTAACAATTTGTAGATTTGAAGGGCAGACCCCAGGGTCAGCCCACCTGGGTAAGGAAGGCTATCCATCTAGGTAGCGAGCTAGCCTGTGGGCAGCAGGGGGCGCTGTAGCTGCTGTAGATCAGACACGAGTTCCATTTCTGCCCAGAGTTTCATTCATGCCAGGGCGAGGTGGCATCCGTTCTCTCTGGGCCTGTCTCTAACTGATACTGCCTAAAAGAAACTACCTTTCTTCTATATTCCTTCACTTTCACATTTTCCTCCTCCAACCCCAACCCCCCCCCCCCCCCGCCCCATAATGAAGACCTACAATAAGCCCCGCCTCTTAAAGGCTCTACCACTTCGGAACAGTGCCACACACTGGGACCAAGCCTTAACACGTGGAGCTTGGGTGGGTGAACACTTAAGATCCAAATTATAGTATCCTTTTTTTTTTTTTTTTTTTTTTTTTTAAGGTAGGGTCTCACTCTAGCCCAGGCTGCCAGGCCGACCTGGAACTTACTCTGTAGTCCCAGGCTGGCCTCAAACTCACATCGATCTTCCTACATCTTGCTCTTCAGGGCTGGGATTAAAGGTGTGCATCACCAAACCGGGTTCATTGCATTCACTTTCATAACCGTTTTGGTTGTTCTGTTTTAGTTTTTGGTGCTTAGGAGGGAACACTGGGCCTTGTGAGTCATCACACAAATACTCTATCACTAAACTCTACCCCAACCCTTAATTTGCCTTATTTTGTGTGTTTCTTTTGTTATTTGTTATTATTATTATCATTATTATTTTAATCCTAAAGTTCTGGGATCATCCAATCTTTCAAAGAGAAAAATATCAATTTTAAAAATCAGAAGGATATGTTCTCCTTTTGCTTTCAGAGTAGAATTTGAAATAGAAGTTCCCTCAGTCACCATGTTATCTCCTCACATTTTTTTTATTTGTCCAGTTTTCCTGGTGTTTTTTTTTTTTTTTTTTTTTTTGTGGCCAGTATTGATGAACTTGTAGACACCAAGGCAGGAAGGAATCCTAAGACCACATGGGCCTATGGAAATCAACCAGCATCCAGGCATTCATGTGGTAGCTGTAGTTCGGTACCTACCAGGTACCTGGCACTTGGAATGGTGCATGGGAAAAGTGACAGTGACCCTTTGCTTAGGGATCCAGACTATAAGAGCAAGTGGGAAACCTGCAGGAGGTGTTAGCAGACCCAGGACTGGGGAGAACTTCTCCCATGACACTCAGTACAGAATGCAAAGCACAGGAAATCCTGAGCATGGACGGGCACCGCGCAGCCTGGCAGGCATGAGCGTCCATTCACAGGCCTGCCGCGCGCGTCCTGCTATGAACTCTGCACATTCCTTCAGAAATGCCTTTGTGACGCGGTTCTTAAGAAGCTTACCAGTGGAAGACTCAAATTTCCTAACCGGGTTTTATGTAATGTGGTACCCTAATGATTAATATTCATGACTACAGGAAATACTGTAACATCCTGAAGTGACTTCCACCTCATCAAAGAGATTCAATTAAATCTCAAACCATTTTCCTATTAAGGGCTGCTTAGCAAGCTGACAATCGTGGATTCCATCACATTCTTATGCTAATCTCCCTGTTTTCAATTGTTCTGAATGAATTGGAATTCGCTGTAGGATTTCATTGAGTTTCCCATTCCATTTGCTGTTGTTGTTGTTTAATCTTTGTTCCCTCCCTCTTTGAAAGCCCACAGACTCTAGGACTTGTCATTGTCGCAGGAAGCCCCCCCTTTTTTTGTAGGGATCCTCTTCTCTTTGTTCTCGCTGTTCTGCTCCATTTAGGAAAACATTCATTTACTTCCAAGCCTCACTGTCAGTTGAGTTTCAGCCTTGAGCTTGGGTAAACAGTTGTTAGGGAGTGACGGGGCCAGCTGTGGCCCAGGACAGCCACAAACAAATTGAGATTCTAATTGTTAAAGTAACACTTGTAGCTTAATCACAAGTGTGGAACATAATTTCCTGGCTGAATCCTCATCCCTGCAAGACTCAGCCATTCAAGCAATTTAATGAAAAATGCAAATTCACGGGTTCACCTATAAACGCTGATAACTAACTGGTCAGGGTACAAATTGAGGTGAAAATAAGTTTATAGTTAGACATGACAAGGAGTGTGGGTATAGAACTGCATTTCATGAATTGTCTAGTTTTTTTGTTTGTTTGTTTGTTTGTTTTTGCCCCCAGATGTTGTTTCCTGTGGTTTAGTTTTGGAATCCACAGAATATTATTTGTGGCCACAAGCTACCATTCTTTTGAATTTCTTAACATGGGGAAGAAAGACTAAAATTTACCAAACTCCTGAGGATTCTGCACAGTATGAAAAATACTGTATTAGTTTCCTATGGCTGCTACAGCAAAGCAATCTAAACCTGTTAGATTCTGACAAGAAAAACTTATTATCTTACAATTCTGGAAGTCTGATATCAGTTTCACTGGGTTAAAATAAAGGTGTTTTCGGGGCGAGTGGCCCCTCTGGAGGTATTTAGGGAAAATGCTTCTCCTTACCTTGTCCAGCTTCTAGAACTTTCTCTCATTCCTTGGTATTTGGCCCTCTTTATTACCTTTGAAGTAGGCAACAGGGTCCCCCTCATGGCACCCTTCTCCTGGGCATTCTAGTCTGCTTTGCTCTTCCTCTTAAAAAGATCCTTGTGTGTAGGTTGGGACCCTGTAGGCATGAACATCCCCCCCCCCTGTTATATAAGGGAACATCTTTACAGACTTCAAGGGTTAGGATATGCCAAAGTACAGTTGTGAGTGACCCATTTTAAATAAACCCCATTTATTTATTTACTTACACTTTTGTTGTTACTGGGGCTTTTGTTTGCTTGTTTTTTATTTTATTTATTTATTTTTATTTATTTATTTATTGGTTTTTCAAGGTAGGGTTTCACTCTAGCTCAGGCTGACTGGAATTTACTATGTAATCTCAGGGTGGTCTCGAACTCACAGCAATCCTCCTACCTCTGCCTCCTGAGTGCTGGGATTAAAGGCGTTCGTCACCATGCCTGGTTTTATTTATTTATTTATTTATTTATTTATTTATTTATTTTTGAAGCAGGGTCTCACTCTAGCTCAGGATGACCTGGAACACACTGTAGCCCATGCTGGCTTCCAATTTATGGCTATCCTCCCACCTCAGCCTCCCAAGTGCTGGGATTAATGGTGTATGCCACCATACCCAGCTCACTTACTGATTTCATGTGTTTGGTTGTGTTTTTTTAGGAGGGGGTGGGAATAGTATACCAGGGCCTTTAGCCACTGCAAACAAAGTCTAGATGTAGGCACCACCATATGCATCTGGCTTATGTGGGTTCTGGGGAATTAAACCTGGGTCCTTAGGCATTGCAGTCAAGCGCCTTAACTGCTAAGCCATCTCTCCAGCCCTAGTTGTGCTTTTTAATGACAAATTTCAAAACATGATTTACACTCCATATTTTATTGTTGCATTGAAATAATTTCTCAGGAGTCTTACCACAGATAACTGTCACCTACTTTCCCCGCCATACACTAGATTGTCACCTCTCGAGGGGTACAAATCAATGCAGGAGGGAGCAGAATCCTTCCTACCCTTCCCAGTTTCCCAACTCTGCATCGTCAGAGCCAGGTCTCAATGCTCATACCCATCACAGCCCAGGCTGTCTGAGGAAGGGCCAAGCAAAAGCAAGGGTATGACATCACTAATCCCACTCGAACAGGCCAGGAGGCAGCTCTTCAGCAGAGTGATACTTACCAGAGCCATGACGAAAGAAACTCCTAGATCATATTAAATCTATTCACCATTATGATCTGATCATTATACCTCAATACGTGAATGTTCTTGTATGGGACATGACATTAACAGGTGACACATGAGCATTATATCTAATGTTGAAAATAGTAACATAAGATGTAGGTAAGGAAACAAGGAATGCTGTCTGTAAAAGCCAGGAAGAAGGAACTGTTAACTTGGACAGGGAATTCATTGAAATTTCTGGAAATGTGAGGGTTTGGCTTTGGTAAGGTAGGAAGTATAGAAACTAGTATTTAAGCAATATTTGGAATATCTTAATTTAAAATTTAAACATGACAGAGATTAAGAACTTAATGTTGAAGTTTAGATGTCAAATTTAACAGTTATTTATGTCTTTAATGTAGATGGCTTATAATTTTTACTTACTTGGTACAGAGATCAAAAGAAGTCACAACTTTAGAGAATAAAAAAGTATATCAGGGGCTGGAGAGATGGCTTAGCCATTAAGCGCTTGCCTGTGAAGCCTAAGGAGCCTGGTCTGAGGCTTGATTCCCCAGGACCCACGTTAGCCAGATACACAAGGGGGCGCATGCGTCTGGAGTTTGTTTGCCCTGGCTGGAGGCCCTGGTGCACCCATTCTCTCTCTGCCTCTTTTTCCCTCTGTCTGTTGCTCTCAAATAAATAAATAAAAATAAACAAATTTTTTAAAGTATATCAGGCTGAAAAAGCTAAAACTTTGATTAATCTTGTTAATTTATTATTATCAGTTGTTTATCAGTTTCACCCAATGCAAAACCACATAAGAACAGAATATTTAAGAAATCTATTTCTATTGTTGTAAACAGAGAAGTAGATGTTACCAAACAAATATAAAAGATATATATATATGGATATAACTTAAATCATAAGTTTTAGAGATCTCATTTAATAAAAGATAAAACACAGATTTTTGTGTTTTTTTTTTTTAATTTTTTTTGTTTATTTATTTATTTATTTGAGAGCGACAGACAGAGCGAGAAAGAGGCAGATAGAGAGAGAATGGGCGCGCCAGGGCCTCCAGCCACTGCAAACGAACTCCAGACACGTGCGCCCCCTTGTGCATCTGGCTAACGTGGGTCCTGGGGAGTTGAGCCTTGAACCGGGGTCCTTAGGCTTCACAGGCAAGTGCTTAACCACTAAGCCATCTCTCCAGCCCAGATTTTTGTTTTTAAACCATTTGTGAACATTAGGAAAAAGGAGAGTAATGTCTATGAGATCTATTGTTATAAACAGAGAACCACGCATTTTGTAAACATTATTAGGAGCAGAAACATATTTAATAAAACTTGAATTTACTTTAGAAATTTGATAACACTTAATAATATACTCATGTTATATTTTGTTTAATTCTCAAATATCTAAAGGTTTTTAAAAAATATTTTATTTACTTATTTGAGAGAGAGGAGGGGAGAGAGAAAAGAGAGAGAATGGGTGCACCAGGACCTCTAACCCCTGCAAACAAACTCTAGACACATGTGCCACCTTGTGCATGTGACTTAAGTGGGTACTGGGGAATTGAACATGGGTCCTTGGGCTTTGCAGGCAAATGCCTTAACTTCTAAGTCATCTCTCAAGCCCCATAATTCTCAAATATATTAATCAGAAATCTAATAACCTTTTAAATATATCTTTTAATTTGTTAGTATTATATTTTTTATATCAAGCCTCTAATTAGGAGCGAGTGGCTCTTTCCCTTCTAATGTTACTATGAAAAAAGGAAATTGGGTCTGCACTCTAATGACCTCTGAGTCTAATGTCTGCCTATACATTCATTCCCCTTTCAAGAGTTGAGACCCCAAGATTTTTCAGGAGATGGATGTTGATTTGATCTAGTTTCTTCAGGTTGAAGTGGGAATGAAGAGGGGCTTTTTGGGGGGTGGGGTTTTTTGGGGGTGAGGGGAGATCTACTCTTGTTGTCCTTCGGCCCTTGGAGAACAGTCAAAGGGGACCCAGGTAGATGAAATTAGACTGCTATAGGACCCTCTGAGGTGGATTGATGGAACTGTAAAGGTGCCCAATTTTCTTTCTGAATGTCCAGAAGGTCACTTATATTAATCTTGCATTTTTGACTTTCTTGTCACATTTAGATAAAGCTTAACTAAACACATAAAAACTAGTTTAAATATATCTTGATTTTGTTAGTGACACAGTCTTACAGTCAAAACTTAACATAGTAGAAAATCTATGAATACCTGAACTTTTAACCTTTTTAAAAAAATTATTTTATTTTATTTGTTTGAGAGACAGAAAGAGGCATAGAGAGAGAAGAGAGAGAGAGAGAGAGAATGGACAAGCCAGGGCCTCTAGCTACTGCAAATGAAATCCAGACACATTTGCCACCTTGTGCATCTGGCTTATGTGGGTCTTGGGGAATTGAACATGGGTCCTTTGGCTTTGCAGTCAAGTGCATTAACTGCTAAGCCATCCCGTCCAGCCCATGAATTTTAACCTTGATATGAGCCATAGCAATATAAATAAATTTACCAACTTATTATAAAGAGTTAAGTCTGCATTATATAAACAATCAAGGTGAGAAAAATACAGAGAACCAACTTTTGATGTTAACCTATTTTATTTCAGTTTAAGTTCCACAGCCTTCTTACATCAACTCTTATACCCTTTTACAAAATATTTAACCTTCTACTTTTTTCTATTTCAATTTCTACTTAGAGCAATCTCTCACTGTACAAAGTCTTTTCTGATCTAAAAATATTTCCCTTTCCTTTAAGATTCTTAGCTGGAAAGAAATTATAATTGTAATTTTATCTCTTCTTTTACTGGATGGTCCCTTCCTATATGTTTTAAATTACCATTGTCATTATAAAATTTAGAAATTAACATTAAAACCCAGGAAGCTGTACTTGACAGAAAGCATGTATACTAGATCTTAATAGTTACATATATACAGGCAAAACCTATCAACACTCCTGTGCTTTGTCAGTAACCCCAATTAATTTTTAAAGATTTTGGCCATAATAAGCATTTAGAAGGCAATGTTAGAAGTAGGATTACAACTTGGTGTACAAACACGTTGTTGCAATAAGTATGAATAAGCATACAGTCAAAAGCACAGAGATGAATTATGTTAAATGTGTTGTAAACCAATTTCTAGCAACTTAGCATCATCTTAAAAATATGTCTATGAACATGTCAACACTTTAAAATCAGAGCACTCAATTGGCCATAGATTTAGCTACACATAAACACAGGCTACAAGAAACACATGAACACAAGATGGCACGATAAGTGAATGTCCATCCTTATACATGTGATAAAGACATGGAATACATAATACTATTAAAGACATGTAACACACAATACTATCAAAGAGGGAGAGGTCTTGTCTAAAATTTTAATTGCATTTTATTTATTTATTATTTGAGAGAGAGAAACAGGGGAAGAGAGAGCGAGAGAGAGATGATGGGCACACCAGCACTGCAAACTCCAGACGCATGCGCCCCCTTGTGCATCTGGCTTATGTGGGTCCTGGAGAATCAAAACGGGATCCTTTGGCTTTGCAGGCAAATGCCTTAACCACTAAGCCATCTCTCCAGCCCTTAATTGCATTTTAAATTGATGAGTACTTAAGTTCATTTGATTTTTTTAAATGTATATGAGTACTCACTTGTAAGTCAATGTTACTATATCAGCAATATATACAATATATGTATCCTTAGCCCCAAAGACTGCTGCAAAGACTAAATTTGTTGTCAGTCTTAAAACTAAATGGTTATCCTGATTATTTTCTGTACAGCACTAAATTGTGTTTAAGACAGGGCAGTAGCTGCTAGCAATTTTAATTTTAAAATCAACATGTTATTTCTTTGCCTCTGGGAAGACTCTGACATGTGGGAGAGGTGTGCATGCCCTTGGGGAAGGCATGGAGTTGATGAGCAGATCCTATTAACTTCACCTGGAGGGAGCCATTAAGGACAATCTATGTGACTCCTGTTCATGACCTGAAAAGGAAGGCCCACACAGGGAAGAAGAGTCCCCATCTTAGCACACGGCCCTTGATCATAGGCAGATTTCTCTGGGAAAGCAGTCATGTTAGAAATCTTGAAGGTAGGGCCAGAGAGATGGCTTAGCAGTTAAGACGTTTGCCTGTGAAACCTAAGGACCCAGGTTCAATTCTCCAGAGCCCATGTAAGCCAGATGCACAAGGTGGCTCACGCATCTGGAAGAGCAGGCACATAAGAGTAGGAATTTGGGGTAAAGTAAGTTAATATTCCTGTCCTGTGAATATTTTCAATGTCCCTTCCCCTCCTTTCCTAGCTCCGAAGTCACAGTATAGGCAGTTTCGTGCTGTGAATCACAGGAGATTGTAAGGGTTCATTCAATTGTGATAACTAAAGTTCCCAGAGCTGGGACAAGATGTCTTCCTGCTAGAACAGAATGAGCTCATTTCTTTTTTTTGTTTGTTTGTTTGTTTTTGTTTTTGTTTTAATTTTTCGAGGTAGGGTCTCATTCTGGCTCAGGCTGACCTGGAATTAACTATGTAGTCTCAGGGTGGCCTCGAACTCACAGTGATCCTCCTACCTCTGCCTCCCGAGTGCTGGGATTAAAGGCGTGCGCCACCACGCCCAGCATTTTTTTTTTTTTTTGTCATTTCTAATTTAATGGACAGAGTACTGACATGAGTAAAATCTTTCACTAGGTTTGAAGTTCCTTATTGGTACAACACATGTTCACAAAGAAGGAGATAACTGAACTGTATCTCCTGCTAGTGGAAATAATTTAAGTGATACTTGTATTAGTTTCTTTTGCATCACTATGACTAAAACATCTGACAGAAACAAACAAGAGGAGGGAAGCCTGACTTTGGTTAGTGGTTTGAAAGGGATTTTTCAATCCATTATGGAGGGGAAGGCATAGCAGGAGAGCTTTGTCCGTGGTGGTTAAAGTGAGTGGTAGAGACAGTTCACATGACAGACCAAAGACAGAGGGGTGGGGGCAGGAACACAAGCCACACTATACACCCTGTCCCTAATGACCTACTTCCTCCAAAGTTTCCAGAACCTCCCACAACAACACTACCAGCGCTAGCTGGTAATCATTCACAGCACGAATCTTGTAAGGGCTATTTCAGATTGAGACCATAACATTATTCCTGACTTGAGAACCCCAAATCTTCTTGCCCTCTTGTCTTTCTCACCAAAAACCAGGCCATCAGAGAATAAGCTAACACTTTTGGGCTTAATTCCCTAGACTCGGTCAGAAGAGAAAAATCACTGTCGGCATCAGGAATTTGCCAAGCCCTGTTCGCACAGGCTCACGGTTATACTTTGGGACCATTTGGAGGACAGGCTATCTGGATTAGTGCTCAAGATCAAGTGAGAGCCTTTCCAAAAAGAACGCCTAGGTTGATGCAATGTCCCTCAGAGTGGTTCTGGGGAGTCTTACTGTAAAGAGGTTGAAACGACATGTAGCGAGTTTGTTCACTGCTTGGATGTTAATGACTGCTTTGAAAATACTTGCAGTTCAAACACCTGCTGTCTTAGGTCGTCTCCTTTCTAGCTGTGTTTCACAATTATCTGGCAGATTTGATGGACACTGTCAGGGTGAGCTTTAGAACACGCGTGTCTAGATTTTCACACCTTGGTGGGGGGTAATGAAACCCTAGCAAAGGAGATTGGGAGCATGCTGGGGATGTGGGTTTCATCCCTTCATCACCCCATCTGTCCTTCCTGCCACTGTCCTGTTTCCAGTCGCTGGTGGTCTCTCCACATGACGTCTGCTGCATGGTGTGTTTTGGGGTGATCGCAATTCTTACGTGGAAGCTTGGGGCTCTAACAGTCTAGATCTCAAGAAGTCCAGGTAGATCCTATATGCACTTTTATGACCAAACTTCACAGTGATACCGCATCACTTTCAACATCCACCCCCAGGGAAGGTAGTCACAAATGTTTACAGGGAGAGAACCTACAGTCTTGCCGGCACCGTGGTGCAGTTATAGAAGGTCCGGTGGGACTAGAAATACTTTGGTTGGAAACTATAATCTTCTGCCACACATTAAAAAAAAAAAAAAAAAAAAAAGAGTTAGAGACAGAGAGAGAAATTGGCTCACCAGAGCCTCAGCCACTGAAATCGAATTCCAGATGCTTGCGCCACCTAGTGGACATGTGCGACCTTGCGCGTGCCTCACCTTTGTGTGTCTGGCTTACGTGGGATCTGGAGAGTTGAACATGGGTCCTTAGGCTTCGCAGGCAAACGCCTTAGCTGCTAAGCCATCTCTCCAGCCCTGCCACACATTTTAATGCGTCTTCAGGCTCCACTCATGTGCTATCCTAACACTTTTTCCCCCATTGGTGCGAGAGTGATCTTTCAAAACTGAAGATATAAGCATGTTTCTGTCCTGCTTAAAAGCTTTTATCACCTACCACATTTGGATTTTGTCTCCCATGTGTTGAGATCTTGGTCCCTAGAGTGGCTCTACTGGGAGCTGAAAGAGACTTTAGGAAACAGGCCAGTTGAGAAGTATCAAGGTCACTGTGGCATGCTCTTGAAGGCGATTGTAGGATCTTGATTTCTTCCTCTTTTTTGTTTGCTTTCTGGTCATGAGGTGAGCAGTTCTGCTTGACCACATTCCCACCATCATGAGCCACTTTGACACATGTTCAAACAATGGGGCCAGCTGATCATTGATTATCCCTCCAAAAGTATGTGCCAAAACAAAACTTTTCTCCTCATCAGTTGATTTTTGTTATAGTGACAGAACGCTGACTAACGTAGTGCTTCCTTACTTCAAATGTCTAAAGTCCCATGATACTCAAAACCCATCCCCCATTGTGGCTGTGGTCTCTCATATCCCACCATCATTCCTCATGAGGTGGCCCAGCATGACCTCTTTAGACCTTCTCTCTCCATGAAGCTTATCTCCTCTGCCTCCCCCACGGAGTCTCATTCCTTTAACCAGGCAATGTTCATTTGCCTACAACAGCCTACACCATCTCCAGCATAATCTGTTCATTTTCTGTTAATTTCTTTTTTAATTTAATTTTATTTTTATTAACAACTTCCATGATTATAAAAAATACCCCATGGTAATACCCTCCCTCCCCCCACTTAACCTTTTGAAACTCCATTCTCCATCATACTCCCTCCCCATCTCAATCAGTCTCTCTTTTACTTTTGATGTCATGATCTTTTCCTCCTCTTATGATGGTCTTATGCAGGTAGTGTCAGGCACTGTGAAGCCATGGATATCCAGGCCACTTTGTGTCTGGAGGGAGCATGTTGTATGGAGTCCTGACCTTCCTTTGGCTCTTACATTCTTTCCACCACCTCTTCCACATTAGACCCTGAGCCTTGGAAGGTGTGATAGAGATATTGCAGTACTGAGCACTGCGGTCATTTCTTTCCATCACCATGATACCTTCTGAGTCGTCCCAACATCACTGCCATCTGAAAAGAGAAGATTCTCTACCAAAAGTGAGAGTAGCATTGATATAAGGGTGTGAACATTAACAGAAGTGCTTACTGGGCAGTTTGATAAGCATAGTATATACATTTAGCCAGACAACAGCAGACGTTACACCCCTAGGGCTCATGACTACCCCTGTTTTAAGTTTTCAGTATCAGGGATGTATTCCCTCCCATGGAGTGGGCCTCCAGTCCAATTAGAGGGCAGTTGGTTTCCCCCATAACAGACGTGCCACTATTGCACCCATTGGCTCATTTGGCCTGGCTGGCAAAATATAAGGCTTGCAGTGTACACTGTTGAGTATCTTCACTGGTGATTTCTCTTTCTCCCATTGAACTGCATGCAGAATGGCTTCTTCCAGATTTCTGTTAGCTGGTCTACATGGAGGAGGTTATCAGCTCAGATCCAGCAGGACTTCTCAGTGGCCTTGCAGTCCAAGTATATGGAGTCTTCAGCAATAGGGTCTTACCATCTATTCCTGGTGGGAAACCAAGGGCCTCGGCAATGGCCTATAATGTTTTGGGGGCATCAGGGACCTCCCTAGTCAACAACTCACTGGAAGATATCCCATCCCTGGCACTGAAAATTTTCTAGCAACAATCTACGGCTCCTGAGTGTTCCATTGTCCAAAAAAGCAGGATTACATATGATTTATTTATATTCTCTTAGATTTTGATTAGCTGTCCCTCCACCTTTCCTTTACTCAATCTCTTCCCCAGGCCTCATTTTGGGCCTTTTCACCCCCATTAATCTATTCTTCTACTTACATATATACAATGCCATCCTATTAAGTACCCCCTCCCTTCCTTTCTCTTCCCTTTATATCTCTTTTCTAGCTTACTGGCCTCTGCTACTGAGTTTTTTCCTTCTCACACAGAAGACCAATCATCTGTAGCTAGGATCCACATATGAGAGAGAACATGCAACGCTTGGCTTGCTGGGCCTGGGTTACCTCACTTAGTATAATCCTTTCCAGATCCATCCATTTTCCTGCCAATTTCATAACTTCATTTTTCTTTACCGCTGAGTAGAACTCCATTGTATAAATGTGCCATATCTTCATTATCCACTCATCAGTTGAGGGACATCTAGGCTGGTTCCATTTCTCAGCTATTGTGAATTGAGCAGCAATAAACATGGTAGAGCATATACTTCTGAGGAAATGAGATGAGTCCTTAGGATATATGCCTAGGAGTGCTATAGCTGGGTCATATGGTAGATTATTTTCTGTTAATTTCCAAACAACCACTGCTTTTCAATGAACAAGTCTACTAAAAGATATAATTATTTTACATAGCACCAAGAAAATTTTACAAATACTGTTAAAAAAAATTTTATAATTAACAACTTCCATGATTGTAAACAATATCCCATGGTAATGCCCTCCCTCTCCCCTTTGAACCTCCACTCTCCATCATACTCCTCCCCCTCTCAGTCCGTCTCTCTTTCATTTTGATGTCATGATATTTTCTTCCTGTTATGATGGTCTTGTGTAGGTAGTGTCAGGCACTGTGAGGTCATGCATATCCAGGCCATTTTGTGTCTGGAGGAGCACGTTGTAAGCAGTCCTACCCTTCCTTTGGCTCTTACATTCTTTCTGCCACCTCTTCCGCAATGGACCCTGAGCCTTGGAAGGTGTGATAGAAATATTGCAGTGCTGAGCACTCCTCTGTCACTTCTTCTCAGCACCATGGTGCATTCTGAGACAAATACTTTTCTAGTTAGCTGCTTCTGTACTTTGTTGAAAATCGGTGGCTCCATTATGTTTAGGTCTATTTTCTGCATCATTTGGCCCCATTGTTTTGGTTTTCTGTTACAATAATACCACGCTGCCTTGATGACTATAGCTTTTTTAAAAAGTCCCGAAAGCAGACACTGTCAGCCCTCAGATTCAGTTCTTTCTCTTTCCTCATTCTTAATCTGTTCACACACGTTTTAGAATCAGCTTCTAAATTATTGAAGAATAAAAAAAGAATTGGATTTGGATTGAGGATGCACTGAATCCATAAATCAAGTTGAGGAGAACTAAAAGCTTAATGATACTGAGTTTTCCAACCCTTGAGTACGGTATACCTCTCCATGGACTTAGCCCTTCTTTTAATTTTGTCCACAGACATTTGTGGCTTTTAGTCTTACACACTTTTGTCTGGAGTATTTGGTATTTAATGTTGTTTTAAGTTATGTTAACCTGAGCCATTCATCTTAAATTTGAAGTTTTATGTATTTGTTGCTAGTATATAGAAATACAATTAATCTTTGTATATTGATCTCCTATCCTAAAACCTTGCTAAATTCATGCATTGGTTTCAGTGGTCTGTTTGTGTTGTAGATTCATTAAATTTTTGCATGGAAAATTGTGTTGTCTATGAATAAAGAGAATGCCATTCTTTCTGTTCCAATTTGGGTGACTTTGCTTAGTTTACTTGCTTTATTGCCTTGGCTAGAACCCCAAGTACAATAGTGATTAGTAATAGTAACAATGGTCACTTTTACCTTGTTCACCATCTCTAGCGGAAGTTACTCAGTCTTCACCATTAAATACGACATTAGAAGCCGAGCTGGTGGTGCACACCTTTAATCCCAGCACTTGCCAAGCTGAGGGAGGAGGATCTGTGAGTGCAAGGCCAGTTTGGGGCTGCAGAGTCAGTTCTGCATCAGCCTGAGCTAGAGTGAGATCCTACATTGAAAAAAAAAAAAAAAAAAACCAAAAAAAACAAAGACATTAGCTATAGGTTGTAAATAGGATGCACTTTATCAGGTGGGGAAGGTCTTGGAATAATGGAAGATTTTTGTTTTTCTTTTCTTCTTCTTTTCCTCATGGTACTGAGGATTGAACTCAAGGCCTTATGAGTGCTAGGCAAGTGCTCTCTCTACCTGTGAACTACATCCCTAGTAAGCACTCTCTTTCTCTCCTTCTTTTTGTTTAAACCATGGATGTCGTGTTTTTTTTTTTTCTGTTAAGATAACTAGATAATATGTTTTTATTCGTAGTTTGTTAATATGAATTTTGTACACGAAACAAACCTGTGTTCCTAAAACAAATCCTGCAGTCATATGTGTTATCCTTTTAATATATATTGTTTCAATTTGCTAAATAATTCTTTAGCATTTCCACAACCGAAATCATGAGGGATATTGTGTAGTTTTCTTGCACTGGCTTTGTTTTCTCATGGTACTTGCTGATGCTGGCTTATAGAATGAATTGTGACATCTAGCTTGGATCAAGATGATAGTAGCTTTATAAAATGATATGCAAACTACTCTTTGATTCCCAATTTCCTGGTAGCACTTGTTTATATTGCTATTATCCCTTCATTATATCTTTAATAGAACACTCCAGTGAAGCCATCTGGGCCTGGAGTTTCCCTTATAGGAAGATTTTTAACCACAAATTTCAGTTTATTATCAGACAGGTTATATTTCTTCTTGAGTGAGATTTGTAGGTTTTTGTCCATCAGGGCTTCTTGGCTCTGTGAACTTATAGTTTTCATCATATTTGGCATATTTTTAGTAATTACATTTAATTATGTTTTTAAATATCTTTTTTTATTCCATTCTCTTGCCTGTCCTTATTGGTCTTTACTTATATACTGATTATTCACTGAGGCTGTTTCATTTTCTGTGTTTCATCTTGAGTAGTTTTTATTTATACCTTCATGTCATTAATCTTTTTCTTCCATCCAAGTCTAGTAAATTTGTTGAAGTATTTACATCAGGATGAGTGAGTCAAAGGGAGCTGCATCACCCCAAAACCCACCCCAGCACAGGCTGTGACTCACGGAAGCTGAATCCTTGGGGTGGCAGGCAGCTGGGCAGCTTGGAGTCTGCAGACTGTCCTTTATGGACTCTTGGGGAGGGGCCTTGTGAATCTTGTGATTCAGGAACTTCCTGAGAGTTGGAGGTGTTGACTTCTGTGGTCTTATACAGCTTTTGAACTTCTTAATGATCCTATGTTTCAGTTTAGAAATTCCCAAGGGGCCTCACTCCAGGATGAAATGTTTCAACACAATCCAAGGATTTCAAAATCAATTCTAGCACTTGAGAGGTGGAGATGGGGACCAGGTATCCAAGGTCATCCTCAACTACTTCCAAGATATCTTTTCACTGACTTCTAACCATTGGCTATCATAACTATTTTTGTTCACTTTTTGAGAACTTTAAATTTCTTTAATTATTTTTTAGAGAGAGTGAGAGAGAGGAGAGATTGAGAATTGGCACACCAGGGCCTCAGCCACTGCAATCAAATGCCAGACGCTTGCGCCATCTAGTGGGCATGTGCGACCTTGGACTTGCCTCGCCTTTGTGCATCTGGCTAACATGGGATCTGGAGAGGGGAGCATGGATCCTTAGCCTTTGCAGGCAAGCACCTTAACCCAAGCCATCTCTCCAGACCTCTGTTTACTTTTTGAAACAGGATCTTCTGTATCCTAGGCTGGTCTAGAGCCATGGTGACCTTAAACTTGATCCTGGAGTGATCAGTAATCCTTGATTTAGTGGACTCTTGTTCATTATGCTGAGGAAGGTTCACTGTTCAGTGGTCTGAATGGAAGTTCCAATCTCAGACAAACAGAAAGGCATCATTAGTCTTTTTACTGGAAGGTGTATTTTTTGACTTCAGAAACTGTAAATTTCATTGCTAGAAATTTGATTTGGGTCTTTTTCTTTTTTTAATCTTCTCCTATATCTACTTTTTGGACATGTGGAATACAGTTTCAGTATCTGTTTCAATGATCTTCTGCTAAGTGAAACATACATGTCAGTTCTAGGTTGCTTAGTTTGTTATTGTACCCCTCCTATGTTGTATCATCTGTTTCTTTGCAGGGCAGATAGTTTTTTTTTCTTTATTGCTATCAGACATTATGGATCTTATCATATTGAGAGTTAACATTTTCTTTTTCTTATAAATGTCCTTAAGCTTTGTTCTGAGGTATGGTTAAATTACTTGGAAAGAACACAAACTCTCCAGATCTTGCTGTTAAGATCTGGAAGGTGAAGGGATTAGTGATTAAGACACTTGCCTGTGAAGCCAACGGACCTCGGTTCAATTCCCCAGGACCTACGTTAGCCAGATGCACAAGGTGGCACATGCGTCTGGAGTTCATTTGCAGTGGTTGGAGGCCCTGGAGTGCCCATTCTCCCTCTCTCTGCTTCTCTCTCTCTCTCTCTCTCTCTCTCAAATAAATAGATACAAATAAAATAATTTTTTTAAAAAGATTTGGAAGGTGACACAGAGCAGTGCTCACCTAGGACTCATTATTCCCCATGACTGAGGTGAGGCCTTTTCAAGTAGACAGACTTCATGAATCATGAGGCTGCCAAAAACAAGCCGTCCTCTCAGCCTTGTGTGAGAGCCGGGCCCTCTTCCTCCTTCCCAGACAGCTCCAGCTTGCACCCCAGCCAGGGTAGCTATGAATGCAGCCCAACACCTCTGTGGATAACAAAGGCACGACACAACGTCAAAAGGCTGAACACTCCCGAATCCTTTCACTTGGTCCTTTGCCTTGGTTGTGGGTAGTTGCCCCCCATCTGCGTGTCTCACCTGGAAGCCTGAGGGGACTTGGTACAGCTCTCTGGAGTTCTCCCTCTAGGCAGCTCTCCCCTTTCTCTAATCTGTCCTGGAGCACTTGCCACAGTGGGCTCTCTGCACTCCCAGTTCCATCCGCCCAAGTCAGTGAGTCCACCAAATGCCATATTGGTGTCCTCTGGGCATGGTGGCCCTCAGAAATGCTCAAGACATCACACTGTATTCACCTAGGGCTTAGTTGTGTTTCTAGTTTCTCGGGGATCTCTGTCCTTGGCTGTCCCATTTCCAGTGTCTTGTATGCACTGTCTTTGGGGTTTTGTTGGGGTTGGTGTTTCACAGAGGAGGGTAATTTAGTCCCTAGGCATCTTGGTCACAAGTAGCATTCTGTGATCCCTTATCAATATATATATTTTTAATTTTTTGTTTATTTTTATTTATTTATTTGAGAGCGATAGACAGGGGGAGAAAGAGGCAGAGAGAGAGAGAGAGAGAGAGGGAGAGAATGGGCATGCCAGGGCCCCCAGCCACTGCATACGAACTCCAGATGCATGCACCACCTTGTGCATCTGGCTCACGTGGGTCCTGGGGAATTGAGCCTCGAACAGGGGTCTTTAGGCTTCACAGGCAAGCGCTGAACTGCTAAGCCATCTCTCCAGCCCCCATATCAATATTTTAATGTTGGCTTGTTCCTCTGCCACCCGTGCTATAAGCTCCCTGAAGACATGACTGTGCTTCCCTTTAACATCTAAAGGACTTCATGTTGTCCCTTGTGTTTATTATAAAACCAGCCAATGTTCATTAACTGAAGCAAGTCTTAGACACCAAGGAATACACCGAGAAGCGTCTCTAATGTGAAGCCATGTAGATGCCACTGGGAAGGTAAATGTCATGTAGAATCATTATAAATCATCTTCTGAAAGTAATAAATAAAAGAAGGACAAAGAACAGAGGCCATCTGAAGAGTGACCAGAGTAAAATGCAATCCTAGCTCAGAAAGAATTATTTTTATTTTTCGAGGCAGGGTCTCACTCTAGCCCAGGCTGTCCTGGAACTCACTCTGTAGTCTTGGGCTGGCCTTGAACTCACAGCAAGCCTCCTACCTCTGCCTCTTGAATGCTGGGATTAAAGGCATGCGCCACCATGCCTGACGTCAGAGAGAATTTTTGGGGGGGAGGGTACTAATTTCATCAACTAGCTATTCATCAATCTTTTGTAACAAAAGGGTTGGTCAGGGCTGGAGAGATGGCTTAGTGGTGAAGGCGCTTGCCTGCAAAACCAAAGGACCCAGGTTCGATTCCCTAGGACATATGCAAAGCCAGATGCACAAGGTACACCATGCATTTGGAGTTCATTTGCGGCAGCTAGATGTCCTGGTGTGCGCATTCTCTCTCTGTTTCTCTCTCTCTCTCTCTCTCAAATAAATAAAAATATTTTTTTTAATAAAAAGGGTAGGTCAAACCAATTTGGGAAATCCCAGATTAAATCAGATTCAATGGGTAAAATAGGCAGTGTTTCCCATGCAGTCTGGGCCACGTGCCCTCCCTGGCCTTACAGCATCTTGAAAGACTGGTATTTCTTAGAAAGAGCTTTGGGGAAACTTTCCAGCATCCTCAAGCACACTCAGCATTACTTGGCCAGCCTTTGAATGTGTATCTTCAACTTCTAGACACTTACTTCTATGGCGCACAAAACATTCCATAACTCTCAATATACAAGGAATTGTGCTGGTTCTTTTTTAAATAGGAGGCCATTACGCAAGGAGGATGAGCCAGTATTAAAAAAAAAAAAAAATCTGTGGCTTATTATCTTCAAGGATCTTCGTAGCACAAAAGGAAGGTTACACAAAGTGGTGCCATGGATTCAAACTCCAGTGTTAACAGCAAAAAAAGGATGTCAGTTATTTTTTTCTGAACCCTAACATAAGAATGGGATGAAGCCGGGCGTGGTGGCGCACGCCTTTAATCCCATCACTCGGGAGGCAGAGGTAGGAGGATCGCCGTGTGTTCGAGGTCACCCTGAGACTACATGGTGAGTTCCAGGTCAGCCTGGGCTAGAATGAGACCCTACCTTGAAAAACCAAACAAACAAACAAACAAAAAGAATGGGATGAAAACAGCCTGGAGAGATGGCTTAGCAGGTAAGGCATTTGCCTGCAAAGCCAAATGATCCTGGTTCAATTCCCCAGGACCCATGTAAGCCAGATGTATAAAGTGGTACATGTGTCTGGAGCTCATGTGCAGTGGCTAGAGGCTGTGATGCACCCATTCTCTCTCTATCTGCCTCTCTCTCTCTCTCAAATAAATAAATAAATAAATAAATAAATAAACAAAGCCTGGAGAGACTGCTTAGTGGTTAAGGTGCATGCCTGCAAAGCCAAAGGACCTGGTTCGATTCCCTACGACCCACATAAGCCAGATGCACAAAATGGTGCGTGCACGTGCCCATTCTCTGTCTCTCTCTTCTTTCTCTATCTTTATCTCTATGAACATTGCTGGCTTAATTTACTCTTCTAGCTGTATGTGAGAAACTATTTGTGCAATTCCAGATACAATGATCCTGTTTTAAAAGTTTTTCCAAAAAAGATTTTCACGGCCTCTTCTGCCCTCTTTTCCTGGATATAAATCTGTCTAAGCAGGGTGCTGTTCTTTATCCATAAACTAAAAACAGTCCAGTACTGCTTGACTTCTTTTAGCCTGAGTCTGCTGTCAGAGATCCTTAAATGTCTGGTTCCCTGTTGGAACACCCTAAATTTTCTGGTGAAAAGAGTCGGTCTGGTTTTCTTCAGAGAAAATGCGTTGACTCTTGGAATTGTGCCTCGCCTCAGCGGCCACAAAGTTTGTAATGTTAAGAACAAGATTTCTTCTTTACCAGCATTCTAAGTGGTGGCTCCTTCAGAGGGAGGGAGGGATGGAGGAAACTTATACACCCCATGAAGAAGGTGGTGGGGGTCTGTCAAGTCAGGAGCTGTCCTGAGCTTGCTAGGGCACAGCCCCAAGTGTGTTTCTTCTGGACGTCTCAAAGCTCTGCATTTACCCGGGGACAAGAATAGGACTCTTCAAGTTTAATTAAAAACAGGATGTCCCTGCTAGGCCTCTCACTGACATTGCTAAAAATAAAGTAGGGAAGTAGCCTGGTTTTTTCACGGTTTAATCCCATTAAATTTGGGGAAAATGGAGCTAATAAAAGGCATGGTTTGCTTCAGATTGCTACTTGGGTTGTGTCTTTTCTCCCTGCGCTGTTCAGTCCCAGATTCTGAAATCTTACACCAATCAGCTTTGCCTGTCCATGTTCTTTTGGGGGGGAGGGAGCAAAGAGGCAGTTTCCCAAGGGTGGGCTCACAAGACTGTCGTCTGCTTACTCTGGGCACTACTGTATCTTGTCACCTCCACTGTGCTCATGACTCTGGTACCACGTACGTTATAGACTTGATCTTGGGTGTAATCCACTAGTCGTTGCCGGAGTGACGCGCATTTCTAATCGGAGTGCTATGGAAATGGGAGCCTCTTACAGGAAGCCTTGCTTCTTCCTCAGCCCCCAGTAGACTCAGACATTGTGCAGCCACGAGCTCTGTTTGCAAACGGCAGCTATGGTCTGTAAGGTTGTTGCTACTGCGTTCTTGTGGGGCTGGGGGCCATACAGGGAGAGACGCTCGCATGTTGGCCTTGTTTGTCTGTAGTCGCTCTGTTCCTTTAGCTTAGCAGCAAAAATCTAGAACCCTTGACAGGTGCTGTTGAGTGTGCAAGCCTCCTTTTGTAACACACATGCATGTGCATTGCACTTGTGTGTTCTTAACACTCCTGGGTGTTAAGGGAGTTGGGTTGACAGCAGAATCCCTCCCCAGAAGGGCAATTTCATGAGTTCCAGTCTTCAAGGTCCAGAACTTCAAGGAGTGTTCAAGATTAATGGATTTTAACTCACCGCCAGGGGACAGGGGTGTCTAGGGCGAGGGTTTTTGTGACAATTATTAAGGCATTGCTAGAATAGGAATAACAGTACCTATCTAAACAGGTCACTGAGAAATGCAACAGATGGGGCTGCAGTATACCATCTTCCAAGTCCTTTCTGGAGGCTGGGTGAGAGAGGAAAGAACAGCAGTCACGTCTGCTTTTCCTCTTTAAACCTTGTCCTTTTATTTTATTTTATTTTTTTTAATGGTTTTGTTTCATCGTTGATACTGAGGGAAGCCCGACCTAACCCTCTTGAGGCCAAATTCCTCAATACATCATCTCATCACACCATGCGGCCTCCTTTGCAGGACTCCACAATGGCCCTGCATTTATTCTCCTGATGGTTTTCCCAGTGTCTGCCTGCCTTACTTCACAGTAAATTCCATGAGGACAAAGCCTGGGTCAACCACAAATCCTCGTGTATAGGAGCTGTACAGACAATATTTTGGATTAATGAGTGGGTGGAACCAGGGAGGGACTTCCATAACCAGGTTCCACGGATGAACTTCCAAGTCCACGAGTCTCTAACGTTGACTGCAGTGATGTGCACGTGTCTACAGGGACGTTCGCAGGGTGTCTAAGAGAAGAGGCCAGAACTTCTGGCAGATTCACAGCCTTTAAAGGGTTATACATAAATGTGTTTAATTATATAAAGAGAGAGAAGAAGAAAAAGGGGGGAAACACAAGAGGATAAAGGAAGAACGTTATAAGGAGAAGCAGAAAGAGAAGAGAGAGAAGAGGAGAGGAGAGGAGAGGAGAGGAGAGGAGAGGAGAGGAGAGGAGAGAAGAGAAGAGAAGAGAAGAGAAGAGAAGAGAAGAGAAGAGAAGAGAAGAGAAGAGAAAAAACTTAAGAAAAGGCAAGCAGGTTAGGGGCATCTATTCCAGAACACATCGTCTAAACACAGTGAGCCTGATTCTGTGAAACCTTGCAGTCGGCACAATCCTATAGCAGTTCACTGTGGCAGCAGCTCTGGAGGTCAGCAACGGCAGCTGGTAGGTTTATGGTAGACTCTGGAGTCTGGCTTCAGGGGTCTCGGAGAGAGTGGATTGGCCCAAGAGGTCACTAGATCAGGTGAGTCCATCTTTCACTCACACTACTGACTAGGAGTGGAACATCAACTCCTTATGACAGAATATTTAAGAGCTTTCCTGTGGTTGATCCTCAACAAGAACATACAGCGAAAATGTTTAGTCCTTTGTGTCACTTTTTTTTTTTTTTTTTTTTTTTTTTAGCTCAGGCTGACCTGCAATTCACTATGTAGTCTCAGGGTGGCCTTGAACTCACAGCGATCCTCCTACCTCTGCCTCCTGAGTGGAGTGCTGGGATTAAAGGTGTGTGCCACCACGCCCGGCTCTTTCTGTCACTTTCACACCACATTTCCTATGTGGAGGTTACTTCTCAGTTGCCTTCCTTCCTCTGGTCTCTCTGGTTGCCATATCATACCCAGAACTCTAGAACTTTCTGGATTTTCTGCCCCACTCCTGGCAAAAATCTACTTTTTCTTAAACTTCTTCTCTCAAAGCTAAAGTGGGGCTGCAGAGATGGCTTAGCAGTTAAGGTGCTTGCCTGCAAATCCCAAGGGCCCAGGTTTGACTTCCCAGAACCCACGAAAGCCAGACGCACAAGATGATAATTGAGCACAAGGTCAGGCATGCGCACAAGGTGGCACATACTTTTGGAGTTCCATTGCAGTGGGTAGAGGCCCTGGTGTGCCAATTCTCCCCTCTCTGTCACTCTCTCGTTAAAAAAAAAAAAAAAACACCAAAGTGCTCAAAGTGAATCTGACCACCAAAATCATGATCCAGGATCAAAACCTTGACTTCACTTGACTCATCCAAAATCCCAACTACCGGGCTGGAGAGATGGCTTAGCGGTTAAGCACTTGCCTGAGAAGCCTAAGGACCCCGGTTTGAGGCTCAATTCCCCAGGACCCACGTTAGCCAGATGCACAAGGGGGCACATGAGTCTGGAGTTCGTTTGCAGTGGCTGGAAGCCCTGGTGCGCCCATTCTCTCTCTCTCTCTCTCTCTCTCTCTCTCTATCTCTATCTCTTTCTCTGCCTCTTTCTCTGTCTGTCACTCTCAAATAAATAAATAAAATAAAAAAAAATCCCAACTACCTCGGACAATCAAGGCCTGTTCAGCCTTTTCTGAGCACCAGAGAAACTGCAGGTGGGAAGTCTCAGCTCTGCTTACAAAAGTCTTTCAGTAGGATCCCCATTTGCTCATCAGATTTGGCAGAGGTACTCAGTCTACCTCGGCTTGAGATTGCACAATTACTATAATCCAAAAGTCTGACAGCAAATCCTTTGCTTCTCGGAGCTACCAGGAAGCTTTCAGAAGCTGTGAGCCCGCGGCCACACACTGGGGGGGGGAGAAGGAGTTAGAATGTCTGCCTGGGGGAAGGTGAGGACACGCACCTCCCGACTATCAGGTGGCTGTCATCCTTCATGAGAACAGATGGAGACCACACTACTCCCTTGTCTCTGTTCCTGGGGAATGTCACCCACAGGCCAGGGTCCTGAGCTCAGCAGCCACGGTCACACAGAGCTTGTTAGGAACACAAACTCTGCCTTGCCTGCGCCCCCAGCGGCGCTCAGATTTTAATAGGAACGCTTGGGAATTCACAGGTATGTTAGTAATTCAGGGGCAGCGCTTGTGCGGTTTCCCCGCCCGATGCCACTACCGTGGGTCTCATGGGAGAACAGGAAGCTTTGCTGGCTTTGTTTCTTACAGAGACCACGCATCGTGTCCTATGACCAATCATCAGGGCCACGCCCAACTGCACTGAGCCTGACACCTTTCCTTCCCCCAGGATTCGAGGCTTTATAGGGCTACTATGGGCCGGCCCGTGTCTCTCTTACCACTCTGCCATTTCTGCCCCTAGGCGATCTACAAGATGGTTTCCTCTGTAATGAAAATGCCGGAAGATGAATCGACTCCGGAGAAAAGGACAGAGAAGATCTTCCGCCAGATGGACACCAATCGAGATGGTAGGAGGCTGGGACCAAACGTCAGCCACGGGAACCTGTGTCAAGGCCCTCTGCGAGAGCAGCCCGGTGCCAAATGCTTCCTGTTGGGTAGGGAGGAACAAACCCAGAGGGGTCACTGGAGTGTGTCCCAGTCTGGGGCAAATGCGCTTCATTTCTAGGCCTGTCTATCCTCCTTGTGGCTCACTGCCCACTGCTCCCTCCAGCTAGGTCGAAGGACCCAGAGAGCCACTGTTATTCTTCTGACACCCAGAAGGCCTCAGAACAGGCCTCGCCCCAGACGCTGGATCCACACCACCAGTTAATCACAATAAAACCACAATCTGGTTTGCTACTCTTCAGAGTCACAGGCTTACACCCCCAGCCTTCCCAACGAACCTTACTGCCGTCTTCTGGGCATGTCTAAGATGTTAAGCCAAAGTGGGGAGGGGTCCCTCATGCAGTGAGCATTGGGTAGAGGGCTTAAGGTAGCCAGCAGGCCCTGCTCTGAGGATGCCACCCACAAGTGAAACCCAACAAGGAGATACAAAGCAAACCAAAGTGAAAAGGAAGAGGGGATTCCAAACAACACAGAGAAGTCGGGCACTGCAGCGGCACAGGCCCGGAATCCCAGCACTCAGATTGGGGCAGGAGAACCACAAGTTCAAGGCCAGCCTGGGCTACATAGGGAGACGTTATCTCAAATAGTAATAAAATAATAACAAATGATAACAATAACAATGAGTTTTAGATGGTGGGTTGCCAAACAGAATACAGGAGTCCCTACTAACTGAATTTGGATACAAGTATGCCCATATGCCTCTATGGAATATTTGGGACTTACTTGTGCTAAGGACTTGTGAGACACCTATCTGAAATTCAGTTACCTGGACACCCTTGACTCTGGCAGTGTTATTTAGAGGCAGTGCCCAAGTTCACAGGGCAAAGCTCAGGGTCCAGCCTTCATAAATTGTGCCAGCTCACCTGCTCTGCCCTGAGTGTTGAGTGATGCTTGCCAGTGTTGTGTGAACACGGTCACATGTCCCATGTGACACGGATGTGTACAACAGTGGGAGGCTTTGTGTCAATCAGGCCTCGTTCTACACCCACAGCCCGAAGAATCCAGGCTTGTGTGAGGCAGGTCAATCCATTTGCCGTCTTCTTCCTCCACAGAGGTGCATGACATCTTCCTGCATCCTGTTTCCCTCGTGTGCCTTCACTCATAGTTTGTTTTGCAAAGATTAAACAAACACGGGGTTATTGAATTTAGCTACTAGATGTTGAACCACAGGTTTTGCTGCTGCTCCAGTAAGCATGGAGACACTGTGCTCTAAGCCCAGCCTCCTCTTCAGAGGAGGGCTGAAAGTATGGGAGACGAGCAACATACCTCTGGATCTGTAGGTCGTGGGCAACGAGAGGGCCCCACCATGGTGTTTCCACAGGATGGAAGGTTAGCCTTCTCAGAATGCAGCTGAATGCTAAAAGTCCTGAGGTTTGCTGAGGAAAGATTTGTTCAAATAAAGAAACCCTTGGAAGCCGGGCGTGGTGGCGCACGCCTTTAATCCCAACACTCAGGGGACAGAGGTTGGAGGATGCCGTGAGTTCGAGGCCACTCTGAGACTACATAGTGAATTGCAGGTCAGCCTGGGCCAGAGTGAGACCCTACCTCAAAAAACTGAAAAAAAAAAAAAAAAAAAAAAAAAAAAAACACCAATGAACCCAGCTTCAATTCCTCAGTACCCATGTATATCCAGATGCCCAAGGTGGCACGTGTACCTGGAGTTAGTGTGCATTGGCTAGAGGCCCTGGTGCACCCATTCTGTCTCTTAAATAAATAAATAAAAAGAAAGCCCTGGGAATGGAAAGCACTAGAGGGAAGGGGGAGGGGCTTCAGTGTGACAATGGCCAGAGGAATGGGAGAGTCCAGGAGACTAGCCACTCTAGATTAGGGTTTGGCCTCAGCAATCAGCCCCTTCTGCCCAGAGCCAAACAGGTTTCACTCAGAGCCTCTGGTCATCACACTCTTCCTGGTTAAAGCACTGTTGTGCCATCGACAAGTTTGCCTGGGAGGTAGCCCCAAAGCACCGTCAGGGCCAGAGAGCTGGGTTCATGTCGAGTACAGGGCTCTCCCAGAGCCCACCTCTGAGGTACTCTGATGGGTTCACACAACTGCTTCTGTTTCCTTTCCCTCACTCCTATGGTGCAAAGCCTGAGTAAGTCATTACCATTTCAGTCAGCCCATGGGCAGGGGCACACACGCCAGTAGGATATTGCTGAAGAGTCAGAGGCAGGAGGATCAGGAGTTCGAGGCCAGTCTGGGCTACACGATAAAATAAATAAATAAAAATTTTTAAAAATGACTAGAAGACAAAGCTTAGAGGGGGCCTGCTTATGGATTGTAAATCCATGGACTGGTTAGTCCATCCCCCTCTCCTTTCTCCTTTACGTGGATAAGATATTGAAAGCATCTTAATGTGAGCTGCTAAGGAGACAGACATTAAAGCACACAGGCCCTGCAGAGTCTGGAAGGCCCTGTCCTTGGAAGGGCAGATGCCCAGAGAGTCCAGGAGGCAAGTCTTCCAAGAAAGGAAGGAAGGAGGGCAAAGCCAGTCAAAAGGATCTAGCAGGACTGCAGAGATGGATGGCTTAGTGGTTAAGTGGCTTGCCTGCGAAGCCTAAGGACCCAGGTTGGATTCTCTAAGACCCATGTAAGCCAGATGCACATGCTGGCGCAAACATCAGGAGTTGATTTGCAGTGGCTAGAGGCCTGCCCATTCTCTCTCTCTCTCTCTCTCTCTCTCTCTCTCTCTCTCTCTCTCTCTGTCTCCCTACCTCCTCCTGTGTTGCTAATAAATAAATTTTAAAAAAAGTATCTAGCAGCTCTAGCCCCAGTTTACCAGTCAAGTGAGTCTCTTCCTCCCAGATGCAAGAACGACAGGACCTTCCAGGGAGAGTTTAGAATGAACTCCAGCTACTCAGGAAGGCAGAGGGCAGAAAGGTCTCAAGTTCAAAGGCAGCCTGTGAAGGCCACGCATTCCTCAAATACCCAGTGGGCCCCTCCTGGCGAGGCGGAGAAGGGAGAGCCACAAGGACAGGGCCAGGTCAGGGCGATTCACCACACTCTGCCCAGGAAGCAGTGCCCAATGGTGGGCAAAGCAGCAGGGTCCCCCACCTGGTAGGTCCCCCCACTGGAAAGCCAGTCCCCATGACTCTATGTGGGCAAGTGAGGGGTTGCTGTCCCCAACATGTCCTTCCTCACTCACTCACGGTCCTCTTGCCTCCTAGGAAAACTCTCCCTGGAGGAGTTCATCAGGGGGGCCAAGAGCGACCCATCCATCGTGCGCCTCCTGCAGTGCGACCCCAGCAGCGCAGGCCAGTTCTGAACCCCGACACCCCACAGACGCTCCAGCTGCTATGTCCCTTCTGATTATCTTTTTCTTTTTCTTTTTTCTTTTTCTTTTTCTTTTTTTATTTTGCCAAACATTCTCGATGGTGACGCTGTCCCGTGTGGTCAGATGCACCCTCCTCCGGGGCGCTTCTGCCCTTCGCTTTTCTCCTCGTGGACGCTTCGTGGGAATGCCCAGAGCCCCGTGCGCTTGTGGAAAGCATGAACAGACGTTTGTGGTGTTCGTTGTTTGACGACTTTTTTTAAATAATCATTTCTTTTTCTCCCCCTTTGATGCTAATGTCTCTGTTCTAAAAACCTAAGACTTGGGAGCAAGAGAAAGGGAATTCATCCAGCCCAGTGATCCTTCTTCTGCAAGCTTTGAGGGGCTTTGTTTGAAAGACAAAAATCTCCCCCCCCCCCAACCTGGGTCTATGACACCAGACGCTGATTTCCTAAGAACAAGTTACCCTCCGGGGCAAGGCTATTATGAAGGGAGCTGGGCCATTCCCCAGGAGGCCCACCCCGCCATCTGCCCCAGCAGGCTGTGTAGTTTTTAAGCTGTGAACATTTCAAGGTAAATTCAGAGAGGAGAGGGAAAAGATGGCTCAGCTATTCCCCCCCCCCCCCCACGGGTTTACAGTGGTTGAGTTAATATGAGTTTCTTCGGAAATCAAACACAAATGGTAACATATTCCAAAAAACCAGACCCATCTTGTTGCCTATGGTGATTATAAAGGACTGCTGTATATAAAATATTGGGTTTTGCAGACCAAGTTAAGTGTTTTGCCTTGTAAATGCATGTGTAGTGAGCACTAATACAATCTTACGACAGAAGACTGTTTTTAGTAGCTTATCGTGAAGCCAACTGTAATGAGTGTCTATGTCTTGTTTTAAAGTCATATCTGTCTTTGCACAAATGTACCGGTCAACAAGTGTATTTTATATATTTCATAAATGTACAAAGTAATTATGACCAGGGCCCAACTTTGATTTTGAATGCTTTTCTAGAGTTACAGTGCTGGAGAATGTAAGCAGGGCCGCTGGAAGAGGGTTGTGTCCATCAGAGAACCAGGAAGTCCACATTGATGAGAGGCGAGGCTGGCAGTTTGCCCACTCAGCCCAGCAGCTCAGTGACAGCATGATACTGGGGATGGGGGTGGGGAGGCTTCTCTGAACAGACGGAGCTTCCGAAGACTTGTGGGGGAAATCCGTTCTGTATCTAGGAGACTTCCTAATAGCTTACCCCACGTCCCTGGTTGGCGGGGGGGGGGGGGGGTGCATATCTGGAGTGGTCATTTCTTCATGTCTCCAGTTACCCTTCAGAGTCAGACGTGGGACGGTTGGGCAAGTCACCTTGAAACAGAGCAAGGGTGTCTCTGCTATCTAAAATCCACGCTGAGAAACCAAACAGTATTTTTCCCTCACTGGGTTGAGTGCAGTTCTTCTTCCAGAAGTGACAACACAAATTACAGGTGCAATTTAGGCTGAATACACAGTCGCTTGAGCTAAGGGGCAGAAGTTAAAACTGCCTGTCACAGGCAAATCAAAAAGTCTCCTATGTAGCCTGCATAGAGAGGCCCAAACATTCAAAGATGTAGGTGGGAGGTCCTGTCCAAGAAGAGAGTGTAAGACCCCCCAGGGGGTCTGTTTTTTGCCAAGCCACTTACTTCCTAAGGACAGAAACCACAACATGATAAATATATAACCACAAGGAGAGTGATGCTGGGCTTATTCCAACCCCTAGGGTCCTGTGTATCGCCTGAGCATGGTAACTGGCACCAGAAGCCCAAATGTGTATGGTGGATTCAAATGAGCCACTTAGTAGGGTGCAATTTTGAGACCTGGACTCTTAATTTTTCTGGGTGTTACTGCCCTACGTTATACCAAGGCTTGCCAAATTCCTCCATGAGCCAAGTGGTCAAGTCTGTTTTTTTTTTTTTTTTTTTAAATAAGGTATTGACCCAAGTTGAGTAGAATGGGACTGAAGGGACCCAACATATTCTGTCACTGGCGTTTGGGAGTCGTGCCCACTTTTTCCTGCCCTGGACTGAGGACCTCACAATTGCTTTTAGTTCTCATTTGATGAGTGGCATCAGTTAATATTGGAGAAGCTGCCTGGGTTTTGCCTCAGGTGCAGTCAGACCCAGCTGTGTTAGAACCTAACTAAAGCTGAGGTGGGAGTCCGAGAGGCGGATAGCCAGATGCAAGGTCCGTGAGCCCCTGACCACCCCTGCCTCCAGAAGGAATGGAGGGACACAGTCCTGGAGCTGGCCAGCCACCACCCATCTGCATTTTCTCCAGAGCTCATTTTCCTCCTCCTCCGCCTCCTCTCCAGGAAGGTGTGGACATGTGGAATCCAGAGCTCTCAAGTTTGGCCAAGGGACTGCACCGCACCCAGAGGGCTAAGTGCCTGAGAACCTCTGTTACCCCTATGCTGGCTGGCCACTGTCTTTACCGAGTTCAGCGATCTCCTGAAGTGAAGTCTGTTTTGTCCCAAGTCAAGCCAGCCTATGGTGTTCGAGGGACTGGAATAAATGGCTTATGACTTGAAGGGTGTTACAGAATGCTTGACTGTTCATGCCTCGCTTACGATGGAGAAAGGGTGTTGCGGGTGAGGGGCTCTCCCAGAGTGCACGGCGGAAGGACTGTCTACAAGTGGATTTCAGAGCATCTGTGTCATGTTAGACGGCGTGGCCCCATATCGGTTGACTTTGTGTAGCCCTTGCCTGGCATTAAAGCATGTTTATTGTTTAATATGATTTGTCTGGAACGTGAGATTTTCCTAAGGTTGCTGTCTTGGTGAGGTACTGGGTTTGGATTCTGGCCTCCTCCCTGGGTATTATTTCTATTGCAGAGACACAAGGAGCCAAGGGTTGGGGTGAGGGTGGGACAACGCACTGAGCCCAAAGCCCTGTCGAGAAGCCTCGGTGCTCTCATAGGCGTGTTCTTACCTTCCCCCCAGCCCAGCCTTCACCTCCCGCCCCCTTTACCTCTCCAAACGGGAGTCCAAGCATGAGGCACACACCAGGATGAGAAATGGAGGCCATCTCTTCCTCTTCAGTAGCACGTGGCTAGACGAGGCACTCACTGCAGTCTGCTCCTTTCTCAGCCTTAGTCTGAGAAGATTCGGTTGGAGAGATGACACAGGGAAAAGCCCACACCCCCCAGAGTCACTCATCTCAAGCCGTTCATGTTCTGTTGAGGCCACTGGCCTTGCCTCCATCCCAGAAGGTCACTACTGGAGTAAGGAGGAGCTACTGACTTGCTACACAGGATATAAACTAGAGCAGGAACTGCATGGGCCAAGCAGACCTCACGTGGGCAGAGGAGTCTTTTCCTACTGTGCCCAGCTGGTCTCTAGCACTAGTGCCTGTGACCCACGAGCTCTGCTTATGAATAATACCAAGTCATTCATGGTGGGGGTGACGGGAAGGGGGCCAGGAGCCTCAAACCTGAGGAGGACCCTGCATGCCTGCAACCTGGCCACTTCCACACACTCCCAAGCCCAAGAATCTTAGTCCCATGACAGTGTCCCAATGCTCTGGCGCAGCTGAATCCCCTCACAACTTAGTTCAGGCATGGGGAAGGGGACTACCAGCTGAGGGGGAGTCGTGTTTCCTCAGGCCTGCCCTGGGGAAAAATGGGCAGGTTTCACATGTGTCCCTTATCCTTGTCCCAAATGCGCTCAACACTGCCTGAACGTTTGAGTGCTGAAGTGGTTGAAGAAACAAAAGACGGGCTGGAGAGATGGCTTAGTGGTCAAGGCATTTGCCTGCAAAGCTAAAGGACCCAGGTTCAATTCTCCAGGACCCACGTAAGCCAGATGCACAAGGGGGCGCATGCATCAGGAGTTCGTTTGCAGTGGCTGGAGGCCCTGGAATGCCCATTCTCTCTCTCTCCCCTTCTTTCTCAAATAAATAATTTTTTTTTTAAAAAAGAAACAAAAGATATTGAGTCTCATAGCAGAACATCAGTGAAATCCGCCTGCAGTGGAAAGATTGTTGCATGGCAAAGAGATGCTCAGGCCAAAGGGATCCCCAAGACTTATTCACGTCAAGCAGATTTCTCTACAACTGAATCAGGTCCCATGCCCATGTCCTGGGAAGTTGCTGAGTTGGGTGTTAATGTGTAATGCATGGTCCCAGCCTTCTCTAGGGATGCAAACGGTGATGACAGTGTGTAGCTATTGGATGGCCTGGACCACAGAGACTTCACGACTTTTCTCGGTACTATGATAGGAAATAGCTGGTATTTTCATAGTTCTCTGGGAAAGATAGTAAAAGCACTTCAAAGCACAAGGCAGTTGGAAAACCCAATCCTCATTAAGTATTCTCCGGGATACAATGCCCTCCATGAAGGCAGGCAGGTGGCCTCTCTTCCTCTCCAATGGCAGTAATCCATCACCTCACTGAGCTCACACTAAGTGTTCAATGGTGACCCCAAATATATAATAGTCTTGAAGGTATGAATGTGGTGGGTTGGAAAGAGACAGGTATTATCAGCGAAGAAATTAACCTGGAAGGGAGTGCTGTCCTGACTCAGGGTTCGGCTGGAAATTTCTGTCCCGGCCTTGAAGACCACTGCAAAATGCCTTCGCTTACAGGCCCAGTGGCAAAACAGAAACCAAATTCTTTCCAGAGTGCACGAAGGGCATTTGCTGCCCCGGAAACACGAGGGTTCTGTTCACCTTCGATGTCTTTCCATCACGCCCCCTCCTCTTTTCTGCTTCTGGCTCGTCACAGCCCAGGACCCCACTGACTTCCCTAAAATTCCCTGAGTTTCCAATACGAACCCATGCACCAGGGGAACCCCGAGTAGAAAATGAAGTACCCTTGGGGACAAAGTGAATGTGGTTCCATGGAAAACTGGCTCAGTGATTCTCCAGTCCGGAGAGCTGGGGGTGGGTAGCACACATATGGTAGTTCATCATGCAGCAGGACTATGGTGGCCACAGGCCAAGGGAGAGACTCGGAGACCACTTAGATCCCTCAATGACCCACTCAGTTAGGGGCGGTGAGCAGTCAGGCCTGAGGAAGAAGGAAGACACTGATCATGAACAAAAAGCCTGTGGCCCATTTCTAATCCCATTGTCTTTCCAAAAGGCTCTAAAGTAAGCACGCCCCCTCCCTCCTATGCCTCCAGATAACTGGAGGTGCCACTGAAGTCAGTTGGGGAAGCCTTCTTGAAGGCAAGATTTGAAAGCCACGGACAAAGAAGGGCGGGCGTGCTACTTGTTCGGAAGGGATGCTCGTGGGAGATCACTGTGAATACCGGTTGGAGCAGGGTGGTGGCCTTTCAGTGTGATGATCACCTTGGGTGTCCCAGTACACAACAGGGTGGTACTTTGGGGTGTGGGTTCCAAGGCCAAAGAGTGTGCTCATAAAACTGGGGTATGAGCCACACAGTTCATAGCCTCTCCATGTCTAAACTAAAGAAGCAGGAAGCTCCTGGGGAAATCAAAGGAGTCAACTGAACCTGCTGCTGGTGAAGAGCAGCTGCTCTGAGGGCCTGTCAGGGGGTCACACAGGAGGCCTGTTATTGCCTTTTGGTTCTCTTCTCACTTAAGCCTGCTGTGAGGTGAAATTAAAAACAACTCAGGGGCTGGAGAGATGGCTTAGCGGTTAAGCGCTTGCCTGTGAAGCCTGAGGACCCCGGTTCAAGGCTCGATTCCCCAGGACCCATGTTAGCCACATGCACAAGGGGGCGCACGCGTCTGGAGTTCGTTTGCAGTGGCTGGAGGCCCTGGCGCACCCATTCTCTCTCTGTATCTGCCTCTTTCTCTCTCTGTTGCTCTCAAATAAATAAATAAAAATGAACAAAAAAAAATTAAAAAAAAAACCCTCAGGATCGGAGAGATGGCTTAGCGATTAAGGTGTTTGCCTGCAAAGCCAAAGGACCCAGGTTCAACCCCCCCAGGACCCAAGTAAGCCAGATGCACAAGGGGACACATGTGTCTGGAGTTCATTTGCAGTGGCAGGAGGCCCTGAGCACCCATTCTCTATCTGTCTCTTTCTCTCTCCTCTCTCTCAAATAAATAAAAATAAATATATTAAAAAAAAAAACTCAGAGTAAATCTCCGCTCTGTTGAAGACCAAGGCTTGATAATGTTGGAGGAGCCTAGAATTTTCTCACAGAGATGTCTCTCCATTCAGGCAGAGTGCCAAGAACCACCACGCAGAAAACCCCACACACTGATGTTTCACTCGTGTGTCATGAATATTTATTTTTTTTCTTCTTAAAAATGTACAAAAAATAAAATAACATATTTATAGTTTATAGATTCCCCCTCTCCCATTTACAAAACTATTAACTTACATTTACCCTCTTCTGTTTTAATGTGGGAGCCAAGTGTAGTCTCCCGTGCTTGTCTTTCAGAACGGGCCATTCTTAGAATTTGGCACAAACTCTTTTATTGCTGTTATGTCTTTATGATTTTTAAATACCAAGGAGAAGAAACGTTCTGACTCATTTCACGCTTCCCTGGTGGAATATACCTTACTCTTTCAGGAACCAATTCCAAGATTTCATCCCACTCTATATTTCTGTAGGTTCCAATTTCTAAACACAGGTAAAGCTTAAACAGTGTGGGGACATATAAGGGAAATACTTGCTGCATGCGTCCCCTTTTATGGATTAGAAAAAAAAATAAAGCTTATTTGTGTGTGATTAATTTAAGGGACAAGAAAAAGGGAGGCACTTTTTTTTTTCTATCTTGCTGGAGTGTTTTGCTCGGGAAAATTTTGCTTATCAAAATTCTGCTTTCACATACAGGCACATAGAAATCCACCGTGGGGCACACTGTAAGAGTAGGGCAGAGACATGGATGTGACACTCTGAACAACCCTTTGATGGCACTGGCCTTATAGCCTTTGTTTGGGCAACGGTCACAAGGATTACCTAGGGACTTAGGACAAAGCAAAGGCATCTTTGACTTGTTTTTTGCCTTAGGGCAAGACCAGTGTTTTCCAAAGATGCTGCACAGAGGCCAGGAGCCTGTGTCAGGCTGCTAGAAATTTCACTTTTTCCTCCTCCTCTGGAGTCCTGTGCCCCAGTTGTTAGGTCTGTCGATCATGTTTGGAATTACTCCTAACACAAGAGGCATGAGAAGTGCATAAAACACCATGTATTTCCAACACTGAGTCTGTCTGTCTTAAGGTCCCATTGGTCCCCAGGATGGCCCCCAGGCCGCTGATCCAGAGAGTGGGCTGGAGTGGAGGAGGAAGAGGAGACAGACTGGAGCACAGCTGAGCCCAGGATGCAAACCTTTGGCACCACACAGGAGGGCTAATAAGTCCAGAGGACCCTCAGACCACTATCCCTTGGGATCTTCTCAGGTGTGGCACTCACTTTCCATCCCAGCCAAATTCCCCTGCAGCTTGAAGGGACAACAGCTGGGCTAAAGGCAGTCGTCCCTCGGGCTGGCTCCTAGGCCTCAGGAGCAAGTAGGGTGGGCGGGCAGGAACCCAGAGAGCAGGGCCTTAACAGTTAAGACATCAAAGTGCTTAATAAACAAATCTGGAGCTTGACATGAAACTTGTCCGAAATCCAGGCCTGGCCGCCAAAACTCTAGTGCTCAGCCCACAGGGGCACCCGCAAACCCTCCACTGTTCCCTGCCCTCCAAGAAAACAGCAGCAGTCCACGGTGGTGCGTCCCGTCGTGACTATACGGAGAAGTGCTTTCTCCTCTTTGTCTCCTAAGGCATGGCACGAAGGCCAAGGCCTTCTTTCTCTCCTCAAAACCCAGCAGGCCGAGGCATGGCCAGTGATCCCTCTTCTTCCTGTCTCCAGGCAGGAAGCACCACCCGCAAACTGGCTCTCGATGTTGGGTTTTCAAAGGGGCCGCTTGAGATGAAGGACGTGTTTGTAAACTGTGAGGCGCTACAGACACAGACCCAGGATCCAGAATTCCCGCGCTGGCCAAGCAGTTCTGACGACAGCCTCGGGCTGACTGGGTCCCAGGACAACGCCGGCTGGAGAGTCTTTCCAGAAAGGTCAGGCAGCACCCCCATACCGAAGCTAGGGAGGGGAACTCGCACCTCGGGTGATGGGTCCTTTCCCACCAATGGAAGAGTTCAGCTGATGCATACGCGACCAGAGCCGTGCCCATGGAAAAGGAGAGCTCCCTTCGGGGCTAAGCAACAAGTCCTCAGGCATGCTCAGTGGCGAGTCCATCTTGGCACTTCAGCAGTCACGTGACACACCAAAGGCCACTTACTCTGGCTCTGCCCGTAATAGGCAGAAAGCTCCGAGTCTCCAGGTCTGGGCTTCCTCTAGGCCAGTGGCAGTAAACATGCCCATGTACCACAGGTAAAATATATTATTACAATATTATAAACACTATGTACATGAGCGTCAGGTGTACTTGCTGTGTTTCTCATTGCTTACACGGTGGCTGAGGGTCTTTCCGTATCAAAAGCTCGCCGGCTGCTTGCTACGATCTCCTAGTTACCGAACAGAATGACCTGCTCCAAAGCAGCACGAAAGCTCTGGGTCACCCAAGGCATTTCCTCTCTGCCCTCACCTGTGACCACCACACCAAGCAGCACCCATTCTGTCCACCCACTCAGGAGATGCCCGAGGGGCGGGGGAAGATGAGACTCCAGTTTTCCAGGCTTGTCTACATGAATGGACTGGCTGTATTTCCCTTGAAAGGGAGACTCTGGGACTTAGTGTAGAGTCCTGGTGGGCCTGGACTCCAGTCTCCTGCAAAGGGTGGGCAATAAATAAGGGCCAGCCACGCCCAGGGCAACTTGCTGAAGGGCTCAGGCTTCCTTCAGCTCCATGGGGAGCCAGTAGAGGGGTCAAAACATACTGACAATCAAGGGGCCTTGGGCCCTTTCGCTTCCCAGTAGTCTTGTAACAGCAGTTATGAGATGGGTGAGATGGGTCTCCAGGTTCTGGGGTGGCAGGGGGAGATCCCATCTCTCCCAGAAAGGAGTGCACAGAGGGCTCCTGCCAAGGAGATGTCCGGCCAGGGCTCAGATCTCCGTGAGCGTGATCTTGAAGCCTTCTACCATGCTCTCCATGTTGAGGATGAAGGTGTCTTCGTTGGAGTAGTGCTCAATGATGTTGTCGTCCATGTTCACCAAGATGCTGTCAGGGTTGGGGTGGGGGTGAGAAGCGAGGGCAGTGAACAGCAGGCTCAGGGCAGGGGCAGCCTTCCGCTGGGGTCCCTAAGCCACTCCTGAGCAACTTAAGCTCAGGGAGGTGGAAAAGACAGGACGGGGAAAGGCCCTCCGCCCACCTTCATCTCTGGAAACCAGTTTGAGGGCAGCAAAACCTCCGTTTCCTTGAAGACTTCTTACTAAACAAGACTTCTGAGACCATTCAAACCAACCCTCTGGCCTTACAGATCAGTAAACAGAGGCTAGGAGAAGTGAAAGGACTCCCCAAACACTGTTATCTACTGACAGAGCCACAACCTAGTTAGCCAGGCTCCCTAACATTTTCATCAACCATATTGCTGCTACAGTTATCAGGAAGAGGAAAATAGACTAGTGTGTCAGCTACCCGTGGACTAACACATAAGGCGTGCAGTGTAAGACCTTGCTGTTAAGCCTCACAGGAACCTTGAGGGCAGGTTTCGTCATCACCATCTTGCAAATAAGAAACTAAGCTCGGGCTCGAGAGATGCATCAGCAGTTAAGGTACTTTCTTGCAATGCCTAATGACCTGAGTTCGATTCCCCAGTACCCACATAAAGCCAGATGCACAAAGTGGCACATGCATTTGGAGTTTGTTTGCAGTGGGTGGAGGCCCTGGCACTCATTCTTTCAATCCCTCTCTCTCTCTCTCTCTCTCTCTCTCTGTGTGTGTGTGTGTGTGTGTTTACTCTGCTTCCAAATAAAATAAATACTTTTTCAAAAAAGAAAAGAAGCTGGGTGTGGTGGCGCACGCCTTTAATCCTAGCACTCAGGAGGCAGAGGTAGGAGGATTGCCAAGAGTTCGAGGCCACCCTGAGACTCCATAGTGAATTCTAGGTCAGCCTGAGCTAGAGTGAGACCCTACCTCGAAAAAAAAAAAAAAAAGAAGAAGAAAGAAACTGAGCTCAGTAAGTTCACCCAGCCATTAAAGCTTCCACTTGACCACATGTGGTCCATTCCTTGGCTCACTGCCTCAGGTGCACTTTAAGAAAACCAACAACCTCCCGAGTCCATCCGTGATTTCAAAGTCCCTGAGCCAATCTCACTGCTGGAATTCCGACTGTAGATGGAGAATGAATGAGTCACTCCATCATTTTTACTACTAGGTGTCATCAGTCACGTTGTTTAGCCTTTCAGAGCTTCGGTTTATTCTTTTTACAAAACTAAGAACCACCCAAGCTTCGAGGATTGTTGTTGGAACAAGAGCCTTGAGCCCAGGACCTCACACAGACTCAAGGATGAAAGAGCAGCGTTATCGCAGCAGAGTGGGTGTCTGCGTGGAGGATTTCTGCTCAGCAGAACTTGAGACGTGACTCGGAGCCTGTTGCATTGACCTTGGAAGCAACTCTAACAAACTTGGGGGAGTTTCCAACAAGAGCTCAGTGTGATGTCCAATGAACCAGAGACTATACTCAGAAAGCCTGAGAATCGGGCTAGAGAGATGGCTTAGCGGTTAAGCGCTTGCCTATGAAGCCTAAGGACCCTGGATTCGAGGCTCGATTCTCCAGGACCCACGTTAGCCAGATGCACAAGGGGGCGCACATGTCTGGAGTTGGTTTGCAGTGGCTGGAGGCCCTGGCGCGCCCCATTCTCTCTATATAGGTATCTGCCTCTTTCTCTCTCTGTCTCTCTCAAATAAATAAATAAAAATAAACAAAAAGAAAAAAGGGGGAAAAAAAGCCTGAGGATCACAACTAATCCATGTTCTTTATAAAAGGGGACCAGAGAAGAATTTTAAAACCAAGCAAAAGACCCTAGAAACGGAATCAATAGAAACACTCTCTTGGGACTAAATACTGTGAGCACTGCTCTTAGAGACTCGTGCAGAGGAAGCCCTAGGAGCGACTGGGAGGTGGCAGATGGCAGAAGAAAGGCAGTTAAGTACTTAAACTTCTACATACTGAACATGAGGCTGAGGACAACATGCTGCATGCAGCCTTGAGCTTCCTTTCCTCACTGGTAAACTAGAAGCAACCGTAGATTCTCCCTCACAGAGCAGCGGGGAGTAAACAGAGGAACACGTGGGACCGGAACCTCCTGAACATCCAGGTCACAAGAGCCACAAGAGACAAGCCAGGCCGATGACCACCTGAGAGCACCTTGCTAATCATCACCTTGGACACATTTTCTATGTCCCCAAAACATATGCTGCTCCCACTGTGCCACCCTGAAATCACTGTCAAGAGCCACATGTGAGGGCTGGAGAGATGGCTCAGCGGTTAAGTGCTTGCCTGTGAAGTCTAAGGACCCTGGTTCGAGGCTCGATTCCCCAGGACCCATGTTAGCCAGATGCACAAGGAGGCGCATGCGTCTGGAGTTCGTTTGCAGTAGCTGGAGGCCCTGGCGCACCCATTCTCTCTCTCTCTGCCTCTTTCTCTCTCTGTCACTCTCAAATAAATAAATAAAAAAGCGAGCCACATGTGGTTGCCAACAAAGTCCACTCTTTGCACAGGGGTGACTCTGCCATTCCCTTCAGTATCCCTATCACCTTCAGACTCTTCGAGTCCTCCTATAACCCTGTCATTGGATTGGGGCGTTTCAGGTGACATCGTGACAATGCACGGTCAGTCTGTCTCTTTCCTTCTCTCATTGAACATCTTCAAAATGTACACTTGAGCTGCTCTGCAATTCTTTGGAAGACTGACAGAGAATCCTTATGAAAGATGGACCCCAAAAGTAATTAAAAGAAAGGCATCCGTCTTTAGTGTACAGTGGAGACTGGGGGGACTTGGAAGCCACTGTAAGTTCGTTTCCTTCTTACCCTTTCTTGCTTTTCTTGTAGAGCTTTGTTATCTTCTCCACCGGCAGCCCGTACTTCTCGGAGATCTGCAAGAGCAAGAACAAGGAGGCAGATGAGCCCTCGTGGTGGATGGTGAATCAGGTGGAGGCAAGGGAGAGAGCTCTCCTGCACACGTCACTGTGCATAACAGGGTCTTCACTCACGAGTCCACTCCTAAAAATGCTCGTTTATGAGGAAAGTAAAGCCCCAACTTCCTTGAACTACCCTTAAGACTTCGTAATATTTTATTTTTATTCATTTATTTGAGAGAGAAAGAAGCACACAGAGAGAGAGAGAGAGAGAGAGAGAGAGAGAGAGAGAGGAGAGAGAGAGAATGGGTGCACCAGGACCTCTAGCCACTGCAAACAAACTCCAAACGCATGCTCCACCTTGTGCATTTGGCTTTATGTGGATTCTGGGGAATTGAACCTGGGTCCTTTCGTTTGCCAGGCAAGCGCCTTAACTGCTAAGCCATCTCTCCAGCCCATGACTTTTTATTAAACATCCTTCTAAGATCACTCAACACAACCCTCTGGTGTTATATATATTAGTAAACTGAGGCTTGGGGAAGTGATCAGATCAATAAAGCCACAACCTAAACAAGGAAGCCCCCTGTTTTCATTAAGCCACACTGCTTCTGACCTTAGCACAAAAGGCAAATAAACAAGAACTACCACGCCCCTTGGTTGAACACACAGCATATTCACTGGGCCACAGCACTGGGGATTTCTGCTTGGCAGGACTTGAGACATCCTTCAAAGGAATTGCATTGACCTTGGAAAGAATTAAAACACACAGCAACCTTGAAAGTAGGTGTCATCACCACCAGTTTGGTTCTCCATTTGCACAGACCTTAGATCACCAGACAAAAGACTCCTCCACATGGGAGTTCAATCTATGAGAGAAGTGGCATCTCATAGCATTCAAAAAAAAAAAAAAAAAATTCCAGGTGTGGTGGCGCACACCTTTAATCCCAGCACTCGGGAGGCAGAGGTAGGAGGATCTCCGTGAGGTTGAGGGCACCCTGAGAATACAGAGTGAATTCCAGGTCAGCCTGGACCAGAGTGAGACTTCACCTCAAGAAAACAAAAAAAAAAAAAAAAAAAAAAAACTTAGACTGCAGCCACATGTTGGACTAGATGGCCATATAGAAAATAAATAAATAAATAAATAAATACTGCCTCACATCAAAGTAAAATCAGGTAAGTCAGGTACAGCGGCGTATACCTATCACCCCAACACTCAGAGAGACTGAGGCAGGAGGACTGTGAGCTTGTGGTCAGCCTGAGCTATTTGGTACCTTCTAGACCAGCCTCACTAGGTTGTAAGGAAATACAAATAAAATTCAGGTGGATCAATGATTCATATGCGAAAGAGGTAACCATAAATGTATGAGGGAAAAATCACAAGTTAACTCTTTGTATATCTATCATCTTCAAGATTTTTCTAGGAAGACATGGAATCTGGAAGAGAAACGAAAAGTTAGTGAAACAACATGGAATTAAAAAATATACTAGGCATGGTGGCGCACGCCTTTAATCCCAGCACTTGGGAGGCAGAAGTAGGAGGATCACTGTGAGTTTAAGGCCAGCCTGAGACAACATAATGAATTCCAGGTCAGCCTGGCTAGAGTGAGAGCCTATTTCTAAAATATATATATATATATATATATATATATATATATATATATATATATATATATATATATGACAAAAAAAAACCAGTGGAGCTGGGAAGATGGCTTAGTGGTGCAAGATGCTTAGAAAGCCTGCCGGCCCAAGATCAATTCCCAGGCCACCCATGTAACCCAAACACAGAAAGTACAAGCATCTGGCATTTGTTTGCAGTGGCAAAAGTCCCTGGCATGTCCAGTTTCCACCACCACCACCACCCCCCAGCCACACACACACATGCAAATAAGAGCACGATAAAAAAAATGAAGACAAATTACGTGCTGGGAAGCATTTTTTTGTAACTTTTTGTTCATTTTTATTTATTTGAGAGTGACACAGAGAGAAAGAGTCAGATAGAGAGAGAGAGAAAATGGGCACGCCAGGGCCTCCAGCTACTGCAAACAAATTCCAGACGCATGCGCCCCCTTGTGCATCTGGCTAACGTGGGTCCTGGGGAATCGAGCCTCGAACCGGGGTCCTTAGGCTTCACAGGCAAGCGCTTAACCACTAAGACATCTCTCCAGCCCCTGGGAAGCATTTTTAAGAGATCAACAACAGACACAGAATGAATTGTCTTAAGTAAAGGAACTCAATCAAGAAGTAGAGCAGCTTACATAAGAATATCATAGACAGAGCTGGGCGTGGTGGTGCACGCCTTTAATCCCAGCACTCGGGAGGCAGAGGTAGGAGGATTGCTGTGAGTTCGAGGCCACCCTGAGACTACATAGTGAATTCCAGGTCAGCCTGGGCTAGAGAGTGAGACTCTACCTACCTCTCTAGAGGGGGTGGGGGGAAAGACTATAATAGACATATAGACATTAAACATGAAAAAGTGTACCTCATTCAAACTTAAAATTTCAAATGAAAGCAATAGTAAAGTGGTACTTTTAGTTTATCAGAATATAAAAAGTGAAAACTAGAAATCAAGTGTGCTAGAGAGTGAGAAACAGCCACTGTCATGTTCTTTGTGTGGGATGCTGACAATAAAAAAGATAAGTGGCAGAAGCTATCAAAATTTATCCTCTGAGCCACATAGTCCACAGCTGATGATCTGACCTGCAAAAATACTCTCATAAGTATGCAAAGATTTTCAAGACATCACTGTTTATAATAGAGAAAACTGCATACCACAAACATTGATTAAATACATTTTTGATGTTTTTACAGCATTCATTTAATTTTTTTTTCTAATTAGGAACCTATATGAACTTACATCTTAAAAATCCTTAACATGGGCTAGAAAGATGGCTTAGCTGTTAAGCGTTTGCCTGTGAAGCCTAAGGACCCCAGTTTGAGGCTCGATTCCCCAGGACCCATGTTAGCCAGATGCACAAGGGGGCTCACGCGTCTGGAGTTCGTCTGCAGTGGCTAGAGGCCCTGATGTGCCCATTTTTTTTTCTCTCTCTCTCTGTCGCTCTCAAATAAATAAAAATAAACAAAAAAAAATTTTTTTTAATCCTTAACATGGGCTAGAGAGATGGCTTAGCAGTTAGGTGCTTGCCTGTGAAGCCTAAGGACCCATGTTCTACTCTCCAGATCCCACGTTAGCCAGACGCACAAAGGTGAGGCAAGCACAAGGTTGCACATGTCCACTAGGCAGTATAAGCACCTGGAGTTTGATTGCAGTGGCTGAGGCCCTGGCACACCAATTCTCTCTCTCTCCCTCTCTCTAAAATAAAAAAAAAAGTATTAAAAAGTCCTTAGTATACTCAGAGGAAAAAAAAACAAATGCAAACCAGTCTATATAGTGTGATCTCAGTTGTACTTTTAAAGCTACATATTTGTTTAAATGCACAGAAAATATTTAAGTTACATGCCAATCTCTTAACAATTGGTGAGTGATCAGAAACAAGAGCTTTGTTTAGGTGTCCCCCATAAACTCATGCATGCTAAAGGCTAGATCCCCAGCTGGTGATAGCTGGAGAGTTGTCGGGAGTGGGGTTAGGGGTGTTGTAGCCAGCCTCCCTTTGCCAGTGTTTGGCTCATTTTGCTGCTGCAGTGCTCCACCTACCGTGGCAGAGGTGATGTCCAACCCTGTTCATGCCGTTCTCTCCCCTGCCCACATGGAGCTTCCCCTCAAGACTGTAAGCCAAAATAAACACCTCTCCTCCCATCAGCTGCTCTCGATCGGCTGTTTTGTGCCAGCAATGAGTAGTACAGCAACCTCTTTACTTTGTACTTTGTGTAATTCTGTGTTGCTTATTTTTACAACGATTTGTCATTTTTCTAAGTACAAAGTAGTAACAAATTGAGAGGTACATTCTGGAAAGTTCTGCCCCAAATGTCTGCCGTGCCCTCTCCCCTCTCAGAATGACTAGTGGGGCTCACAATCAATGGAAGCAGTTGTGGCTTGGGACTTGTCCCTAGAGAGTGGTGTGGATGCTAGGGAACAGGGGGAAAGAGACCTAGAATAAAGGTTGGATCCTGAGCACAGCATATTCCACAAGCATAGTTTCCAAATTTCTCTCCCCTCCTGGAAAAAAAATCTTTACTCCAACACATCCAGAGGGAACAAGACAGCTGGGCTAAGGACAGATTATACAAGCAGCCACCTGCCCACCTGCCACATAACGTGATGGCTCTAATAAGGTTTCCCTACTACCACACATAAGCCCAAATGAGCAAAGGGTAAAAAGGAAAAAAAAAAAGAAAATTCTGAGAGGAGTCTGTAGGCAGCAAAGAAAACTGACAGAGCTTGTGTTGGAGGCATCCGTTTGAACACAACATAAAAGAGCACTTGGGAATACAAAAGAACACTCCAGAAGTACCTGTGCAGAATTCTGATCTAAAAATACAGTTACTGAATGAAAAGTCATTGAAAAGTTCCAGTAAATGAGTTGAAGGATACATCAAGTTAAAAAAGTCCCCAAGAAGGCTGGGGAGATGGCTTAGTAGTTAGGTACTAGCTCGTGAAGCCTAAGGACCCAGGTTTGATTCCCCAGGACCCACGTCAGCCAGATGCACAAGGTGGCGCATGCATCTGGAGTCGTTTGCAGTGGCTGGAGGCCCTGGTGTGCCCATTCTCTCTCTCTCTCTTTCTTTCTCTCTCTGCCTTTTTGTCTCTCTCTCATAAATAAATAAAATATTTTTTAAAAGTCTCCAAAGACTAAAGCAAAAATAAAAATCATAAAGGAGCCATGAGACCTGCTTAGTGGGTGAGAACTCATGTCTAGTTCTGGGAACCAAGCCCAATTTCCTAGGACAGGAAGCCAATAGCTCCAGAGAAAACCTCTAGTGCTCTTTAGGAAGAGTGGACATGCATATCACTATATCTCTCTAGTAACTAGTCTTAGCCCCTTTAATTCCAACTGCTCCTGCTTTGGGTTAGAGACCCTGTTCTATCTTAAAGATGGTGGGGAATACGGGGGGGGGGGGGACCATGATACATCAATATATCAAGAATGGAGAGCTGACTGCCTACCATGAGATGGGTCACCTCCTCCTCATCTTCCCCAGGCCTGGAAGTCACTACAGAGGAAGCGGTGACACGAATACTGCTCTCCTAGAGAGCCTGAAAACCAGTTCCAGGGAAATGGCGACAGACACTGGGTCACTCTGACCTCATCAGAACAGAGATCCAGAGTCGACAGAGAAATTATCTTGCCCACCAAGGCTCAAGGAACACAGCGGAAGAGGGGTGGAAAGATTGTAAGCGGGGGGTGGGGATAGACACACCTGGTCCCCACAATGAATATCAATAACCTCACCAAAGAAAACCCTCAGCAGATTTGAAGCAGGGGGCGGCTGGGGGTCTAAGAGTACAAGCCCCTTATTTAAAAAAAAAAAAAAAATCTGAGCCGGGCATGGTGGCGCATGCCATTAATCCTAGCACTTGGGAGGCAGAGGTAGGAGGATCACCATGAGTTCAAGACCACCCTGAGACTACATAGTGAATTCCAGGTCAGCCTGAGCTAGAGTGAGACCCTACCTCGGAAAAAAAAAAGAAAAAAATCAACAAATAAAAAAGAAAAAAATCATAAAGGGAAAGATGACCTGAAGACTAGAGTAGGGGTAGGGAGATAGCTCAGTGGATAAAACACTTGCCATGCAATTCAGAGCACCTGAGTTCAAATCCCCAGACTTTACACAGAAGCTGGAAACTGTGGCAAGCTTCTATAATCCCTGTATCTGTAATTCTGTTTATAGAAACAAGGTAGAAAGGGAGGATCAATCTGAATGTAGTTCTCTGACCTTCACACACAAGCCTGCGAGCACATGCATGCACACACACACACACACACACACACACACACAGAGTAAGTAGATTATTTAAGAATAAAAACAACCTAAAAAATAAACAAAAAAGACCAGAGTCAGATCACACTCAAACCTCCCAGGCAAGGAACACATGGAGTAGAGGAGAGGAAACAATATCACATCCATGCTTTTGGACAGAAGGGACCACCCCGAAAATCCTGATCAATGGGAGAAGACACATGCATCTGCTTACTTTGAAAAGTAAAGAAGGAGCTGGAGAGATGGCTTAGCAGGTAAGGCATTTGCCTGCTAGGCCTAAGGACCCAGGTTCGTTTCTTCAGGTCCCACGTAAGCCAGATGCACACGGTGGCGCGCATGCGTCCGGAGTTCCTTTGCAGTGCCTAGAGGCCCTGGCATGCCCATTCTAATTTCTGTTGCTCTCTCTCTCTCTCTCCCTGCCCTCTGTCTCAAATAAATAAATAAATAAATGAGTAAGTAAAGAATAAACAAATAAATAAGCAAAGAAGACCCTGGCAGAACAAGTTACCATCCCTCAAAGAAACAAGGCAAGGAAGAAAGAAACTTAAGTTTCCGTCCTGCTCCAACACAGAAACCGATGGACAGTGTGGATAACCTCAGACCACAGGGAAACAGGCCTCACCCCACCAATGCTGCTGCCCACCCACATGCAGGCTGCCCACACTCCTCAAAGGTGAAAGAATCATCTCTAAGAAATGTGAGTATTTTGTCCAGGCATATCTCTTTTAGGGACAACACAGAAGAACTTTATCCAAACAGGAAGGCATCAGGAAACTTCACAGGCAAAGAGAAAGAAACCAAAAAACCAGTGTTGGGCCAGGAACTTCCGTGTACACGTGGTTACCTGGACTGAGAACGTCAGACACAGAATAACTAACAATCCTCAGAGAGAAAAGGGCATCATAAGGCAAGGAAAATTCTAATTGTTTCTTTGGGGGATGGGAGCGGGGGGGGGGGAAGGCATCAAATTATCTCAGGAAAATCTGTATGTTGGGAGTTGCGGAGGCACAGAGCATTTCAGTGGGCTCATCCTAGTGAGAGAAGGTGGTTAGGAAAAGCGAGAAATGAAAGTTTTAGGAATTTCACTTATAGAAGTTGGTAGTGGGTCTTGGTACAGAAAACAGGTGGAATTTTATTTCCAGATGACACAGATATAAAAAGGAGAAGGGGATTAAAACAATTTAGCAAAATAAGGAATAACTTCTAAAGTGAAAAGGTGAAAATCAGCAACAATTTGACTGCAAAACTAGACAGTCATAAAATGAAAGAAACAATTAAAAATGCAAGAAGTAAAACCAAGTGTGTTGGTCATTCTATGAAATCAAAATATATTTCATTCTTCCAGTAGAAATCAAAGTATGTAAGTAGATAGATGAAAAGAAAATAAAAATAAGAAGAAAACGAAAACCAGCCATATGCTATTGAAGAGAAATCCACAAATAAAGGAATGACTGATGAATAACCATACCAAGCAATGCAAACAAAAAGAAAGGAGAGGGCTGGAGAGATGGCTTAGTGGTTAAGGTGCTTGCCTGCAAAGCCTAAGGGCCCATGTTCAACTCTCCAGATCTCATGTAAGCCCCACGCAAAAGGGTGAGGAAAGAGCAAGGTCACACATGGCCACTAGGTGGCGCAAGCGTCTGGTGTTTGATTGCAGCGGCTGAGGCCCTGGCGTGCAATTCTCTCCTTCTCTCCCTCCCTCTCTCTCACTGACTCTTTCCAAAATTAAACAAAAATTAAAACAAATAAAATTAAAAACAAAAAGAAGAGAGATGAGGTTAACAGTATGCTAGGTATAACACAAAGTCCTTGAATACGAATGGGCATGAAGTAATAATAAAAGCCCAGCTAGGACTGAAGAAATAGCTCAAAGGTGGTTCAAGGCACTTGCTTGCAAAGCCTGATGGCCCAGGTTCAATCCCCGAGTACTCACATAAAGTAAAATGCACAAAGTGGTGCATGTATCTGGAGTTCATTTGTTTGCAGTAGTAAGAGGCCCTGAAGCATCTCTCTCTCTCTCCCACTTTCTCTTTACAATAAATAAAAATTTTAAGGCCGGGCATGGTGGTGCACGCCTTTAATCCCAGCACTTGGGAGGCAGAGGTAGGAGGATCACCGTGAGTTCGAGGCCACCCTGAGACTCCATAGTGAATTCCAGGTCAGCCTAAGCTTGAGTGAAACCCTACCTTGAAAAACCAAAAAAAAAAAAAAAAAATTTAAAGTCCAACTTATGGGAAAGGTGTAGCAGTCATGACCTCCACGTATCTACAGCGTAGCACTGAAGTAAAATTACCATAGACGCAGGGAAGCACACCTTAAAAACGCACTTGCTTAGGACACATCATCACCATAGTGGAGATACTTGGAACTGCTGTTTCCCACATGAGGAAACTCAGGTCAGTGCTCATTAGTAATCATCCCTTAGCTAGTGAGTGACAGAGACAAGATGTGCAAAGGGGCCACCTGGCAGTCTGGCTTCAGGCTTTTGTTTGTTTGTGTTCGTTTGTTCTTGTTTTTCAAGGTAGGATCTTGCTCTGGCCCCGGCTGACCTGGAATTTCCTATGTAGTCTCAGGGTTGCCTCAATCTAACAGCGATCCTCCTACCTCTGCCTCCCGAGTGCTGGGATTAAAGGCGTGCGCCACCACGCCCGGCCTTGGCTGCAGATTTAGAGCTCAGGGAAAATGGGCACACGCTCTTTTCAGATGGCAGTGACCTTGGGATGACTCAAAAGGCATCAGGGTGCTGGGAAGTGACAGGAGTGCTCAGCACTGCAATATCTCTATCACACCTTCCAAGGCTCAGGGTCCATTGCGGAAGAGGTGTTGGTAAGAAGGTAAGAGCCAAAGGAAGGGTAGGATTCCTTACAACGTGCTCCTCCAGACACAAAATGACCTGGATATCCATGACCTCACAGTGCCTGACACTACGTACACAGGACCATCATAATAGGAGGAAAAGATGATATCAAAATTAAAGAAAGACTGATTGAGATGGGGAGGGGATATGATGGAGAGTGGAGGTTCAAAGGGGAAAGTGGGGGGAGGGAGGGCATTACCATGGGATATTGTTTACAATCATGGAAGTTGTAAATAAATAAATAAATAAATAAATGCTGAAAAAAAAAACAGAAAGAAAGAAAGAAGAAAGAAAGGAAGGAAGGAGGAAGGAAAGAAAGAAAATGGGCACACACTGAGGCAGTGGGAGTGAGACTCATGGACGTGACTCAGAACCGAGGAGGCACCGGCAAAGCCAAAGCAGATGCTTGAAGGAGGCTGGGTCTGGCTCCCACTTCAGTCTCCAGAGGCAAAGACAGGTGAAGGACAAGCCACAAGGACACAGCGCACACACTGCTCAGTGCTCCACTGGGCAGGACGGCATGCTTTACCAGTCAGAGCCCTGGTCAGAAGTGAGAATGTGCAGGCTACTGTCCAGGCAGCATGACTCACCATGCAGCCCTCCCTCCTGACTTCTGTGCACGGAGAACGTGTTACGTGATGGTTCTCCCAACTCCGAGTGGGGCAATTGTAAGTGCATATTTTTTCCCCTTGTGCTGTTTAAGTTGTCTAAGCTGAGCATACACTCAAAAAAAAAAAAAGTTTTTATTTATTTATTTGCAAGCAGGGCTGGGGAGATGGCTTAGCAGTTAAGGCGCTTACCTGCAAAGCCAAAGGACCCAGGTTCAATTCTCCAGGACCCATGTAAGCCAGATGCACAAGGTGATGCATGCATCTGGAGTTCGTTTGCAGTGGCTGGAGGCCCTGGTGCACCCATCCTGTCTCTCTCTCTCTCTCTCCCCACCCCTTTCCCTCTCTATCCCTCTCACATAAATAATAAATAAAATATTTATTTTCAAACAGAGGGAGATAAAGAGAGGCACACAGAGAATGGGTATGCCAGGGCCTCCAGCCACTGCAATTGAACTCCAGACTCATGACCATCTTGTGCATCTGGCTTACGTGAGGCCTGGGGAATCGAACCTGGGTCACTGGGTTTTACAGGCAAGTGCCTTAACCACAGAGCCATGTCTCCAGCCCCTGAACATGCACATTTATATCAATATTTGGGAAGACTCCTTTGACTCCCAGGAGGATGGTAGTGTTGGATACACCCACTTTGTGAAGCTGTCAGACCTTGAGAAAAACCTCCTGTCTCAGTGTCAGTTCCCATAACTATAAAACGGCAGCAATGGTATTTGCCTGCTGTATCCAGAGGGGATTGTAGTGGTTAAATGAAGCAGTGCATGTGAAAAGCCCACCATGCATAGCACATATACTGCAGAAGCTGAATGCAGTCAATAAACTTTGTGCCCAAGGATCTGAGGACAATAGCAGATAATAAAAGACAAAGGCCCCGACTTCATGAATTTTACATTCTACTGGGGCAGAAATGAGGCTCCCATGGTAGTTTGAATAGAAAATGCCCCATAGACTCTTGTGTCTGAATACCAGGTGGCACTGTTGGGGAAATTTGTGGGGCCTTCAGGAGGTGGAACCTTGCTAGGGGAGTGTGTTACTGGGGGTAGACCTTGGGATGTTACAGTCCAGCCGTGCTTGCTGCTTTCTACTTTCTTCCTGCTAATGTGAAGATATACACCAGCTGTCTGCTCTGCCAAGGTTTCCCCACCATGATGAAACTCACCCTCAAACCCACAAGCCACAATACAACCCTTTCCTTCCCTAAGCTGCTTCTGGCCATTTTGTCCCAGCAACAAGAAAGTAACTGCTACAATTGAGCAAATAGTAAGTGTGCTGGCTGCTAGTAAAATAAGGCAGGGTAAGGAACAGGGAGTGACAGAGATAGTATTTGTGTGGAAGGTCTGGAAAGGCCCCTCTCTAAACCAGGTGTGTGAGCAGACAGCTGAAAGACGTGAGCCGTGTAGCTGACAGACAGTGAATGCAATGGCCCTGAGGTATATGAGTGACCTTGCTGGGATCCAGAACTAGCTGTGAGGTACAGTGCTCACAGCTCATTATTTGTAAAGGTTTTGGACAAAGAACACTCAGAAACACCTAAAAAAAAAAGAAATGGAGAAGAGAAAAATGTCACCATCAGCAGCAGTGCCACCTCTAAAGCCTTGGCCTTTCATTTAATTGTAAGAATAAAGAAGTCAAACAGAGTCATCATTGCTCTGTGGATGACTTGGATAACATGGTATCAAACACACAGATGAAAAGAAAACTGGTCTATTCTCTCCAAACGATGCCCGTAGGAGATTTCAGTAAGATCTGGCTCATGCAGAACATTTTTCCTTTATTTATTTATTTATTTTTTATCTGAGTGTCTAGATCCTTCTAAATAAGGATGAGCTGCAGATAAAATGAGTAGTGAAGCTCAGGACTGTGATGTTAGAAGAATCATCTAATCTGTCTTACAGAAAAATGACCCCACTAGGTAATTCCAATCCTCACTGTTGTGGCTGAAAATTTTTGCAAGGCATAAGAGATCAATACAAGTAAAGCCATGGTTCAAGGTAGGTATTTTCCACACTTTTCCCAGGAGGGAAATCAATGAGTCTAGGGCTTCCATACTAAAAGACTACGCAGCCACGCTTACATCTACAGGAGTCCCATTCCCCAGTCTACATCTTCTCCTACACGCTGCTACATGTGTGCTTGTGGTGAGAACCATCACCTTAATCTTGGGAGGAGATTTTTAAAGCAAGTTTGAAAATTGATCTCAAAGGAATGTGAAATGTCTCCCTGGATTCAGAGCATCCCCATTTCTGGGTACCAGAGCTACCCCACCCTGGAACGTGGCTTGACTTATAAACTAGAGGATCTGTGAAGGCTACGGGAACAGTCAGCACCCCCAAACTGTTCACAGATCTGGCTGGCACGGCACCTTCTGACTCAAACATCAAGTTTCCACCTGAAAGACGGGTGGGAACGCTTTCTAGTCTTTTTCTAGAGGACAAATCCTCATTTCATCACCATCTGTCAAAAAAGAATTTTTTTAAAGAAATTTGAGAAAAAACTTTTAAAAAGAGATTTGTTATACTCTACTATGAATTTGCTTCTTCCTCCAGTACCTGGCTGAGGATAGGGAATTTGGAGGTCACCATTTCACACACACACACACACACACACACACACACACATATATGTGTATATATATATATACATATATATTACATATATATATATATACATATATATTAACAAAAGACATCATATATATAGGAGGTCACTATTTCATATATATATATATATATATATATATATATATATATATATATGCATTTATTTCTGGGCTTGTTTCTCCTTCATGTGGAACAAAAATCCACCCACCACCAAATTCTGTTAAACGGACAAAATGAGCAAGCCCTCCCTTAGTGTGTGTCTGGACGGTTCTCTCTGCTCTGCTCCCTTCCTAGGGACAGTATGTATGAATTAAAAACCTGTGCTGTATCATCACAGTGCATTCCTAACATTAAGCAACCACTAACTCTAACTCCAAAACATTTCCATGCCTTCCAAAGGAAACCCACTAAGCAACTGAGCAATTGTTCTCCTTCCTTTCCCAACCACTGGCAACCATGACCTTGCTTTCCAGCTTTATGCATTCAGCTATTCCGAATATTACTGATAAACTGAATCACAGGATACTTGGCCTCTTATGTCTACCTAGCGATTCCACTCATTATCTACCCTCTAGAGAACTGGACACAGAAGTGACCATCGGTCCAACGAATGTACATGACATCATCATTCATAACAACCCCCCAGAAGAAAAAAAAAATCCAAGGCTGGAGGGATGGCTTAGGGGTTGAGGTGTTTGCCTGTGAGGCCAAAGGACACAGGTTCGATTCTCTAGGACCCCCATTAGCCAGATGCGCAAAGGGGCACACACATCTGGAGCTCGTTTGCAGTGGCTGGAGCCCCTGGCACACCCATTCTCTCTCTCCCTCTTTCTCTGTCAAATAAATAAATAAAAATAAAATATTTTTTTAAAAAGCCAAAGTATGTCAACTGAGCACCCAAAAAAGAAAATGTGGCACGCCTGTACAATGGAATATCATTCCGCCTTGAGAAAGAGTAAGTACTGGTCTGCATTCCAACAGGATGTGCGTCACTGAGAAGGATAGTAAAGGAAAGAAACTAGCCACAAATGACCACACACGTATCTTCTATAATGTAGGGTGAGGAGACAGGAGAACAGAACCTATTTTCAAAGTAGAGCCACATGGGTGATTAATGTATGAGTAAAAGTTAAAATAACTTCCTGCACCATGCTGAGTAATGCTACACTGGGATAGCGGTGAGGGGAAGAATCATATTTCAGACCATTATAATTCTGCAATATACCGTTTGTTTCTCTTAACCGTCCCCGTAGTGTACTACCATAGCCAAAAAAGGTGCTAAATTGTTCTTGCTGTGTATGTGCGTTTGGAAGCTAAATGTGCCCAGTTTGGTTCTGTGCAAACAGACAAATGAAAACGCAGCTTAACCTGCCCCTACAGCATCGTGCTGTGCCTGGCACTGACGGGGAACTGGCGGCATTTCAGTTTTCTTCTTAGCAGCCCGAGAAGCCATGACACACAGAGGTGGAGGTTCCCCTGCTCTCGGCTTTTCCTTTTTCTTTCAGAAGCGCCTCCTGCAGCCATTGGCTGTGTGCATCGTAGCAAACAGGTCCGGCTGAGGCGGACTCAGCGGAAAGGGCTCGTGGCTTACCGCTTCCATCAGGCCCTTCACCGTGGGCGACTTCAGCATCAGGGCATCAAACACGTCGTCACTCTCCTTCCGCACGTACAAAAGCACTGAAAGAGAGGGGGGGAAGGCTGTGTGACCAGAGAGCCCCAGGGAACTGCTTCCTGTCACATACGTCCCATCATCTGCTGAACCCTGGACCCCCCCTGGCCCAGATGATATTCTCTAGGGTGACCGAGACATCTATATAGATGCCCTGTGGCTAGGGACTTGTGAGGAGTGACTGGATGAGATACAATGACAACTATGTAACATGTGTTTACATGTGAGTTTTTCAAGGTGGGGACATGGTCTGCTTATTTCAGTCATCGAATATTACTGAATACCCTCAGGAGCCCCTAGGCTATGTGTTCCAGGAGCTGGAATTGTAATGGAGAGGTATTTCATCCTGAGCCCTGTTCTTATGGAGTGTGTGGCCCACTGGGAGAGGTAGGGAGGCCTCAAATAAGCTAGAATGAGTTATTAGAGTTAGGAAAGCAAAGACATGAGACATTATAGCCTGCTCTTGTCAGGGTGAGGGCGAGGGCAAGCTCTGGGAAGGTGATTGTGAAGGAAATCAAAATCATGAACATTAGCCGGGTGTGGTGGCACACACCTTTAATCCTAGCACTTGGGAGGCAGAGGTAGGAGGATCTCCGTGAGTTCAAGGCCACCCTGAGACTACGTAATTAATTCCAGGTCAGCCTGGGCCAGAGTGAGACCCTACCTTGAAAAAAAAAAAAAAAAATCAAAACCAAAAAAAGAAAATGAAGTTTGAGAGAAGTATCAGTGCCAGCAAAAGACGGTGTGGTGCCTCCGTGTGGAGAACCTGCAGATTCACAGGCCTACCAGAAAGACGGGGCACCGTCTGGAACCCTGGAGCAAGCTTAGGATGTGGAGAATCACAGTCGGGGGTTCGCTCAACCCCTCTCCCATCCTGGATTTTCTCTGGCGCTAGTATCTACCACGCAGGGTCACCACGTGGGTTCAATGAAATTGTCTATTGGTATAGTTGGTATAGACGTGGCACACACCAAGCACCCTGTCTTGTGGTTTTGGTGCCCTTGGCTAAGCAGAACACGGCTCTTCTATTCATTTCTCTGTAAAGCATCCTGACTAGAAAGGGCACGGACTAAGAAGGGGCAAGAGCGGCAGGTACCTTTAGAGAGACTAAGAAGACCCCTGCGTCCCATAGGCACGACACCTACTGATTCCTACTGCTGCTTCTCTTGCCCACATGTCCTCTCTGACCATGTCAATCCTCTGGCAATAGTAGGTAGCTTAGCTCCCAGGAGGGGGAAAAAAAGTGGCCACTGGCACTAGGGTACAACCCCGAAGCCTCCATTGGCTGACATTTTCCTGTCCCCTCCTCCCAGTGACTTGTGATGACTTGTGATGGTTCAGAGGGAACAGTGTGGCTCAAGGTCGATAGCTCATGTTCCTGGCCAGTCTAGAGAAAACTGCACGGGTCAAATAAATAAATAAATAAATAAAGCCACCACCAACAAAAAGAAACAAAAACCTCACCGAGGTTAGATCCTGACTGCAGTCAAATGTCCACTGAACTATAATCCCCATCAACCAGAATAAATGCAGGGCTGGAGCATAGAAGAAGCTAAAGTCCAAACTCCTGGCCCGCCCCCTCCCCATCCCTAAAAGCTTGTTAATGCTGCTGTTGCCTTACAAAGGCCGTGTCGGTAGGGTGTAGAGGACCCTCTGCCCGAGATCTCCTTCCTGAAAGCCGTGACTGTTCACTTAGTTAGTGTGTGGGGAGAGAGGAAGGGAGGGCCAGGCGGGCTGGCTTACCTATTGCAGCTTCTTCTCTTTATCAAATATGAAAATAAAGTACTTACTAAAATAAACAAGACTGGCTATATCCCCAAAGATTTCTAAATTTAGTCCTCTGGAAGCAGTAGTGCATAGCCTTCATTCAGCTAAAGCTATCTAATAACCTAATGGTTATTGTAACAGGACTCAATATTAGGCATGTATGGAAAAATAATTAGGATACAAGACCCCAATTACAAGTGCATAGAGAAAATTAAATTCCGGCTAGAGAGATGGCTTAGCAGTCAAGGCGCCTGCTACAAAGCCAAAGAACCCAGGTTTGAGTTCCCTGGACCCATGTAAGCCAGATGCACAAGGTGGCACAAGCATCTGGAGTTTGTTCGCAGTGGCTGAAGGCCCTGGTGCACTCATTGTCTCTCTCTCTCTCTCTTTCTCTCAAATAAATAAATAAAAACAAGATAAAGAAAGAAAGAAAGAAAATTAAATCCAAGTGGGAAAACTCAGCATTGATGGCTATTACAGATGAAACTTCTATAACGTTTTTCTGAAGTTCTCAAGAAGGAAAGGAAGGAAGGAAGAGAGAAAGGAAGGAAGGAAAAGGAAAGAAAGAAAATTTCCAGCACACCACTCTAGGGAAACCCCTAAATGCCATTCTATTAAGGGGAGCACTGCTCACACTACAGTTAGAAATATCCTCTGCTCAAATCATGCTGTTTGGAACATGACGCTGCCATGGTCTCATGGGAGTTCTAGAGATGCTCTGGGGTGAGGTAGTTGGGAGGAGCAGAGGCCAGGCAGGGAGGCTGCAGCCCTCCCTTGCTGCTTGTTGACAGAGCTGGGCTCACGGTCCACCAGTCCACTGGAGGGCTTTGCCCAGACAGTCTGCTTTCATGAGCTCTGCTCTGTGGTGGAGCGATCCCAACAATCATTCCAGGGGCTAGAGAGATGGCTCAGTGGTTACGGTGCTTGCTCGCAAAGCCTAAAGGCCAGGGTTCAATTCCCCAGTACCCACATAAATCCAGATTCACATAGAGGCACGTGCATCTGGAGTTGGTTTGCAACAGCAGGAGGCCCTGGAGCACCCATTCTCTCCCTCTCTCTCCCCTTGCAAATAAATAAAAATACAATAAAATAATAATCATCCTGACTGTAGCAGGAAGAACCACCATCACACGTCCCAGACACTATACAGCCAAATGCAGACAGCGACATGCGGTAGCCCCCAAGTGACTCCGACCCAGTCACCCTGACAAGTGGCTGTAAAGGCAGAACAACCCGTAATGACGGCTTTGGTGGTAACTGTGATCATTCTGGGGAAACGTCTGACAAATAAATGAGAGATCTGTCACTGACCCTAATTTCCTGAGCTTTCCAAGTGCCAACTCAGAGAACTCCAAGCTAAGAGCCTGGAATGTCCCATCTTTTCCCAAAGAGAAGTCACTCTGGGGGACCGCTTGCTTACTGCTGGTAGGTTAGGGCGCCCTCATGTGTCTCTGTGATTTTGAATTTCAGAAGCCATGGCTGTGCTTTTAATTACAGCCCAAAACAATGTGTAGGGCAATTTTTGTGCTACTTTCACGATGTCTGGAAAGCAGGTTCGGACTGGCCACCAGGCACGAAGGGCCAAGGCAAGCTACGGTTGTGCACGCTTGTGTGATCCTTGATCTACCTACGACTCGACTCTACTTCTACGGAAAGTACAGGGGAGAAGAGGCACCCACGAATTAAGTTCCAATATCTGTGGTGAGCTGTGAGCTCAGAAAATTGTCTTAAGGTTTATATGTTGGTAATGGAAACTCATGCGTTTAGACTCCTTCCATTCTGCAATACTAATTACTCATACACACGTGTGATAATGTAGCTGACCCAAGCAATAGACAAGAATAAAACGAACAGCGAAAACAATACTTGTCTGCTAGGCTTGAGCGAAGTGTCGCCGGCATGTGAACTCGTTGCTCCCTAAAGTAACTCTACAGATGAGGACTCTGGGGAGCAAAGCGGTCAGGAACCTGGGCAAGGCGACACAACACCAGGGGTCAAAGGCAGCCCACAGAGGGGATGCTCTTGACTTTGATACAGATCTCACTGTAGTAAAAAGGAAGAAGTCTCTATTAGGGAAAGCTCATGTTAAGGTGGTGAGCTGGGTCATTACTCTTCCAATACAGTGAAGGTCTCCGGGTCTCCAGCAGACCTGGGATTCGGCCAGGGCACAGCGGAGGGGACCACGCACTTCCCCCTCACTCTGTGGAAGGTCAGGTGTGTATAGCACTGAGTATGCAGCACTGACACTTTCATGCTTCCTTCTTTTTTTAAAAAAAAAAGATATTTTATTTATTTATTTGCAAGCAGAGAGAGAAAGAGAGAAAAGAATGGGTGTGCCAGGGCCTCTAGCCACTGTAAACGAACTCCAGAAGTACACACCACTTTGTGCATATGGGTAGTGAGGAAATGGAACCTGGGTGGTTTAGGCTTAGCACGCAGCGCCTCGAACAGCTGAGCCATCTCTCCAGCCCCCCCTCATGCTTCCTTTCTGACCCTCTTGAAGTAAAACACGATCCTTGACTGAGGTTGGGATGTCACAAGAACCAGATTTTCATTTGTCTGTGTGGGTTTCGTCAGGAATGATTCTGGATCACTGGCTCTTAGGCGATGTTATTGACGCACACGGCAAGATTCTTTCTAGGCTTGCATCTTGCTACTGGATGAGTCAGGAGATCCATTACCATGCTCCTGAGGAAAGACCCAGTGACCACGACGGGCAACCACTGCGCATGGTGTTTAAAACTGACAGAGCTCAGGTTATGAAGAAGCCTGTGAACTTCCGGCGGGAGGGAAAACCCACTAGGGTCGACCAGAGCCACGGGGCCGGCTGAGCTGCAAGCCCCGCCCCCCTTCGTGCCAAGGCCAGCCAGCAAGATGCCCAGACTGGAGAGATACCTCGCTTTATGCTTTCTTCTTTAATCTGCTTAGAAGGTGCTGGACCGAACTCCTCTTCCATAGGCCTGAACATCCGTTTAACAAGAACACTGCTGCTGGAAAAGATGAGCGGAAATCGTTCAGTTCAGCAGAAAGGTGCCAACACACAGGGTCATATACATATAAACACGAGTCCCTGTCTTTTTCCACACACTAACCTCCCCTGGCATGCACTAACCTTCTCCATCAGGGCGGTGTCAGGCCATCCCTGCTTAAGGGAGAAAATACACACCACCATCTCTGGGGCGGGGCATAAGACTTGTTCCGTATTGCTGAATACGGATCCACAAAGGTGGGATTCAGGAGATCACAGCTAGCAGGAAGGTGGGAGTGAGCACTAGTGTGTGTGTGGGGGGGTACCCCAAAACACAGCAGGCACTCACATCCAGTGCCTTCCTGCTAGCCCACTGAGGCACAGCAAGGACCACTGTAGATGGCACAAACCCACTGCAGTGGGAGTCCCTTGTGAGGCTGTCCCGACTTCCTGCCCTTCTCCCTGGCGGAGGCAGATGGGACAGCCATGGTGGCACGTCCCCCAGCCCAGCTGCCTGGTCCTTTCCTCACTTGTAGAAGATTCCATATGTTCTCAAGTGGGCCAGTTCTGATGGTTCTATGTCCCTGTCCAGACTGGGTACCCTAAGGAATGGAAGGACTGTTCGAGAGGATCAAGAATTGAAAGAACAGGAATCAGAAGAGAACATGCTCTGATAATGGAATTCTATCATTCCTCAGTCTTCGGAAGGTGCATAAAGATTCGTAGAAAACTGTAATCTCTCCGGACACTGTGGGCTTATGAAGCGCCATCAGGCAGGCAGGTTAGCGGGAAATGTTAAGATAGGAACCTCAGCAATGAGGTGAGCTGAGGCCGTGAGCAGCAGACAGAGGGCGGAGGAAGGCGCACGTTTGGGGGGTTCACAGGCTGGGAAGGGCAGCCACGTGGCTCAGCAATGCAGATCTGTTTGGTAAACCTGGTGCATCGCCACGCTGGCTTGCGTGTCTCCGGCCACTACCTCCCAAGGCTTTCCACCTATCAACCACGGCCTCCCTTAGGCGGAGAATTCCATCACAAAGCAACCATGCCAGCAACCTGGAAGCAACGGAAAGGACAGCTTGTCGACAGCTGTCTGCTGCGTCGGGTGTCTTGCCGTGGAGTAGAGGCAGATGGTCAATACACCGTGCAGGCGGCTTCCGTTGAGGTTCAGAGGAGGACCTGCCACCTTGTTCAAAAGGGTCAAGTAATGGGGATCCTTCTCCCCTCCCCCTCGCTTCCTCTTTTCTAGAGAATAAATGCAGTAGTTCTCTTCCAAGTAAGCAAATGTATAACTAAAGTAAATTTATAACTGTCGTGTTTGAGTAAAAATGCTTTAATGGGGGGGGGGGGGGTAAAAAAAGAGAGCAACCTTTGGGTCAGACTGCCTTGAATTAAAATCCCTGTTTTATCATTTATTGGCTATGCAAATTTGGACACACTTCTTCACTTAGAGAGGCCTCAGTCTCTTTATCTTAAAAGAGGCTACTCAAGAGAAATGACAATACTTGAGGAGCTGGAAATGCTAATTACACCGAGTTGATCATTATGTGCTGCATATATTATCAATTTATCATACTATGCCCTATCAATACAAATATTATGTCAACTAAAAATAAAAAATAATTAATAACTGAGTGAAGCTTAAAGGGGGCTGTCAGGAGAATTGAGTGGAAAGCACTCGCAGGACTCCCCGATTTGCTATAGGCCCCACCAATGTGCCACGTAAAGATGATGATGAGGATGCTGGTGACTGTCAAGTTGGAGACAAATACAGAGAAAGTCAAATAGACCAACTTGGAAGAGGCTGGAATTTCCGTTCAGAGCAAACAGCTGGAACGACCACTTCAGATCTACATGTGAGACTGACATTGTACGTATCTCAAGCTTCCAGACATTTCAACACCCTGCAATTCCCGATGGCTTTCTTGCCATCAGAAAGTTACCCATCACTTCCTAAGTCAATAGAAGTCCAGAGGAACACTAGAAGCACATGACAGACTAGTTGTGGACAATCAAAAAAAAAAAAAATCCTTTTATGCATTCTAGCAGCTTAAAGTACTGAAACAATGGTGCTTAATTGACCTTCTCATACTCTCAAAAGTAAGACCTCAAGTTTTCCGAAGCCTCCCGCAGCCCCTTGCTCACTCGAGTCTCATGAGCGCGCTGGAACCCAGCCAGAACAAAGACCAGTTTTTAACCCCAAAGTCTGTCAAGACTGCAGGCTCAATGGGTCATTGGCCTCGTGCTGGGTGATACAACTAGTATGTGAAATAAGCCATTGAGAGACCTCACCTTTGGCAAAATAAAGCTACGCAAGAAATCTCAGATGATGGGGAGAATGGGTGTAAAGAATAATATTAAGGACTGGAGAGATGACTTAGCGGTTAAGTGCTTGCCTGTGAAACCTAAGGACCCCGGTCCGAGGCTCAATTCCCCAGGAGCCACGTTAGCCAGATGCACAAGGGGGCACACGCGTCTGGAGTTTGTTTACAGTGGCTAGAGGTCCTGGCGCACCAATTCTCTCTCTCTCTCTTTCTCTGCCTCTTTCTGTCTGTCACTCTCAAATAAATAAATAAAAATAAAACAAAAATAATTTTTAAAAAGAATAATATTAACATTCAGCATTCAAGCTGGAGAGATGGCTCAGTGGTTAAGGTGCATATCTACAAAGCCTGATGACCTGGATTCAATTACCCAGGACCCATGTAAGCCAGATGCACAAAGTGAAGCATCTGGGGTTTGTTTGCAATAGCTAGAGGCCTGTGTTTGTGTCACTTCTCTGTGTCTGTCTCTCTCTGCTAGCAAATAAATAAACAAAAGTTTCAAAAAAAAAAGAGGCAGCATGCTCTTATTTTATTCCTTAGTATGTATGCAAACAGCAAGGAAAACTCAGAATTCCAAGGCCCATCTAAAGGTGGTAATCACTTTGCAGAACACAACTCTTTCCTGCTTTCTCCTTGCTGTTTACTCATAAAAGCAGGTCATGTGACTCTGTCACAACTTGGAACTAGAGTGACCATGGACTCAGGACTAGAAGATTAAAAAATCCATTCACACATAGCCAGAGGCCATTAGGTTAAGAGTTGGTAAAGGGTCTGATATATCACCAGACATTGTCTTATGTGAGTGACTGTTTCACTAAGCAAGATTTATTTCTATTTTTCTAATTCTGTGGACTTTTTTTTTTTTTGGTTTTTTTGAAGTAGGGTCTCACTCTAGGCCAGGCTGATCTGGAATTAATATGTAGTCTCAGGGTGGCCTCAAACTCACGGTGATCCTTCCTACCTCTGCCTCCCGAGTGCTGGGATTAAAGGCGTGCGCCACCACACCCGGCTTCTGTGGACTTTTGGTAGCTTCCCATTCTGAGCCACAACACTAAAAATAATATCATGGATAGACTCCATTTCTCTTGAGGGTTCAACTATGCCTTTTCTATGCTTTCCAATGTATAAACCAGGCAGGTTAATATGTTTTATATGTTCTAAACGCTATTGCTTTATTTACTTGGAAAGCAAGACCAGAAAGGAAAAACAGGTATGACGTGCCCACTTGCCAGATAGAGAGAGCACAGGCCTTAGGCCTCCTGGGGCCCACATCAAAGGCACTATAATCTAGCCCTGAAGGATTAGAGAACAAGGGAGAGGTGCTTTCTCTGACATCCATCTCCATCCCAGAAACCAGTGTGCAGAGAAGCCCAGGGTCGGCAGCACTACATTGCCTTGTAGGAGCAACCTTAAGGAAAGCAAGTCCCTGAGGCAGATACCAAGGAGCATTACATTTCCTCGCAAAAGCACTGGGAAGTACGAGGTCTGAGGCAAGGTGGCTTTCAGGACTACAAGGGTGCCCAGGGTTTCCAGCCAGCTGCCAGAGGTTAATTCTCACAGACAAGCTGAGCCATGGAGCTGCAGGTAGGTGAAGACCATTTTAACAGAGCGAGTTTGCAAAGAACAGAGGAGACGGGGGTGGGTCTGAACCTCACGGAGCACCCAGGAACACAGCCACTGCTCACTGGTGAGTCTACAATTTCCCACGGACCTTATCTCACGCATAATGCTAAATGAAATGTTAACGCTGGCTGGAACGTAAGAGATGGTCTTATACCAAGTCCCCAATGCCTAGCTGCAGAAACAGGCTCCGAGATCAAGGAGCTGGCTCAAGGCTTCATGCTGATAAATGGCACTCTGCGAGCAGGACTAGGGCTTCCTGAGCTCAAAGCCAACATTCTTTCCGTGACGCCACGCTGTCTCTTATAAAATAGGTGAGTTACAGATTAGAATTGATAGCGCTAATCATTTCTGTTTGTTCCAACCACTGAAAATAGGTTATCTTTGTGTCAAGATAAAAGAGAACAAGCTGGGCTGGGGAGAGATGGCTCAGCGGATAAAGCTCTTGTGGAACAAGTCTGAGTACCCGAGTTTGGAGCCCCCACCCCCCCATAAAGCTAGACACTGGCAGGAATCTGACCGCCACACATACTCCGTGGCACATGGCTGTCTGCACAAGCACATAGAAACATATAGAAAAGAAGGAAGAAAAAGAAAGAAGAAAGGAAGGGAGCTAGAAGGGAGGGAGGGAGAAGCTAATGGGTTTTTGTTTTGGCTCCCCCCCCCTTTTTTTGAGATATAATCATAACCATGTAGCCCAGGCTGGCCTCAAACTTGTGATGCTCCTACCTCAACTTTCTGGTTGCTGGGATTACAGGCACGAGCCACCACTGGTAAGCATTTAGAATGCTTGGAGCTCATGATTTTGAGTTTAAGTCCTGGATAAGGTTCTGACCCTAACTACTAGTGCATTACGTGGCACCTTCGAGATTCTCTTCCTTTGGGACAGAAGGTGATGAGCTTTTCTCTGAAAAGGGCCAACAGTATTTGTTGAGCTTTGCAGGTCATATGTCCCTTGTTGTCACTACTCCATTCTGGCTGCTACAGCCCCAAGGCAGTCACAGACATACGAAGGAATGAACAGGGCTGAGGTCCAGGAACACTTCACTTATAGATGTTCAGATTTCAAATCATTTTCACGTGTCATACACTAGTCTTGTGAGTTTTTTCAACTACTGAAAATACATGGAATCTAATCTTAGTCTGGACGCTATTCAGACAAATAGATCGTGGATCTAACATGGCTCTTGGATTGTCATTTACCAGCTTCTGTTCTAGGGATGAGCTCAGAAACATCTGCTATACTTATGTCACCACTGTCAATTATTTTCCAAGTAAATATATAATTACATACAAACAGGAAGCCCAGGTTTGACTATAGTTTGAGGAGAAAATGATACTGAGATTGTTTTATTTTCGGAGACAGAATCTTATGTAGCTCAGGGCTAGCTTCTAACTCACCACGTAGCTGAGGATGACCTTAAACCTCAGAGATCCTTCTGTCTCCACTTCCCCAGTGCCTCCTGCATGCTGAGCAGGCACTCTATGCACTGAGCCACATCTCCAGTCCTATCTTGGGATTTTAGTTACAGACAGCTAATGAGAACCCAGGACATAAAGATATTGAGTATAAAATTCTAGCTTGAGCCGGGCATGGTGGCACACGCCTTTAATCCCAGCACTTGGGAGGCAGAGGTAGGAGGATCACCGTGAGTTCAAGGCCACCCTGGACTAAAGTGAGACCCTACCTCGAAAAATTTTTAAGAAAAAAGAAAAGAAAAGAAAAGAATCTAGCTGGCCTTTTGAAGGGAAAGAAAATAGCATCCAGGTCATAAGAAGACATTATTCCAATATAATCTGCAATTCATGTGGCTCAGATCACATGTTTATTCTGTAACCCAGTTTTCAGACAATTAATAAAGTTAGAAGTTTCCCAAGAGGGGAACTAAGATGCTGAGATGTAAACTACATTTTAAGCAAGAACAATTGCAGGAGGAATGTTTGGTGAGAGAGGGGACATTTATCCAGAGAGCAGAACAAGAGTCAGTGGGCAGCAACAAAAGGAGCTCAGCAGATACAGAACTAGGGATGGTGGTTAAGCCTGAGAGTGCTCCTGCGTGTGGCTGGGAGGGTGTTTCTAGGGAGGATGAACTAGTGGGCGGAACCTGGCCCTGAATGTATTGTGTACCATCCAATAGGCTGAAGGCCTAGATGAAACAAACAGGGAACAGGACACAGCCTGTTAGCACAGGTGTTCTCTCTTTGCTGCCGGACTGCTGTTTGGCCTCACCACAGGCCCAGTGCAATGGAGCAAGTGACCGTGGACCGAACCCTTCGAAACTGAGCCAAAATCAATCCCTCCTTTAGATCACTTCTCCCAGGTATCTGACTAATATGAGGTGCCACCGCACACATAGTGAGCACGCTATTGCTGCAAGACTCAAGTAGAAGCTGGATGGTCTCTACCTCAAGGATGAGGTACAGAGGTTGCCACTGTCTAGGAAAAGAGCTTCATGACCTTGACAGTTCCTCTCTGTCTATACTCTCCTGAGTCTAAGACGAGATGAGGACCAAAAGTACATTGGCTGCCCCTAAAACCCTACAGGCTGAGCCTGGTGAGCATTTGTTCTATGCACGGATGGAGAACATCTGTCAGTGTTACAAACAGACACGGTGTGGAAGGCATTGGGAAGCTCTTGCCTAAAACCCTAGAGAATGTAAACAGGTTCTCAGTCCTGCCAGTTCCCATTCAAAGTCACGAAGCAAGGGCTTCAGCAGAGGGGTGTGTGTGTGTGTGTGTGTGTGTGTGTCATGCAGTTCAGAAAGTAGGAAACACTCTCACTTCAGCTTCTTGCTGTAGCTCACCTTGATCTTGTGTTGGCATTTAACAGTGGGTAGCAAGGACTATGAAGAAGATTTTGGTAAGTGGATGATTGACCAAAAGATGGAATAGAAAATGGCGGGTCGCTTAGAAAAACAGCCAGGTATTCAAAGGCAGATCACAGGAAAGAAAAGTGGCAGAAAGGCTTATGGGAAGAAAGAAAGGTATTCTGGCAACCTCCTTCCTGACAGTCCCTTCTCAGTTCTGAGTGTGAACAAACAGGAGGGTCCTGCCCCTCGCTGCGGTTACTAAGTGCTGGAAGATCCACGTTCATTTACACAAACAATCTTCGAGTGTTCAGATGAAATGACTGAGTGTCTTACCCTTCTCGTTCATCATCTGTGTTGTAATACACCTGTGGGGGGAAAACAATCGGCTTACTATAGGTCAGACACAAGAAGTGGAAATCTACTCCATGATACATACGTTATCCTAAGGCATAAGCTGTCTCTTTAAAATGACAAAAGTTGTTTAATGATGTGTGTGTGTGTGTTTCTATAGAAATACAAACTTTGAAGACACCTGCCTTGGGTCATTTGACAGCCAAAAAAAAAGGGGGGGGGGGACTGGAGGGATGTCTTAGTGGTTAAGGCATTTGCCTGAAAACCCAGGTTTGATTCCCCAGGACCCACGTAAGCCAGATGCGCAAGGTGGCGCATACGTCTGGAGTTCGTTTGCAGTGGCTGGAGGCCCTGGCATGCTCATTCTCTCTCTCTCTCTGTCTCTCTTTGTGCCTCTTTCCCTCTTACTCTCTCAAATAAATAAATAAATAAATAAACTTGTAAAAAATTAAAAAAAAAAAAAGAAATACAAACTTAAACCTCCTAACATTCTTCCAGGGGATAATTCTCAGATTTGAATGAAATAAAACTGGAAATCTGATTCTTTCTAATATGCTGGTAGGATCGAAATCGATTGTTCAGAAGCTCCCATTTTCTCCAGAAGTGTGCTGGCTCTGGACACTGCTATGGGAAGGGGATGGCCATGAGCGCCCACGGCAGGGTGGTAGTAACCGAGCCTCTTCGCTTTACTTCCCAAAGGGGTCTGGGCTACCCTGGTGCTCCACAGCCACAGAAACCTAGGGGTCAGCTATCTTTGGGCTGTAAAGGTCATGTGGCTCTGAAACATTTCTAGCCAAGAGGAAGATCTCTGAGGACAAATGTCTTTGGATGGTCAGTACGGTGGCAATCAGAATCACAATTAAAGAAAGTTAGACCTCGTATGATTTGATGGAAGTATGGGAGAAATCCAGGGGGTCTGCTGTGTGTATATATGGATTTGTGTATGTAAATATCTTCTTGACCCAATTATTCATTAAACCTGGGGGGTGGGCTTTGGTGAATTTTTGTCTGCTTCAGGGATACTTGTGTTTGAGTAGAAACGAATACCTGAATTAGAATCAAACATTCACATACTCTCTCCAAAAGCGGCCTTTGATTCTAGTGCCTTTAGTCAGTGGCCCTGCCTAGCCTGGACCTGGCAGACACCCTCCTGACAGATGTTCTCAGAGGCTCCTGGCACTTCCAGGGGATGCTGCCAAGCCTAGTCTGAGTTGTATAACAACTGGTTACCTGGAATGCTCTAGAATGATTCATTCTAGTTATTAGCTTGGATGTGTATAGGAACTTTTTCCACTGTGACTTGTTTATGGCCACCACAGTATTATATATCTGATTTCTTTTTAAACAGAATGCCATGATTGTACGTTGTGCTTTCATGACGCCAAGGTTCAGTTTGGCATCCAGAGTGTCTGTCACGTGGATGGACGAAAAACAGGACTGTCCAGTTGGCTGTGAATGGCATGAGCCACAGGAGCGAGAGGGCCATGTGACGGGATTGTTGTGAAAAGTTCCTGACGGTGGCTGCAGCTTGGCTGGTCCCTTTATTTCATGTGGTATCCCACACCCACCTGCCTGACTCCCCAGCCAGGAAAGGAACAGCTCTCGGCCAAGCTGTTTAGTGACACAAACACGCAAAGCACCATTTTCACAAGTGCTTTCCTGCCCTCCTGAAAGGCTGCTACTCCATGGTCCCTGTCGCTGTCATTTCATTGTCCTGCTCCTCCCTCCCACAATGGCTCAGTCTTTCATCCCTGTCAGCTGCCACCCATCTCACTAATTTAATTTTTTGGAGTATGTTTTTCCAACCTGGGAGTGACTAAGAAAAACTGAAGGCCTCACTGTGAAAGGAAATTCCTAGAATCCACCGCAGAGACTGTAATTCAAACCACCCGGGAGGGAACTTGGGAATCTGACTTCTTATAAAGAACTTTGATAGCCGGGCGTGGTGGCGCACGCTTTTAATCCCAGCACTCGGGAGGCAGAGGTAGGAGGATTGCCATGAGTTCGAGGCCACCCTGAGACTCCATAGTGAATTCCAGGTCAGCCTGGGCTAGAGTGAGACCCTACCTCGAAAAAAACAAAAATAAAAATAAAAATAAAAAAAAAAGAACTTTGAGGGCTGGAGAGATGGCTCAGTGGTTAAGGTGCTTAACTGTGAAGCCTGAAGACCAAGGTTTGATTTCCCCAGGACCCACATAAGACAGATGCACAAGGTGGCGCATGCATCTGGAGTTAGTATGCAGTGGCTAGAGGCCCTGGTGTGCACATTCTGTCTCTCTGTCTGCTATTTTTTCTCTCTTAAATAAAAAAAAAAAAAAAAAAAAAGAACTTCAGAGCTGGGCATGGTGGTATAATGCCTTTAATCATCCCAGCACTCAGGAAGCAGAGGTAGGCAGATTGCCATGAGTTCAAAGCCACCCTGAGACTCCATAGTGAATTCCAGGTCAGCCTGAGCTAGAGTGAGACCCTACCTCAAAAAACCAAAAACCAAAAAACCAAAACCAAAAAAAGGACTTCAAGGATCTGTGGGGAGGTGTTAACCATGATTTCAGAGACTCTTGCTCAGGGTAGGAGGGAGGAGAGGCCCTCGTTGGGTTCAGGTGCTTTGAAGAATGAAGAAGGCTGCAAAATACAGGCTATCTAAAAGTTGATGCCTCCATAGCCCACCATCTTCTCCAAGTTCTACCAATCGCTTGTCTTTTTTTTTTTTTTTTAATATTTTTGTTTATTTCTTTGAAAGCGACAGAGAGGACGGAGGGAGGGAGGGAGGGAGAGAGAGAGAGAAAGAGAGAGAGAGAGAGAGAATGGGCACGCCAGGGCCTCCAGCCACTGCAGACGAACTCCAGATGCGTGCGCCCCCTTGTGCATCTGGCTAATGTGGGTCCTGGGGAATCGAGCCTCGAACCAGGGTCCTTAGGCTTCACAGGCAAGCGCTTAACCGCTAAGCCATCTCTCCAGCCCAATCGCTTGTCTTTTAAGGACATTCCAGACACAAGCAGACGTGAACATCAGGAATTCAACATGAGGAATAAGACTAAAGGCCCTGTGTGCATGTCCTGTAGATTCATTCCCTCACTAACTAGTTTTTTTTTAAAAAAACTTTTGTTAAAAAAAATATTTTATTTAGGGCTGGAGAAGATGATTTAGTGGTTAAGGCATTTACCTGCAAGGCCAAAGGACCCTAGTTCTATTCCCCAGGACCCATATAAGCCAGATGCACAAGGAGGTGCACATGTCTGGAGTTCGTTTGCAGTGGCTGGAGACCCTGGTGTGCCCATTCTCTCTTTCTTTCTCTCTCTCTCTCTCCCCATCCTCCCTCCCTCCTCCTGCCTCCTCTCTCTCTCTCAAATAAATAAATAAAATATTTATTTTTAAAAATATATTTCAGCCAGGCATGGCATGCCTTTAATCCCAGTACTCGGAGGCAGAGGTAGGAGGAGCACTGTGAGTTCAAGGCCAGCCTGAGACTACATAGTGAATTCTAGGTCAGCCTGGACTAGAGCGAAACCCTACCTCGAAAAACAAAAACAAACAAAAAAAATTATTTATTTGAGAAAGAAACAGATAGAGAAAGAATGAGCATTCCAGGGCCTCTAGCCACTGCAAACTCCAGACACATGCACCAACTTGCGCATCTGGCTTACATGGGTCCTGGGGAAAATCAAACCTGGGTCCTTTTGCCTTGCAGGCAAGCACCTTAACTGCCTAAGCCATGTCTCTAGTCCAACTAGCTAGTTTTTGATAATCACCTGAAGAATATACCGATCAATATGCCACATGTGAATCAATGAGACGACAGGGAACTGAATGGGGGACATGTGAACTGACAGTAAGAGACCTGTCCTGTGTCTGTAGGTAAGAGTGGCGACACCGTGGTGTGGTACTCTCATCACGCGTGGCTCAGGGGTGCCTTCCTGGCTGTGATAGTTTTGTCCAGAGCTGTGATGTGGCTTGTGCTAGCCACACCCTCACTACATGCTTCTCTCGCCGGGAGTAAAACAGTCTTCTGTCTTATTGTGTGGTATGCACAAGTATGCTTGTTCATTGTACATGTGTGTGCACGTGTGCACGTGTGCATGTGACAGCCATCGTCACTTCTAAGCCACAGCTGTCTGTCTGTCTCCTTTGGCTTCTGGACAATCTCCTCTTCCCACAAAAAGCAACCAGGTTTGCCAGGCGTGGTGGCGCACGCCTTTAATCCCAGCACTGGGAGGCAGAGGTAGGAGGATCGCTGTGAGTTCGAGGCCACCCTGAGAATACAGAGTGAATTCCAGGTCAGCCTGGGCTAGAGTGAGACCCTGCCTTGAAAAAGCAAAAAGCAACCAGGTGGCCACTGTCCCTTCCCTCTGCTAAGTTGATTCACCACAGGACAGCTCTTGGTTGGCAGCACAATGAAGCAGGCTCCCCTACTGACTTCCTCATGCTGAGCCCAAGGCCACACGGGAAACCCGAGAGTGCTGTGAGGGAGGCCTCCAGTGAGAAGGACTTCAGGACACCATGGACCAGGGTGTGCCAACCCATTAGACTCCTTTGCAACGATGAAGGCAACGAACTCTAAAGACTGTATTTTCCTCAGCCTAGGCTGAAAGCCCAGCTCTGGATACTGAGGGGCAAGTGAAGCCAGAGGACTGACCAGCTAGGTTGGGACACTGTTCCTCTTGAGATTCATTTACAGCTGTATTTCAGAGCATTCTGGCCGAGAGAGTAGGTCAGACCATCAAAGTAGACGCAGCACTGTATCCAGAAATCATGACAGTAAACAGTACAGTTTAACTCAATTGTTCCTCTTCTAAAAAGCGAGAAGAGCTCGTTCCCATAAAACCATGGAGTAAGGACAGTATAAACCGTCATATGCTTGGGAACTTTGAAAAAATAGTTATTGGTTCTCCTTGCTGGACAAATCACAAAGTTCTTCCCCCTTGTGTCTTTGTTCCTACTGAACAAGGCAAGGTGGGATTGTGACATTAGTTTTTAGTAGAAATGTGCTCTAAGTAAAGACTGTGAGTATTTTATTACCATGTTATATTATCAACAGCCAAAAAAAAAAAAAAAAAAGCAAGCAGAAAGCAGGTGACAACCCTTTGGTTGTTTAACTGCTTTGTCACATAATGAAATATCCCAGTGAACACTGGAGAATGAGACATTCTCCAGAAAGGGAAAGGCGAGCCAGTAATAGCCTCTCCTCTAGACCAAGGCCCGTTCTCAAGAGTGTCTGGTCCAGGGAGGAAGACCTGGCAGGGCAGCATTCGCCTATTCCTCAAAGCAGGCCTTTCTATCCAAGGACTTTGGGTTTGGATGAAAACGAATCAATGTAAAAATAAAAGCCCAACTGGGATAGTGACAGACAATTCTGGATAATCCTTTAAAAATTTTTAACACTTAGGGGAAACAATACTAAAGACAAAGGGAAGGTAAATCAGCCTTTTCAAAAACTAGGGCACTAACATTTATCAGTGAATAGGTAATTCAGTGGGCAGTCTTTTCTTTTCCTGTTCAAGTTCAGTTAGATTATCTAGGAGTAGAGGACAGAAGCAAATGGGAACTCTACTTCTTGTTCTCACTGGGCCTTGTCATAGTTCCCACATTTCCACAATTTAAATCTTTGTTGACTGCATTATATTCCACCAACCTATTGATTAAAATTATATCTTTCCTTTTACTTGCAGGTATAACCATGTTAGGACTTGTTTTATTGTTTGGTTTTTTTTTTAAAGGGAGCTTATCTACAGCCTACTTGCTCATTTTAGGTAAGAAATTATTTATCAATTTGATGGGAACTGCTAATATATTACAGAAAGAAATTGCTAACAAGGTCATAGTTAATCAAAGAATTTTCCCCCTTCTAACTTATTGAGCTTACAAGTACAGTTATATTACCCACCACTAGGCGGCGCTGGGTTGCATGAGCAAATTCTGCCTGACAACGCTAATAAAATCTACTTTTCTTACAATCTTACAAAATCTTACTTTTCTTCCCTTTGTCAGCACTTCACTAGTATGAGGCTGCTCTCTCACTGCCTCTGCTAAGTCCTATCCTCTCCTGAGATATTCCGGTCTATAAAAAATCCCTGTTTCTAGGAGGCAACACTGACTTTCGGCTAATGAATGGAAGGTAGATTTATCATCTCTGCAAGAAGTTTCTTAGGTATCAACCAGTCCTGTGGGTGGAGGCAGGTAAGTATGCGTTAAGAGTCTTACCTGTCCAGTCCTCTGCAGGTTTGCAAAGTGGACGTCGGGGATGAAGAGGACGGGCTGGGAGTGCAGGTCGGGCATGGTCTTGAAGTAGGTGATATCACTCTTCTTCTGTAAAGGCACGGCGGCCAACTTCCCGTCAGAGGCTGGACGCGACCACAAAACCCGTAAGCGACAGGGTTATGCATGACTGAGAACTCTCAACTACCGGCCCTGTCTTAGCCAGAGGTCATGTCTTTCTCCCACAAAGCTTTCTCTTGCCCTCAATGTGCATGCACTTTAAAAAGTCATCCTCCAGACCGGGCATGGTGATGCACACCTTTAATCCCAGCACTCAGGAGGCAGAGAAGGGAGGACCACCGTGAGTTCAAGGCCACCCTGAGACTACATAGTGAATTCCAGGTCAGCCTGAGCTAGAGTGAAACCCTACCTCGAAAAAACAAAAAACAAAACAAAACAAAACAAAAAAAAGTCATCCTCCAACCTCCAATAAACTGAAAGAACGTGGACTTCTAGGGAGCATTGGACATGGAGAAGGGCTCCTCTATATCATCCTGTCCCCCCACGTGGGTCCCGGAGTCCTTATCTACAGGAGGATGCTGGTCTCCAGATTACAAAATACATCATGCTTTTCATAGGGACGGTCACCTTCTTTCCTCTACCAAAGCCTTGCTTATCTGCACTTTTCCCTGAAATCCACCTGTCACCCCAAGGGACCCCCCCCCCATCCCCTCACACTGAAGTCGGAGCCCTGAGCTCGGGCACTCACAGTTGTTGCACTGGGCTTGGGAGGACTGGCCTTTGCCTTTCTTCCTGTTCTGCTTTCTCTCCTCATCTCGGATTTTTCTTTCTGCTCCCTGGTAGAGAAAAACACACACAGGCCAAGCCAGGCATGTTACTGGAACATGCAAGAATATTGCTACACACAAAAACCGCGTGGGTGCAGGTGTGAAAGGCAACAGGAGGGGGCTGGGAAGCCCAGTTTCACGCCCCACTGAGAACGTGGAGTCGACACACCGCACTTCTGCCCTGTGAGTGATCCCACCTCTCCCATTCTCTCTTTTTTTTGTTTCGTGTCTATTTAAAGAACTTCAGTGTTGAGCCCATATGGAAAGAACAGACCCAGTTCTCTAATCCAATGGTGCCAGCTAAGTAGCTAGTGGTTATAATGAAATGTCCTAAGATGAAGCACTGACCCATGAAATCCATCCTAGGCACCGACAGGACTCAGAGGGTTGACTTTGCCTTCCCTATAAAACGTTTGGGGATGGAGAGACGGTTTAGCGGTTAAGCGCTTGCCTGTGAAGCCTAAGGACCCTGGTTCGGGGCTCGATTCCCCAGGACCCACGTTAGCCAGATGTACAAGATGGCACACGCATCTGGAGTTCATTTGCAGTGGCTGGAGGCCCTGGTGCACCCATTCTCTCTCTCTCTCTCTCTACCTGCCTTTTTCTCTGTCACTCTCAAATAAATAAAAATAAACAATTTTTAAAAAATTTTTCGTTGCTTGGTGTTGTGAACTTTAAAAGATCAGTACGCCGCCGGGCTTGGTGGCGCACGCCTTTAATCCCAGCACTCGGGAGGCAGAGGTAGGAGAATTGCCATGAGTTCGAGGCCACCCTGGGAATACAAAGTGAATTCCAGGTCAGCCTGGGCTAGAGTGAGACTCTACCTTGAAACCCCCCCCCCCAAAAGAAAAGAAAAGAAAAAAAAAAGATCAGTACGCTATGAGAAATGAAGGAGGGTGTTCTTTAGTCTGTGAACACAGAGATGTGGGATAACTTTGTACAGGCAATTATGATTTGTTTCCATATCAGTATTTTCCTATGTTCTTAAGGATGGTGCCCAGTCAACCAACTAGAAAGATGTTTTATCTACTTGCTTCCTTTCTGTACTTCTGTTCTTTGTCATCTGACTGCTTTGTGGACTCCTCCTGCCAAAATACTAACCTTTACCTTGCTAACTAAAGTTGATTATCACCTTAATAACTCTTTCCTTCAGAGCCTGTAGCCATTCTGTGGTTATCTCTTCTTGATCATTTGTTAACTCATTTTCCTTTTCTTTCTTCCTTTTTTTAAAATTGTTTTTTGTTTATTTATTTATTTATTTATTTGAGAGTGACAGAGAAAGAGGCAGTTGGAGAGAGAGAATGGGCATGCCAGGGCCTCCAGCCACTGCAAACGAACTCCAGACGCATGCACCCCCTTGTGCATCTGGCTAACGTGGGTCCTGGGGAATCGAGCCTCAAACCAGGGTCCTTTGGCTTCACAGGCAAGCGCTTAACTGCTAAGCCATCTCTCCAGCTCCCCCCCACTTTTTTTTGAGATATGTAGCTCCATCTCATGTAGCCGGGGCTGACCTCCAACTCATCATGTAGCTGAGAATGACCTTGAACTTCTGGTCTTTCTGCCTCGGAAGTGGGAATTTTGGGGTTCCTTGCCAATATACCAATACGCCAAAACACCAATAAATTTAGGGTCACTGGATTCTTGTCCTATGAATTTAAAGAATTAAAATCTATAGAGCAAAGGGTAAGGTTTAGAGAGACGTTATTAGATTAAGAGAAGGAAAGAGAAGAAAGTGCAGAGGGCTCCTGCCATGTGCAGAGGGTGGGGGGGAGTAGAGAGCCCATGGGGGAGCAGCAGTGGGTGGGTGGTCTCCCTTCCTCCTGGTCTGAGACAAGGGAAGCTTATTAGAACCTGGAAGTTCGGGAGCCAGACAAGAAAGAGCTTGTTCGCGGGCACACGTCTATTTATAACCTTATTGTGGTGGGTTGTACCTTCAGGCTCAGGTGAGCCTGAGAGACAGCTGATTGGTCTGGGCTAGAGGTTGGCTCAGGAAGAGGCCAGCCATGACGTCAAGCTCCGAGGGCTGAACTTGACCAACCACAATGTCAGGATGAGATTTAAATTCTAGGAATGGGGAACGTCCTCCCAGGATGGACTGAGGTTATTTGTGGAGAACAGGTCTAGAGAATTCCTTTAGGCTAGAGATAAGGAGGAAGCAGTTTCTCTGATCTCTAGCAAAGCGGAGACTGCTAGGGCAGACTCAAGGATGGTCTTACCGTTACTGTCAGGGGCCCAGTCCCCCTCACTGCCTCACCTCACCTCCCAAGTGCTGGGATTACAGGTGCGCTCCAACACAACATGCCCAGTTTATGGGCAATGCTGGAAATTGAACCTGGGGCTTTATGCATACTAGGCAAGCGCTTTACCAACGGAGCCGTGTCTCCAGACCCTCATTTTCCTCTTCTGATCACCAAATACTGATGTCTCAGCACAGTTTATTCCCGCTGTATCTCCATTCTTGCTTAGGGAGAGTTCATCTGCACCTTGCTTTCACAGTGCCCCAGACATGCACAGGACACTATGAGGCTAAATTTCTTCCCAAGATCCAAGTTTACTGCTCCTGCTTCTCCACCAACATTCAGCCCTTTAAAAAGTCCTTGCAAATCATCACACACAAAAGACAGATGTGACAATACTTTTGTAATCCTCTAGGCTGGGGCTACAGCTTAGTTGATAAAGTGCTTGCCTACCATGCAGGAAGCTCTGGGTTCGATTCCTGGCACCACACCAACCAGGTCTAGTGGCACAAGCCTGCAATCCCAGCACTTTGAAGTAGAACCAAGAGGATCAGAAGTTCAAGGTCATTTTTGGCTACACAGAAATTTGAAGATAGGGCTGGAGAGATGGCTTAGCCATTAAGGCGCTTGCCTGCCGAGCCAAAGGACCCAGGTTCCATCCTCTAGGTCCCACATAAGCCAGATGCACAAGGTGGTACATGAGTCTGGAGTTCATTTGCAGCAGCTGGAGGTCTTGGCACACCCATTCTCTCTCCCTCTTTCCCTTTCTCTTTCTCTCTCTCTCAAATAAAAAAAAAATATTTTTTTAAAAAAAATAAAGGAATTTGAAGATGGCCTGGGATACATGAGACTCTACCTCAAAACAAAAAATAATCCCCTGTGTAAAAAAAGGAAAATCAAAAAGGCAGAGTCAAACTGGTGAAAATACTTAAATAATAAAATATCACATAAATTGTCAAATATATTCAAATTTAGAAAAAAAGAATGACATTAATAGAAAAGTAGAGAAAGAATATGAAATAATTCACAGGAAAAGACACAAATGGTTTGAATGAGAATGAGATACATACTTTTGGTTATTAAGTTAGCTCTTTAAAAAAGTAGACTCCAGGGCTGGAGAGATGGCTTAACGGTTAAGCACTTGCCTGTGAAGCCTAAGAACCCTGGTTCGAGGCTTGATTCCCCAGGACCCATGTTAGCCAGATGCACAAGGGGGCGTATTCGGCTGGAGTTTGTTTGCAGTGGCTGGAAGTCCTGGCGTGCCCATTCTTTCTCTCTCTCTCTCTCTCTCTCTCTCTCTCTCTCCCTCTTTGTCTCTCTGTCACTCTCAAATAAATAAATAAAAATAAACAAACAAAAAAAATTTAAATATTTTTAGAAAATAAATAAAAAGTAGACTCTAAATAAAAATTTTTTAAAGGGGGGCCGGTAGGCTGGAGAGATGGCTCAGCAGTTGAGGCGTTTGCCTGCAAGGCCTAATGACCTGGGTTCAATTCCCTGTCACCCCTGTAAAGCCAGGTGCTCAAAGTGGCGCATGCATGTGGAGTTCGTTTGCTGTAGCTGGAGGCCCTGGTGCTCCCATTCATTCTCCTTCTACTCTTTCTCTGCTTGCAAATAAATAAATAAACAAAAATTTAAAAAGCAGAGTCTCAATTCTGATGGAGGCTACAACACAATGCAGACATGTGATCAACACAGGCAGTATAAAGGAGATAGGTTCTGAGCTAATTCTGAACAATGAAAGTGATGGCCCCGACTTCATGCCCGGAGCTTCTAAGTGCTTAATATACGTGGGGCTCAGAAAATTACGGTATGTTAGCCAAGTCATTTGCATATGCATTTTTATATCAGAAACTACGCACAGGAGTTCTACTTTGTCCTACTTACCACTGAGGGGAGTGGTGATCTTACTGTGTTTCATGCTTTGAGTTGTCATGGATACTTGTGGCACATGGGAATTCATAGCAAGAGGGACAGAATATGGAAACGTTGAAATGCTGACAGTACAAGATTCCTTGAGGTAGATTAAGATTTTGTAGAGTCAGCTGGGCGTGGTGGTGCACGCCTTTAATCCCAGCACTCGGGAGGCAGAGGTAGGAGGCTACCCTGAGACTACATAGTGAATTCCAGGTTTGCCTAGGGCTAGAGCAAGAGCCTATCTCAAAAAACCAGAAAAAAAAAAAAAAAAGATTTTATAGAGTCTTTACGTTTAAATAACATGTCATATTTCACAAAACAAAGTATTAAATCCCCTGGTAATACCTTGTTCAAATCAATGTGAAATAGAAGGAAGAAAAAGGATCTCCAAAATGCCTGTTTGTCATGGGAGATGGTATTCACTTTGTCAGATCCATACAAGGCACTTTCCTATGTGTTGGAAGCTCTGTACAATATCGTTTTTTAATATAAATGTTCATTTTTATTATCTATCTATACAAATTATAACTTACTCAATCCATACCCCTAGGTTGGACAAGAAATTTTACTTTTTAATTAGTAGTCAATTTTTTAATTGTCAATTTCATATAAAAGAAAGAATTGTCAGATTGGATAATTCTAAGATATTTTATTTTAAAATTAGTGTTTTTTTTTTCCATGAGGAATATGTATGGAACTAATTTGTTTCAAGACTTATTCCTGTTTAGTACATATTTTTAGAAAATAAAGTTACTTGCTTATCTTACAGGCATTCTTTCATATGCTAAACCCAAAGGATTAACATAAATTATAGAGAAGATCTTTGTGGAGCACAGCCTTCATACTACTTCTGTATAAAGAATTTGCCAGGATGCAAAGGACAAAACAACAATTCTCACAGTATCCACTCTTGGATATTTCTCTTAGGAGAACCACAATTCTCACTTCTAAAATCAAGTTTATGGCTTCACGATGACATAGGGAGCAGTAATGCATTCAATAAAGACTGAAAAAGATTTGCCCCATGAAGACCTTCCATGAAGCAATTTACTTCCTAGGACTATTTGTGACCTGAAACTTCTAGAAAATATTACTTCTACACACATCAAAGTGAGAAAATGTCTAGTTCTTCCTGAAGAGTACAATTTGTTACAAAGACCAAAGTTATCAACTGCAAATAATTTCCCTTCCTCAATGTTCATTCACTATAGTGTTAAATCTGAAAAGCATAACTGAAGAGTTCCCAATTATATTGAGATCATTTTTTGCCAACACTAAAGAAGTGATGGTTAACTTTGTTTGTTTTATTATTTTTTTCTGGGGCTGGGGGTCATTTTTTTCCCTGAGGCGGCGGGGTCGGAGGGGGTGTCGAGGTAGAGTCTCACTCTAGCCCAGGCTAACTGGGAATTCACTCTGTAGTTCCAGGCTGGCCTCAGACTCATAGCAATCCTCCCATTTCTGCCTTTTTATTTAACACTTGAATTTTTATTTTAAGAATGTGGCTTTATTTCTCAAGCTTTGTGCAATATGTGAATAATGTTTGCAGTGGGAGATGATAGAAGTAATTTAATAGACCTTGTGATTACTCCCAAGTCTTTATCTAAGTAGTTGCATAAACAGAACATGAGCATGCATTTCAGTGGAAGTTTCGTAATGCCCAGACACTCAGGGAAGGCCATTATTTTCATCTGCAAGTTCACAGGTGTATTAATTAGAAGAAATACTGGAGAACTATGAATAATGCAGAATCCCCTCTGTTTAAGTGAGACTCTAGACTGTGACTGGAAAGTTTACGCATTTCGAGTGGAATCGCTCTTTACTGCTTTATGCGAGAAGAGAATTCAAGCTAAGCATTTGCATTTACGTATTTAGTTGAAAAGAACAAAAACAAAATTTTTCTCTTATTGCTCTTCTTCAACTCTCGGGTGTGAATTTTGCCTAGGTTTTGAAAATAAAAGCTACAATATGGCGACAAATTAAAACAAAAGCTTATCGAGGACTGGAGAGATGGCTTAGCTGGTTAAGGCACTTGCCTGCAAAGCCTAGGAGGCCAGGTTTGATTACCCAGTATCCATGTAAACCAGATGCACAAGGTGACACAGGCATCTGGAGTTCGTTTGCAGTGGCTGCAGGCCCTGGCACACCCATTCTCTCTCTCTACCTGCCTCTTTCTCTCTCCCTTGCTCTCTAATAAATAAATAAAATAAAATGCATTTTTTAAAAGCTTATCACAGAGACTGACCGCATTTACAGTTCCTCCTAATATGTGTCTCCTGGCTCCACCCCATACCATGAGGATGTATAATAACATGTTATTAATTACTTAGAATAAATTCCCAACATCCCCCAACAACTTTTCTTCCATATTTAAAATAGAACTATAGGGCTTGAGAAATGGGTTAGCAGTTAAGGTGCCTGCCTGCAAAGCCAAGGGACCCAGGCTCAATTCCTCAGGACCCAGGTAAGCCAGATGCACATGGGGGCGCACGTGTCTAGAGTTTGTTTGCAGTGGCTAAAGGCTCTGGTGTACCCATTCTCTCTCCCTCTATCTGCCTCTCTCTCTTTTAAAATTTTTTTTTTGTTCAGTTTTTTATTTATTTATTTGAGAGTGACAGAGAAAATAATGGCCTTCCCTGAGTGTCTGGGCATTACAAAACTTCAGAAGTATTCTTTTTGGGATCATTCTCCTGCTTGTTAACAATGAGTTAATGCACAAAATAATTCAAGAATAGGCCAGGTATGGTGGTGCACGTCTTTAATCACAGCACTGGGAAGGCAGAGGTAGGAGGATCGCCGTGAGTTCAAGGTCACCCTGAGCCTACATAGTGAATTCCAGGTCAGCCTGAGCTAGAGCAAGACCCTACCTCAGAAAAAAAAAAAAGCAGAGAGAGAATAGATGTTCAGGGCTGGCCTCAGACTCATAGCAATCCTCCCATTTCTGCTATGAATGTGAATTTACAACAGATATTTACAAACAAGAGGTATAATCGCTCCTTTTACCCTTAGCTTCTTATGGTCCCTCTAATTCTAGGGCATAGGTTAACAACAATATAACATTCTCCTTTCTTCAAGTTTTGTTCTATGTTGGTTTGTTTTTTTTTCTTTAGTGTTTATTTCACCAATATTGTCGAATACGGCAATTTTATGAGCACCCGTTCTCTCTTTTCGCTTTCCCACTTCTAGTCTCTCTATCCCATCCCTCCCTTCCCTTCTTCTTGCCTGTATTACGTCCATGAAGTAAATCTCTTTCTTTTTTCCACATAATCCAAGAGACAGGAATAAAGTGAGCGAATTCTAGTTATTTAAATGCTGTCATTGGTTCATTTGAAAATGTAATGTGTATCTGTTGAAACTATTTCTTTTTTATATATTTTATTTATTTATTTGAGAAAGAGGCAGAGAGAGAATGGGCACGCCGGGGCATCCAGCCACTGCAAACGAACTCCACATGCATGCACGCCCTTGTGCATCTGGCTTAACGTGGGTCCTGGAGAATCGAACCGGGATCCTTTGGCTTTGTAGGCAAACACCTAAACTGCTAAGCCATCTCTCCAGTCCCTGTTGAAAGTCTTTCTTAACCTTTAATATGCTGAATAACAACAACAGTGTTGGCGGGGGGGGGGGGGGGCGTCGCTGAGGAGAGAGCTCAGCAGGCGGGAGCACTTCCTGCTGCTTCTTACAAGGCTTCAGGACCTGCTCTGCCAAAGGCCTCCTCAAAGCGTGACGGCCTGAGGGGTTCGGTTCCACAGCACCCAAGTAAAAAGCTGGGCATAACCCTAGTCCTGGGGGTGAGGGGGTGGGGGAGAGAGAAGGTGACAATGGAATGGTGAAAACCAGCAGCTCTGGATGGAGGGAGAGACTCCATCTCAAGGAAACGCAACTGACTGTTTTTTTTTGTTTTGTTTCAAGACTGCCCTGGCTGTTGTTGAGGTGGAATGATCATTCTACTACCTTGGGTAGAAGCAGTTAGTTATTCATTAACTTAAGGACTATGAGCTGCCAAATAGACGCCTTTATACACAGCTCCTCCACTTTTCCATTGCCAGACTTGGGCCCAGTGACTTATGTCTTCTGACTCACGTGTACTGACCAGCATTGTACAGACAGGCTCAAGTGGCCTCTGTGTCGTGGAGAACACCTGCCTGCCCCTGAGGTTTGCGGCACTGCTCTCGGGCTGGGTAACTGGCACTAACTGAAAGGCTGTTGTGCTTCTAGGGACATTCACTGCAGACTGGGTGTCCCTATGCCCCTTGCAGCTCCGGTCACCGGGTCTTCCCTCTCTCTTCTCTTGACTACCTCTGCCTTCTGTTGCTGCTCTCGGCTCCCAGGAGCCATTATTCCCAATGCTCTAGCACTGCCTTTCCAGAATGTTCAGGCATCCTTTTTCTTTTTTTAATTTTTTGTTCATTTTTATTTATTTATTTGAGAGTGACACAGAGAGAGAAAGAGGCAGATAGAGAGAAAGAGACAGAATGGGTGCGCCAGGGCTTCCAGCTACCGCAAACGAACTCCAGACGCATGCACCCCCTTGTGCATCTGGCTTACTTGGGATCTGGGGAACCAAGCCTTGAACCGGGGTCGTTAGGCTTCACAGGCAAGCGCTTAACCGCTAAGCCATCTCTCCAGCCCATGTTCAGGCATCTTAATACAACAGACTGTGGCACATTGAAGAGTGGCGGGCCACAGGGACTAGTTACTGGCCTATTTCCTTTCTCTTTCCCAACAGCGTCCTGTTAATACCTATAGGCAGCCGGTCAGTTTATTCTGCTTTTCACATATCCTCCCCAGCTTCTAAATAATCTTACCGTATCCACAGCGTCACACTGTAGGCCACGGTCTCTCCATCACTCACAGGTAGAGTTACCGGTAACTTTGGACTGAATACACACCCATCCACGCTTTTGTAAGTTACCAGTATTTTACAGTCATTGTCTCAAGTTTATTCTCCACTGGCTATCTACCTGAAGAAGGAATGTTCCCTGGACTGGGGGCGGGGTTGTTGGTGTTCACGCGTTTGCTTTGTTTTGGGTTTGTGGTTGTCTGAACTCTTCATATCTGAAGGTTAATATGGCTGGGCATAAAATCCTTGGTCACGGGATAGAGATGGCTTAGCGGTTAAGTGCTTGCCTGTGAAGCCTAAGGACCCCGGTTCAAGGCTCAATTCCCCAGGACCCACGTTAGCCAGATGCACAAGGGGGCGCACACATCTGGAGTTCGTTTGCAGTGGCTGGGGGTCCTGGCGTGCCCATTCTTTCTCTGTGTCTGCCTCTTCCTCTCTCTGTCTGTTGCTCTCAAATAAATAAATGGTAAACAAAAGAACTTTTTAAAAATCCTTGGTCACATTTACTTTATATGATTGAATATTTTCTGACACCATGTTACTATTGAAAAATTTCCCTATGAGTACCTAAATGTTTGTTTTATTTTCTTTACTTAGCTGCCCAAAGAATATGTTCCTATTTTTTAAAAGCCCAATAGCTTAGCTACTTGGCATTGGTTATCCTGGGTTAATTTCTTCAAGTATGCGCCACACCACTTAAACATGGGTTGATATCTCATGTTTTCCTGATTTATCATTTTTAGCTTTTGTTGCATTCCATTGCTTTGGGTGGTTTTTGACTCAAAGACCCCCATTGTATGAATACTGGACCATCATTAGCTTTCTTCTCAATGCTTTTTCTCTCACATCTCTTTCTTCATCTTTTCTGCTTTTGGAAAATTGCGCTATTTTCCAACTTGTGTTTTCTTAAGACTCTCTCTGCCCTATTATTCATCCACGGGCTGCTTTTCGCGTAGTCTTTACCTTTCGCGTAGTTTTACCTTTCGTTTCAAAATCCTTTCCTGGGCTCTGATAAATTTCTTTCTGAAACACGGTATTTCAAAGCAGTTCATGGGTGAGCTCTTCACGTTGTGAGTTATGGTAGCCATCATAACTCCTGTTCCCTTGATTTCACGGAGCTTGTTTTGAACACCTGTGTCGTGGTATTCATTCATGGTCCACTGTTTGTCTGAACCTAATCTCGTCTTTTTCTTAGTGAGATGTTTTGGGGGAGGCTGGTGTTTCTGTTAGCCGTTTGTAGGTGATGAGTGGGCCAGGTCCCCTCAGCTTCATGGTTCTCAGGCTCCCTCTTCTGGTGTGTTCACAAAGTGATACAAAACCAGTCACACTTTCTAGCAACAGCCTAGTCTCTACCCACCTTCATTTTTCTTTCAAACATTTCTTCCTGATTCACCTTTTTTGGTTGTTTTTTTTGTTTTGTTTTTGTTTTTGTTTTTTTTGGTTTTTCGAGGTAAGGTCTCACTCTGGCTCAGGCTGACCTGGAATTCACTATGTAGTCTCAGGGTGGCTTCGAACTCTTGGTGATCCTCCTACCTCTACCTCCCGAGTGCTGGGATTAAAGGTGTGTGCCACCACGCCCGGCTTGTTTTTTTGTGTGTTTTTTTTTTTTTGAGGTAGGGTCTCACTTTGGTCCAGGCTGACCTGGAATTAACTATGTAGTCTCAGGGTGGCCTTGAACTCACAGTGATCCTCACTACCTCTGCCTCCCGTGTGCTGGGATTAAAGGCGCGCGCCACCACGCCCGGCTCCTATTCACCTTTTTTTTGTTTCTGCCGCAAGTCAACTTTATTTTGCTCTCAGTCCCGTGACCCCACCCCAGCAAGGTTTCTTGCTAGAAGAGAGCTTCACTTTATAACTTCTCACAGAGGACAAAGCACTTCAAGGTTCAGCGGGTCTGTACTCGGCGGCACACTGGAGTCTGCAGAATTGCCCCCCCCCAGCCCAGTCTCACACGGTGAATGCCTTGGGCCACTCCATAGGATGTCGGGCTCTTTGGTTCTCAAGTGACCCTCTTACTTTCCTTCATACTGTCATCACACAGCTCTCCACAGACTTAGCTTTGTGAAGACCTCTTGTCAGCTAATCATATGACTTTGAACTTGGCTATTTTAATTGCCCTGTCACTTTTATAGTGGGATTCAGGAAGATTAGTAGGCTATATTGTTGAGTACATGAAGACAAATCAATTTTATAGGTGTGAGTTCTATTCTTAAAAGCTCTAGTTCTACTCCAAAAGGTACCAGACAACCCATCAAGTAATAACGGTCACATTGGTATGTTCTGGGAGAGTATTTCTATAAAATTATAAACTTTATTAAATTATAACTATCTATAAATAAAATCAAAATTATAAATCAGCTATTTCAGCTGTCTACTCAGACCATAGCACAGAATATTATGGACTAAAAGTTCCCGGTCCACTCCGCCCACTCTACTCAAATACTGACATGAGGCCTTTGGCATAGATGAGGTCATGAAGCTGGGCTGGTGCTATGGCAGTGTCTTAATTAAAAAAACAAAACAAAACAAAAAAAAAAAAACACAGGGCTGGAGAGATGGCTTAACGGTTAAAGTGCTTGCCTGTGAAGCCAAAGGACCTAGGTTCGATTCCCCAGTACCCATGTAAGCCAGATGTACAAGGGGGTGCATGCATCTGGACTTTGTTTGCAGTAGCTAGAGGCCCTGGAGCACCCATTCTGTCTCCTCTCTCTCTTTCTCTCTGCTTATAATTTAAAAAACAAAACAAAAGAACCACAGGGGAGCACATTCTCTTTCTCCAATAAGAAGATGGCTATTTGCAAGCCAGCAGGGTGACCCTCGCCAGGAATCGATGGAGCTGATACCCTGATCTTGGAATTTCAGCCTCTACAATAGTGTGAAGTAAACTTTTATTGCTTAAGCCACCCAGCCTGTAGAACTGTGTTACTACAGCCCGAGTGGACTAAAACACAGACACTGTCAGGCAAGAAGTTAATGATAAAAGTGATCATCAGAACACAATAACGAAAGACCGTGGCAAGACAGAAGTGTTATTGAGTGTAATCTCTAATAACAAAGGTACCTTCATGACAGACTGGCGTCTTTACTCACTTTGTCGCAGAAGACCTTGATCTGGCAATACGCTCTATGAATGGGTTTGTTGCTGCGATTATTATAACTGTATGTATCAATCTGAATCATCAAAGGAAGTCCTTTCACTCCTTTTTGGGAGGAGAAATCTGTACTCAAGCAATTCACGGTGATGAAAATCTGAAGGAACAAGAAGGAAGAGTAAGTTCACAATCACCATACAAAAGGTCTACAAAAAGAAAAGGAGCCGGGCATGGTGGTGCATACCTTTAATCCCAGCACTCGGGAGGCAGAGGTAGGAGGATCGCTGTGAGTTCGAGCCCACCCTGAGACTCCATAGTGAATTCCAGGTCAGCTTGGACTAGAGTGAGACCCTACCTCAAAAAATAAATTAAAAAAAAAAAAAAAAAAAAAGGACACAGGCTAGAGGGATGGCTTAGTGGTCAAGGCGTTTGCCTGCAAAGCCAAAGGACCCAGGTTTGATTCCCCAGGACCCACGTTGGCCAGATGTACAAGGGGGCGCACGTGTCTGGAGTTTGTTTACAGCGGTTGAAGGCCCTGGCATGCCCATTCTCTCTCTCTCTATCTCTCCCTCTTTCTCTGCCAAATAAATAAATAAATATAAATAAAATATTTTTTAGAAAAAGGACACATGAGCTTAGGCTGGATGTTAAAAAGGTATTAGGACAATTGACAAATATTTTATAGTTTTACATAAAATCCTGTTGAACCCATAAAGCATGTCATATAATTTATAACTGCAAACTTGTAATACAGAGTTTTGCTAGAGAGCTAATAACCAGCATGCATGTGGTAAGTGATAAAACTTGACTGTCTAAGGGTTCATGTGCAATGAATAAAGTTTTTGGTTTCGGAGACAGGATCTCAGGCTGGTCTGGAACTCACTAGATAGCCCAGACTGACCCTGAACTTGTAGTGATCTTCTTGCCTGGGTCTCCCTAGTGCTGGAATTATGGGTATGAACCACCATGCCATGATAGAATGAATACATTTAGCTCCTCTTCACATACACACAGAGAAACAGAAGGATAACTATATGAGGCAATAGAAATGTTCATTTCCCTATCATAATATTCACATGTGTCCCATATCAGGTTGTATGCTTTAAACATATATAACAAAAAGATTTTTTTTTTTTTTTTTTTTTTTGGTTTTTCGAGGTAGGGTCTCACTCTAGCCCAAGCTGGCTTGGAATTCACTATGGATTCTCAGGGTGGCCTCGAACTCACGGCAATCCTCCTACCTCTGCCTCCCGAGTGCTGGGATTAAAGGCATGCGCCACCACGCCTGGCACAAAAAGATATTTTTAAACATGGTCTAACTATGGATATATTCATTCCACTCATTCATTCCTTTCATTTATTTGTTCATGAATTCAGTCCCTATCTCCACAGAAGCCCACACAGATCATTCTCAATGTTGGACACTAGTAATAGAGTGACACTCCAGGGAAAGACAAACAAGTATTCTGGTAATGACCAACACACAGTGGACAAGATTATCCCCAAAAGGAGGTATGAACAGGGGTCCCAGAAACACAGAACAGGGCCCTGGGCCTGGAGGAGACAGTGCAATATAAACCACACAGACGTTAAGCTTAAGCGGGGATATCACAAAGTTGGAGGGATGGGAAAGAAAACGAGCCAAATGTCCGGTGAGAAGAGCCTGAATGATGAGAACTGAGAGAGACTGCGGTACCCATGCAGGGTGCTCTGCGGGGCACAAGCACCTTGCCCACAGCAACGCTACCTGAAGCTTTCAGATAGTTCCTAAGTGGCGGTGAATTTTTACTTAGCATCCGTTCATGCAGCAAATGTTTTCAAATGCCTTCCAAGTTTAGAGGCTGTGCTAACACATGCACACTTCGTATGGCTCCTGCAATTGCAGAAGACAGAGGTGAGATGGGGTGAGAGATAATATGAAGGCCCTTGAAAGATTGCAATAGCTTCATTGACCACTGATCTGTAGGGCAGAAAACAAGGGGGGGGGGACTTTTTTTAAGAAGACTTGTTATCGTTTATTGTTAGTGTTATTACTGACAATAGAGTCATCTTGGCCAGAACGCATTAATACAGATTTGTGTCAGCAAACCAAAGGTGTGGTTTGCTAAGCTATAGAGTTGTGCCTAATTCTGGCTATGGGTTTCACGTAGAGACCTTCCTGGTGGTGGCTGCAATCCGTGGGAACCTCAACCCTGGTTGGTTTTTTTCCACTCCCTCAAAAGTCTGCCAATGTCTGGTGACTATTTGCTATGACGTTAGGTTTCATGGTTGGTTCACTAATTGAAACATACATCACTCCCTGTGAAGATATACTCTGCTAGGTAGGAAGCAATATTGATTGTGGCTTTACTGGCTCCAGGTCTATACTAAGAGAGCTGGAGTGATAGATCATGACTGTTTACAAGGACCATGTAAGTAGACTAATCAACTGGATTTACTGAAATAACATGGTCGTTGGTAATATACTCCAATAAACACACTAAATCCTCCTTGGGGAGCTATAAAAATCAGTCACCCAATGCGAAAGGTCTTTAAAGGACAAATGAGCTACTAGTACCCTCCACTGGGAGACACTTAGACTCGGCACTCTTTTTTTTCTTTTTTCCAGAGGATGCATAGTAGTTCTCATGATTAATTGAACAATTATATTAACTGACCATTGTAATAGCTATGTTCTTAGGTGCCAAAATAAATTTGTATCTTCTTTTTTTAATTTTTTTTGTTTTTCTTTTTATTTATTTATTTGAAAGTGACAGACAGAGAAAGAGGCAGAGAGAGAGAGAGAATGGGCACGCCAGGGCCTCCAGCCACTGCAAACGAACTCCAGATGCGTGCGCCCCCTTGTGCATCTCGCTAATGTGGGTCCTGGGGAATCGAGCCTTGAACCGGGGTCTTTAAGCTTCACAGCTAAGTGCTTAACCGCTAAGCCATCTCTCCATAAATAATAATATTTATTATATTTATTATTATTATTTTTATTAACAACTTCCATGATATGCCCTCCCTCCCCCCACTTTCCCCTTTGAAACTCCACTCTCCATCATATCCCCATCTCCTCTCAATCAGTCTCTCTTTTATTTTGATGTCATGATCTTTTCCTCCTATTATGATGGTCTTGTGTGGGTAGTGTCAGGCACTGTGAGGACATGGATATCCAGGCCATTTTGTGTCTGGAGGAGCACGTTGTAAGGAGTCCTACCCTTCGTTTGGCTCCTACATTCTTTCCACCACCTCTTCTGCAATGGACCCTGAGCCTTGGAAGGTGTGATAGAGATATTGCAGTGCTGAGCACTCCTGTCACTTCCTCCCAGCACCATGATGCCTTCTGATAGGCTCGGCACTCTTAATACATCAAGGCCGTTGGGTTGGAGGCAACCTGATCCCATAAAAGGGGATGCATGAGAATCTGTCTCCTCTGCAGCATGGCGTGGCCAGCTCCCAGTGTCCCCCTCACAGGCAGGATGTTATGATGGGGTTGGCACCACTTTCCTTCTGCCTGGCTGCCTTATCTCCACTGGCATCTAACCTGAAGAAGGAAAATGTTCCCTGGATGGGGGCTGGGTGTTGGTGTTCACGGTTTGGCTTTGTTTTTGGGTTGTGGTTGTTGAACTTTCATATCTGAAGGGGTTTATAGGGCTGGCTAAAATCCTTGGTCACGGGATAGAGATGGCTTAGCGGTTAAGTGCTTGCCTGTGAAGCCTAAGGACCCCGGTTCAAGGCTCAATTCCCCAGGACCCACGTTAGCCAGATGCACAAGGGGGCGCACCCATCTGGAGTTCGTTTGCAGTGGCTGGGGGTCCTGGCGTGCCCATTCTTTCTCTGTGTCTGCCTCTTCCTCTCTCTGTCTGTTGCTCTCAAATAAATAAATGGTAAACAAAAGAACTTTTTTAAAAAATCCTTGGTCACATTTACTTTATATGATTGAATATTTTCTGACACCATGTTACTATTGAAAAATTTCCCTATGAGTACCTAAATGTTTGTTTTATTTTCTTTACTTAGCTGCCCAAAGAATATGTTCCTATTTTTTAAAAGCCCAATAGCTTAGCTACTTGGCATTGGTTATCCTGGGTTAATTTCTTCAAGTATGCGCCACACCACTTAAACATGGGTTGATATCTCATGTTTTCCTGATTTATCATTTTTAGCTTTTGTTGCATTCCATTGCTTTGGGTGGTTTTTGACTCAAAGACCCCCCATTGTATGAATACTGGACCATCATTAGCTTTCTTCTCAATGCTTTTTCTCTCACATCTCTTTCTTCATCTTTTCTGCTTTTGGAAAATTGCGCTATTTTCCAACTTGTGTTTTCTTAAGACTCTCTCTGCCCTATTATTCATCCACGGGCTGCTTTTCGCGTAGTCTTTACCTTTCGCGTAGTTTTACCTTTCGTTTCAAAATCCTTTCCTGGGCTCTGATAAATTTCTTTCTGAAACACGGTATTTCAAAGCAGTTCATGGGTGAGCTCTTCACGTTGTGAGTTATGGTAGCCATCATAACTCCTGTTCCCTTGATTTCACGGAGCTTGTTTTGAACACCTGTGTCGTGGTATTCATTCATGGTCCACTGTTTGTCTGAACCTAATCTCGTCTTTTTCTTAGTGAGATGTTTTGGGGGAGGCTGGTGTTTCTGTTAGCCGTTTGTAGGTGATGAGTGGGCCAGGTCCCCTCAGCTTCATGGTTCTCAGGCTCCCTCTTCTGGTGTGTTCACAAAGTGATACAAAACCAGTCACACTTTCTAGCAACAGCCTAGTCTCTACCCACCTTCATTTTTCTTTCAAACATTTCTTCCTGATTCACCTTTTTTGGTTGTTTTTTTTGTTTTGTTTTTGTTTTTGTTTTTTTTTGGTTTTTCGAGGTAAGGTCTCACTCTGGCTCAGGCTGACCTGGAATTCACTATGTAGTCTCAGGGTGGCTTCGAACTCTTGGTGATCCTCCTACCTCTACCTCCCGAGTGCTGGGATTAAAGGTGTGTGCCACCACGCCCGGCTTGTTTTTTTGTGTGTTTTTTTTTTTTTTGAGGTAGGGTCTCACTTTGGTCCAGGCTGACCTGGAATTAACTATGTAGTCTCAGGGTGGCCTTGAACTCACAGTGATCCTCACTACCTCTGCCTCCCGTGTGCTGGGATTAAAGGCGCGCGCCACCACGCCCGGCTCCTATTCACCTTTTTTTTGTTTCTGCCGCAAGTCAACTTTATTTTGCTCTCAGTCCCGTGACCCCACCCCAGCAAGGTTTCTTGCTAGAAGAGAGCTTCACTTTATAACTTCTCACAGAGGACAAAGCACTTCAAGGTTCAGCGGGTCTGTACTCGGCGGCACACTGGAGTCTGCAGAATTGCCCCCCCCAGCCTAGTCTCACACGGTGAATGCCTTGGGCCACTCCATAGGATGTCGGGCTCTTTGGTTCTCAAGTGACCCTCTTACTTTCCTTCATACTGTCATCACACAGCTCTCCACAGACTTAGCTTTGTGAAGACCTCTTGTCAGCTAATCATATGACTTTGAACTTGGCTATTTTAATTGCCCTGTCACTTTTATAGTGGGATTCAGGAAGATTAGTAGGCTATATTGTCGAGTACATGAAGACAAATCAATTTTATAGGTGTGAGTTCTATTCTTAAAAGCTCTAGTTCTACTCCAAAAGGTACCAGACAACCCATCAAGTAATAACGGTCACATTGGTATGTTCTGGGAGAGTATTTCTATAAAATTATAAACTTTATTAAATTATAACTATCTATAAATAAAATCAAAATTATAAATCAGCTATTTCAGCTGTCTACTCAGACCATAGCACAGAATATTATGGACTAAAAGTTCCCGGTCCACTCCGCCCACTCTACTCAAATACTGACATGAGGCCTTTGGCATAGATGAGGTCATGAAGCTGGGCTGGTGCTATGGCAGTGTCTTAATTAAAAAAACAAAACAAAACAAAAAAAAAAACACAGGGCTGGAGAGATGGCTTAACGGTTAAAGTGCTTGCCTGTGAAGCCAAAGGACCTAGGTTCGATTCCCCAGTACCCATGTAAGCCAGATGTACAAGGGGGTGCATGCATCTGGACTTTGTTTGCAGTAGCTAGAGGCCCTGGAGCACCCATTCTGTCTCCTCTCTCTCTTTCTCTCTGCTTATAATTTAAAAAACAAAACAAAAGAACCACAGGGGAGCACATTCTCTTTCTCCAATAAGAAGATGGCTATTTGCAAGCCAGCAGGGTGACCCTCGCCAGGAATCGATGGAGCTGATACCCTGATCTTGGAATTTCAGCCTCTACAATAGTGTGAAGTAAACTTTTATTGCTTAAGCCACCCAGCCTGTAGAACTGTGTTACTACAGCCCGAGTGGACTAAAACACAGACACTGTCAGGCAAGAAGTTAATGATAAAAGTGATCATCAGAACACAATAACGAAAGACCGTGGCAAGACAGAAGTGTTATTGAGTGTAATCTCTAATAACAAAGGTACCTTCATGACAGACTGGCGTCTTTACTCACTTTGTCGCAGAAGACCTTGATCTGGCAATACGCTCTATGAATGGGTTTGTTGCTGCGATTATTATAACTGTATGTATCAATCTGAATCATCAAAGGAAGTCCTTTCACTCCTTTTTGGGAGGAGAAATCTGTACTCAAGCAATTCACGGTGATGAAAATCTGAAGGAACAAGAAGGAAGAGTAAGTTCACAATCACCATACAAAAGGTCTACAAAAAGAAAAGGAGCCGGGCATGGTGGTGCATACCTTTAATCCCAGCACTCGGGAGGCAGAGGTAGGAGGATCGCTGTGAGTTCGAGCCCACCCTGAGACTCCATAGTGAATTCCAGGTCAGCTTGGACTAGAGTGAGACCCTACCTCAAAAAATAAATTAAAAAAAAAAAAAAAAAAAAAGGACACAGGCTAGAGGGATGGCTTAGTGGTCAAGGCGTTTGCCTGCAAAGCCAAAGGACCCAGGTTTGATTCCCCAGGACCCACGTTGGCCAGATGTACAAGGGGGCGCACGTGTCTGGAGTTTGTTTACAGCGGTTGAAGGCCCTGGCATGCCCATTCTCTCTCTCTCTATCTCTCCCTCTTTCTCTGCCAAATAAATAAATAAATATAAATAAAATATTTTTTAGAAAAAGGACACATGAGCTTAGGCTGGATGTTAAAAAGGTATTAGGACAATTGACAAATATTTTATAGTTTTACATAAAATCCTGTTGAACCCATAAAGCATGTCATATAATTTATAACTGCAAACTTGTAATACAGAGTTTTGCTAGAGAGCTAATAACCAGCATGCATGTGGTAAGTGATAAAACTTGACTGTCTAAGGGTTCATGTGCAATGAATAAAGTTTTTGGTTTCGGAGACAGGATCTCAGGCTGGTCTGGAACTCACTAGATAGCCCAGACTGACCCTGAACTTGTAGTGATCTTCTTGCCTGGGTCTCCCTAGTGCTGGAATTATGGGTATGAACCACCATGCCATGATAGAATGAATACATTTTAGCTCCTCTTCACATACACACAGAGAAACAGAAGGATAACTATATGAGGCAATAGAAATGTTCATTTCCCTATCATAATATTCACATGTGTCCCATATCAGGTTGTATGCTTTAAACATATATAACAAAAAGATTTTTTTTTTTTTTTTTTTTTTTTTTTTTTTTGGTTTTTCGAGGTAGGGTCTCACTCTAGCCCAAGCTGGCTTGGAATTCACTATGGATTCTCAGGGTGGCCTCGAACTCACGGCAATCCTCCTACCTCTGCCTCCCGAGTGCTGGGATTAAAGGCATGCGCCACCACGCCTGGCACAAAAAGATATTTTTAAACATGGTCTAACTATGGATATATTCATTCCACTCATTCATTCCTTTCATTTATTTGTTCATGAATTCAGTCCCTATCTCCACAGAAGCCCACACAGATCAGTCACAATGTTGGACACTAGTAACAGAGTGACACTCCAGGGAAAGACAAACAAGTATTCTGGTAATGACCAACACACAGTGGACAAGATTATCCCCAAAAGGAGGTATGAACAGGGGCTCCAGAAACACAGAACAGGGCCCAGGGCCTGGAGGAGACAGTGCAATATAAACCACACAGACGTTAAGCTTAAGCGGGGGATATCACAAAGTTGGAGGGATGGGAAAGAAAACGAGCCAAATGTCCGGTGAGAAGAGCCTGAATGATGAGAACTGAGAGAGACTGCGGTACCCATGCAGGGTGCTCTGCGGGGCACAAGCACCTTGCCCACAGCAACGCTACCTGCAGCTTTCAGATAGTTCCTAAGTGGCGGCGAATTTTTACTTAGCATCCGTTCATGCAGCAAATGTTTTCAAATGCCTTCCAAGTTTAGAGGCTGTGCTAACACATGCACACTTCGTATGGCTCCTGCAATTGCAGAAGACAGAGGTGAGATGGGGTGAGAGATAATATGAAGGCCCTTGAAAGATTGCAATAGCTTCATTGACCACTGATCTGTAGGGCAGAAAACAAGGGGGGGGGGACTTTTTTTAAGAAGACTTGTTATCGTTTATTGTTAGTGTTATTACTGACAATAGAGTCATCTTGGCCAGAACACATTAATACAGATTTGTGTCAGCAAACCAAAGGTGTGGTTTGCTAAGCTATAGAGTTGTGCCTAATTCTGGCCTATGGGTTTCACGTAGAGACCTTCCTGGTGGTGGCTGCAATCCGTGGGAACCTCAACCCTGGTTGGTTTTTTTTCCACTCCCTCAAAAGTCTGCCAATGTCTGGTGACTATTTGCTATGCCGTTAGGTTTCATGGTTGGTTCACTAATTGAAACATACATCACTCCCTGTGAAGATATACTCTGCTAGGTAGGAAGCAATATTGATTGTGGCTTTACTGGCTCCAGGTCTATACTAAGAGAGCTGGAGTGATAGATCATGACTGTTTACAAGGACCATGTAAGTAGACTAATCAACTGGATTTACTGAAATAACATGGTCGTTGGTAATATACTCCAATAAACACACTAAATCCTCCTTGGGGAGCTATAAAAATCAGTCACCCAATGCGAAAGGTCTTTAAAGGACAAATGAGCTACTAGTACCCTCCACTGGGAGACACTTAGACTCGGCACTCTTTTTTTTCTTTTTTCCAGAGGATGCATAGTAGTTCTCATGATTAATTGAACAATTATATTAACTGACCATTGTAATAGCTATGTTCTTAGGTGCCAAAATAAATTTGTATCTTCTTTTTTAAATTTTTTTTGTTTTTCTTTTTATTTATTTATTTGAAAGTGACAGACAGAGAAAGAGGCAGAGAGAGAGAGAGAATGGGCACGCCAGGGCCTCCAGCCACTGCAAACGAACTCCAGATGCGTGCGCCCCCTTGTGCATCTCGCTAATGTGGGTCCTGGGGAATCGAGCCTTGAACCGGGGTCTTTAAGCTTCACAGCTAAGTGCTTAACCGCTAAGCCATCTCTCCATAAATAATAATATTTATTATATTTATTATTATTATTTTTATTAACAACTTCCATGATATGCCCTCCCTCCCCCCACTTTCCCCTTTGAAACTCCATTCTCCATCATATCCCCATCTCCTCTCAATCAGTCTCTCTTTTATTTTGATGTCATGATCTTTTCCTCCTATTATGATGGTCTTGTGTGGGTAGTGTCAGGCACTGTGAGGACATGGATATCCAGGCCATTTTGTGTCTGGAGGAGCACGTTGTAAGGAGTCCTACCCTTCGTTTGGCTCCTACATTCTTTCCACCACCTCTTCTGCAATGGACCCTGAGCCTTGGAAGGTGTGATAGAGATATTGCAGTGCTGAGCACTCCTGTCACTTCCTCCCAGCACCATGATGCCTTCTGATAGGCTCGGCACTCTTAATACATCAAGGCCGTTGGGTTGGAGGCAACCTGATCCCATAAAAGGGGATGCATGAGAATCTGTCTCCTCTGCAGCATGGCGTGGCCAGCTCCCAGTGTCCCCCTCACAGGCAGGATGTTATGATGGGGTTGGCACCACTTTCCTTCTGCCTGGCTGCCTAACCCCATGGAGAGCAGTTTCTGTGCTGGGTGGCATCAACCATGGCCTTGCTGTGCTGCACTCAAAACCCAAATAGTTGAACGTTAACCGAAGAGGGGTGGTGAGGGTGGGCAGGCATAGAAGGACGTGAACTAAAACCTTGGCCTGGGAACTGGGGCTGGAGAGATGGCTTAGCGGTTAAGTGCTTGCCTGTGAAGCCTAAGGACCCCGGTTCAAGGCTTGGTTCCCCAGGACCCACGTTAGCCAGATGCACAAGAGGGCGCACGCATCTGGAGTTCGTTTACAGAGGCTGGAAGCTCTGGCGCGCCCATTCTCTCTCTCTCTCTCTCTCTCTCTCTCTCTGCGTTTCTCTGACAAAAAAAAAATAAAAAAACAAAAAAAGAATGATATCATGGGCGCACCCAAATGTCCAGCCCTGCAAAAGAACTCAGATTAACCCCTTGGCATCTGGGAACGTGGTCCTGGGGAATTAGGGCTCGTAAGGGTTCGTCTTAGGAATCACCAAGCGCATTAACCAGTAAGCCATCTGACTTCCAGGAAATCGGGAGCAAATTTATATAAATATTTCTAACAAAGATTTGATTGTAAATTGGTTTTAAAAGCAGAGAGGTAGGAAAAATATGGCAAGCCAAAGGACCTAGGTTCGATTCCCCAGGACCCACGTTGGCCAGATGTACAAGGGGGTGCATGCATCTGGAGTTCGTTTGCAGTGGCTGAGGCTCTGGTGTGCCCATTCTCTGTCTCTCTCTCTCTCTGTGTATATGTGTGTCTGTCTGTCTCTTTGTCCCTCTCCTTCTTTTCTTCTTTCCCTCTCTCTGTGAAATAAATAAATAAAAACTTTTTTAAAAAATCCTTGGTCACGGGATAGAGATGGCTTAGCGGTTAAGTGCTTGCCTGTGAAGCCAAAGGACCTAGGTTCGATTCCCCAGGACCCACGTTGGCCAGATGTACAAGGGGGTGCATGCATCTGGAGTTCGTTTGCAGTGGCTGAGGCTCTGGTGTGCCCATTCTCTGTCTCTCTCTCTCTCTTCTCTCTCTCTCTCTTCTCTCTCTCTCTCTCTCTCTGTGTATATGTGTGTCTGTCTGTCTCTTTGTCCCTCTCCTTCTTTTCTTCTTTCCCTCTCTCTGTGAAATAAATAAATAAATAAATAAATAAATAAAAACTTTTTAAAAAATGCACAGTAGGGCTGGAGAGATGGCTTAGCGGTTAAGTGCTTGCCTGTGAAGCCTAAGGACCCGGTTCAAGGCTTGGTTCCCCAGGACCCACGTTGGCCAGATGTACAAGGGGGTGCATGCATCTGGAGTTCGTTTGCAGTGGCTGGGGGTCTGGCGTGCCCATTCTTTCTCTGTGTCTGCCTCTTCCTCTCTCTGTCTGTTGCTCTCAAATAAATAAATAAAAACTTTTTAAAAAATGCACAGTAGGGCTGGAGAGATGGCTTAGCGGTTAAGTGCTTGCCTGTGAAGCCAAAGGACCTAGGTTCGATTCCCCAGGACCCACGTTGGCCAGATGTACAAGGGGGTGCATGCATCTGGAGTTCGTTTGCAGTGGCTGGGGGTCCTGGCGTGCCCATTCTTTCTCTGTGTCTGCCTCTTCCTCTCTCTGTCTGTTGCTCTCAAATAAATAAATAAATAAAAACTTTTTAAAAAATGCACAGTAGGGCTGGAGAGATGGCTTAGCGGTTAAGTGCTTGCCTGTGAAGCCAAAGGACCTAGGTTCGATTCCCCAGGACCCACGTTGGCCAGATGTACAAGGGGGTGCATGCATCTGGAGTTCGTTTGCAGTGGCTGGGGGTCTGGCGTGCCCATTCTTTCTCTGTGTCTGCCTCTTCCTCTCTCTGTCTGTTGCTCTCAAATAAATAAATAAAAACTTTTTAAAAAATGCACAGTAGGGCTGGAGAGATGGCTTAGCGGTTAAGTGCTTGCCTGTGAAGCCAAAGGACCTAGGTTCGATTCCCCAGGACCCACGTTGGCCAGATGTACAAGGGGGTGCATGCATCTGGAGTTCGTTTGCAGTGGCTGGGGGTCTGGCGTGCCCATTCTTTCTCTGTGTCTGCCTCTTCCTCTCTCTGTCTGTTGCTCTCAAATAAATAAATAAAAACTTTTTAAAAAATGCACAGTAGGGCTGGAGAGCTGCTCACGGCTCAACTCACTGACGTGGAACGAACGTATGCACCTATGCATATAAATTTACGGGGGAAGCTGCTATCTCTCCAGTGAAGGTTGGCCTTCTCAGCAGTACCTGTCTGTAAGCAGAGAAACCTGGAGCAGAGCAGTGTGCCTTTAGACCACTAGGGGGCCTTGTTCAAACTCAGATCACAGGGCTCCACCCTCAAAGTTCCCCAGTCAGTAGGCCTGGAGTGGAGGGCCCATGTTTTTGCATTACCCAAGTGGATGCAAATCCTTTCTGCTGAGAAGCAAGCTTTAAAAATTCCACAGTAGCTTAGTGGTTAAATGCTTGCCTGTGAAGCCTAAGGACCCCGGTTCGAGGCTCGATTCCCCAAGACCCACATTAGCCAGATGTACAAGGGGGTGCATGCATCTGGAGTTCGTTTGCAGTGGCTGGAGGCTCTGGTGTGCCCATTCTCTGTCTCTCTCTCTCTCTCTCTTTTTCTCTGTCTGTCGCTCTCAAATAAATAAATAAATAAAAACTTTTTAAAAAATGCACAGTAGGGCTGGAGAGATGGCTCAGTGATTAAGGTGCTTGCTTGCAAAGCCTAAGAACCTGGGTTCGATTCTCCAGTACCCACACAGAGCCAGATGCACACAGTGGCACATGCATATGGAGTTTGTTTGCAGTAGCCGGAGACCCTAGTGTGCCCATTCTCTCTCTCTCTCTGTGTATATGTGTGTCTGTCTGTCTCTTTGTCCCTCTCCTTCTTTTCTTCTTTCCCTCTCTCTGTGAAATAAATAAATAAATAAAATATTTTCTAAAATAAAATTAAAATTAAAAAATCTTAAAAAAAAAAAAAAAACCAGTCTAAAGCACTGGTTTCTCGGGCCATCTTCCACTCTTTCTCTTCTTCACCTTTTTGGCTCTGTAGGCTCCTCCTTACTCAACACCCTTTCTTCTGTGGTTCCTTTTCCTCTGTGTCTTCTAAATGGACAGTCTAATTCCGCTCCTTGGCCAGCCTTCGGCCACCCTCCAACTTTTCACCCCGGTGTGACCCTCTCTCATTTATTGACTCCAATCACCCCATCTGTACAAAATCTCTAAGTCTGTTCTCTTGAGCTCCACAATTCCATCCTCAACGACAGAACCTCTGTGACTTTGGACACCCCATCTCCCACTTGGCAAGTTTATCTTTCCAATTCGCACATGTCTAGACTCACGTGACCACACAGCACCTTCCTCGCGTGTTCTCTGATGCCACAGAAGGGGGAATGCTCTCTATACATGCCAAAGTGTAGAAGTGATAAAGTGTGTGCAGTGAGGACAGAAAGAAAGCAAATCTGGGTTTAAAAGGTCAACGCATTGGACTGGAGAGATGCCTTAGCAGTTAAGGTGCTTGCCTGCAAAGCCAAAGGACCCAGGTTCGATTCCCCAGGACCCACACTAGCCAGATGGACAAGGGGGCGCACGCGTCTGGAGTTCATTTGCAGTGGCTGGAGGCCCTGGTGTGGCCATTCTCTCTCTCCCCCTCTGTCTCTGTCAAATAAATAAATGAAATATTAAAAAAATATCAGAGATGATCCAGATGAAGGGTGTGCGATACTAATCACATTATTCTTCCAGTCTGTTATTTAAATCTTTGTAATACAAAGCACAGAAAAAAAATAATTTAAAAATGGCATAGTAGACAGGGTGTGGTGGTGCACACCATTAATCCCAGCACTCGGGAGGCAGAGGTAGGAGGATCACCATGAGTTGGAGGCCACCCTGCGACTACATACTGGATTCCAGGTCAGCCTGGACTAGAGCAAGACCCAACTTTGAAAGACCAAAAATTAAACAAATAAAATAATAAATGGCATAGCGATGCACAGATGTGATCCCAGCACTTGGGAAGTGGAGGCAGGAGAATCAGGAGTTTAAGACAGACTACTGCATAGCCAAGTACAAGACCAGCCTAGAGCTACTGCTAAAGAATTCTCTTAGCGATAATGAAGATGTGGCACATTTACACAATGGAGTTCTACTCAGCAGTAAAGGAAAATGAAGTTATGAAATTTGCAGGAAAATGGATGAATCTGGAAAGGATTGTACTAAGTGAGGTAACCCAGGCCCAGAAAACCAAGCGTCATATGTTCTCTCTCATATGTGAATCCTAGCAACAAATGACTGGGCTGCAGTGTGAGTAGGAAGAAAATTCAGTAGCAGAGGCCAGTAAATTAGAAAGGCGATATAAAGGGAATAGAAAGGAAGGGGGGGTGACTTAAGAGAGTGGTACTGTGTATATGTAAGTAGAAGAATAGATTAATGGGGAGGAAAAGGCCTGAGTGAGGTCAGGGGAAGAGATTGAATAAAGGAAAGATGGAGGAGGGCTAATCAAAATCTAAGAGGATATAAATAAATCATATGGAAACCTACATTTTTGGACAATGGAATGAACACTCAGGAGCCATAGATTGTTACTAGAAAATTTTCAGTGAGTTGTTGGCCAGGGAGGTCCCTGATGCTCCCAAAACATTACAGGCTATTGCCGAGGCCCTTGGTTTCCCACCAGGAATAGATGGTAAAACCCTATTGTGGAACACTCCACATACTTGGGCTGCAAGGTCACTGAGAAATCCTGCTGGAACTAAGCTGAAAACCTCCTCAATGTAGACCAGCTGACAGAAAGCTGGAAAAAGCCATGCTGCATGGAGTTCAGTGGGAGAGAGAGAAATCACCAGTTAAGATACTCATCAGTGGACACTGCAAGCCTTGTATTTGGCCAACCAGGCCAAATGAGCCAATGGGTACAACAGTGGCATGACTGTTATGGGGGAAACCAACTGCCCTCTAATTTGACTGGAGGCCCACTCCATGGGAGGGAATATATCCCTGATACTGAAAACCTGCAACAGGGGTAGTCATGAGTCCTAGGGGTGTAACGTCTGCTGGTATCTGGCTAAACGTATATACTATGATCATCACTGCCCAGTAAGCACTTCTCTTAATGTTCATACCCATATATTAATGCTACTCTCACTTTTTCATTAGAGAACTTTCTCTTTTCAGATGGCAGTGACCTTGGGATGACTCAGAAGGCATCATGGTGCTCAGAAGAAGTGACAGAGGAGTCCTCAGCACTGAATATCTCTATCTCACCTTCCAAGGCCCAGGGTCCATTGTGGTAGAGGTGGCGGAAAGAATGTTAAGAGTCAAAGGAAGGGTAGGACTCCTTACAACGTGCTCCTCCAGACACAAAATGGCCTGGGTATCCATGACTTCACAATGCCTGACACTACCTACACAAGACCCTCATAATAGGAGGAAAAGATGATCACATCCAAATAAAAGAGAGACTGATTGAGAGGGGGAGGGGATATGATGGACAGTGGAGGTTCAAAGGGGAAAGTGGGGGGAGGGAGGGAATTGCCATGGGATATTGTTTATAATCATAGAAGTTGTTAATTATAAAAAGTTTTTAAAAAAGAATTCTCTTAGCATGTTACCTAGCCATCCGAGTCTCTATCACTTTCTACTGCCTATTACAATGCATTACAGCCATACATCAGTTCCAGGCCTGACTCTAACATTCTTTGAGAGCAGGGCGTCTGCCTTCCTTACGGTTTGTGCATCCCTCCCGCCTGTACTAGCATCCCAGGGACAGTGGCATGAGGGACAACCGTCTCATTGTCAGAGAGAATGGAGGAGATATTCTGGCTAGCGCTTCCAGCCATAAACCAGTACAAGGTTCAGAAGCAGAGAGCTCAGCTCAATCATGTGTTAGCTATGCTGCCCGCAGGGAGCTAGGACCCTCTATTGGACTTCAAGCCCTTTGTTACTTAAATGAAAAAAAAAAAAAAAAGAAAACTATCTACTTGAAAATCGGAATAATAGCATAGCATATATAAAGTGCCTGCCAGAGCACCTGGTGTGTAGTAATCATTGAACAAATATTAGTCAGTTCGCGAAGCTCAAGTCCATAATCTAATTCTCTGCACGGTACACCAGCTCATACCTGCTGGATAGAGCCTTGTGTGGAATTCGGGGCAGAAACCCCGGATACTCCACTAACAAAGCTCGAACTTCTCCTATCTTCCACAAGGTGCCTTCCCAACACTATTCCTTTAATATCTGAATTCACTCCAACTTTACAGCTTTTCCTGCCATCCATTACCTTATAAAACTGGAACAAAGGCACGGCTTTGTTTAAGTTCAATACCAAAGAGTCCAGCAAATGTTTGCGTTTCCCTTTTAAAGTTCTCTTGCCTGCACCGCGCCCCAACAAACACATAAAAATGCTATTTGCCCTGCTTTGTGGTGTATAATGCAATCTTTTGAGACCCCCCCCTCCCTAGAGTCTCCCAGTCCTGTCTTTATTTTAAGGCCCATGAAGTACGCCCTATGCTATTCTAACCCCTCAGCAGCAGATGGACTATTTAAAGTCAGATCTAACAGGCAAAAATAAAAAACGGGATGTACCTTTAAATTTATTTATTTTTTTATTTTTGAGAGAGAGGAAGAGGCAGAGACAGAAAATGGGAGCACCAGGGCCTCTAGCCACTGCAAAAGAACTTCAGACACATGGACCACCTCGTGCATCTGGTTTACGTGGGTCCTGGGGAATCTATCCTGGGTCCTTAGGAAACACAGGCAAGCGCCTTAACCACTAAGCCATCTCTCCAGCTGTAGGGGTGTATCTTTTTAATTGGTTGTACCTCTAAATCTCACACCAACTTGTCTTACGAGCAGAAGGAGCTCTGGGCAAAGGCATCAGACCCCACGAGGCTGTGGAAGAGTGACAAGGTCACAAACGCAGTCTTCTTTAGAACACCCTTTGACACGGTCTCTGCCTGAAAATCTGTGTCTACACGTTTTCCCCTTCTCCCTCAGTGCTCAGCCATGCAGTGCAAGGAGAGAGCACTGCATCTAGCAACCCCTTTGGAAAGTGTGATTATGAAGATACCACAAGCTTAACACGCTAAAGCGCACAGCAGGGACCCAATCAAAAAATCAATTAAACAAAGCTGGGCTTTGGTGGTGCTTGCCTGTATGTAGTCCCAGCACCCTGGAGGTGAAGACAAGAGACACAGGAAGTCACGGCCAGCCTGGGCTACATAAAACCTTGAGTTAAAAAAAAAAATGATTAAACCAGGTGTGGTGGTGCACGCCTTTCTCCTTTAATCCCAGCACTCAGGAGGTCAGCCTGAGCTAGAGTGAGACCTCAAAAAACAACACCAAAAAAAAAAAAAAAAAAAAAGATTAGACATTTTAGACCAAAAGGAATTGTTAGAAAAGAAAAAGACTCCATGACTCGATATTCAAGTCTAAGTCAAGCTAGCTTATTTATTTATTTATTATGGTTATTTTTGTTGTTGCTGTTTTTGTTTTTCGAGGTAGGATTTTACTCTAGCCCAGGCTGACTTGGAATTCACTATGCAGTCTCGGGGTGGCCTTGAACTCATAGTGATCCTCCCACCTCTGCCTCCTGAGTACAGGGATTAAAGGCCACCATGCCTGGCGTCAAGCCAGCTTTTTAATTAGCATAATCTTATCATTCACTTAAAGTGACTGCATAATTTGCAGCATAAAAGAATAACAATGTTTTCTCCAATTTACTACTTTTTCATAGTAAAATGGAGCTAGGGTCATTGCCCTGCTATTTCCACCAAACTGTCTCAGCCAAATACAGACAGACATGAGGATGTGCTAGGCTCCAGCCATCGCTGGTACTTTCCTGCCGGGCCAGCCAAAGCATCTGAAAACTCACGTTTCCATTCTTCAGACACAGACTCGGTTCTTAGATGACATCTTTCTGGCGTTAAAGCGAAATCAGATACTGAGTAATAATTAAGAGAAATTAAATTAGGGACACAAGGGTCAAGGGAAACGTCAACGCGCAGCCTCCACTGCCGCTGGCATTTTTCTCCAACTTCAAAATTTATAAGCAAACTTAAAGCATCCAAAAGGACCCAAAGGTAGATCAATCTGTCTCTGTTTACAAATGAGTATTAGCTTATGGGTGAGTATTCACTTTCTAGTTGGCCAATCTATTGTTTTTTTCAATCTATGTTTTTTTTAATTTTTATTTTATTTATTTATTTATTTATTTGACAGAGAAAGAGGGAGAGAGAATGGGTGCGCCAGGGTCTCCAGCCACTGCAAACGAACTCCAGACACGTGTGCCCCCTTGTGCACCTGGTTAAGGTGGGTCCTGGGGAGTTGAACCTGAATCCTTTGGCAAATGCCTTAACCGCTAAGCCATCCCTCAAACCCTGGTTTATCTATTTATTGACTTTCTTCAGTTGTACACACAGAGCAGATGGACATTGGGTGCCTTCCGTAACCTTCAGCTTCTCAAATAGTAACTCTCCTGCTTGCTTCAGATTTCTTTTTTAATTTTTCTTTTACTTATTTGCGAGCAGAGAGAGACAGAAAGAAGAAAAACAGACAGAATGGTTGTGCCAGGGCCTATCTAGCCACTGCAAATGAACTCCAGATACATGAGCCACTTTGTGCATCTGGCTTTACGTAGGTACTGGGGAATCAAACCTAGGTTGTTAGGCTTTGCAGGCAAGTGTCTTAACCACTGAGCCATCTCTTCAGCCATTGCTTCAGATTTTTTTTGTTTGCTTTTCAAGGTAGGGTCTCTTTCTGGTCCAGGCTGACCTGGAATTAACTATGTAGTCTCAGGGTGGCCTCGAACTCATGGAGATCCACCTAGCTCTGCCTCCCGAGTGCTGGGATTAAAGATGTGAGCCCGACTGCTTCAGATTTTTTAAAAGTTATGTCTCCTCATTATTTTGAAAAAAGAGAAACAGAGGAAAAGTATGAAAGAAAGGTGCATAGAAATCTACATGAAAATGAAGTCCAGGACACCAAGAAAAGGAGCTAGACAGATGGGGAAGTGGAGAATACATGTGTAAGGGGCTGAGGAAGAGTCCACCGAATGTCTCAGAACTGAAGAGCAGGCACTGGCCACTGACCAAGTAGAGTGAGGTGAGAACTATGCAAGAGAGCTCACCGATCAACCCACGCTCGCGCAATGCTCAGCTGAAGAGGAAAAGACGTGTCCCCTCTGACGGACGGCTTTTATGATGTGATCAGAAGAGGTGCCGGGAGCAACAAGACATGGATGCTGGCTGTGTCCTGGGCGCTGGAAGCAGCAGAACAGCAAACCGGCTCTGCTGGGGGTGGAGTGAGTATGGGACGAGGGCGGTGCAGGGGGCAAAGCGGGGTGACCTGACTGAACCGCTGACCGTTTTCCCTTCCTGAACACACATGATTCATAGAGAACACGGAATGGAAATGACAGCATGCCGTGGCTTCGTGGCTAAAGGTCCTGGCATACCCATTCATTCTCTCCCCGCCTCTCTCTCTCATGAATACATTAAATTAAGTTAAAATTAGAACAAAAATCAGAATTCTTTCAGTTGAGTAGGTTCATAGGCACTTAGCTCATGGGGGACCTGGGTGTAGGAGAATCTGCCTTTACACGGCACAGTGGCAAAACAGTGCTAGGAATGTAGACAGGTCAAAGTAGAGCCAATAGCTAAGATGCATGGGAACGCTACACATGACATCTCTTAGCTTCTCTGCTCCCGATCCCATCCCATCCCAAAGAGGTCTCAGCCCCTCACCCCAATCTCACCACAAATACTTTGGTCACCAGAGATGAAAACATACACCTTATTTATGTCCTTGGCCCTCTCCACAATGACAGTTTTTGTTGTTTCCCCCGCAAGGCTCAAGCCTGATCTCAACACGTAAGAAGAATGGTCACTGAAGATCTAAGTAGGAAAGGGAAGGCTGGATGCGCCAAATCTTCTCCCATAGTTCATCAGAAAGGTGGCTGGAGGGCTGGAAGGATGGCTTAGTGGCTAAGGTGCTTGCCTGCAAAGCCAAACACCCAGGTTTGATTCCCCAGGACCCATGTAACCAGATACACAAGGTGGCACATGCATCTGGAGTTCATTTGCAGTGGCTGAAGGCCCTGGCATGCCCATTCTCCCTCTCTATCTGCCTCTTTTTCTCTCTCAAATAAATAAATAACTTCTTTTAATTGAAAAAAAATATTAAAAAAAAACATAGAGGCTGGAGATCAGGACAGACGTGATGAAATAAGAGGGTGTTCATTCTGTTCCTGCATGCAGAGGTGCGAGGACAGGAAGCAGCCAAGGATACCTCATCAGGGTGCCAGTTTCACAGTACTTAACTTATGATGCCAGTTTTACAGGACTGAGTGATGAGAGGCTGCCCTAAAAATCATAGACGCAGGGGGTAGCAGAGTTGATTATTTAATTGTAACAAAAGTAAGGGAGAAATGTTTTCACTGAATCAATAGTCTTCCAATATGCCTGGATGCAGAGATCTTAGGGAGGATTGTGGGAAGGGGAAGCAGAGAAAGGGGGGTGGTGGTATCAGGCTAGGGTTCCAGTTCAAAGACACAAAAAGGAAACTTCTCGGTGCCCTTAGCACCAAGCACTCAGCAGTATTTTAATGCTCATGCCGTTCCCCTCTGGGACCACATGGGAGAGGTTTATACAACACACTGGGTGGGTGGGGGGGTTAATCTTGAAATCATTGTGAACAAAGAAAAGAGCACTCAAAAAGGGCGGGGGGAGCAGGGCCTCTTTTCAAGACTCCCTAGGAATGTGGGAGAAAAAGAAACTGTAATTAGGATCTGCTACTCTCCCGCTCTGGAGATGACGTCACCGCTGGCCAAAGGCCACGCTCGCTCCCAGCCAGCGCTCTGAGCTCACCGCTCTTCAGCGACTCAATAGGGTCTTGCGTGGGAAATCCTTGTCTTGAGGATTAGTAACCAACAAATCTACGCTCTAAGTACCAGTGTTTAGCTAGAGAGAGAAGTAAAATTATAATGCCCCTGCAGCTAGGAACCACGTGAGAGAGCGCGCCATAGAAAGCCTCCCACCGTAATCATAGGGATGGAACTTAGTCATCTGGAATGCTCTTTCCTCCTTCCACCCGTTCGTAACTGAGCACGCTGAAGCTCAGAGAGGCGAAGTCGAATGCTGTAAAGCAGGCATGTTCACATGCACATGCTTGTAATCCTAGCACCTGGAAGACTGAGGCAGCGGGATCACTGTGAGTTTGAGACCAGTGTGGATTACATAGTAAGATTCTGTCTCAAAAACAGAAAGAAAGAAAGAAAGAAAGAAAGAAAGAAAGAAAGAAAGAAAGAAAGAAAGAAAGAAAGAAAGAGGAAGGAAGGAGAAAGAGAAAGAAAAGAAAACAGAAAGAAAAAGGAAAGGAGGGAGGGAGAGAGAAAGGAAGGAAGGAAGGAAGGAAGGAAGGGGAAGGGAATGAAAATAAATAAACGCTGGCTGCTCAGCACCTCAAGGCTGGTTTTAGTGTACCTGTCCCGGGCCCATTCTCCTACCCACTGAATTTCGAGGCTCTGACAGTGTGGCACCCAGAGCCTCGCCATCTAGACTTCAGGGACCAGGCACACCACTCATACCACGTGGGCCTCCAGACTGTGCAGACCCTGAGGGAAAACAGGTCCTGTGCAAGACTATTTGGCCTGCTTGTGTCATCTTGCAGAAAGACTGTGGCACAACCGGAAAAACCGGTTCTGAGTGCAGGAACCAAGCAACAGTTCTGCTAGAATCACCTACAGTTGACACACTGAAAGTCTGTGAATATTATTAACCCCACACCTCACCATAACACAGTCTGAATGGCTTTCCTAGCCAAATACTGCTCCCGTAATTAAGTTACACTAACGAATCAGGTTGTATGTCCTCTACTTTCTTCGGTTTGAACTACAGGAGAGACAGACAGAAAGTGTAAGGAAGCCACAAAAGGAGTAGAACTGGCAGCCAGGCGTGGTGGCGCACGCCTTTAATCTCAGCACTCGGGGAGGCAGAGGTAGGAGGATTGCCATGAGTTCGAGGCCCTGAGGCTACATAGTGAATTCCAGGTCAGCCTGGATTAGACCAAGCCCCTACCTTGAAAAACCAAAATGTAGAACTGGGGGTATAGCTCAGTATTGGGGTACTTGCCTAGGAAGAGTGAGGCCGTGGGCTCAGTGTGAGGCCCCAGTGCTGAAGAAGGAAGAAAAGGAGAGAGGGAGGGAAAGAAACACTGAGCGGTAATTTATGATGGCATTAAACCTGGTGGGGTAGAACACTTTGTAATCCCAGCACTTGGGAGGTGGAGATTGGGAGGGGGGCGGTTAGGAGTTCAAGGTTATTCTTAAATACATAGCAAGTTCAAGGTCTTGACACTGTCAAATAAGAGAAAGAAGAGGGGAGGAGAGGGGAGGGGATTGATCAGAAGGGGAAGGGATGGGAAGAAAGGGGAGGAGAGGGAAAGGGAGGGGAGGGGAGGGGAGGGAAAGAAGGAAGGAGGGAAGGGAAGGGAAGGGAAGGGAAGGGAAGGGAAGGGAAGGGAAGGGAAGGGAAGGGAAGGGAAGGGAAGGGAAGGGAAGGACTAAGAGCAGTGCTTAGGAAGATCTATAAAGATAACATAGCTTTAGCATGGAAATTAATGTCCTCTAACACAGTCATCTTGAGAGAGTGCAAAAAGTTCTCAAGATGCTACAGGGGCCTGAAGTAAATCTGTAATAATTCTTCTGACTCATGTTGCATCAAACCAGCTTGCAAAAACCTTATACAAAAGGGGGGAAAATCATTTTTAACCTCAAATTTTATCTAATTTGTTGATATCTATGCACATTTGGATTCAAATGACTTTTTAAAAGATGCATTTATTTATTTATTTATGAGAGAGAGAGAGAGGGAGAGAATGGGTATGCCAGGGCCTCTAGCCACTGCAAATAAACTCCAGTAGGTCGTTAGGTTTCACAGGCAAGCACCTTAACCACTAAACCATCTCTCTAGCCCCCTCAGGTGACTTTTGATATTTTTTTAAAACCTCTTTGAAAGGGGTTTAAAATTTACCACTTTTGTGAGCATCCAAAAGGATGTCACAGTATGTGCCCTCAACACTGGTGACACACATCTGCTTCTGTGGGTGGCACGCTAGGAACCACCAAGGCACCAAGGAATGCCATGGGCTGGCTGAAACACGCCATCCCCACCTTTCCTAACATTGAAAGCCAGTGAAGACCTGAATTGTCTACCACTTGTCTGTGGGTGATGACATTCGACATGTAGACTCAAATGCACACCAAGGCTAGGCAAAGATATCTCCATAACACAGAGAACTAAGAAAAGGACAGTGTCCAGATGGCACTAGAGCCACTCATTCATTACCTTGTAAATACTCTGGCCCATGGTTGTTAAAATTCTCAATTATCCAAAATAACATAGAAACTGAGATTTAAAAGAAAAAGGCCTGGGGCTACAGAGATGGCTCAGAGGTTAAGGGCGCTTGCTTACATGTCCAGATGGCCAGGGTTAGATTCCCTAGTACCTGCGTAAAGCAGATACACAGAGTGGCACACGCATCTGAAGTTGTTTGCAGTGGCAAGAGGCCCTGGCATGCTCATTTCTCTTTTTCTCTCTCTCCTTGCAAATAAGTAATAAAAGTATTTTAAAGCAGATATGGGAGTGCACATCTGTAATCACAGCACTCAGGAAGCTCAAAAAGGAGGAGAAATGGGGCTGAAGAGATGGCTTAGCAGTTAAGGCATTTGTTTGCCTGTGAAACCAAAGGACCCAGGTTCAATTCCCCAGGACGCACATAAGCCAGATGCAAAAGGTGGTGCATGCGTCTGGAGTTTGTTTGCAGCAGCTGAAGGCCCTGGTGTGCCCATTCTCTCTCTCTCTCCTTCTCTCTCTCTCAAATAATAAATGATTAAAAAAATTTTTTTTAATTAAAAAGGAGTATAAAGAGTTCCAGGCCAACCTGGGCTACATAGTGATGCCCTGTCTCAGAAAAACAAAACCAACCAACCAACAACAAAACTTTATTACTAAATATGGCTAAAATTTTTAATTTTGCCAGGCATGGTGGCACACATCTTTAATCCCAGCACTCCGGAGGCTGAGGTAGGAGGATCGCTGTGAGTTTGAGACCAGCCTGAGACTACATACTGAATTCCAGGTCAGCCTGGGCTAGAGAGAGACCCTACCTTGGAAAAACCAAAATAATTTTTTTCTTTTCAAATTTTTCTTTATTAACAACGTCCATGATTATAAAAAATATCCCATGGTAATACCCTCCCCCCCGACTTTCCCCTTTGAAACTCCATTCTCCATCATATACCCTCCCCCTCTCAATCAGTCTCTCTTTTATTTTGATATTATGACCTTACAGTGCCTGACACTACCTACGCAAGACCATCATAATAGGAGGAAAAGATCAAAATAAATTTTTTAATTTGAAGTAGTTTATAAGTGCATAATATGTCCATATATATTCATTCTGAACCATAGTTTGTATCCGAGGCCAAACAAACCAAAGTATCATGTCACAAACGAGGGTGTCAGTGTGGCATCAACAGGAACTTGGAAGCGAGTGCAACTTCTCCTCAAAAAGGTGTGCAAAATAATAAACAATTCCGGTGTGAGAGAGCTGCCTTTTACTCCTGGCTTTGTGGGAAAAAAAAATTTTTTTAAACAACCACCATGCTATTTTGCCTTTTGTAGTGTGCTCATTATAAAATCAATACTATTTTAAAGAAATTCCTCAGGATCTGGAGATTTTTTTTTTTAATCCTCTCAAATCTTTTCAGCCTCCCTAATGGAGTAGATTTAACTTTTATGGGTTTTCTTTTGCATGTGTGTGGAGTATGTGCGGTGGTGTGTGTGTGGTACAAGCCTGCATGTGTGAAGAACAGGGGAGAAAGTCAGATGATCTGGGAGGGTTTTGTTTTGTTTTGTTTTGTTTTGAGGCAGGTCTCACTGTAGCCCAGGCTGACCTGGAACTCACTCTGTAGTACCAGGCAAGAACCTCTGAAGAGGGCACACAGAACTCTGAGGGTGAGACGTGGTGTTCGGCCAAGGACACCACGCACACAGCATATCCTGTGGCAAGGCCTGGTCTGGTCCCTTCTCTGGGAAACCCTGGTCCCAAGAACATTCTTCAGGCTGTGCTGCCTCTTTCTGTCACTGTGTGCCCATTTGGGTCACCGATCTTGGACCTAAAGACAATTTCACCTACCCTGTTTTATACATGAGTGCAGTGAGACACTGAGCAATTATTTTCTTCTGGAAGGCCTGCCTGCACGCTTCCAGACACTTCCCCTCCTGCCCAGCCTCTGCGCTTGCTGAGGAACAATGGGGCATTGACAGCAGTTGTTTACATTGACCTTGTGAGTTTGAAGACCAAGTCTTCTAATGCTAACCCAGATGGTACACTACTGAAGCAGAAAATAAGCTTAGGTTTTATCTGGAACCTTCCAATAAGTATAGAATAAGGCTAAAGGATCAGAAGCTTAAAAAAAAAAAAAATCACATAAAGAAGGGTGGGCCGAACAGAAAGCTTTGGAGAAATGCATGCAGTCAGTCACGTGGCTAGAGAGTGAGCAAATATGCTGCTTATCCAAACCCAGACAGAGATGTCACCGTTGCACTTCGTGAGTGCGCTCATACCCAGAGGAACAGAAAAGGGTTGAGCAGTCGTCAAAGAGTCGCCCGAAAGTCATGGTGGTGAAACTCAGTGACCAGAGTGGGTCCTGCATCGCCCCCTTACCAGCTCAAGCCTCAAGCTGTGGGTCACTCACCCATGAAAACAAACTGCCCCTGGAGGCTTCCGAGACAAGTCTGAGGAGGAACTCTAAGCATAAGGAGGAGAGAAACTTGGGGATGCCCTTAGCAGCCGCAGGATCTAGAACAGAGCATGTGGCCTGAGGGACTTGGGGGGGGGTGTACAGTTTGGTTTACTGTACTCGGTCAGAGTCCACAGAGGAGCGGTACTCCCTCTCCCTTACCCCACCCCCAAGGACCACTGGGCAGAATGTGTAAGACCTCTGGAAAAGGGGAAGAGGCTCACTTATTATTTTTTTTTTCTATAGAGGATTTGGAGAAGAATATTCTGCCCAGAATGAGCTTGTTGCTCGACTCACCTTTGCCTCTTCGTTCACGTCCCAGGTAAAGGAAACAGCATTGTACGCAATCTCTTCAATGTTCCCAATTGTGTTGAAGCTCTCCTTGTAATCCGCTATGACATGAAAAGCAGAAAAGAAAGGGTTAAGAGTAAAGTAGCTGGGCATGGTGATGCACGCCTACAATCTTGGTACTTGGGAGGTGGAGGCACGGCGATCAAGAATTCAAGGTCATGGGCTGGAGAGATGGCTTAGCAGTTAAGCGCTTGCCTGTGAAGCCTAAGGGGCCTGGTTCGAGGCTTGATTCCCCAGGACGCACGTTAGCCAGATGCACAAGGGGGAGCACGCATCTGGAGTTCGTTTGCAGTGGCTGGAGGCCCTGACGCACCCATTCTCTCTCTCTCTCTGCCTCTTTCTCTGTCTGTCACTTTCAAATAAATAAATAAATAAATAAATAAATAATAAAAGAATTCAAGGTCAGGCTGGAGATGGTTTAGTGGTTAACGCACTTGCCTGCGAAGCCTAAGGACTCATGTTAGACTCTCTGGGTCCCTGGTAAGCCAGATGTGCAGTGACACAAGAAGACAAGGTCGCACATATGCACGCAGGGGGGCGCAGGCATCTGGAGTTGGATTAAGTGGTTGAGGCCCTGGTGCACCAATTCTCTCTCTCTCTCTCTCTCTCTTCCATTAAAAAAAAAAAAAAAAAAAAAAAAAAAAAAACAGCCAGGCGTGGTGGCACATGCCTTTAATCCCAGCACTCGGGAGGCAGAGGTCGGAGGATCATTGTGAGTTCAAGGCCACCCTGAGACTACATAGTGAATTCCAGGTCAGCCTGGACTAGAGTGAAACCCTACCTTGAAAAACCAAAAAAACAAAAAAGAATTCAAGGTCATTCTCATTACACAGAAGTTCAAGGCCAGCCTGTGCTACATGAGACCTCTCAAAATACACACACACTATGCACACACAGTTTGGGAGGGGGGCGGTTAGGAGTTCAAGGTTATTCTTAAATACATAGCAAGTTCAAGGCCTTGACACTGTCAAATAAGAGAAAGAAGAGGGGAGGAGAGGGGAGGGGATTGATCAGAAGGGGAAGGGATGGGAAGAAAGGGGAGGAGAGGGAAAGGGAGGGGAGGGGAGGGGAGGGAAAGAAGGAAGGAGGGAAGGAGGAAGGGAAGGGAAGGGAAGGAAGGGAAGGGAAGGGAAGGAAGGGAAGGGAAGGGAAGGGAAGGGAAGACTAAGAGCAGTGCTTAGGAAGATCTATAAAGATAACATAGCTTTAGCATGGAAATCTAATGTCCTCTAACACAGTCATCTTGAGAGAGTGCAAAAAAGTTCTCAAGATGCTACAGGGGCCTGAAGTAAATCTGTAAAATTCTTCTGACTCATGTTGCATCAAACCAGCTTGCAAAAACCTTATACAAAAGGGGGGAAAATCATTTTTAACCTCAAATTTTATCTAATTTGTTGATATCTATGCACATTTGGATTCAAATGACTTTTTAAAAGATGCATTTATTTATTTATTTATGAGAGAGAGAGAGAGGGAGAGAATGGGTATGCCAGGGCCTCTAGCCACTGCAAATAAACTCCAGTAGGTCGTTAGGTTTCACAGGCAAGCACCTTAACCACTAAACCATCTCTCTAGCCCCCTCAGGTGACTTTTGATATTTTTTTAAAACCTCTTTGAAAGGGGTTTAAAATTTACCACTTTTGTGAGCATCCAAAAGGATGTCACAGTATGTGCCCTCAACACTGGTGACACACATCTGCTTCTGTGGGTGGCACGCTAGGAACCACCAAGGCACCAAGGAATGCCATGGGCTGGCTGAAACACGCCATCCCCACCTTTCCTAACATTGAAAGCCAGTGAAGACCTGAATTGTCTACCACTTGTCTGTGGGTGATGACATTCGACATGTAGACTCAAATGCACACCAAGGCTAGGCAAAGATATCTCCATAACACAGAGAACTAAGAAAAGGACAGTGTCCAGATGGCACTAGAGCCACTCATTCATTACCTTGTAAATACTCTGGCCCATGGTTGTTAAAATTCTCAATTATCCAAAATAACATAGAAACTGAGATTTAAAAGAAAAAGGCCTGGGGCTACAGAGATGGCTCAGAGGTTAAGGGCGCTTGCTTACATGTCCAGATGGCCAGGGTTAGATTCCCTAGTACCTGCGTAAAGCAGATACACAGAGTGGCACACGCATCTGAAGTTGTTTGCAGTGGCAAGAGGCCCTGGCATGCTCATTTCTCTTTTTCTGTCTCTCCTTGCAAATAAGTAATAAAAGTATTTTAAAGCAGATATGGGAGTGCACATCTGTAATCACAGCACTCAGGAAGCTCAAAAAGGAGGAGAAATAGGGCTGAAGAGATGGCTTAGCAGTTAAGGCATTTGTTTGCCTGTGAAGCCAAAGGACCCAGGTTCAATTCCCCAGGACGCACATAAGCCAGATGCAAAAGGTGGTGCATGCGTCTGGAGTTTGTTTGCAGCAGCTGAAGGCCCTGGTGTGCCCATTCTCTCTCTCTCTCCTTCTCTCTCTCTCTCTCAAATAATAAATGATAAAAATTTTTTAAAATTTAAAAAGGAGTATAAAGAGTTCCAGGCCAACCTGGGCTACATAGTGATGCCCTGTCTCAGGAAAACAAAACCAACCAAGCAACAACAAAACTTTATTACTAAATATGGCTAAAATTTTTTAATTTTGCCAGGCATGGTGGCACACATCTTTAATCCCAGCACTCCGGAGGATGAGGTAGGAGGATCGCTGTGAGTTTGAGACCAGCCTGAGACTACATAGTGAATTCCAGGTCAGCCTGGGCTAGAGAGACCCTACCTTGGAAAAACCAAAATAATTTTTTTTCTTTTCAAATTTTTCTTTATTAACAATGTCCATGATTATAAAAAATATCCCATGGTAATACCCTCCCCCCCGACTTTCCCCTTTGAAACTCCATTCTCCATCATATACCCTCCCCCTCTCAATCAGTCTCTCTTTTATTTTGATATTATGACCTTACAGTGCCTGACACTACCTACACAAGACCATCATAATAGGAGGAAAAGATCAAAATAAATTTTTTAATTTGAAGTAGTTTATAAGTGCATAATATGTCCATATATGTTCATTCTGAACCATAGTTTGTGTCCGAGGCCAAACAAACCAAAGTATCATGTCACAAACGAGGGGGTCAGTGTGGCGTCAACAGGAACTTGGAAGCAAGTGCAACTTCTCCTCAAAAAGGTGTGCAAAATAATAAACAATTCCGGTGCGAGAGAGCTGCCTTTTACTCCTGGCTTTGTGGGAAAAAAAAATTTTTTTAAACAACCACCATGCTATTTTGCCTTTTGTAGTGTGCTCATTATAAAATCAATACTATTTTAAAGAAATTCCTCAGGATCTGGAGATTTTTTTTTTTTAATCCTCTCAAATCTTTTCAGCCTCCCTAATGGAGTAGATTTAACTTTTATGGGTTTTCTTTTGCATGTGTGTGGAGTATGTGCGGTGCTGTGTGTGTGGTACAAGCCTGCATGTGTGAAGAACAGGGGAGAAAGTCAGATGATCTGGGAGGGTTTTGTTTTGTTTTGTTTTGTTTTGAGGCAGGGTCTCACTGTAGCCCAGGCTGACCTGAAACTCACTCTGTAGTACCAGGCAAGAACCTCTGAAGAGGGCACACAGACCTCTGAGGGTGAGACGTGGTGTTCGGCCAAGGACACCACGCACACAGCATATCCTGTGGCAAGGCCTGGTCTGGTCCCTTCTCTGGGAAACCCTGGTCCCAAGAACATTCTTCAGGCTGTGCTGCCTCTTTCTGTCACTGTGTGCCCATTTGGGTCACCGATCTTGGACCTAAAGACAATTTCACCTACCCTGTTTTATACATGAGTGCAGTGAGACACTGAGCAATTATTTTCTTCTGGAAGGCCTGCCTGCACGCTTCCAGACACTTCCCCTCCTGCCCAGCCTCTGCGCTTGCTGAGGAACAATGGGGCATTGACAGCAGTTGTTTACATTGACCTTGTGAGTTTGAAGACCAAGTCTTCTAATGCTAACCCAGATGGTACACTACTGAAGCAGAAAATAAGCTTAGGTTTTATCTGGAACCTTCCAATAAGTATAGAATAAGGCTAAAGGATCAGAAGCTTAAAAAAAAAAAAATCACATAAAGAAGGGTGGGCCGAACAGAAAGCTTTGGAGAAATGCATGCAGTCAGTCACGTGGCTAGAGAGTGAGCAAATATGCTGCTTATCCAAACCCAGACAGAGATGTCACCGTTGCACTTCGTGAGTGCGCTCATACCCAGAGGAACAGAAAAGGGTTGAGCAGTCGTCAAAGAGTCGCCCGAAAGTCATGGTGGTGAAACTCAGTGACCAGAGTGGGTCCTGCATCGCCCCCTTACCAGCTCAAGCCTCAAGCTGTGGGTCACTCACCCATGAAAACAAACTGCCCCTGGAGGCTTCCGAGACAAGTCTGAGGAGGAACTCTAAGCATAAGGAGGAGAGAAACTTGGGGATGCCCTTAGCAGCCGCAGGATCTAGAACAGAGCATGTGGCCTGAGGGACTTGGGGGGGGGTGTACAGTTTGGTTTACTGTACTCGGTCAGAGTCCACAGAGGAGCGGTACTCCCTCTCCCTTACCCCACCCCCAAGGACCACTGGGCAGAATGTGTAAGACCTCTGGAAAAGGGGAAGAGGCTCACTTATTATTTTTTTTTTCTATAGAGGATTTGGAGAAGAATATTCTGCCCAGAATGAGCTTGTTGCTCGACTCACCTTTGCCTCTTCGTTCACGTCCCAGGTAAAGGAAACAGCATTGTACGCAATCTCTTCAATGTTCCCAATTGTGTTGAAGCTCTCCTTGTAATCCGCTATGACATGAAAAGCAGAAAAGAAAGGGTTAAGAGTAAAGTAGCTGGGCATGGTGATGCACGCCTACAATCTTGGTACTTGGGAGGTGGAGGCACGGCGATCAAGAATTCAAGGTCATGGGCTGGAGAGATGGCTTAGCAGTTAAGCGCTTGCCTGTGAAGCCTAAGGGGCCTGGTTCGAGGCTTGATTCCCCAGGACGCACGTTAGCCAGATGCACAAGGGGGAGCACGCATCTGGAGTTCGTTTGCAGTGGCTGGAGGCCCTGACGCACCCATTCTCTCTCTCTCTCTGCCTCTTTCTCTGTCTGTCACTTTCAAATAAATAAATAAATAAATAAATAAATAATAAAAGAATTCAAGGTCAGGCTGGAGATGGTTTAGTGGTTAACGCACTTGCCTGCGAAGCCTAAGGACTCATGTTAGACTCTCTGGGTCCCTGGTAAGCCAGATGTGCAGTGACACAAGAAGACAAGGTCGCACATATGCACGCAGGGGGGCGCAGGCATCTGGAGTTGGATTAAGTGGTTGAGGCCCTGGTGCACCAATTCTCTCTCTCTCTCTCTCTCTCTTCCATTAAAAAAAAAAAAAAAAAAAAAAAAAAAAAAACAGCCAGGCGTGGTGGCACATGCCTTTAATCCCAGCACTCGGGAGGCAGAGGTCGGAGGATCATTGTGAGTTCAAGGCCACCCTGAGACTACATAGTGAATTCCAGGTCAGCCTGGACTAGAGTGAAACCCTACCTTGAAAAACCAAAAAAACAAAAAAGAATTCAAGGTCATTCTCATTACACAGGAAGTTCAAGGCCAGCCTGTGCTACATGAGACCTCTCAAAATACACACACACGTATGCACACACATACACACACACACAATGAGTTACTCAATGGCATGTTATTTTTTCAATGGGCAAAATAAATGTATGCCTATTTTTCTTGCTACCACTTTGGCAAGCTAAGGATTTGTGCTTACTGCTATTCTCCTGCTAATATTTACTCAGTCAGAACTCAAGCTTATTCTGTGTGTGTGTGTGTGTGTGTGTGTGTTTTCAGCCACTGCAGATAACTCCAGACACATGCACCACCTTGTGTATCTGGCTTATATGGGTCTTGGGGAATTGAATCTGGGTCCTTTGGCTTTGGAGACAAGCGCCTTAACCACTGAGCCATCTCTCCAGCCCTTATTCTTTTGATTAAAGGAATAAATCTAAGTTAGGCAACATCATTATCTGATTTGTTTATTAGTTTCGTTTTCTGCTAGATTAATAAGATCACTAAGGTTTTTATTGCCCTCCTCCTTGCTCTCCTTCTTACACATTTTCCTGCCACTTAATTTTGCTAGGAGTGCCCAAGTACTCCACAGGGATGTTTGTGGAGAGCAAAATATTCTTGCTGTGTCGCCGTTACTTCAGAAAAGAAGCTACAGGGGCGTGCAAGGGGTTTGTGTATCTGTGACGGCGCTGGGAACTGAACCTAGAGCCTCACATATGCTAAGCACATGGCCATAGATGCAAGCCAAGGAAAGACAGACTGCTACACTTTTTTTTAAAATTTTTTTTTGTTTTATTCATTTATTTGAGAGTGACAGACAGAGAGAGAATGAGGCAGAAAGAGAGAGAGAGAGAGAATGGGCGCGCCAGGGCCTCCAGCCACTGCAAACGAACTCCAGACGCGTGCGCCCCCTTGTGCATCTGGCTAACGTGGGTCCTGGGGAGTTGAGCCTTGAACCGGTGTCCTTAGGCTTCACAGGCAAGCGCTTAACCACTAAACCATCTCTCCAGCCCCTGCTACACTTTTTGAACTCAGGCAGAGTCGAGTTAATCATACTCAGTTCACTATCAGCACCTGACCACTTCAGACTCTGTTTAACTGTACTTAACTCCTGTAATATGTGTTTATTCCCTTCTTTTTTTTTAAAGTTTTTTTTTTTAGTTTTTTTGTTTATTTTTATTTATTTATTTGAGAGCAACAGACAGAGAAAGAGGCAGAGAGAGAGAGAGAGAGAGAGAGAGAAAATATGGGCACGCCAGGGCTCCCAGTCATTGCAAACGAACTCTAGACACGAACACCCCCTTGTGCATCTGGCTAGTGTGGGTCCTGGGGAATCAAGCCTCGAACCGGGGGTCCTTAGGCTTCACAGGCAAGCGCTTAACCGCTAAGCCATCTCTCCAGCCGGTATTTATTCCCTTCTGTCCCCACTCAACTCCCCACAAAGACAGGAGTGATCAGCGTGTGTGGTGTGGATTCTTACTTGCATGCTGGACTGAGGTTTCTATGAACACAGCTTAGTTGTTCATAAGTTGGGTTGTACTGTGGCCAGGATTGTGAGCTGGGGCAAAGGCTTAGGATATGTTACAGGAAAATTGCTGACTGGTTTCCCACCCCCCCCCCGAATTCATTGAACTGGACACCCTGCATACTATCCAGCAGTCCTCACTATGGAACCTTCTCTCACCTAACCACAAGCTTATTGGTGCCTGTGGCTGCACAGAACTCCGTGGTGACCAGCAGTCACAGTCTGCTTTGTTCCACTTTGTATGATTCTTGTTGGTCACACTTAGATGGTAATCAATAGTTTGCTATCTCAGCATTTAACTCATCTTTACAGCTAAAATTTTGTGAAAAATGTAGTTCTTATATTTCATTAAGATAAATTCTCAAAAAAAAAAGCCGGGCGTGGTGGCGCATGCCTTTAATCCCCGCACTTGGGAGGCAGAGGTAGGAGGATTGCCATGAGTTCGAGGCCCCCTGTGACTCCATAGAGAATTCCAGGTCAGCCTGGGCTAGAGTGAGACCCTACCTTGAAAAACCAAAAAAAATTTAAAAAAAGATAAATTCTCAAGATTTAAAGGCATAGTTCACTGGTCAGGCAAAAGTAGAGAAACCAAAAACATAAATAAATAAATAAACAACATATTCTCAGATACAAAAGTAATAGGTCAGAGAGAAATATATTAACTGTCCCTTTCCAAGTTGATATGCAGAATCTTGCACCTTATTATTGTAATTTGCATTTCCTTGATTGCTAAAAAGGTTGTATGCTCTTTCTTCCTGTTTGTATTTCTCCTTAATCTTTACCTTAGTGACTTTCCAGCTTTATTCTTTACCCAATTTTCTCTTAGGATATTCATAGTTTTTAATGAATTTGAAATAAATACTTAAAGCTAGATGAGAAAACAAAAGCCAAGGAAAACAGTTTTATATCTTGCAACATTTAGAAAACTGTGCTGTATTTGAGATAATTTTAAACCTAACCTTGTGGCTCGGGAGCTGGGTCAGTGGGTAATGTGCTTGCAAGCTCTGAAAGTTTGAGGACCACAGATCATATCCCCAGCACCCACATAAAAGTCAGGCATGGCAGTGTCTGCTTATAATTCCAGCACTGGGTGGGCAGAGACAGTAGGACCCATAATGCTTGTCGGCTAGCTGGTCTAGATGAATTGGTGAGCTCCAGGTTCATTATGAGACTATCTCAAAACGATAAGGTAGAGAGTGACTAGTATCAACCTCTGGCCTTCACATGCACACTTACATGCACCCACACAGGCACACATGCACACCACACACACGTGTAACATGCCAGAAAAACAAGTAAACTTACATTCTCAGCAAGCCAACAAGCTCTTGACTTTTTAGAGTGAAGTAGACCACTGAATTTGAGGAAATTGAAGTCCTTGATTCGTCACTGACTGCTTTGCAAGATAACCTTACAATTTTGTTTTCAATAAAGGAAAGTAAATGTTTTATCTAAAAATTAAGGTAAACTGAGGTAGTTAGATCAAGCACTTGTTTTAGATTTCATGAATTACTGCATTATGTGGTCCTATATTTTTCATAGCTTCTCTACCTTAAAAAATGTCGTCTGAAAAAAAGATTTAAAAATGTGATGCAATATACAAACACGTTAGGATGCCTAATCTCACAATCAACAAATATAAACACCAAAGGTGGTACTGCGTGCCAGCAATGTCCTCACAACGGACAAGGACAAAAAGCATGACCAAGTCTCTGGTCCTGGGGCTCTTTCAGGGTAGACACAGAACACATATGCATTGATAAATAGTAATGAACGTGACTGTTATCTTTAATCTGCTTTGTTTTTGAATGAGTTCTTCATTTTTCTTTTCTCTAAAGCTTCTTGCCCATTTTAAAAGAAACAAAATAGGACAAAGACAGTTCTTACTAATCTTGGCAATTTACACACAAAAGAACAATCCCAAAATATACAACTAGCTTGCAGTATCAAAAGAAACAAAATTGCCGGGCGTGGTGGCGCACGCCTTTAATCCCAGCACTCGGGAGGCAGAGGTAGGAGGATCACCATGAGTTCAAGGCCACCCTGAGACTCAGTAGTGAATTCCAGGTCAGCCTGAGCTAGAGTGAAACCCTACCTCGAAAAACCAAAAAAAAAAAAAAAAAAAAAAAAAAAAAAAAAGAAACAAAATTAAGCCGGGCGTGGTGGCGCACGCCTTTAATCCCAGCACTCGGGAGGCAGAGGTAGGAGGATCACTGTGAGGCCACCCTGAGATTACATAGTGAATTCCAGGTCAGCCTGGGCCAGAGTGAGACCTTACCTCAAAAAACCAAACAAACAAACAAAAAAATTTTTTTTATTCATTTGCAAGAAGAGAGAGAGAATGAGTGCACCAGGGCCTCTAGCTCTTGCAAATGAGCTCCAGACACTTTACCACTTTGTGCATCTGGCTTTATGTGGGTACTGGGGAATCCAACCCCAGGCTGTTAGGCTTTGAAGCAAGAGCCTTAACTGCTGAGCTATCTCCCTGGCCCAGCTCTTCTTCTTCTTTTTTCCCATTTTTTTTTAACATGTGTGATTGTGTGACCTTTGCATGCATGCACGTACACATGCGGGTGCTCGGTTTGTGCAGGTGTGCTTGGAGGACAGAGAACAATCTTGGGTGTTGCTCCTCAGGAACACAGCCCACCTCATTTTGAAACAGGGTTACTCATCGGCCTGGAGTTCACCAATTATGCTCCAGGGATCTGCCTACCTCCCCAGCACTGGGGTGAGGGACATGCCATTATGCCTGGCATTTTCTGAGAGAATGAGAGTTCTGTTCAGGTCCGCATGCTTGTGAGGTTAGCACTTACTTGATCCACTAAGCTATCTCCCCAGACCCAAAATTTGCGTAGGGTTTGTGCTGCTGGTCTGGGAAACCACAGTCTGGGTTTACATGTGGTTACCTTGGTTCTTTGGCAAAATAAAATGACTGGGTCCTTTGGGTGTATCTGGATCACCATTCCACGTGCAGCCTTAGAAAGCATGCCATCTGTCATGGACATCCTATGACCACTACATGAAGTCCATGTGACAGACTCTTCTCTCCCAAGACTTTCTCCCGGGGAAGGACACAACGCCGTGCATAGAAGGACCAGTTACCTGCCCACGTCTGCTTGCCCTTAGGCCTAGAATCCCACCCAGAAACACTCTTTCCTTCTTATTAAGGCATCGGCATGTCTTGGCACTAAACCGCAAACGTTCTTGGGGTGAGGATAAGAATGCTGTAATTGAGAACTGCGTGCTCATGCCAAGCCTTGTGCTCACGTGGTATGCCTGCTCTAACCCTTGCACGCACCTCATGAGGTAAGAACCGTCGGAGAGGCAGAGCTACTTGTGGAAATCACGAAGCTGGTAACCAGCCAACTGTGATTTGAATCTAGGTCTGTCTGATGCCAATAGCCGTACTTTCAACTGCTGCCACTGACTGTGCAAATTTAATCATCACCAGAAATTGCTATCACAGTCCGTTCTTCAATGGTAAGGATCTTGTTAACTGCAAGGGAATGCAGTTCAATGAGGCAGGGGGACTGGAGTTCCTCCACAAGGAACGGCAAGGACTGGAGTGCTGTGGCAGACAGGAGGCAAACAAGAAAACATGCCTATATCCAGCAAGTACCAAGAAGACAGAAAGTTCAAGAGTTAACCCTTTTAAGAAAATAAGAGGTTGAGCCTGGCGTGGTGGCGCACGCCTTTAATCCCAGCACTCGGGAGGCAGAGGTAGGAGGATCGCTGTGAGTTCGAGGCCACCCTGAGACTCCATAGTGAATTCCAGGTCAGACTGAGCTAGAGTGAGACCCTACCTCGAAACCCTCCCCCCCCCAAAAAAAAAAAGAAAGTAAGAGGTTAAGTTGACAGATTCATGGATGTGGAATGCTTTCTATGCATACTTCTTGCTGGTTACTCTCTGCATAGGGAATCAAAGGAGTCCGATTCTATTTTAATTGTTATAGAAGACAGGGTGGTGAATCCTTTTGTTATCTTCTGTTTTTATCTTGTGCAGATAATCAGTGGTCTGTTAACAGGTTTTTAAATTCAAGACTTTTGAAGGCTGAATTCTTCACACTGATTGTAAGTATAATGTTATGCTGGAATGCAGTCAAAGGAAATGCTAATTCCTGCACCTTAATTAAGCTCCTTGTGCTCCGTAAATTATAATGACTCCTTTTAATTATTTTTTGTATATATTGTTGGAGATTAAACGGAGTGGCGTAATTGATATAAGAACTGCCCTTCTTCTGAAAGGTGTGGATTCTGTCTGGACTAGTGAAATAAATGAAGCTGGAAGACTGAAAACGTCTCTGGGCACTGCTGTGATACGTACGGTGTGCCTGCACCTTGGCCTACTGAGGTACTGTTTTGAAAAGACTGGGGAGCTGGAACAGTCCATATATTTGGGGTTATGATATTACAGGTCCTTTTACAGGGTGGCAACCAGGCCACAGGGAGAAGCGCAGAGATTTGAATGAAGCTCCTGGTCTCTTCTCACCAGGCCCTGAGACTTGCAGTGAGTTAAAGGAACCTCTCTGTATTTGTGTTTCTCCATCTCCCGCGGAGACACACTATGGAAGAGAATACAAAGCTGCTCGTCCATCATGGAGAATGCAACACACCTGGCCTCAAACATTTACTTCCCCTGTCCGCAAGGTCAGTCCCATCAGCTCCAAAAGGGACTCAACTCTAAGAGCTGTCAGTGACTTGAAACAGATGGAATAAACAAACCCCCTAGCCTAAGTGGGTTCTGAGTTTTTTTTTTTTTCCCTGATTTTCAAAATCAAAGAAGCGAAATTTTAAAACTTGCATAACTGGAAGGAGGAGAATTGGCTCAGTGGTTAATGGCACTTGCGTGCAAAGCCTGCTGGCCTGGATTCAAATGCCTAGCACCCACAGAAAGCCTGTCTGGCATTTGTTTATAACAGCAAGAGGCCCTGAAATACATGTGTGCAGACAGACAGACAGACACACACACACACACACACACACACACACACACACAAATAAAACCTTCATGGGAAGCAGAGATAGGAGCATGGCCATGAGTTCGAGGCCGCCCTGAGACTACATAGTGAATTCCAGGTCAGCCTGGGCTAGAGTGAGACCCTACCTCGAAAAACCAAAAACAAATAAATAAAAAAGAACTTGCTGGTGATCTCATGATTTTCTTTATCACATGATACTGGCCCAAGCGCAAATACTCACAGCCACCATTTTTTGAGAGCAAAATATATGCCAGGCCCGGTGCTAAATATGCACACTTCACAAACAGCATTGCAGACAACTCAGAACATTTCTTTGCAATGCTCACTTCTGAGAACAAGAAACACATGAGCAGGTGTTGGAGAGATGGTTCAGTGGTTAAAGATGCTTGCTTGCAAAGCTTGACGGCTCAGGTTTGATTCCCCAGTATTCATGTAAAGCCAGATGCACAAAATGATCCCTGTCTGGAGTTCGTTTGCAGTAGCAACAGGCCCTGGTGTGTCCATTCTCTCTCTCCTTGCAAATGAATAATTTTTATTTTTTTAATATTTTTACTTTAATTTGTTTTTGGTTTTTCGAGATGGAGTCTCGCTCTAGTCCAGGCTGACATGGAATTCACTATGGAGTCTCAGGGTGGCCTCAAACTCCCGGCAATCCTCCTAACCCTGCCTTCTGAGTGCTGGGATTAAAGTTGTGCGCCACCACGACCGGCTGTTTTTTTTTTTTTTTTTTAATTTAAGAAAAACACACACATATTAAGTACTCCCCTCCCCCACAGTCACTCAGTTTGTGGTTTAGGCTGTTTTCTGTTGCTGTAACTGAATACCACAGGCTTGTATATACATACATATTATATATAAATATATATATAATCTTCTTCATTATTTTTTCAAGGCTACGCCCAAGATAAATGGCTCATGGTAACAGCCTTCTTGCTGCATCAGAACATGGTGGGGCCACCACCTGGGGAGACAGAACAAGCATGCTAGCTCAGTGTCTCTTTCTCTTTTTATAACGTCACTACTGCCATCAAACTCTCATAGCCTGGTCCAATTCTAAGCATTCCTGAAGACCCCACCTCCAAATATATTAACACATAATTTAGGGGTTAAGTATCCAGCACATGAACTTTCGGGGGACATACTCAAACCACTGCCTTTTTTTTTTTGGTTTTTCAAGGTAGGGTCTTACTCTATCTCAGGCTGACCTGGAATTCACTCTGTAGTCTCAGGGTGGCCTTGAACTCAAAGCAATTCTCCTACCTCTGCCTCCCTGGGATTAAAGGTGTGTGCGACCACACCTGGCTTAAACCACTGCATTTTATTAAGGGCCAAGTTGAGGTTGGAACCTGCAGAGTTCTGTCTACATACAAAGAACATTTTCTTTTTCCAAACACAATCCAGAATTATGATAGATGAAATTGTGAACACATATGTGACTAACACAAAATGACTCTCCGAAGTTATGGAAACTGTACTCCGAAGTTATGGAAACTGTACTAATCAATAATATTATTACTGTTTACTCTCCATAACTTATTGCAGTAGCCTCCCCAGTATGATTTAAAATGACATCCTTCTCAGGATTCACTTTGGAATAAATCTGACATTTTCCTTGTGTTTGCGTTACCCTCTCATTTCTAGAAGAAAATATAAAGATTTTTATCTCTATAGTGAAGAAAATATATAGATTTCACAACAGATTGACACAAACTTAGATTAAGAAAAATATGATACATTATGACCCATAACTATATTTCATGTATGGTAATTTCTTATATTGTTAAGAATGCTGGGACTGAGGCTGGAGAGAAGGCTTAGTGGTTAAGTGTTTGCCTGTGAAGCCTAAGGACCCCAGTTCAAAGCTTGATTCCCCAGGACCCACGTTAGCCAGATGCACAAGGGGGCGTATGCATCTGGAGTTCATTTGCAGTGGCTAAAGGCCCTGGTGGGCCCATTCTCTCTCTCTCTCTATCTGCCTTTCTCTCTGTTGCTCTGTTGTGTCTGTTGCTCTCAAATAAATAAATAAAAGATGAACAAAAAAATAAATAAAAAAGAATGCTGGGACTGGAAAGATGCCTTAGTGGTTAAGGCACTTGCCTGCGAAGCCTGAGGACCCAGGTTCAATTCATCAGTAACCACATAAGCAAGATGCATACAGTGGCATGTGCATCTGGAGTTTATTTTCAGTGGCTAGAGGCTCTGGCGTATCCATATGCTCCCTCTCTTTCTCATTCATAAATAAATGAATAACTAAATATAAGACAATAAATAAAGAATGCTGGTTCTGACCTGCAAACTTGATTTCAAACTGCCAGGGGGGTTAACTTTAACTATTTTGTCTCTGGCCCACAAAATAAATCTATGAATTACACAAAAGTTCTTGGCAGCTTCTGAGGATTTTCTGAATGAAAGATATAGACAGCGCTTTGGTAAATAATTTGGACTCCTTTACCTCATGAATTATTGATTATTGGTTCCAGTTTTCTGTTCTCTATTCTATCACTTGATACACTGGTCCTCTTGGGGGCAGTGCTGGGGATAAGACATTATAGGCACCTAAGACTGGAAGTTACTGCTCCTTTCTAGCACAAAACTCTAACCTTGTCCTACCTCAAATAGTTTGGAAGTAGGACATGTGGTTAAAGAGAACTCTTTGTTCTCAAATGATGGTGCTTTATAAGTAAGAATTGATGTCCTACAAGGCATTCCATAGTCGCTCTCAAAAACTCACAGTATCACCACGTAGGTGGAATGGAACAATGGAACGGGAGGACCAAGTGAACGTGGCAAGTTACAGGTGCCACACATGAGATCCAAGCCCAGGAGCCAATGCTGGCTCAACCAGGGAAGCCTGGGAGGCCTCAGCCAGGTGCGATCTGGGGAAGTAGGTCTTAAGGTGTGAGCTGTCTTCCGGGTGGAGGGGGAAAGGAGATTAGAGAAGTTAAAAATAAATAACTGAGAAAAGACAGGAAAAGGTGGAAACTCTGCTATAGACATGGCACTACGCAGTTTTCATAAAAGACATACTGGATCTGAGACATGAATAATATTTAATGACACGGACCAAACAGAAGAAAGACCCAGGCTGGAGAGAAGGCTGTGGTTAAGGTGCTTGCCTGTGAAGTCTAAAGACTCATGTTTGGCTCTCCAGGTCCCACGTAAGCCAGACACACAGCGACACAAGCGCGCAAGGTTGCGCATGTGCACAAGGGGGTGTATGTGTCTGGAGTATGGAAAAGGAAAAGGAGAAGAAAGAAGGAGGAGGAAGAGGAGAAGGAGGAGAAGAAGAAAGAAGACCTAACAGTAGCTGAGGGGGACAGGGGTTGGGGCTGGGGAGAAATTTCCAACCTCTGGGTGCTTTGTAAACTCCGGTCCTGACCTTGGCCCTTCCTTGAAGGAAGGCAGGGGCACCTCAGACCACCCTAGTCATTCACACCAAGAAGAGAATGAGTCTCCTCCTCAGGGGTGGTGAACCCAACAGAATGGGTTTAATTATTATTTTCGCCCTGAGCAAATACTAAACTTCAAAGAGTACTTGTATTTCACAATTTTTCAAAATGCTTAGCCTTCATACCCGATGAAGCTTTTATCACCCAAAGATATCCTAACGGAAGTTGAAGATGAAAAGGAATTCTCCCCAACCACAGTTCCAGCACCTCCTTCTGAGGAAATGAGAGGATCTGGGAGGTCCCTGGCCCACACCCCACACACCCTCTCACGTCTGGCCCTGCAAGAAAGCAAGGAACCAGCTTGCTCTCAGGCTTGGCTCAGACTGAGACTCAACGCTCGCCAGCTCTCAAGAGTTGTTTTTAAAGTGGGGACCTCTCAAGAGGCTTGGTTTGGTTTGTAATCAAATCGACTTTCTAAAACAGTTTTATTGTTGTTGTCTTCTGTTTTGATTGTTTGAGGTAGGGTCTCACTCTGGCCCAGGCTGACCTGGAATTCACTATGGAGTCTCAGGGTGGCCTTGAACTCACGGCGATTCTCCTACCTCTGCCTCCCGGGTGCTGGGATTAAAGGCACAGTTTTATTTTTGTGCGCATGCCAGGGTCTCTTGTTACTTACTATAAAGGAACACTAGATGCTTGCACCAGTTTTGCATCTGGCTTTATGTGGGTGCTGGGGTATTGAACCCCAGGTGGGCAGGCTTTGTCAGCAACCACCTTTAACCACTGATCCATTTCTCCAGCCCCAAATTTACTTTTCTCCTTCCTTTTTCTTTTTAAGTTGGTCTCACGGTAGCCCAGGCTGACGTAGAATTCAATTTGTAGTCTCAGACTGGCCTCAAGCTCACAGCGATCCTCCTACCTTGGCCTCCCAAGTGTTGGAATTAAAGGCGTGCGCCACCACGTCAGGCAGAGGAAGAGAATGAGCGTGCCAGAGCCTCCAGCCACTGCAAGTGAGCTCCAGATATATATGCCACCTCATGCACCAGGCTTTACGTGGGTACTGGGGAATCGAACACAGGTTTGTAGGCTTTGCAGGCAAATGCCTTAACTACGAAGCCATCTCTCCAGCCCCCAAGTTTACTTTTTTTTTTTTTTTTTTTTTTTTGGTTTTTCGAGGTAGGGTCTCACTCTAGCCCAGGCTGACCTGGAATTCACTATGGCGTCTCAGGGTGGCCTCGAACTCACAGCAATCCTCCTACCTCTGCCTCCCGAGTGCTGGGATTAAAGGCGTGCGCCACCATGCCCGGCCCAAGTTTACTTTTGATACATATTTAGAAGTATGGAGACAGCCTGGATTAGGAGACATCAGAAAATGACATTCCACTTAGTGCCGTCACTTCTGAGGGACAGAAGAAGACTCACATTTCAGACTGCAAGAGAGAGGAGGCTTGTGTGATTCTGAGATTAGAACAGCTGTCCCCACACAACAGGTTGAAAGTCTGAGCTCTCAGACGAGCCCAGCCCAAGAATGTATAAAAACAGCAAGGACTGGGGTTGAAGAAACGGTTTGGTGGATAAACCCTAACCCTAACCTAAGTACCAGTTTAATCTACAGAACCCACGTAAAAAGCCAGAAGCCAGGGCTTCTGTAATCCCAGCATACTAATGGCCAGATGGGCGGTGACAAAAAGAATTCTGAGAAGCTTCTGGGAAACCCTGCCCACAATGAGGTAGAGGGGCAAGGAGCCAACACTTGAGAACACTATTGTCTGGCCTACCCACAAATGCATGGCGCATGCCCACTCTCACACAGCTTATGAGAGACACCCTGCCTCCAGTGAGGTGGAGGGACAAGGAGCAACGCCTGAGAAGCCTGTCCTCTGACCGCCACAAGTGCACGGCGCATGCCCACACTCACCCGTGAGTATGACTGAACACACACACAAACAAATGAATAGTGTTCATCTGTGAGGATGCACCTTCATAGAGCAGGTACAAAGGCAGCCTCCTCTGAAAAATTCGGAAGGAAAACATGCTATCAAACTTGAATTAAATTCCTATTTGTGAGTGGAGCTTAATTCAAAACTGGAGAGAAGCCCCAAGGTATGCATATAGAATCACCAAGCTGCATAATCAATCCACAATGGTCAGCTAGGCTCTGGGGTTGAGAGCCTTCTGATCGGCTTCCTTTGACCCTCAAAAAGAACCATGGAGAGAAGCCTGGCTTGATGGCGCATGCCTTTAATCCCAGCACTTGGGAGGCAGAGGTAGGAGGATCGCTGTGAGTTCGAGGCCACCCTGAGACTCCATAATGAATTCCAGGTCAGCCTGGGCTACAGTGAGAACCTATCTTGAAAAAAAAAAAAAAAAAAAAAAAACCATGGAGAATTAAATTTGCAGAAGTATGTTTACATCATTGGAACTTGAGTTCTCATAGAAATTGTTTTCTTCGTGTAAAACTTATCAGCCAAGTGCAGTGAGTCATGACTACAACTGAAGCGCTTAGGAGGCTGAGGTTAAGAGGATTTCCTGGAGTTCAGGGCCTGTCTGAACTACAGAGTGAGATGTGGTTAGCCTGGGCTAGAATGAGGTATTGTCTCAAAGAAACAACAACAACAACAACAATAATAATAAAGAGCACAGCTTAAGAATACCATTTAGTGCCATGTGGTGGTATACACCTTTCATCCCAGCAGCCTTGGGAGGCAGAGGTAGGATTACTGTGAGTACGAGGCAGCCTGACACTACATAGTGTATTTCAGGCCAACTTGGACTACAGCAATACCCTACCTCGAAAAAAGAAAACAAACAAAAAACAGCTTTTTAAAAAAGTTAGGGGGCTGGAGAGATGCTTAGCTGTTAAGTCACTTGCCTGCAAAGCCTAACGACCCAGGTTCGATTCCCCAGGACCCATGTAAGCCAGATGCACAAGGTGGCGCATGTGTCTGGAGTTCGTTTGCAGTGGCTGGAGGCTCTGAAGTGCCCATTCTCTCTTTCTCTCTCTCTCTCTCTCTCTCTCTCTCTCTCTCTCTGCCTCATTCTCTATCTTTCTCAAATAAATAAATAAAAATAAATTTATTTTTAAAAAATTGGGGAGGGGAGCTGGGGAGATGGCTCAGTATTTAAAGGTGCTTACTTGCAAAGCCTGCTGTCCTGGGTTCAATTCCCCAGCACCCACATAAAGCCAGTTGCAAAATGGCACACGCATCTGTGATATCAGTGTGCCTACATCAGTGGGATGTGGAGGGCAGGAGAACCTGAAGCTCATGGGCCAGCTAAGTTGTGTTCATTTGTAGTGGCAAGAGAGCCTGCTCAAAGAAGGAGCACAGACAGCTCTAAGGTTGACTCTGACCTCCACATGTGCGCCATGGCATACACACTCATACACCCTACACAGAGAGATAAAGAAAGAAAGAAAGAACGTTGGGGGCTGAGGAGATGTCTTAGTGGCTAAGGCACTTGCCTGCAAAGCCAAAGGACCCAGGTCCGATTGCCCAGAACCCACTTAAAGCCAAATGCACAAAGTGGCACACGTGTCTGGACTTCGTTTGCAGTGGCTGGAGGCCCTGGCATGCCCATCCTCCTCCTCCTTCTCTCTCTCTCTCTCTGCTTGAAAATAAATACATAAATAAAATTAAAATCAGAAATAACTTTGGGACTAGAGAGATAGCTCAGTTGGTAAAATGACTGCCTTGTAAGCATGCGACTTGAATTCAATCCCCAGTGCCTACAAGGAGACAGGGAAAGTTCTGGAGCTTGCTGGCCAGCCATTCAGGCTACTTGATGAGTTCCAGGCCAGTAAGAAACCCTGCCTCAAAAAAGGTCCCAGCAAGCCAGGCGTGGTGGCACATGCCTTTAATCCCAGCACTTGGGAGGCTGAGGTAGGAGGATCGCTGTGAGTTCAAGGCCACCCTGAGACTACAGAGTAAATTTCAGGTCAGCCTGGACTACAGCAAGACCTTACCCTGGCGGGCGGGGGGGGGGGGGGCGGTGTTCCAGCAACTAAGGATGGATACCTGCGGTTCTCTGGTCTCCACATGCATGCTCATACACATACACATGCACACCCTCACACAAATAAGGAGTAAACCCGTATTGGGGTCCACATACACAAATGTTATAATGACATGATGATGACTGAAAAGTACAGGATTATTATTATATTTTTAAAATGTTTATTTATTTATTTATTTCAGACAGAGAGAAAGACAGAGAGAATGGGTGCGCCAGAGCCTCCATCCACTGCAATCGAACTCCAGACGCATGCGCCCCCTTGAGCATCTGGCTAACATGGGTCCTGGGGAATTGAACCTAGGTCCTTTGCCTTTGCAGGCAAGCGCCTTAACCGCTAAGCCATCCCTCCAGCCCTCCAGGATTCTTATTAAAACACTGTATACAGGAAAGACTACTATAAACCGAAGTTAAGTCATATGGAATAAATACAGAGCATGAGGCTGGCTTCACAATTCGCTGTGAAATGTGTCCGTGGGTACCGGAAGCCACCGAGGCTTGGGCCTGGGAAGGTGGCGCAGTGGGTAAATGACTGAGGCGCGCTCGGGCGTGCTGTGGGATTGCTCCGATCGCATCGCCAGCTGCACCCACTCCGGAGGTGAAAACCTGTGATGTTCACTGTTTCGAAACATCTGAGCTGTAAAGCGGCGAGGGGATTTTCAAGACAGCACGTGCCTGTGCATTGTGGCTTCGGTCTCTTTGGAAGTCAATGCTAACTGGGGGACTTCTTCTCGTCCGCTTTCTTATTTGAAAGAGAAACAGCAAAATGGCCTCACTAGAATTGCATGATTCACTGAGCAGACTTAATATTTAGTACAGTTCATTATTATTTCTTATTTTTTTGGAGGGGGGAGATTCTAGGTAGGGTCTTACTCTAGCCCAGGCTGACCTAGAATTCACTCTGTAGCTTAGGCCAGTTTCAAACTCATGGCTATCCTCCTACCACAGCCTCCGGAGTGCTGGAATTAAGGGTGTGTACCACTACACTTGGCTTCAGTTCATTTTTTGACTTGTAATTCATTTCAAATATTATTTTTACACGGATTACACTATAAAACGTGGTAACTCGTTGTGCAAATGACCCCTGGTGAACTGCCAACTTGCTCTATGTGCAGGCAGTTCTGCCCAGTGAGTGTGTTTTTCTGACTGAACTCAGTACCTGGCCAATCTCCACTACCCTAGAGCCAGGCCACACTGCCCCCCCTGTTCTCCTCCCTCAGGGTATGTCACCACCCAATTGGCAAAGCTGTGTTACCCTTTCATGACTTTTTCTTCTCCTTTGTACCCTGCCACCAACCAATTAATAAGGGGCCAACTGTGTTTCCGTATCTCTCCAACCTCCTCTTTCCCCTGCCTGTCACTGGTCTTCCAAGTGCTAGTCCCTCACCTACTATGTCTCCTGCCCCAAGCCGGCCCAGAATTCACTCTCACAAACACAAGTATCTACTATTTGGCAAGCCAACTTAAAATATGATTTTGTTGGTGGTGGTGGTGTTTTGTTTTTTGAGGTAGGGCCTCGCTCTAGCCCAGGCTGACCTGGAATTCACTATGTAGTCTCAGGGTGGCCTTAAACTCAAGGTGATTCTCCTACCTCTGCGTCCCGAGTCCTGGGGTTAAAGGCATGCGTCATCACAGCCGGCTTTAAAATATGATTTTTAAAGTGCTTAAATGAAAGTCCCCTACATGTCCTTGCAGGAGTTCTGGGAGGGCTGACATGTAAATTGGATAGGACCACTTGGATAAATGGCAATATGTGGGTGCAATTTCTATTACCCCTCTTTTTTTAATTTTTCTGTTTTATTTATTTATTTAAGAGTGACAGACAGAGAATGAGGCCGATAGAGAGAGACAGAGAGAGAGGGAGAGGGAGAGAGAATGGGCGCGCCAGGGCCTCCAGCCACTGCAAACGAACTCCAGACACGTGCGCCCCCTTGTGCATCTGGCTAACGTAGGTCCTGGGGAATCGAGCCTCGAACCGGGGTCCTTAGGCTTCACAGGTAAGCGCTTAACTGCTAAGCCATCTCTCCAGCCCTACCCCTCTCTTCATGTAACCCTGCTATCCAGATTCTACTTTATTCAATACATTCAATATTCAATAGAGAAAATACATAGATTAGCTAAAATCAAGGTGAATATGTTAAACTTTGATGTAAGGATACACACACACACACACACACACACACACACACACACACACACTACATATGTCTCCAACAAAACTACAAAACAAGATTTGTGGGTCCAGGACCGTGTTAAAGCAGAAGGAGGGGATTGGGGGGTGGCTACCTTCAATATCTGCCTCAGTGGTGCTCTTCTGCAGACACGGGAGAGGGAGGGTGTCTGCAAAAGGAGCGAAATAACATTTCCCCAATGCTCTCTCTACCTGCAGCTCTGAGGTTTCCCCCGTGGATTTAAGTGGCAGGAGTCAAGGAACTTTCTAGTACTGGGAAGGGGGTGGGCTTGCAGGCTGCGGGCCCTTGGACACCCTCTCCCAGCTCAGCCAGCCTCGATTAGAGCCCATGGCTTCAACCTGTGCCACGTGGAAACGGCTTGACCCAGGGGTCTTTGTAGAGCTTGAAACCAGCAAATTCTATACGGTTCATGTTCTCATCACTCGACGATCACCAAGACGCCCCTGCAGAAAGCAATCTTTCCCACAAGCTCGTTTCCTACGGCTTTCCTGCCTTCCCTTCTACTCTGCATGGATTCATCTGTTCACCCACTCGCACGCTCAAGCCTCATCTATATATTTTTTTTTAGCAGTTTTGTCAGATTTATAAAGTACGGTTCCAATAACAAAATACGGTTCCGAAAATATCGATTTGCATCTTGATCTCTTTACCCCAGGGGCACATGCCATCTCCTTGCCTTGCACTGCCCTTTGCACCTTTTAAATTCATGCTCATGACGTCCCTTCAGAAGTGCCTTCTCCAGGAAACACGCCTCTCCTCTCTGCTCAAACGCACGATTTAACATTCTAGCCACTCATCTTGCTTCGAAATGTGAGCGAGGCTCTGCTCTAAGTACATTTTAATCATCGCTGTCTCAAAAAGGATTGCCAAACAGAAGTGCCCAATAAATATTTACAGGATGAATGTAAGTATGTATTTTCCTCAAAGTGGTATGAAACAACCAACATGGTGTCTCAGTATAGTAGGGCTTTTATACACAAAGACAATCAAAAGACAAATATAATTTAGGCGGATTTTTCCCTACAGGAGGCATAATTGACACAGGAATTCTTCCCGAGCAGCAGAATGCGAACCTATTTAATGGCCTGAAATACTTATTATTCAAGCAGCTTACAAGAAAGAACTTGTAAGACTTGGAGAACCTTGCTTGCGTGTTTGATTTACTTATATCAAGTTAAAGCTAATTGCTATTGCTTCCTTCCCCACCCCTAAGTGCTTTATGGTCTAATGCATAAGCGCCACATATTTTAACTGGCTTTCAGAAATTTCAGTCCCACCGCCAGACAGCAAGGACAGAAGCAGCAGGACTCCTGCACAAGGACAATTCCTGAATGGCTTCTGTAGCCAGCTAGGCCTGGAGATAGCCATGAGCAACAGGAGCCTCTGCGACTTAAGATTTCCATCCACTCATACCACTTACTAAGTATGGATCTTGCATGCAATTCCTGCTCCTTACCATCTCAGCTTTCCAACCACACAATGGCTGTCTTGACGCTAAGTGAGGAAACATCGATGTATGCTGGATGGAGAAAGCTTAGAACATAGGAGGCGATAAACAAAGAGAAGTTGGTATTAAGGTACAGTTCATTCCTTCAAACCTACCCTCTGCCACCTAGGTACGCCTCTGAAGATCACTCCAGGCAGAGGAGTAGTGATGGACAGACAGCCTAACGGGAAATTGCCCAAGCCACTTTTTGCCCTTGCTTTAGGAGCCGCCTCTTTCTCACAGAGCCACAGATGGGACTTTCTGGGTAACTCTGAGCTCCAGCACCCAGCACTGGGCCAGCACAAAGGATCAGGCATGGCTCGTGAGGAGCCAAAGGAGATATGTGTACGCAAGCAGAGGGAGAACATTCTCCCAGCATCTTCACAACAGCGTAGTGAAGAGATAGCAAACATCCCTGAGTGTGCGTGAAGCAGCCATGCTAGTGGGAGAAAAGCCCGGTCGAGGCTGGAAGGTCTGTTAGACTTGGCTGCCAGCGGGCATGAGTGGTGATGGACAGGCAGAGAGGGCTGAGGGCTGCTTGTACCAGGCACTCAACAAAGCGAGGTGAAAAACACTCGCGCTCGTGCACGTGAAATTGTGTCATGCATAATTTGGAGCTTATGGCTCCTTTAATACCCAAACTCCCAGGTTTTCCCCATTATGAACTTGAGCTAGGGCTGGGGAGATGGCTTAGCACTTAAGGCATTTGCCTGCAAAGCCAAAGGACCCAGGTTCGATTCTCCAAGACCCACGTAAGCCAGATGCACAAGGTGGCACATGCATCTGGAGATCTTTGCAGTGGCTGGAGGCCCTGGCGTACCCATTCTCTCTCTCTCTCTGACTCAAATAAATCTTTAAAAAATAAAAATTAAAAAAATACAGGCAGAAATGCATGCATTTTCCTTGTATAACTATTTCCATATAAAATAAATCTTTTCTCATATTTGCTACCTTATCTCATTTGTCAGGCCAAGACACTACTGTCCTAGTGAGTTTACGCAGAGGGAAATTTCCATTGAATATCAGAAGGTATTGCTAAGCCAGGTGTGGTGGTACATACATTTAATTCCAGCACTCAAGAGGCAGAGATAGGACAACTGCTGTGAGTTTGAGGCCAGTCTGAGACATTCACTACATAGTGAATTCTAGGTCAGCCTGGGCTAAAGCAAGACCCTACCTTGAGAAACAACAACAACAACAACAACAAAAAGAAGGTATTACTGAGCCAGTAAAAGGATGTTTGCTTTGCTTTGTTATCTTACACGATGAACCTTCCTTGCTAGGATCTCTTGGCCAATGGCAGAGCCTGGGTAGTGACTATGTTAAGTCTAGAGACTTACCACAGAACATATTGAAACTAATTATTGGTATGTCCTGTAGAATGATTAAGCCATTTCCACCCTTCATCTCTGTCTCTTAATCTCTCTCTCTCTCTCTCTCTCTCTCTCTCACACACACACACACACACACACACATCAACTATTAATCTAATAAACAAGCAAACAGAGATAGAAAGAAGCTTCCACCATCTCAGGTGACTTATCTTCAAAAATTTCAGGCAAGTTCTCAGATAAGAACAGTCTTCTCAAAGTGGATCAGTACACTGAACTCTAAAGACTGGGATAAGGGATGGGAGAACTTGCCTTAACCTGCCTCATAACCTGTCTGCATAGAGGAGAAGAGCAATTTTACTTTATTTGAAAGTTTGTCTTATAATTATTATCCAAGCAAACGAGAGGAGCAATTAAATAGAAATATAGGCTAGGCTCAAGTAAGGCAAATAATAAAATCCTCTTCCTGGCATGCCTGTTGCCACAGCGTGATACAGTTACAGAGTTAGTTTTCTGAGACCAGAATCATTTCTCAGCTCTCTAGTCTTTCATTTCATATCCCTCTCAATCTCTCTCTCTCTCTCTCTCTCTCTCTGATTTATTGCCTTCTGTCTGTCTCCAGAATTTTATCTCTCAGGAAACACCATTGTGAATACACTTGCATGTACCTGCATGGATACACATGTATGTGTGTGCATGTACAGAAACACACATACACACTTATCTTGAGAATATAACTTAAATTTTTTTTTGTTTATTTATTTGAGAGCGACAGGCGGACAGAGAGAGAAAGAAGCAGAGAGAGAGAGAGAGACAGAATAGGTACACCAGGGCCTCCAGCCACTGCAAACGAACTTCAGATGCATGTGCCACCTTGTACATCTGGCTTACGTGGGTCCTGGGGAATCGGGCCTTGAGCTGGGGTTCCTAGGCTTCATAGGCAAGCGCTTAACTGCTAAGCCATCTCTCCAGCCCTGAGAATATGACTTGTAACAAGTAGCTTCATGGGAAGCTGGGCTACTTGCTTTCAACGTGAAACCAAGGCATAAAATCAGTCCCTTGGCTTCAGTTAGAATGTGTTTTCTGAGCTCTGTGTCTCCCCCTAATTTCAGCCTGATTGATTCAAGAAAACAATAGGAGACTGGAGTTTAAAGTCAGGGTTCAAATATCACAGTTCCCAATCTTCCTCATTGTCTGAGATCAACAAGCTCATCTGAGCCTTCTAGACAGTGACCTTGAACCTGGAATTAGAGTCTGAGATGAGACCCTTTTAGCTAAAGTTCTTTTATGTTAAAAAAATTATTTATTTACTTATTTTGAGAGGGAGAATGGGCACACCAGGGCCTCTAGTCACTGCAAACAAACTCCAGATGCATGTGCCACCTGGGGAATCAAACCTGGGTCCTTAGGCTTTCCAGGTAAGTGCCTTAACCACTAAGCCATCCCTCCAGCCCTCTGTCTACATTTTTTTTTCAAATGTCACATCAGTCTGAATTTATTCAATAACGAGCCAAAGTCTTATATGAAAATATCATCCAAATATAAGCTTTCATTGCAAAATAGAAGTATGACATCTATATCTATGGACATATTTCTTTATTTTATTTTATTTTACAGTCAGTTTGGTACCATTATTAGGCTCATCCATGACCTACCCCCTCCCCTTGGCCCCTCCTTGTTGAGATATACGGGTCATGCATTGTGGAGTTAGCCCACAGTTATAGATAAGCTAAATGTCTCTGCATATCATGACCCAACATGTGGCTCTGACATACTTTCCGCCCCCTCTTCCGCAAAATTTCCCTGAGCCATGTTGGGTCTGCTTCAGTGATGAGGTGTTGGGGGGCTCTGAGGCTCTGGCTCTCTGATTTGGCAGAAGTTGATTTTTCTCTATGCTGATCTCCTTCCCCCTTGTGCTGGTATCCGGTTCATCAGGAAAACAGCGCCCTTGCTTGTTTCTCCAATTTTTCTTAGTTTCAGCCAGGGCCCTTTTGAGGTATGATGGGGTGGCTCTCTCCTTAGGATCTACATCTATCCTTAATATCTTGCCTTTCTTTCCCCGGGATTTACAGCGCAGCTAGGCGGTCGCCATCTTGGCCGGAAGTCTATGGACATATTCTCTGTCTACATTTTTGAGAAATTTCTGAAAATTCTGTGATTTACCCCTTGGTTTCTCCTACTCTCCAATACCAACACTTACCTCCTCCCTTGGATTCTCCAGCCCCACAGACACTAGCTGGATTGCCAAACTGCTCCAACCTTGGCGATGAATGTTCTCTGTTGAACTACTTGGTATAGGCTCTGCCTTCCTGTCTGGACACGGGCCCTGGCATGCCCATTCTCAAACACTCTCTCTCTCCCTCTCTCTGTCTCTAATAAATAAATAAAATAAAGATCTCTACAGAGCAGACATGTTTAGGAGTATACAGACTCCAGACAATAAATTTGGCAAACTCATTCCTTCTTGATTGGCAGGAAAAGGCTCTCAAACAAACAAAAATTTTGTTTTTCAAGGTAGGGTTTCACTCTAGCCCAGGCCAACCTGGAACTCACTACATATTCTCAAGGTGGCCTCGAACTCACGGCGATCCTCCTACCTCTGCCTCCCGAGTGTGGGGATTAAAGTTGTGTGCCACCACACCCGGTGCTTTAAACAGACATTTTCCTGACCACCTAGTTCGACTTGCACTGGTCTATAAGGAAGCAGAAAGGACACTGGACCGAACAGGAAGGCAGATTTTCGCCAGAGTCATGTGATCTACGCTATGGGACTTGAGTTTATTCATGTCCAGGAGGACAAGAATTCATGTGACCTACTCATTGCTTGTGTGGGTTCAAAGCGGGAGGGTACGGAAATGTGTTTGAGAAAGTTGTTGCAAATCTAGGGGCTGGAGAGATGGCTTAGCAGTTAAGGTGCATGCCTACGAAGCCTAAGGACTCCAGTTCGATTCTCCAGGTCCCACGTAAGCCAGATGCACGTGATGGCGCATGTGTCTGGAGTTCGTTTGCAGTGGCTAGAGGCCCTGGCCTGCCCATTCTCACATTCTCGCTCCTCTCTCTCTAATAAATAAATAAATAAAGTTGTTGCAAATTGAATCATTCCTGTTACTATGTGAGACCAGTGGACTTTGATGGAGGGGAATAGGTTGTGTTCTTGGATCAGCCTGATTTGTGCTAAACTTACTAAGCCAGGAAAAGTGCATAAGTGGTACCAGGCATAGCAAAGGGCACTTGCTGGGGTCCTCACGGTGATCCCTGTGCTGGGCTCCACGGGATACCACAATACATCGGCTCATCGTGGGTAGGAGGGAGGCCAACTCACCAATGTCGAGGACCCGCTGCTTCGCCGTGTGCTGCCGGGAGTGCCAGTACTTCCAGTATTTCAGCTGCTCGTCTCGGTTTTTGTCTTCGCTGAAGACCACCATCACCACGCTCTGCAGGGGGAGAATGCCGGCCGTCACTCTCTGCTCGGTCTTCTGCGCCCTCAGAGAAGCTCGAGGTCTGGCAGCTCAACCCTAAGTACGCTTCTGCATTCTTACTTAAGAAAAGCCCGTGGGCTGGAGGGTTGGCTTAGCAGTTAAGTCGCTTGCCTGCGAAGCCTAAGGACCCAGGTTCGATTCCCTAGGACCCACGTAAGCCAGATGCACAAGGTGGCGCATGCGTCTGGAGTTTGTTTACAGTGGCTGGAGGCCCTGGTGTGCCTATGCTGTCTCTCTCTGTCTCTTTCTCTTCCTCTCTTCTCCTCCCTCTCTCTCTTGCTCTTTCAAATAAATAAATAAAATATTTTTAAAAAGAATAGCACAAACAAGCTCATCTATATCATTGTTTCTGTTTTAATGTAGGCCTACTTAAAAGCATACTGGGAACTACACAGAATCTTACATCAGTCTTACTACAATATCATAAACAACCAGACAAACCAAATTAATTATTTTGCAAGGTCAGCCAGAATACCAAGAAGCATCTTATTTGCATGTGGAATAAGAACACTTTTGAAAGCTCTATCCTTAAACAGAATTGGGACCATTTGTAAAGACTCAGATACCCAATTCTGACCTAATCAAGTGCCTCAGGCTGGAACGGACGATTTAATGAGAAAAGTATTAAGGAAATGCTAAAAGACAAATTCAGATTGGTGAATACCGATCTAAACCTCAGATAATTTATACACCAAAACTCAAGGCTAGGTGTGGTGGCGCACGCCTTTAATCCCAGCACTCAGGAGGCAGAGGTAGAAGGATCGCCATGAGTTTGAGGCCACCCTGAGACTCCATAGTGAATTTCAGGTCAGCCTGAGCTAGAGTGAGACCCTACCTCAAAAAAAAAAAATAATAATAAAAAAGAGCTTGAGAAACTAATGCACCTCATAGAAATAAATGCAGGGCTGAAGAGATGGCTTAGTGGTTAAGGTGTATGCCTGTGAAGCCTAAGGACCCAGGTTCAATTCTCCAGGTCCTATATAAGCCAGATGCACAAGGTGGCACATGCATCTGGAGTTCTTTTGCAGTGGCTGGAGGCCCTGGCGTGCCCATTCTCACTCTATCTCTCTCCCTATCTCTATATCAAATAAATAAATAAAATGTTAAAAAAATGCAAAACCCATTAGTTCTAAACAAACAGCCCTTGTGGAAATAAGAATTCTACCTTGTAGAAATGAGAATCCAAAACCCATTAGAGGGCTGGAGTGATGGATCAGTGGTTAAGGCACTTGCCTGCAAAGCCTAACAACCCAAGTTCTGTTCCCCAGTACCCATGTAAAGCCACATGAAAAGTGACACTTGCATGTGAAATTTGTTTGCAACGGCTAGCAGCCTTGGCATGCCCATTCTCTCCCTCTCTCTCTTCTTTTGGCCTGCAAATACTTAAATAAATAGTCAAAACCCATCAGTTCTACACAAACAGACCCACTAAACTACATATGCATACAGTCATTGTCAGTTATGAATGGGAGAGACACCAAAAACAAAACAAACCTATAACAACGGTGTCAGGAATATCCCTCCCTTCTTTTGGACCCTAACTACTTCTCACATACTTTTTGATTATTCCAGAAAAATATTTCATTGACTCTCATGTCTTAAGAATGACTCCTTCATAGAAACGTGTCAATTTGGAGCCACTTTATTTGCTGTTAGGCAGTGAGTGCCAAGGTCTTCCCATTGACTTTGAACTCAACAAGGCCAGCAGCAGTGTCTGCTGTGCAGCTTAGTGGCTCTGGAGTGTGATAGGCCAGCAAACACTTGCTGGTGGCGGTCACTTCCAACCCTGGCTCATTCCTAACAGATGTGTGAATGCTCTTTTTTTTTTAATTTTTTTGTTGTTGTTGCTCATTTTTATTTAAAATTTTTTTTGTTCATTTTTTATTTATTTATTTGAGAGCGACAAACAGATTGAGAAAGAGAGAGAGAGAGAGAAGGGGCGCTCCAGGGCTTCCAGCCACTGCAAACGAACTCCAGCCCCCTTGTGCATCTGGCTTATGTGGGTCCTGGAGAATTGAACCAGGATCCTTTGGCTTTGCAGGCAAAAGCCTTAACCGCTAGGCCATCTCTCCAGCCCCTCATTTTTATTTATTTATTTGAGAGTGATAGACAGAGAGGCAGATAGAGAGAGAGAGAGAGAGAGAGAGAGAGAGAGGGAGAGAATGGGCGCACCAGGGTCTCCAGCCACTGCAAATGAATTCCAGATGCGTGCACCCCCTTGTGCATCTGGCTAATGTGGGTCCTGGGGAATCGAGCCTTGAACCAGGATCCTTAGGCTTCACAGGCAAGCGCTTAACCGCTAAGCCATCTCTCCAGCCCATGTGTGAACGTTCTTAATGCAAGAAAGTATGCTTGTTAGGAAAACTAGTCTATACATACAGGTCCATATTATTAGAATTTACGATGGATCTTCAAAGGCTGGGTAGGTGGCATCAAAACTTCCCCAAATGCTGCCACTTATGTGTACAAGTTCACTGTGTGGCTTCCTGGTGGTGTTTCTGGCCCAAAGTAAAAATAACCTTTAAAGTAAAGGAGGCTAGGCGTGGCGAAGCAAGCCTTTGGTCCCAACACTCAGGAGGCAGAGATAGGATTCCTTTGAGTTCCAGGCCAGCCTGAGACTACACAGTGAATTCCAGGTCCGCCTGGGCTTTAGAGGGAAACCCTACATTGAAAGAAAAAGAAAAAGAAAAAAATTAAAGAATTTTTTTCTTCTAACAAATAACCAAATTAGCATAAATAATGGCAAATGCTTGGAATAGAAATTTATATCTTCAGTGATTAAGAAAAAAAAAGCTCCGTTGAAAACTTAAAATTAAGCCTTATGGCTCAGTTTGGGATCTTGTATTGTTCTCATAATGAATGTGAGTAGGTTACAAATGGACCCCTATTTTCCTCTATAAAATACTTGCAAATCCAGAGCCAAACAGCAAGGAAGATCTACTCTAAGCAGTTCACTTACTCACCACGTGTGAAACTGCAGTCCTTAAGAGACTGGCTTGTGCACTCTCTCTCTCTTTCTCTCTCTCTCCCCCCACCCTTTCTCTCTCTTCTCTAAAGTCTCGTGCTGTAGCCCAGGCTGGCCTGAAATCACTCTGTAGCCCAAGCTGGCCTTGAATTTGAAGAAATCCTCCTGCCTTAGCTCTCAAATGCTAGGATTACAGGTGTGAGCCACCATGCCTGGCGCAATTCTCCTTAAAAGGTTAAAGCCTTTAAAAGGGAACATAAGAAATTAAAATTTCCATATTAAAGTATTTTTATGATTCCAACTAGATGGAATTCTTGGGAAAGTCCCTGGGTGATGATAATAGTGGTGTTAAGGTATATATGATGAAACTCTTGGAATTTATAAGACTCTTACAAAGAAATGCAAATGTATCATGTGTCTTCTTTCTACACACCCATATCTATTGGTGCCTTTCATCCCTCCAGGAAACTCAACAGAACACTGTTTTTTATTGTAGTTTGGTTGTTTTGTGCTGGTGCTGAGGAAGGTATACAATACCTCACAAAGTGTTCGAATACTAAGGTACTACCACCCAACACACGATTCTTCAGTGCTTAGAAGAGTTGGGTTCAGTAGTCTGACAATTTGAGACACACCTTTGAGTTCCCTCATATTTTGGCTATGTAGCCCTTGATTAGCTAGTAGATTCTGAAAGCCCAAGTTTGCCTCACACAGGGCCTAGTGACAGAAGACACTCACTAAAGTATTACTGTGTGACTTGATGGTATATCCTTCACCAAAGTTTTTATTTTATTTTATTTTTATTTTGTTTTATTTATTTGATACCCAGAGAGAGAAACAGGCAGAGAAAGAGAGAAAGAGAGAGGGAATGGGCGCACCAGGGCTTTCAGCCACTGTGAACGAACTCCAAACGCATGCGCCCCCTTGTTCATCTGGCTTACGTGGGTCCTGGGGAATCGAACCTGGGTTCTTTGGCTTCTCAGGCAAGCGCCTTAGCCACTAAGCCGTCTCTCCAGTCCTCTCCCTTTTTAAATTTAATTTTTTAAAAATGTATTTTATTTATTTATTTATTTGAGAGAGAGAAAGAGGCAGACACAGAGAGAGAGAATGGGCATGCCAGGATCTCCAGCCACTGCAAATGAACTCCAGATGCATGTGCCACCTTGTGCATCTGGCTTACGTGGGTCCAGGAGAATCGAGCCGGGATCCTTTGGCTTTGCAGGCAAACGCCTTAACTACTAAGCCATCTCTCCAGCCCAAATTTAATTTTTTTTAATTTTTTTGTGGTTTTTCTTTTTTTTAATATTTTTTTATTTTTATTTATTTATTTGACAGTGAGAAAGGGGGGAAGAGAGAGAGAGAGAGAGAATGGGCATGCCAGGGCCTTTAGCCACTGCAAACAAACTCCAGACGCATGCACCCCCTTGTGCATCTGGCCAACATGGGTCCTGGGGAATCAAACCTGGTCCTTTGGCTTTTCAGGAAAATGCCTTAACTGCTAAGCCATTCCTCCAGCCCCCCAATTTAATTTTTATTCTATACCTTCAACAAGGTTTTGTCATAGGACTGGAACATCATAATTCTCTTCTATGTGGTATATGGCATCCCAGGCATACCTCAACTTGCACTGGGCTCAGCCGTGTATGGGACCCTGGCCCACATACGATGGGGTTTGTTCTCTAGGCATGATAATATTCACTCCTAGCATCTTGCAACATGTAGGAGGAAGCAGCAATGGACAGAATGAGGTGGACTGGGTCACGGCAGCATGACGTATTCTATAAGGGACCAGGAAAGTCCTTCAACTCCTTCCAGAGCTATGCCATAATTTGCCTTTTCAATGGAGAGGGAGTGCCAGCCCCCTCCCTTTTGGCAGTAGTGAACATGCGAGCAACTGGCAAGTTTCCAGAGCAGAAAACAAGGGCTCCAGCTTCATTTCCCACAAATGGGACCAATACTCATGAACCTGAAAATACCTCCAAGTTACTCTTCGCGACGATCCCTCGTCGCTTGAATCTCCAAGTGAGCTGGGGGCTGCCGAAGCCTTTTGAAAGGGCCCTAGGGGCTGGAGAGATGGCTTAGCGGTTGAGCGCTTGCCTGTGAAGCCTAAGGACCCCGGTTCGAGGCTCGACTCCCCAGGACCCACATTAGCCAGATGCACAAGGGGGCGCACGCGTCTGGAGTTCGTTTGCAGTGGCTGGAGGCACTGGCGCGCCCATTCTCTCTCCCTCTCTATCTGCCTCTTTCTCTCTGTCGCTCTCAAATAAATAAATAAAAATAACAAAAAAAAATTAAAAAAAAAAAAAAAAAAGAAAGGGCCCTAGACCCACAGCAAAATGCTTTCCCAACCAGAGCTCCTTCTCTCCCACAAACAGATCCTGATTTACAGCCACTTAATTGAAAAATTAAGATCAACTGGAAAACAACAGCTAAGTAACATGTAAGCAGTGCGTGAAGCAAGGAAAATTCCTTGGATACAGTCAGAAAGCATGCTCGACCAACTTCCTTCCCTGGGGTTTATTGGTTACTGATTAAAATGATAAACCGCAAGCCAATATGTCCTCCTGCACCAACTCTCTGACATTTGTTCTAGAATTATTTATTTTGGAAGTTTTTTCTCCCATGCACAAGGCTGCGACAGCACTTCCCCTCGTCTGATCGCCCTGCGCTTGGAGAGAGGCGGCTCGTACCCTGACTTTGGTGATGGGGTGTCGGAAGCACTTGTTGTCTCCAGTCTCGCTGAGCGTTATGGCATAGAACTGTCCTTTGTTGAGGTAGGTCATGGGGCCCTCCCCTTGCTTCTGACGAAGAGATTTGGTGGCTTCCAGGGTGTACTGAAATGTGCCGCTGGGAACAGAAAACGAACAGTCAGCTTCGCTTCCCTGGACATTTCGGCTTCCTATACAGTTTTTCACGTCAATAGCATTTTGTATGAATATTAACTAACATTTACTCTTTTTCTTTTTAATCAAAATATAGTATATGGCCAAAGAGATGTGTGGAGAGCAAAGGTCATTGCTAGTATAAGGTGTACAGCATTGCTAATCACGGGCCATAAACCGGTGGCTTAAAGAGAAGAAGGTTCCTGATGCACAGGTTCCTGCTTCAGAACCCCAGGGAGGTTTAAGAATTCCTAGAACTTTCCATTTTCATTCTGCCACTATGCTTCTGTTCAGTTCACAGAGATAGCCAGCGTTCTTCGTATCTCGCCATAAACACTTGAAAATACTTCAAAACGCAAAAAGTCCAAAATTCCAACATTCGCTGCTGACCATCTAGTCCCCTAGCAGAGGTGCTTTGGTCTTACTGAACTCCAGACCTCACACGCACTAGACAAGTGTTCTTACCACTAAATTACATCCTCGGGCCTTTTTTTTTTTCTTTTAATTTTTTTTGAGGCGAGTTGCTCAGGCTGGCCTTGAACTTGTTTCTACCTTACATATCTGAGTACGTGACATTAGAGATGTGTGAAACAAAAACAGGCTTGTTTCTTGCTTTTTAAGCCTACAAGAGAACTTGCAGGAGGGTGGCTCTAAATCAGGGGCTTGCCAATGATAGCTCATGACACAAGGAGCTCACAGCTTGTTGTAAAGTTTTATTGGAACACAGCCACATTCACTGTTTACTATTCAGCTCATTAGAGAAGTTCACACCTCCATGCTCAGAATAGTGTCTCTAACATTTTTAAGATAGGATATAATTTGTAAAACAAGACATTGATTTTCCCTAATTTGGGGGAACTCTATCAGTTGTTTAAAATGAGCATAATAAGTATATGCCACAACCTTTTATTTATTTATTTGACACAGAAAGAGAGAGAGAGAGAGAATGGGCAAGCCAGGACCTCCAGCCACTGCAAACAAACTCCAGATGTGTGTGCCCCCTTGTGCATCTGGCTAATGTGGGTCCTGGGGAATCGAACCTGGGTCCTTTGGCTTTGCAGGCAAATGCCTTAACCGCTAAGCCATCACTCCAGCCTAATGCCACAATCTTTAATGTATAAGTTATTCTTTCAGAAAGACCTCTTTTGCCTCACTTCAGGATGGATAGCTATACCGAACACTGTACTTCATGAATCATCAAACCCTGTCCACTAGGTCTAATCTTTTGTCCCTTCATCCACAGTCTTCAAAAGCCTGGGAACAAAGATGACCCAAACTTTGTCACTTAAAATGTCCTACTTACAGGGCTGGAGCAGGGGCTCAGCAGTTAAGTGTGCTTCCTGTTCAGTCAGGAGGGCCTGAGGGGGCCCCAGCCACCTGTTCCTGTCACACCAGTCGTGCAGGGAAGGTTAAAACACTAAGGGTTGGGGCTGGAGAGATGGCTTGTCAGTTAAGGCGCTTGCCTGCAAAGCCAAAGGATCCCGATTCCATTCTCCAGGACCCACGTTAGCCAGATGCACAAGGGGGTGCATGCATCTGGAGTTCATTTGCAGTGGCTTGGAGGCCCTGGAGCGCCCATTCTCTCTCTCACACTCTCTACCTCTTTCTCTCTCAAATAAATAAATAAATAACACTAAGGGTTAAAAAGCTCCAGGATTAGTGAGAGACTCAAGCTCAAGAAAAAACAGGTATGGGGTGGAACGATTGCTTAGTGGTTAAGGCACTTGCCTGCAAAGCCAAAGGACCCACGTTCAATTCTCCAGTAACCACATAAAGCCAGACACACAAGGTGGCACGTGTGTCTAGAGTTCATTTGCAGTGGTTAGAGGCCCTGGCAGGCTGGTTCTCTTTCTTTCTCTTTCTCTCTCTCTGCACATGTCTTTCTCTCAAATAAATACATAAAGAAAAGAACAAGTGGAAGAGCAATGGAGAGGGACACTCTACATTCTGCTCCAACCACCTCTGGAGAACACATGGGACACCACACATGCATCCCACAGGCAGGCACATACATACACACAAGCAAAATGAATAAATAAATAAGATCCACTTACAGAATTGGGAGATTCCGGTGTTCTATGTTAGATTCTTTTCTGAAGTTTTATTTATATTTTAACTTTTATAATGAGAAAGTATTTTGAGGGGCAAAAATCATATTTCACTTCTGTGACCAAAATATGAGGCTTAAGCTGATTAAAAACAAACAAACAAACTAAGCCAGAGGGGCTGGAGAGATGGCTTGGCAGTTAAGGCACTTGCCTAAAAAGCCTAAGGTGCAATTTTCCAGTACCCATGTAAGCCAGATGCACAGGGTGACACATGCATCTGAAGCTCATTTGCAGTGGCTAAAGGCCCTGCCATGCCCATTCTCTCCCCTTTCTCTCTCATAAATAAATAAATAAATAAAAATTTAAAATTAATACTAATCCAGGGCTGGGGAGATGGGTCAGCAGTTAAAGTCACTTGCTTGCAAAGCCTACCAACCCAGGTTCAACTCCCCTGTACCCATGTAAAGCCAGACACACAAAGTGGTGCATGTGTGTGGAGCTCATTTTCAGAAGCAAGACACCCTGGCAACACCCATTCTATCTCTTTTTTTCTTAAAGTAATAAATAAATATTAAAAAAAAAAAAACTAAGTAGGAGCCAGGCATGGTTGATCATGCCTTTAATCCCAGCACTTGGGAGGCAGAGGCAGGAGGATCTCTGTGAATTTGAGGTCAGCTTGAGAATACATAGTGAATTCAAATCAGCCTGAGCTGCTAAACACAGATCCTACCTCAAAAAAAAAAAAAAAAAAAAAAAAAAAAAAAAAAAAGCCACTAAGCAAATTCCAGAATATATTACTGTCAGGACAAAATCAAATCCATTGCCATTTTGCCCAAAACCATTTTGATACTGTACCATAGAATCTGAAAATTACAGAGACAGCTCAGTGGTTAAAGGCACTTATTACCAAAGCCTGACATCCTGGGTTCAGTTCCCTAGTACCCACATAAAGCCAGATGCACTAAGTGGCACATATGTCTGGAGTTTTGTTTGCCATGGCAGGAAGCCCTGGCACACCCATACTCACTCTCTCAGTTTGCTCCTTTCTCTCTGTCTCTCAAATAAATAATAAATTTGTTTGAAAATCACCTTGCCCTGAAGCTCACATCTTCACTAGATCAAAGGCTGCTTTTAAAGTGTGGATAAAGCTCAAAATATCCAAAAATATCCACATATGGACATAAATGATTTTTAATAGAACTTTAGGGATTTGTGCTCCCCCCCCTTCCCCGACCACCACCAAGCATCATAACATAGGCTAAAAGTAGCCCACCTTCCTCATGTCAAAGTTCAAAAATGTCTAGGCAATGAGCTCCCTCCATTAGGCAAGGGAAGCAGCAGAAGAAAAGACAGGGCATGTGATGGCAGGGCACTGCCCTTTTCACTGGCCTGATAGCTGATTACCCAGTACGCCAAATCTGTGATTCCACATTTTAGAATATGATTTGGTCAAGATTGGAAAGAATCACACCGAAGTTGGATTGCACAGAGCAAAATATTGAAGGCAGAGCCAGGCGTGGTGGCGCACGCCTTTAATCCCAGCACTCAGGAGGCAGAGGTAGGAGGATCGCCGTGAGTTTGAGGCCACCCTAAGTCTACACAGTGAATTCCAGGTTAGCCTGGGCTAAAGCGAGACCCTACTTCAAAAAAAAATTTTTTTTTGAAGGCAGGAAATCAGAGTCCTCTATGAAGGAATATAAAGAGAAAAGATTGAAAAGAATAACTTGGGGTCACTTTTCAAAGGTTACTAGTTAACTACATCATCTTACAACCTACCTTGCTGCCTGGTCATACATGTATTCCTCAGCTCCAACAGAAGTACTCCGGAATTTCTGAAAAGTGTAAGTGGTAGAATTAAAACAAATGGGAGGGAAATAATGCCAAAGTAGAAAGTAATAAAGGAATCCTTTTCACCATCTTCTTAGACAGGAAAACTGGAATTCTGGGTATTATATTTATACTAATAAAACCCATTTCAGTTCTTCACAAAATTCAGATATCAACTCCATCTTGACACTCAACAGGAAGTACATTTGGGTTTTGTGTATTATTCCCATGTTCACGGGTATTCTCAAAATGTCCATAGGTACCTGACACTGCTTCTCCAAACATACATTTGATAGAATATCCTTAATGAACTTTACACACTAGACAAACGTGAACATATTTATATCCCAAATATTAAAATTGTAGCTTTGTTCTTGAGCAGTGTAGTCTTGTGCTAAGAATAGGCTCCAAAGAGACAAAGACTTTAAGAGGAAAGCAGATATTGTTAAATAATGCTGTTTTTCATCAACCACCAGTGTTTTATAAATTCTATCATTCACTCATTCTCTCAATAAACTGTACTAAACATCTGCTTTACATCACACATGGAGCTACATGTGACAGGTACCATAGCAGACATATATCCTCTATTTGTTAAATATTTTATTTATTTATTTATTAGAGAGAGGGGGGGTGGACAGATAGAGAATGGGTGTGCCGGGGCCTCCAGCCACTGCAAATGAACTCTAGATGTATGCACCACTTTGGGCATCTGGCTTTACATGGGCCCTGGGGAATTGAACCCACGTCATTAGGCATTACATACAATCGCCTTAACCAATGAGCCATCTCTCCAGTTCCGTCTTCATGTGTTTTGTCTTATAATAATAGAAGAGCTGAGACTGAGTACTTGTAGAGGGCAACACTGATCTGCCTCACTGTTCTGGAGTCTGTTAAGTCCAAGGTCAAGGAGCTATATCTCATTGTATTTGTCCAAGGCAGGGAGGGAAATGGCAAAGGGCATATACATGTGACAGAGTGACACATTTGCTTTTCAAAAAAATTTTTTTTGTTGTTCATTTTTTATTTCTTTATTTGAGAGTGACAGACAGAGTGAGAAAGGCAGGGAGAGAGAGAGAGAGAGAATGGGCGCGCCAGGCCCTCCGACCACTGCAAACGAACTCCAGATGCATGCACCCCCTTGTGCATCTGGCTGACGTGGGTCCTGGGGAATCGAGCCTCGAACTGGGGTCCTTAGGCTTCACAGGCAAGCGCTTAACCACCAAGCCAGCTCTCCAGCCCACATATGCTTTTATAATAATAATAATGTGCAATAATGAATCCATGGTATGAATAAGAGCCCACTCATGTGATATCAGTCCATTCATGAGGGCTGCCTAACAGCCCACTTCTCAGCGCTATTGCCTTGAGGATTAAGTTTCTAACACCTAAAAATCTGGGGACACGATTAAACCATGGCAGCATCATGCGAAATCCTATATGCTTATCTAGTCCTCCCAGAAGCTCTATGAGGTAGGTCTCATGATTGTCATGTCTGTTTTCTTAGTGAGGAAGCTAAGGCTTTGAGCAGTCATTTAGCAGCACATGGGAGATAAGGACACTTATATCCTTAATGTCCCCTCTGTGCTCTCAGACAAGATTGTGTGGAGCTTGTCGAATGTGTATTCTTTTCAAATGTTATCACAGAGACAGGATTCTCAACCTCAGATAGCTGCAGGGGGAGGTATACAGCATGCTGCTGCCATCTTGCTTCTCTATAGGAAGCTGAAAGCCATTCTTTTCCTCTACTCCCACGGTCTCTTACCGCCCTATGTCAGCTGAAAATTGAAAAGCCAATGACTTTCATCTCAAATGCGGAGGCACTGCCTTTGAATGGTAAAGAAGCCGATTGAAATTAATGAAAGCATAGATTCATGGCACATTCTCGGCCAACAGTTGAAGGAGTGCCCACAATCATATCATCAATCAATGTCCTAAGATCTCACGACAATTAAATGGACACAAAATCATCTTTTCAACAAATAGTACTGGAACAACTAGGTATCAGTATGGGGAGGGGTTTAAAAAAAAAAAAGAGCCTCAATCTTTACTTCACACCTTAAGTAAAATAATCACCTTAAAAGGGACCAGACATCTAGAAGTAAGAGGAAAGCTATTAGTTGTACACACACACACACACACACACACACGAGAGAAAATTGTTGAGACATTGGGTTAAAGAGATGTCTTAATATTCAAAAGCATAAACCATAAAAGACAAAATTGATAAAGTATATTTAATCAGATTATAGAATGATATTCTTTGAAAGATATAATTAAGAAAAAAACAATGGGGGCTGGAGAGATGGCTCAGTGTTTAAAGGTGCTTACTTGCAAACTATTTAGGTACAGGTTCAATTCCCCAGCCACACAAATAAAGCCAGACAGAAAAACTGGCACATGCATCTACCATTTGTTTGCAGTAACAAGAAACTCTGGTATAAATACACACGCACACACACACACACGCACACACGCACGCACGCGCGCACACACACAATTAAAAGAAAACAAGAAGACTATAGATCTGGGCGTGGTGACACACGCCTTTAATCCCAGCACTCGGGAGGCGGGGTTAGGAGGATGATCATGAGTTCCAGGCCACCCTGGGCTAGAGTGAAACCCTACCTTGAAAAACAAAACAAAACAAAAAGACTATAGGAAGTGAAACAGGAATGATAAAGAGTTTATAGTCATACTATATAAATAAGTCTTTAACATAAATCACCCAAATTAAAAACTAAGCAGAGGGTTTAAATAAAGTCTTCACAGAAGAAGTTACAAGGACAGGCAAATAAACCTATGAAATGATAGGCAAATCCCCAGACATCAGACAAATGCAGACTGAAACCAGAATGAGCAACAACACGTAATCACGGAAACAGCTGAAGTTAAAAAGACTGATCATCGGGCTGGGGAGATGGCTCAGCGTAAGAGCACTGGTAACCCCAGTCTATGGAGCAGGGGAGACTGGAGGATCACGGCGCTCACTGACCGAGTGTAGCGCCACATTGAAGCAGGGACCCCTCTCAAGGAAATTCAGTGATAAAAAGAAACCTGATGGATGTAGTGGCGCACGCCTTTAATCCCAGCACTCGGGAGGCAGAGGTAGGAGGATCGCCGTGAGTTCAAGGCCACCCTGAGACTACATACTGAATTCCAGGTCAGCCTGGGCCAGAGTAGGACCCTACTTCGAAAAAAAAGTCTAATGTTCTCTAGCCTCAACACACATTTGCAAAGAATGCACACATCTGCACACACACAAACACACACATGTACATATACCACACATCACACATACCACACATGCACTCTACAAAGACTAGTAACACCAAGTATTGGCAAGGTTGTGGAAAACAGGAATCCTTCTACATTGCTGATGGAAACAAAAATAGTAACACCACTTTGAAGTGTTATATTGTCGTACCTTATAAAGTTACACATTTATCTCACAGTCCAGCAATTCCAGACATTGATGTATTTCCCCACAAGAAATGAAGAATTATGTCCACCTTAAATCATATTCATGAATAATCATTGGGCATTATTTATAAATAATACAAACTTGAAGCAACCAAATATCCATCAAGTAGTGAAAATTTGACCATCCAGGCCAAATAAGCCTGGAGTATAAGCATAAGGAGTGCAATAGTGGCATGTCTGTTATGGGAGAAACCAACCTCTCTCTAATTGAACTGGAGGCCTGCTCCATGGGAGGGAATACATGCATGATACTGAAAATCTATGATGGTGGAGGTCATGAGAGCTAGGAGTATAACATCTGCTGCTGTCTGGCTAAATGTGTATACTATGCTCACCAAAGTGCACCGTAAGCACTTCTCTTAATGTTCATACACATATATTGATGCTAATCTCACTTTTAGGTAGAGAAGCTTCTCTTTTCAGATGGTAGTGACCTTGGGATGACTCAGAAGGCACCATAGTGCTGAGAAGTGACAAAGGAGTGCTCAGCACTGAAACATCTCTATCCCCCTTCCAAGGCTCAGAGTCCATTGCGGAAGAGGTGGTGGAAAGAGCCAAAGGAAGGGTAGGACTCCTTACAATGTGCTCCTCCAGACACAAAATGGCCTGGATATCCATGACCTCATAGTGCCTGACACTACCTACACGAGACCATCATAAGAGGAGGAAAAGATCATGACATCAAAATAAAAGAGAGACTGATTGAGATGGGGAGGGGATATGATGGAGAATGGAATTTCAAAGGGGAAAGTGGGGGGAGGGAGGGTATTACCATGGGATATTTTTTATAATCATGGAAAATGTTAATAAAAATTTAGAAAAATAAATAAATAAATAAATAAAAAAGAAATTAAGTTAAGGGGCTGGAGGGATGGCTTAGTGGTTGAGGCACTTGCCTGAAAAGCCGAAGGACCCAGGTTCGATTCCCCAGGACCCACGTAAGCCAGATGCCCAAGGGGGCGCATGCCTCTAGAGTTCGTTTGCAATGGCTGCAAGCCCTGGCACGCCCATTCTTTCTAAACTCTCTCTCTCTTTCTCTCTGCCTCTTTCCCTCCCTCAAATAAATAAATAAAATTTTAAAATCAAGTTCAATTAAATCAAGGAAGCAGAGGAGGCAGGTGCTCTGAACTCGGGCCTCACCTCGGAGGTTCCGTCCTTGAAGCTCTCGCTGTAGGTGCTGTCCGGGGTGCTGCGCTGGTCGTCCTTCAGGTAGGAGCTGTGCGAGGCTATGGAGGGCAGGTCGTACTGCGTCTGCTCAAAGATCACCACGCGCTGCTCCTCGCCATCACCTCCGCGCGGGTAGTGCACCGGCGGCGCCATGAACACGGGCGTGAAGTCTTCCGCCTTCACCACCGTGATGCCGGACACCGGGATGACGGCCGGGCTCTCGGTGATGGACACGCTGTACGGTTCCCGCTTCGAACTCTCCAGGTGCTCTTGACTTAGGCAGAGGTTTACTGGGACAGTCTTTAGGACCTGCACGCGGTTTTCTCCTCCGCTCAAATTGCTCTGGGCTTCACTGGTGCCAAGACAGTTTCTGTGTGTTTAGACCCAGCCCCGACAACATGATAGAATTAGAATAAATTTCCATTGCATAAAGCTCAATAATAATAATAAAAAAAAAAACCAATGCAGGAGCTTGGAAAGATGGCTCGGCTACAAAGCCTAAGGACCCAGGTTCAATTCCTCGGCACCCACATAAAGGTGGGAAATGCATCTGGGAGTTCGTTTGCAGTTACTAGAGGTCCTGACCACCCATGCTCACTAGCTCTCTCTCTCTCTCTCTCTCTCTCTCTCTCTATATATATATATATATATATATATATATATATATATATACACATATATACATATATGTACATATATATGTAACTTACAAATGGAGGTCATTCTTTTCAGGTGCACATAAAACTTTCAGAAACAATTATTTTTGCTTATTTATTTGTTTAATGACTGCCCAGCTAGGTTAGCCAGTAGAGTATGAGACTGTATATATATGTGTGTGTGTGTGTGTATTTATATATCATATAAATAAATAAGTAAATAAATAAAATTACACCTTAAAAAAATAACCAGTGCAACTCCCCTTTAACTCAATCTGCTCTCACTCTTGTTTGGAGAATCTGCTTTGTTTTACAGTTAGTGGAGAAAACAAGAGAAGCAAGATCCATCAAAACATAAGAGAAGAAGTTAGCTGACTGCCCGCCATGAGACATGTCACCTCTACCACATCTACCAGGGCCTTGGAGAAATGCAGAAGTGATAACAAGAATACTGCTCTTACTGCTAGCCTGACAACCAGCCCCAGGCTGATGGTGACAAATATGGTGATCAATCAAACCTACCAAAAACAGAAATCCAGAGTCTACAGAGACTGCCAACAGGACTGCCATGGCTCAGGGAACATTGCAGAAGAGGGGTGGAAAGATTGTAAGAGCCACAGAGTGGATAGGAATATCCTGAGGCACATCTTCCACTGCTACCCCACAGGGACTGAATAAAGGCTTTCATGGTCCCACAGTGAATACCATAACCCCATGGAGAAGGGCCTCCAGGGTAACAGGATTGGGGCAAGGGGATAAAAGAGAATAGCCTGTAATAATTTATATAAAATAAAAATATTAAAAAAACTAACCAATGCAGACAAGCATTTGTGGGTGCCAAGGCCATTAAGAGAAAGGCTGGTGGTGAACTGCACAATGGATCTTTGAGTCATTAGAACAAAAGCAGTTAATCAGATGTGCCCCTGGTAGCACGCAGGGTGTAGGGTCCCTTTATAAAGCTCTACTGCTGCTCCCCTCCACAAAAGATGGCCCTAAATCTTATCATGCCTGTACATCTAATGTTCAGCTCTTAGAATATACAAGGGCTGGAAGGCTGAGTAAATAAATATCAATCAGAACCAATAAGACACAAGGGAAGGGAGTGTCTCTTACTGAAGAGGAAGAAGGATGGAAGGACTGGTCTAGATTTTAGAGGGGTTTAAAATGCTAAAAATCAAATAGAATGAGTTGATGTTTGGATTCTGACCTATGAAGCACTAGGACTTTAAAGGCAATTAAATGTAGACTGGGGATTAGATCATATTATGGGTTGTTGACTTAGTTGGTTGTGATAATGATTTTGAGCTTATGTAATAAAAATGTCCCATTTTTAGAGGTAGAAATCAGAAGTAGAGATGAATTAATGGGACTTTAACGGGGGACAGGACATGGTAGATACCGAGGAAGAATGACAAAATTGTATCACTACCAGATTAGCATATGGGATGGGTAACTGGCGGTTCATTATACTGTCCTCTGTACTTACCTCTACATGTGGATGGTGTGGTGGTCTGATTCAGGTGTCCCCCCAAAACTTAGCTATTCTGAATGCTAGTCTCCCCAACCGATGGCAGTTAGAAAGTAAAGCCTCCTGGAGGCAGTGTGTTGTTGGGGCCCAGCTTATGGGTGTTAAGCCAGCTCCCCCTTGCCAGTGTTTGGCACATTCTCCTGTTGCTATTGTCCACCTGATGTTGGCCAGGGGGTGATGTCCACCCTCTACTCATGTCATCATTTTCCCTGTCATCATGGAGCTTCCCCCTCGAGCCTGTAAGCCAAAATAAACCTCTTTTTCCCACAAGCTGCTCTTGGTTGGGTGATTTCTACCAGCAATGCAGACCTGACTGCAAAAGATGGGAAAGAGAGAGAGAAAGACAAAGAGGAAAGAGAAAAACAGAGAAAGAGAAAAGAGAGAAGGAAGGAATGAGAGAAGGAATCTGAGAGTGTGGTGGCTCATGCATGTAATCTCAGCAACTGGAAGGTTGAAGGAGGAAGATTAGCTGGGGTTTGGGGCCAATCTAGGGTTACAGAGTGAGTTCCAGGCCAGCCTGGACTTTGGAGTGATAGGAGGAGGGGAGAGAGGAAGAAGGTGGAGTATAAACACTGGGAATTTGAAGGGGTGGTGGGAAGAATATGTTTCACCATTCTGTGGGCTAAAGTCTTTTCAGGAAACAAAGTAAGAATTTATGCTTTTATCAGTTGGGAAATAAGAGTTTGAGGATATCAGCATTGAATTACTTTGGGGATTAAGAAAGCGTTTAAGTGGGTTTGTGTACAATGAGATCTCTGGCCTCTTGGCTGGTACAGAAAGAAAGGAGAAGATTTAGAAAATCTAGTTTTGGCAGACTTGAATGAAATGCTTTCATTTAGACTAAAGAATTCTGGAGAAGAGCAGAAGCAAAGAGGAATGCATTAATGGAAGATTACTGTCAACAGAAAAAAAAAAAAAACAATTTGACAGCACATTCCCTCTGCTCAGCCTAATCATGGGGAAGGGGAATATTTCTCACTTTTTATGAATTATCCTGAATAACATTAAGAAAAATACATGTTTTTAATGGATTCCCCCCCCTTTTTTTTTTTCCAAGGTAGAATCTCACTCTAGCCCACACTGACCTGGAATTTATTATGTAGTCTCAGGGTGGCCTCGAACTGATGGTGATCCTCCTACCCTCCCACCTCTGCCTCCCAAGTGCTGGGATTAAAGGTGTGCACCACCATGCCTGGCCCCTTGTTTGGGGTTTTTGTTGGTTTGTTTTTTTTTAAGTCTAGCTTTCTGGTGCTGATTGACATTTTTTCGTGGAGAGAAATATTTGAATAAAATTGACTTTTCCAAGGTAAGCCTGGTGGCACATGCACTCAGATCCAATACTCAGAGGCTGAGGTAGAAGAAATTCCATCAATTCAATGCCAGCCGGGACTAGAGTGAGTTTCAGGTCAGCCTCACAAGAACAACACCCTGATTCCAAAAATTGGTTTTCCAAGAATTGAGTTCTACCAACTTCTCTCTGTAAAAGGAGAGGTCCAATCATCCCTGAGCTTACCTATCAATCAAGACTCGGTGGTTTGAGCTTTGATTTCTCCGTCTAAACTTCAAAGTGAAGCTTGAGAAAGAATAGCTCCACATAATCAAAGCTAACAGAAAGAGAGAAAAAAAAAATCCCAGATCTGCTGAAAAGTAATACTCTAAGGAAGAAAACTGCAAGTCTACAAACAAGGCAGGCTTGAGAAATAATCTATTTTCATCATTAAGTCCATTTACATCAGCACATCCTAAACCCCATTATTTAGAATATTGCATGGAATGTTATAGATGTTTCTTTTTTTTTAAGCCCATTATAAAATCAGTGTTAAAAAAACAAACAGGAAAAAAAGAGTTGCCATAACTAGACCCCCTTGAGAGACTCCAAACATGCTGAGCACAGGAAGAGCCCCAGGCATTCCTTCCCCTGTTTAACTGTAACCCGGGACTTCCCCTAGCTCATTGCACCCCAGAATCTTTTGGAAAGGAAAAATTATTAAACTTGTGGATAATGTCCTACAGATTAGGTATAGATTAGTTCATCTACAAAGTAATTATGCACTTTCCACCCTGGACTTTAATAGGCACATTGTTATTAGCTTTGTCAAAATACAAAAACTTCATAGTCTAACAAGGCTAGATTTCTTAGTTCTTTTCTTTATGCAAAACATATGAATCTTCAACAAAGAACCAAAGCCAAAATATCTTGTGGTGTTCTCATCAAATAAATTAGCAGAACTATAGAGTTGTATAAACTTAAATTGTTGGCCAGGCGTGGTGGCATATGCCTTTAATCCCAGAACTTGGGAGGCAGAGGTAGCAGGATGGCTGTGTGTTCGAGACCATCCTGAGGCCACACAGTGAATTCCAGGTCAGCCTGAGCTAAAGCAAGACCCTATCTCAGAAAGCCAAAAAAAAAAAAAAAAAATTATTACAGTAATCACAAAATAATAGATTTAGGCATCACACTATACAGTGAACTGTATTCCTCCATAATAATATAATCGTACCAGCTTTAGTTCCTGATGCCTGAGAATTTCAAGATAGTCCCTCCCCCCACAAAAGGTTATCAGAACAAAGGAAGAATTGTTGTGAAATACTGGCTTCCCTGCAATAGAAGTTTAAATCGAACCAAATATTATAAGGAAAAATCCTATGCAAAGAATAGTGCATACGTTATCATTTCATTTAGATTCTGTAACTTTTCCAAGTAGCAACTTCTGTATACAACTGTAATAATACCATGTTAGCACACAGCACTTTAATTCATGAATACACTGAAGATCAAAATGATATCCTTCCAAATTACATTCAATGAGAAGTGTTCTAAGTCATAATTAGTCTGTACAGGTGGCTCAGTCTACACCTCACTGCCAGTTTTTTTTTTTTTTAAGTACTTCATGAATATCACCAAAAGAACTATTAAAGGGCTGAGCATATAGCTTAGTGGTAGAGCACTTGACTAGCATGCCTAAGGCTCTGGGTTCAAGCCCCAGTATTGAAACAAACATTAAAATACAATGGGGCCGGGCGTGGTGGCGCACGCCTTTAATCCCAGCACTCGGGAGGCAGAGGTAGGAAGATCGCCGGGAGTTCGAGGCCAGCCTGAGACTACATAGTGAATTCCAGGTCAGCCTGAGCTAGAGTGAGACCCTACCTCGAAAAATGAAAAAAAAAAAAAAAGTGTAAAATACAATGGGGGGTGTGTGCTGAATAGGTGGCTTAGCAGTTAAGGTGCTTGCCTGCAAAGCCTAAGGACACAGGTTTGATTCTCCAGATCCCACGTAAACCAGATGCACATGGTGGCGCATGCATCTGGAGTTCGTCTGCAGTGGCTAGAGGCCCTGATGCACCCATTCTCTCTCTCTTTCTCTGATAAATTTAAAAAAATTAAAAATGTAAAAACTAAATAAAACTACGAGGAGTGTCATTTTGGAATGTTGCTGTGAAATCTGCTTTAACAACAATATGGCCTTTCTTGCCTGTGTTATCATGCCAACAAAGCTGCCCAGATCCCACTGTGAGAGCTGTGCTAGGCTTAGCTGTGAACACAAGCATTGGCTCAATAAAAACATGGAGGAACCCCTGCTCCCTCTCTCTGTTCCTGCCACTGAGGTCCCAGGATCCTGAAGCACTTCAGGAAATCCCTAGCTGACAGTGAATCACACTTAAGACATCTGTAATCTTCTGCTAGGGGTGTGCCTAGAAGGGAGTGCACAGTTTATGGGTGCTAGTGAGTGGAGTGGCCCCACACTGCTAGAAAGAGATGGTCATATGTCACAGGCCATTCTTATCAAGGCCAAGTCAGATGACAACACAGGAGCTGGAGAGATTGCTTAGGGGTTACGGCACTTGCTGTGAAGCCTAAGAAGCCATGTTCAAATCTCCAAGTCCCACGTAAGCCAGATGCACAGTGAGCCAAGCACACAATGTTGCACATGCGCACATGGGACGGAAGGCCCTGGAGCACCCATTCTCTCCTCTCTCTCTCTTTCAAGTAAATAACTTTAAAAAAAGACATGTGCTAGCAAGGGGGATGGTTCTCCTGGCTTTATAAAGAACCTCCAACAGGAAAGGGGTGGGGGGAAGAAAACATGGCTCCCATCCATCACACTGCAGAGGAAGAGATTTACTTGACAGATGATTTGGGGAGAAGTGGCTGAGCAAGATGGTTCAGCACCTCCTGGTCCTCTTTTGTTTTTATTCAGGCCCAAAACAGGGAGCTGTCCCAGTCACCCCTGTATGCCACCAGCCCCATGAAGTCCAGCGCGGACAGGACAGATGGTGTGATCCAAATGACAAATCAAAGGTTCCAAGCTCCAAAGTTCAAGTCACCTTCTCCGACTGGCTTTGTCAGAAATAAAGCTGCGATTTTTGGTTTGTTTGTTTTAATCTCAACTCTTATTTTCCTTATCACCAAGATCTTAATTCAGCAGGGCAGGGTGATGCAACCACGTGCTATCATCTTTCCTGAATGCTGTCAGATGCTCACAGCTCTCTACCAGCAGTCTCCTTGGGCTGAGAACCAGCCCCACGTGCCGCAAATCCCTTCAAGCATCTCATGCCCTCAGGAGCCAGAGTGCTGGGAAAGAAGGACCACGGGATTGCTCAGAAAACTGCTTCCCAGCCCTGGGAGCTCTTGCCAGCAAATCACCTCCAAGTCCTTAGTTCTAACCTCCTTGTCAGCTCTTCCTCTCGGGGATCTTGCTCACGACCCTGTGGATGTACAGCCAAAAATAGGCAGTTGACTCTCCCTATTGAGAGGTCCAGCCTTGGTCAGGACCCCAAAAAGCTCCATCTCCTCTCAAAAATAAACATAGTGTGATTTTTTTTTATATAATAACATAGGAAAGGAGTTATTTGGGAGCGGACACACTCTTTTACATGTATCATACCTCTTATCCTGGTCTTCTTGGCTGTCACCTCCTTTGCTCACAGACAGTAGCCTCTTGTCTCGAGGGACCTGGAAACAGTCAGTCATCAGTCAGACATACACACGGGCAACCGATCACGTACAGCGTTAGACACCAGCATAAGCAGAGGAACTCAAAGGATTGTTCTCTATGAAAAAGTAACGAAGCCAGGGGTGGTGGCGCATGCGCTCCCAGCACTCAGGAGGCTGAGGTGCGAGGATCACTGTGAATCTGAGGCCACCCTGAGACTACATAGCGAATTCCTGGTCAGCCTGGGCTAGAGTGAGACCCTACCTCAAAAACTAAAACAAAGTAAATTAAAAAAAAAAAAAAAAAAAAAAAAAAACAGAAGAAAAGAAAGAAAGAAGGGGAAAAAAAGGTAATGAGTTTGATATTGTCAAGAGATGATTCAAAGTGAGTAGCCTGAGTGACAGTGACAGTGATAGTGGAGTCACAAACTCAAAGGTTTTTAGTAAAATTAAACAAGCTAAATTTGCAAGTGCTTTAAGAGTGTTTGGTGCTTTATAAGTATTTTTTTTTGTTTACTTTTATTTATTTATTTGAGAGTGACAGACAGAGAGACAGAAAGAGGCAGATAGAGAGAGAGAGAGAGAATGGGCACGCCAGGGCCTCCAGCCACTGCAAACAAACTCCAGACGCGTGCGCCCCCTTGTGCATCTGGCTAATGTGGATCCTGGGGAATCGAGCCTCGAACCGGGGTCCTTAGGCTTCACAGGCAAGCGCTTAACCACTAAGCCATCTCTCCAGCCCTTTATAAGTATTTTAAATAAAACAAAATTGTAAGGCCTTCATTGGTATGTCAATTTTGAAGGTTTAAAGTGTTTTGGGCATGGCTAAGTACCAGGCAGAAATGAGATGGCTATGGGGAGGTCATGGAAGAGCCCTAGAAGAGAAATGCTACTGTTGATTTTGCTAAGCAGACATGTTGTCAAACTGCCTTCTAAATGTTCATGTTTGGGGCTGGAGAGATGGCTTAGTGGTTAAGTGCTTGCTTGTGAAGCCTAAGGACCCCGGTTTGAGGCTCAATTCCTCAGGACCCATGTAAGCCAGATGCACAAGGTGGTTCATGCATCTGGAGTTCATTTGCAGTGGCTGGAGGCCTTGGCATGCCCATTCTCTCTCTCTCTGTCCCACCCCCCCCCTTTCTCTTTCTGTCGGTCTGTCCTTCTCAGATAAAGAAATAAAAATAAACAAAAAAAATTTAAACGTTCATGTTTATACCCACAGATTAGTGCTCTTAGCCTTGGTGAGAAAAGCTCTCTTTTTCCTCAGTGGACCATGGTTAATACAACAACATAATCCAAGTGCCAAAAATAAGTGACTATTGAGTGTTCAGTTCTACAGGATGTCTAATTCAAAAGATTCAAGATTCAGGGAACATCATGCATAGGGGACAGAGAAATGTTAACATGAGGAGGACTTTGGAACTCTGGCATCTGGACACCACATGACATGACCATCAACATTCATAAACTCTATTACAAGAGCTACACAAGATAGGGCATATCTATATTCTGTCAGGGACAAAAGAGGGGCTCACGAGGTCACACTCCTCACTGAGGAGCTAATGGCAGCTGAGATAGGGGGTCATTCTTTTCAGTGGAGAAGCCACTGTAAAGTGGTGGGAAGACCAAAAGGTTCAGCAGGAGTGGCAGGGGCCTAAGAGAGGGAATTGCAGGGCACCGGGTAGGGGGGCGGTATGTCTGCTCAAAATATAGTATATACATGTATGAACTTGTCAAAAAATAAATGGGAAGACAGAAATGAGTTGGAAAAAACATAGTTTCTGTCGTGTAGCTAAAGGTAACAAAATGTGCTGCTTCCATAAAATGGATTATTGAAGCTTTAAAAGGAATGATAAAAATTAAAAAAAAAAAAAAAGAAAAGGCAAGGGCTGGAGAACTGATTCAGAGGTTAGAGGTGTTTCCTTGCAAATCCTGATGAACCCCATTCAATTCCCTGACACCCATAAATAGCCAATGTACAAAGTGGCACATGCATCTGGAGTTCATTTACAGCGGCACGAAGCCCTGGTATACTCATATACTCTCTCTCCATATCCTCTCTCAAATAAACAAATACAAATAATTTTTAAAAAGGAATGAATTGCCGGGCATGGTGGCACACACCTTTAATCCCAGCACTCGGGAGGCAGAGGTAAGAAGATTGCCATGAGTTCAAGGCCACCCTGAGACTACATGGTGAATTCCAGGCCAGCCTGGGCTAGAGTGAGACCCTACCTCGAAAACAAAAAAAAAAAAAAAAAAAAACTAAAAAGGAATGAAATGCTGACAGCCATAATTTAGATGCAAGCTGAAGACATATTCTAAATTACTCAAGCAGACACAAAAGGACAACTATTATATCACTCCGTCTACACGAAGGACCCAGAATAATCAAATTCAAAGACACGGCAGGTGGACTAGAAATTATCAGGGGCTGCAGGTAGAAAGGACGGGCCCAGTGTCAACTGGGTAGAGTTTCAGTCTGGGAGGATGAGAAAGTTCTGGAGATGAATGGGGTGATGTTTACACAACAATGTTAATGTATCTTGGACTACTGAATTTTAAAATGGTTCAAATGGTAAATTTCAGGTTATGTATATTTTACCACATTGTACAAATTTTTTAAGGTAGTAAGGAGAAAGTGGAATACTGGAGAAGACTGTTTCCCCATCTTGTCTGCTGCTGTGTCCTGTCATTTATCACACAGCCAGGATGCACTGCTTTCCTAAAGCATTAATATGACAGCATGAAAGAAATTCAGTACCCAGTAATGTGAGGTCCAACAGCCGTGCATGGGCAACTCTGGAGGCCCAGACGACAACGCTCCCAGAGTTGCTGAGCTATGGGTAGGACTCCATCAGGTGAACGGAGAAAGCTTTGTAGCCATGGGAACTGCTTGTGACAGGAGAAAGTCAGGGTTGGTGCAAGACGTGAAGGTTTAAGACCCAGCTTTGGAGATGAGCGAAAGGCACAGAGAAGCCTTGCACTGAGGACGTCATTTTACCTCCTCATGGTCCTTTCCACGGCCACGTTCTCCTTGACTGTCAAGCATTCCTCACCCTCTCCCCTTGCCAACCATGACACAAAGTCCCCTACGTCTCTGACACCCCCCCCCCCAAGGCTACTTTATTACAATACCAGCTCAGCAGAACAGATCGGAACCAAATTTCCAAGGAAGCATCGTTTCATTGAAGTTGGACCCAGTAAGGAGATACCACCAGCTCTCTCACGGTGGGTGGTGGGGTGGGGGTGGAGGAAGATTAAATGCAATGCTATAGCTTGAATGTGTCTCCCCAACACATATGTTGGAAACTTCATCTCCAACTTCATGCTGATGGCACTTGAAGGTGGAAACCTTGGGAGGTTATCAGGTCTTAGGTTAGATCATGAGCCTGGGCCCCGGTGACAGCGTTAGTTTATAAGAAGGGAAAGAGGGCTGGAGAGATGGCTTAGCGGTTAAGCGCTTACCTGTGAAGCCTAAGGACCCCGGTTCGAGGCTTGATTCTCCAGGTCCCACATTAGCCACATGCACAAGGGGGCGCACACGTCTGGAGTTCATTTGCAGTGGCTGAAGGCCCTGGCGCACCCATTCTCTCTCTCTCTCTCTCTCTGCCTCTTTCCCTCTCTCTCTCACTCTCAAATAAATAAATAAAAATGAACAAAAAACAATTAAAAAAAAAAAGAAGGGGAAGAGATACAGGGGCCAGCGCACTTGCTCTGCCTTCCAATCTATGATATACTCGTCCATGTTACTATACAGTAAGAAAGCCTCACCAGATGCTGGTGCTATGCTCTTGAACTTCCCAGCCCCCAGAATCATGAGCTAAATAAACCTCCATGCTTTATAAATGATCAAACGAGTGACATTCAGAAACATACAACCAACAATGGACTAAGACATAAGTCAAGGGCCGGGGAGACTGCTCAGTGGATAAGTATGTGAGTTTGATCCCCAGACCCCAAGTAAAAGCTAGAAGCTATGGCAGGCTTCCATAATCTCAGAGCGTCTATAACAAGAAGGGAAGCTGAGACGGGAGAATTTTCCAGAAGCTTGAAAATAGAGTGATGAACAACAAGAGACCCTGCCTCAAAGCGTGAAAGGCAAGGATCTTAATAGAAAGTTGTCCTCTGACCTACACATGTGCACTGTAGACTGACACACACACACACGCACGCACACGCACACACACACAAATTTGCCCCTCCCCCCGCAGAGGTGCAGTCTCACTCTAGCCCAGGTTGACCTGGCACTCAATTCTATAGCCCCAGGCTGGCCTTGAACTCACAGTGCTCTTCCTACCCTTGCCTCCCAAGTGCTAGGATTAAAGTGCACCACCATGCCCGGTTTCCCTGACTTTTGAACATGACCGAAAAATGCAACAGATTTAATTAGCTTAGTATTTGAAAGGTGGTTTGACACATTTTTTAAATTTATTTATTTGTTGAACATCTTGGTTGTCATTTTTTATTTAATGTTTTTATTTTTTTGTTTGTTTGTTTGTTTTTGGTTTTTCCAAGTAGGGTTTCACTCTAGCCCAGGCTGACTTGGAATTCACTATGTATTCTCAGGGTGGCCTTGAACTCACAGCAATGCTCCTACCTCTGCCTCCCGAGTGCTGAGATTAAAGGCGTGCGCCACCACGGCCAGCCAAATGTTTTATTTTTATGGAGAAGGAATTAGCACGGTCTCTTTCACTGATGGATAGATGGCCTTGGAATAATCCAGTCTAAGAAGATTTCTTAGTCCAACTTAACGAAGCCCTTTGCCTATTGTCGGAAGGCTGTCGGCCCATGTATTTCCTGTCAGACCTGGTAGTTGGAGCAGATGTGGCAAGAGGAAGATCCTTGGGGGAGTTTCTGTGTGTGATTCAAGGAGAGCACTGGTGACCTACCCTGCCTTCAGAAGTCCAATGAGGGAAAAGGGTCAAGAGGCAGAAGTAGGAGAACTGTGAGTTCAAGGCCAGGCTGGAACTACAGAGTGAGTTCCAGGTCAGCCTGGGCTACAGTGAAACCCTATGGAAAGTAAGAAAGAAAGGAAGAAAGAAAGAAAGAAAGAAAGAAAGAAAGAAAGAAAGAAAGAAAGAAAGAAAAGCCACAATTGACTGTGGAGCAACGACTGGTTGGTAAGTAGTTTATACTGGATAGAAAGCTACACTAGGATTTTGGGGCCCCTAAATTATTACAGATTCTATAAATTTACCATTAAATTAGTAAACAACATAATAAATTTCAAGTGCCTATTTTAAAATTTTGAACCATTTGCAAATAGGCTCAAATCGAGCATTTTTAATAAGACAGTTATTAGGAAGCATAGATTGCTGTGTATCTAGATCATTAAATAAAACCCACTTGGTTGTCTGAGCTATAAAATGTAAAAACCAATTAATCCTGTGGATAGCTAAAAATATAGGTATGGGCTGGGAAGAGGGCTTAGCAGTTAAAGGCACTTGCTTACAAAGCCTGCAGGCCTGGGTTAAATTCCCTAGTACCACATAAAGCGAGATGTGTAAAGTGGTGCCATGCATACGGAGTTTATTTGCAGTGGCAGGAGGCCCTGGTGTGCCTGTATTCTCTTTCTCTTTCTCTCCCCCCACCCACCCATTCTCACAAGTAAATAAAAAATATTTTTCAAAACAAAAATGAAAATGTAGGTATAGTAGTTTGAATGTATGGGCCCATAGACTCCCGTGTTTTGGATCAAGAATCAAGCTTGTAACTTGTATCTCCAGCAGCCTGGTGCAGATTTTGGAGTCCAGCCCTTATGGTCTGCGGAGAGCAGTCTGAGCTCTGGCAGTGTTGAGGCATTGGCTGCTGGTGATGTCTCTCCACTTGGATCTGTGGAAGTGAGCCAGCTTTCCCCAGCAGCGATGGTGTTCGCCTGGAAATTGTAACTCCTTTCCTTCCACAAGATGCTTCTGGACCAATGTTTGTCCGGCAATGTGAAGCTAATTGCAACAGGAGGGAATCTTCGAAATTCATAGAGGGTTCCACAAAGCTTTGCTTCTGTCAGTTCTCTGAGAACTTCCTATGTCCCACAAACTGTTCTCTCCGGAGAGAACCCGCTGAGGGCCTTTCAGAGGTGACATACCCCAAAGGTGAGGGAAAATGGTGTCCTTGACAGAAAGCATCAACTCACATGTATAAAGCGTATACAAAATTGAGGTTGGAAAGCTGGGCCGTGGTGGCATACGCCTTTAATCCCAGCACTTAGGAGGCAGAGGTAGGAGGATCACCATGAGTTCGAGGCCACCCTGAGATTACATAGTAAATTCTAGGTCAGCCTGAGCTAGAGTGAAACCCTACCTCGAAAAAAAAAAATTGAGGCTGGAGATATGGTTGAGTAATTACGAACACTTCCTACACAAGCATGACACCCTAAGGAGGCCCGAGATGGTAGAGATTTATTCCCCAGAACCCACATAAATAACTGAGCATGATTACACACGTCTATAACCCCAGTACTGTGGGGAACACAGACTATTGAATCTCTGGAGCTGGCACAAAAAAGCAAAGTTCTAGAATCAGTGAAGAGACTCCGTCTCAATGAAACAAACAGATGAGTGATGAACGGGGAAACCTGATGTTCTCCTCTGGCCCCTGTATGTGTGCACAGGGCCCACATCTGCACACACATGTACATACACCACACACATCACACCTACTACACACATGCACATGAAAAAGGTCTGCAACATGAGACTTTGACAAGTGTTAGACCAAGTTAACTTCCCAAATTTAACTTTAAATGAAAAACAAATCACTGTTTTGTTAACATGTCACTTTACTACAGGAAGAATATGGGTGCTTCGTTAAGTTCTTTGGTCTCATACTATAGGCAAATGTCTGTCTTCATGGGACATTTTTCCTTATTATAGTTATAACCAAAACATATGTAAGCTATGAATATAAAGTACTAAAAAATGTCTCCACGTGATCATTTAAACAAAGTTTTAGAAAATCAGGCTAATTCTTTCCTGAGGCAGTAAAATGTCCCAAGCAAAAAGGCAACAAATCTCATGGAATTGAAAGGAGACATGTAACTCTACAAGATCTTAGAAAAATAAGCATTCAACAGAAAAAAATCGTAGCCTTGGGTACAATTTGAATGTTGTATAAACTTCCTAGCTTGCATCTCCAAATATTTATACAACTATTACAAATAATATTTATTTTTTAAATTTTATTTATTTATTTATTTACAAGCAGAGAGAGAGAGAGAGAGAGAGAGGGGTAGAAGAGAGACAGACAGAGAACAGGCACACCAGGGCCTCTAGCCACTGCAAATGAACTCCAGATGCATGTGCCCCTTGTGCATCTGGCTTACATGAGTCCTGGGGAATCGAACCTGAGTCCTTTGGCTTTGCAGGCAGATGCCTTAACCACTAAGTCATTTCTCCAGCTGCAAATAATATTTAAATGTTAGAAAATGTACAAGAGAAAATGAGGAGGTGACTCACTGGTTAAAGGCACTTGCTTGCAAAGCCTACCAGACCCAGATTCAATTCTCCAGTACTCACATAAAGGCAGACTCATAAAGCGGCATAAGTGTCTAGATTTCATTTGCAGCAGAAAGACGCTCTGGTGCACCTATAAATTCTTATTCTCAAGCTCTTTCCCTTTCCCTCATAAATCATTTTGAAAAGGTTTTTATTTATTTGCAAACAGAGAGAGCTAGAAAAAAGAGAGACAGAATGAACATGCCAGGGCCTCCAGCCACTGCAAATGAACTCCAGACGCATATGTCACCTTGTGCATCTGCTTTTACATGGGTACTGGGGAATCAAACCTGGGTTGGTAGACTTTGCAGGCAAGTGCCTTAACCTCTGAGCTATCTCTCCAGCCCAATTTATTAAAAAAAAAAAAAAGGAAAATATGTGCCAGAGGAGATAATGCATCTAGTCAGCACATTCCTAAAGCTTAGTTATCCTCTGAACCTATGAGAAATAAATGTATTGCTTTGTAAATTAATGGCTAAATGCTTTCATTTTAGGGCTGGCTTTTCTTCCCCCACTAATACAGAACAAAATTGCCATCAAATACAGATATCTGAAATTAAGCCCCTTTCACAACAGAAGAAAATCTATTTTTAAGCAATAAGAAGCTAGGCATCGAAGCTCATGCCTTTAACCCCAGAACTCAGGTGGCAGAGGTAAGAGTATTACCATGAGTTCGAGGGCACCCTAAGACTACATGGTGCATTCCATGTCACCCTGAGCTAGATCAAGACATTACCTTGAAAAACCAAAACTGAAAAAAAAAAAGAATGTTTTTCTTCTGAATACCAATTTATTTCTTTAAAGCCTTATTAAAACTATTAATATTGATTTGATGTTATAAAAGCTAGAGAGGGCTGGGCTGAAGAGATGGTGTAAGTGGTTAAGGCACTTGCCTGAGAAGCCTAAGGACCTATGTTCCACTCTCCAGATCCCACATAAGCCAGACACACAAGGTGACCCAAACACACAAGGTCGCACATGTCCACAAAGTGGCGCACGTACCTGGAGTTTGATTGCACTCGTGGGAGGCCCTGCATGCCAATTCTCTCTCTCTCTCTCTCTTGTAAAAAAAATACAAAGGGGGTAGGGGGGGCTTGGTGGCTCACACCTTTAATCCCAGCACTACAGAGGCAGAGGTAGGTGGATCATTGTGAGTTTGAGGCCACCCTGAGACTACATAGTGAATTCCAGGTCAGCCTGGGCTAGAGAGAGAGATCTGACCTTGAAAAGCTAAAAAAAAAAAAGAAAGAAAGAAAGAAAGAAAGAAAAAAAAAGAAAGAAAGAAAAAGAAAAAAGTTAGAGAAAAATGAATGAGTAGCTAAAGCAAGACACTTGCATGATATTGTTTTTAAAAATTGATTGGGCTGGGGGGCTGGGGAGATGGCTTAGCACTTAAGATGCTTGTCTGCAAAGCCAAAGGATCTTGGTTCAATTCCCCAGTACCCACGTAAGCCAGATGCACAAGGTGGCCCATGTATCTGGAGTTTGTTTGCAGTGGCTGGAAGCCCTGGCGCACCCATTCTCTCTCCTTTCTCTCTCTCTTTCCCTCCCTCCCTCTCTCTGCCTCTTTCCCTCTCTCAAATAAATAAATAAAATAGAATATTTAAAAAAATTGATTGGGCTAGCAGAGGCCAGTAAGTTAAAAAAGGAGATAGAAAGGGAAGAGAAAGAAAGGGAGGAGGGCTTTTATTAGGTTGGTATTGTATATATGTAAGTAGAAAGATTGAGATGGGGAGGGGATATGATGGAGAATGGAATTTCAAAGGGGAAAGGGGGGAGGGTAATACCATGGGATTTTTTTTGTTATCATGGAAAATATTAATAAAAATGGAGAAAAAAAAAAAAAGAAAAACAAAAAAAATATATAAATAAATAAAAAAAATAAAAAAATAAAAAATTGATTGGGCTGGAGAGATTGTTCAGTTTGTTCAGTTTGTTAAGGTGCTTTCCTAAAAAGCCGAACGACCCAGGTTTGATTCCCCAGTACCCATATAAAGGCAAATGTACAAAGTGGCACATGCATCTGTAGTTTGTTTATAGTGGCTGGAGGCCCTGGCATGCCCATTCTCCCTGTCTCTCATCTCTTCCTCTCTCTGCTTGTAAATAAGTGATTAAAAATATTTTTTTTAAGAGCTGGGCATGGTGGCGCACGCCTTTAATCCCAGCACTCGGGAGGCAGAGGTAGGAGGATCACCATGAGTTTGAGGCCACCCTGAGACTACATAGTGAATTTCAGGTCAGCCTGGGCTAGAGTGAAACCCGACCTAGAAAAACCAAAAAAAAAAAAAAAAAGAAAAAAGAATATATATATATATATATACTTTCTCTCTCTCTCTCTCTCTCTCTCTCGTTGCAAATAAATAAAATATTTTAAAAAGTATTGGGTTTTGAGTTTCTAAGCATGAGACAAAAAACAAACAAGCAGAGAAAAATTTTTCCTGATCCTCAAGAAATAATGTAGCACATGAAGCGGTCCAAAGTAACGAGTTCTATGCTGCCGCACCTCAGTAAATTTAACGTGCTTCCACTCCAAGACGTTCACACGTTAACCTTGTGTTTCTCAGACGAGCTCCTCAGTCAGAAACTATGGAGAATATAAAACAACCACATGCAGAAAAGGAGAACGAACAACCTCCCACAAGATACTTAGGGATGCAGGCTTACTTTTTGCAGCTTAGGCCTAACGGATCCTTTTACCTGCAGACCACATCTCCGTCCTCCTTCTACCTCAGGCGCCATGCTGGTGATTTTACACCTTCCTGAAAGGGGCATCAACGTTCGCCGACTCATCCTCATTAGCTAAAGGGGGACAGCCGGTGTGGAGCCATAAGTGTACCAGTAAAATGTCTCCGGCACTTCCTACCAATAACTAAAGGATTTATTTGAATTAATAGCATCCTCATTTAAAATATCTGATAGGAGGCTGAGAATAGCTGTGAAGCCTAAGGACCCAGGATCGATTCCCCAGTGCCCACATAAGCCATATGCCCAAGGTAACACATATATCTGAAATTCGTTTGCAGTGGCTAGAGGCCCTGGCATGCCTGTTCTCTCTTACTCTATCTGCCTCTCTCTCTGTGTCTCTCTCTCTCTTTCTCTCTCAAATAAATAAGTTTTAAAGAAGTATATTATGGGAGGTGGCTTAGTGGTTAAGGCCTTCGCCTACAAAGCCAAAGGACCTAGGTCCGATTACCCAGGACCCACATAAGTCAGATGCACAAGGTGGCACATGCATCGGGAGTTCATTTGCAGTGGCTGGAGGCCCTGGTGTACCCATTCTCTCTCTCTCTCTCTCTCTCTCTCTCTGCTTCTCTCTCTCTCTCTAAATAAATAAATAAAAATATTTTTAAAAAGAAGAATAAATAATTTTTTGAAAAAAGAAGTATATTATAAAATACCTGATAGGCATACTTATCTGCCCCTCATGCCTTGCTCTTGGATGAGGCAATAGGAAGCAGAGACAAAACCACATAAAAGAAAATTGCTCTTCCTGGTGGTCTTGTCCAAAGCTGATTCCCCACAATGGAAAGAGAAGGGACATTAGGATTCAGTTCTCCTCCCAAAATAGGAGTTCACTGTGCCCAACTGACAACAAAGCATTTACACTTCATGCCAAGTCCCAGCCCAATCTAAAGGTGTTCCCAATCACAGCAGTTAATAAATGTCATTGGGTAAATACTCACTGATTTTTACACTTCAACAATTCTAAGAGGGCAGGTCATATCCGCTAAAGTTCTTTATCCTTGAAACCTATTATTGTTTCTTGACTGATTTCCTGAAATCTTCCTATTTTGTAACTACTGTACAGCAGACCTTTTTTTTTTTCTTCTGAATGTGACATTCATTTTCCTCTAAAAGTATTTTCAAAATAAAAGTTTAGTAGTACCCACTAAAACAAACGAAGGCAGTAAGGGTTATAGCTGCTGCAAGTCTTCCGCTAAAGCACTTACTGGCATATCCCTTTAAAACTGAAGAGTCTAGGGCTGGAGAGATGGCTTAGTGGTTAAGCGCTTGCCTGTGAAGCCTAAGGAGCCCGGTTCAAGGCTCGATTCCCCAGGACCCACGTTAGCCAGATGCACAAGGGGGCACACGCATGCATCTGGAGTTCGTTTGCAGTGGCTGGAGGCCCTGGTATGCCCATTCTCTCTCTCTCTCTCTCGCTCTCAAATAAATAAATAAAAATAAACAAAAAAAACTGAAGAGTCTAGACTACCCAAGTGTTTCGTGTAAAGTTGAAAACTTGGAGACAAGGTGAGCAATACCTACAGTATGGTCAGAAACACCAAGTGATACATTGTATTCACCAAAACCCATGACCAAAGGGGAAAATGACAGAAAGGAAGTATTGGTAATGTAAGTAAGGATTACAGGTGAACAAAGGACTTCAGAAATAATTAGCTTCAAATTAAAATTTCTTCTGGATTAATGTAACTGTTGAGCTTCATAGATAGGGAAGTTGAAAGGCAGTAAGAAAAAGCAGAAGTCTATGGACGTCCACTGGCCTGGGATTTAAAAAACAAACAAACAAACAAAAAACCTCTATCCCCCTTTCCTACCAGTGAGAGGAGGAGGCTCTACAGGCAGAAGGAGGGGGACAGGTCTGGGGTCTACCTTGTAGTAATCATAGAGCATGCCCAGGGCAGTGAGAGGAGGCTCTACAGGCAGAAGGAGGAGGACAGGTCTGGGGTCTACCTTGTAGTAATCATAGAGCATGCCCAGGGCAGTGAGAGGAGGCCCTACAGGCAGAGGGAGGGGGCAGGTCTGCGGTCTACCTTGTAGTAGTCATAGAGCAGGCCCAGGGCAGTTAGAGGAGGCTCTACAGGCAGAGGGAGGAGGCTCTACAGGCAGAGGGAGGGGGCAGGTCTGCGGTCTACCTTGTAGTAGTCGTAGAGCAGGCCCAGGGCAGTGAGAGGAGGCTATACAGGCAGAGGGAGGAGGCTCTACAGGCAGAGGGAGGAGGCTCTACAGGCAGAGGGGGGGCAGGTCTGCGGTCTACCTTGTAGTAGTCGTACAGCAGGCCCAGGGCAGCAGCACTGTCCTCGTCACCATTGATGCTCATCATAGCCTTAGTGGCAGCTGTCAGGGGATTTTCCAGGTATGACTTCCAGGCCTCATCTTCACTGGTGTAGGCTCTTCGGGTATTGAACGGAGGGTCACTGGGCATGGGCACTAAGGCCACGAGTCTTTTATTACTGGAAAAAAAGAAAAAGAAATGTGAGACTTGATATCAGGGAATTTGCCATTTTTTTACTAATAATGCGCACATCACATGGAAACAAGTAATGATTTGCATTTTCCCCACAATAAAGAAGATTCAAATGACTGTCATATTGCCTTTATAAAGCCCTTGACTTATGTTTGTGTTGTATATGAAAAGTAGTAGTAAAAAAAAAGTAGTAATAATCCTTAAATGATAGCCTAATTAACATATATTAGTCTCCTTCCTATCCATATCTTTCCATATCTAATCATTCCAAGTAATTTAATCATTCTTCATTAGTGAGGACCAGACTGCAACCCTGTGAGAGAACAGATTTCATTAAACTTAGTTCTAATTAAAAAAAAAAAAAAACACTGATAATGTGTAATCAATACGTTAACGATCTAACTTATTTTATCAAGTCTAGTCCACGCTTGAAATTACTAGCAAGTTATGGTCCAATCTAAGTCTCCTAATTAACAACGGCGATACGAGCTACTCGGCCAACACAACACAGTGCATACAGACAAGGCTACACACCGCAGGATGTGCAGCAAAGAGAACGAGGAGGACTGCAGGCGTGAAATAAAATAGAATCCCAAATATGCTATAAGCTTCTACTCTATTTACAGGATGGAGAAACCACACAAGGCCATGTCTGAAGGTGAGTGTGCTAATGAGTGTGAAACACCCAAAGACCACGACAGTACCCTGGCAGTTCCCCATGACAGGGTCCAAGGTGTCAAATAACAGAGCCTGGAAAAACTTTGTCACTCATTTCCTGGCCCTTTTCTCTTGTTCACTGAAATGGAACCAAAACGGAACAATGACACATTGTGTTTGAGTAACACCCAATTTGGCACAAGTAAAATGACAAGCGACAGGGCCAGGGACAGTAACATCAATGGTATTCCAAGGAAATTCAGCCACCGAGACCTCCAGATGGCCATGCAATTATAAAAGAGGTCCCTTTGGGCTGACAGTCCCTTAAGACTTTCCAGTGGTTAACAGATGTCCCTTGACCTACTCTGTGGTGGAGAACCCATATAAGCCCTCCAGGAAAGTGGGTGGCCCGCTGCTGTGCATGGGTGAGAAGTCAGAGAATGGCACCAACATGGGCACGATGTGCTGGGGGTAGGGGTGAAGCCAGTGCAGAATGAACACTTGATAGAGAGAGTGGAACTTTAGGCTACACGGTCTTCAGGCCTCTGGTTTGAGCACTCTGTGGCAGCAATATGGTGGAACTGAGAAGAAAGGAAGGAACAAAAGAAAAGAAAGGAAGAAAGGGAGGGAGGGCAGGGAAAGGATGAGAGAAAGAGTATTGATGCAACTGCAAGCGAAGTGGGTTAAAGGTATACAACCGGGTTTTTTAAGAGTACGTAAGATAAACTCTTACTGATCATCACGCAGTGTGATGACATGGAGTTGAATGTGCTCTGAAGTGAGCCTCTTGCTCAGTCACCTACAGTGGAGGAAGGCTAGATGGACATCTGAATGTCAGTTTCTCCTCTCTTAAGTAGGACCGACAACGCCCACCTCCTTGCCTCACAGTGTGGAAGAGAAGATCTAATAAAAATAGGTCCAGTAAGGCACACAGTGCTCTGCAGATAACAGGCAACACTACCAACGCACAATTCTGTGTTCCTATAAAGTGTGCGTATTTATCAACTTTTAGTAGTTGACTATAACATAAAAGTACTGAAGAAGTACGGAGAGACGGCTCAGCGGTTAAGGCGCTTGCCTGTAAAACCTAATGACCCAGTCCAGTTCCCCAGTACCCACATAAAGCCAGATGCACAAAGTGATACACGCATCTGGAGTTTGTTTGCAGTGACTAGAGGTGCACCCATTCATTCTCTCTCTCTCTCTCTCGGCTTGAAGATAAATAAATAAAAATATTTTTAAAACATTAAGTGCCAAAGATAGTGATTAATTACAGGGGAGCCAGAGCTGTTCATCTAACAGTATTCCATAAGGATTTATTGAAAGCCCAATAGGTGGCACTCACGGTGCTGGCTGTTGAGTGTGGAGTGATGACCAGGACACACACTGTCATCCACACTGCTCAAAGTCTAGCAGACTAGAGTGAGGACTACCACCGCAGGGCCCAGGAGTGAGAACTGAATGGACAGTGCCAGGAAGGTTCGTGACAGAGGGACCAAGCTAATCAGTACATGCAAGAGAACTAACATTTCTATACAGATCTCATAGGGAGGAATGTGCTGGTCAGCGCTGAGAAGGGAAGATGTGGGAATATTTATTTTTACTATTTTAATTATTTATTTGAGAGAGAGAGAAAAAATGGGTGCACCAGGTCCTCTAGCAACCATAAACGAAATGCTGATGCATGTGCCACCTTGTACATCTGGCTAATATGGGTTCTGGGGAATCAAACCTGGGTCCTTAGGCTTCACAGGCAAGCACCTTAACTGCTAAGACATCTCTCCAGCCTGGAATATTTTTCTTTAATTAAAGGACGTATCTCAAGCCAGGCATGGTGGTGCACTCCTTTAATCCAAGCACTTGGGAGGCAGAGGTAGGAGGATCGCTGTGTGCTCGAATCCAGCCTGAGATTACATAGTAAATTCCAGGTCAGCCTGGGCTAGAGTGAGACCCTACCTCAAAGGAAAAAAAAAAAAAAAGATATATTTGATAATATTGAATAGTGGAATTTTCTTATGAAAGGAACACATCTGTATTCATTGTGGAAAGTCTGCTGGGGGAATTTACATAAATAAGCATCCAGTTAGAGCTGCAGACCGGAAGTGTTGGTGGACTCCTTATGGGCAGAAGCAGTGAGGTCGCTGGGGAGAAGTAAGGTCTCAGATCACGATGACACCAGTGTCCCCTTCCACAGTTGAGGTCACCCTGGGTGCCTGGTCTACATGCTTCATTTGGAAGTGCTACAGAAAATTCTGAAGCTCATTCATTGCTCAGGAGAGTCTAGACATGAAGCGTGTACCCTGAAATGCCCAGTCCAGCAGGAGTAAGTAAAGACCCTCAGGGTACAGATGCTCCAAGAGTCACAATGAGATTCAAACTTAAAATATGAGCCATGGGTTCTGCTGTGCATCATCAGAAAGTCGGGAAGAACCAGGCGTGGTGGCACCCGCCTTTAATCCCAGCACTTGGGAGGCAGAGGTAGGAGGATCGCTGTGAGTTCAAGGCCACCCTTACACTACCAAGTGAATTCCAGGTCAGCCTGGACTAGATGAGACCCTACCTGGAAAAACCAAAAATTAATTAATTAATTAATAAGGTTGGAAAGGTCAGAGTCGAACCGTCATATGTCGAGAACCATCTGTTTTGCAATGATCTCACCATTGAAGAAGATGCCAATGTTCTCTGTCCCACACCTTCCTTACAGAAGCATCTACTGCCTTGAAGTGGCTGTTATTTACAGCATTGACTAATTGCCAAAAGTTTAGCAGGAAACCCCAAGCACAGAGATCATCCCAGGTAGTAGCCCAATTGATTCAATAGAGACATTGTTTTCTTCCTTAGAATCAGACTCCATCCTGGTGTGACTCGTGGATGGACAACTCCATCCATCTGGTCCTGGTACAGACTCACTTGTGAATTTAGGAGTTTAATCAGTGGTACCTCCATGATGGAACTGTTGATGAATGCTTGCATGACAAATGGAAAAAAAATTTTCACATTTTTAATAGCCCAAGAAGCCTTTTATGCACTCCTTTTCAACGATGCAGACTTTGTTTTATTCTCCATAAATTATAATCTCTCTGATCTAGAACATTGTTGAATGGTGTTTGGTTTAATAAAAAGAACAAAAATAATCTCTCTGATATGCTGAGGAAAAAAGTTGTGGACTTGTAAAGAAATGAAAATTCAGAGAGTTTTTACCAAAGTTAGGAACACTTTCTGAAGCTGTCTTATCATCACTTGTTGGAAATGACAGTTCTAATTCTGCTGTAGTCATTTCGTGGGGTCTCATTGTTGTTGTTGTTGTTTTGTTTTTCAAGGTAGGGTCTCACTCTAGCCCAGGTTGACCTGGAATTCACTATGGAGTCTCAGGGTGGCTTCGAACTCACAGCGATCCTCCTACCTCTGCCTCCCAAGTGCTGGGACTAAAGGCGTGCGCCACCACTCCTGGCCAGTCACTTCTTACTCTCTTGTGAAGCTCTAGGTGCACGATACTGTGAGTGGCCTTAACCCAGAACTGTGAACAACTAGAAACTTGACCTCTAGGTGCTTCTTGGGAAAAAAAAAAAATGTGGATGAGTGCCACAGCATTCACAGGCAGGCTCAGGCCGTGTCAGATCACTCTCACTTGTTTCCTTTGGCCCATGACTTCCTTTCGTGTCCATAGAGAGCACAGTTAGAGGACGAGGCATCAGCTGAAGTGGTAAAAGCCATGGAGCAGTCAGTCTCCGGCCGCAGGCATGTCTCCTGCTGTCCCGGAGCAGTAATGGGAGTCACATGCACAGAGTGCTTCGCTGAGGAGAAGCCCAGAAAACTGCCCACATCTTAGAAACCCAGACTGAAGTTAGACACTTCCGTGTTAAGCATGTCATCTAGATCCTGTAATACGTATCTGATTATTTGTTTACAGAAAATGGTTACAGGTTCAAATCCTGGCCCAGGCACCCACTAGCCCAGGAACCCTTTCTGTGTCTCGCCTTTGTTATTTGTGGATGGCTTAATGTGCAAATCCAATGAGAGAAAAGCGTGTGATGCTCCTAGCAGAGGGCGGGGCACAGAGGAAAGCCTCTAATTTAAGATGGGGAAAGAGCAAGATAAGGTGGGAAAGTCAAACATCTTATCTTCAGCATTTACCAACACACCTCAAAGCCCCAACCACCATCCCTAGCCTTTCCTATCTCTGTTGATAACAACTCCATTCTTATAGCTGCAGTATTTACATTCATCCTTAATTCTTTACATTCTTCCATTCGCTTCATTAGAAAATCCCCATTGGCCGGGTGTGGTGGCGCACGCCTTTAATCCCAGCACTCGGGAGGCAGAAGTAGGAGGATTGCCCTGAGTTCAAGGCCAGCCTGAGACTTCATAGTGAATTCCGGGTCAGCCTGGGCTAGAGTAAGACCCTACCTCGGAAAACCAAACAAAAAAAGAAAAAGGAAAAGAAAAAGAAAATCCCCATTGATTCTCCCTTCAAAATAGCCCCAAAATCCAACTGCTTCTCGGTACCACACTACTAGCGCACTGGACCAAGCCACCACCAGCTCGCTCTTCCATTACTGCATTGTCTCGTTGGTAGGGAGTCTCCCATATTAGTCTCAGTCCTCCTTTTCTCCTAAGACCATTTTCAATAATGGTGACATACTGCGTATGGAACTGCCCCTCATATGACAGATAGTGTTCTAAGCACCTTACATAGGTGAAGCTACATATTTAAAAAAAAAAAAAGTCTGGGCTGGAGAGATGGCTTAGAGGATAAGCGCTTGCCTGTGAAGCCTAAGGACCCCGGTTCGAGGCTCGATTCCCCAGGACCCACGTTAGCCAGATGCACAAGGGGGAGCACGCGTTTGGAGTTCGTTTGCAGTGGCTGGAGGCCCTGGTGTGCCCGTTCTCTCTCTATCTGCCTCTTTCTCTCTCTGTCTGTTGCTCTCAAATAAATAAATAAAAATAATAAACAAAAAACTTTTTTTTTAATCTGGAAATCAAATATAGTTATTGTGCCCTTACGGAGATGAGGAAATCACTAACTCGCCCGAAATCAAGCAGCACTGTAACGAGGATTGCATCCCAGAGCATGAGCAGCCTTCTCACTCACCAATTCTAAACTCCACTTTCATAATTAGGTGAGTTCATATGCGTAAGCCATTAAGACAGTATCCAAATTCTGGGTAACAGAGAAATTGTACAGAGAAAGAAACAGGTAATTTATCAAGGTTATTTGTGGAATTCCAAGGTTCTCTAACATTCTAGAGTGTAAATTATCAGACAGATAATGGTTTATTTTGGGGCTTTTTGTTGTTTGTTTGTTTTTCGGTTTTTCAAGATACGGTCTCGCCCTAGCCCAGGCTGACCTGGAATTCACTATGTAGTCTCAGGGAGGCCTTGAACTCCTGGCAATGCACTACCACGCCTTGCTGCTTTGTTGTTCTGTGGAAGTGTTGGGGGTTGATCTCATGTTCAATTCATGCAAGGCAAGCACTCCACCACTGAAATATATGTGAGGTGACGGATAGCAATTCCTTATTCACCTTTAGTTTGACTTAACTAGAAGCCACTTGTTTTAAATGTATTTAACAAATAATTCAATTAATTAAAATATAAAATAAAGAATTCAGAAACAGGGACAAAACTGTATTTAGAACATAACTAAAAATATGATTCTTAAAAGAAAGAATTACTTTTATCACCAAATTCGTTTTGAGATTTAAAGAGAATCTGACTTTCTGAGGAACTTACAGCGCTCAACCCTCTCGTGGTAGGAATGCAAGCTCAAAAGCAGTTCGCAAGCCTTCAGGACAGAGGCTGCTTCAAGAGCTTCTCGTGTGCTGACTTCTAATATTATTATAACAGCCAATGGAGTAAAGGGAAGTTTTCATGCAGTTAGTTCTTTTCATCAGAAAGAAATCAGAAGAAACTAGCTTACAGGAGAAGCCAGTGTTACGGAGGCTGCACTCCAACTCTGAGGTAGAAAAGGTTAGCTCACAAGTGAGACCTGTTCCCACTGAGCCCTCAAAACTCAAACCAGAATCTGCGGGGTGATGGCCAACTAGCCCCTGTACAGTACCCCCCAAGAAACTTAACTACACAATCACTTCTGAGGCCACAGAGAGAAATAGCGTGGTTAATAAAATGCCCCAACTTTAAACTGTAGGGGCTAATCCTAAATGTCATCTTAATCGGATTCAGAAACACCTACGATATTGGTAGAGCACACCTCTGGTGTGTGTGAGAGATGATTAGAGAAGTGGGGGACATGGCCCTGAATGTGGGCAGCGCCATCCCTGCGTGTGTGCAGATGGAACACAAGCTGGAAGAGCAGGAAACAAGGGCTGGAAGCGGTGGCGGGTTTCTATAATCCCACTATGCTAGTGGCAAGACAGGAGAATTTTCCGGAAGCTTGTGGTGACTACAGCAACAACAAAAAGAAAGGGCGGGGGTCTGGGCTTAGTGGTTAAGGTGCTTGCCTACAAAGCCAAAGGACCTAGGTTCGATTCCCCAGGACCCACGTAAGCCAGATGCACAAGGTAGCACATGTGTCTGGAGTTCCTTTGCAGTGGCTGGAGGCCCTAGCGTACCCATTCTCTCTCTCTCTCTCTCTCTTTCTGCTCCTCTCAAATAAATAAATAAAAATTAAAAAGAAAAAAAAAAAAGAACAGAGCAGGGATTCAAAGTGAGAACCCCCGCTTCGGGCTGGAGAGATGGCTTAGCGGTTAAGGCACTTGCCTGCAAAGCCAAAGGACCCAGGTTCGACTCCCCGGGACCCATGTAAACCAGATGCACAAGGAGAAACCCTGCTTCATAGGAGGTAGACAGACAGCGACAGACCCAGAAGTTGTCCTATTGACCTCCTCACAGGCACCGTGGCATATACACACACAAATAGGTAGTTTTTTTCTTTTTTAAGTTTTAAATCAATGGTAACAATCACTAGGATGAAGGTAGGGTATAGAAATTTTACAGCAGCAATTCCATAGCAGGATTGCAAACCCCTAGAGAGGTCCCTTAGACTCTTACAAGGGCCCATGAAGAAACAACTATTTTCATAATAATACAAGACCTATTTGGCTCCCTCACTGTGTTGACCAATGGTACAAAACTAATGATGGATAGAAGTTCTTACATAGTCAGGTTCCAGTATCAAACTATACTTAAGGTATTATTTTTTTTTTCTTGCCACATATTCAAAAAAAAAAAAAAAAACAGAGCTGGAGTTTGCCTAGTGGTTAAGGTGCTTGCCTGCGAAACCAAAGGACCCAGGTTTGATTCCCCAGAATGCATGTAAGCCAGATGTACAAGGTACGCATGTGTCTGGAGTTAATTTGCAATGGCTAGAGGCCCTGGCACACCCATTCTCTCTCTCTCTCTCTCTCTCTCTCTCTCCTTCTGTCTCTCTCTCAAGTAAATAAATTAAAAATATATAAAAAGATAAAAATAAAACACACAAATGCTGGTTTCATTTGAGAATGTCCATGATGAAACAGTATGCCGTACTAAATTTGTTCATCTCGAACTGGAATGCACCTTCTTATATTATGTCTAATGAAGTGGGAGGTCCATGAGAAAGCACTCTACACACTGGAATACAATGACTGAATCAAGGAACAGCCCTTGTGGGATTGAGTTGGAACTGAACTAGCTGCATTTTTACAGGGAATTCCTTTTTTTTTTTTTTTTTTTTTTTTTTTTTTTTTGAGGTAGGGTCTCACTCTTGCTCAGGCGGACCTAGAACTCACTATGTAGTCTCAGGGTGGCCTTGAACTCACATTAATCCTCCTACCTCTGCCTCCCAAGTGCTGGGATTAAAGGCGTGCACCACCACGCCCGGCAGGAATTCCATTTTTAAATGAAAGAATGACAGGCTGATAAACGATGTATTCAAACTTTAAAATCCAAGTGACATTTTCCCCAAAAATAAACCGAGCAAACGTCTACCACTTCAAAGAAAACAGCTGGATAGCATTTGTTGCCAATGATAAAGTTGAAGCTTTCAAGCAAAACAGAATATGTGAAAATCTGCACCCATCACTACGGATAGTTTCCTTTAATACAAATTTCCTGGTGACGTCCGTGGGGATATTAATGGGTATAAGTTTTCACCATCAGATCAGGAAGAATGTTAACACTTGGAAGATCTGAGTAACTTAGTGAACCAATATTGTGAAATGCCAATGCATAGCATTACAAAATCCGACAGGCAAAAGATTTATTCAAAGTACAAGACAGGCCTAAGGGTGTTAACGTAACACAGCATTGAAAGTTCCCCAGAAGATTTCCGTTTCCACATTGCTATTAACCTTTAAGAAATGACCACTTGCCAAATTTGGGGGCAATAGCAAAGAATATCTATAATTACCTGAGAAGACCATGGAAGTATGCTTTCTTTTTCCAATGTTAGGTAGGAAGCAAGATTCCCTAACCAAAATTACTTTTTTCAACAGACTGAATAAAGTTGTAGATATGAGAATCCAGTAGTCATCTGATATGTCTCACAAAGAATTGGAACAATGTCAAAAAATATCACGTTCTAGCCAGGCGTGGTGGCGCAATGCCTTTAATCCCAGCCTTGGGGGGGGGGGGGAGAAGTAGGAGGATGGCCGTGAGTTCGAGGCCACCCTGAGACTACATAGTGAATTCCAGGTCAGCCTGGACCAGAATGAAACCCTACCTTGAAAAAAATATAAATAAATAAATAAATAAATAAACAAGGAAAAAAGATAAATCATGTTCCTTGCTGATTTATTTTTTGTTTTGGAAAGTCTAGTTATTTTTAATTTCAAATAATGTGGCTTTAACATGCAAAGGGTTTGTAATATTATTTTAACTGAATCATTAGTAAGTTTTAACTTTTCACACAAAGTGCCACATATGTCTGGAGTTCATTACAATGGCAAGAGGCCCTGGCATACCTATACACACACACGATCTCTTTCTCTATCAAATAAATATAAAAATAAATAAAAGACACTTTAACTTCCAACTTTTTTCTTTTTTTGTAGTGTTGGGATAAAACCTAGGATGTCGTGCATGTTAGGTGTTTATTCTACCACCAAGCTACATCGGAGCTCCTCACAAAAACCCACACAAATATAAACGCAAACACAATACTTTTCAATAATTAAAGTGCGTTAGAAGGATTTCCAGACCTACGGAGACAGCTCAAATAGGTTAAATGTTTGCCCTGCAAACAGGAGAACCCGAGTTTGATCCTTGGTGCCTGTTTGCAATCCCAGCACTGAGGAGGCAGGGGCAGGAGGACCCTTGGCCAGACATGGTAGCCTGCCAGATGGGTTCCAGCCCAGTGCAAGACCAGAGCTGGGAGGCAGCGACAAGACATCCCCTGGGCTTGCTGGTTAGCTAGTAGAGCTGAATCAGTGAGCGTCAGCTTCAGTGAGAAGGCCGGTCTCGAAGTAAGGTCAAGGGGGCTGAGGAGATAGCTCAATGGTTAAAACCATTTGCTCGCAAAGCCTATTGGCCCAGGGTTCAATGCCCCAGCTACCCATGTGAAGCTGGATGGATATTCGTCTGCAACAGCAAGAGATCCTAGTGTGTCCATACACGTGCGTGAGCGCACATGCACGCGCACGCGTGCACACACACACACACACACACATACACATAAATAAATAAAAATCAAAAAAAAAGGGGTTGGAGGGATGGCTTAGTGGTTAAGGTGTTTGCCTGCAAAGCCAAAGGACACAAGTTCAATTCCCCAGGACCCATGTTAGCCAGATGCATAAGGGGGAGTGGGCGCAGGTGTCTGGAGTTCATTTGCAGTGGCTGGAGACCCTGGCGTGCCCATTCTCTCTCTCTCTCTCTCTCTACCTCTTTCTCTGTCAAAGAAATAAATTAAACTAAATTAAATATTAAAAAAATAAATAAGGGGTCTGGGGAGATGGCTCCACAGTTAAAGGCACATGCTTACAAAGCCTACCGGCCTGGGTTCCATTCTCCAGCAACCCTCGTAAAACCAGATGTAAAACGTAGTGGAAGTATCTGGCATTCATTTGCAGTGAAGAGACCCTGGCACATGCGCATACACATAAATAAATAAATAGGCCAATCTTTGTTCCATCGGAGCTTTTACAGATAAATACCCAACTGCAGATGTGACAAGTACTGATGAAGAAAAGACACAGAGCGCTAAAAGAGAATCTACCAAGGGGGTCTTGTGACATCCATGACCATCTGCTGCCCCTCTCTAAATCTATCACCATTGGTGTGTGGAGGTCACACTCCCCTATGAGCTCCTCCTAGCCAGCAATTGTGCGTGGCATGACATTGAGGTAGGACCCAGAGGGGCTTCCACACAACATTCCTCCCCCTCCTTCTCCTTCTTGGTGCATAGCCTCATAGCGCCTCTGTTTTTCCAGATCCTTCCTCGCATCATCTCATGGATGGTTCCGCTAATAAAAATCTCACATGTTGAATCCTATTTTCAGCTCTTCACATCAGAGAATCCAGATGGACGTAGGATCTAACTTAGATGGAGATGTGGCTGCGAAAGTGACCCGGACTGAGCCGGACAAGCAAGGGAGCGGGGGTCTCTCATCAGATGGGGTGGGGAAGGAAGGCGCATAGAGGAGTACCATCTCAAGGACCCGGAGGCACGGGGAATCTGCTGCCACCAGGGGACTGAGAGAAGGGCAGTACAGCTGAGGCACATGGCACGAAGGAAGAAAGCGGTGTCTGCTGAAGCTCAAGACATCAGCAAGGACCGATTACGCAAAGAATTGGAAGTAATTCCTAGTATTTTAAACTGTATTCTAAACGCACAAGGTAGGGTCTTCGGGAAACAATCTGATCAAATGTGTTTTAAACAGATGACTCAGGCCACAGTCGATAGGAGGAAAGAAGGCTGCTGAAAAAGAGCTAGAGAAGAGATAAATTCAGGATTATTTTCAACATGATAAAAATACTTTTTTAAGGTCTCCCTCAAGATTCCCTTACTTTTTATTAATATTTTTATTTATTTATTTATTCATTTGAGAGAGAGAGAGAGAAAGAGTGAGGGAGAGAGGCATATAGAGAGAATGGGTGTGCCAGGGCCTCCAGCTGCTACAAACGAACTCTAGATGCATCTGGTTTATGTGGGCCCTGGGGATTCTAACCTGTATCCTTTGGCTTTGCAGACAAGCACCTTAACCACGAAGCCATCTCTCTTGCCCTCCTTTACTTTTTTTTTTTTTTTTATCTCAGTGCATTTGGTATTTTATTCTTCAGTTATTAAGGTCGAAGTCTTAATTTTCATTATCTTTGTATTATGTCTTAGTGTGTAGTCTTACATAGTGTGTGAGTTGCAGTATTCAAGATTAATAGAGGAAGCCAGGCATGGTGGCGCACGCCTTTAATCCCAGCACTTGGGAGGCAGAGGTAGGAGGATCACCATGAGTTCGAGGCCACCCTGACTACATAGTAAATTCCAGGTCAGCCTGGGCTACAGTGAAACCCTACCTTGAAACTACCCCCAACCCAAAAAAATGCTAGAAATAATTAGTTAAACTTTGGTTTGCCTAATTAGAATTTAGATAAGCCTCTGAAGGAACTATCAGAGAAGCAGGTAAGATTTTCCCCCTCTTAGGTTCAATAATCAGAGGCACTCAACATTAGTCCTTTGGTACTAGATCTGTGCTTGGGAGTTAAAAATACTCTAACTTGGGGACTGGAGAGATTGCTCAGTGATTGAGGCGCTTGCCCATAAAACCTAATGACCCGACTTCCCAAGGCTGGCATAAAGCCAAATGCCCCAAGTGGGGCACACATCTGGAGCTCCTTTGTAGTGGATAGAGGCCCTGGCATACCCATTCTCTCCCTCCCTCCCTCTCTCTCTCTCTCTTTCTGTCTCTGTCTCTCTCTCTGTGTCTGTCTCTCTCCTTGCAAATAAACAAATAAAAACATTAACTTAAAAATTGTGTCTGACTGAGAGGAGGAGAAGCTATGATGAAGAATGGAGTTTCAAAGGGGAAAGTGGGGGGAGGGAGAGCATTACCATGGGATATTGTTTATAATCATGGAAGTTGTTAATAAAAAATAATTTAAAAGATAAAATAAAAAAATAAATAAAAATTGTGTCTGAATGGGGCATGGTGGTGCACACCTTTAATCCCAGCACTCGGGAGGCAGAGATAGGAGGATCACCATGAGTTCGAGGCCACTCTGAGACTACACAGTGAATTCCAGGTCAGTCTGGACTAGAGGAAAACCCTACCTTGAAGAAAAATAAATAAATAAATAAAATAAAAATTATGTCTGGGGCTGGAGAGATGGCTTAGTGGCTAAGGCATTTGCCTGCAAAGCCAAAGGACCTTGGTTCGATTCCCCAGGACCCACGTAAGCCAGATGCACAAGGCGGCACATGCGTCTGGAGCTCGTTTGCAGTAGCTGGAGGCCCTGGCGTGCCCATTCTCTCTCTCTCTCTCTCTCTCTCTTACAAATAAATAAATAAATAAGTTTTTAAAAATTAAAAAAAAATTATGTCTGAATCATGAGCAGAAGGGGGGAACATTTTGTGTGTGTACGCACAGTGCATTGATACGCATGTATTCACATACTTTTATGCATGCACACATATGGGTATGTGTGCAACATACTTAGGTTGAACGTGCCACGTGAACAAGAGCAACATGGAATGAAGAGACGAGAAGGGGGAAGGAGGCCCACTGCTCAGTATGATCACACTGACACTCTGACGTAATTCTGTGTGCACATAAAAGTGTATGCAAATGGGGAGGGAATATGATGGAGAATGGAGTTTCAAAGGGGAAAGTGGGGGGAGGGAAGGTATTACCATCGGATATTTTTTATCATCATGGAAGTTGTTAATAAAAATTTGAAAAAAATTAAATAAATAAATAAAAATTTTCCTACGCTCACACACACACAAAAAAGTATATGAAAGTACAGAAGTTTCAAGTGAGGAAGGAAGACAGGAAGGGAGGGAGGAGGCCAAATGAATTCCCCTTCTAATAAATGATGTTGGACATAGGAGTTAGTTTCATTTCACTTGTTTGTTGGTTTATTTAAATTAGACCCATTAAAATAAAGTCCAGACTTTTAGTAGTTTTAAACACAAACATAGAAGATAATAATAATAAAGAACATGTGCATGAATCTTTAATCTGATCTTGGATTTGGGAACAATTTGTTTAGGTATAAATATTTTGTGTTTTTTGTTTTATTTTTGTTGTTGTTTGAGGTAAGGTCTCACTCTAGCTCAGGCTGACCTGGAATTCACTATGTAGTCTCAGGGTGGCCCTGAACTCACAGCAATCCTCCTACCTGTCTCCCTCGTGCTGGGATTAAAGGTGTGCACCACCACACCCAGTTTAGGTATAAATATAATGGAAGAGTCTGTGAAGAAAAATTGGTAACTAACTACTTAAATTTTAAAATGAATCAAGATCTCAGATGAAAGGGATCACAATGAGGCTGCATCACAAGCCCTGTCTCTCAAGAGACCTTAAAAATTGTATGTATGGGGCTGGAGAGATGGCTTACTCGTGAAGGCGTTTGCCTGCAAAGCCTAAGCACTCAGGTTCAATTCCCCAGGACCCACATAAGCCAGATGCACAAAGTGATGCATGTGTCTGGAGTTCATTTGCAGTGGCTGGAGGCCCTGGCGTGCCCATTCTCTCTCTCTCGCTCTCGCCCTCTCTCGCTCTCACCCTCTCTCGCTTTCTTTCTCTCTCTAATAAATACATAATCTTTTAAAATTTTTTTAAATATGTGTGGCGTTAGCACATGAACACACATGTTCCTCAAAAATTTATCAACTGCACAATGAATGAGCACAGTCCCACACCATACATCCCAACAGATGGGCTAAAGCCAAGAAACAGAATCTAGGGCTGGAGAGATGGCTTAGCAGTTAAGTCACTTGCCTGCAAAGCCAAAGGATCCCGGTTTGATTCCCCAGGGCCCATGCCCACATAAGCCAGATGCTCAAGGTGGTATATGCCTCTGGAGTTTGTTTGCAGTGGCTGGAGGCCCTGGCGCCCATTCTCTCTCTCTCTCTCTCTCTCTCTCTCTCTCTCTCTCTCTCTCCTCTCAAATTAAATAAATAAAATATTTAAAAGAAAAAAAGAAACAGAATCTAGTATCAATGTCCCTCACTCACAGCAACAAAGGAGACAGATAAATCTGCAAAGTATGGAAAGGTCTTTTAATATCTTCCCAGTAAGGAGAAAAGCCCAAAGAGGGACAAATCACTGCTAGGAATTCCCTCTACGACAGGTTGTCAAGCCACCATGACCTTTTATAATTTTTTTAAATTTTTATTTATTTATTTATTTATTTGAGAAAGAGAAAGAGGCAGAGAGAGGGAAAGAGAGAGAGAGAGAGAGAGAGGGGAAGCGAGAGAGGAAGAGAAAGAGCACACCAGGGTCTCCAGCCCCTGCAAACGAACTCCAGGCGCATGTGCCCCTTTGTTAATTTGGCTTATGTGGGTCCTGGAGAATTGAACCGGGATCCTTTGACTTTGCAGACAAATGCCTTAACCGCTAAGCCATCTCTCCAGCCCCACCATGACATCTTAGCAACGATGAGAACCACTGGGATCTTTCTAGTCTTGGAGAAGAAAGGCAATGCAGCATGATCTCACCCGTGCTGTCACTAACTGGCCCTGCATTGATCAGTGCATAAAAAGATAATGTTTGGGGGAATGGAGAAATGGTTAAAGGTGTTTGCTTGCAAGGCCTGATGGGCCAGGTTCAGTTCCCCAGAGCCCACATAGAGCCAGGTACACAAAGTGATGCATGCATCTGGAGTTCCTTTGCAGTGGCTGAAGATCCTCCCATGCCCATTCCCTCTTTCTTATTCTCTCTCTTTCTCTGCTTACAAATAAATAATATATATCTACATTATTTTGTATTGGGGACAAGCAATGAGAAACGCAAAAATAAGCTAGGAAGGGCTGGAGAGATGTCTAAGCGGTTAAGCGCTTGCCTGTGAAGCCTAAGGACCCCGGTTCGAGGCTCAGTTCCCCAGGACGCACGTTAGCCAGATGCACAAGGGGGCACATGCATCTGGAGTTCGTTTACAGAGGCTGGTAGCTCTGGCATGCCCATTCTCTTCTCTCTGTCTCTCTCTCTCCCTCCTTCTCTCTGTCGCTCTCAAATAAATAAATAAACAAACAAAAAAGAAAAAAAAATAAGCTAGGAAGCAGGAGTCAGAAAAATGATTGAATCCTTTTTTTTTTTTTTTTTTTTTTTTGGTTTTTCAAGGTAGGGTCTCACTCTAACCCAGTAGTCTCAGGGTGGCCTCAAACTCACAGCGATCCTCCTACTTCTGCCTCCCAAGTGCTGGGATTAAAGGTGTGCGCCACCACGCCCTGCAGAATGGTTAAATCCTTTAAACCAAACACACAAAGAAAGCCAGAACTGATGAGGAGGGTTCCACCGAGTAAAGGGAAGACCATGTTTGAGCCCCTCCTAGGGTTCCCAGAACATACAGAAGAGTAACTGATCATTGGGTGATTCTTGACATGGGTAGTTCCTCCTTGGAGAAAAAAACACAGAAGAGTTCAGAAAAAGATGGCACGCTGTGAACAGAGCGCAGGCTTGCAGGAAACAAGCCTGCATTACAAAGTGAAGCACACCATGTCGGGTCTAAAAGCTCTAGAGCTTCTAGAGTCCTATAGAGACAGCGATTCTCCTGTGGTAGCTAGTGTTCAAAGACAGGGTTGGCGGAAAGAGGATCCAAGTTTGCTCATCTCTTCTACTTGATGTCATTACAGTGCAGAAATGCGGAGTTCATTCCCAGATGCTAGCCTAATCAGCCAGTTAAGAAGGGATTTGAGGTCCTAAGAGGCATCAAACCCTCCAGGAATTAGAGCTATGATTATGATCCTTCTCAGACAGTCAGACTTGAGAGTCTGAGAGAAGACAAAGTATCAGTGTTGTGCCTTTGGTAGTATTTGAATGTCTACAAAAGCTTCATCTTTTCTTTGAGAAAGTGAGTGCTTTAAAAAAAAATCAACATATAGCCAGGTGTGGTGGCGCACGCCTTTAATCCCAGCACTTGGGTGGCAGAGGTAGGAGGATCACCATGAGTTCGAGGCCAGCCTGAGACTTCATAGTGAATTCCAGGTCAACCTGAGCTGGATTGAGACCCTACCTCGAAAAAACTAAAAACAAAACCAAAATATATATGTATATTTATGTATATTAAAAAAAAAAAAAAATATATATATATATATGTATGTATACACACACATACAGGCCCCTCAACACCTTTGAAATATTGCTAGAAGAAAGTGTCTTTCATGCTGGGCTTGGTGGCACACACCTTTACTCTCAGCACTTGGGAGGCAGAGGTAGGAGGATCGCTGTGAGTTCAAGGCCACCCTGAGACTACCTAGAGAATTCCACGTCAGCCTGGGCTAGAGTGAGACACCACCTCAAAAAAGAAAAAAAAAAAGAAAAGAAAAAAAAAAGCCTTCGTTTTCACCTGTCACTCCTCATTCTATCTGCAGGAATCATGGCATAAATCCAGCTTACTGCAACCCAATTTTCCTAGTCAGGTCTCCATAAAGGCAGCGTGAATGCTGTGCTGTGTGTATGCATGTCCACACGTGTGGGTGTGTATACACAATGGTGGACTGGGTGACTATGATGGGAAGACAGGTGAATCTGACTAAAGGTGAGAAGTCATAAGCTCTGATACAAAGAAAAATCTGGAACTAATGACTTCCTGGAAAACACAAGTGCTAAGACGTAGGCCTGAACAAAGGAAGCATAGAAGAAATGAAAAGGTTAGTCAAGGACCTTCACAGATCCAGGTAACCTTCAAGGACTATGGAAGTCCAACACTGTTTATGCTGTTGTAGAGCATGAAACACGATACGTTTTCAAACTCATTGTAATCTTTGGTGTAACATGGACATCAAAATGTAGCAAAAAACATGCACTGATGTCCACACACACCAGAAATGAAGACCAGTGTCAGTTATAGCCACTGGTAACCACAGCTATTTACCATGCCCCATAAATTTTCTAAAGGATATATATAGAATATATAGCCAGATGCACAAGGGGATGCACATGTCTGGAGTTCGTGTCTGAAGTTCGTTCGCAGTGGCTGGAGGCCCTGGCACGCCCCTTCTCTATCTCTCTCCCTCTTTCTCTGTCGAATAAATAAATAAATATAAAATATTTTAAAATAAGCATTTGGCTGGAGGGTATAGCTCAGTGGTAAAGTACTTGCCTGACATTACAAAACCCTGGGTTTGATCCTCAGGAATAGATACTCCCATGCAAAAGTATCAGTTAACAACAACAACGAAATTATATATACCTTTTAAGTCTGCTCAAAAATAAAATCCTCCAATGTTTGGGGGCATCAGGCCAACAACTCACTGGAAGATATTCCATCCCTGGCACTGAAAATTTTCTAGTAACAATCTACGGCTCCTGAGTGTTCCATTGTCCAAAACAGTAGGTTTCCAAATGACTTATTTATGTCTGAGCTGATAACCTCCTCCATGTAGACCAGCTGACAGAAAGTTGGAAGAAGCCATTCTGCATGCAGTTCAATGGGAGAAAGAGAAATCACCAGTGAAGATACTCAACAGTGGACACTGCAAGCCTTATAATTGGCCAGCCAGGCCAAATGAGCCAACGGGTGCAATAGTGGCATGTCTGTTATGGGGGAAAACAACTGCCCTCTAATTGGACTGGAGGCCAGCTCCATGGGAGGGAATACATCCCTGATACTGAAAACTTAAAACAGGGGTAGTCATGAGCTCTAGGGGTGTAATGTCTGCTGTTGTCTGGCCAAATGTGTATACTATGCTTATCAAACTGCCCAGTAAGCACTTCTGTTAATGTTCACACCCTTATATTAATGCTACTCTCACTTTTGGTTGAGAATCCTCTTTTCAGATGGCAGTGACCTTGGGACGACTCAGAAGGCATCATGGTGCTGGAAAGAAGTGACTGGAGTGCTCAGCACTGCAATATCTCTAACACACCTTCCAGGGCTCAGGGTCTAATGGGGAAGAGGTGGCAGAAAGAATGTAAGAGCTAAAGGAAGGGCAGGACTCCTTACAACATGCTCCCTCCAGACACAAAATGGCCTGGATATCCATGACCTCACAGTGCCTGACACTACCTACACAAGACCATCACAAGAGGAGGAAAAGATCATGACATCAAAGTAAAAGAGAGACTGATTGAGATGGGGAGGGGGTATGATGAAGAGTGGAGTTTCAAAGGGGTAAGTGGGGGGAGGGATAGTATCACCATGGGGTATTTTTTATAATCATGAAAGTTGTTAATAAAGAAATTTAAAATTTTTTTTAAAAAGAAAAAAAAAAATAAAATCCTCAGGGGTGGAAAGATGGCTTAGCATTTAAGTCACTTGTCTATGAAGCTAAGGACCCAGATTTGACTTTCCAGTACCCACATAAACCAGATGCAAAGGTGGCATATGTGTCTGGAGTTCATTTGCAGTGGCTAGAGGCCTTGGCATGCCCATTCTCATTCTCTCTCTCCCTCCATCTTCCTTTCCTTCTCTCTCAAATAAATAAATATCCTTTAAAAATATTAAAAATAAGAGTGTTAAAATATATTAATGAAGTGAATTTATTCCCCACTACCCATGTAAGCCAGATGCACAAAATGGCACGTATCTGAAGTTCATTTACAGTGGCAGAAGGCCTTGGCATGCCCATTCATTCTTATTCTCTCCTCCCTCCTTGCTCTCTCTCTCTCTCTCTCTCCCCCCTTGCAAATAAATATTTTTTTAGGGGCTGGAGAGATGGCTTAGCAGTTAAGGCGTTTGCCTGCAAAGCCAAAGGACTCAGGTTCAACTCCCCAGGACCCATGTAAACCAGATGCATAAGAGGGCGCATGTGTCTGGAGTTTGTTTCCAGTGGCTGGAGGCCCTGGTGCGCCCATTCTCTCTCTCTCCCTGCTTATTTCTATATTTCTCTACTTGCCTATTTCTGTGTATCTCTCTCCAATAAGTAAATAAAAATAAATAAATATTTTTAAAAAATATTTTTTTAAAAGAGAGAGAGAGAGCTGGGCATGGTGGCACACACCTTTAATCCCAGCACTCGGGAGGCAGAGGTAGGAGGATTGCTGTGAGTTCGAGGTCACCCTGAGACTACATAGTGAATTCAGGGTCAGCCTGAGCTAGAGTGAAACCCTACCTAGAAAAAAAAAGGGGGAGGGAGAGAGAATAATAGGGCTATGAGGTAGCTCAGTGGTACTTGCCTAGCACCAAGGAAGGGGGTTAGCAACAAGAAAAAGCTCAATATGAAAATAAAATAAAATCATCATGAATAGTGATGAACTCAATGTGCATCCCCTAAAACTCCTATGTTGAAATTTAATCACCAATGTGATGGCATTTGTAGATGAAGCCCTTGGAGAAACTATTAGTTCACGAGAGTGAGGCACCCATGAATGGGATCAGTGTCCAGAAAGCTAGCTCAGAAGAGGTGCTCAAAAGCTCAAGTACACCGGCTATTCCTAATGTTTGTAAACCACCAGAATAGTATTTCATAGTAGTAGCTCGAATCAGCCAAGTGAACTGCTAAGAAACCTATAGCAATATCCTGCTTAACAGCAGACAGTAAAAGAAGGCCTTATTGAAACATTATCTGCCACCTTACCTTTCAATATTTTATTTGATACCCTAACTAATGAAATTAAAAAGACTTATACTAACTAAACACTGTGGAGGAGAGAGAAAGCTATTATTCACAAATAATATATGAACAAAAAAAAAATCACTGAGATTCAGTAAAAGAAAAAGGGAAAAGAAGAGATAGATGGATGAATAGGAGTTTGGTTGGGTGGACAGACATAAGCTGATACAAACCAAGAACTTTTCACAGATCAAATTATACTGGCTACCAAAACCCTGAGGACATTAGACAAATACATCCTCTGAACTCTAGAAGTCATTGTTAGTAACATTATTCTCTAAGAACAAGTTCACAGAATTAGAAGGTAGAAAATATAGAAGAGCTGGGCATGGTGACACACGCCTTTAGTCCCAATACTCGGCAGGCAGAGATAGGAGGTTTGCCATGAGTTTGAGGCCAGCTTGGAACTACAGAGTGAGTCCAGGTAGCTTGGGCTAGAGTGAGACCTGACCTTTGGCGGGGGGGAGGGGGGAGGGGGAGCTTAGGGGCTGGAGAGATGGCTTAGTAGTTAAGACATCTGGCTGCAAAGCCAAAGGACCCTGGTTTGATTCCCCAGGACCCATGTAAGCCAGATGCACAAGAGGATGCATGTGTCTGGAGCTCGCCTGCAGTGGCTGTAGGCCCGGGCATGCCGATTGTCTTTTTCTTTTCTTTTTTTTTTAATTTGTTTTGTTTATTTTTATTTATTTGAGAGTGACAGACAGAGAGAGAAAGAGGCAGATAGAGAGAGAGAGAGAGAGAATGGGCACGCCAGGGCCTCCAGCCACTGCAAACGAACTCCAGACATGTGCACCCCTTGTGCATCTGGCTAACATGGGTCCTGGGGAATCGAGCCTCGAACTGGGTCCTTAGGCTTCACAGGCAAGCGCTTAACCGCTAAGCCATCTCTCCAGCCCCCATTGTCTTTTTCTCCCTCTCGCTCTCTGCCTCTTTCTCTCTCTCTCTCAAGTAAATAAATAAAAATTATATATATATATATAGCCAGGTGTGGTGGCACATGCCTTTAATCCCAACACTTGGGAGGCAGAGGTAGGAGGATTGCTGTGAGTTTGAGGCCACCCTGAGAATACAGAGTGAATTCCAGGTCAGCCTTTAGTGAAACCCTACCTCTGAAAGCCAAATAAATAAATAAAATTATATATATATATATATGCTTAGGAGGTGAATAAGCATCATTTGCATATAATGACATCATGTCCAAATTACCTCAAAGAATCAACTGAATAACTATCACAAATAGCAAGGCATTTAAAAATTATGATGTTCAAAAAATAATAAAAATGTGAGATATATACAAAAAATATTTTAATGATACTAAGGAATATCAAAATAGATGGTAAGCCCCTATTGCTGAAGACTACACATACTTGGGCTGCAAGGTCACTGAGAAATCCTGCTGGAACTAAGCTGAAAACCTCCTCCATGTACACTAGCTGACAGAAAGCTAGAAAAAGCCACAATGGATGCAGCTCAATGGGAGAGAGAGAAATCACCAGTGAAGATACTCAACAGTGGACACTGCAAGCTTTATATTTGGCCAACCAGGCCAAATGAGCCAATGGGTGCAATAGTGGCAAGTCTGTTATGGGAGAAACCAACTGCCCTCTAATTTGACTGGAGGCCCGCTCCATGGGAGGAAGTGCATCCCTAAAACCCTGAAACATCCCTGAAAACCTACAACAGGGGTAGTCATGAGCCCTAGGGGTGTATCATCTGCTGCTGTCTGGCTAAATGTATATACTATGCTCATCAAACTGCCCAGTAAGCACTTCTCTTAATGTTCATACCCATATATTAATGCTACTCTCACTTTTTCATTAGAGAACTTTCTCTTTTCAGATGGCAGTGACCTTGGGATCACTCAGAAGGCATCATGGTGCTGAGAAGAAGTGACAGAGGTATGCTCAGCACTGAAATATCTCTATCACACTTTCCAAGGCTCGGGATCCACTGCGGAAGAAGTGGCAGAAAGAATGTAAGAGCCAAAGGAAGGGTCGGACTCCTTACAACGTGCTCCTCCAGACACAAAATAGCCTGGATATCCATGACCTCACAGTGCCTGACACTACCTACACAAGACCATCATAATAGGAGGAAAAGATGATGACATCAAAATAAAAAAGAGACTGATTGAGAAGGGGAGGGGTATGATGGGGAGTAGAGTTTCAAAGGGGAAAGTGGGGAGAGGGAGGGAATTGCCATGGGATAGTGTTTACAACCATGGAAGTTGTTAATTACAAAAAACAAAAAAATCACAGAGATAGAAAAAATGATCTCAAAATTCATATGGAAAGGCAGAAGGCCTCAGATATCCAAGCATTTCCTCAGCAAAAGAAATACCTCTGGAGGCATCACCATACCTAATCTAAAGCTATATTACAAAGCCATAGTAATAAAAACAGCACAGTGCTGGCATAAAAACAGGAGTATAGACCAATGGAATAGAATTGAGGTCCCAGTCTTTGGGTCAAGCAACTACAGCTACTTGATATTTGACAAAGGCTCTAACAATATAGGCTGGAAAAAAGACAGCATCTTAACAAATGGACAAACTGGATAACCATATGCAGGAAATTGAATCTTGATCCACACATCTTGCCATGCACAACACTCAAGTCCAAATGGATCAAAGACCTCAATATAAGACCAGAAACTCGGCTACTACTGGAAAAAAAATATAGAAAGAACTTTCCATGATATAGGAATGGAAAAAGACTTCCTGAACAAAACCCCAGTAGCACAGGATCTTAAACATCACTCTACCAATGGGATCACATGAAGCAGAAGAGTTTCTTCACAAACATACAATAAGCAGAGCCAATAGATTACCCAGAGAATGGGAGAAAATATTTGCTGAATATCCAACTGACAGAGGTTTGATCTCTAGAATCAAAAACCTAAACAATAAAATATAATATAATAAACAATAAAAATATGATAAACAATAAAAAGTCAAACAGTCCCCTCACAAAATGGGACAAAGAACTGGACAGGCAGTTCACAGAGGAAGAAATACAAATGGCAAACACACACTTAAGAAAATGTTAGCCGGGCATGGTGGTGCACGCCTTTAATCCCAGCACTCAGGAGGCAGAGGTAGGAGGATCACCGTGAGTTCGAGGCCACACTGAGACTACATATTGAATTCCAGGTCAGCCTGAGCTAGAGTGAGACCCTACCTCGAGAAAAAAAAAAAAGAAAGAAAGAAAATATTCATCATCCCTAATCATCAGGGAAATGCAAATGAAAATAACTATGAGATTCCACCTTATCCCAGTAAGGATAGCAAACATTAAAAAAATCAAACGAAAATAGATGCTGGTGAGGATGTGGAGAAATAGGGACCCTCATCCACTGTTGGTGGGAATGTAAGATGGTACAACCACTTTGGAAAGCAATATGGAGACTCCTAAAAAAGCTGACTATAGAGTTACCAACAGACCCAGTTATTCCCTTACTGGGCATGTACCCTAAAACCTCCAAGCCTCAATCCAGAGAGATTTGCTCAACCATGTTTATAGCTGCTCAATTCATAATAGCTAATAGCTAGAATCAACCCAGATGTCCATCACTAGACGAATGGATAACTAAGATGTGGTATATCTATATGATGGAATTCTACACAGCAGTAAGAAAAAAATGACACAATGAAATTTGAAGAAAAATGGTTGAACCTGGAACAGATCATTCTCAGTGAACTTACCCAATCACAGAAAGATAATCGCCACATAGTCTCACTCATCTACAGCACCTAACCTGAATCTACCCAAGATGCTGACACACCCAGCAAGCATCTTGAGGACCGGACAATTGGGTGGGTGGGGAGGGAGGGGAGGGTAGGGAAGGGAGGGGGGACACAAATCTGGACCCAAACAGCAATAGTACCATAAAATTCTACATCCTAAAAGGTAGACCAAATGGTTAAACCTTCACCAGGCCCTTAGAGGGAACAGCTGAGCCACAAGACACTGGAGAGGGTATGATGAAGACTGACCTTAATCTTTTACTGCTTCTCTCTCTCTCTCTCTCTCTCTTCTCTCTAACTCTTTTATATTACTTATCTTTTTCTTCCTTCTCTTCGTGGGCACTGACCTGTAACTCCCAGAACCAGCATCATCCACAATCAGCTTTTGATCAGAGAGACCTACGAGGTTTCCTAAAAGAATGACAGATTTCTGTCAGAGTACTTGATGACCCACCAAAGGTTACTGGTAAGACCCTACTGCTGAAGACACCATATGCGGTTGACACGTAACATGGAGTGACATGGCTGGAAGCTGGAAGAGAGTCAGTCCCCAGATAGTCAGTGCATCTAGTGCCAGAAGGTGCTACATGGGCGACTGGAAGAAAATGACCAATATCTGTCCAAGCAACTCATGGTCTAACCTAAATTAGTAGCAAATAACCTGTCATGATGCTCACACAAGTGCGATAGTGGCACACAGCCATGGTGGCAAACCAACTGCTCTTGATTTGGTTAACTGATCTGCTCAGTGGAACGGGACCCATAGCTGGAGCTGGGAAACAAGTCAGAACCATATCCAAACATGAGCGCGCTCTCCATTATCAAACTACCACCAATCATGGGCTACAAGAGGGCCTACACCTATTAAATTCTCTCTAAAAAACTAATGGTTATCCCATTTATCTGGTTCTAACTTTACTCATGAGAATCTGCTTCTCTTTTTCAGATAGATGCAGGAGGATTGCTGTGACTTTGAGGCCAGCCAGGAGCTACATTATAATACCCTGCCTCAAATACTAATAATAATAATAAGAGTTTTTACTATAAAGTTTAATTACAAGACCTCATTTGAAATAGTCCCACTTTTTTTATTCATTTGTTTGTTTTTATTTTTCAAGGTAGGGTCTCACTTTAGCCCAGGCTAACCTGGGATTCACTCTGTATTTTCAGGGTGGCCTCGAACTCACGGCAATCCTCCTACCTCTGCCTCCCAAGTGCTGGGATTAAAGGCGTGAGCCACCATGCCCAGCTGTCCCACTTTTTTTTTTTTTTTTTTTGTGGTTTTTCGAGGTAGGGTCTCACTCTAGCCCAGGCTGACCTGGAATTCACTATGGAGTCTCAGGGTGGCCTCGAACTCACGGCAATCCTCCTACCTCTGCCTCCCGAGTGCTGGGATTAAAGGCGTGCGCCACCACGCCCGGCTCGCTGTCCCACTTTTTAGATAAAGTAAACCACTAATGGACCAAGGAAGGAAAAACACGTGGATGGATGAAACCTTTACCTAACCTGAGAAATGAAAACCAGTGAGAGGTCTTTTCAAAGCAAGAGAAAGAAAATTTGACGATTCTTGTGTCATTCTGCACCTGTCTCCACTCTTCCCACAACTAATTGTCTGAACAGTGGAAGCTAAATATGCAACTGCATTTTTCTAAAATAGATTTTCCCCCCCCTAATTATACCCTTAAACCTTAAATTAGTAGCCTGTCTCATCTTTGAGTCCTCAGCACCTAGCAGGTACTAGCTGTCTGGCTGGCTCTGGGCACTCAACACACTAGTGAGGTGGGTATATAGGGTGAGCACTGGTTGCTAGGGTGTATTTCTCGTGGTCTCATTCATCATTAGCCTCCCGGGAGTATGGTCCCCATCCTTTGACAAAGTTGAGGTACTGATCTGAGTCACTGTTTTTTTTTTTTTTTTTAAAGCTTTATTTTACGGGCTGGAGAGATGGTTTAGCGGTTAAGCACTTGCCTGTGAAGCCAAAGGACCCAGGTTCGAGGCTCAATCCCCCAGTACCCATGGAAGCCAGATGCACAAGGTGGCGCATGCATCTGGAGTTCATGTGCAGTGGCTGAGGCCCTGGCACACCCATTCTCTCTCTCTCTCTCTCTCACATACACATACTCGCTATCAAATAAATAAATAAACAAAATATTTTTTTAAAAAAACTTTATTTTAGCCAGGCGTGGTGGCGCATGCCTTTAATCCCAGCAGCACTTGGGAGGCAGAAGTAGGAGGATTGGCGTGAGTTCGAGGCCATCCTGAGACTACATAGAATATTTCAGGTCAGCCTGGACCAGAATGAGACCCTAACTAGAAAAACAAACAAAAAAAGCCAACTTTATTTTTATTTATTTATTTGAGAGAGAGAAATGGCAAAGAGAGAGAATGGGCACACCAGGGCCTCCAGCCACTGCAAACGAGCTCCAGATGCATGCGCCACCTTGTGCATCTGGCTTACGTGGGTCCTGGGGAATTGAACCGAGGTCCTTTGGCTTTGCAGGTAAATGCCTTAACCACTAAGCCATCTCCCCAAGCCTGAGTCACTGCTTTTAAAAAAAGATGAAGGCTGAATGTGAGGGGTTATTCTGAACCCAGTGACTTGTCCTGAGGCCTGAGAGAAGAGCTGTCCTCTAAACTAGGCTAATAAACTCTGTTTACATACCGTAAACTCCCCAGAACTGAATTCCCCATAAAGCCACAAGGGCTTTTAAGACGTTAAATTAATCTATAAACAAATACAAAGCTCTAGTATGATGGAAACACAATTGAGGGGCTGGGCTGAGGGCAGAAAACAGTGGGAGAGTGGGTCCTTAGCGAGGCCAAGGGAGGGAGGAAGGGGAAGGAAGGAAGAGGCTGAGCGAAAAGAAAGAACTGCAACCCCAAGAAGTTATCATAAAAGCTAAAAAGGGGATGGTGTGCGTGCTTGGAGAGGGAATGACAATCAGCTCTCTCTCTCTCTCTCTCTCTCTCTCTCTCTCTCAGACACATTGTTAGTGGGAGTGTTAGTTAGGATGAAATCTCTGAAGGCAATTTGGAAATATGCACCAAAATGTGTTCACAAAGCTTATGATTCTTGGGCTGGAGAGATGGCTTAGCGGTTAAGCGCTTGCCTGTGAAGCCTAAGGACCCCGGTTCGAGGCTCGATTCCCCAGGACCCACGTTAGCCAGATGCACAAGGGGGTGCACGCGTCTGGAGTTCGTTTGCAGTGGCTGGAGGCCCTGGCGCACCCATTCTCTCTCTTTCTCTCTATCTCTCTGTCACTCTCAAATAAATAAATAAAAATGAACAAAAAAAAAATTTTAAAAAAAAGCTCATGATTCTTGATCAGGAATGTCAGTGCATTGGAGAGTATTTAAAAGTATGCAAATGCTTAACAATAAAGGTAAGAGATAAGAGGATCATCACTGTGAGTTCGAGGCCAGCCTGAGACCACATAGTGAATTCCAGGTAAGCCTGAGCTAGAGTGAGACCCTACCTTGAAAAGCCAAAAAGAAAAAAAAACAACAAAAAACATAGCCAAGCCGGGCGTGGTGGCGCACGCCTTTAATCCCAGCACTCGGGAGGCAGAGGTAGGAGGATCGCCGTGAGTTCGAGGCTACCCTGAGACTCCATAGTGAATTCCAGGTCAGCCTGGGCTAGAGTGAAACCCTACCTCGAAAAACCAAAAAAAAAAAAAAAAAAAAACCAACATAGCCAAACGTGGCAGCGCACACCTTTAAGCACACCTTTAATCCCAGCACTCAGGAGGCAGAGGTAGGAGAATCATCATGAGTTCAAGGCCACCCTGAGACTACATAGTGAATTTTGGATCAGCCCGAACTAGAGTGAAACCCTACCTCATTGAAAAAAAAATCATTTAAATAAAATATAATGGGACTGGAGAGATGGCTTAGCGGTTAAAGCACTTTCCAGTGAAGCCGAAGGACCCATGTTCGACTGTCCAGGTCACAAGGTGACACAAGCACACAAAGTTGCACATGTGACAAGGTGGCACATGCATCTGGAGTCAGACTGCACTGGTTGGAGACCCTGATGTGCCAATTCTCATTCTCTTTCTCTCTATCTCAAGAAAAAAAAAAAAAAAAAAAGGCCAGGGCTGGAGGGATCATTTAGCAATTAAGGCATTTGCCTGCAAAGCCAAAGGACCCTGGTGCGATTCTCCAGGACCCATAGAAGCCAGATGCTCAAGGGGGCACATGCATCTGGAGTTCATTTGCAATGGCTGGAGGCCCTTGTGCACCCATTCTCCTTCCCTCCTCTCTCTCTCTCTCTCTCTCTCTCTCTCTCTGTGTCTCTCTCATAAATAAATAAATAATTAAAATGTATTTTTTTGAAAGGCCAGTCTATTGGGCTTGCCTCAGGAACATTTTTTTAAAGATAATGATTTAAGCATTAACTTTAATAGTTAAAACGTAGAGAAGTCTAAATACAAAACAAAGGAGAAATGGTAAAATTAATGAAGGTCTCCATTCAATGTAAAACTGTGGGCAATTAAAATATCATCATGGAAAGCAACCTATAATAAATAACATTTTAGAAACTAAGTTCCTAGCTAGGTATGATGGCATGTGACTGTAATTCCCAGCCACTCCATAGGCTGAAGCAGGAAGATCGCAAGTGTGAAGCAACCTTGTGCTCAGTGACACAGTGCTTGACTAGCATGTGCAGAGTCAACCCCTAGTACAGCTAAATAAACACGCCAGAGCAGTGGAAGGGGTCCCACATGTAAGCTTGGGACTACCAGTAACTTCTAGGTCAGCCTGGACTACCCTACCTCAACAAAAGGAAAGAGAGAAGGAAGGAAGGAAGGAAGGAAGGAAGGAAGGAAGGAAGGAAGGAAGGAAGGAAGGAAGGGAGAGAGAGAAAGGAAGGAAGGAAGGAAGGAAGGAAGGAAGGAAGGAAGGAAGGAAGGAAGGAAGGGAGAGAGAAAGGAAGGAAGGAAGGAAGGAAGGAAGGAAGAAGGGAGGGAGGGAGGGAAAGAGGGGAGAGAAGGAGGAAAGAAAGGAGGGAAAAAAGGAAAACTAACCTACATTTTTTAAAATTATGAGCTTTTAAGAAATGATAGCAGAATTTTAACCGAAGGATTTTAATAGTTTTAGGCACATGAAGAGCTCTTACAAGTCAATGATGAAACCTTCATCCTTTCCGTGTCTCCCATTGATGGGACAGCAAGAAAAGGCCACCACCGGTGCATACGATGCATCTTTACAGATGTTGAGAGACACCAAATGAAAGTACAATTGGATCTCAGCCCCAAAGTCTACCTCAGCCAGCTGGCCCCCAACTCCACCTGAACACCACAGCCCACTCTGTGAAGCACCCAAGGAAAGAGCAAGACCCACTTTAAAAGAAAACAGAGGGCTGGGTGTGGTAGCGCACACCTTTAGTCCCAGCACTCGGGAGGCAGAAGTAGGAGGATCCCCGTGAGTTCAGGCCACCCTGAGACTACATAGTGAATTCCAGGTCAGCCTGGGCCGGAGTGAGACCCTACCTCAAAAAACCAAAAAAAAAAAAAAAAAGAAGAAGAAGAAGAAAGAAAAGAAAAGAAAAGAAAAAGAAAACAGAGGGCTGGAGAGATGGCTCAGCAGTTAAAGCACCTGCCTTCAAAACCTAACAATCCGAGTTTTATTCCCCAGGACCCACGTAAAGCCAAATAGATGGAAAAAAAAGGCAGGGGGGAAATCTCATTTACTGTTAAGACCATGTAAGAAAGACACCCTCAAGCACTGTTGGAAAGAAATAAAGTATTGCAATTTTTTAAAAAGATTTCATTTATTTATTTTCAAGCAGAGACAGAAAGAGAATGGGTGTGCCAGGACCTCCTGCCACTGCAAATGAACTTTAGATGCCACTTTGTGCATCTAGCTTTAACATGGGTACTGGGGAATCGAACCCGGGACATTAGGCTTTGCAGGCAAGCACCTTAACCACTGAGCTATGTCTCCAGCCCCGTGTTGTAATTTTTCAGAAGTCACTTACAAATTATGTATTAAGTATCTAAAAATATCTATGTCTCCATTCCCAGGTTCAATGCCACATTATTCACAATCACCAAGAAACAGAAACAATCTAAATGTCCATTAGCAGATGAATGGGGGGAAAATATACAAACACACAACAGCATATGATACCAGTCATTAAAAAATGAAATTCTCTGCTGGGCATGGTGCTGCACGCCTTTAATCCCAACACTCGGGAGCAGAGGTAGGAGGATCACTGTGAGTTCAAGGCCAGCCTGGGACTACAGAGTGAGTTCCAGGTCAGCAGGTCAGCCTGGGCTGGGCTAGAGTGAGACACTACCTAAAAAAGACAGAGCCGGGCGTGGTGGCGCACATCTTTAATCTCAGCACTCAGGAGGCAAAGGTAGGAGGATCGCTGTGAGTTCGAGGCCACCCTGAGACTACATAGTGAATTCCAGGTCAACCTCAGCTAGAGTGAGACCCTACCTCAAAAAACAAACAAACAAAAAGGACAGAGAGAAAGATTCTGTCATTTGCAACAACATGGATGGAAGATCATTATGTTAAATAAAATAAATGGGACACAGTGCAACAACTACTGCATGATCTCACTCATATGTAGACTATTTAAAAAGTTAACCTTAGCCGGGTGTGGTAGTGCATGCCTTTAATCCCAGCACCCGGGAGGCAGAGGTAGGATCACCATGAGTTTGAGGCCACCCTGAGACTCCATAGTGAATTCCAGGTCAGCCTGAGCTAGAGTGAGACCCTACCTAGAAAAACAAAAACAAAAAAAAGTTAACTTTGTCAGGTGTGGTAGCTCATGCCTGGGCTGTAGAGTGAGTTAGTTCCAGGTCACCCTGAGTTACAGTGAGACCCTACCTCAAAAAAAAAAAAAAAAGCTGACCTAGAAATTGGGAGTACAATGGTAATGGCAATGGTAAGGGCTGGGGTGGGCAGTTAGTTAAGGTTGAAAGGGCAACAAACTCTGGGGTACTACATGACATGGTGACAAAAGGTAACATTAAGGGACTACACATGCCAAAAGGCTAAAGAAAGGATTTTTAAATTTTTTTATTAATTTTATTTGAGAGAAAATGAGCATGCCAGGGCCTTCAGTGGCTGCAAATGAACTCCAGATGCATACACCACCTTGGTCATCTGGCTTACATGGGTTCTGGGGAATTGACCCTGCATTCTTTGGCTTTGCAGGCAAGGACCTTAGCTGCTAAGCCATCTCTCCAGCCCAAGAAATAATTTTTTTTTTTTTTTTTTTTTTTTTTTTTGGTTTTCTGAGGTAGGATCTTGCTCTAGCCTAGGCTGACCTGGAATACACTATGTATCTCAGGGTGGCCTTGAACTTGGCAATTCTCCTACCTCTGCTTCCCAAGTGGTGGGATTAAAGGCATGTGCTACCACACACGGCTTTTTATATATATATATATTCTCCATCCTTCTGGAAGGTAACCTTTATCTTTATTTTATTTATTTGAAAGAGAGAAAGAGAGAGAGAGAGAATGGGTGTGCCAGGGCCTCCAGCCACTACAAACGAACTCCAGACGCATTGCTCCCTTGTGCATCTGGCTTATGTGGGTCCTGGGGAATAGAACCAAGGTCCTTTGGCTTTGTAGGCAAATGCCTTAACCACTAAGCCATCTCTCCAGCACCCACAGCCAGCTTTAAGAAAGGATATTTGAAAGCTTTAACACAAAGAACTGATGTTTGAAAGTATTTCTATCTGATTTAAACATTACACTATTATTATTACATTTTATTATTTTATTATTATTATTATTGCATTACTATTATATACATATAATTTTTAAGGTTTTTACCAGTTAAAATTGAAAAATTTTTTAAATTAGGGGAAAAATAATATTGCCAGCTAAATGCCTCTAATATAGTAAATGAAACACTCTTAAATAGTAATGTAAGTAGTGGTCATTCTTGCCTTTTTGGAAAGCTTCTAGAGTCTACCCAACATATGAAGTGATTATTTAAAGTAAAAAATAAATACATAAAGTGAAATAGATTAAATAAAAATATGCACTCTTTGCCAGGCGTGGTGGCGCATGCCTTTAATCCCAGCACTCGGGAGGCAGAGGTAGGAGGATCTCTGAGAGTTCGAGGCCACCCTGAGACTCCATAGTGAATTCCAGGTCAGCCTGGGCTAGAGTGAGACCCTACCTCGAAAAACCAAAAAAAAAAAAAGCACTCTTTTCAAGTATAGAATAGGGATTACTGAAAGAAGAATTTCAGTGGGAAGAATAAAAGAGAGTAACTGGAGGGGTAAAATGATCAGATATATGAAAGTGTCAAAAAGAAAAACTAGGGTTTAAAGAGATGGCACAGTGGTTAAAGCACTTGCCTGCAAAGCCTAACGACCTAGGTTCGATTCCCCAGGACTCACATAAACTGGATGTGCAGGTGGTGAATGTGTCTGGAGTTCATTTGCAGCGGCTGGAGGCCCTGGCACACCCATTCTCTCTCTATCTGCCTCTCTCTCTGCTTACTTCTCTATCATAAATAAATACAGTATTTAAAGAAAACTGGCACATGCATGTGGAGTTGGTTTGCAGTAGCTAGAGGCCCTGGTGCACCCATCCCCTCCCTCCCTCTCTCTCTCTCTCTCTCTCTCCCCCGTCTCTCTGTGCTTGCAAATAAATGAAAAATATTTTAAAGTCAGCCTAGGCGGCGAAGATGAAAGTCATGAGTTAGGTCATTCAGAAGTTCTTCACAACACAGGGACAAAAGAATTCACACGGTACATCATACAATAAAAATCCCAGGATCCAGAAAATACTTTCCACTTCTTCCATGCATCAGGAATGCTTGTTACATGAGCACCTGAGCCAGCCTGGTCAGACATGCCAGCAATAAATAGCATGTTCAGTTGCTGCAGTGACCAGATGTGCGTAGGAATGGGGCAGTGGGAACATTTGGAACCAAATGTGTCCTGGCATTTGACCACACAGGTGCTTCATTGTTTAGGAAGGATGAGGGGTGGGTAGGGTTGGGGCCTAGAAATCTTTAAACTGAGGAAAGGGAAGGCAAATGCTATAACTGCTCCTCCACTTCCTTTCAACCTCAGTGATCAACAAATTATCTTCCTAGATTCGTGGGCAGACTCAAAAAGCAAGTTTCTGGGTGCCTGTGTGGCTGAGTATGTTGCAAAACACTCCTTCTAAGTGGTTTACTACAATTCAGGAGAAACACAGGCTAAAAAGACAAATTCTGCCAGGCATGGTGCACACACTTTAATTCCAGCACTGGGAAGGCAGAGGTAGGAGGATTGCTGAGAGTTCGAGGCCACCCTGAGAATACAGAGTGAATTCCAGGTCAGCCTAAACTAGAGCGAGAGCCTACCTCAAAAAAAGAAGAAACTAGAGCCGGGCATGGTGGCACACGCCTTTAATACCAGCACTCGGGAGGCAGAGGTAAGAGGATCTGAGAGTACATAGTGAATTCCAGGTCAGCCTGGGCCAGAGTGAGACCCTACCTCGGAAAAAAAGAAAACAAGAAGAAGAAGCCGGGCGTGGTGGTGCATGCCTTTAATCCCACCACTTGGGAAGCAGAGGTAGGAGGATCACCATGAGTTCGAGGCCACCCTGACAATACATAGTAAATTCCTGGTCAGCCTGGGGTAGAACAAAACCCTACCTCGAAAAATCAAAAGAAAGAAGGAAGGAAGGAAGTCTGAGGAAGGAAGGAAAGGGAGGGATGGAGGGAAGGAAAGGAAGAAAGAAAGAAATAAAGAGAGAGAGAGAGGAAGGAAGGAAGGAAGGAAGGAGGGAAGGGAGGGAGAGAAAAGAAAAGAAAAGGAAAGGAAAGGAAGAAGGAAGAAAGTGGCATCTGATAGAGCTCAAGACATCAGCAAGGACCAATTATGCAAGGATTAGGAAGTAATTCTTCGTATTTTAAACTGTATTCTAATTTCACAAGGTAGGGTCTTCAGGAAACAACCTGATCAAACGTGTTTTGAAAAGATGACTCAGGCCATTTTCTGTGGCTCTTCCCTCAACTCCCTCCCATAAGCGCCATGAGAATGCGTGTGCCTTTATTTAAACTCTCATCCAAAGATAAGGATTCTTTGGAAAGATTAGATATAGTATGTGCAACCTGGAGAATCAAAAAATATGTATTATTGATTTGCATGGAGGGGGGAGGAGGGGAGGGTCTCTTGTCGCTGCAATGAGGGCCAGATGGCTGAGGAATTGAGCTCAAGCTGGGAGGTTTTGCAAGCAGGCACCTTTAACCACTGAGCCACCTCCCCAGGCCACAACCAGATGAATTTCTATACAGAGACAGGAGAGGCAGGTGCGAGTGGACGAGAAGAGGCCACTACAAGTCTCACGTTTGAACACACAACCACAAGCATGCCTTCTAGTTCCTCTTTCACAATGTCTGTAGCCAAAGATTGCTCTAGAAATATTCACTTCCACTTTGTTAGGTTTTTTTTTTTTTTTTTGTCTTCTCGACATAACTTTGGCAATCTAAGTAAATCTTCAAGAGCAATTGTTCCAACAAGTTCAGAGGTACTTTTCGTTCCTTGCTGTGGATGCTCTGTGGGTACCTTGATAAGCAAATCAGTTCATGTTTGGGAGGAAGCTTCCATATATATGGCCCTGCAGGAAGCCCAGTGATGCAATGCCGTACAACCCCAAACGAGCTTGCCCGGCATGTTCTAAGCACAAGCTTGCAGGAGCTGTTAGATGAGTCACACACCCATCTCTGCAGAAGTCAGTCCATGTTGTAGGGGGAAAAAACGGGAGGAGGTTATTAAAGAACCCTACACTACATGATCTTCTTTTTTAGTTTTTACTTCTTTATTTATTTAAGATAGAGTGGGGGCATGCCAGGGCTTCTTGCCACTACAAATGAAGGGCAGGTGATGCATGCATTACTTTGCATCTGGATTGACATGGGTACTAGGGAATCAAACTCGGGCTGTGAGGCTTTTTGTAAGCAAGTACCTTTAACTGCTCAGCCATTTCGCCAGCCCTGAGTTTCCCCCTTAAAGGATGTTGTATTCCAGAGTCTTCTAGCCCACTAACCCTCAATACATTTGGAGCCAGTATCAAATCTCTCACACAAACATCCAGGTGAAGTCGGAGACAATACAGGAGGTCTCCTTGCCTACAGAGTCAGGGAAATGGGTACAGACAAATAGGCAGGTAGGCACACCCCCAGCCCACCAGCCCATGGAGTGCAACAAACAGAGTTTCTCGCATTCTCGTTCTTTCCCTAACTTCGAATTACACAAAGGCTAAAACATCCTACACTACCAGGACTACTTTGAAAAATAATTGGGGATGGGGGGAGGGAGAGATGGCTCAGCCTTTAAAGGCACTCGCTTGCAGACTTTGCCAGCCCAGATTCAATTCCCCAAAGCTATGCATCTAGAGTCTGTTTGCAGTGGCAAGAAGACTTTGTGTACCCATTCTCAATCTCTCTCTCTCTCTCTCATAAATAAAAATAATAAAAAATATTTTTTAAAAAGAAAAAGAATTGGACGTAACAATCAGACTTACACAACACCCCAGGAGAGAGAGTGATTGAGACGCAAAGCCTACACATCTTCAGGGGAGCGAGGAGCTAAGTGCAGGGCCAACCCGCACGAGCCAAGGGTGATGGGACATTGTGGGCCGGAAAGGGAGTGGGGATTTTGCAAGTGTCAGGCCAACCCCACCTGGAGCAGGCTTTCAGGATTTGTTGAGGTAATGTATATATGACATTTCTCCCTAATTGCAAAAGCAGGGCATGCTCACTTCAACGAAATAGGAACAAGACGTGGTAATTAATGCCTGCATTTCTCCTTGCAGGGAACTAACCTCTTCCAGCCTTTGGGTTTGTTATATCGTCTTCATTCTCTATGCCTATTACATTCTGCTACTATATACATAACCTAACATTTTCTCCTGCCATTTAGTACTGTTCCCAAGATGTGATGCATGTTTGCAGCCGCATATCTCACTGGACTGTGATTTACTAAGCTAACCCTCTGTAGTCAGACATTTCATTTTGCTTTGTTTAAAAATATATATTTTATTTATTTATTTGAGCGAGAGAGGCAGAGAGAGAGAGAGAGAATGGACGCGCCAGGGCCTCCAGCCACTGCAAATGAACTCCAGGTGCATGTGCCCCCTTGTGCATCTGGCTTACATGGGTCCTGAAGAATCGAACCCGGATCCTTTGGCTTTGCAGGCAAACACCTTAACAGCTAAGCCATCTCTCCAGCCCTGCTTTTTTGATTTTTCACTTTCAAAACCGATGCTCTAGACAAATGTGGCGGCGCATGCCAGCACTTGGGAGGCAGAGGTAGGAGGATGGCGGTGAGTTTAAGGACAGCCTAAGACATAGGGAATTCCAGGTCAGGCTGAGCTAGGGGGAAAAAAAAAAAGAAAGAAACCTAACACTGCACTTACCCTTGATTTATTTTTTCCTTTAGCTGAAATCTCTGAAACTGGAATTCAGATACTGCCGGGCAGAACTGTGCCCTTTAGGGAGTTTGTAATGACCTTCAATCCTTCAGGTCAGATAGTCTTGGTCAATTTGACTGGGCAATCTCGCCCTTGCTGGTTACATAATCTGTATCTGTGAGATTAATAAAGCTAAATGCTACTCCACATGCTTGTCAACCACATGTATGACTTCTTGTGCTCTGAGCATGTTTCCATTGTAGCGTTTGTCCTTTATTAACGTATCTACATGACGTCAAAGCATATACAAGACTCCAAAATGGGCAAAAAGAAATTGTCTTTTTTTTTTGGGTAGGGTCTCACTCTAGCCCAGGCTGACCTGGAATTCACTATGGACTCTCGTGGCCTCGAACTCACAGCGATCCTCCTACCTCTGCCTCCCAAGTGCTGGGATTAAAGGGGTGCCACCACGAAGAAATTGTGTCTAAAATAAAATTCCTCCAGCACAAGAAACTTCCAAGGGTTACTGACCAGAGAAAATCAACTTCAGAGACTTAAACAGCACCACAGGACCAAGGAGATAACCTTTTATTTGGGGGGAGAGGTTCTTTCAAGGTAGGGTCTCACTGTAGTCCAGGCTGACCTGGAACTCACTCTGTAGTCCTAGGCTGGCCTCAAACTCATAGCAATCCTCCTAACTCTGCCTCCCAAATGCTGGGATTAAAGGCATGTGCAACCATGCCTGGTAGAGGAGAAATCTTATTTCTGGCCTAAATGAATGACAGTTGTGTGGCCTGAAGTGAAATAACATATAACTATACTCTAAGTGAAACTGCAATTGGCAATTCTTACCTTTTTCTTATTTAATATCTTTTCTGAACTCTTACTGAACTGCCGGCTTAGCAGTGTTTTCTGAAAATGAGTGACCGTGAATTATGTTTTATTAAAAGGAGGTATAGGGAATGGGAGAAGGGGGTAGCAAGAAAAAGGAAGAAAAGTGCGGAAAAAAAGAAGAGGAAAGGCGGGGAGAGGGCAGGAAGGGAAAAAAAACACAGAGAGAATGAAGGAGAAGAAGAGGAGGGAACGGAGAAGGAAAAGAGAGAAGGGAAGAGGGAAAGGAGAAGAGGAGGAGGAAGGGAGGGCACCAATCGTCCTTTTACCTACTTGAGGTTTTCTATTTATTAATCTGTTTTCAATGCGCCATTCACCCTGCTGTGGCCTCTCTTACTCCATGAGCCCCTTCTAAGGATCCTGTCTGGAAGTTCTCAGAGTCCCTGCCAGCCCTTTTTCTTTTTCTTTTTTTTTTTTTTTTTTTTTTTCCTTTTTATTAACAGCTTCCATACTTACAGACAATAAATCAAGATAAGTCCCTCCCACCCCTCCCCCACTTTCCCCTTCACAAATCCACACGCCATCATATCCCCTCCCTCTCTCCATTAGTCTTTTATTTTGATGTCATCACCTTTTCCTCCTGCTATGAGGGTCTTGTGAAGATAGTGCTAGGTCATGGACATCGAGGCCAACTTCTGTCTGGTCGATCCTGGACCACTTGCGTATCAGGCCAGCCAGGCTAAGCAGTACAGGAGTCCTCTCCTTAAACTAGCCGTCTCACCACCTAGCTGCCCTTCTGAATTCTGGGTGGCCCTCACCATGACCCCTGCCTGCTAGAGGGCTGGGTGTCTGTTCCTTTGGGCTCTGTCTTAATCAGACTGCCTTTGATTCTGGATAAGGAGAAAGGGCCCCTGAAGAGACACCAGCCCCCAACCCCCCTTGGCCTGATACCTCTAGACTTACCAGTGTCCCCATTCTGTGAGCCTCCTCCGGCCCCGTCCCCTTTGTGGGGAGAGAAAAGGGACTCAGGCTGCTGGAGAAGGTAATTAGCCTCCCAGATCATTTCCTTCAACTCCACTTTGCAGTCAAAATCATAATGAAAGGAGAATCGGGTGGTCTTGTGTTAATTATCTTATTGGCAAAACAGGAGAGAGGCAAAAGCTAGGGCATGTTCCTCCCTTCTTGAAAAGACAGGATGGAAGAAGGACAGAAAGGAGTTACTCTGCGGGGCTCACTGACCTGAGAACTGAAACGGGTGACGTGGGGTGAGTGTGGGAAGGAAGGCCCTTTCCAGCTCAGGGGAACCCAATCAGAATCTAGGCTGCTATTTTACAGATTATGGTTTGCCCATGTTGAAGAGGTGGGCACGCCGTGCCTTCCCCACACCCACGCCCCTCCAAACAAAACAAAACAAAACAAAACAAAACAAAACAAAACAAAAAGTGTGCCTTTCCAAACCACTAAAAACTTCAAATTTGCAGTGTGTGTGTCCAATCTCAACAGAGATCACAGAGGAAGGAATGTCAGAAACTTCCCTTTTGAAAGTTTGAGCTCCAAATCTAACTTGGTGACTCGCAAGGCCTACGTGATCTCTTAAGGTTTGTCTCAGCTCAAGAATTCTAGGTTTTAAGTTAAAATCCACCCAATTCCCCAGGAAGTCAAATAACTTCATGCCATCCCACCCTGACCCCCCAGCTCTTGCAGTCCTGCCTAGCAGCTGCTGTGCCCTGCTTGCCTTCTGGGCAGACAGCGGCCATCCCGGCCACCACTCCGCCCTCCACAGCGAAAACAGTTTCTTCCTGCCTCAGCTTGTCTCTTTCTCCCTTGATCCTGTCCGTGTCTTCAAACACCCGGTTCCAGGTCTGGGGCGGGGGGTGGGGGGGTGGATAGCTCAGTACTAAAGTGCTTGCCTAGGAGGTCCTGGGTTCCATTCTCAATACAGAAAGGAAAAAAAAAAAAAAAGTTCCCAAATTCAAATTCATGGGCTCTGGCTCCTCAGGGATTAGTTTTAACTGTATGTTCAGGGGGTCAGAAGAAAAGCAAGGACCAAAATAGAGGCGTCTACTTTCCTTTTCTGCCCGGGACGGAGGGAGGGAGGGCGGCAGCGTTCACACCAGTAAAGAAAGCATCTCCCTGGGAATGCAAGTGAAATCAGATCGCGACAAAAGGGCTCCCCACAAAGTTCATTGCCATGTTGATTACAAAGTAAAATAAGGAACTTCATCCACCACCGCAGGCGGTGACGGCCTTCCAGGGAAGGCCCCATTCAAATGCACCAGCAATCTCCACAACCCCGACTTATTTTCATAATAATATAAGCTGAAATCCCCTAAAACGTTCCAGCTTTCTTAGTACTTTCCAGAAAATTCTCAGTGTGTATTTTACGCGTGTGGTGAGCATCCCACGTGACAATTCTGAATATATGGTTCTTAATAAATAATAGTACTATTCACCAAAACACACCAAGCTAAAAACAAATTCTTTCTTCCCAATACAGTTGGGGTAGGAGAGGATAAGAGTTTCCCACCACCACCACCACCCCGCCCCCCACAAAACATACACACACACACACACACACACACACACGCGCGCGCGCGCGCGCTTTCTTGCTGCTTCGGGTCCACTCAATCATCATGCTCCAGTGTTGTTTACCATTCACTGTTCAGATAGGTACACCAGAGCCAGGTTATGGGAGATCCCAGGTTGCACTGGCAAAAGAAAGAGGATAGCAACATCAAATCGACCTCACTGGCAGTGGACGACGAAGAAGTAAATAAACCTATCCAAAGAGGCTGGATTTATCCAAGACATGGGGCTATGCAGGCAGGCAGGTAGGGGGACAGTAGGGCAAGAGGAAGTTTAGAGGCCTAAATGAACACCAATGGAGCTGTCGAGGGACTCCCAGGTATGAGAGGTTGTCACTGAGCAACCCACTTCAGTCCTCCTGGGCCAAAGGAAAAATTCCTATTGAGCCTGTTGCGGCTCGCTGAGGAATGTTCATGGACAGGGTTGCCAAGCCCATGGTTCCTGTCTCAGATCCAGCCTAGTGTGTACGGTTGAGCAGGAGTCCCCGGGTACCCCCCCCCCCCCGGAGAAGGGTGTGTGAAGACCCCCATGGGAATGCCAGGGATCATGAGTGAGGACTCCAATGAATGCAAGGTAAGCCTCCTCTTGTACTAAAAACACTTACAGCTTTTCCAAGGTTAAACTTGGCTAATTTAAATTAGATAGGGTGCCGTGGGCAGCCCCAATCTGACCCCTTGGCCCAGGTAACATGGATGAGCAGCTGGGGTCGTGAACACAAAGCTCACAAGCCTAAACACACCTAAAACCAGACGCTAACATTTCCCAGTAAATGGGGACAGGAGTGATGGCATCAGCTGGCTCTTCATTTGCTCACGGCATCTTCCCGCTTCTTAGCTGCCAGGACCATTTGCAAGGGCCACGTCGTTGATGATGCAAACGTCTGGATGCGCAGAGAACCGATGATGGCGATTTTCTTGATGGCGCCGTCATCGCTGCTTCACCCACACCAACCCCCTTTCCAGCACCAGAACAGGCTAAGCATGCTTATCTGAGGGACTTCACACTGACTGGCATTTGCCTGGACTACTTGTACCCCAGGGGTCTGCCAGGCCTGCTGCAGGGTCCTCCTTCCCATGCTGAAAAACAGCCATTCCTGAATCTCAAAACCGCTTGCCAGCCAAGCACGGTGGCGCACGCCTTTCTTCCCAGCACTTGGGAGGGAGGCAGAGGTAGAAGGACTGCCATGAGTTCGAGGCCACCCACCCCAAGACTACATAGTGAATTCCAGGTCAGCCTGGGCTAGAGTGAAACCTACCGGGGGGGGGGGGGGGGGGAGGCAGGGGGAACGGACAAAACTCTTACCTATTTTGCTCTCTACATAGCACATATCATCACCCAATAGGTTAGATATTTAGTTCTCAGAAGTTTATTCCCCTAGCATACAATTACATGTAAGCTCCCTCAGGGTTTATAAAAAACCTCTATGCCCGCAGCAGTGTCCAGCATAAACTGGCCTTCAAAATATACTTGCGAGGGGGAAAAAAAAAAAAAGAATGGAAGATAAATTATTAACATTTGTGACCTTAAAAGAGATGTTAAGCCAGGCGTGGTGGCGCCCTTGGGAGGCAGAGGTAAGAGGATCTCTGTGAGTTCAAGGCCACCCGGAGACTACATAGTGAATTCCAGGTCAGCCTGAGCTAGAGTGAGACCCTACCTTGAAAAAAAAAAAAAAAAAAAAAAAAAAAAAGAGAGAGAGAGAGAGAAAAATGTTAAATGAACAAATGAAAATTAATGTATTCATATAAAAATGTTGAAAGTTTAACTATATAGTCATCCAATAACCTGAAAGTTTACCCAGATGAGATAACTATAACTCTGTGCATCTTCTGAATAGAATGTAATCAGAAATCATTTTTACCTGATGGAAAATATCAGTATAAAATCTTTACATAGGTGTATGCATGCATTTATCCTCTGAAGAGATTTCATACATTATTTTTGCAGTCAAAGAAAAGGTTTTTGAGCTTGGAGAGGTGGCCTAGTGGTTAAGGCACTTGCCTGCAAAGCCAAAGAACCCAGGTTTCAATCCTCAGGACCTACGTAAGCCAGATGCACAAGGTGGTGAATGCATCTGATGAAATCCCTGGCATGCCCATTCATTTTCATTCTCATTCTCATATTCTTTCTCCTCTCTCTCTCTCTCTCTCTCTTTTTCTCTCTGCCTTTCTCTCTCAAATGAATAAAATAATTTTTTAAAAAGAGCTTCCTAACCTAATTGCCTCGTTTGTACATATACTTGTTGACAAAGATCATAAATTACCATTAAATGTAAGATGGGGAGTAAGACTTTTTTTTTTCATTTTTGCTTTTTGAGGCAGGGTCTCACTCTAGCTCAGGCTGACCTGGAACTCACTCTGAGGTCCAGGCTGGCTTTGAGCTCACAGTGATCCTCCTAAGTAAAATATTTTTAAATACTTGCAGAGGCAAAACACATCCTCAAAACCGTTTTAATGAGCCACTCATGGTGGCGCACGCCTTTAATCCCAGCACTCAGGAGGCAGAGGTAGGAGGATCACCACGAGTTCAAGGCCACTCTGAAACTACATAGTGAAGACCAGGTCAGCCTGGACTAGAGTGAGACCCTACCTTGGGGGCGGGGAGCGGGGGACTGTTTTAATGAGTGATAGCATCAGCGTATAGTACATAAAAAAATGAACCTTTCAATCTGAAAAGTTCACCATAAAGAAGATGGCGCTTCCATGAAAACTTACTAGAAAGATCTTCCCACAGTAAACACACTGGCTGCATCTTATCTGCGTGTGTGCCTTGAGGTTTATTTCTAGAAGGTACAGGCAGGCTTCTTAGGGCCAACAGAACAGGAACCCAGCAAATCCAGCTTTAGGGCCTCTTGGCTTACCTAAGTGAGGCAGCTTCAGCAAAGAATCAGGTGCACTTTCTCTTGGAGTCCTCAGCCACCAAATGCATATGTTTACATAAGCTTCAGGCCCATAAACTGTGGCTCCATCCCTGCAAGCCCCCATCTGAGTATTGATATTAAGAAAACTAAGCCCGGTCTGGAGAGATGGCTTAGCAGTTAAGGTGTTTGCCTGCAAAGCCAAAGGATCCCTGTTCGATTCCCCAGGACCCAAGTAAGCCAGATACAGAAGGGGGCGCACACATCTGGAGTTCGTTTGCTGTGGCTGGAGGCCCTGGCACGCCCATTCTCTCTCTCTCTCTCTCTCTCTCTCTCTCAAATAAATAAATAAAATTTTTTTAAAGTTAAAAAAAAAAAAGAAAACAACCTGGGCTGGTTAAGGTACTTGCCAGCAAAGCCAAAGGACCCAGATTTGATTCCCCAGTACCCATAAAGCCAGATGCACAAGGTGGCACATGCATGTGGGGTAGTTTGCAGTGGCTAGAGGACCTGGCACACCCATTCTCTATCTGCCCCCCTCAAATAAATAAATAAAATATACTAAAAAATAGAAAACTAAGGTAAGGTTTACAAAAGTGATCCAAAACTCATGTGTTTCTTCAAACTTCTCAACGGTTCAAGCAGTGAAAGCAAGAGGTCTAATGATGTGGGGCACTGAAGTATGCACATTGTTTCTTTTCCCAGGACACCAAGTGAAATCTTGGAAACCATGACTAGATAAAAGCTACTTGCATGAAATGTACACGTAATCCTAGTCATTACCCATAAAAACTAGGTAATGCCTAGTAGTTAAACCAGATTGCTAGTGCTCGGTGCTTATTTTCAATAGTAAATAAATTATCCCTATTGGTACTAAGTATAACTTGATGAAAGTAAGTACCCATCCGTTTTCATTCTTAATTCGATTGAGTCATGTAGTACCGCAAAATTAAGCAGTCAAACTAGATGCTAATTGTGTGATGAATTAAGGTAGATTTGCAGCCATTTTTGACATCAAGATCAAAACAAAGTATACACCCAAACCAAAAATAAGAAAGCTTTGTTATTATCCTCCCGAGTGCTTGGCTATTTTAAGTTTTCAAAGCTCAGTAACTTAGACTGCAGAGAGATGTGAGGTGTGATGGAGGTCTCCTCCAGCCATTTTTCCCCATCCCCACCTTCTGAGCCCTTGCTGTGTGAACACTAGTTTTTCCCTTCTGGAATGGACTACCCTGGAAGTCTTTCTGGGTGGCTGGAGGTGCTAGAGGGCTCCGGTGGTTTTGTAAGCATGGCTGCAAGTGTCCTTCGGATCTTCTCCCTACCAGCTGTTTTACTTGAGACGTGGGTCCTCTCTCTCCATCCCCGATCCGGTCTACAAGGCCTTCCCGCTCCGCCTTCCTCCCTCCAGGTCGCTCAACTTGGGACTAGTCCAGGCCACATCTCCCCACCCCAGGCTCGGGCCTGGCCCAGGAGGAGACACAGCCCGGAAGGTCTCCTTGGGGTGGCCACAGTACCAGGTAAAGTTACCAGGGACAGCCAAAGGGCGGCCTCTGGCCACTTCCAATAGGATACAGCCAGTCGCCAGCCCCGGGGACGCGCCCGTTCTCCCGCCCTAGAGGAGGGGGAAGGAAGTGTCGCCACCGAACCTCGGGAGGACGGCGGGTCCCACCTCCGGCTCCCTCCCGCGCGCCCGCCCTCGGCCCCACCTCCCCGGGCTCGCACAAAGCCGTCCAGAAGGCGGGGGCCCAGGAGACCGCTGCCAGGCCGCCCTGGACGCCACCCGAGCAGGCCGCCACTCCCAGGGCCGTCTAGAGTCCCCCCCGTCCGCGACTGGAAGGACGCGAGTCCAGAGTCGTGTCCCCCCACCCCGCGCCCAGGGTCCCCTGCTTTCCACGGAACGGCCCCGACGCGGCCGCGCCTGTCACCCGCGCGCGCCACGCCCGAGGTGGCGACCTGGGCCGGCTGCGCCAGGGCAGCGCGCGCCGTGGAGGGACGCGCGTGGAGACGACGGCGGGGACACGGGAGGGGAGGACTTCTGGCGTGGGGAGGCGTCTTTCTGCACCCCACGAGGCCCGGCCTCAAATCAGCTCCCACATTTCCGAAAGGCCCGGGCCGCCCCCCCCCCCCGCACCGCGCACCTGCGCCAGGTGGCCGCGGGAGGCGCGAGCTTCCAGGAAGGATGGGGGTGCGCGGGGCGACGCGACGCGTGGGGGACCCCGCGATCCCGACCTTCCCTTCCGCCTCGTCTCCCGTCGGGGGACGTGGGGGGGGGGTCGCCCATGCGGGCGGGAACACGCACCCCCTCGGGGGCCCCAGCCGGGAAGATGGCCGTTTGTGCATCCGTATAAAAAGCCCTTTGTTGCGCCCACACAAAAGCAGCCAGGACCCGCTTCTCCAGCAGGCCCTTTGGAGAAATCGCGGCCAATCGGCCGAACTTCCCAATGGCCAGGGAGGTCCTCGGCCTTGGAGAGCCTCAAAGACGGGATCGAGAACCACAGGCCTCCCTCTCCCTCCGTCTACCAAAAAAACAAAACCTCAGTCAGTCACCAAGTATGCGTCCAGTCGGGGCATGGAGAGCTCAGGTGGTGGCTCAGGGAGGAAGGAAAGAGGAAAAGCTACTTTTACTACCAAGGCCCACAGGGGGTATTACACATTCACGTTCTTGTAGGGTTTTCTCCCCTGTATCAGAGTAGAAACATCCTCCAGAAAGGTCTGGATCCACCAAAAAGAAAGAAGAAAAAAAAAAAAAACTAACAATAGCAACTTTAAAAAAAAAAAAAAACATAACAAACCAGTTGCCATCAGCCCAAAGTGGGAGCAGCCGCAGCCGGCGCGTGTGATCCACTTACTTGTCCGACTCTTGTGACATGCTTGATCCAATGAACTCGCTCCCCTTTTCCTGGAGCCTCTGGTGAAACTGGACTTTCAAGTCTGTGCAGGTGAAGGTGTGTGAGAGCGCCCGAGATGGCAGAACAAGAGCTACAGGTAATTCTGCTTTTCCGTCCCCCCTCACCACTCTCGCTCGCTCGCTCGCGCCCTCACCTAGCCGGAAAGGTGGGATAAACGGGGTGGGGGTGGGGAGGGGGTGGCCCTCACATGGGGCCCGGGGCTCCGAGGCGGAGGCGGCCGCGGCGCGGAGTCCTCCACGATCGAGGCCCTGGGCCGACACCGCAGAAGCGGACGGTGGCGGACTTGGGCGGCCACAGGTAACTTTCTCGCAAGGAGCTGAATTCTTTCACTAAAGGGTACAAGCCCGAGGGACGAGCCGCTCCCTGATTGGCTGCGCAGCTCGCTCAGGTGAGCTGCCATTGGCAGAGGCGCGCTCAGGTAAGGCCCTGCTCGCGGCTCAGGCAACTCACTCCGAAGTTGACCCGAACCGAGCCGTGGCACGCGGGCGGACGGCCCCGGGGTGGCTGGCTGCGGGGCTTCGAGCCGGTGGACACCGACCTGACCCTCCCCGCCCCCGGTGGCCGAGGGGAGGGGAGGTGCGAGAGAAGGGGGGCCGGGAAGGACGGAGCGACACCTGCTAAACATCAGGAATTCTGGGGCGCCCTGAAACACGGGAGAGAGTTGAACTCGGAATCCCCCACCACCAACAACACCACCACCCCGCACCTGCCACCCGGAATCCGATGCGCAGCACCGAACGCAGAGATCCAATACCCGCTGCGAGAGAACTGTGTGACGAGGGGCCACCAGAGCCAGGGACTAAAGTTGGGCCAAGAGCCGGAAAGAAACATAAAGATTGCCGGGTCTGTTGAGTAATTGCATTTTTAGCATTCTTATTCCACAGCAAACTTTTTTTTTTTTTTTTCGTGCCCTGATGCGTAAAAGATACCAGGTAGTTTACAGGTATAATTGAGACGGGAGAACAGTCTTTCCTGAGCTGGACAGCTGGAGTACCGCGAGGTTTTGATGGAGAAAGAGTTGGTTGAATAGACTCTTGAAATGGCCTAGGCACACCTCTTCCTCTCTCAGCTCGCTCCTGGGGATTCCAGAGCTGCAAACAACCCCTGCATCTGCTCCAGTAAGCCTGCTGCCATTTGACGTTTCTAGGCAAGCATCAACATTTACATTGTAATTCAATAGAAGCAGCTACTACAAAGGTGCTTTATCCTTGCCGTTTAATAGAGTTGCTAGGGGAACAATGCAGGATGAAACTGTTTTGTGTGGCTCCATTTCTCCCGGTTGGGAACAAGTCGAATTAGGCAAGGTGTAATTTATAATCGCTGCTACCACGGTGAAGTACTGCTTGGACTTGACAGGGATCTAGCCCGTACATGCGGATGGTGGAAATAAAGGCGGGCATGGAAAGGTTACCCCACTTGATTAATGCTGAAGCTACCAGACTTGAAACTACTCTTTTAAACCTTTACAGATCATATATTTCATGACAAGTAAATTACAAAACTGGGTTTGGTTGAGTGTCTTTCATCTCAGTAAATGAATCTCACAATTTTACTCGTTTTGTTTTGTTTTGTTTTGTTTTTGAGGTAGGGTCTCACTTTAGCCCAGGCTGACCTGGAACTCACTCTGTAGCCATAGACTGGCCTCCAACATACAGGTCCTTTTACCTCTGTCTCCTGGGATTAAAGGCGGTCACTACCATGTCCTGCTTTGACAATTTCACTCTGTTTCTGATTTGGTGGTTGTTTGGGGGGGTTTTTGTTTTGTTTTGTTTTTTGAGGTAGGGTCTCTCCCCAGCCCAGGCTGACCTGGAATTCACTCTGTAGTCTCGGGATGGCCTTGAATTTATGGCGATCCTCCTTACCCCTGCCTCCTGAGCACTGGGATTAAAGGTGTGTGCCTTCATAACAGGCTTTTTAATGTAAGTTTCCACACACTCACTTTTGAAAGATAATATTTGAACATCATATGGTACCTGTCTTTCACGTACTTTCGGTAGCTCCTTTCTGGAGGCAATCACGTTCCACCATAAGCTGTCTCTGCTGTGATTCACCTCCCTATTTCCAAGTACTATATGTTGCTATCTCCTCAGTTATCAGTACGCACATTGTGGCTCCGTCCCGTTGCCCTAGCTGAGGTGTGTTGGCCCTTGCACTCCAGCCAGCGTCCCTCTCCAGCCATTCTTCCCACATATCTTTCACAGCTTAGAGACTAACATGTTGCCACACACATTTCACTAACAGCCACTAGTGTACTGTGGTGGTTTTCTTCCTATCAAGCCTTTTACCTCTTGCTTGGTTTACTATGATGCACCTAGCCAGGTATTTTTCCATAACTAATCTTCCAAATGACTGTCAAGTTTATGTTTCAGTTTTTCAAGCAACCGATTTTACTCTCCCCCTGGAAACATTCCTACAAAACTCCCATCTCCCCACCACCACCCCCCTCCAGAGAGGTGAGTTGTTTTGTGGTCTTGCTGCTAACTTGTTGTTCAGGAACCCTCCAATGTTTGTCTTGAACTCTGCCTTCTTTCGTTTTACTTTTCTTTCTCTCAGTTTCTTTTTTCCTTCTTTGTTTCTTTCTTTCTTTTTTTTTTTTGTTGTTGTTGTTTGTTTTTTCAAGGTAGTGCTTCATTCTAGCCCAGGATGACCTGTAATTCACTATGATAGTCTCAGGGTGGCCTTGAACTCACATCTCCTCCTACATCTGCCTCCTGAGTGCTGGGATTAAAGGTGTGCACTACCATGCCCAGTGGGATTTTCTTTCTTTTTTCTTTTCTTTTCTCCTTTTTTATTCTTTTGATAAAGGCTCTCACTATGTAGCCCTCACTGACCTAGAACTAGCAATATAGACCAGTCTGGTCTCCACCTTGCAACAAACCTTTTTTTTTGGGGGGGGGGGTAGGGTTTCCCTCTAGCCCAGGCTGACCTGGGATTCACTATGGAGTCTCAGGGTGGCTTCGAACTCACGGTGATCCTCCTACCTCTGCCTCCCGAGTGCTGGCATTAAAGGCATGTGCCACCACGCCCGGCTTCAAACCTCTTGCCTCTGCCTGGGCCTCCCCAGTATTAGGATTACTGGCAAACATCACCATGTCCTGATTGGTGCATCACAGATTCAACTTCCAGAAGCCCGGGAAAGGATACAGAGAGCAAAATGTGTGGTCTTCACATACTTGGAACGGGTTCATTTAACTTTGGCTTCTGACGGAGAGTTTGGCTAAATAGAAATCTTTCATCCATAATTTTATAGCATTTGTTTTGTTTTGGTTTATATTTTTGGTTTTAATAGAAGGTGAAGTTGACAAGATTTTATTATAGAGTTTAAGAGAAGAAAAGAAGGCAGAGCTTCTGCTACAAAGCACAAAGGGTTTCTGGAAACGGGAAAGCCCACCTGCTGTCTCTTGATTGTTTTTTTTTGGGGGGGGGTTTGTTTTTTCAAGGTAGGGTCTGGCTCTAGCCCAAATGACCTGGAATTCACTATTCTCAGGGTGGATTTGAACTCACACTGATCGACCTACCTCCGCCTTCCGAGTGCTGGGATTAAAGGCGCCACCACGCCCAGCTTGAATTTGTTGTTGTTTTTTAATCTCCTGGCTTCCAGTCTTTCTGATGAGAATTCCAGTGCCATCATTATGCTCATTCTTTTGTGATCTGGATTGTTTTTTTCTTTCTGGAAACTCATAGAATGATCTCTTTATCACTAATTCAGATTTTTTTTTTATTCATCCTACTGTGCGCTCAGGAGATGCTTTTAGTTACGTCCAGTTCAGGAAATTCTCACTTAAAAAAAAAAAAAAGCTTTTTTTTTTTAAATTAATTAATTTAGTTGAGAGAATAAGAGAGGAAAAGAGGCAGACCGAGGGAGAGAGAGAGAGAGAATGGGCATTCCAGGGACTCCAGCCACTGCAAACGAACTCCAGCCACTGCAAACGAACTCCAGACGCATGCACCACCTTGTGAATCCTGGTGCTTACATGGGTCCTGGGGAATCGAACAGAGGTCCTTTGGCTTTGCAGACAAATGTTGTCTTAACCGCTAAGCCATCTCTGCAGCCCCAGTTCAGGAAATTCTCTTGAGACAAACTTTAATAATGTCCTGCCCTTTTAAAAAAATTATTTATTTATTTGTTTGTTTTAATTTTTGTTTATTTTTATTTATTTATTTGAGAGCGACAAACAGACAGAGAGAAAGAGGCAGATATATATAGAGAGAGAATGGGCACGCCAGGGCCTCCAGCCACTGCAAATGAACTTGTGCATCTGGCTAACGTGGGTCCTGGGGAATTGAGCCTGGAACCGGGGTCTTTAGGCTTCACAGGCAAGTGCTTAACCGCTAAGCCATCTCTCCAGCCCAGTCCTCCCCTTTTGGTGTGACCAATATAGTACAATGGTTAAAACTATTAAAGCTGCAGACAAGAGTGCCTGAGTTCAAATCTTGGCTCTACAAATGACCTTAGGCAAGTGACTTAAGCTTGTCCTTCAGATTTCTCATCTGTAAAATGGGTATGATAATAGTCATACTAATAATATCTTATGTATATTCATCTAATATATAATACACGTTATAGAATATATCTAGAACTAACATCTGAACCACTTAGAATAGCATGAGACACAGTAAGTCCACAGTTATTTTCTGGTCTTCTTGAAAGATGTCATAGATGAACACTAGATCTCCTGGTTGCCTCTTAGAATATTTATTCCCTTTCCTGTTGAACATCTCTTCATATATCTTGAAGAGTATTTCCTTACTCTGCTTGTTACTGAAGTTGTTGTCTGATGTTTTAAGAACTCTTCAAGCCGGGCGTGGTGGCACACGCCTTTAATCCCAGCACTCGGGAGGCAGAGGTAGAAGGATCGCCGTGAGTTTGAGGCCACCCTGCGACTCCATAGTGAATTCCAGGTCAGCTTGGGCTAGAGTGAGACCCTACCTCAAAAAAAAAAAAAAAAAAAAAAAAAAAAAAAAGAACTCTTCATAGCCAGGTGTTGTGGCACTCGCCTTTAATCCCAGCATTTAGGAGGCAGAGGTAGGAGGATCGCCATAAATTCAAGGCCACCCTGAGACTAATCCAGGTCAACCTGGGCTAGAGTGAAACTCTACCTTGAAAAACTAGAAAAAGAGAGAGAGAGATAGGAACTCTTCATGCTTTCTCTTACCATGTATTTAATAATTTATTTATGTGTGTGTAAGTGTGGACACATGTGTGGAAGCCAGAGGACAACTCTCAACATCCACTTTTTTTTTTCTTCCATTTTTCAAGGCAGGGTCTTGCTGTAGCCCAGACTGACCTAGAATTCACTAGATAGTCTCAGGGTGGCCTCAAATTCATAGCAATACTCCTACCTCTGCCTTCCAAGTGCTGGGGATTAAAGGCGTGCACCAGCACCTTTTTTGAGACATGGTCTCTCATGGCTTGGTGCTCACCAGTTAAACTGCCTTGGCTGACCAGTGGGCCTCAGAGACTCTCGCGTCTCTGCCTCCTTGGTGCTGGGATTACAGATGAGCACCTCTACGGGCACCATATTTACCTGTGTTCTTGAACTCAGGTCTTCATGCTTGCAAGGCAAGTACTAAGCTATCTCCCCAGCCCCTTCTCTTACCTTTTAAATGTAATTATTTGCTTATGTCATAGCTGCCATAATGTTCCTGTCTTTCGAGGGGATCTATTTCAAGAGCTCCCCTGTGTTCTGCCTCCCCCTCCCCTTCCTCCCTCTTTGTTTTGGTTTGCTTTCCCTGTGTTTGTTTTGCCGCCGCCCCTCCCCCCAAGGCAGATCTATTATCAGCTATCTGCAAACCTTTCACTCCATTCACAGGTAAGAATGAGGTCGTAAGAACCTCCTTAGCAACTTTGTAGAGGTGAGGAGTGGGTTTACTGCTAGAGAGACCAAGTAAAAGGCTGCTTTCCCTGTGAAAATACCCCAGTAGTGTCAGAAGTGACATGTCTTTTCCTTGGAGCTCTTGGTTCCTCCTGAGAACTACCCTGAGGTCTCTTCCCTGGAAGCATTCACCTGGCAGGTAACTTCTGGAAGTGGCTCTAGGGAAGGGGTCTGGACAAGTCATTGTTCACAGTGCAGCCCTTCCCTTCTCCGTACCTCTCCTGTTTCTCCAGCTGCCCAAGGATATTTCTTGTGAAGCACTGAAAAGCTCAAAGAAAAGACATCTTTTCCAGCATCTGGGTAAATTCCTAAAGAAAAGACAAACTTTCACCCGATGACCCGTATAGCAAGTCTGCTGATGAGCGAGCCCACTCCCCGAACTACACAGAGTTTCTGAAGAGGTGTTTATGACCTCACTCTTACCTATGGATGGAAAATAAATGACCGCGGACAAGTAGGGAGAGATCTAACCCCAGTAGCAGGGGACCCAACAACTCCAAATGCCAGTATTTACCTAGACGCTAGTTTTAGCTACATGTCTTTTTCTTTAACCCTCCAAGACTTGTGAGTATCCTTCTATGGCAGTCACTGGCATCTCCAAGGCCCTGCCCATCCTGTTTTTATATTTTTTAAGTTTATTTTTATTTTTATTTGAGAGAGTCAGAGAGAGAGAGAATGGGTGCAGCCAGGGCCTCCAGCCACTGCAAATGAACTCCAAACACATGTGCCACCTTGTGCATCTGGCTTACATGGGTCCTGGGGAATCGAACCAAGGTCCTTTCGCTTTGCAGGCAAATGCCTTAACCGCTAAGGCATCCCTCCAGCCCTCATCCTGTTTTTAAAGTGGACTTTTTCTGTACTGACCTCTATGACTATTCAAGTAAATTTTCTACTATTCTTTTAAACCAGTTTCCACTTCCCCACTCACCGTATCTTCCAAAAGACATCTTTGGCTGATGTCCCTTACTTCATCCTTACTTATCCTTTGATGACCTCTTACTGTCCTTTACAGGAGAAAATGAAGGCAAATGCATAAGAGTTGATCTGTCAACTTTGACCAGAAAACTATTTCTAACATAATGAAAAAGTTTTTACCAAACTGTACTAAGTTGTACAAAAGCAGTATTACAACAAGGTGTGGTCAGTCTGGAACACAGTACACCTATGACTCCAGAACTCAGCAGGCTGAGGCAGGAGGACTGCTACAAGTTCTAGACTAGTGTGACATAACAAGACCCTGTCTCAAAAACAAACAAACAAAAAAAAAAAACAAAACAGTGCTTATGGATAAATCATTTGCTTGCTGGTTTATGATTTCTTTCTTCCCTTCAACTTTGATTTTAAAAACTCAGTCATCTCCTAATTAGCTAGCCACTGCTTCATTTATTGGGTGGGTTAGTGAAGGAAAAGTTTCAAGTGGGCCATTTTATTTTATTATTTTAACATCTTTTTTAGTTATTTGTTAGAGACAGAGAGAGGGAAAGAGAGGGGGAGAGAGAGAGCGAGAGAGAAAGAATGGGCTCACGAGGGGATCTAGCCACTGCAAATGAACTCCAGATGTGTGAGACACCATGAGCTCCTGGGTTACATGGGACCTGGAGAATCGAATCTGGGTCCTCAGGCTTTGCAGGCAAGTGCCTTAACCACTCAGCCATCTCTCCAGCCCCAAGTGGATAATTTTAAATTGTCTAAAAATTTTTAAAATATATTTTGTTTATTACACAGAGAGAGAGGCAGATAGAGAGAAAGAAAGAATGGGCACACCAGGGCCTCCAGCCACTGGAAAGAAACTCCAGACAGTGTGCCACTTTGTGCATCTGGCTTACTTGGGTACTGGGGAATCAAACCTGGGTCCTTAGGCTTTGCAAGCAAGAGCCTTAACCACTAAGCCATCTCTCTAGCCCCTAAATTATCTAAAATTTAAAACCATGAAATTACCTCTATTACCCATTTGTTTTGATTCTTTTGGCAAATGAGTTGTAAATAAGCATAGAAGTTTCTATCTCAGGGTTGGAGAGATTGCTCAGTGACTAAAGTGTGTGCTTGCAAAGTCTGCCGGTCTAGGTTCAGTCCCCAGTACCCACATAATGCCAGACATGAAAAGTGGCACATGCATTTGGAGTTCATTTACATGGGCAAGAAGCCCTTGGCATGCCCATATTCTTTCTATCTCTCTCTCAGATAAATGAAAAAAAAATTGGTTTTTCAATGTAGGGTCTCTCTCTGACTTGGAATTTGCTATGTAGTCTCAGGCTGCCCTCGAACTCAAGACGATCCTCCTACCTCTGCCTCCCAAGTGCTAGGATTAAAGGAGTGTGCCACCATGCCTGGCAAATAAATATATATTTTTTAAGTTTCATGAAATGATGCTTTTCTCTCCCTAGACATCTTTATCCATAAATGCATAAGTACCACAGTGACTCCCAAAATGTGGTCCCTGGATGAACCATCCACATCAGATCATCCGGGCACCTATTCAGAATGTGAATTCACCAACTCACCCTAGACTTACTGAATCCAAAACTGAAGGAGGTAGGGAGCTTCTAAAACACCCATCTGGGCTCTGACGCGTGAGCCAGGGTTCAGACAGGCTGAAGAATCACATCCTCAGCCCCTGAAGACCATCATTCCACAGTGTGCTGCACATCCATTCTGTCAGCTGCGGGTTTCCCCATGTGGGTTACTTTATCCCTGACCCTAGGCTTTGTTTGATGGCTGGTCACTGTCCTTAATTAGAGCAGTTAGCACATCAAAAATAATTGAATGGGGCTGGAGGGATGGCTTAGTGGTTAAGGTATTTGCCTGGAAAGCCAGAGGACCAAGGTTCAATTCCCCAGGACCCACGTTAGCCAGGTGCACATGTCTGGAGTTCGTTTGCAGTGGCTAGAGGCCCTGGCACACACATCCTCCCTGTCTCTCTCTCTCCCTCTCTCTCTCTCTCTCTCTTCCTCTAATAAATAAATAAAAAATAAAAAAAATAATCAAATGAGCGAATGTTTCCTCTCATAATGATAGGAGTTTAATACTGTAAGAATCTCATGGTCAGTTTAGCAGACAACAAAACAAATGTTCTCATGGGTATGGTGGCTCACACCTTTAATTCCACCACTGGAGAGGCTGAGGAAGGAGGATCACAATGAGTTCCAGGCCAGCCTGAGCTAGAGTAAGACATTACCTTGAAAAGAAAAAAACAATTAAAAATTATATTAAAGCTGATAATAAATATTGTTTTCAGATTGCATAATTATATGAAAATAAAGTGGTTATTTTTGGTTTTTTGAAGTAGGGTCTCCCTGTAGCCCAGGCTAACCTAGAATTCACTATGTAGTCTCAGGGTGGTCTTGAACTCACAGCGATCCTCCTACCTCTGCCTCCTGAGTGCTGGGATTGAAGGCATGTACCACCAGGCCTGGCTGAAAATAAAGTTTTTTTTTAAAAACTCACAGGAAGGAAAATAGCATTTATTACTTCTACTATCATTTTAAAAATTATTTTTATTATTTGTGTGTGTGTGTGTGTGTGTGTGTGTGCATGTGTATGGTTGCACTGTGGAACTGAACCTGGGCCAACAGGCTTTGCAAACAAGCACCTTTAACCACTGAGCAATTTTTTCAACCTCTTCCTACCACCCCATCCCCCTTTTGAGACAAGGTCTTTCATAGATTAGGCTGGCTTCTAATTCACTATACTTACTTATACAATGAGAATGACTTTGAACTTCTGATCCCCCTGCCTGCTTCTCCTTAGCGCTGGGACTACAGGCATGACCTACCATGCCCCATTTATGCAGTGCTGGAGAGAGACCCCAGGGCTCCGTACTTGCTAGGCGAACACTCTGCCAACGGAGCTGCATCACCAGCCCCTCGCTCTCACTTAAGTAGTGACCGTCAGGATCTGTTAAAATGGCTAACCCCATTTTCCTAAAGCACAAAGTTTAGTATTTAACCTTTTGCTGGTGACATAGGTGCCATTCAGGAGCATCTAGCCAGAAAACCTGAGGTTTTTTTTTGTTGTTGTTGTTGTTGTTGTTGTTATTTGTTTGTTTTTTCTTTTGATATTTTTGCCAGGCATGGTGGCTCATGCCTTTAAATCCCAGCACTCAGGAGGCAAAGGTAGGAAGATCGCCTTGTATTTGAGGCCACCCTGAGACTACATAGTAAATTTCAGGTCAGCCTGGGTTAGAATGAGACACTCCCTTGAAAAATCAAAAAATATATATATATTTGCAAGCAGAGACCGACAGGGAATGGGCATGCAAGGACCTCCAGCCACTGCAAACAAACTCCAGATGAATGTGTCACTTTTGTACATCTGGCTTTACGTGGGTACTGGGAAATTCAACTTGGGTCGTTTGAACTCAGAAATCTCCAGTTTGTTTTTTTTTTAATTATTTATTTAAGAGAGAGGGAGAAAGCCAGAGAGAGAGAGAGATAGAGAAAGCGCACGCCAGAGCTTCTAGCCACTGCAGATGAACTCCATCCGCATGCACCCCCTTTTGCATCTGGCTTACGTGGGTCCTGGGGAATTGAACCTGGCTCCTTTGGCTTTGCAGGCAAGTGCCTTGACAGCTAAGCCATCTCTCCAGCCCCCCCCCCCAAAAAAAAAACAACCAAGTTTTAATGGGCTGCAGATCTGATGGAACAAGTCTGCCTGCCACACCTTCTACTATGTGTTATCTATCTTCTGGCGTGTCATCGAGTGTGCTGTGGCACCTGTGACAGCGAGTTCCTCCTAGTTTTGCACTATCAAAACACCGACTTGTGCCCTCAGCTGCCATCATCAAGAAAGAACCTTGGGAAGAGTAATATACCTGAACTTGAAACCAACATAAGGACATAGGGCTCAACTAGCTGAGAATTAAGTGCATTTCTGACTGGAGAGAAGGCTCAGTGGTTAAGTGCGTTTCCTTTGCAAGCATGAGGGTCTTGGGGCCTGAAACCACCCACGTACAGATGTGCAGCTCCACATAAACAGCTGGGCATGGCCACACACACGTGTAACCTGTCTCTTAAAGGGGAGCAGAGACCAAGAAAAAGAGCGAGCTCTGGTGTCACTAAGACGAAGCAGTGGATTCAGACGTGGACATTCAGCGTGCTCCCAGCCTCCCCCCGCCACCACCACTCCCACAGGCCAGTTCGTGGGGGCCCTGCGGAGGTTCATACACACAGGTGTGCACACCACCACCCCCACACACACATACACACCACATTATACCACATAAAATCAAAACACAAGTTTTAAAAACTGCAATTTGCCTTGCAGTTTGGGGGCCACTTATTCAACCAGAGGCCAAGTGAGATTTGCATATTGCCTTCCGGGTAGCTAATGATTTGGCTGCTAGAGATTGCCATTGGTAACCTTGCAATCAAAATCTAGACCCTGAGTTTAAGGGTGTGGCTCACAGGTAGAGCATTTGCCTAGCCTATGCAAGGCCCTGGGTTTAATCCCGGGCACCGCACAGAATAGCAATAAAACAGCTTTAAATCCAGATCTTTATTCTACTCCTTCCTAAATGGGTGCTCATAGAAGAGCGACAGAGGGAATCAGAAAAAATAAAGATGCCAGTGCTTGGAAACTGGAATTGATTTAGCAGAATCAAGAGAGATGAATCCACCGGGCATGGCACTTGGGAGGCAGAGGTAGGATCACTATGGATTTGAGGCCAGCCTGGAACTACAGAGTGAGTCAGCTAGGCTAGAGTGAGACCCTATTACCAATTAAAAAAAGAGGGAGAGAGAGACGACTCCACACATCTGTAGACACTGATGAGCAAGCTGTTTCTTCTTTAAAAACCTCAGAAGTTGGGCTGGAGGGATGGCTTAGCAGTTAAGGCATTTGTCTGCAAAGCCAAAGGACCAAGGTTCGATTCCCCAGGACCCACATTAGCCAGCTGCACAAGGGGGCACAAGCATCTGGAGTTCGTTTGCAGTGGCCCTGGTGCGCCCATTCTCTCTCTCTCTCTCTCCCTCCCTCTTTCTCTGTCAAATAAATAAATAAATAAAAACCTCAGAAGTCCTTGAAAATCAAGTCTCCAGTTGGCCCTAAAAGTCCATGGAGTGATTAGAAGGGCTGGTACCAAGGGACTGATTTAAAAGCTTGGTACAAATCTGTGAACTCAAGGCTCGGGGTGCTGCTCCCTTGTAAAACACATCCTTAGCATGCGCGAGAGCCCAGTTCAATCCTGGACACCAAAATACCAACACCAGCAAACAGCTGTTAGACCCCTCTGACCCCACCTACAACAGACCACAGCTGGGGTCTAGGTGAGATTTGGGGTCGAAGCAGCATGGTGTGGCTTGAACAAAAGAAATGCACTTTCTCGTAGTTCTGGAGGCTGGAAATCTGAGGTCAGGGTGTCAGCAGGGTGAGGGCTTTCTGAGACTCCCAGGTAACCCCTCTTACTGCGTCCTCACCTACTCTCTTCACTGTGAGAACATGTCTGTACCCCAATCTTTCCTTCTCTTAAACACTTGTCAAGTGGGGTTCAGCCCATCCGATGACCTCATTTTACCTTCATAGCTCTTAAGGCCCTGTTTTCACATATGGGCACAGTGCGGGGTTTAGTATTTCAGCATGAGAACTTGAGAGAACACAATTCAAGCCCAAACATGGGCTTTGCTCCCTGGCAGCAGGACCCAGGTGTATTCTAGGCATATTGAAGCAGGAAGGCTTGGGGCTTGGGTGTATCAGGAGCCATCAGAACTGAGACAGCGGACCTACAAGGGAATAAGTGAAAGGTCACAGGCTGGTCTGTGAGATACCGTCTCCTTGCTTTCCCTACCCAGCTTTTGAGCCAGGAGCCAAGTTTACACTACAGCTATCCATCCATGCCTCTCCCTTCAGGCTGGAGATCAGAGGATCTTTTTTTTTTTTTGCATAAACTAATGATACTAGAGACAAGATCTGCAGATACTGATGTGTGGGCGTTTCCCAATCAAAAAGAAGTAGAAATTAAGGAAGAGAAGGGAAGGAGGGAGGAATGGAAGGAGAGAAGGAGGAAAAAAGAAAGGAAGGTGCTGTCTACCAAATGCTCTGTCAATAAAGCCCATTGCTCTTACCTTCACAGAGAGCCTCTTATGCCACACTGGGCAATGTAAGCATAAGGTCAGGGATCACTGAGAAGAGTCACCAAAATATCAAATGTGGAATCAGGAACAGAAGTTTCACAAAAAGGGTGGCAGGATGTGGTGGTCCAGGCTTTTTTTTTTTTTTTTCTGAATTCTTATTAACAACTTCCATGATTATACAAAATATCCCATGGTAATGCCTTCCCTCCCTCCACTTTCCCCTTTGAAACTCCACTCTCCATCATATCCCCTTCCCATCTCAATCAGTCTCTCTTTTATTTTGATGTCATGATCTTTTCCTCCTATTATGATGGTCTTGTGTAGGTAGTGTCAGGCACTGTGAGGTCATGGATATCCAGGCCATTTTGTGTCTGGAGGGAGCACGTTGTAAGGAGTCCTACCCTTCCTTCGGCTCTTACATTCTTTCCGCCACCTCTTCCGCATTAGACCCTGAGCCTTGGAAGGTGTGATAGAGATATTGCAGTGCTGAGCACTCCGGTCACTTCTTTGCAGCACCATGGTGCCTTCTAAGTTGTCCCAAGGTTACTGCCATCTGAAAAGAGAAGATTCTCTACCAAAAGTGAGAGTAGCATTACTATAAGGGTATGAACATTAAGAGAAGTGCTTACTGCGGCCCAGGCTTTTAATCTCAGCATTTAGGAGGCTAAGGCAGGAAGATGTTGAGTTCGAGGCCAGCCTGAGACACACAAGGGAGAGCTGACCCCACTACCCCAAGAAAAACAACTAACAAAAGAGGGTCAGGTTTTGCTTGCCTTGTGCCTAGCATGCACAAAGAGCTGGGCTTGATCCCTGGCACTCCAAGAACCAGGCAGGGTAGGGTGTGCCCGTAATGCCAGCACATGAGAAGCAGAAGCTGGAAGATCAGAAGTTCAAGGTCATCCTGAGACTCAGCTTTAGCATCTCAGGAATTCTTTTGGCCCTGGGGACCTAAGCTGGGTCCCTTCAACTCTGCATTCCTTGGTTAATGCAGTAAGGAAGAGGGAGTGTCCTTTCCCCGGCTGTGCTGCCTGTCAGGACTACAAAGCTGGCACTGAGGCTGGGTGCACCCGGCAGGTCTGAGTCCTATTGGCCAGAACTGAGCACACAGTCATCCAGGAGCAAACGTGGCTGGAGGAGCGATTGTCCTCTAAGGACTCTAAGCCCGGGAGGCAAGACGGGTAAAACTGGAAATGTGTTCCGGGCCAGACAATCAGGACAGTGTTCGGAAATATGGTAGTATATGCTAGAATTTTTAAAAGCCAAACTAATGAAAAAACGTTGCCGCTGAGGAGGACTAGAACATGGGAAGGACTGGGGCGTGGATTGCTGCATTCAGTAATATTAATCAATATTCAAAATCACTACTCAGTTTATTTGAGCCGGGCGTGGTGGTGCACGCCTTTAATCCCAGCACTTGGGAGGAAGCAGAGGTAGGAGGATCACTGTGAGTTCGAGGCCACCCTGAGACTGCATAGTGAATTCCAGGTCAGCCTGGACTAGAGTGAAACCCTACCTTGAAAAAAAAATTATTTGACTGAAATTATAGTTTTATACAAACTATAATATATACATACAGAGAGAGAGACATAGTTTGCACAAACTAAAATTAATTTAAGAAATGAGCCAGTTGTTGTGGCACAAACCAGTAGGAAATTGCTGAAGAGGTGGAGACAGGAGGATCAGGAGTTCAAGACCAGCCTGGCCTACACAACGGGCCTGGAGAGATGACTTGACATCCAAGGCTCTTGCCTGCAAAACCTAAGGACCCAGGCTCGATTCCCCAGTATGCACATAAGCCAGATACAGATGGTGGTGCACGTGTTTGGAGTTTGTTGCAGTGGCTAGAAGCCCTGGCATACCCATTGTCTCTATCTGCCTGCTCCCCCTTCTCAAATAAATAAATAAAAATAAAATATTTTTTTATAAAAAGAAATAAGTGGGGGGCAGAGGAGGGAGTAGGAGGAGAATTAACCAAAATTAAAGATGCTATAAGTAAGCCATATGGAAACTTTTGTTAGCTAATTAAAAAAAAAAAAAAATATATATATATATATATACACACACACACACACACACACACACACACAATTTTTTAAAAAGGGAGAGTTTGGGGGAAAGTACCCTGTAAGGGTGGATAATGCTGAGCCCAGAAGCCCATAGGTTATTACAGGAAAATCACAGTGCCAAGGGTGTGATACCTCCCAGTTGGTCAGAGAGGTCCCTGAGGCTTCCAGAACAAGACAAGCTATCACCAAGGCTCTTGTTGCCTCCCAGAACTAGGTAGTAAGACTGTACGGCTGAAGATACCGCATGCTTCAGTTGTAGGACTCTGAGAAATCAAGGTAGAATTGAGCTGGAAGATTCTTCCCGATGATTAGCTGTCAGGGTGCTGGAAAGATCTATGCAGGCTGCTATGGGAGAAAAGTTATCAGCAGTCTTAACCAACAGTGGAGCCTGCAAGGGACACAACTAGTCAGCCAGGCAAGATGTGCCCACCGGTGCCACTGACATGATGGCTATAGGGGAAACCAGCCGCTCTCCGAGTGGATTGGAGGCCTGCTTCACTGAGGGAATACCTTCCTGGTACTGAAAACCTAACCAAAAGCCTATGGCTGGGACGGTTGTAAACCCTGGGAAAGGACAGGGGAAACTACAGCTGCTGTTTAGCTGAATGAACATATGATGCCCACCAAATTGCCCTCTAAGTATTACGCTATGCTGCTCTCACTGTTGATTAGAGAAGCTTCTTTTTTATTTATTTATTTTTCATTTTTATTTATTTATTTGAGAGCAACAGACAGAGAGAGAAAGAGGCAGAGAGAGAGAGAGAGAAAGAGAGAGAATGGGCATGCCAAGGCTTCCAGCCACTGCAAATGAACTCCAGATGCGTGCACCCCCTTGTGCATCTGTCTAACATGGGTCCTGGGGAATCGAGCCTCGAACCGGGATCCTTACACTTCACAGGCAAGCGCTTAACCGCAAAGCCATCTCTCCAGCCCAGAAGCCTTTAAAAAAAGAATTATTTATTTATTTCACGGAGAAAGAGGAGAGAGGGAGAGAGAGAATGGGCATGCCAGGCCCTCAGCCACTGCAAATGAACTCCAGATGCATGTGCCACCTTGTGCATCTAGCTAACGTGGGCCCTGGGGAATTGAACCTGGGTCCTTTGGCTTTGCAGGCAAGTGCCTTAACCACTAAGCCATCCCTCCAGCCCTTTTAAGGTCATTTAAAAAATATTTTATTTATTTGTCAGAAAAAGAGGGAGAAGCTGGGCGTGGTGGCGCACGCCTTTAATCCCAGCACTCGGGACACAGAGGTAGAAGGATCACCATGAGTTCAAGGCCACCCTGAGACTACATAGGGAATTCTAGATCAGCCTGGGCTAGAGCAAGACCCTACCTCAAAAAAGCAAAAAAAGAAAAGAAAAAAAAAAAAAAAAAAGAAAGAAAGAAAAAGAAGGAGAGAGAGAGAGAGGAGAAGCTTCTTTTTTCAGATGGTGCTGACTGCTGGAGAGATCCAAAACTCACCAAAGTGCTGAGAATTGACCGCTGACTATTCAGCACTAAATGAGACGTCTCTATCACACTTACCAAGGCTCAACGACCATTGCAGAAGAGGTGGCAGAAAGAGTGTAGGAGCCAAAGGAAGGGATGAATGCTTTGGAATGCAGTCTCCAAGACCTAAAGGGGTCATCGTATTCATGACCTCACCATGGCTATACCTGCGTAAGACTTGCATAATATTAAGTTCATCAACATATTGTCATAGATGTTGAAGAAGGCAAAAAGAGAGAGACAGAAAGAGAGAGAGAGAGGGAGAGAGAGAGAAATAGAAGAGAGACTAGTTGGGGGGAACAGTTCAGTGAGAAAGAAAGGAGTACAAGAGAAAGTAACGGAAAGGGGTTGGAATCAAAATGCACTATGGGGGCTGGGGAGATGGCTAAGCAGTTAACAACATTGTATGCAAAGCCTGCTGGTGCAGGTTAAATTCCCCAACCACACACATAAATGTGGACAGGCATTTGTTTGACGCTACTGTACACACACACACACACGTGCAATTAGTGTCCACCCTTCTTTGTCTTTCCTCTCTTATCCCTCCGCCACTGAACCTCTTCTTCTTTCACTAGTCCCCCTTCTATTTTGATATCATCACATATATTTTGTTATCATATTTTAAAAAATTAAAAACACATTATGCATATGTATGAAAATTGTCAATAAAAAGCTCCAAGGAATAGAAATGAAGCTGGGCTGGAGAGATGGCTTAGTGGTTAAGCGCTTGCTTGTGAACCCTAAGGACCCCGGTTCATGGCTCGATTCCCCAGGACCCACGTTAGCCAGATGCACAAGGGGGCGCACGTGTCTGGAGTTCGTTTGCAGTGGCTGGAGGCCCTGGTGCGCCCATTCTCTCTCTCTCTCTCTATCTGCCTTTTTCTCTCTCTGTCTGTCACTCTCAAATAAATAAATAAAAATGAACAAAAAAATTTAAAAAAAAAGAAAGAAATGAAGCTGGACGTGGTGGCATATAAGACAACATATTGCAAGCATGCCAGCTCTCTTCGGTGTGGTGCCCCTTGTACTTGCAGATCTACCAGCTCAAAGCCCTTGCTCTCTCTCCTTCATCTAAGTAGCTGCCAACCTTCCCTCAGCTCAATACCCAACCACCTCTCCCTCATGGACGCTCTTTGACTCTCCCAGATTAAGGAAAGATAAATTGTGAAGATATTTCTCTCTGTTATTTAAAAAACTCAGGACGTAAATGTACCCTACTGAGCAGAGCATCGCTTCTCCCTGTCTGGGGGATTGTCATTATGCTGATGGCCTAAGTCAATGATAAATGAACTGAAAAAGATGACCTTTATCCAGGAGAAAATGCCAAATGAGAACCCAGAGACCATGGCGCCGATTATGTTGAACAGAATGTTCCCTCCGAGGCATTACTATTGTTGATTCCTCAACATCTTTTCTTTTTTAATTTTTTTGCTTATTTATTTATTGGAGACAGACAGAGAGAGAGAGAGAGAATGGACACGCCAAGGTCTGTAGCCACTGCAAATGAACTCCTCACACATGCACCACCATGTGCATCTGGCTTACAAGGGACTTAGAGAATCGAACCTGGCTCCTTAGGCTTTACAGGCCCCTTAACCACTAAGCCATCTCTCCAGCCCCTGGTCTCTCTCTAGCCCAGGCTGACCTGGAATTCACTATGTAGTCTCAGGGTGGCCTCGAACTCATGCAATCCACCTACCTCTGCCTCCTGAGTGCTAGGATTAAAGGCGTGCGCCACCACGCCCAGCGTATGTCTCACCATCTTGACAATGTCTCAACCGGGGAGAAGCATCATGAGACAGCATTTCTCTCTTGGAAAACCTGTAGCATTTCCCAGCACAGACAAAGCAATGTGATCCACCAACGAAGACCTGTTTTAACCTGCTAACCCCAATTGCCTAAATCCACTCCCCACGCTGTGACAGCACACAAGGAGACCTCGTTAGGGTGTAGTCCAATATGACCTATGTGGGGTCGAAAGGCTAAAAATGAAGAGAACTGCCCAAGGCTTGGGACCTCCTTGATTACAAATATGAGTAAAGCCATAAACCATGAATAACAGCTGGGAAGCAGTTCACAAATACAAGAAAGGATATTTCTTAAAAACTTTCTTGGAGAGGCCGGGCATGGTGGCACACACCTTTAATCCCAGCACGTGGGACGAGAGGTAGGAGGATGGCTGTGAGTTCAAGGCCACGCTGAGACTACATAATGAATTCCAGGTCAGCCTGGGCTAAAGCAAGACCTTACTTCGAAAAGCAACAAAAAACTGTCTTGGGCCATGTGTGATGATACATGCCTTGAATCCCAGCACTCAGTAGGCAGAGGTAGGAAAATTGCTGTGAGTTCGAGGCCAGCTTGAGACTACAGTGTGAGTGCCAGGTCAGCCTGGGCTAGAGTGAGACCCTAACTCGGGTGGGGGGCTGGGGAAGAAAACTTGCCCAGGCTGGGAAGATGGCTCAGCAGGTAAAGGTGCTGTTTGCTTGCTGGCAAAGCTTGACAGCCAGGGTTTGATTCCCCAGAACCCATGTAAAGCCAGACACATGCATCTGGAGTTCACATGCAGAGGCAAGAGATCCTAGTGGACACATACATACATATATGCACACACACACACACACACACACACACTCAAAATAAAAAATTTTTAAATATTTTCTATATTTAAAAAATATTTTATTGTTATTTTTAATTTATTTATTATGGGGGGGGTTGAGAAGAAGAGGGGATGGGCGCACCAGGGCCTCTAGCCACTGCAAAATAACCCCCGTTGCATGCACCACCATGTGCATCTAGCTTACCTGCATATTGGGGGATTGAACCTGAATCCTTAGGCTTTGCAGACAAGTGCCTTAACCGCTAAGCCATCTCTCCAGCCCTAAAATATATTTTTTTTAAAGTTTTCTGTCCAGGCGTGGTGGCGCATGCCTTTAATCTCAGAACTCGGGAGGCAGAGGTAGGATGATCACTGTGAGTTCAAGGCCAACCTGAGAATACAGAATGAATTCCAGGTCAGCCTGGACTAGACTGAGACCCTACCTTGAAAAAAATAAAAAAAGTTTTCTGGAGCCAGGCGTGGTGGTGCATGCCTTTAATCCCAGCACTCGGGAGGCAGAGGTAGGAGGATCACTGTGAGTTAGAGGCCACTCTGAGACTACAGAGTGAATTCCAGGTCAGCCTGGGCTAGAGTGAGACCCTACCTCAAGCCCCTCTCCCCCAACAAAAACTTTCTGGGGGCTAGGGAAATGGCTTAGCAGTTAAGGCGTTTGCCTGTGAAGCCTAAGGACCTTGGTTTGATTCCCCAGGACCCATGTAAGCCAGATGCACAAGGTGGTGCATGTGTGGAGTTTGTTTACAGCAGCTAGAGGCCCTGGTGCCCCAATCTCTCTCTCTCTCTCCTTCTTTCTATCAGATAAATTTAAAAAATAATAATAAAAAAAAAAACTTTCTGGGCTGTGGAGATGGCTCAGTAGTTAAAGGTGCTTACTTGCAAAGCCTAAAGGCCCAGGTTCGGTTTCCCAATACCCACTTAAAGCTAAATGCACAAAGTGGAACGTGCATCTGAAGTTCGTCTGCAGTGGCAAGAGGTCCTGGCATGCTTATTCTCTCTATACATCAATTTAAAATCTTTCTTAGAGGGCTGGAAAAATGGTTTAGCAGTTAAGGTGCCCAGGTTTGGGGCTGAAGAGATGTTTTAATGGTTAAGGTGCTTGCCTGTGAAGCCTAAAGACCCAGGTTTGATTTACTAGTACTCACATAAGCCAGATGCACAAGGTGGTGCATGTATCTGGAGTTTGTTTCCAGTGGCTGGAGGCCTTTTCTTATTCCAGTTCTCATTCTGTCTCTCTTCTTTCTATCTCTGTCTTACAAACAAATAAATAGGGCTGGAGGGATGGCTTAGTGGTTACGGCGTTTGACTGCGAAGCCAAAGAACCCAGGTTCGATTCCCCAGGACCCACATTAGCTAGATGCAGTGGCTGGAGGCCCTGAGGCACCCATTCTCTCTCTCTCTCTCTCAATCCCTCTTTCTCTATCAAATAAATAAATAAAATAAAAATATTTAAAAATAAATAAATACAATTTTTTTTAAAGACCCAGGTTTGATTCCCCAGTACCCATGTAAGCCAGATGCACAAAATGGCACATATGTCTGGAGTTCGTTTGCAGTGACTGGAGGCCCCGGCACACCCATTCTCTGCCTGTCTCTCTCTCTAATAAATAAATATGTTCTAAAAAACTTTCTGAGAAACTTACGTGGCCCCAAAAGATGATGAAGCTGGATCATGGATCTGGGACTGAAGCCAAGGACTGTCCATGAGGACATTGCAATGGAGTAATGAGGTTGGGACAGTAGAAAGCTCGGGGCAGTCACCGGTAGTATTCTCTGACACAAGTGATTTGCTTCTCCCTGGCCTCGCTCTGGTGCTTCCCTTCCCCGCATGTGGGGTGTGGCAGGTCAGTCTGTGGTGATCCTGGAAGGAAAGCCTTGACCTTTGTCAGGGTACCCCGGAGATGGCAGACAGGTCTCCCTGGTGGATTCTGGCCATGACTAGAGCCTGCCAGGCTTTAAGTAGCCAAAGCACAGTGTAGTTTCCACTGGACTTTTCCAGTAGGAGCAGAGGTGTCTGAATCTAGATGCCAGCCTAGCCGGTGTCAGACTGCTATGACTTCAGGCATTGGAGCCCCAAGGCACCTCTAGAATAGGACTTCAAAGGTCACAAATCATCCCAATACCATAGTTTTCCAGGTTGTGAAAAAGAAAATTTGTCAAGAGAACCCTAGGCTGTTGCCTAACTGCATAGTCTCCCTGGTTCTTAGGGTCACTGAGTAAGTCAGCAGAGAGTATCTTGAAAATCTCTGAGCTCCTTCTGGTTCCTGCAGGGATGTCACACATCAAAAATGTCCTTAAGGGCTGGAGAGATGGCTTAGCAGTTAAGGAACTTGCCTATAAAGCCTAAGGACCCATGTTCTACTCTCCAAGTCCCACATAAGCCAGACACACAAAGGTGACGCAAACGTGTAAGGTTGCACAAGATCGCGCATGTGTCTGGAATTGGATTACGGACACTGGAGACCCTGACGCACCAATGCTCCCCACCACTTCTCTCCCTCATTTGAAAAAAGAAATGTTTTGGGCTTGGATTGTTTATCTTTACCATTTTTCCATAATAAATGTAGTCCTTTTTTTGTTTTGTTTTCCCCATGGCAAATATATATATATATATATATATATATATATATATATATATATATATATACACACACACACACACACACACACATACATATATGTTGAAGGTGTGCATCACCACACTTGGCTCATTTATTTTTTGATTAAATTTTTATTGATGATGTTCAAACTTGTACATAATGTATTTTTTATCACAGTCCCTTCCTGTTACTTTCTTTTTAAAAAAAATTTTTTTTGTTTATATTTTATTTATTTGAGAGTGACAGATAGAGAGAAAGAGGCAGACACAGAGAGAGATAATGGGCTCACCAGGGCCTCCAGCCACTGCAAACGAATTCCAGATGCATGTGCCCCCTTGTGCATCTGGCTTAAGTGGGTCCTGGGGAATCGAGACTCAAATTGGGGTCCTTAGACTTCACAGGCAAGCGTATAACCACTAAACCATCTCTCTAGCCCCAACTGTGTATCTTTTTGTCTTAAAAAAATTACATATAGCCGAGCATAGTGGCGCATGCCTTTGGTCCCAGCACTTGGGAGGCAGAAGTAAGGAGCTGGTTACGGGTGGGACCACATTTTGTCCAGACACACATGGCGGCCTCAGACAGGCTGTGCCATGGCTGGTCGTGGAGCCCAGAGCACCCCTCACTGCCTCTCACTTGGTTTCTCATTCTTTCTTCTTTTTTAATATTTTATTTTTACTTATTTTATTTTATTTATTTGAGAGAGGCAGAGCGAGCGAGAGAGGGGGAGAGAATGGGTGTGCTAGGGCTTCCAGACACTGCAAACAAACTCCAGACGCGTGTGCCACCTTGTGCAGCTGGCTTACGTGGGTCCTGGGGAATTGAACCGAGGTCCTTTAGCTTTGCAGGCAAGTGCCTTGACCGCTAAGCCATCTCTCTGACCTCCTCATTCTTTCTTCTTTCTCTTTCTTCCTCATTCTTCTTTCTTATTAGAACAGCATTGAGGGAGTTGATTGTCCCACCTCTCCTCTAGGCCATCCTCTCCCTCATTCCTCGGCTACCACTCCCCTCGGCCCTCCCTCACTCTAAATTCCTAGGACAGAAAGATATGATCAGCCCAGGTTAAGTCAGGTGTTCCCCATGGTAGGTCAATTTGTCCTTCCCAGACAGGCAAGGTCATGCAAAAAAAAAAAAAAACAAACCACAGTTGTCATTTCCACCGATGCCACCATCACCAGCTAAGACCATTGGTTTATAGGAGGGCAGGGACGGCAAACCAACAGGTGTCCACCAAAATGTGGTGTGGCCAGTATTTGTAATTGTCCTCTGTGATGAGCACGTGCATGTGCAAAAACACACACACCAACATATTGTTATAAGCTGCCTCCCTTGGAAATTTTCAGTTACAATCAAAATCTTCTCTTTTTAATGTGTGTGCTTGTTTGTGTGTGGGTACACGTGCACATGTGTGTGCATGCCTGTAGAGGCCAGAGGACAACCTCCAGTGTTGTTCCTCAGGCACCGGTCACCTGCTTTGAAACAGGGCCTCTCATTGGTCTGTAGGATGCCAAGGCGGCTGGACTGGCTGGAGAGCAAACTGCAAGGGGGGCTTGGGTCTCTGCCTCCCCAGCACTGGGTTACGAGCATGTGCTGCCATGCCTGTCATTTTTTTTTTAATTTTTACTTATTTATTTATTATTTGAGAGTGACAGAGAGAGAGAGAGAGAATGGGCACGCCAGGGCCTCCAGCCACTGTAAACGAACTCCAGATGCGTGCGCCCCCTTGTGCATCTGGCTAACGTGGGTCCTGGGGAATCGAGCCTCGAACCGGGGTCCTTAGGCTTCACAGGCAAGCGCTTAACCACTAAGCCATCTCTCCAGCCCCATGCCTGGCATTTTTATGTGGGTCTTGGGGATTGAAATCAAGTCCTCATACTTACACTTCACCCATCGATCTATCTCCCCAGCTCCAGTAATCTTTTCTTTCAAATATTTTATTTCCATCCATTTATTTGAGAGAGAGAAAGAGGCAGAGAAAGAGAATGGGCATGCTAGGGCCTCCAGCCTCTACAAACAAACTCCAGACTCATGTGCCACCTTGTGCATATGGCTTACGTGGATCCTAGGGAATTGAACCTGGGTCATTTGGCTTTACAGGCAAGTGCCTTAACAGCTAACCCATCTCTACAGCCCGAATCTTTTCTTTTTTGTTTGTTTTTCAAGGTAGGGTCACACTTTAGCCCAGGCTGACCTGGAATTCACTATGTAGTCTCAGGGTGGCCTTAAACTCACAGCAATCGTCCTACCTCTGCCTCCTGAGTGCTGGGGTTAAAGGCGTGCACCTCCACACCCAGCCAGCCCCAATAATCAACCCAAACTGAAGGAGGTGATGTTCACAGTGTCCATTTCCAGACGCATTGGCTGAAGTGACCATCTACCACTCTGCAAAGACCCTTCAGTGCTATGTTAGAACACAGGATCGTAGTGCCAGGAAGAGCTGGCTATAGCCAGACATGCAGGGCTATCTAAGGGCAGAATACTATTTATTTTTAAAACGTCTTGTTTCTTACAGCCAAATATGGTAACACACACCTGTAACCCAGTACCCAGAAGCCCACGGCAGGAGGAGCAGGAGTTCAAGGACAGTTTTGGTTATATAGCAAGTTTGAGGCCAGCCCTGTCTCAAAACAAAAACAAAACAAAACAACTTGCTTCATGAGGTCTTTCTGAATTTCAATTTAGTTTGTAGAACTAAACTTTTTGTTTGCATACGTATATTTTCTTCCTTTATGTAATACTCAAGTAAGTCGCACACGCACACAGTAGAAGGGATATAAACAGGTATGAATGGCAGCAAACCTAGCCAAGTGCTGGCATGCAGGTCCCAATCTCAGGAAGGCCTCCCAGCCACAGGAAGAGCCCCTGGTTGGGAAAAGTTGAGAGAGTAAGTGTGGTAAATTGCCTGTTGCACAGAAATATCAATGGTTAATGCCAACGGTTTTCAGGGATCTTTGGGGGAAGGTACTATTTTATAAGTTCTGCAATTTTTGTGGATTTGTATATTTGGAGCCAAATCAAAAAGGATGTTTTAAGCCGGGCGTGGTGGTACACGCCTTTAATCCCAGCATTCGGGAGTCAGAGATAGGTGGATGGCTGTGAGTTTGCGACTACCCAGAGACTACATAGTTAATTCCAGGTCAGCCTGGACCAGAGTGAAACCCTACCTCTAAAAAAAAAAAGGGATGTTTTAGGGGCTGGAGAGATGGCTTAACAATTAAGGTGCTTGCCTGTGAAGCCAAAGAAACCAGGTTCTATTCCACAGTACTCATGTAAACCAGATGCACAAGGTGGCACATGCATCTGCAGTTCATTTGCAGTGGCTGAAGGCCTGGCACACCCATTATCTCTCTGTTTGTCTCCTCTCTCTCTCTCTCTCTCTCTCTCTGCTTACAAATAAATAAATTAAATTAAAAATTATTTTTAAAGAAAAGGATTTTTAAAATATTTTATTTATTAGAGAGGGAAAGAGGCAGGTAGAGAGAAAGAGTGAGAGAATGGACATGCCAGGGCATCCAGCCACTGCAATGAATTCCAGATGCGTGGGCCATCTTGCGCATCTGGCTTATGTGGGTTCTGGGGAATCAAACCTGGGTCCTTTGGCTTTGCAGGCAAATGCCTTAATCGCTAAGCCATCTCTTCAGCCCAGAACAGGATGTTTAAAAAGACTTATTTGCACATTACTCACCAATGAATCAAACACGTTTTCAGATGCTTGCTGGAAATACACCAAAGATGGGCTGGAGAGAGGATCTCACGCAAGCCTGGGAACCTGAGTTCAATCCCCGTGACCCGCAGAGGAAAGCTGGGCATGGGCACACAGGTCTGAGTGGTGACAAAGATAGGAGATCCCTGGGGCTCTGTGGTCAGCTAGTCTGATGGAAAAAGAAACAACAGCAGCTCCAAGTTTACAGTGAGTCTCCACCTCAAGGGAATGAAGCGCAGAAGAGCAACAGAGACAGATCTCCCAATGTTCTACTCTGCCTTCACAGGGTGCCTGCCTCTGCCCATGTGTGTGCATACACCACATACACAGGGGAGAACTTCCTGGGAGCCCACAAAGGGAGCAGTGAATGAGAGACCCTGACTTAAATGGTGGAGGGTAAGGACCAACCTCTGACTTCTACACGTGTGCCTCACACTCATCCGCATGAGCACACACACACACACATGAATGCATATGCATGACACTAAATAAATAAATGTTTCAAAAGAACAGAAAACATACAGTTAATTTTTTTAACTGATTTTTATTTGTGACAGAGAGCAAGGGAGAGAGAGAGAAAAAATGGGTGCTCCCGGGCCTCTGGCCACTGCAAGCGAACTCCAGATGTATGTGCCACTTATTTCATCTCATCTTTCCTGCAGAAATTGAATATTGTTTGGGCTGGAGAGATGGCTCAGCAGTTAAGGTGCTTGCCTCTAAAGCCTAAGGACCTGGGTTTGATTCCCAAGTACCCACATAAAGCCGTATGTACAAGGTGGCTTACATATCTGGACTGCGTTTGCAGTGGCTGGAGGCCCTGGTGCACCCATTCTCTCTCTCTCTCTCTCTCTCCCTCCCTCTCTCTCTCTTTCTGTCTCTTTCTTTCTCAAATAAATAAAATATACTTTAAAAAAGTTTTAAATGAGGGCTGAAGAGATGGCTTAGTGGTTAAGTGCTTGCCTGTGACGCCTAAGGACCCCAGTTTAAGGCTCCATTCCCCAGGACCCATGTAAGCTACATGCACAAGGTGGCGCATGCATCTGGAGTTCGTTTGCAGTGGCTGGAGGCCCTGGTGCGCCCACTCTCTCTCTCTCTCTCTCTCTCTCTGCCTCTTTCTCCCTCTGTCTGTCACTCTCAAATTGAAAAAATAAAAAATTTTAAATGAGGGTCTGGCATGGTGGTACACACCTTTAATCCCAGCACTTGAGAGGCAGAGGTAGGAGGATCACTGTGAGTTTGAGGCCACCCTGAGACTACATAGTGAATTCAGCCTGGGCTAGAGTGAAACCCTACCTCAAAAAGCCAAAGAAAAAAAAATTTTTTTTTAAGTAATTCTTTTTTTTTTTTTTTTTTTTTTTTTTGGTTTTTCAAGGTAGGGTCTCACTCTGGCCCAGGCTGACCTGGAATTCACTATGGAGTCTCAGGGTGGCCTCGAACTCACTGCAATCCTCCTAGCTCTGCCTCCCGAGTGCTGGGATTAAAGGCGTGAGCCACCACGCCCGGCTGTAAGTAATTCATTTTTTAACTTCCTGCATCAGCAGTTAGTACAGCTATGTGAAATATTCACTCTGCCATTAGGGGACTTGTTTGTAAGGACCCGAATACCTGCTTTGTTAAGATTGGACATGGATTTTGAAATCCTTTGCCTTTCTATGGAAATACAAAGCAATTTAAAGTAGGTCAAATGTTTCCCTTGTTATCTGTCTAGTTATAAAAACTTCTAGGAGTTTGTTTTTTTAAATTATTCTTCTGTTAACATTCCGTCAACTCTTATACTCCAGGACAATTATTTTCTTTGGGATCACTTTTTGGCACTTTGCTATGTTTTAATCCAGAGAAACTAAAGGGTAGAATATAAACAAAACTGTGTTTACTTTTTCCACACTTCAGGAACCAGAGTAAATTCAGTCCAAAGAACCCTGGAGGGGGTGGGGCGGGGACCGAAAAAAAGCCCCTTTCTTTGTGCACAATTGAAATCACCTAAGAAGGTTTTATTTACACTTGCCATTATCGTGTGAATGAAAAGGATAAAGCAATATATGGCTAATGATAGATAATTGTCCTTGAAGGTAGCTCTTGATGAGCTACAATCAATGGGCCAGAGACACATAGGTGCTAACAGAGGCAAATTCTACTAGCTGTCAAGTATTTGTGAAATTACATTCGGCAAAGTAAGTTTTTCTGGGGGTTCCCTATGATGGTGCTGCTTTTTTTTTTTTTTTTTTTTTTGTCTTTGGTCAAACTAGTATCGTTATTCCTCTATGGCCACCAGAGGGACAGTTCCAGGACCCCCAACCCTCCCTATGACAATCCCCAAACTGTCGCAAAATATCCTAGCATTTGCATCTAGCCAACACACCTCCCTCCATATCCTAAGTCATGACTTGATTTCTAGGACCTACTACAACCTGTGTAAATGCTTGTGTAAATAGTTGGACTGAATTGTTTAGGGACTAGTGACAAGAAAAAGTGTGTACATGCTCAGTACAGAGGCAGGTCTCAGCTCTCACCTTCTGGGTTGGTCTGATCTGAAGAGCTGACGGCACTGTTCCTGCCTTCTCCGTGGCTTGGCTTCAGGGCAACAGAGCCCAGCCGCTGGGTTGGGGCTAGAGGCTATGTCCAGTCGGCCAGCCTTCGTCTGTGACTGTGCCCTTCCACCCTTCCAACTTCAACTTCCTTTCTCTTTTCTTCTTTATCTTTTCCTTTCCTTTTTCTTCTCTTCTTCCTTCTTTCTTCTCTTTGTTTTTTTCCAGAGTAGAGTCCTGCTCTAGCCCAGGCTGACCTGGAATTCACTATATAGTCTCACGGTGGCCTCAAACTCAGAGTGATCCTCCTACCTCTGTCTCCTGAGTGCTGGCATTAAAAGTGTGCGCCATCACACCTAGTTTAAAAAAAAAAAAAAGCCGGGTGTGGTGGCACATGCCTTTAATCCCAGCACTTGGGGAGGCAGAGGCAGGAGGATCGCCATGAGTTCGAGGCCACCCTGAGACTACATAGTGAATTCCAGGTCAGCCTGAGCTAGAGTGAAACCCTACCTTGGGGGGGAAAAAAAAAAGGCCGGGCATGGTTATAAATAAATACATACATACATAAAACAAATAAATAAAGCAAAACCTTTTCCCCCATGATTTACCTTTATTTCACTTAGAAAAATGTACATAAACTGACCAATTCCATTTAAAGCCAAGAATTTCAAACTAACTAAAGAATTCCTAGTTTTAGTCTAACGTGAGAAAAAAACAAAACCAAAAACCTACCTACCTACCAATGGCTGGAAAGGCGGTCCTCACCTGGCTGGTTGGTCTTACACACTTACCCGCTATGATCGGGAAGAAGGCTCTCATAGATTCCTGTCACACCTGCCAGTCTTTTCAATGCTTGGTGGGAGGCGGTCAGGGCTGGGGGACAAAAGTTAAAAGCACCGGTTGAATGGGATAACCGTTATTAATGTAGAGAGAATTAGAAGGGTGTAGACCCTCTTACAGTCTAAGGTTAGTGGGAGCTTGACAATGGAAAGCAGAATTTGCGGAAGAGGGGGCGGAAAGAGCATTAGAGCCACAAGTTGGGACATTTTGCACAGAGACATTGCCTCCCCCCCCCCATAATGCATGACCCACAATCCCCACGGGGTTGACCTGCATCCCCAACTAGGAAGGTCTCTTCAAAAAAGGGGCAGGGAGGAGGGAAAGGATGGTACCAACACGCGCTGTTTACATACAAAATATGTCCATATCTAATAAAAAAGTTAAAAGCAAAACTATAACTAAAAAGCCACTTCCTATTTTTATACGGATTACAAAAATCTATAATTGAAAGCCGGGCGTGGTGGTGCATGCCTTTAATCCCAGCACTCGGAGGCAGAGGTGGGAGGATCACCGTGAGTTCAAGGCCACCCTGAGACTACATAGTTAATTCCAGGTCAGCCTGGGCCAGAGCAAGACCCTACCTTGAAAAACCAAAAAAAAAAAAAAAAAAAAATCTATAATTGTTAATATTTCTTTATTCAGAAAGGGAGAAAGAGGGAGAGAGAGAGAGAATGGGTACGCCAGGGCCTTCTGACAGCAAACTCCAGACACATGCTCTACTTTATTCATCTGGCTTTATGTGGGTACTGGGTAATTGGACCTGGGCCATCAGTCTGCAAGCAAGTGCCTTTAACTGCAGAGCCATCTCTCCAGGCCCCTTAAGTCTATGTTTTTTTTTTTTTTTTTTTTCAAGGTAGGGTCTCACTCTAGTCCAGGCTGACCTGGAATTCACTATGGAGTCTCAGGGTGGCCTCGAACTCACGGCAGTCCTCCTACCTCTGCCTCCCGAGTGCTGGGATTAAAGGCGTGCGCCACCACACCCGGAAAGTCTATAGTTTTAATATCTCCTTTGCCATTGTCTTTTGCATTCCTCACGATCTGTGTGACTTGCTTAGCTTCGCCCAACAATTCAGTGTCCTTCTGTGAACTATAGCAAGTACTAAACCCCCCACAAATGGGCATATAAGTCTGCCATCAGTTTGACAAAGAATACTATGATGGGCTGGCGTGGTGGCACACACCTTTAATTCTACCACAAGGGAGGCAGAGGTAGCAGGAGTGCTGTGAGTTCGAGGCCAGCCTGGAACTACAGAGTGAGATCCAGAGTGAGCTAAAGCGAGACCCTACCTCAAAAAACCAAAAGAAACGAATACTATGATGGAGATATAATATAAGTTTGCTCATGGCCACGGAGAGAACTGACACTTTTTGAAAACATGATTTTAGTTTGCATTTGCCACTCCTAGGCTGAGACTTTCATTTCATAATCTATGAGTTCTACAGTATTAATGCCGAGCAACTAACTGTGAAAACCTGGTGCTTACACTACATGCTATACTGTTTGATTTACAAGCCTGCTTTGCAAAGCATTGTACTAAAGTCCAGGAGGGACCTATGGAAACTGTCCTGCCCAGCCATTTCTTCCACTCTCGTGATGAAAACCACAGGAACATTATAGGAATGATACTCATAAAAAGGATACATTCTGACTTTCTTCTTCCTTTCTTTCTTTCTTTCTTTCTTTCTTTCTTTCTTTCTTTCTTTCTTTTTCTTTTTCTTTTTTTTTTTAGTGGTAGGGTCTCCCTCTAGCCCAGGCTGACCAGGCATTCCCTATGTAGTCTCAGGCTAGCCTCCGAACTCACAGCAATCCTCCTACCTTTGCCTCCTGAGGACTGATGTGTGCTACCACTCCTGGTCTGTTTTTTGAGGCAGGGTCTCACTCTAGCTCAGGCTAACCTAAAATTTACTATGTAGTCTCAGGGTGGCCTTGAATTCACGGCAATCCTACTTCTGCCTCTCCAGTGCTGGGATTAAAGGCATGCGCCACCATATCCAGCCATTTTGATTTTTGTTTTTTTTTTAAGTTACCAACAAACTAACCCAGCACAGTTTCAAAACAATAAAAACAAAACAAAACATGAGGTTGCTTATGAACACCAAAGCTTTGGTGAGCACCAAACCGTTCAAGTGCATGCACCACTTTGTGCAGCTGGCTTTACATGGGCACTAGGGAATCGAGCCCAGGGCGTCACGCTTTGCAGGGAAGTGCCTTAACCACTGGGCAATCTCTCCAGCCCCCTCATTTCTCTTGATATTTGGAACATCCATGGTGAGTAAAAGGACAAATACCTTCATGTTTTTTTGTTTTGTTTGCCTGTGAAAATATCAATTCCGGGCTGGAGAGATGGCTTAGCGGTTAAGCGCTTGCCTGTGGAGCCTAAGGACCCCGGTTCAAGGATCGACTCCCCAGGACCCACGTTAGCCAAGTGCACAAGGGGGCGCACTGCGTCTGGAGTTCGTTTGCAGTGGCTGGGGGCCCAGGAGCGCCCATTCTCTCCCCCTCTCTCTATCTGCCTCTTTCTGTCTGTCGCTCTCAAATAAATAAATAAAAATAACAAAAAAAATTTAAAAAAAAGAAAATATCAATTCCAACAAGGCATATCTTGGCATGACCATACTTTCCAGGTTTGGAAGGTGACAGCAGCGCTAATTTGCTCAGTCGTCCTGGGAGTACCACGAAGCCAGTTTTGCGCAGGGTCCAGCACTACATAGGGTAAGTGCTGGCATCTCCAGTAGTAAAACCACATCTGCCATGGTGTTCTTTTGGAGAAGGCAGTTTTTCTGAAGGAACTTTCCTTAGGCACAGAGAGCCTGTGGCTGCATCCCTGCGCTGGTCCCCTGTAGATGGAGCGCCAGGGGTGGCCTGGGCAGTTCCCAGGACGTCCTCCCTTTAAAAGACATTCCACTATGTATACGTCACACTGGATTTCTTCTTTTTGGCAGTTCTGTTTTTAAGTTCTTTAGGAACCACCATAATATTTATTTTGATTTGCAAACAGGGAGAGAGATAGAAGAGAGGCAGACAGAAAGAATGGGCATGGCAGGACCTCCAGCCACTGCAAACAGACTCCAGATGCATGTGCCACTTTGTGCATCTGGCTTTATGTGGTTACTGGGGAATCAAACTCCATTCCTTAAGCTCTAAAGGCCAGTGCCTTAACCACTGAGATCTCTCTCCAGCCCCATCACGTATTTTTTAAAATTTTTATTTATTTATTTGCAAGCAGAGAGAGAGACAGAGAGAGAGACAGAGAGAGACAGAGAGAGAATGGGCATACCAGGGCCTCTAGCCACTGCCAACAAACTCCAAATGCGTGTGCCCCTTGTGCATCTGGCTTATGTGGGTCCTAGGGAATTGAACCTGGGTCCTTTGGCTTTTGTAGGCAAATGCTTTAACCACTAAGCCATCTCTGCAGCCCTACTACCACTTTTTTTCATTTTTTTATTAACAACTTCCATGATTATAAAAAATATCCCATGGTAATGCCCTCCCTCCTCCCACTTTCCCCTTTGAAACTCCATTCTCCATTATATCCCTTCCCCCTCTCAATCAGTCTCTCTTTTATTATGATGTCATGATCTTTTCCTCCTCTTATGATGGTCTTGTGTAGGTAGTGTCAGGCACTGTGAGGTCATGGATGTCCAGGCCATTTTGTGTCTTGGGGGAGCACATTGTAAGGAGTCCTACCCTTCTTTTTGCTCTTACATTCTTTCCACCACCTCTTCTGCAATACACCCTGAGCCTTGGAAGATGTGATAGAGATATTGCAGTACTGAGCACTCCTGTCACTTTTTTCCAGCACCATGATGCCTTCTGAGTCATCCTAAGGTCACTGCCATCTGAAAAGAGAAGATTCTTTACCAAAAGTGAGAGTAGCATTAATATAAGGGTATGAACATTAAGAGAAGTGCTTACTGGGCAGTTGGATAAGCATAGTATATGCATTTAGCCAGACAGCAGCAGATGTTACACACCTAGGGCTCATGACTATCCCTGTTTTAAGTTTTCAGTATCAGGGATGTATTCCCTCCCATGGAGCGGGCCTCCAGTCCAATTAGAGGGCAGTTGGTTTCCACCATGACAGACATACCACTATTGCACTGTTGGCTTATTTGGCCTGGCTGGCCAAATATAAGGCTTGCAGTGTCCACTGTTGAGTATCTTCTACCACAGTATTTTTAATGTAGCTATACAATGTTACACTTCTACCAACAGTGCACAAGGGTTCTAATTTCTCCATATGCTCTCCACATGTCTTATTTTTCTGTTATATGGTGGTGGTTGTTGTTTTTATAGTGGACACCCTAACAGGAATTTTGTATTTCCCTATTAGTGATACTGAGCAAGACTGGAGAGATGATTTAGTGGTTAAGGTGACACTGAGCATCTTCTCATGGACACATTGACAATTTGTACATCTTCTTTGGAAATATGTCTATGCAAGTCTTTTTTTAAAGATACTTTTGTTTATTTTTATTTATTTATTTGAGAGTGACAGACAGACAGAGAGATAAAGAGGCAGAAAGAGAGAGAGAGAGAATGGGCACATCAGGGCCTCCAGCCACTGCAATCAAACTCCAGATGCATGCACCATCTTGTGCATCTGGCTTATGTAGGTCCTGGGGAGTCGAGCCTCGAACCAGGATCCTTAGGCTTCACAGGCAGGCACTTAACTGCTAAGCCATCTCTTCAGCCCATATGCAAGTCTTTGATCTGTTTTTGAATTTGGTTGTTTAGTTTTTGTTGAAATTGATTTTTTTTCTTTTTTCCTTTCCTTTCTTTCTTTCTTTTTTATTTATTTATTTGGCTTTTCGAGGTAGGGTCTCCCTCTAGACCAGGCTGATCTGGAATTCACTATGCAGTCTCAGGTTGGCCTCAAACTCACAACACTCCTCCTATCTCTGCTTCCCAAGCGATGGGATCAAAGGCATGCACCACCATGTCTGACAATATTGAGTTTTAAGAGTCCTGAGTATTAATCCCTTATCAAATACATGATTGGAAAATATTTCTCCCATATGTGAGTTATCTTCTTGCTCTGTCAATAGTGGCTTTAAAAAAAAGTATTTATATATTTATTTATTTAAGAGAGAGAGAGAGGAAGGCAGATAGAGAGAGAGAGACTGGTCACACCAGGGCCTATAGCTAGTGCAAATGAACTCCAGACACATGCGCCACCTTATGCAACTGAGTTACATGGGTACTGGGGAATCAAACCTGGGTCCTTAGGCTTTGCAGGCAAGCACCTTTACTGCTAAGCCAACTCTGCAGCCTGATAGTGCCTTTTTAATGCACAAAATTTAGAAAATTTCCAATTTGTCTATTATTTTTTTTCTTTTGTTGTTTGTGCCTTTGGTGTTAGACACTTGAAAAAAATCATTGCCAAATCCATTGCTAGGAAGCTTTTCACCTGTGTTTCCTTGTAAGAGTTTTATAGTTTTAGGTCTGATATTTTATTCTTTGATTCTTGCTGAGTTAATTTTTTGCATAGGGTATGATGTTGCATATAGGCATTCACTTTCCCCAGAACAGTCTGTTTAAAAGACTTTCTTTTCCCCATTGAATGATCTTGGCACCCTGTCAAAAATCATTTGACCATATATGTGAAGGTTTATTTCTCAACTGTGTATTCTATTCCATTGGTCTGTATGTCTGTCTTCATGATCCTGCCACATTGTTTAGATTACTATAACTTTATAGTAACTATGAGTCCTCCAGCCTTGGTTTTTTTTTTTTTTAATTAGATTGTTTTGGCTACTTGGGGTCCCTGGAGATTCCAAATGAATTTTAAGAAGTTAATGGGCACGCCAGGGCCTCTGGCCCTGCAAACAAACTCCAGACGCAAGCGCCACCTTGTATGTCCATCTGGCTTACGTGGGTCCTGGAGAATCAAACCTGGGTCCTTTGGATTGGCAGGCAAATGCCTTAATTGTAAGCCATCTTTCCAGCCCCGATTTTCTTTTTTATTGAGAATTTTACTACATGAACATACTGTAATTTTTTTTTTTTAAAGTAGAGTTTCACTCTAGTCCAAGCTGACCTGGAATTCACTATGCAATCTTAGGGTGGCCTTGAACTCACAGCGATCCTCCTACCACTGCCTCCCGAGTGCTAGGATTAAAGGCGTGCGCCATCACGCCTGGCTGAACATACTGTAATTTGATCGTTTTCCCATTATAGGATATGTGTCCAGCATCAAAACTCACATCCTATGAGGCTTAGTGGTTAAGGCACTTTCTTGCCTGTGAAGCCTAAGGACCTAGATTCCATCCCCCAGAACCCATGTAAACTGGATGCACAAAGTAGCACATGCATCTGGGATTCTAAAAAGAAAAGAAAAAAAAATTACATCTTGAATCATCTTCAGAGTATAGGCAATACAAACACTGACTTGGTATTCATTAAGTAAGTGCTAAACAGTGGAATATAACAGAATAAGCTACAATAACATCTGACAGAGTACTTGTGAATGCAGGCCCCCTTAAATAAGAAATATACATGCGGGGCTGGAGAGATGGCTTAGCGGTTAAGGCATTTGCCTTCAAAGCCTAAGGACTCAGGTTCAATTCTCCAGGACCCATTTAATCCAGATGCATAAGATGATGCATGTGTCTGGAGTTCATTTGCAGCAGCTGGAGGCCCTGGCACACCCATTCTCCCTCCTCTCCGCCTCTCTGTCTCTCGCAAATAAATAAAAAAAGAAAGAAATATACATGCTAAGTAAGCAAAAAATTGTCTGGTATGTGACAGCATCTCAATATTGTTCAGTACTAAATGAGACATCTCTAGCACACCCTCCACAGCTCAGGGACTATTGTGGAAGAAGGGACAGAAAGAATGTAAGAGCCAAAGGCAGGGGAGGTATGCTTACCATACTGCCATCCAGACCCAACGTGGCCTTGATAGCCATGACCTCACAGTGGCTGATGCTACCTACACAAGACCTGCATAATAGGAAGGGAAAATGATGACATCAAAATAGAAGAGAGAGGGCTGGAGAGACGGCTTAGTGGTTAAGCGCTTGCCTGTGAAGCCTAAGGACCCTGGTTCAAGGCTTGATTCCCCAGGACTCACGTAAGCCAGATGCACAAGGTGGCGCATGTATCTGGAGCTCATTTGCAGTGGCTGGAGGCCCGGGTGCACCCATTCTCTCTCTCTCTATCTGCCTCTTTCTCTCTCTGTGTGTCTGTTGCTCTCAAATAAACAAGTAAAAATAAACAAAACAATTAAAAAATAGAAGAGAGAATAGTTGGAAAGAAGAAGGGATTCAGGGAGGAGAAATTTGAGAGGAGGAAAAGGGAGGATGGTGGGAGGGGATTATATCATAGTATCTGGTCTATATTTATGGAAGTGGTCATAAAGAAAAATGTTAGCGTGGAGAGAGAGACTGTAGTCGGAGAGGTGGAAGGACATAACCAAAGATAAATAGTTGTTAAGCAGTGCACTGAACCTCAAATCTATTTGGTTGAATTCAAAATCCAAATGCTTTCCATTCTGCTCTTGTGGTTCTATTTTTAATATTTTATTTATTTTATTTACTTATTTGACAGAGAGAGAGAGAGAATGGGCATGCCAGGGCCTCGAGCCACTGCAAACAAACTCCAGACATGTGTGCCCCCTTTTGCATCTGGCTAACGTGGGTCCTGGGGAACTGAACCAGGGTCCTATGGCTTTGCAGGCAAACACCTTAACCACTAAGCTGTCCTCCAGCCCTTATAGTTCTATTTCATATAGCCTTCAGTCTCAACAGCCTCCTCTACTCTGCTCACTAACCCCCACCCCCTCACCTCCACCCTCAATTCTTCGTCACACTGTCAGTGAAGTCTGTGAGGCTGTGATTCCTGGGTCTGGAACCTCTAGAACTAGGAAGAAAAGTGAAGACAAGAGGACTTATCTCATAGGTGTTGCTGCTGGTGCTGATGTTAATGTTGACATTGATACCCTGGGCTGGATTTTGCTTCCACTCTGCCTCCAGTTTCCCAAGGAAGAGGAGGAGAAAGGCTTGGTCCCCCACCCCTAGGAACCAGTCATCTCTTGTTCTAGTCACAGAAACCCATGATTCTCTTCATTTACCAAGTGTGAAGATTGAAGTCACACGAAAAACATAAAGGCACTCAGGGCGTCTCACCCCCACTGTCTTTTATTCCAGAGCCACAGTGACCCCAAGACAGAGTGAAAAAGCATCGTACAGCGAGAGGAGGGCCGCACGAGGGATGCCATGGTTTACTGTTTCTTCTGCTCATAACATGACATCAGGTTGCCACTGCTTAGAGATTCCCAAGCACATAGGAAGGGGCCTGGGGGTGTCTGGGGTTCAGTCTGGAAGCATTGCCCTGTCACCAAGAGTAAGAAGAGAGGGAAGGAAAGATGCTGCCCTTGGTAAAAAAAAAATAATAATAATCACCTTTCAGGAAAGGAAGAGGAATCAGAGCGAGAGATTAATAAGCGAAAAGGCAACCACAGCAGAGAAGGCTGGGCCATACAGAGATCAGGAGCAAAGATTCTGGAACCTGGCATGGTTAGGCTTCAAATCTAACCCTTTCGCTGGTTTGTGGTATGGGGAAAAAAAATTACCTTCCCTTTCTGGCCCTTTGTTTCCCTATTGATATGAAAGGGAAATAATAATGACATCATTGGATCAAAAATGTCATGATCCAGCTGTGTGTGGTGGCACACGCCTTCAGTCCCAGCACTCGGGAGGAAGAGTTAAGAGGATCGCCCATGAGTTTGAGGCCTCGTTGAGACTACATAGTGAATTCCAGGTCAGCCTGGGCTAGAGCGAGACCCTACCTTGGAAAACAAAACAAACAACAAACAAAAATGCCAGGATCTTAAATGGTGGTGTCTGTAAAGGGCCTGTAAGGTGTTTGTAAGGATGTTCTCAGGGTGCATTTTTAGACTTTACTAAGGGTTGGTTCTCTACCCTCTTCTTAGGGATTAGGGAAAACAACATTACTTTGCTTACAAGAAAAATTCGGACCCCTTCTTAACAATGGGGAAAATGCAAATCAAAATAAAGACCAAAAAAGCTTGGCAAGGGGTATCCATCCCTATCTCTGCCTCCATCTGGCTAATCACCAGTCTTCCAACCCTCCGAACTGCCACTCAGGGCCACTCTGATTCTGCCCCAGGGTGAGCCTGCCCCTTCCTGGCTCCAGCCCATGCTGGGCACAAAGGTATCTCAGGGTGGGCTGCTCCCCCTCTTGCTGGTCCCTTTGTCATTGGCAGATAGGAGAAACTGTAGAAGGAAAAACAAGCGAGGCCTCTGTAAGGGATGGGGGTGCTGTAACCCAGTCTTCCTGCATACTGTGAAATGTGACTATTGCAGTCAGGTTCACATTGCTGGTAGACATCACTCAACCCAGAGAAGCTTGTGGGAAAAAGGTTTATTTTGGCTTACAGGCTCGAGGGGAAGCTCCATGATGGCAGGGGAAAACAATGGCATGAGCAAAGGGTGGACATCACCCCCTGGCCAACATGAGGTGGACCATAGCAACAGGAGAGTGTGCCAAACACTGGCATGGCGAAACTGGCTATAACACCCATAAGCCCACCCCCAACAATATACCGCCTCCAGGAGGCTTTAATTTCCAATTGCCATCAGCTGGGGAACCTAGCATTCAGAACATCTAAGTTTATGGGGGACACCTGAATCAAACCACCACAGTGCCCAAAAGAGAAGCCCTGAGTCTTATGTTAGATCTATTTTTAGCTGTCTTAGGAACCTCCACACTGATTTCCACAATGGCTGGACCAGATTGCATTCCCACCAACAGTGTAGAAGGGTTCCTCTTTTTCCACATCCTCGCCAGCATTTATGGTCATTTGTTTTCATGATGGTAGCCAATCTGACAGAAGTGATAGAGGTGGCGGAAAGAATGTAAGAGCCAAAGGAAGGGTAGGACTGCTTACAACGTGCTCCCCCCAGATACAAAAGGGCCTGGGTATCCATGACCTCACAGTGCCTGACACTACCTACACAAGACCATCATAATAGGAGGAAGAAAGACTGATTGAGAGGGGGAGAATGGAGTTCCAAAGGGGAAAGTGGGGGGAGGGAGGGTATTACCATGGGATATTTTTTATAACCATGGAAGTTGTTAATAAAAAAAAAAAGAGAGAGAGAGAGAGAAGAGCTGAGGTTGTAATGACAATGTAGAAAACCCACAGACGGCAGATTCCAAGAGGCAAGATCACTCGCCTGCTCTTGTCATCGTATTACACACATCTGCCCATCCCAGCACAGCAAGCTGATCCCAGGTGTGACTCACGGGGACGGTCAGCGCTCTTAGCACACACTCGCTTTTATTTCAATTGTTTTGCCCCGCTTGTAATAGTTGTCTCTGGCTCACTGTGGGCAGCTGCTTACCGAAGAGCTTTTGCTCACTCACAGGCCCATAGGATTCTGCCATGGTGTCCTTGGAGCTGGTGCCTCTGCCCCCGAGTGTTCTGCCGTCCCTCTCTCTCTCTTATCACTTTAGGCAAATATCCTAAATGGGCCTTTTAACCCACCCCCAGCCCCCCACTTCCCCCACCAAGGCTTTGAGCGTTTTTTTTGGCCATTCAAACTGACTCATTCAAACTGACAGAATGCAGTTCGCTGCAACACTTGGCCCTAAAACAACGTTATAGTTGATCTTTATCAGTCCCCAGAATGAAAGAGAAGCAAAGGGATTCAAATAGCTGTTTGTTTATTTAGTGTGCCAAGATCTTGGGGACCAGGACCAGGGTTTTCCTCCCCACTTCATTCCTTTGCTCTGATGCATTAGCACTTGCCCTCTGGCGAGGGGAGGGTTACTTCTATTGGGAGGGTGCTTACACCTTACTGTTTGATAACTTCATGTCCCTGGCTCTGTTGTAGTTTAGGAAATGCATGGTTGCCATGGGAGCCCACAGCCTTTGCATGTCATTGGGGGGGGGGGGGGAGACCAGGTTAAATATGCATATATAAAGTTAGTCTGCAACACCAGCCAAGCTAACTTGCAAAGGCTTGAACTTACTTCTCCCACCATTTTTTTTTTTTTTTCAAGGTAGAGGGTCTCCCTACAGCCAAGTCTGGCCTGGAATTTACTTTGTAGTCTCAGGGTGGCTTCAAACTCATGGCGATCCTCCTACCTCTGCCTCCCAAGTGCTGGGATTAAAGGCGTGCGCCACCATGCCCAGCTCTCCCACCTTCTTGAATGCAGTGTTTTTATGGAATACTAGGAAGTGGTTGTTTGCTACAAAAGTAGTTCTTTATTCATATGAAGAGTTCACACCGCCAACAGTCATGGTGCTTGGGAAGGACTACCTGTGTCATGAGAACCTATTCTATTCCCCAATCACCATTGCAACACTGCAACGCATCACTCAAGTGTTGACTTGGCCATGCTGCAGGAGCATGTAAGGTACAAAATCCTGACCAAGTTAACGGGTTCCAACTGTCACTGTGTTTGAGACTCACCTGGAGGTAACTAAAAAAAAAAAAGAGATAGCTGTCTAGGTTCTGCCCCAGAGATTGGAATTCAATGGTCTTAGATTGCTTATCAAAAGCCCTTCAAGGGGCTGGAGAGATGGCTTAGCGGTTAAGTGCTTGCCTGTGAAGCCTAAGGATCCTGGTTCAAGGCTCAATTCCCCAGGACCCGCGTTAGCCAGATGTGTAGCTCAGGCTGGCCTTGAACTCCCATCCTTCTGTCTCAGCTTCCTGAGTGCTGGGATTAGAAGCCAGCATTACCACAAGCAGATAAAATAAGACACTTTGTATGGAAGACAGAGTAGAAGGGAATGATTTTACTTATTCAAGGGCTGGCTACCTTTGCTCATAGAAAAATTCCCTTCAATGGTTTATTTCATGAGAGTTGTGGTGGTTTGAAATAGGTGTCCCCCATAAACTCATGTGCTCTGAATGCTTGGTTTCCAATGATCGCAACTGGGAAGTTGGAGCCTTGCTGAAGGAGGTACGTTGTTGGGGCAGACCTATGAGTGTTATGGCCAGTTCCTCCATGCAAGAATCAGGCTCACTCTTTTTCTTGGGGGGGGGGGGCATATTTTAAAATTTATTTATTTTTTATTAACAACTTCCATGATTGTAAACAATATCCTATTGTAATGCCCTCCCTCCTCTGACATTCCCCTTTGAAACTCCATTCTCCGTCATATCCCCTCCCCCTCTCAATTAGTTTCTCTTTTATTTTGATGTCATGATCTTTTCCTCCTATTATGATGGTCTTGTGTAGGTAGTGTCAGGCACCATGAGGTCATGGATATCCAGGCCATCTTGTGTCTGGAGGAGCACATTGTAAGGAGTCCTACCCTTCCTTTGGCTCTTATATTCTTTCTGCCACCACTTCTGCAATGGACCCTGAGCCTTGGAAGGTGTGATAGAGATATTGCAGTGCTGAGCACTCCTCTGTCACTTCATCTCAGCACTATGGTACTTCTGAGTCATCCCAAGGTCACCGCCATCTGAAAAGAGAAGGTTCTCTACCAAAAGTGAGAGTAGCATTAATATATGGGTATGAACATTAAGAGAAGTGTTTACTGGGCAGTTTGGTGAGCACAGTATATACATTTAGACAGACAGCAGCATACATTACACCTCTAGGGCTCATGACTACCCCTGTTGTAGGTTTTCAGTATCAGGGATGTATTCCCTCCCATGGAGCGGGCCTCCAGTCCAATTAGAGGGCAGTTATTTTCCACCATGACAGATGTGACACTATTGCACCCGTTGGCTCATTTGGCCTGGCTGGCCAAATATGAGGCTTGCAGTGTCCACTGTTGAATATCTTCACTGGTGATTTCTCTTTCTCCCATTGAACTGCATACAGAATGGCTTCTTCCAGCTTTCTGTCAGCTGGTCTACATGGAGGAGGTTATCAGCTCAGTTCCAGCAGGATTTCTCAGTGGCCTTGCAGCCCAAGTATGTGGAGTCTTCAGCAATAGGGTCTTGCCATCTATTCCTGGTGGAAAACCAAGGGTCTCAGCAGTGGCCTATAATGTTTTGGGGGCATCAGGGACCTCCCTGGCCGACAACTCACTGGAAGGTATCCCATCCTTGACCCTGAAAATTTTCTAGAAACAATCTATGGCTCCTGAGTGTTCCATTGTCCAAAAAGGTAGGTTTCCATATGACTTATTTATATGCTCTTAGAGTTTGATTATCTCTCCCTCCATCTTTCCTGTACTCGATCTCTTTCCCTGACCTCACTTAGGCCTTTTTACCCTCATTAATCTATTCTTCTACTTACATATAAACAATACTATCTTATTAAGTCCCCCTCTCCCTTCCTTTCTATTTCCTTTATGTCTCCTTACTAGCCTCTGCTACTTTTTCTTCCTACTCATACAGAAGTCCAATCATCTGTAGCTAGGGTCCACATATGAGAGAGAACATGCAACACTTGGCTTTCTGGGCCTGGGTTACCTCACTTAGTATAATCCTTTCCAGATCCATCCATTTTCCTGCAAATTTCATAACTTCATTTTTGTTTACCACTGAGTAGAGCTTCATTGTATAAATGTGCCACATCTTCATTATCCACTCATCAGTTGAGGGACATCTAGGCTGGTTCCATTTCCCAGCTATTTTGAATTGAGTGGCAATAAACATGGTTGAGCACGTACTTCTAAGGAAATGAGATGAGTCCTTAGGATATATGCCTAGGAGTGCTATAGCTGGGTCATATGTTAGATCTATTTTTAGCTGTCTCAGGAACTTCCACATTAATTTCCACAATGGCTGGACCAGATTGCATTTCCACCAACAGTGTAGAATGGTTCCTCTTTTTCCACATCCAGTTTTCCCAGCACTATTTGCTGAAGAGGCTGTCTTTTCTCCAATGAGTATTTTTAGCATTTTTATGAAATATTAGGTGGCTATAGCTACCCAGACTTACATCTGGGTCCTCTATTCTGTTCCATTGATCTACATGTCTGCTTTTGTGCCAGAACCATGCTGTTTTTGTTACTATAGCCCTATAGTATAGGTTAAAATCAGGTATGGTGATACTCCCAGCCTTATTTTTCTTGCTCAGTATTGTTTTAGATGTTTGAGATTTTTTTTGTATTTCCAAATACATTTTTGGATTGTTTTTTCTATTTCGGTGAAGAATGTCATTGGAATTTTTTTTTTTTTTTTTTTTTTTTTTTTTTTTTGGTTTTTCGAGGTAGGGTCTCACTCTAGCTCAGGCTGACCTGGAATTCACTCTGTAGTCTCAGGGTGGCCTCGAACTCTCGGCGATCCTCCTACCTCTGCCTCCCGAGTGCTGGTGTCATTGGAATTTTGATGGGGATGGCATTAAATGTGTAGATTGCTTTTGGTAAGATTGCCATTTTCACAATATTGATTCTTCTGATCCAGGAACAAGGGTTGTTTTTCCATTCCCTAGTATCTTCTGTAATTTCTCACATGAGTGCTTTAAAGTTTTCATTGTAGAGATCCTCCACTTCTTTGGTTAGGTTTATTCCAAGGTACTTTATTTTATTTTCATGCTATTGTGAGTGGGAATGATTCTCTGATTTCATCCTCTGTGTGTTTGTTTTTAGCATATAGGAAGGCTGTTGATTTCTGTGTATTTATTTTGTATCCTGCTACATGACTATAGGTGTTTATCAGCTCCAACAGTTTGCTGGTAGAGTCTTTAGGGTCCTTTATGTATGGAATCATGTCACATGTCATCTGCAAATAATGATAACTTGATCTCTTCCTTTCCAATTTGTATCTCTTTTATGTGTGTCTCTTGCCTTATTGCTATGGCTTAGACTTCCAGTACTATATTAAATAAAAGTGGGGACAGTGGACACCCCTGTCTTGTTCCTGATTTTAGTGGAAAAGCTTCCAGTTTTTCCCCATTTAGTAATATGTTGGCTGTAGGCTTGTCATAAATAGCCTTTATTATATTGAGATATGTTCCTTCTATTCCCAGTCTCTGTAGGACTTTTATCATGAAGGGATGTTGGATTTTGTGAAATGCTTTCTCTACATCTAATGAGATGATCATGTGATTTTTGTCCTTCAGTCCATTTATATAACTTATTACATTTATCGATTTGCATATGTTGAACCATCCCTGCACCTCTGGGATAAAGCCTACTTGGTCAGGGTGAATGATCTTTCTGATATATTCTTGTATTCTGTTTGCCAATATTTTGTTGAGAATTTTTGCAACTATGTTCATGAGGGAGATTGGTCTGGAATTTTCTTTTTTTGTTCTATCTTGCCTGGTTTGGTATCAGGGTGATGCTGGCTTAATAGAAGGAGTTTGGTAGGATTCCTTCCATTTCTATTTTATGGAAAAGTTTAAGAAGCAATGGTGTTAGTTCTTCCATGAAGGTCTGGTGAAATTCACTGGTGAATCCATCTGGGCCTGGACTTTTTTTAGTTGGGAGATTTTTGATAACTGCTTGGATCTCCATACTTGTTATAGGTCTATTTACATGATTAATCTCATCTTGATTTGATTTAGGTAGGTAATATAAATCAAGGAAATTATCCATTTCTTTCAGATTTTCATACTTAGTGGAGTATATATTTTTATTGTATGTCCTTATGATTTTTTGAATTTCTCTAGTATCTGTTGTGATGCTACCTTTTTCATCTCTAATTTTCTTAATTTGTGTCTTTTCTCTCTTTCTTTTGGTCAGATTTACTAATGGCTTATCAATCTTGTTTATCCTTTCACAGAACCAACTCTTTGTTTCATTGATTCTTTGGATGGTTTTTTGTTTTCTGGTTTCTATTTCATTAATTTCTGCCCTAATCTTTATTATTTCTTCCCATCTACTGATTTTTGGTTTGCCTTGTTCTTCTTTTTCCAAGGCTTTAAGGTGAAGCATTAGGTCATTTGCTTGAGACTTTTCTAATTTCCTAATATAGGCACTTAAAGCTATAAATTTCCTTCTTAGGACTGCTTTCATTGGGTTTCAAAAGTTTTGGTATGTTGTGTTCTCATTATCATTTGACTCTGTGAATTTTTTGATTTCTTTCTTGATTTCTTCATTGATCCATTCATCATTTAGTAGTGTATTGTTTAGTTTCCATGATTTTGTGTATGCTCTATAGCTTTTATGCCATTGTAGTCAGATAGAATGCAAGGAATTATTTCAATTTTCCTGTATTTGTTAGATTTGCTTTGTGTCCTAATATATGGTCTGTTTTAGAGAATGTTCCATGTGCTGCTGAAAAGAATGTATACTCTGCAGCATTTGGATGAAATGTCCTGTAGATATCTGTTAGGTCCATTTGTTCTATGACCTCATTTAATCCAGATGCCTCTCTGTTTATTTTTTGCCAGGATGACCTGTGAATTGATGAGAATGGGGTGTTGAAGTCACCCACTACAACTGTGTTTGATGTTATCTGTGACCTTAGTTCTAATAGTGTTTGTTTGATGAATTTAGGGGACCCCATGTTAGGTGAATATATGTTTAGGATTGTAATGTCCTCCTGTTGGAGTGTGCCTTTAATCAATATAAAGTGACCTTCCTTATCTTTCCTAACTAATGTTGGACTGAAGTCAACCTTATCAGATATTAGGATAGCAACCCCTGCTTTTTTCTAGGCCCATTTGTTTGAAACACTGTTTTCCAACCTTTCACCCTAAGATAGTGTCCATCCTTTGTAGAAAGGTGAGCTTCTTGGAGGCAACAAATTGAAGGATCCTGCTTTTTAACAAAATCTGCAAACCTATGTCTTTTGGTTGGGGCATTGAGGCCATTGATATTAAGAGATATTATTGAAAGGTGTGTATTATTTTTGCCATTTTTCTGTAGTTCTTCCGGTTTTACCTTTGGTCTCTTGTGTTAACTAGTATTTGAGTACTGTTTGTTTTCTTCCAGGTTCCTTATATTTGTGCTTTTCTTTCTTTTCAGCATGGAGGGTTCTTTCAAGTATTTTGTATAGAACTGGTTGTGTCTTCAAATATTCCTTTAGCCTGCTTTTGTTGTGGAATGCCCTTATTTTTCCATCTATTTGAATGGATAGCTTTGCAGGATAAAGTAACCTTGGTTGACAATTGTTATCTTTCAGAACTTGGAATATATCACTCCAAGCCCTTCTGGCTTTTAAAGTTTGTGTTGAGCAATCTGCTGTGATTCTGATGGACTTGCCTTTGTAGGTAACTTGGTTTTTCTCTCTAACTGGTTTCAATATTTTTTCTTCGGTTTGTATGTTTGGTAGTTTAATTATAATATGGCGAGGAGAGTTTCTTTCCAGGTTTTGTCTGGTTGGTGTTCTAAAGGATTCCTGTATCTTCACTGGCACCTCTTTGCCAATTTGGGGGAAGTTTTCTTCTATTATTTTGTTGAAAACACCTAGTATACCTTCGGAGTGAAATTCTTCTCCTTCTACTATACCCTGAATTCTTATGTTTGATCTTTTCATATCTTGAAATTCCCATTCATACTTTCCTATTAGTTTGTCTTTCTCTTTGTTGGACTGTATTAGATCTGCCACCTGGTCTTCTAGTTTAGATATTTTGTCCCCTCCTTCATCCATTCTACTTGTGAGATTTTCTACAGAGTTTTTTATTTCATTAACTGTGTTCTTCATTGCTAGTAATTCTGACTGGTTTTTCTTTATTATTTCTATTTCCTTATTTATGTCTTGTATTGACCTCATTATTTCATTAAATTGGTTTCCTGTGTCTTCTTTAATTCCTTTGATTTCCTCTTTCATTCCTTTGATTTCTCCTTTGACTTCTTTGAACATATTGATAATCATTCTTTTGAAATCTTTCTCAGGTATTTCCTCTAAATCATTCTCCCTGGAGGTCATTTCTGATGCATTAATCCTTTTTGGTGGGTTTATATGTCTTGTTTTTTTCTGTTTCTTGTGTTATAATGCATATATTTTTGCATCTTGGATTAAGTTAATGCTTGGGTTTTCTAATTAGCTGCAATATTATTAGATGTATCAATCAATCTTATTTTATATATCTTCAGGGTAGGAGCTTGAGGTGGTAGGTGTGGCTCTTAAGACTCTCAGAGTATCTACAAAATAATCCTTGGTGTTGGGTTTGTCTGCTATGAGAGTATTCAACTAGGCTCAGTGGAACAAAATATAGGCAGACTGTAAAATTTAACTAAACAATGTAGTCATTCAATGAAAAACAATATAGAGTATTTATGCAAGAGTAGGTATTATGATAACCAGATCCTCTAACAATGTCACAGTCTCTTAGGATGTGTGTTGCCCCACACCCTTAATCCTGTCAACTAGGAGGCTAACATTTCTGGTCTGTTGAGGGTTCCATGTCTGCTTGTGCCCAAGTGAGACCTTTCCCTAATGTACAACAGAAGAGGAAAAAAAGCCACTACAAATCAGGAAGCAAGAAATGACAAACCCAAACTATTGCTTATTTAAGTATGGCAAATCCGACCATCCATCAGATTTAACATATAATTTATACTGATATGGAAGGTGCAATTAGCACTTCTGACTCAAGCTTATATACCAGGCTTATTTGGTGGGTATAATTCCAGTCACCTTTTGGGATCATTTTGGTCTCAGTTATGCTGCACTCCTGCTTGGGTCCCTCTTTGGTGCACTGTGGGTTCAAGTAGTGTGGCTGGGTCACTTGATCGCTGCTCTGTTCGCTGGTCCTGGGTACTGTGATTTCCCTTCCCCAGGTCTCTGGTGCTTGCTGGTGCTTGCACTGGCAGTGGGGGAGGGGAGGCTTTAGATGGTGGCTCTGGTTCTCCCAATGGTCCATGTGAATGTCTACCTCATGAGCTGCTCCTCCATTGGCCTCTGTGGTCCTCCCTTCATGTTTCTTGAGTTTGCTAGGAGCTCCAGTGAGAGTGGAGAATCCCCTCACCTGGCTTTTCCTGTGGCTCAGACCTGCCTGGCAGCTGTGGCCCTGTGGACCTGGTACTGCCACTGCTGGAGCTGGTTCTGCCTGCCTATGTGGGCTCTAGATGTTCTGGATCTCTCCTACTTCTCTGTTGCCATTGATAATTTATTATACACCTCACTTTGTAGTAGAAGAGTGTATTTTGCTGTTTTTTGGCTTTTTCTCCCCTAGGCTGCTTTGCCATGATTCCTATGCCACCATCTTAACCGGAAGTCCTCCAGGCTCATTCGCTTGCTGCTATTTCCTTGTGGTATGGCAGAGGTGATGTCCGGCCATCACAGAGCCTCAAGACTGTGAGCCAAAATAAATACTTTCCTCCATCAGCTAGTTGTGGGTAAGGTGTTTCATCCCAGCAGAGACAGTAACTCCAGGAGTAGATATGCAACATTTGCTTTAGCAAAGAAGCTAAATGAGGGAGCAGAGTGTCCAAAGCTCAGGGGAGTGAGCAATCAGGATATGTGGTTTCCAATCTCACTTCTGTCTGAGCCTGTGGTGGTTTGAATAGAATAGATGTCCCCCAATATATTCAGTTGTTTATTTGTTTGTAGTTTGCATCTGCAGCCACCTGGCTGGAGGCAGTGTCACTGGGTGGATCTTTAGGTGTGGTGGTGGGTTTCAGATTTCAATCTAAAGATATGCAAAGTGTGCCTAGCTGGAGTTCCTGAAGTGTGCTGTGGCTTTTGGCTTTTAGGCTTGTGCTCTTCTCTCTCTCTGCTTGGACCTTGTGAAGGCAGGCCAGCTTCTTCTGCCATTATGGAACTTCCCCTGGATCTGTAAGCTTCAATAAATATCCCTTCCTCCATAACTGTGTCTGGTCTAAAAGTTCATCTCAGTGAACGTGAAGCTGTCTGCTACAGAGCCATACCACCAGCTCAAAGCTTCAGCCTCCTGGACCTTGGTGAGGGGTTAATGGCGGGCTAAGGTTCTGTTAACAGTGCAGTCCTGACTTTGTTAGTCAAGCTATATGTCAATTTTGTTGATTTTTCTCTCAAAGAATGCACTTTGATTATTTTGATTATTTCTCTCATTTCTAATTAACTAATTAATGTCTTTTCTGTGATTTCCTTGTGGTTGGTGTTAGTTCTTTTTCCAATGTCTTAAAGTAGAAAGTTCAGTTATTGATTGGAGATTGTTTTCTTTCTTTCCTTTATTTTTATTTTTATTTTAAAATTTTTTTGTTTATTTTATTTATTTATTTGAGAGCTACAGAGAGAGAGAGAGAGAGAGAGAAAGAGGCATAGAGAGAGAGAGAGAGAGAGAATGGGTGTGCCAGGGCTTCCAGCCAGTGCAAATGAACTCCAAACTCGTGCACTCCCTTGTGCATCTAGCTAACGTGGGTTCTGGGGAATCGTGCCTCGAACCAGGGTCCTTAGTGTTCACAGGCAAGTGCTTAACTGCTAAGCCATCTCTCCAGCCCTCTTTCCTTTCTTTTGTAAAGAAATTACCCTTTTAAAAATTTATGAGAGAGAGACAGAGAATGGGCATGTTAGGTCCTTCTGCCACTGCAAGTGAACTCCAGATGTATGTGGTACTTTGTGCATCTGGCTTTACATGGGTACCAGGGAATCAAATCCAAGCCAGAAATCAGGCTTTGCAAGCAAGCACTTTTAACTGCTGAGCCATCTCTCAGCCCTCATCTTCTTTCATAATAAAACTATTTTAGAGCTACAAATTGCCCTTAAAGCACTGCTTTAGCCGTATCCCCAGAGCTCTTATAACTGTGCAGTGGTTTGAATATGAATGTATGTTCCCTATAGCCTCAAGTTTTTTTTTTGTTTTTTTTTTTTTTGAGGTAGTGTCTCACTCTAGCTCAGGCTAACCTGAAATTCAGTATGTCGTCTCAGGGTGGCCTTGAACTCACAGCGATTCTTCTACCTCTGCCTCCCGAGTGTTGGGATTAAAGGCGTGCACCACCAAGCCCAGCTTCCTCAGGTATTTTTGATGAAGTTCATGCTAAAGTTTCCAGCAGCCTGCTGAGGAGGTGTTGGTGGGGGCGGATCCTGAGGTGCAGCCCTAATGTGTATTTTAGGGGTGGATCTTTATTCCAGCCCAAAGGTGTGGAGAGAGCAGTTTACGCTTTGGTGGTTTGTGCTTGCTTGTGGTGCTGATGGTAGTTTCTCTCTCTGCCTGGATCTGTGAAAGGGGGCCATCTTCTTCTGCCATTGATGGAACTTCTCCTGGATCTGCAAACCTGAAATAAATCCCTTCCTCACATAAACAGTGTGTGGCTGGACGTTTGTCCCCGAAATGAAAAGCTGACTAAAACAAATTGTATCTTCATTCATTTCAAATGATTTTCTTTAAAAAAAAAAAATTACTTGAGAGAGAGAGAGTGAGAGAGGGAGCGAGAGAGAGAATGTGCCCACCAGGGCCTCCAGCCACTGCAAATGAACTCTATATGCATGTGCCACCCTGTGCATGTGGCTTACATGGGTCCTGGGAAATCAAACCTGGGTCTCTAGACTCCACAAGCAAGTGCCTTAACTGCTAAGCCATCTCTCCGGCCTTGGCCTAAACTCTAAGTTCAGGTGATCCTCCTGCCTCTGCCTCCCAAGTAATGGTCACTATAGGCATGTGCCACCCTTCAGAGTTAAGAATGTGCATGCTGCTTTTGAGTGGCATGTTCTAAAGTTGTCCCTTAAGTCTAATTGTTTGGTCGTGTTATGTGAGTATTCCACTTCCTTGTTGACCTTTCTAGTTGGCCCACTCACTGTTGAAGTTGGTATGCTGAAGTGTATGGTTGACGTTTTAAATTAAAATTTAAAAAAAAATCTATTTGCACACGTATGTATGTATGTATGTATGTATTTGTGTGTATGGATGTGCCAGGGTCTCTTGCCACTGCAAATGAATACCAGATACTTGTACCACATTTTGCATCTGGCTTTGCTTGGGGGCTGGGGAATTGGACCCAGGCTGACAGGCTTTGCAAGCAAGTGCCTTTAACCTCTGAGCCTTTTTCTCAGCTCTATCTGTCATTGACTTTTAAAAACAAAACATTTTATAGACAAATTCCCTAGGTATAGGTAATCAACCATGATAATCCCCTCCTACCACCTTTTTCTCACTTCCAAATCTACCTTCCACTGAATCCTTTCTTCTTTCCAACTAGTCTCTCCTCTATTTTCCCCTTCTATTATGCAGTTTTTGGGTAAGTAATGTCAGCCACTGTGACGTCAGGAGTATTAAGTCAAGGTCACTTGTGCCTGGAGAACAATTTTGTAAGTGGTCCTCTTCTTCCTTTGGCTCTTACATTTTTTTTTTTTTTTCTTTTTCGAGGTAGGGTCTCACTCTAGCTCAGGCTGACCTCGAATTCACTATGTACTCTCAGGGTGGCAATCCTCCTCTGCCTCCTGAGTGGTAGGATTAAAGGCATTTACCACCATGTCTGGCCCTTTACTTTACATTTTTTTTTCTCAATTTTTATTAATATTTTCCATGATTATAAAAAATATCCCATGGTAGTACCCTCCCCCCCCACTTTCCCCTTTGAAATTCCATTCTCCATCATATCCCCTCCCCATCTCAATCTTTCTACTTACATATATACAATACCAACCTAATAAATGCCCTCCTCCCTTCCTTTCTCTTCCCTTTCTATCTCCTTTTTAACTTACTGGCCTCTGCTACTGAGTTTTTTCCTTCTCGCACAGAAGCCCAGTCATCTGTAGCTAAGATCCACATATGAGGGAGAACATGTGGTGCTGGGCTTTCTGGGCCTGGGTTACCTCACTTAGTATAATCCTTTCCACATCCATCCACTTTTCTACAAATTTCATAACTTCATTTTTCTTTACCGCTGAGTAAAACTCTATACATTCTTTTTTTAAATTTTTTATTTATTTACTTGAGAGAAAGGCAGACACATACACACAACAGAAAGAGAGAGAGAGAATATAGGCACACTGGGCCTCTTGCCACTGCAAATAAACTCCAGACACATGTGCCACTTTGTACATCTGGCTTTATGTGGGTACTGGGGAATTGAACCCAGGCCAGTAGGTATTGTAAGCAAGTGCATTTAACCATGGAGCCATTTCTCCAGCCCTGGCTCTTACATTCTTTCTGCCACTTCTTCCACAACGGTCCCTGATTCTTGGAGGGTGTGATAGAGATGTCTCACTTAGTGCTGAACACTCCACTATCCCTTCTTCTCAGCACTATGGTGAGTTTTGAATCATCCCAGTGGTCATTGTCACCTGAAAGAGGAGTTCTCTAACCAAATGTGAGAATAGCATTAATATATGGACATAAACACAAGTGTATGATGGGCATAATATCAGATAACAGTAGTTGTTTCCCTTTTAGGGCTTATGATCTTCTCAACCGTAGGTTATTGACTGTGGTTGACTTTTTAAAAATATTTTTTATTTGTTTATTTCAGGCAGAGAGGGAGAGAAAGAGAGAGAGAGAAAGAGACAGACAGAAAGAAAGTGAGTATGGGTGCAGGAGGGCCCGTGCTATAAATGAACTTCAGTCACATGCACCACTTTGTGAATCTGGCTCTACATGGGTGTTGGGGAATTGAACTTGGGCCATCAGGGTTTGCAAGCAAGTGCCTTTAACTGCTGAACCATTTCTCTAGCCCCATATATTTTTATTTTTTATTTATTTGCAAGCAGAGAGAACGAGAGAGGGAATGGGCATGCCAGGGCCTCTTGCCACTGAAAATGAATTACAAAAGCATATGCCACTTTGTGCGTCTGGTTTTATGTGGGTCCTGGGGGATTGAACGTAGGCCATCAAGCTTTTGCAAGAAATACCTTTAACCACTGAGTTAGCTCTTCACCCCCAGTGGTTGATTTTTGAAGAACACTATGTGAAATATATCATGGTTCAACTTCTTCCCTGCCCCTTTCCCTCCCTCCCTCTCTCCTTTACTTCAGGTGCAGTGTTGTTTCAAAATATTTCCATTTATTTTATTTGCAAGCAGAGAGAGACAGAGAGAGATAGACACCGAGAGAGAATGGGCATGCCTGGGCCTCCATCGGCTGTAAGTGAACTCCAGACACATGTGCCACTTTCTGCATCTGGCTTTATACGGGTACTAGGGAGTCTAACCTGGGTCATTATGCTTTGCAGGCAAGTGCTTTAACTGCTGAGCCATCTCTCCAGCCCCCTCATGGTTCAACTTCTAACGGTTGTTTATGTCTATGAAGCACAGTTGTAATCACAGCTTCTGTACGGGCAGAGGAACGGCGGTATTGAATCAAGCAAGTTGGCTCAGTTGACAGATGTGCCCAGGATCACAGTGAATTGAGTGGCGGGGCAGGGGCGGTGAGCTAGTCTTTTGATAACAATCAGAAGTACCTTTGCAGCAGATTAAACTGCTGCCTTTGTGAGCCAGTTACAAGGTGGTTGATATGCACTGACATACCATATATGTGTGTGTGTGTATGCCTGGACGAAAGCAAGAAAGCAGGCACGTGGGGAGAGTGCGATGTTGAATTTCTGATAGTCCAGAAGCCATAGTCAGGTTTAATCATTCCTGGAATTTTCGTATGAACAGGGTATAGTTGTGGGTTTGTTACTTACATAACATTTCTCTTCTTCTTCTCCCTCTCCTGGTCTTTCTTCCCCTTGTTCTCCTCCTCCTCTTCCTCCTCTCTCTCTCTCTCTCTCTCTCCCCTAAGGGTTCTCTGGATTAGAAAACACACACAGACACAAATTTTCACACAAAGCACACAGGCATGCCTGCTGCCTTCTCGGGACCGAAGGGTAGATGTGATGTGGCTGTTCAGGAAGGTAAGCTACACTCAACTCCTCTCTCCTGTTTCCTGCCTCCACTCACCCTTGCCTGGATGTTGACACAATCAACACTCAATAAACATTCATTGGCTTGCTTTCATAATGAGGCTAGGCTAAGCTACAATCTGGTTAATGAGTTAGTGACAGGTAGGGCTGATAGACCCCTCTGCACCTCAGGAATTTCTAGATCAGGAGAGAGGGAGCCCACAGCAACACAAGGTCTCAGCCAGAGGGGGCTGCTTGGGCTCTGGTCAGTGGCTGGATTTCTCACCTGTATTTGTGACTAACTGTAACGTTCTTTCTGCCTGCACATATTGTCATCCTGTGTTATATTCTATTCTTTGGCTAGGGTGCTGCGATACATAGCAAAATATTTATTGAGTACTCCCTATTAAGGGCCAGGTACCAGGGAGACCTGGGGTACAAGGCAATATAAGGATTCAGGGCTACACACTTGCTGGATGGAGGGAGAGAAGAGACAGAGGTGTCATTATGGAAGACAAATACTGGGCGAGATTAGATTAACAGCTCCGGAGGGAACTTTTTTTTGGGGAGGGGGGTTTCGAGATAGGGTCTCACTCTAGCTCAGGCTGACCTGGAATTCACTATGTTGTCTCAGGGTGGCCTCGAACTCGTGGTGATCCTCTTACCTCTGCCTCCCGAATGCTGGGATTAAAAGCGTGCGCCAACACGCCCGGCTCTCAAGGGAGCTTTCTACACTTGCCCTCTTTGCCTCAGGAACCTTGGCAAGGAAAGCAATGCCAAGGGGAAGCTGGGAGACACGGGGCTCTTGAATGGATCCGAGGGCTCAGAGGGACACTTCTCAGCACTGAACAATCTATGAAGAGCTCTGAATCAGTCACCTCTCACCCACCCGTGGCAACACGAGGAATGAGCGGTGTGATGACTGTGTGTCTAGGTATTTTGGTTGAGTAAAGAACACGCGTGGAGGTGTTTATGCTACAGGCTGTCTGACTTGCAGTGGTCTGAGATGGGTCGCCATGGAGATCTGTTGTTTTGGGAGCTCTACAGAGCTCACGTGGGTGTTGGAAGGAGGCCCGGAGGTTTTCAAGAACCAGGGCTCCAGTAGCCATGGGGCTGACCTGCAGTTGAGCCCAGAGCATCACCCAGGCGCAGCTTAGCTCTGTGACTGACCGATGATCACAGGTCCCACAGCCTAAGCAGGTCATACAAACAAAGCCAAAACTGAGAGAATGAAAGGAAACTTTCCCAAGTCAGAGATCTGAACAATCTTGTTGTGCACGAGGCTGGGCCATAATGTCAATTCTTGGGCTATTGGATTTGGAATTCCTGTATGACGTCACTTCATCTCTCTTACCTCTGGGCCACCTAGGGGGGAATCCCACCTAGATCAGAGTACAATACAAAGTACAATGTAGCCAGGCATGGTGGTGCATGCCTTTAGCCCCAGCACTCGGGAGGCAGAGGTCGGAGGATCACCATGAGTTCAAGCCCACCCTGACACTACATAGTGAATTCCAGGTCAGCCTGAGCTAGAGTGAAACCCTACCTCGAAAAACAAACAAAAACAAAAAAACAAAAAACAAAAAAAAAAGGATAATGTGGGGCTTGAGAGATGGGTCAGTGCTTAAGGTGCTTGCCTGCAAAGCCTAATGCCCTGGGTTCAATTCCCCAGTACCCACATAAAGCCAGATGCACAAGGTGGCACATGCATTTGGAGTTTGTTTGCAGTGGCTAGGGGCCCTGGTGCACCATTCTCCGTCTCTCTCATAAATAAATAAATAAATAAATAAATAAATAAATATTATTTATTGTAAAATAAAATAAATGGGGCTGGAAAGATGGTTTAGCAATTAAGGTGTTTGCCTACAAAACCAAAGAACCTAAGTTCAATTCCCTAGGACCCACATAAGCCAGATACACAAAGTGACTCATTCATCATCTAGAGTTTGTTTGCAATGGCTAGAGGCTCTAGCATACCCATTTCTCTTTCTCTCTTTCTTCTATGTCTCCCTCTTTTTCTATCTCTCTCAGATAAATAAATAAAAATTTATTTAAAAAAGTTTTGAAGAAAAAAGCAAATGTGGGCTAGAGAGGTGGCTTAGTGGTTAAGGCACTTGCCTGTGAAGCCTAAGGACCCAGGTTTGATTCCCCAGTACCCACATAAGCCAGATGCACAAGGTGACACATGCATCTGGAGTTTGTTTGCAGTGGCTAGAGGCCCTGGTGCACCCATTCTCTTCCTCTATCTGCCTCTTTCTCTCTCTCTCAAATAAATAAAATATTTTTTTTAAAAAAAGTAAATGTGAGTGTAATTCAAATCCTAACACAGTAATGAAAGCAACAATATGGCTGAATTAATTGCTTACTAGGTACCCAGCACCATGTTATACACTTTGTATACATTGTCATATTCCATTCTTCAATCCTATATGGTAAGCCTATCATCATCTTTGTCTTACTTGATGTGGAAACTGAGGCTTAGGGAAAAGCAAACAGAATAATGATTAGAATCCTGAGAATATAACTTTCCTTCCTTCCTTCTTCCCTCTCTTTCTCCCTCCCTCCCTCTTTTCTCTCAGTCCTGAGGATTCAGCCCAAATCTTGTACATGCTAGGCAAGTGCTCTATGGCTCAGCTACACTGAGCCCCTGAAGACATACCTTCACCCAGTTCCCAGTACTGCACCTCTAACAACTGTATTTGCCATACATAACAATTGAGCAGCAGAACACATGCATTGCAACATCTTTCTCTTCCTGTGGTGTGGTGGATTAAATGTGAACGGTCCCCCATAGCGTCATGTGTTTGTGATTAAGCCTCATACTCAATCCCCAGCTGGTGGAGAGAGCCTTTAGGAGGTGGAGCCTTGCTGGAAGAGGTGTGTCACTGGGGCGGGTCCTGAGGGAGATTAGTCCATCTCTATAGGGTGTTTACCAGCGAGCTCACTCTTGCTGCTAACTTCCGGCTGGAATGACAAGATGGGATGCAAAGCCTCTATTCTGCCATGCTTTCCTGGCCGTGATGAGACTTCCCCTCAGAACTATGAGCTGAAATGAACCCTTTCCTCTCATCAACTGCTTTTGGTCAGGTGTTTTGTCCCGGCAATGAGAGGCAACTGCTACCTATTGGTTGAGTTCCCATCTGAGTTTTTTTGTGGCTTTGCAGTCTTTCTGATGGATATGTATTTTTTAATTAATTAATTATTTATTTATTTGAGGTAGAAGGGTCTCACTGTAGCCCAGGCTGACCTGGAATTCACTATGTAGTCTCAGGCTGGCCTTGAACTCACAGCGATCCTCCTACTTTTGCCTCCCAAGTGCTGGGATTAAAAGCGTGTGCCACCACACCCAGTGGATGTGTATTTTTAGCACAGGAAGCCACTGCAAATGCACAATTTTCTAAATAGCAGCAGTTGATGGAGATCAGCTCCTATCTGTGACTGGTTATATGTAACTACTGGGGTGGGGGCTGGGGAATTGTCTTCAGGGCTTGCCAGACAGGAGGTTGTTTGAACTTGGCTGGTTATGGGAGCCAACCGAGTGAACTTGAAGAGAAAGATAAACATATAACAACTGTTCAAAGCTTCAGGTGTTATGATTGCTAATTGAGAAAGGCTCTAAATGATACCTGCTGGGGCACAGGAATTTCTCTCCAGGGGATTAGTGGCTCAGAGTAACGGTGGGACTGTGTCTCTTCAGACATTCCCCCTCCCCAAAGAAAACGAAAAACATTCCCAGTGCTCAAGTCAGTCAGGGCTGATATATGCTTTGCAGACACGAGAGCAGCAAAGGCATTTTCAATCTGAGCTTCTTTGTACATGAATGCACACACGCATGCACGCACACGTACACACACACACACACTCACACACATGCACGCATACTCCTAGACCTGTATCCATAAACACAACATGCATACACACTGTCTCTTATCCATACTTGTGTTCCAGTTTATCCAGGGGTACAAATACACCAGCTCACTAAGACGCCTATGTTCCCAGGTAAACACACCATCTCTCTCATGCAGACACTCATTCCTGCACATGCTGTCTTTCTTGTACACACACATGCTACACACCCCTGCATAGCCATACTCCGGCAGAATGACGGCAGCTGTATTGACCTGTGCATCTCCTTCCAGCTAAGCATTTGCTCAGGTCCAGGTCATTTCGGCTGTCATGCTGTCTCCTCTCCCTCAGAACCTGGTCACATCATCCCTCACTTCAGATGTATGAGAGAGGGCTGGGGGGTTCTGCTCAGCGGTAGATGGTAGAACGCTTGCTTAGCATGCACACGACCCTGAGTTCAATCCCTAGTACAGAGGAAGAGGAGGAGGAGGAAGAAGAAGAAGAAGGAAAAAGGCCAGCATGTATGAGACTGCTGGTAAAGTACTTGTGACACAAACATGAGGACCTGAGTTTGGATTCCCAGAAACCACACCAATGCTGGGCATGGTGATGAGCTTCTGGAATCACAGTGCTCAGGAGGCAAAGTCACTTGGATATTTGGGGCAATCTAACTAAACTAGCCAAATCCATGAGCTCTGGGGTCAGTAAGAGATCCTGGCTCAATAAGTAAAGGGGAGAGAAATCATGGAAGACCCCCGATGTCAACCTCTGACCTCCAAATGCATGCATACACATATACATGCTTACCCATTGTTGCAGTCCGGTTCGCATTGCTGGTAGAAATCACCCGACCAAGAGCAGCTTCTGGGAAAAAGAGGTTTATTTTGGCTTACAGGCTCGAGGGGAAGCTCCACCGTGGCAGGGGAAAACGATGGCATGAGCAGAGGGTGGACATCACCCCCTGGCCCACATAACTTAGACAGTTGCAACAGGAGAGTGTGCCAAACACTGGCATGGGGAAACTGGCTATAACACCCATAAGCCCGCCCCTAACAATACACTGCCTCCAGGAGGCATTCATTCCCAAATCTCCATCAGCTGGGAACCTAGCCCTCAGAACACTTAAGTTTATGGGGGGCACCTGTATCAAACCACCACATCCATGCACATGGAGGGCCACACACATATGAATACCCACATTTGCATACTACACACATTTTTTAAAAGCACGTGAATGGGATCAGAGGCTACTGCATACAGACAAGCTGCGTTGAAGCAAGTCTCTGGGATGAAAGTCCACAGCTCCTGAGCCAGCCTCTCTCAGGTGCCACCTCAGTCCCCCTCTGGCTTTTTCCTGCTTTCAAGACAGCTTAGTGTGGTGGGCGGGGCTTTGCACAGTTGAAGTCTGGTGAAGTCATGGTTCTGGGACCTTGAGTGAGCTACTTAAACTTCTCTGAGTCCCGATCGTCTCTGCTGTAAAACGGAGTTAATATGTTACCGAGCCAGGGAGGGTGTCAAGCCCTGGTAGATATGTACATGCTATCCCCATGGGGGTCATTATCAGTGATTCGGGCCGATAAGTTATAAAATGCCTCTCCTATTCACTCCCAGCTCATATTGGCAAACTTTCCTGCCAAATGAGTCAGCTTTGTGTCAATAATGCTCCAAAGTGTTTTTCAAATGGCACCAATCTGCTACGCACACTACCATCACATGCAAAGCACCTTACTGCTGTGTGTAATTGATGGAGGCACGAGGAGGAAACCTTTTTCTTTTTGTGGAAGAAGTTCAAGAGGGACTGTATATGCTCTGTGTGACACAGGCAGCCTCTCCATGTGGTGTGTGTGTGTGTGTGTGTGTGTGTGGCGCCAAGCATCAAACCCAGGGTCTTTTATTTTTTATTATTTATTTGATACTGACAGAGAGAGAGAGAGAGAGAGAGAGAGAGAGAGAGAGAGAGAGAGGCAGATATATAGAGAGAATGGCCGCGCCAGGGCCTCCAGCCACTGCAAACGAACTCCAGATGCGTGCGCCCCCTTGTGCATCTGACTAAGGTGGGTCCTGGGGAATCGAGCCTTGAACCGGGGTCCTTAGGCTTCACAGGCAAGCGCTTAACCACTCAGCCATCTCTCCAGCCCAAACCCAGGGGCTTGTACATGCTAAGCAAGCACTCTCCCCCGTGTTCCATCCCAGCCTCATGGATGATCTGAAGACCTGGAAACTTGTGATCTGCTCCCTTCTTCATGCAAGTATCTAATGGTGCTAATTACCAACTTGTTGGTGTGCGTGCATGTGTGTGTGTGTGTGTGTGTGTGTGTGTGTGTGTGTGTGGTGGATCAAACTCAGACCTTACAGCATATTGTGGCTCTACCAATTTCAATAAGAAAAAAAAATATGAAGTGCCTCAGTTCCTTAGGTTTCCCAGGAAATGTAACGAAAATAGCTGAGAGAGGGACTCTCGATGTAGAAGATAAAAGACCTCTTTTCACAATTTTGTCAACATGATTCCATTAAACATCTTCCCAATAGTAAGAATAGTTGTAAGTACCTTTTTTTCTCTCTCTCTCTCTCTCTATCTATCTATCTCTTTTGGCTTTTTCAAGGTAAAGGTAGGTCTCACTCTAGCCCAATCTGACCTGGAATTCACTATGTAGTCTCAGGCTGGCCTCAAACTCACAGTGATCATCTTGCTTCTGTTTCCCAAGTGCTGAGATTAAAGACATGCATCACCACGTCCACAGCAAGAGAGAGAGAGAGAGAGAGAAAGAGAGAGAGACAGAGCGAGACAGAGAGAGAGAATATAGGCACACCACGGCCTCTCGCCACTGCAAATCCAGATGCATGTGCCACTTTGTGCATCTGGTTTTACATGAGTACTGGGGAATTGAACCCTGGTTGTTAGGCTTCATGGGCAAGTGCCTTAACTGTTGAGCCATCTCTCCAGCCCTGTAAGTACCATTTCTTGAGCATCTATATCCCATGCACTATTGGTCTCCCACAAACGTTTTCTTCTCACTTACAACAGTGAGTGGTATCATTAGTGTTTAAACTAATCCGTGTTTCTCAGCAGTCGACAAGAACCAGGAGGGCACAGGTTCTCTGAGCTTGTGTTGTTGAACAGCCCATGTCTAGAATAGTGTCTGGTATGTATCAGGGCTTTGTAATAAGCTATAGTAACAGGCTAGGCATGAGTCTCACCACTGGCTCTCCAAGGAGACATAGTGCACTGTGGTGTTGGAAACTAACCCCAAGTCTGTTGCTTTCAAATGCCTCTTCTCTCTCTTGGCTACTAAAGTGACTATTCTATAAGAGCTGCAAGAGGCTTGCCTGGTTCAATTGTGTAACTCCTGAAGGGTACTTACTTGATATACTTCTTTTTAAATTTAATTTAATTTAATTTTTTTTGAGGTAGGGTCTCACTGTAGTCCACACTGTCTTAGAACTCACTCTGTAGCCCAAGACTGGCCTCAGACTCACTGACTCCTCCTACCACTACCTACCAAGCGCTGGGATTAAGCCAGATAAGCTTTTGCACTTAGTTAGTCCTCATTCTCTGGTGATAAATAAACCACCCCCAAATCTAGCTGCTTCTGGACAGGGCTTGGAGTGAGGCATGAAGACAAAGAGATGGCTCGTCTTTGCTTTACTGGGTGTCTGCGGGGTTGCCTTGAGAGGTCGCAGTTGTACGCACCTTAAAGCTCACTCGCACGTCTGGTACCTGGACTTGGTGCCCTCAGGCTATGGATGGTAAGGTAGTGTGGGGTGTGCCAGGGAGAAGAGGGGGGTTGCAACTACTGGCCTCTTTGGCCTCTGTGTCTCCTCATGATCTCCCCATGTGCTTTCTCTAGTATGGAAGTCCTTAGGGTAGCCTGCTTATTTGCTCCCCAATAAAGAGCCAGACAGAAGCCATATTGTCTTTTATGACCTAGGCCCAGAGATCATGCAGCGTCACTCTGGTCAGGCAGTTAGACACACACACCCGGGTTCAAGGGTGTGGACCACAGACCCTACTTCCCCACAGCAAAGCTTCAATATTATACCATAAGAAAGGGTGGGATGGACTAGATGTTGAGGCCAGCTCAGAAAACAACGTCTGCCACAATCACAGCTGTCATTAGGCCTTGCCTATGGCTACATGTCTTCCTCTCCCTTCACCTCTTCCCTCTTCCTCCTCCTTCTCTTATCCCCCCCCCCCCCCATGCTCCACCACACACACTTCTTTCTGCTACACCACTCTTAGAGCACGCCGGAAGAAATTAAGAAATACCACACTCTCTAAACCATATCCCAGAGCCTGCTCCGCGGGAACCCAGCCTGGCTCTCAATATCGACATGTTCAAAACGAAGTCACACCTTCCCGTGGGCTCTTCTCAGTCTCGGTGGATGGCCTGACCTCTGGGTACATTCAGCCTTCTCCCTGTGCCAGGGCCAAGGCACCCTCCACATCCTGCGCCCCCCAATGTCTCTGACACATGTTTGTCTCTTTCTTTCCCCAGGCTACTAGCCTCATCCAAGCCACCACCTTTCCCTACCCATGTCTGCCTAACAGGCCCATAACTAGTTTTCTTCATCCACTCTTGGGGTCACTCCATTGATCAGCAGCAAGAGCTCCTGAGGCCCATTTATTTATTTTTTTCCAAATTTTTATTAACAACTTCCATGATTATAAAAAATATCCCATGGTAATACCCTCCCTCCCTCCACTTTCCCCTTTGAAACTCCATTCTCCATCATATCCCCTCCCCATCTCAATCAGTCTCTCTTTTATTTTGACGTCATCATCTTTTCCTCCTCTTATGATGGTCTTGTGTAGGTAGTGTCAGGCGCTGTGAGGTCATGGATATCCAGGCCATTTTGTGTCTGGGGGGAGCACGTTGTAAGGAGTCCTACCCTTCCTTTGGCTCTTACATTCCTTCTGCCACTTCTTCCACATTAGACCCTGAGCCTTGGAAGGTGTGATAGAGATATTACAGTACTGAGCACTGCGGTCACTTCTTTCCAGCACCATGATACCTCCCAAGGTCACTGCCATCTGAAAAGAGAAGGTTCTCTACCACAAGTGAGAGTAGCATTAGGGTATGAACATTAAGAGAAGTGCTTACTGGGCAGTTTGATAAGCATAGTATATACATTTAGCCAGATAGCAGCAGACGTTACACCCCTAGGACTCATGACTACCCCTGTTTTAAGTTTTCAGTATCAGGGATGTATTCCCTCCCATGGAGCGGGCCTCCAGTCCAATTAGAGGGCAGTTGGTTTCCACCATGACAGACATGCCACTATTGCACCCGTTGGCTCATTTGGCCTGACTGACCAAATATAAGGCTTGCAGTGTCCACTGTTGAGTATCTTCACTGGTGATTTCTCTTTCTCCCATTGAACTGCATGCAGAATGGCTTCTTCCAGCTGTTAGTGGGTCTACATGGAGGAGGTTATCAGCTCAGTTCGAGGCCCATTTACAACTCAGAGCATGCTCCTCACCTCAGCATGTCCCACAACCTTTGGGAGCAGGCCTGTGTCTCACCCCAGCTCCTTCGTGATGGCCAGAGCACAGAAGTCTTCCTGCCTTTTCAGAGGCTGCACCCCTGACTGCACAGCCCTTCCTACCCCGCACCACCAATACTCATTCTTTAGATTGAAGCTAAAATGTCATTTCCTCCAACAAACCCTTCCCGTCGGTCCCCCACAACTGTGTGAGGATCCCCGACATGACCTCCCAGCCCAGGACTGTTACACTTCATGGAAGTTAAGAACGTGACCAGTTCTCTGGAGGATGGCGGTTCTGCTGGGGCAATGCCCACATCATCTTGTTCACCCTGCACCCAGCTGTAATGGGTAGCATGACACAAAACTGCTCTCCGGTTGTGCACTGATCAGCTACAGAGGGATTCATTTGCATAAAACTACACTATAGACATACCCCCTAGAATTATGCGGTCCCCAACCTAAGCACACACAGCCTCACAAATAATTTGCATGGATAGGTAAATGAATGAAATGAATTTTGTTGTCTTTGGTGTGCTCTGTTAATCATGAAATTGAGGTTTGGCAAATGGAATATCTGGAGATGGTCAATAAATAGTTGTAAAAAAAAAAAGAGGAAAACCTGACGTCAGTAATTTTTTTTTTTTTTTTGGTTTTGTTTTGTTTTGTTTTTCGAGGTAGGGTCTCACTCTAGCCCAGGCTGACCTGGAATTCACAATGGAGTCTCAGGGTAGCCTCGAACTCACAGCGATCCTCCTACCTCTGCCTCCCGAGTGCTGGGATTAAAGGGGTGCGCCACCACGCCCGGCTTGTTTTTTTTTTTTGAGGTAGGGTCTCACTCTAGCCCAGGCTGACCTGGAATTCACTATGTACTCTCAGGGTGGCCTCGAACTCATGGCAATCCTCCGACCGCTGGGATTAAAGGCGAGCACCACCACGCCCAGCTGTCAGGAATCATTTTGAAATGCCAAAAGATGCAATATTTGCAACTAGAAAAAAAAAAAATACAGAAGTCAAAAGCACACTAACACATCAGAGTCACCTGGTTCTCTGAAGACACACACCGCTTCCTGGGTCCCTAGACAATGTCAGCTCTTTGGGCTGGGGCCCGGTGATGGTGTCTTCAATATCTCCCCAGCTGTCTAATGTGCAGCCAAGGCTAAGAACCTCTGACCTAAAGAGCATCCAAGTGCGTCCAAAGAGCTTAGGAAACCCACGTGGCAATCATTAACCTCACTTCCACAGCTGGCCCGGGAGTCACAGGGCTGGGCAGGAAGAGGAACCGTGTCTCTGTGGGTAGGATGCAGCTGGTCGCCTTCAGTGTAGCGCGGGACCGTCATTGGTCCCTGGGGCGCCTCACCCGGTTCATACTTCATTCTCGTTTCCCAGGTGTTCCTCCTCCACGGGCGTCCATTCTACTGCATTTGACCTAGGTACAGTGAATGCTTGTGCTTACATGCAGTGGCCTTTTTGTTTGGTGGTAGTGGTGGTTTTCAGCGGGCTTCAAGCACACTAAGTCAGACCACGGCCCTATATAAATTGGAAAAATGTACTTTGTTGCTTTTTATACCTGCATTGGTGATTGGTTAAATGTGTTGTGTTCAACACCCATTGTGACGGTTGATTTTTTTTTTCTCACTCTATCCATGCTGCTTGGCGACAAGGAGCCCAGTGTGTTTCCACCCATTTTCTTACTCACACCCGCACTGGACTCCCCCCTATTCCCTTGCAGTTCCCCAACACTACAGCCATCTTTGCTTATAGTTCTTGTGGACCTGTATGAGAACTTACCTGTAATAAATACCATCTTTCTGGTCTGAGATATATATTTTAGGTACTTTTTACTTATGTGTTTTGGCATAATGGGTATTTTTACACAGATAAGTAAAAGAACAAACAAGTGATTAGTGTAATGTATTTTAAAAAAAAATCATTTAGCTGGGCATGGTGGCGCACACCTTTAATCCCAGCACTCTGGAGGCAGAGGTAGGAAGATAGCCGTGAGTTCGAGGCCACCCTGAGACTACATAGTTAATTCCAGGTCAGCCTGGACCAGAGTGAGACCCTACCTTGAAACCCCCCCCCCCCAAAAAAAATCATTTATTTGCAGCAGAGGAAGAGATATAGTGAGAGACAGAGAGAGAGACAGAGAGAGAGAGAGAGTATGGGTATACCCGGATCTCTTGCCACTGTAAACGAACCCCATATTATGTGTGGAATTGAACCTGGGCCTGAAGGCTTTACAATCAAGTGCCTTTACCTGCGGAGCTATCACCTTACTCTAGTGTAATGCATTGAGTAAAATGATGGAATAAAACAATGTTCATGAATGGCTGGAAAAAAAATAATCTAACAAACCTGGGGTGGTGTAACACCCCTGTAATCCCAACACTCAGGAGGATTGCTGCAAATTCAAGGCTAGCCTGGACTACAGGAGAAAAAGAAAGAAACATAGGGAGGAATGAAAGAGTATAGTGAAGGAGAGAGAAATGGAGGGAGAGAAACTATCTCTTTCCTAATACCATGAAAAAGGCTAAGAGCCTTGGGATCTTAGTTTTGTTCAATCCCAACATCCTCTCAGATTGGATTAGGTAATCCAAATGAAATTTCAGTGTAATTTAGCCTTTTTTTTTTTTTTTGCTTCTTCTAAAATGTTATTGGGTAAAATACTTTTCACTCTAATATATATATTTTTTTCTTTATTAGTCAGTTCTGTATTCAGCAAATACAGTCAGTTTGGTACCATTATTAGGCTCATCTGTGACCTACCCCTTCCCCTTGGCCCCTCCTTGTTGAGGTATACAGGTCATGCATTGTGGAGTTAGCCCACAGTTATGGGTAAGCTAAATGTCTCTGCATATCATGACCCAACATGTGACTCTGACATTCTTTCCGCCCCCTCTTCCGCAAAATTTCCCTGAGCCATGTTGGGTTCATTTTTGGTCTGCTCCAGTGATGAGGTGTTGGGGGCCTCTGTTCACTCTAATATATCTTAAGCAGTATATCTTCTAGGCTAAGTAGGGCCAAAGGCAAAGTCCAGTTTGAGAAATTAGGCAGCATGCAGGAAACCTAGCTGTAGCTGACAAAAATGGGCAGAATCAGACATTCCAGTGCATGACAGAATGAAGTTTTGCCAAAACCCCATTCACCAGCATCAGCATTATAAGTACAGTGAATTGCCAGGAAGACGTCAACATTTAGTTGACAAACCTCCCAAGTACTAAAAATTCATTGAAAAGCCTACATGCAGGAGCTGCGTTACATAACATGCTGATGTCCACAAGATTTCCAAACCAAATTTCTTTTTTTTCTTCCTTTCTTTCTTTTCTTTTCTTTCTTTTTTTTTTTTTTTTTTTTTGAGTAGGGTCTTACTGTAGCCTAGCTCAGGCTGACCTGGAATTCATTATGTAATCTCATGGTGGCCTCGAACTCACAACAATACTCCTACCTCTGCCTCCGGAGTGCTGGGATTAAAAGTGTGTGCCAGGGCTGGAGAGATGGTTTAGCAGTTAAGCGCTTGCCTGTGAAGCCTAAGGACCCGGTTTGAGGCTCAATTCCCCAGGACCCATGTTAGCCAGATGCACAAGGGCGTGCACACATCTGGAGTTCGTTTCCAGTGGCTGGAAGCCCTGGCGCGCCCATTCTCTCTCTCTCTCCCTCTCCCTCCCTCCTTCTCTCTTTCTGTCACTCTCAAATAAATAAATAAAAATAAACAAAAAAGTTAAAAAAATAATAATAAAAGCGTGTGCCACCACGCTCAGCTTTCAAACCAAATTCCTATATTTTAAAGCATTGTTACTTTAGCAGAAAGATCTGGGTTAATGCTGACTGCGAGAGCTTTCCCACTGGACCAGAAGCCTGCACAACTGACCGTGAGCTTGTAGTGTCCAGTGTTAAGGGCTGGAGAGATGGCTTAGCAGTTAAGGTGCTTGCCTGCAAAGCCAGAGGTCCTCGGTTCGATTCCCCAGTGCCCACGTAAGCCAGATGCACAAGGTGATGCATGTGTCCGGAGTTCCTTTGCAGTGTCTGGAAGCTCTGGCGTGCCCTTTTTTTTTTTTTCTCTCTCTCTCAGTCTGCCTCTTTCCCTCTCTCAAATAAATAAATTAAAAAAAAAAAAGAGTCCAGTGTTAATATTGCAGGCTACTTACCAGCACGCTAACTAGTGAACTGTACTAGCTCCATTACCTAGCTTCTTTCTTTGAGAGCTCCCACCAGGATTGGCAGGCCACTTACTAGTTCACTTAGGGTACCACATATATCCTTTTCACACCTCAGTTTCCTTACCTGAAAAACAGGGGTAGTCTTGGGGCTTCCCCTTTGACGGTGGATAAGTGACACAGCACATGAAGGCCATTTGGCATCTAGACAGCCCGAGTGTACCTGGCTGTGGAGATACTCAGCGTGTATCCAGGTGTGACTGTATTTGGAATTCTGGTGACAACTGGCACCATGCAATTTCTTTTCTTTTCTTTTTTTCAATGTTTTATTTATTTATTTGCAAGTAGAGAGAGAGAAATGAGCACACCAGGGCCTCCAACCACTGAAAATGAACTCCAGATCCATGTGCCACTTTGTGCATCTGGCTGTGTGTGGCCTCTGGAGAATCCGGCCCGAGTCAGTTGGCTTTGCAGGCAAGCACTGGTGCTGTCTGTCCAGCCCCTCTCTGAGACTCTGAATCCCCCTCCTTCCTTCACTTGCTCATGGCTTTGGGCTGTCTGTGCATTTATTTTGTCTGCCCAAATAAAGTTGGATGGAAGTGACCATGTCTGCTGTTTCCTTTGTGTCTCAGAAAATCTTTGACAAGTTCAAGGGCACACAATCGGCGGGCAGAATGTTCCTTTTTATGCTAATTCACAAAGTGCCTTTGAGATTTTGCTAGCATATTTTTTTTGAGAGAGGATCTCATGTAGCTTAGGTTGGACTTAAACTCACAATGTAGCCGAGTATGACCTTGAACTCTGAATCCTCTTGCTTCCACCTCCTAATTTCCTAGATTGTAGGTATATATCACCATGCCCAGCAAGAATATTATTTTTAAATATTTTTATTTATTTATTTATTTGAGAGAGAGAAGAGAGAGAGAGAGAGAATGGGCATGCCAGGGCCTCTAGCCACTATAAACAAACTCCAGGCCCATGCACCACCTTGTGCATCTGGCTTATGTTGGTACTGGGGAATCAAACCTGGGCCCTCAAGCTTTGCAGGCAAGTGCCTTAACCGCTAAGCCATCCCTCCAGTCCCAGAATATTGAGGTGTTCTGTGCATATGTTAACAAAACATGAACAGTATAGCTTCTCATCCTCTCTTCATGTATATGTGTGTTCATGGGTGGTGTCTGCAAGTGCACATGTGTGTGCGCTTGGGTACATGAGAAGGCCAGAAATTGATGTTGGGTGTCTTCCTCCATCACACTCCATCTTGTTTATGAAGCAGGCTCTCTCCCTTGAACCCAGAGCTTATTGACACAGCTAGTCTAGCTAGCCGCTTATCCCCAGAGAAGCCCAGTCTCTGCCTGCAGAACACCGAGAGTGTCCGCAGACCGCGGTACATTGATGTGGGTGCTGGGGACCCAAGCTCCAGTCCTCGTGCCTGGCCAGCATTTTACCCACCAGGCCATCTCCTGTTCCTCAACCCTCCTTTTGAAAGAGAAGTGGGTGTTTTCTATTTATTGATTTTTCTTCCTTTTTTTTTTTTAATATAAGGTCTCACTCTAGCCCAGGCTGACCTGGAACTCACCCTGTAGCCCCAGGCTGGTCCCAAATTAGCGATGATCCTCCTACCTCAGCCTCCCTAGTGCTGGGATTATAGGCGTGAGCCTCCACACTTACCTGGCTAGTGGTGTTTTCTACAGCCAATTTTAACCAGTTTTATTGCATGGTATATTCTCTCTCCCTCTCATCTCACAGTGTGGCTCTGGCTGGCCTGGAAGTCATTATGTAGCCCAGGCTGGCCTCCCAAGGGCTGGGATTACAGGGTGTGCTATGTGCTCAGCCACATTTTCTGGTGTTGACTTGCTCTGGGCACAGATGTTTCCTCAATCATATTACTTTTTTCCATGGAGAAACTTCCACTGAATTATCTGAGCTGTACATATGCTGTGTGTGTGTGTGCATGTGTTTTTCTGTGTGTTTATGTGTAGAGCTACACATGTACATATTCATATGTGTGAATGTACTTGTTTTATTTTTTTATTTATTTATTTTTTTAAATTCCAATTCAACTACCCAGATTTGCATTTCTTTCAATTCTGGGCACTTTTGGTTCATTTTTTTTTTTTATTTGTTTATTTGAGAGTGACAGAGAGAGAGAGAGAGAGAGAGAGAGAGAAAGAGGCAGATAGAGAGAGAATGGGCACGCCAGGGCTTCCAGCCACTGCAAACGAACTCCAGACGCATGCACCCTCTTGTGCATCTGGCTAAGGTGGGTCCTGGGGAATCGAGCCTCGAACTGGAGTCCTTAGCCTTCACATGCAAGCGCTTAACCGCTAAGCCATCTCTCCAGCCCGTTTTATTTTTTTAAAGATATCTATTTATTTAGGAAAGAGAGGAAGGGAGAATGGGCACACCAGGACCTCTAGCCACTACAAGGAACAAACTCCAGACGCATGCGCTACCTTGCGCATCTGGCTTTATGTGGGTACTGGGGAATCGAACCTGGGTCCTTAGGCTCTGCAGGCAAGGGCCTTAATTGCTAAGCCATCTCTTCAGCCTCTGCCTGTGATTGTTTTTAAGTCATTCTCACACTGTATCTTTTCAGCCTTGCAGAGTTCGATAGTATCATACATTGTTATGAAACATCACTACCTTTTCCAGGTGGGAAGTCGGATGTGTTTCAATTGCTTCACTCAGCCGCTAATGACTCATGTCGTTTTCTGACATTCAAGTTTAGACATATTGCTTATTGCTTCCACTAATGCAAGCAATGTGTTTCCACATAAGGTGACCATCACACTTGCTCTCTGAATGCCTCTGTGTGTGTGTGTGTGTGTGTGTGTGTGTGTGTGTGTTACCCAGGGCTTTGTGACCTGTAAATGTCCATGCTAACTCTTTTTTTTTTTTATTGTTGTTTTGTTTTTAAGACAGTTTCATTTTGTAACCCAGGCTAGCCTCCAATGAATGGCAAATTAAAAGCAATAGCATTGCCGGGCATGGTGGAACATGCTTTTAATCCCAGCACTTGGGAGGCAGAGGTAGGACGATCGCTGTGAGTTTAAGGCCAGCCTGAGACTATAGGTCAGACTGGGCTAAAGTGAGACCCTACCTTGAAAAAAAGCAAAGTAAAAAAATAAAGAGCTGGATAAATGGCTTAGCGGTTAAGGTGCTGGCCTGCAAAGCCTAAGAACTCATGTTCAGCTCTCCAGGTTCCACGTAAACCAGATGCACAGTGGTACAAGCATGCAATGTTGCACATGTGCACGAGGGGGCGCATGTGTCTGGAATTCAATTGCAGTGGCTGAAAGTCCTGGCACACCCATTCTTTGTCTCTCTCTTTCAAATAAGTGAATTAATTAAAAGGTGGCCTCTGCCCCTGTACTATCTGGATGACTTTGGGTGAGCCCTTTCATGTCTGTGAACTGCAATTTCTTCATCTGCCAAGTGGGTTTGTCACCCTTGTAACTCAGGACAGTTACTGAGATTCAAACAAGGACCCACAGGTTGCAGCACTGCAGTGGGTCAAGCACTGCACCCAATGTGGCTTACCATGGTGACTGGGATGGATTCCAGGCCTGTCACTTGGGGCTTACAGGCTGGGAGGATGCTGTAGACCAGAAACTGTACAGGGGAGACATCCCTATGGAAAGCAGTGTCTAAACCACCTTGAAGCTAAGCTTCCAGCAAAGGGAGTAGTGTGCCCTGGAACAGAGAGGGTGTGAGGCCAGGAAGGCTGGAGAGGTACCCCTGAGCAAGAGCACCAAAGGCCACAAGGCCACTGCTAGGAGACCAGTTGAGAGGCCATTGCATTTATTCAAATACAAAACCTTGAGGCAGAACATTGAAGAGAACTGTAGACACTGAGGACTGGGGAGCCCACTGCCCAGTCAGAGGGTCCTGTCGGATTTCTTTTCCTTCACTGAAAGTCAGCTTTGTGACCACCGTGGAGGCCTCGGAGGAGGGCATTGTGGCTAGTGCTATGCAATCAACCAAGGAAGGCCATGAAGGGGGGAGGACCCCAGACCATAGCTCCAAATCACCCTCTCCTCTAAAGAGTCTTTCTTTTTTTAAAATTAATTTATTATTTTTTTTGTTAAAAATATTTATTAAAAAAAATACAATTGTCCATATTTAGTTGCACACATATCTACTAACAGATCTGTATAATTCTGGACTTGTAGTAAATTTGCTATAATGCTTTCTTAAAGCCAGCTTGCATTACACAAAGCAAATTTCTGTCAGTTCTGACATAAAATAGTATTTTTTTTTCTTTCTTCCTTTTTTTTTTTTGTTGTTGTTTTTCGAGGTAGGATCTCACTCTAGCTCAGGCTGACCTGGAATTCACTATGTAGTCTCAGGGTGGCCTTGAACTCATGCTGATCCTCCTACCTCTGCCTCCTGAGTGCTGGGATTAAAGGCATGCGCCACCATGCCCGGCGTCTAATTAATTATTTTTTTATTTGAGAGACAGTCAGAGGCAGATAGAGAGAATGGGTGCACTAGGGCCTTCAGCCTCTGCCAACAAACTCCAGATGCATGAGCCACCTTGTGCATCTGGCTTATGTGGGTCCTGGGGGAGTTGCACCTGGGTCCTTTGGCTTTGCAGGCAAATGCCTTTACCACTAAGCCACCTCTCCAGTCCCCAAAGAGCCTTTCTAATCATGCTTGTATCCTTCGATGCCAAAATCTGCTTCCAACCATGCCAATGAATGTCAAGTATGGGGAATGGCAGGGGAAAGAGCTAAGAACTGGAGGCGCTGTGTGGACAGGGCTTGTTTGGGCATGTGAGGGTGTGGGAACCTCCTCTTCACAGCACTGAGAACAAGCAACGAGCTTGCAGTTCATTGAAGGTCATTTGTTTTTTAAATTTTTTGTTTGTTTGTTTTGTTTTTGTTTTTGTTTTTCGAGGTAGCGTCTCACTTTAGCTCAGGCTGACCTGGAATTCTCTATGTAGTCTCAGGGTGGCCTCGAACTCACGGTGATCCTCCTACCTCTGCCTCCCGACTGCTAGGATTAAAGGTGTGCGCCACCACACCCAGCTTGTTTTTTAAATTTTTATTTATTTATTTGCAAGCAGAGAGAGAGAGAGAGAGAGAGCATGCCAGGACCTTTAGCTGCTGTAAACAAACTCCAGATGTATGCTCCACTTTGTGCAACTGGCTGCATGTGGGTACTGGGGAACTGAACCCGGGTCATTAGGCCTTTCAGGCAAGCGCCTTAACCGCTGAGCCCTCTCTCCAGTCCTGAAGGTCCTTTTGGATTGACAAGCATGTCAGAAACTGGACCTCATGGGCCACTGTGTTAGTAAGTTTTAAGATCAACAACAGCAGCAAAGATAGCTGCCGCTTATTAAACGTTTATGTTATGCAAGGCCCTCTGCATGGCACAGAACTTCTTCTCGTTCATTCCTTGCAACAATGCTGTTGGGTAACTGTGACGACCGTTCTCTCCCTGTGCATAGCCAGGTATAGTGCTGAAGCTCTGTGTAACTTGCTCAGTGTTCCATAGCTGATGTGGGGCCGGTGGAGCAGGCCCAGGGCGAAGTTGTAAAAATAGGAACATGTGGGTCTTGATCAAAGTTAACAGCTAAACAGTTAATTATTTGTGGAAAGTCTGGTGTTTGGTAGAGGGGAAAAAAAATAATACTAATTATGTTTGTTTTGTAATTACTGCTTAAAATTCATCTCAAAGCAGCCGCATCATGGTCTATGTGTTCTTGGCACTGTTTCCACAAGAAGGCAAAGTACTCATTGTCCCCAAAGGTCCCTTGAGCAGTTACCTCAGCTCTGCTGTGGCCAACCTGGCACCCACAGCATCAAGCAGGCCCATGAGAGTCACTAGCACCTAGAGGACCCTCCAGCTGGGCTTCTGGTACTCCACCCTACCCACGGTGCTGCGCAGGTGGGAGGAGGGCACTTAGCAGACCTGCAGAGCACTCTGACTCCACCAGCGCAGAGCCCTGAGGATCTCTCTCTCTCTCTCTCTCTCTCTCTCTCTCTCTCTCCCTCTCTCTCTCTCTCTCTTTCTCCCCCTGGGAGCCAGCCCAGCCAGTTTGGCTCTGACAGACAAGTCTGAGCTGGACAGACCAAGCAGGAAGTACCAGTTCCTGCTCTACACCACAGGATCCTGAGCTCCCAGTAGAATAACCCATCCAGCCTAAAGGAGAAGGATCCCAGCAAACCGGGCTGACAGCATCCTGCTATTGCGGAAAGCTGCCTGAAAGGCTTCTGTTCTTGGGCTGGCATTTTGAAAATTCCATCTTTGGAGCAAGCAAGGAAGCACCTTTCCGGCTCATTTCTGTGACGACGGTGTGTGGCCAGCTCACAATTTGCCCAACTCCCACTGACCAGCAGAGGAAGATCAGGCAACCATCACCTCCTCTCTGGGCCCCAGATTCTACATCTGTCAATAAAGAATTTGGATACTGTAGGCTTGCCATTGTTTTTTTCTTTTCTTTTCTTTTCTTTTTTTTCCTCCAGGTAGGGTCTTACTCTAGCTCAGGCCGACCTGGAATTCACTATGTAGTCTCAGGGTGGCCTCGAACTCTTGGCAATCCTCCTACCTCTGCCTCCCAAGTACTGGGATTAAAGGCGTGTGCCACCACGCCCGACTTTGCCATAGTTTTGATTCCAAATTTGTAATGAGCAGAATAAAAATGAGAATCAGTGCTATTAAAACAATTTTAAAAAAGATGAAAAACAAAATTGCCTCTTTCATTTAAGAAGAATGAAATTATTGGGTGAGATATAGAAGGGCAGGTATGGTTAAAATGGTCTGTATTCTATCCAGATGTCCCCATGAGGAGAATGCCAAACTTGAAGGAAGTTTTCAAAACTGGTGACTTAACTGACATAAGTCCTCATCTCATCCAGGGTCCCCCCACTACCTAACTTGGTGAACCTCAAATGACAGTAGTGAAAGAGCACTGTGCTCCAGAAGCATGACTCCCCTACTTTGGAGGTCATTAACGAGACAAAAGAATAAAATTACAGAACTGGAATTGGGAAGTAGCTCAGTAGTGGAGGTCTTACCTAGCATGTGTGCAGCCTTGCGTTCCATCCCAGCACTAGGGAATAAATAAATAAATAAATAAACAACGACCGCCCCCCACCCATCCCCACAACAAACCCGCCAGAAGAGGCAGAAGGTTCAAGGTTATCCTTGGCTACATAGCAAATTTATGGCCAGCCTGGGCTAGACGAACTATTTTCTTTCTTTCTTTCTTTCTTTCTTTTTTTTTTTTTTTTTTTTTTTTTTGAGGTAGGGTCTCACTCTAGCCCAGACTGACCTGGAATTCACTAGGGAGTCTCAGGGTGGCCTCGAACTCACGGAGATCCTCCCACCTCTGCCTCCTGAGTGCTGGGATTAAAGGCGTGTGCCACCACGCCCGGCACGAACTATTTTCTTTACTAGAGAGGGAAACTGAGGACCAGATAGTACTGTTGACACACCTAAGGCCTTTCACACGGCAGGTCTGGGGCTGAGGTGTGCTCCACACACCTAGCTGCCAACCTAATGTCAGCAAGGAGGAGGAAGCGATTTTCACCTGCGAGTCCCCAGGGTCCGCGTCCACTGCAGAGGCTTCATTCACAGGGTGGACACGCTGAGATGGCCTGGCTTTCTATCTCAAGAGCCATCCGTCAGCTTGCATCACCCTAGTGGACCCGTTCACAGATCCCACACAGCTCGCGATCATCTTTACAGGCCACGAGGAGGGGTAGGAGGGGATCTAGGTGCCGGTGAAAAGTCATGCTTCAGATCTCCCCCCGTGGCCCCGGTGAAAATAATCAAGGGATCTCAGGAACGATGGAAAGGTCAAAGGTTTGTAGGTTTAGGGTTTCGTGGGAACATGCGCGTGTTTGGACCGGATCCAAGTGCCTGGTTGACCCGTTTGACAGGTAACAATTAGAGAGTAAGAGTTTGCAGGGCTGGAATGTGGCTACGGAGGCCTCCCTGGGGATCTGCTTTACCTGCTCAGCAGGTGGGGCCTGCTGCCCGGACAGGCATGTGCACGCTCTGCATTCCAAAGAGTCGGTTTTCTTTTCAAGACGACGATGACTGCAGGGCACAAAAGGGTTGGGTTGAGCCTGGCTGCAAGCCGTTAGCTATTTGTAAGGTAAAGGAGCAAAATAAATAGTTCCCTGAAGACAACTCAAGGAAGAAACTGTAAAGGCATTCGGAACTTTTTGTTTTCTAATGCCTAAAATGAATGTGTGCTTTTTGTCTCAAATCTAGAGAGAAACCCCAGACTAGTACAAACCGCCAAAGATAATAGAATTGAAAAGTCATGCCCCTCCTCCTCTGGCGATTTATTTTTCCCTCATCATTGAGGTCATAATGTTGTTGAGAGCAGGAGACAGGCTCTTTGAAGGATGGTATCTTGCCTGACTTGATCTAAGAGATGTTGGCTAATTCTTTTGAAAATATTTTTATTTATTTATTTATTTATTTATTTATTTAAGAGAAAGGGAATAGGTGCACCAAGGACCTGCAAGCCACTGCAAACAAACTCCAAATGCATGCACCACCTTATGCTTCTGGCTTACGTGGTTACTGGGGAATCGAACCTGGGTCCTTAGGCTTAGCAGGCATGCACCTTAACCAGTAAGCCATCTTTCTCGCCCATGGCTGATTCTTTTCAATTACTACAGATGATTAGCAGTTTTTCCCTTAATAAATTGTAGATGATGAGCACATTTTGAAAGTTCAAAATACTGTTTGCGGGGTTGTACACAACTCCCATGGTGAAACGAATCCCTAGCATGAGCAAGACCTTTCAGTTCCATTCCTAACACACGCACACACAAAAAGGCAGTTTTTGGTTTAAAAAACAAAAACCTTTTAAAAAAATCATAAATAAGCAGTTTCTTTTTTTAGTGTTTAAGTAAGAAGAGGCGGAAGGATCAACGGCTCAAGGTTATTCTTGGATATATAGCAAGTTTAAGGCCAACCTGGGCTACATGAGACCCTATCTTTTCTTCCTTCCTTTCTCCTCCTCCTCCTCTTCCTCCTCCTTCTTCTTTTTTCTAGAGGCTAGGTCTCTAGCCCAAGCTCTGCAGCCCCAGGCTGACCTCCAACTCTCAGAGATCCTCCTAACCTCTGCCTACAGAATGTTGGGATTAAAGGCTTGTGTCACCTGCCCAGCTAAGACCTTATCTTAAAAAAAAAAAAAATTAGGGCTGGAGAGATGGCTTAGTGGTAAAGGTGATTGCCTGTGATACCTAAAGACCCATGTTCAACTCTCCAGGTCCCACGTAAGCCAGATGCACAAGGTGATGCAAGCATGCAAGGTCACACATGTGCACAAGATGGCATACACGTCTGGAGTTCAATCAGTGACTGGAGGCCCTGGTGTACCAATTCTCTCTCTCTTTCTCTTGCTCGCTTGTGCTCACTATCACTCTCTCACATTAAAACAATGCCAGTCTGTTGGGCTTGCCTCAAAAAAAAAAAAAAAAAAATTAAGACTGGGAAGATGGCTCAGTGGGTAAAAGTACTTTACCACTCAAGCATGAAGGACCAAGAAGGCATGATTCACCCTAGGTCAATTCCCCAACACCCACATAAGCACACATGTCTGTAACCCTAGTCTTTTTGGGAGCAGAGACCCAAGAACCTCTGGAACTTCCTGTTCAGTCAGTCTGACTAACAATGGCAGCTCCAGGTTAGACGAGAGACTCACCCTCAAGGAAGTGGGTGGAGGAGAAGGCCTGACATTCTTCTCTGGCCTTGACATGCATGCTCACGTGCAGCCGCACACATACGTGCATACACTCCACATATACCGTACCACACACACTACTTACATGCACACACACACCAGAAAAGAAAATCGAGGGTGTTGATAGTATCAGTTCAAATCCCTGTTTTTTATTCCCGTTGGAGACCCAGACTTGAAAGCTGTAATGCCATAGAGAACACAGCTAAAACTCAAAAGTTTTTGAGGATTTCCAAGCAATCAACCTTTGAAAAAATAAATTTACTCTAGCAGGGTGTGGTGGGGCACACCTTTAATCCCAGCACTTGGGAGGCAGAGGTAGGAGGATTGCTGTGAGTTTGAGGCCACCCTGAGACTACAGAGTGAATTCTAGGTCAGCTTGGGCTAGAGTGAGACCCTACCTTGGGGAAAAAAAAAAAAAAATCACTAGGTTGGTTCTCTAAAAACTATTTTCCCCAGGCCCAGAAAGCAAAATGTTACATGTCCTCTCTCATATGTGGATCTTAGCTACAAATGATTGGACTTCTGTGTGAATAGGTAGAAACCCAGTAGCAGAGGACAATAAGCTAGAAAGGAGGTATAAAGGGAATAGAAAGGGGGGGGGGGACTTAATAGGATGGTATTTTATATATATATATGTATGTGTGTGTGTATGTGTGTGTGTGTATGTGTGTGTGTGTGTATGCAGAAGAACAGATTAATGGGGGTGAAAAGGCCTAAGTGAGGTCAGGGGAAGAGATTGAGTAAAGGAAAGGTGGAGGGAGGGCTAATCAAAACCTAAGAGGATATAAATAAATCGTATGGAAACCTACTTTTTTGGACAAAGGAACACTCGAAGCCATAGACTGTTACTAGAAATTTTTTCAGTGTCAGGGATGGGATACCTTCCAGTGAGTTGTTGGCCAGGGAGGTTCCTGATGCTCCCAAAACATAAAGGCCATTGCCGAGGCCCTTGGTTTTCCACCAGGAATAGATGGTAAGACCCTATTGCCAAAGACTCCACATACTTGGGCTGCAAGGTCACTGAGAAACCCTGCTGGAGCTGAGTTGATAACCTCTTCCATGTAGACCAGCTGACAGAAAGCTGGAAAAAGCCACACTGCATGCAGCTCAATGGGAGAGAGAGAAATCAGTGAAGATACTCAACAGTGGACACTGCAAGCCTTGTATTTGGCCAACCAGGCCAATTGAGCCAACAGGTGTAATAGTGGCACGTCTGTTATGGGGAAGCCAACTGCCCTCTAATTTGACTGGAGGCCCGCTCCATGGGAGGGAATACATCCCTGATACTGAAAACTTAAAACAGGGGTAGTCATGAGCCCTAGGGGTGTAACGTCTGCTGCTGTCTGGCTAAATGCATATACTATGCTCACCAAACTGCCCAGTAAACACTTCTCTTAATGTTCATACTCATATATTAATGCTATTCTCACTTTTGGTTAGAGAATCTTCTCTTTTCAGATGGCAGTGACCTTGGGATGAGTCAGAAGGCAGCATGGTGCTGAGAAGAAGTGACAGAGGAGTGCTCAGTACTGAAATATCTCTATCACACCTTCCAAGGTCCATTGAGGAAGAGGTGGCAGAAAGAATGTAAGAGCCAAAGGAAGGGTAGGGCTCCTTACAACATGCTCCTCCAGACACAAAATGGCCTGGATATCCATGACCTCACAGTGCCTGACACTACTTACACAAGACCATCATAATAGGAAGAATAGATCATGACATGAAGATAAAAGAGAGACTGATTGAGAGGGGGAGGGGATATGATGGAGAGTGGAGTTTGAAAGGGGAAAGTGGGGGGAGGGAGGGAATTATTATGGGATATTGTTTACAATTATGGAAGTTGTCAATGACAACAACAAGCAAACAAACAAAAAATCCCAAAACTATTTTCCCAGCCAGGCGTGGTGGCACACGCCTTTAATACCAGGATTTGGGAAGCAGAGGTAGGAGGATTGTGAGTTCGAGGCCATCAAGAGACTACATAGTGAATTCCAGGTGGGCCAGGGCTAGAGTGAGACTCTACCTTGAAAAAAAAAAAACAAACTCAAACAACAACAACAACAAAAAACCCCGATATTGCCTTCTTTCACATTGTTTCTTTTCGCGGCAGAAATTAAGTCCACTCTGTGAGCGGTAGGTACTTCCTGTGTCCCTGTGAGTACTCACACGTCTGCAGCGCTCAGTCCTGTTCCAGGTTCCAGGCCGTGTGCGCATGCGCTCACTACAGCGACAGCGTCAGGCCAGAAACACCTGGAAGCAAGTGCCTGGCTAGCTCAAAGAGTTAATTAGAGATAGCAACGTTCTTCCAATTCAACTGCCAGAAGACGGACAAAACCTTGTGGAGTTTCCTTGCGCACGCTTGCGGGTGGTAAAACAGCATTACATGGCAACCTAACTGTTTACCAGAATCCATCCAACCTCGTAACAACACAAAGCTAGAACAATGGCCATGCCGAGCTCCTCCTGTGAGCATGCTCAACCGTGGGCAGGTGCTCATTTCATTCCCCATCACAGTCCCCACCGTGCATTCTCACGATTCCCATTTGCAGAGAGAGAGAGAGAGAGAGACCTGGAGACTCAGCGTTCCTGAATTGCTGGTATGTGGCCCAGCTAGCATCTGAACCTGGTTCTTTAATTGAGTTGCTGAACTCCTGAGCGTGGGATTTAAAGTGTGACCACGAATGAGACAGACATGGCTCTTCGTAGAGTCTCATTTTTTTTTTTTTTTGTCTTGGACTCTAAAATCTGACCTCTTTAGTCTCCCCTAGATGGTCGCTTTGTGGTACACTTCAAATTCTGTTCTCATCTCTAACACCATGAATCGCATGACCAATTACAACGCCAGACACCTTGACCTTCGTGTCTGCTGCAAGGCTGCTGCACCGTCACCTCAGCAGCCATGTCTCAGTGGGCGAAGGACAATGACTGTTCTCTACAGCATCAACTGCACTTGTATACTAGGCCGGCTGTGTTTGTTGAATCTGTGAGGGAGCAGTTAAGGTCAAGTTCAGAACTCCTGCTAGCGTGGCTCACATGGGTGTGAGAAGCCACTGTGGTGACAAAGTATTTTATCAATAGCAAATATTTGCATGTCTGCTACCTTGATAAATGGAACTCAATCTGTGGAGTGTTTCCTGTGAATCCTGACAGAGCGTACCAAAATGAACCTCCAGGGCTGGAGACATGGCTTAGCGGTTAAGGTGCATGCCTGTGAAACCTAAGGACCCAGGTTCAATTTTTCCAGGTCCCACATAAGCCAGAGTACATCTAGAGTTCGTTTGCAGTGGCTAAAGGCCTCCCTCCTTCTCTCTCCCCAATCTCTGTCTCTAATAAATAAATAAATAATAAAATATTTAAAATAATTTTTTTTTAAATGAGCTTTCAATTTGCCTGTCAGAAAAGAAGCACCCTACCTCAACTTTTCCCCTGACCCTATAAAGCTGCATATTCTCCCACACCATCCTGCTTTTACTCTCCAACCAATGCTATCTACCTAGTGGTGTATATAAACACTGAACTTTCTGTTTCCTGGCCAACCTATCCCTTGTGTGCCTTTGAGCAGACTCTGAAGGACATACATGACTTCTGTTACTCACTAATTGTCAGACGCCACAAATAAGCTGAGTGGTCACTTATTTATCATTTAAAAATCATAGCAGTGGGCTGGAGAGATGGCTTAACGGTTAAGGCACTTGCCTGCAAAACCTAAGGACCCGGGTTCGATTCCCCAGTACCCGTGAAAGCCAGATGCACAAGGTGGCACATGCATCCGGAGTTTGTTTGCAGTGGCTAGAGGCCCTGGTGCACCTATTCTCTATCTCCCAAATAAAATAAAAGGTTGTGTTCTCCCACACCCCCCAACCGAGGTAGGGTCTCACTCAGGCTCAGGCTGACTTGGAATTCACTATGTAGTCTCAGAGTGGCCTCGAACTCATTGCAATCCTCCTACCTCTGCCTCCTGAGTGCTGGGATTAAAGGCATGCGCCACCACACCTGGGTAAAGGTTGTGTTCTTAACCACAATATTGTGCTTTTAAAAAGTCATAGTACTAATAAGTGACACTAGCAGTAAGCAGACACTTCTGAGCACTGCATAGTACTGTTTCATTCAATAGCCACATTGGTCATAAACATGCATTATGGCTGCAGGTGACAGGTGAGGAAACATGCTCTCAGAGGCTAAGTAACTTACCTCTCAGTCAGTAGCTAACAAAGGCAGTGCCACCAAAAAGTCTGTGTCAGAGACAGAGATCACCAGGCAGCCTGCCCTTGGGGAGGGTTCTGATGGTACCCTTGGTGGTCCACAAAGACTGTCTTTCTCAGAGATCCCACCACGGTTTTATTTATTTATTATTATTATTATTATTATTATTATTTTGGTTTTTCAAGATAGGGTCTTGCTGTAGCCCAGGCTGACCTGGAATTCACGATGTAGTCTCAGGGTGGCCTTGAACTCACAGCAATCCTCCTACCTCTGCCTCCTGAGTGCTGGGACTAAAGGCGTGCTCCACCACGGTTTTCTTTTTTTTTTCAAGGTGGGGTGTCACTCTGGCCCAGGCTGACCTGGAATTAACTATGTAGTCTCAGGGTGGCCTCGAACTCACAGCAATCCACCTACTCCTTCCTCCTGAGTGCTGGGATTAAAGGCGTGTGCCACCACGCCCGGCTACCACCACAGTTTTAATCAGGAACAGACAGCCACTCAAATTGTTCCAAAGTAGTGAGGCATCCCATTCACACAGGCTCCATGTGAATGGGATGCCTGAGGAAGCCAGCCTCAACAAGGGCAGAGGCCAAGACATCTAGTGGTGTGCTCTTCCCACACTTCCACCCTTCCCTGCACAGCTCAGCTGATTTCTTTCTTTCTTTCTTTCTTTCTTTCTTTCTTTCTTTCTCTCTTTTTTTTCTTTTTTTTTGGTTTTTTGAGGTCGAGTCTCACTCTAGCCCAGGCTGACCTGGAATTCACTATGGAGTCTCAGGGTGGCCTCGAACTCATGGCAATCCTCCTACCTCTGCCTCCCGAGTGCTGGGATTAAAGGTGTGCACCACCATGCCTGGCCCAGCTGATTTCTTCATCATCTTTCATCTGTGCTCCTATTGCTGCTTGTCTCCTTGTGGCCAAAATGGCCCTTCAGTCACCATGTCTACACAATCAGCCCGGACCAGCCCCCAGAACTCACTTCCTTCAGGGGGCCTTGGCTAAATTCCTGAGAAGACTTGCCTAGCTGGACTATGTCAGGTCTACTGACCTGTGTAAGTTCTATGCCCGACACCTGCAGCCTCGCCAGGGACAGAGTCTCCGGGACCTGGTCTGTTGTCTATTTAACAGAAGCTGTCAGCCAATCAGAAAACATTAGAGATATTATATAAGAGGCTTCTCATCTTTAAATGGTGATTCCAAAATATAACATTCCTATATACTAAGCATTTCCTTTGAAATATGTTCTCCCACCATTTTATTCCAGTGTTCTTTTGGTTTGAGACAAGGTCTTGCTATGTAACCCAGACTGGCCTTGAACCTGCAACCTTCCTGCTGGGATTACAGGCATGCACTGCCACCTCTGGCTTTATTCCAGTTTTAAAAATATTTTTATTTACATATTTGCAAAGGGGGAGAGAGAGGGAGAGAATGAATGAATGAATGAATAAATATGTGTGCCAGGGCCTCTTGCCAAGGCAAACAAACTCCAGATGCGGGCACCACTTTGTGCATCTGGTTTTATATGGGTGCTGGGGAATCAAATCTGGGCTAGCAAGTTTTGCAAGCAAGCAAGCACCTTCAACAACTGAGCCATCTTCCCAGCTCAATTCCATTTCTTTCTTTCTTTTTTTTTTTTTTTTTGGTACTGAGGACTGAACCCAAGGCTTTGCAAGTGCTTAACCACTGAGGTAAATATCCAACCCCAATTCCATCTTTTTAAAAAGAGACTCTCCAAGAGTTATATCTCTAACTTGAATTCCTTAGGAAGTGCTTTCCCTTGAAGAAGACACCTACATATATATGGAAACTTCCCGTCTGAGAGGGATACAGAGTGTTGACTTCTATTTTTATTTTATTTATTTATTTATTTGGTTTTTCAAGACAGGGTCTTGCTGTAGCCCTGGCTGACCTGGAATTAGTCTCAGGGTGGCCTCGAATTCATGGCAATCCTCCTACCTCTGCCTCCCAAGTGCTGGGACTAAAGGCATGCACCACCATGCCCAGCTTGTTTTTGTTTTTATATTTTATTTATTTACTTATGAAAGAGAGAGAGAGAAAGAGAATGGGCACACCAGGGCCTATTGCCACTGCAAATGAGCTCCAGATGCATGTGCCACTTTGTGCAACTGGCTTTATGTGGGTACTGGGGAATCAAACCTGGACCAGCACGTTTTGCAAATAACCACTGAGCCATTACTCCAGCCTCAGAGTGCTGACTTTAAGCAATTGTGTCTTCAAATGTGCTGGGTAAAACTCCTGAGCTACTACTAAAGCGTTTTAATTTGGTTTCCAGTCAAATGAGAAGCGGAAGAAGGAACTCAGGCAGCAGGGATGGAGAGAGCTGACGTTGTGAAGCGGAGGGAGTTAAACAAAAGAGCTGAGTAGAATCCCAGCACTCGGGAGGCAGAGGTAGGAGGATCGCCATGAGTTCAAAGCCACCCTGAGACTACATAGTGAATTTCAGGTCAGCCTGGGCTAGAGTGAGACCCTACCTTGAAAAACCAAAACAAACAAACAAACAAACAGACAGACAAACAGAGCTGAGGAGGATCAGAGTGGACAGAAGCTGGAGCCTGAGCTAGGAGAACCGATTCAGGTGCAAAGTCCAACAAGAACTGCCATTTTTGCCTGAGCCAGAATCTCTAGTGTGAAACAAGAAAAAGAGTGTGGAACACTGGTGTACTATAGAGTGCTGGACCAGGCGAGGGTTGGACACCAGAGGTTCAGATGAATGCCAGGCTGAGATGAATCCCAGCTCAGAGCTGGATCCCTAACCACTACAGTCTGTATCTGTAAATTCTTTTTTTTTTTTTTTAATTTTGTTATTTTTATTTATTTATTTGAAAGTGACAGACAGAGAGAGAAAGAGGCAGATAGAGAGAGGGAGAGAGAATGGGCGTGCCAGGGCCTCCAGCCACTGCAAACGAACTCCAGATGCATGTGCCCCCTTGTGCATTGGCTAATGTGGGTGCTGGGGAGTCAAGCCTCAAACCGGGGTCCTTAGGCTTCACAGGCAAGCGCTTAACTGCTAAGCCATCTCTCCAGCCCTGAATCTGTAAATTCTTAAGTTACTATGATCTCATGGCGTCTTACCTCTGGCTTTAGGAGGTAAGAAGGAAAATTTATTACTAGGAGCAGGAGAATGTCTTCAACCATATTTAACGCAAGGGAGGGTGGGACACCTTCGAAGGGCCCTCGGACACAGTGTACCTGGGAAGTTCTTAAAGACCTCCCGGGATTTGGCTTCCTGCATACCGGCTCATCCAGGGCTGAGCTCACGCTGTTCCAATTTGTTTTGGAATACTCCTTTTGATATTGTCTCAGATAGTTTCCACCCGTCTCTCAGTGGAGTGGGAGGTTTGGATGGATTTTCCCATGGGCCTCAGGAGAAGGATGGGGTTCAAGATTTCACACCTACAGTTTGGGGTCGCACACACTTCAAATCCGAAGTTGAATCTTGAAGGTCCTCCGGTGGGGAGAGGGGTTAAGCCTCTGCTAGTTGACTTACAAATACTCCAGGGATTGGGATGGTGCGAACAATAAGAACAGCCACAGAATAACTTGACGGAAAAATCTTACCTTAAATCATTCTTCAGCTTTGTGAATCTTGAAGACTTAATGAGGCATTTTTTTTTATTAGTTGTGAACATACTTAGTATGTAAACAACACATGTTGGTACCATCCTTTCCCTCATCCCTGCCCCTTTTCCAAAGGGGCCCTTAAGTAGGCATTTTAAATAAAGACAGGAATCAGCTAAGGATATCTGGGACCAGCTTCAATTGGGCAATGAGAAACTAAAAATGCCCTTTCAGGATATTATTCATCCTATAAAAACAGAATGTATTTGTTCACAGTGAGCATGTCAGAACAGCAGCTATGGAGAGCAAGTGTCGACTGGTGGTTGTCCAATCTGCCAATTCTCAGATAAAAGACCGGGATCTGATAAGTGACAGATTTCCATGAGAACATTCGCAGTGGGACCTTTGCTCATTCATCATTTCAGCACCAAACATGTGAGTCCATCAATCAAATTCCACGACAACTGTTGTTCTCATGGTGCAGTTTCTAGGCTTATCCAAAAAGGGGCAAAAGCTCCCTCCGTTTGATGGTAAATCTAGAACCAGTGCAATCCCATGACCTGCCCCACAGAAATGCACAGACCCATGACAAGATGGTGGGCCTGTATCTCTGAACTGCATGAAAAAGTCTTTTGGACAGAAGGCTTCATGGTTAAGGCATTTGCCTGCAAAGACAAAGGACCCAGGTTCGATTCCCTAGGACCTACATAAGCTGGATGCACAAGGTGACACGTGCATCTGGAGTTCCTTTGCAGTGGCTGGAGGCCCTGGTGTGCCCATGTCTCTCTCTCTCTCTCAAATAAATAAATAAAAATAAAATAAAATGCAAAAAAAAAACCCTAAGTCTTTTTGTCCTATTCATAAGAAGATTTCCACCACCTCTCCATGCACCAGTTACTGCATTAAAAAAAGAGAATAATCCTTGCTCACTGAGTCCCTTCAACAACGTTTGTATTACCCCTGCATATTGTTTACCCTATCATCCTACTAACTGTAATGGTATTTACTGATTTTTCCTTTCTTTCTTTTAAAAATTATTTATGTCACTGAGGGAGAAAGGGAGAGAGAGAGAGGAAATGTTGGCAAGCCAGGGCCTCTTGCCACTGCAAGTGACATCCAGGTGCATGCATCACTCTGTGCATCTGGCTGAACATGGGAGCTAGAGAATTGAACCCAGGCTGTTAGGCTTTGGAAGCGAGTGCCTTTAAACCACTGAGCCATCTCCCTAGCCCCTGATTTTTCTCCTAAATAAACTTTCTTTTCACCTATACAGATTATCTTTGAATAAAATTATTAGTTTCTCTCAAATCAGTTTTGTGAATTTATAGCTTTGATGGACTCATTATTTTTCTTAAATTCATTGAAATGAATCCATAACTATTAAAATAATGTTGGCCTCCATTTGATGGTGAATCTAGAACCAATGCAATCCCATGACCTGCCCCACAGAAATGAAAGTAGCTAAAGACATCTTGTACAATCACAAGAGGCATGCAGACTATATCTTGGAAAACTGTGCTTGACTCTAGAGAGATGACTGGATGTGAGTGAAACTTTTGGAAAACCTGCCCAGTTTGTCTGTGGAACAGGCCTTTGATGGTCAATGTCTACTGTCAACCTGACAGGATCTAGAATGACCACGAAAACAAATCTCTGGGCCCATCTGTGAGGAAATGTCTAGATTAGGTTAACTGACCATGGGTGGCGCCGTTCATGGGCTGGGGTCCCAGACTGACTGAAGACGAGAGAACATGCCTGAGTACCCACATTCATTGCTCTCTGCTTCCTGATTGTGTAAACTCTGTTTAGTGCACTTGTTTCCATGCCTACCTGGATTGTAACCTAGAACTGTAAGCCAAAATAAACCCTTCCTGCCTTAAATTGCTTCGTGTCAGATATTTTGTGATAGCAGTAAGGAAAGTCATTAATTCAAAGCCCATCCGTTCCAGGGCTGTCACTAATTAGCCGACTGATTCTAAGTTGGTCGATTCTCCTACAACATGTGAGAAAGATGAATGAAACAGGCTTCTGTGAGTTGCTTTTCAATTGTTTGCGATTTTACGAGACTTGCTTGCAGGGCCTGGCACCCTGGTTGAAGATCATGTCAAATGTGGGGTTCTGTGAACACAGGTCAGTTTCCTGGCACTGCCCATACCATTGCTTAATCACCTGAGAATTTTATAAAATTTGCTTTTTGCTCTCCCCTTAGCAATGGTTAAGGAACACACCACTCGGCCAGTGGAGGGAAGGTAAGGGCCCCTTTTTCCGATCAATGAGTAAAAACGAGTATGTTGGGTGACTTTAAGGGAATATGGATTTAACTCTTTCTGTTGCCCCTCACAAGTTTAACACCCCCAATAGTTCCAGAATTGATGCAGGAGAGAGCTCTGTGGAATTAGAGCTCCCACACCAGTAGCTCTCATCTTGAGTTCTTGTCCACATTGACAAAGAATTGAAAACGTGGACTCAGAGAAAGGTAAATGATGAGATTTATTTTAGGGAGAGTTAAGATAAAAGAGAAAGCAAACCAGGACAGCTCCCAAGCCAAAAGAAGTTCTCCCCTTCCCAGTATGGCTGGGGAGGGGCAAGAAACCTGGGCAAATCTCCCTCACATAGGGAAAAGTCTCTCTCCAGCAGGAGGCCTTTGGGGAAGGGAATAGAAAAGAAGGGAGGGTAGGGAAGGCTAGGGAAGGGAAGGGAAGGGAAGGGAAGGGAAGGGAGGGGAAGGGAGGGGAAGGGAGGGGAAGGGAGGGGAAGGGAGGGGAAGGGAGGGGAAGGGAGGGGAAGGGAGGGGAAGGGAGGGGAAGGGAAGGGAGGGGAAGGGAAGGGAGGGGAGGGGAAGGGAAGGGAAGGGAAGGGAAGGGAAGGGAAGGGAAGGGAAGGGAAGGGAAGGGAAGGGAAGGGAAGGAAGGGAAGGGAAGGGAGAGGAAAGAAAGGGAAGAAAAGGCTTACACATGTGTCTCAGGTCCATTCACATGAACCAGGCATCCAATTACAATGAGCCCCATGGCCAGGCTCAGGTGTGCAGGGAAGGACTTGATTGGCTGGTAGGCCCAGGAGGAACACTAACTTAGGAAAGGCCCATCCACAAGGGCAAAATCCATGAAATCAAGGGAAAAAACAGTAAGTTGTTGAGAGGAGATTAGGAGGTTGTGGTTCACAGCCATCTTGGATGTGAGTTCTAGCCCTGCCATCCGTGCTTCTGTGGGCCAGTTCCTATCTGACTACCTATAGGGGAAAATCCATATCAGAATGCCCTTCAGAAAAAGGAAAACCTGGTTTGCTTACCTCACCCCCGCCCCCCCAAGAGCACGGTGCAGATCCATGGTGAGAACAATGATGTCTAACTCACAATGTACAGCCCATGTGGTAAAGCTAGAGAAGACGGCTAATCTCATTGTGTCTTTATATCCTCTCCTGTGAAGGAAGAAGTTTGAACAGAGTGACTTGTGAAAGCATCCTACCTCTGAAGTTCACTGACTGCATGATTTCAGCTTCTGCTTTAAAAATGTCCTAGGTTTGCTGGACATGGTGGCACATAGCTTTAATCTCAGCACTTCGGAGGTGGAGGTTGGAGGATCGCTGTGAGTTTGGGGGCCAGCCTGAAACTGCCTAATGAATTCCAGGTCAGTCTGGGCTGGAGTGAGACCCTACATCAAAAAAAAAACAAAAAAAAAACAAACAAACAAACAAAAAAAAAAACCAAGTTCTAGGTTTTCAGCTTGATGGAATCCCTTCTAGTCTGAGACCGTTAGAAGACAAGAATAAAGACACCTTTAGGATAATAATCTACAACCTCAGCATGTGTAGCTTTTGTAAGTTTCAGAGGCATGATGTGGTCTGTGGTACAAATGGATGTAATAGGCAGTCAGGCCGTTCAGTCTGCACTACTGACTCAGCCACTCTTGCTGGTGCCCTTACAGGCCTGGTACTGGAGTCCAGTGCTTTAGTGGGTAGCTCTGGAGGCAAAAAACCCACTTCCATGATACGCTAGCTCTAGGGCCTTAGGAAAGTAACCCAACCTCCTTAAGCCATGGTTCCTTTATCTATAAACCAAAAATGACAGTAAATATTGATCGTTTTAAAAAGATTTATTTAATTTAATTTCTTTATTTGAGAGAGAAAAGCAGATAGGAGAGAGAGAGAATGGGCACGTCAGAGCCTTTAGCCACTAGAGACAAACTCCAGCCACATGTGCCACCTTGTACATCTGGCTTTACGTAGGTCCTGGGAAGTCGAACCTGGGTCCTTTGGCTTTGCCAGCAAGAGCCTTAACCACTAAGCCATCTCTCCAGCAGTGATCTTTCTTTTCTTTTTTTTTTTTTAAAGTTGTTCTTGTCCAGGTAGGTAGGGGCACACTCTAGCCCAGGCTGACCTGGAACTCACTCTGTAGTCTCAGGGTGGCCTGGAACTCATGGTGATCCTCCTACCTCTGCCTCCCAAGCGCTGGTATTAAAGGCGTGCACCACCACACCCTCCAAATGTTGATCTGAATAATGGGGTTATTGAAGACTAAAACATAGCATGCTCACAAGTAATGGTTGCCATCATCCTTTCTCCTCACGGCTGTGGGCTGAAATGCGCCTACCCACACCCACCATTCCTATGTGGAAATCCTCATCCCCACTACTTAAAACGGGACAGTATTTGGGAATCTGGAGCTAGTCTTCAAAGACGCCATTAAGGTAAAAATGCAGTGCTACGGGTGGAACTTCATCAAAACGACCTGTGTCCAGGTAAAATGATGACATGCGCCCAGGGGAGCTCGCTTGAAGACACGCGGGGCACATGTGGATGTGGCACAGGGCCATCCACAAGCCAAGGAGAGAGGCCTAAGCATGACGTCAGTCCTGCTCACAGCTGTTGATAAGTCACCGGTCTGTGGCATTTGTTTTACAGCCCTAACAATCACATACCATCGTCATCACGTGTGGCATTCAAACATGATTATAACGTTAACTTTTATGATAAAGGTGAGGAGAAAATAGAAATAGATACCCTCCGAGCACAGAGGGCCATGTCTCACCATGTGGGGGCAGGGTACCCAAAGCGAAGTAAAGGAAGGAAAAGGCTATAAAGAGTGCTTGGCCTGCAAAGATCAAGAGCAAAATAGTATTTTTTAAAAATATATTTTATTTACTTATTTGTCTGAGGGAGAGAAAGAGCAAGCGAGAGAGAGAGCGAGAACAGGCACATCAGGGCCTTCAGCCACTGCAAACGCACTCCAGATGTGTGCTCCCCTTTGTGCATCTGGCTTACGTGGGTCCTGGAGAGTCGAACCCTGATCCTTTGGCTTTGCAGGCAAATGCCTTGACTACTAAGCCATCTCTCCAGCCCAAAATAGTATTTTTTAAAATTTTAATAAAGTAGCTAGCATAGTGCCTTTTTTATTTTTATATTTATTTATTTGAGAGCAACAGGCAGAGAGAGAAAGAAGCAGATAGAGAGAGAACGGGCGCGCCAGGGTCTCCAGCCACTGCAAACGAACTCCAGATGCGTGCGCCCCCTTGTGCATCTGGCTTACGTGAGTCCTGGGGAATCGAGCCTTGAACCAGGGTCCTTAGGCTTCATAGGCAAGTGCTTAACCGCTAAGTCATCTCTCCAGGCCAAGAGCAAAATAGTATTTAATTGTCTTATTTTTAACTTAAAAAATATTTTTATTTTTATTTATTTATTTGAGAGAGGGAAAAAGGCAGAGAGAGAAAGAGAGTATGTGTGTGGGGGGGGGGGCCTCTAGCCACCGCAAATAAATTCCAGACACATGCGCCACCTTGTGCATCTGGCTTACTTGGGTCCTGAGGAATCGAACCGACATACTTTATTTAGCTTTGCAGGCAAGCACCTTAACCGCTAAGCCATCTCTCCAGCCCTTAATTGTTTTTTGATTACAACAAAAGGAAAGTTGGCCAGGCATGGTGGCACACACCTTTAATCCCAGCACTAAGGAGGCAGAGGTAGGAGGATTGCCATGAGCTCAAGGCCACCCTGAGACTACGGAGTGAACTGCAAGTCAGCCTGGGCTTAGAGAGAGACCCTACCTTGAAAAACCAAAAATAAATAAATAAAGAATATTCACTTGGTTGCTCATGTAGGACCGGGTCATTTTATGCCAGGGACAGCCCATACAGTGGATCCTTGTGAGACAAGGACACCTGCCAGGACTTGTTAGTTAGGAATCATTTTTGTTCAGCAACACAGAACCCTACCAGTTCATGAAGGAGGAAGTGCAAGGCCTCACCAAAGGCAGGTGAATATTCACTGGCTGGGCAGCTTGGTACCTGGACGTTATTTGTAGCATTGAGACAACCTAAGAAAACCCAGAGAGGCTCTCCTTTTGGGCCCGGCATAAGTTGGTAGACAGCTAGTGTGTTATTTGTCTGGAGGGGAGGTAACCTCACCCCGCGGCATTAGTCCAGGATGACTAAGGAGACAATGGGGGTGAGGGAGAAATAATCTGATTATTCAGAGGAGGAGGTTAACATGAACGCCATTTCTTCCTGATGTGGACACATGTGAATATTTAGAATCTATGAGAATATGATTGTAACTGGCTGCAAATTAAATCCTCATTATTAATTAAAACTTACATACCTTTAAGTGAGCCAGAATGAGCAAGAACAGGTTGGCATTTGCTTTTCATTTTTTGCCTGCTTTGAGGATTGCCAAGGATTAACAAGCTACTCTCTGTGAAGCTCTCTGACAGTGTGGGAGAGACCTGAAAAAACTAGGAAGTGCCACTTTCATGCCCCACCCTGGCCATGCGAAACTTTTATTTATTTTTTTTTTATCTATTTCTGGTTTCTTTGTTTGGTTGTTTGTTTTTGTGCTGTTGTGTTTTTTTGAGGTAGGCTCTTGCTCTAGCCCAGGCTGACCTGGAATTCACTATGTACTCTCAGGCTGGCCTCGAATTTACAGTGATCCTCCTACCTCTGCCTCCTGAGTGCTGGGATTAAAGGTGTGCGCCACCATGCCTGGCCAACTTTTATTTTGTTTAACTCACAAAACAATTAGATACGATTTTGTTAAAAAAAAAAAACTACCGCATAAAATGTTCTATTATTCATTTATCCATGGTTGTAATCATGTATGTACTTTCATTTATTTTTTTCATATTTTTTTTACATGAAGATGGATTTTTATTATAAAACATTAAAAAAAGAGTCCATCACCACTAAATTAACTGTTTTAAACAAGCAGCTCTCTGCTCAAAGTACTGCAAACAGACAGGTAGCAGGCAAATACTTCAGGGTGGAGAGGCATGTTTGTCTTGGGGAATTTATATGTGACAAATTCTCGTAACATTTGATCCAAGTTAAATGTGTCAACTGGCTTGACATTAATAATGTAAAATAAAATATAAATATAGAGTCAAGTTAAACAATGGCATTACCTTTCAGCAGTCAATTCAAGTAATTCCAATCAGGAACTGGAGAACGATGGGTACGTATAAATAAGTTAGGTAAATTTGTTTTGGGAAGCTTCTGTGCCTCACGTATTTGAAGAGAAGGGACTAAGATTCCACTCGTGATGAACGGCAGTAAAAAAGGATGTACAACATCCATTATACATCTGTCTCAAGACAGCATGCTTCCCAAATTATTTATAATGAATACTCCCATGTTTATTCACAAATAAACATTAAGAGTATTGACCACTACAAAGACACCGTCATGATGAGCTCCAAATGCGGCTGTGTTCATGGGCATCTACAGTGCGGTTTTCAGTCACTCGTTTTTAATCTTGGGGCCTTAAGAACATTTTCTTCACTTTCATGGGCTTTATGTCTCCATTTTCATCTTCTTCATACTTGGCACGGTCCCTCTTCTTGGCAAAGTTTTTTCCAATTGTCCCCACCAAGGTCTCATAGCTTCTTGTCATTTCTTCATCCGACACATCGAGCTCTACTGTTTCATCTTCTGCTTGGTTCTCAGCATTCGTTTGAAGCATTAACTTCTCAACTTCAGGATTAAATCCTCTGAATGACATCCTCCCATAGAGAAGATCTTCACACACCATGAAATTCTGCTCTTCTATTATGAAGCTCTCTTTTTCCTTAAACTCTGGCAAATCCAAGTACCAGTGCTCTTCACTAATAATCTTCTTTTCTTGCTCTTCTAGTTGCTTCTTGGTCTCTGAACCCAGGCCCCATTGCATGAACTTCACGTGCAGTAGGTTCCTGGACAACTTGGTTTTACACTCGGCCGCCATGTTTGCTAGTCATGCAGGCCCCATTTATTTATTTATTTATTTATTTATTTATTTATTTTTGGGTTTTTGAGGTAGGGTCTCACTCTGGTCCAGGCTGACCTGGAATTCACTATGTAGTCTCAGGGTGGCCTCGAACTCTCAGTGATCCTCCTACCTCTGCCTCCCAAGTGCTGGGATTAAAGGCTCATTTATTTATATTTTAAAAATATTTTTATTTACTTATTAGTAAGGAGAGAGAGAGAAAGAATGAGAGAGAGAGAGATACAGAGACACAGAGAGAGAGAGACAGAGAAAGAAAGAGAGAAGAGAGATACAGACAGAGAATGGGCAGGCTGGGGCCTCCAGCCACAGCAAATGAACTCCAGATACATGTGCCACTTTGTGTATCTGGTTTTATGTGGGTAGTGGGGAGTTGAACCCGGTGGTTAGGCTTTGCAGGCAAATGCCTTAACTTCTGAGCCGTCTCTCCAGCCCTTATTTATTTATTCCTGTAGCTTGAATCTCAAGCACGTACTCTACCACTGAGCAACACTGCCACTCTCTCAACTTCCTTTTCACTACTTTCATTTGTTATGCATGTGTGTGCACTATAGGTGGTGTGGTGTGTGTGTTGTGTATATGTACAGTGTGTGCACGAATTTTAGGAATCTTCCTATCCCACTCCCATGTTCTTTCCTTGAAACAGAATCTCTCACTAAACCCGGAACTGCCTCCATTTTCAGCCAGACTGGCTGACCAGCAAGCCCCAGTGATTCTCCGAGCATAGCCCTCCACAGCACTGGGGTTACTGGTGTGGCTATGCCAGCTTGTGCTGTGGGTGCTAAGGGTTAAACTTGGGGCCTCTCCGGTCCCTCAAGCTGGCAAGGCAAGCACTGTTCTCCATAGAGCAATGTCACCAGTCCCTACACTCCACTACTTTCTTCAAAACCTTGTGTTTTGATTTTTTTATTTTTATTTATTTATTTGAGAGTGACAGACAGAGAGAGAAAGAGGGAGAGAGAGAGAGAGAGAGAATGAGCGCACCAGGGCCTCCAGCCACTGCAAACGACTCCAGACGCATGCACCCCCCTTGTGCATCCGGCTAACGTGGGTCTTGGGGAATCGAGCCTTGAATCGGGGTCCTTAGGCTTCACAGGCAAGCGCTTAACCGCTAAGCCATCTCTCCAGCCCAAAACCTTGTGTTTTAAATACTGACGTGTCCAGCTTTAGCTTTTCCCCTTATATAATAGTAGGTGAATTATTCCCATTGCTAAATAATCTTTGTAATAATTTCTAAAGTATTATGTTGAAGTATAATTTATGTGCCATAAAACTTGGTCATTTAGTATTACTTCAATGGCTTTTAATAAATTTAGAGTTCTGCAACCATCACCCAAATCCACTTTTAGACTATTTCACCCTCAAAATTCTTTCGTATCTTTTTTGTGCCCCAGTCAAGGACTTGTCTTCTGTCTTACGTTTTGTATCTCCTAGAAATTGTATATCAATTAATGTCTGACTTGTTTCACTAAGCAAAATGTTTTGGCCTTTTTGTTGTTGTCATTGTTGTTTGTTTTGTTTCTTTTTGATTTTTGGAGACAGAATTTCTCTATGTACCCCAGGCTGGCTTTGAACTTACTATCCTCCTGTCTCAGCTCACTGAGTCCTGGAATTATAGGAATGCATCACTAGACTGAGCTAGCAAACTGTTTTGTTTTGCTTTTTGAAGTATTTAATTAATTAATTAATTTGAGAGAGAGAAAGAGAAAGGCAGACAGAGAGAATGAGTATGGGCATGGTCAGGCTTCCTGCCACTGCAAATGAACTCCAGATACATGCACCACTTAGTGCATCTGGCTTTACATGGGCACTGGGGAATCGAACCTAGGCTGCCAGGCTTTACAAGCAAGTGTCTTGACCCATTGAGTTATTTCTTCAGCCCGTACAATGGTTTTGAGCCCCCAACAATGCTACAGTGTGGATCCTTAGCCTGTCTCTTTTCATTGCTGAGGGGTACTCCATTGTATGGGCTGCCACATTTTGTTTATCTAAGGTGATGGACATTTGGACTATTTCCAGATTTCGGCCGTCATGACTAGACTGCCACGAACACATATGCTTGTGTGAACATCTGCCTTCATTTCTCTTGGCTGGATAATAGGAGAGGGAGCACTGAGTCATAGGGTGTTAAAGAAACTATCAACCTGTTTTGCAAGGTGCCTGGACCGGTTGCATTCCCACCCGTAATGTATGAAGGTTCCAGTTTCTCCCTCTCCTCACCATTTGTTATCATTGTCCACTTTCGTTCATTATAGCTTACAGTGGGGGTGGAATGTGGAATTTCATGTGGTTTCAATTTTTATTTCCCTGATAATATATTATTTTTGTGTGCCTATTGGCATTTCTTATATCTTCTGTATAAAATGTCTATTCACACCGTTTGTTATTTTAAAATTAGTGTTATTTCTTAATATTGTTATAAGATACACACAAATACATATATATATATATATATGTATATATATATATATATATATATCAGGTCCTTTAGCAAACATTTGAATCACAAGTATTTCCTTCCTTTCTTCCTTCCTTCCTTTTTCTTTTTTAGGGTCTTGCTCTAGCCAAGTTACAATCACAAGTATTTTCTCTCAATTTATAACATTTTACTCTAGCCCAGACTGGCCTGGAATTCACTATGTAGTCAGTCTCAGGGTAGCCTTGAACTCATGGTGACCCTCCTACCTCTGCCACCTGAGTGCTGGGATTAAACGTGTGCACTACGATGCCCAGTGTGCTAAATGCTGTATAGTCACCACTTCCCTACTATTCTTCTCTCTCTCTCTCTCTCTCTCTCTCTCTGTGTGTGTGTGTGTGTGTGTGTATTTCCCTAGGTAAGCTCTCGCTGTAGCCCAGGCTGGCTTCAAACTCACAGTAATCCCCCTACCTCTGCCTTTCCCTATTGTTCTTTTTTTTTTTTTTTGGTTTTTCGAGGTAGGGTCTCACTCTAGCTTAGGCTGACCTGGAATTCACTATGGAGTCTCAGGGTGGCCTCGAACTTGTGGTTGAACCTCCTACCTCTGCCTCCCGAGTGCTGGGATTAAAGGTGTGCACCACCACCCCTGGCAGGATTCCCATTCTTTCACTAATGCCTCCAGCTCTTCTTTGGTTTCTCATATGTAATCACTGAACGGAAGAAAAGCATTCTATTTTTTGCTTATTTTGTATCTTGGCATTTATTTATTCATTTATTTAAAGACAGAGTCTCAGTGCGTAGTTCAGGCTGTCTGGAACTTGCTGTGTAATACATGCTGGCCCTGAATTTCTGATTCGTCTGCCTCTGCCTCTTGAGTGCAGCCCTTATTTTAAAAATATTTTTTGTTCATTTTTATTTATTTATTTGAAAGTGACAAGAGAGAGAGGGAGAGAAAGAGACAGATAGAGAGGGAATGGGCGCGCCAGGGCTTCCAGCCACTGCAAACGAACTCCAGACGCATGCGCCCCCTTGTGCATCTGGCTAACGTGGGTCCTGGGGAATCGAGCCTCGAACCGGGGTACTTCGGCTTCACAGGCAAGTGCTTAACCGCTAAGCCATCTCTCCAGCCCCAGCCCTTATTTTAGATTTTGGTTATGCAGATTCATGTGGAATCTTCCAGAAGGTTCCGGGCTGGATTTCTATACTCTCCTTACCCATTCTCATTTGACATCTTTCTATACTATCTCTCCTACCCTCGGAGCTCTCAAGCCTTTTAAACTAAGGTTACACAAGTACCTCCTGCCCTGACAGGATAGACTAACAGGTGACAGCATGCACCACAGTAGACTGTCCTTTCAAACAAAGTGGGCACCTCAGCTGGGGAGGAGACATCAGCATCCATGCCCTCTGCTCAAAGGACCTGCTGGGCCCTGCTTGGGAGCCTACAGATGAGCGTAATGGAGACGTTCTGAGCTCAGAGTCCCGGAGACACAGTTTCTGGACTCTGCCCAGCAGGCCTCACACAGGTGGCCCAGGACAGGAGACTTGGGGTGACTACTTTGTGCAGGTGGGAATTCGGGCTGCCTCAGCACACCCGGGCCAGCTCTCAGTCAAAAGCTGGCATTGACGAGGGCGGCTGGGTTCTGTTTCATCCTAGGACCTTGCCCTGGAACAGCCACGGCCTAAAAGTAGCTCTCCTTTCCCTGGGGAGAAGCTGAGAGGGCACCAAACCCCAGCCTCGTGGTTTCATGCTCCCCACCCGAAGCAACCCCACACTCAGGCTGTTGTTCAAACACTTTTCTCTGCCTGGAATGACCTTCCCATCTCCGTTTCCATATGTGACATCCTCACAGGTGTGTCTCAGAGCATCCCGCGTTCTGCATGCCACATGAGCACTATGCACTTTTTTAAAAAAAAAAATCTTATTTATTTATTTATTTATTTGGGTAGGGGGGTACATATAGAGAGAATGGGCATGCCAGGGCCTCTAGCCACTGCAAATGAATTCCAGACACATACGCCACCTTGTGCATCTGGCTTATGTGGGTACTAGAGAATCGAACCTGGGTCCTTAGGCTTCTCAGGCAAGTGCTTTAGCCAGTAAGCCATCTCTCCAGCCCCACTGTGCACATTTTTCAAGCTGAGAGGTCATTTTAGTCCTCCCAGTAAGGCATCAGCTCATCTTCCCCAATGCTCTAGTGGCATTCTCTCTCTCTGTAGAACAGACATATGCTAGGTAAGATCACCGCACTTTATCTCCAAGCTTGTGTGGTGTGTGTATCCCTGTCATGCATGGCTCTGTGTTCATGGGCTCACACCCTGCTCCAAGGTCTGAGCCTAAGCCCCTCAGTTTCTTCTCTGGCTGTTGACCCCAGCCTTCTGCCTTCAGCACTCTGGCTCAGCTAGTGATTCTGATCATTTGGTTCTCATTTAGCCACAGAATCATTTTTTAGAATATTTTATTTTGAAGCCAGCCGTGGTGGCACTCGCCTTTAATCCCACCACTTGGAGGCAGAGGTAGGAGGATTGCCACGAGTTCAAGGCCACCCTGAGACTATATAGTGAATTCCAGGAGAGCCTGAGCCATAGTGAAACCCTACCTCGGGAAAAAACTATTATTTTGGGCTGGAGTGATGGCTTAGCAGTTAAGGTGCTTGCTTGTGAAGCCTAAGGACCCAGGCTCAATTCTCCAGGACCCACATAAGCCAGATGCACAAGGTGGTACATGTATCTGGAGTTCGTTTGCAGTGCCTGGAGGCCCTGGTATGCCCATTCTGTCTGTCTGTCTCTCTCTCCCCCTCTCTCCCTGTCTCAAATAAAAATAAATTAACTTAAAATATTTTAGTTTTATTTATTTATTTATGAGAGAGAGGGGAGAGAGAGAGAGAGAGAGAGAGAGAGAGAGAGAACGAGTTTGCCACTGCAAACTCCAGTCTCATGCGCCACCATGTGCATAGGGCTTACGTGGGTTCTGGGTAATCAAACCTGGGTCCTTAGGCTTCAGAGGCCAGCACCTTAACCACTAAGCAATCTCCGCAGCCCTTTTTTATAATTAAGTAGAAACTTTGTATGGACACATCAAGTGTTGGTACCATCATTTCCCTCCTCCCTGCCCCCACTCCACTGAGGGCCCTCCTTAGTGGGATTGCTGGTATTCACCCTGGGGTTGTGGGTTAGGAGTTGTGAGAGTGGACTCTTTTTTACGTTGTGTTTTTCTCAGCAGGTCTACTCACCGTCCCTGTAAACCAGCGCACTTCAGTGAATGGAGCTGTCTGTAACTGGACTCCCAACGTGGAGAGCTGCCTAGGATTCTGATGTACTTGTTTGGCTGGCTCAGGGTTTAATGTTGGCTGTTTACCTCAGGGTGAACCGAAACTGGGACTGGTCCAGTCATAAAGTCTCTCCACCAAGTGATGCTTCGTTCCCCAGTGTTACAGTGGAGGGAGCGTGGTCGTGTTGGGGGTGATTGGATGTGGCTGTGTGAAGCAATGGATGCTTCTAACCCTCTCTGGGAACGTGCTTCTTCCATAGGGCACCGGCTGTGAGGAGGAGGCCGGGGTTCAGCAGGAGCCCTTTAGTCCTGGGGGCTCATTGGAAGGGACTGGAGAGGGGCCTTGGTGACTTCAGTGTAACTGGACACTAACCCTACCAACTTGTCTTTCTTTCTTTCTTGTTTTTTTTTTTTTTTTTTTGCAGTAGGGTCTCACTCTAGTCCAGGCTGACCTGGAATTCACTATGTAGTCTCAGGGTGGACTCGAACTCATGGCAATCCTCCTACCTCTGCCTCCCAAGTGCTGGGATTAAAGGCGTGCACCACCACACCTGACTCTTTTCTTAATTTAATTAAAATAATAATAATAATAATAATAATAATAATAATAAAACTACGCCATTAGTCCCAGCACATGGAAAGCAGAAGTAGGAGGATCGCTATGAGCTCAAGACCACCTGACACTACGTAGTGAATTCTAGGTTAGCCTGGGCTAAAATGAGACCCTACCTTGAAAACTTTTAAAAAATTACATAATCCCCTCCCACCATCCTCTTTCGTCCTCCATCCCTTTCCATTTTTCCTGTTTCCTCTTCTATTGTAATATATTTTTTTGCTCTCTTTCATCATCCATAACAACTGATCGATGGGTCCACACAGATCTTGTGCAGGTAACTAATGACAGCCATTGTGAGGTTATACTTATCTATCAGTTTAAAAAATATTTATTCAGGGGGAAGAGATTGAGTAAAGGAAGGGTAGGGGAAGGTTAACCAAAATCTAAGAGGGTATGAGTAAGTCATATGGAAATCTACTTTTTTTGGACAATGGCACACCCAGAAGCCATAGATTGTTACTAGAAAACTTTCAGTGCCAGGGATGGGATACCTTCCAGTGAGTTGTTGACCAGGGAGGCCTCTGATGCTACCAACAGCATTACAGGCCATTGCCAAGGTTTTTGGTTTCCCACTAGGAATAGATGGTAAAACCCTACTGCTAAAGACTCCACATACTTGGGCTGCAAAGTCACTGAGAAATCTTGCTGGAGCTAAACTAAAAACTTCCTCTTGTAGACCAGCTGATAGAAAGCTGGACAAAGCTATGCTACATGCAGCTCTATGGGAGAGAGGAGTCATCAGTGTAGATAAACAACAGTGGGCACTGCAAACCTTAACTTTGGCCAGCCAGACCAAATGAGCCAACAGGCTGCAATAGTAGCACGTCTGCTATGGGGGAAACCTTCGGCTCCACGGGAAGGAACACACACGTTATACAAAAACAGGGGAAGTCATGAGCCCTAGGGGTGTAGTGTCTGCCTAAATGCATATATTATGTTCAACAAACTGCCCAGTAAGCACTCCAGATGCATGTGCCACCTTGTGCATCTGGCTTTACGTGGGTAGCGGGAATCAGACATGGGTTTCTGGCTTTGCAGGCAAGTGCCTTAACTGCTAATCCATCTCTCCAGCCTTGGTTTTGGGTTTTGACACAGGACCTCACTTTGTAATTTAAACTGGCCTGGAACTCACTCCGTTAATCCACGCTGGCCTCAAACTCATGACAATCCTTCTGTCTTGGCTTCCCAATTTCTGGGACTACAAGCATGAGCTATCTACCATACTTGGCACATAGCCTGTCTTTATTTTATGGTTGAGGAAATAAAACCCCTGAGAATTCAAGTAATTTACCCAAGGTCACACAGCTAGATTGGGCTAAGGCCAAAAGAAGATTGAGATCTCAGAGCCCTGCCTCCTATTTGCTTTTGGTTTTATTTCTCCTATCGACACCAGGCTGGAGAGCCTGGAAGGGGCACAGTGGAAGTATAAATGAAAACTGCAGACCTGCTGGGAAGGCAGGTGGCAGGGGGTAGGAAGAGGAAAAACCCCAGGCTGTACCAAATCAGAGAGCTAGAGCCTCAGAGGTCCCCAACACCTCATCACTGAAGCAGACCAAAAACGAACCCAACATGGCTCAGGGAAATTTTGTGGAAGAGGGGGCGGAAAGAATGTCAGAGCCACATGTTGGGTCATGATATGCAGAGACATTTAGCTTACCCATAACTGTGGGCTAACTCCACAATGCATGACCCATATACCTCAACAAGGAGGGGCCAAGGGGAGGGGGTAGGTCACAGATGAGCCTAATAATGGTACCAAACTGACTGTATTTGCTGAATACAAAACTAACTAATAAAGAAAAAAAGAAAAAGAAAAAAAAAAAACCCCAGGCTGCACACGTGACCTGATCATCAACTCACTGGCTGTTGGTCTCGCGTTACTTGAGGAATACTGAAAACTGTTGGTTCTTTGAAACTGGCTTTATTATCACTGCCACGGTGAGCCTTCTTTTCTGGTCTGAAAGTGCGACTTCAGGAAATCAGTCAGTCAGTCAGTCAGTCAGTCAGTCAGTCTGCAGCTGCCTCAGTCTGCCACAGCTGCGCGCTGGTGTTGTGTGAAGTGTGCAAATACACAGGAGTTGACAGGGACCAGCCTGCCCGGGACAGACCAACTCGCGATGTGCCCTTCATCAATTGTCCAGCCCCACCCACTCACGAGAAGCGTCCCTGCCCACTCCACGCGCTCCTGCGCCCTGGGCCCAGCTGACTGGATACAGGTGTCCATTTGACCCTCATAGAGGCACATCTAGGATAGGAAAGTAGATGTTGAGAGGAAACAGAGGAGCAGAAAAAAGGAAGAGGAAAGAGAAGGATAAAATGAACGGGAGGAGGAAAGGAAGAAAGAGATGGCCGGAGAGTGAGAGCCGGGTAAAGGGATTTCATGGGTATCTTCTTTTTTTTTTTAAAAAAAAATTTATTTATTTATTTATTTGAGAGTGACAAACACAGAGAGAAAGAGGCAGACAGAGAGAGAGGGAGAATGGGCGCGCCAGGGCCTCCAGCCACTGCAAAGGAACTCCAGATGCGTGCGCCCCCTTGTGCATCTGGCTAACGTGGGTCCTGGGGAATCGAGCCTCGAACCGGGGTCCTTAGGCTTCACAGGCAAGCGCTTAACTGCTAAGCCATCTCTCCAGCCCTTCATGGGTATCTTCTTCCCCAGTCGATCCCAGTGCGTAACACACCCAGATGGACTGGGGGAGTAAGATGGAGTGGACACTTAGGAAAGAATGAGAGGGAGAAACAGAGGTGACCATCAGTGTTCCTGGCAGCTGATTTCCAGTCCTGCCCGGGGTATTTTACAAGGAGGACGCTCAGGGACAGGACGTGAGGGAACAAGGCAGGGGGCCACTCAGGCAGGGAGACGGCCCCTTCAGAGAAAAGCCCTCCCCAGAACCCGCTTTCCTCTCCCTCCATGCCAGATGCCATGGGGCTCTTGGGTGCTCATAACCGTGGGCTGTGCCTAGTTCTTTTTTCCAATTAATTAATTAATTTATATATTTTTGTTTTTAAAAATATTTCATTTATTTGAGAGAGAAAGAGTGGCAGAGATTGAGAGAGAGAGAGAGAGAAAATGGGTGCTCCAGGGCCTCCAGCCATTGCAAACGAACTCCAGATGCATGCGCCCCTTGTGCATCTGGCTTACATGGGTCCTAGAGAATTGAACTGGGGTCCTTAGGCTTCACAGGCAAGAGCCTTAACTGCTAAGCAATCTCTCCAGCTTTATTTTTTTATTTTTTATTTTTTTTTGAGGTAGGGTTTCACTCTAGCCCAGGCTGACCTGGAACTCACTATGTAGTCTCAGGGTGGCCTTGAACTCATGGCGATCCTCCTACCTCTGCCTCTCAAGCGCTGGGATTAAAGATGTGCGCCACCACACCTGACATGCCTGGTTCTTTATGCGAAACTGATAGTGGACAGACTCTGGGCGAGACTAGGGAAGTGGTGGACTTGCCTTGGTGTAAACCCACAGGGATTCCAACACGTGAACATACGGTGGAAATACAAGCTCCTGCCTTTTAACCTGCAGCCAAGGACCAGCATGAAGAGCGTGCTGTTGGAGAGGGCCGTGTCCACACAGCAGTGCTCATTTGCAGAGGTAAAACTGTGCTCCAGTCGGCAGCTCAAAATTCCTGTAAGAGGCCTGGAGAGATGGCTCAGTGGTTAAGGCGCTTGCCTGCAAAACCTAACGACCTGAGTTCGATTCCCCAGCACCCTTGTGAATCCAGATGCACAAAAGAGACGCATGCACCTAGAGTCCGTTTGCAGAGGCTGGTAATGTGGTGAGAAGGTAGTTGCCAAGGGATGTTTTAAATGCTGCGTTTACATAGTACTCCCATTGTTTTTCACTTAGATTGTTTGTTTTGGGGTGGCTTGAATAAGAAGGGGAACTTTCCCAGTGCCCCTTGGCACTGTTACTGGTTGTTTCAATGAGCTATTGCTACATCATGTCTGATGAATCGTCCTAAAACTCCCAGTTTATAGCAGCAAGCATGTATTCCCACGCTCACTACTCCTATCTACTCTGACTGCCTGTGAGTCCTTTTCCCATTGGCTGGGGCTCCTCGCTGTGGGCTACATTTGAGTCTGTGGCTTCTCTCTGAGGTCAAGGCCAAAGGGGCAGCAGCTCTCAGGAATCAGGTCTTTGGCCATGGCAGGGGACCGTGCAAGTAGCCTGTGTTAACCAGCGAGTGCTTCCAAACTGCATGCTTCCTCGTCATCCCCACCCCAAACGCTTATCCAGTCATCTCTTTTTCTACCTCTAACTTCTGCAATGAAAACAAATGGGAGTTAACATTACATCAACCTAGAAGGAGCCGGGTTCACCTTGGGAGGAGAGGTGGTTCCGACCTTTTAGTATGAGCACGGCAGGTATTTCTTATATTATGTGCTCTGAAATATTCACTGATATCTGGTTTGCCAGGTTTTAGTCATGCCAAAGAGCTCCTTAACAACCTCCTAGAATGTATGACTCCCTCATTCTCTCCCATATGGCTGCTTCCCACGAGTGGCCAGGAAGCATTCTGGAGTTCAGCTCCAGCCTGGGCCTCTCCCCAGAGCGTCATGCTTGTGACGGTGTCGAGCATAGGAAGTTATGGGAGCTCCGGGAGGAAAAGCCCAGAACCTCCAAAGCAGAAGTTATCATCTCTCACAGTCTTGTTTTCCCTCTACCTCAGCTATGGGCATCACCATCTCCACCCAGCGGTACAAGATGGGACTCGTGGGCTGGAGAGATGGCTTAGTGGTTAAGCGCTTGCCTGTGAAGCCTAAGGACCCTGGTTCGAGGCTCAATTCCCCAGGACCCACGTTAGCCAGATGCACAAGGGGGCGCATGTGTCTGGAGTTCATTTGCAGTGGCTGGAGGCCCTGGCGTGCCCATTCTCTCCCCCCCCCCCCGCTCTCTCTGTCACTCTCAAATAAATTAAAAAAAAAAAAAGAGTAAGAGTAAACAAGGTGTGTTTGCACACACCTTTAATCCAAGCACCAGGGAGGCAGAGGTAGAAGGACACTGTGAGTTCGAGGCTAGCCTGAGACTACATAGTGAATTGCAGGTCGGCCTGGGCCAGAGCGAGACACTACCTTGGAAAAAAATAAAACAAAGCCAAGCAGACGCCAATGAGAAAGGAACCTGGGTCTGACTGAAGCACCAGCCCACTCCTCCCTGAGCTGCTGGCAACTTCTCTCTACGAAGTCATGGCTCAGCGCGTGCAAATCCTAACACAAAATGAAATAGGAAGTGAAATGAGCTAAAACAAAGTTGAAAAGAAAATAAAAATTCATACCAGGTGTATTCAACCTTTTGTCATTGCAATGTGACATTGGCATCTCCAAGTGCACTGGGCTGCATTCACAGCTATCAGGGCATACATGTGGACCCACAGCTCACAGGTTGGGTGCACCTGACCAGTTGTAAACATTTTCTTTTTTGGTTTTTTGAGGTAGGGTTTCACTGTAGCCCAGGCTGACCTGAAATTCATTATGTAGTCTCAGGGTGGCCTCGAACCCATGGCAATCCTCTTACCTCTGCCTCCCGGGTGCTGGGATTCAAGGTGTGTGCCACCACGCCGGGCTGTAAACATTTTCTTAATTAAATTGAAGTGCGATGTCCTCTCCCTCAAAGAAATATTTAAAGCAAAAGAATGACAGACTAACCGGGCGTGGTGGCGCACGCCTTGAATCCCAGCGCTCGGGAGGCAGAGGTAGGAGAATTGCCGTGAGTTCGAGGCCAGCCTGAGACTACATAGTGAATTCCAGGTCAGCCTGGGCCAGAGTGAGACCCTACCTCGAAAACCAAAAAAACAAAACAAAACAAAAAAAAAAAAAAAAGAATGACAGACTAATCCTAGAGCTGCCAACTTTTTCTGAAGACATTCAAAGCCAACAAAGGCCATTGAATGATCCTTACCAGATGTTCCTTCCCTCAGTTATATTCCTCCACAGAGCCCTCTTAAGTTTCTGCCCTGTCAGGGGCCTTGCCTTGCCGTGGAGTTCATCAGCACATGCCCACCAGCCAACCCCGATTCCTGTCAAGCTCTTGTTCTGGTCCCCATTGTGTCTTGCAAGATCTGGTCTACCTTTGAATACCCACCCAACTCACTAAGGGCAATTGCTGTGGATCTGCTCCGTCAGGCAACACACACACACCCAGGCCTGCCAGGAGTTCTGAAGCCAGCTGTGCCCTCTCTCCCGGGCATGGATCTCTTCCACCAGGCCCTGCGAGAGGCAGGGAGCCCTGAGCGTTGCTGGGATGCTTGTGTGCTTGGATTACTGATCATTTTCTTCCACACTTGTCAATATGGCATTTCTGCTGGGTTGGAGCTTCTGAGGCCAAGTCTTCCTTATCTTTCTTTGCTCAGGATGAAGCGCTCCGTGGATGTTTGCTGAACGAATTAGACTCGTGGACGGAGCCAGCTGAGCTGAATGGATAGCAAGCACGCAGCAATTCGTTGTGGAATAAGAGAAGGTGCCAAGCGGATCCATGAGTGTACCCTGATGTGCGCTTGCACCCCTTGTTCTTAGCAGACCCTCGTCTTTCTGACCCCGGTGGTTGATGACTGCGGCTACTCACGCGACTTAGTGTGGTTTGAGCCCGGAGTTTAGTGGTGAAGGACTAAAGCTCCTCGGTCACATCCAGGAAGGTTTGAATATCTGTCACTTAGGTCTTAAATCAAGTGCCTTCACCTTGGCATTCTGAATAACAGTAGCGCTAAGCAACCAGGCGTGAAAAAGCCAATGATATAATCCATATGACTTAAAACCGATGCCTAGTGCATAGCAAGCACCCAACAAATGAGAGAAAATGTTATTATTATTTTTTTTGTGGAGGGCATTGCTTACTCATTTTTCTTTTCTCCTTTTCTCTTTCTTTTTTTAATATCCTATTTTTTTTATTTTAGAAAGAGAGAGAGAGAGAGAAAGAGATAGAGAATTGGTGCACCAGGGCCTCAGCCACTGCAATCGAACTCCAAACACTTGCGCCTCCTAGTGGGCATGTGTGACCTTGTGCTTGCCTCACCTTTGTGCATCTGGCTAATGTGGGATCTGGACAGTCAAACATGGGTCTGTAGGCTTCGCAGGCAAGCACCTTAACCGCGAAGCCATCTTTCCAGCCCTAATATTCTATTTAGTATTTATTTGCAAGCAGAAAGAGAGAGCACATATGTGCACATCAGGGCCTCCTGCCGCTGCAAATGAACTCCAGACACATGTGCCACTTTGTGCATTGGCTTTATGTCGGCACTAGATAATCAAACCCAGGCCATCATGCTTTGCCAGGAAGTGCCTTTAGCCACCGAATTATCTCTCCAGCTCCTCTGTGTGATAGTTTTATTAAGCACAGAAAGTAAATCAATGAATGTGCCATTCATAAGCTTCTTATAAAACTTGAATTAGGGCTGAAGAGATGGCTCAGCAGTTAAGGCACTTGCCTGCAAAGCCAAATGACCTGGGTTCAATCCCACAGTACCCACGTAAAACTAGATTCTCAGTGGCACATGCATCTAGAGTTTGTTTGCAACCTCTGGAGGCCCTGGCATGCCCATTCTGTCTGTCTGTCTGTCTGTCTGTCTCTCTCTCTCTTTCTATTTCATTCTTCTTGCAGATAAATAAATAAAAATATTTTTAAAAAACTTGAATCATGGAGCCAGGTGTGGTGGCACATGCCTTTAATCCCAGCACTCGGGAGGCAGAGGTAGGAGGATCGCCATGAGCTTGAGGCCACCCTGAGACTACATAGTGAATTCCAGGTCAGCCTGGGCTACAGTGAGACCCTACCTTAGGAAAAAAAAAAAAAGTCTGAATCACAAATGAGGAAAGTATTGGTTACTTAGAAAAATCTGTTTAGCAGTCCATTCACCAGTCATTCTTTGTGCGTGTGTGCACGTGTGTGTGCATGTGTGTATGGTGGCCAGAGGGCAGGCTTGGGTGTGATTTCCTTGAGCATCACATATATATGTGTGTGTGTGTGTATATATATATATATATATATATATATATATATATATATGTATGTATATATATATATATATATATATATATATAATATATATATATATATATATATGTATACACATATGGTGTCTCTCATTGGTCTAGAACTTGCCAAGTAGGCCAGAGTGACTGGCCAGTGAGCTCCAGGGATCTTCCTGCCTCTGCCTCCCCAGTGCTGGGGTTACAACATACACCACCATGCCTGGACTTTTTTTTTTTTTTTTTTTAATGTGGGTTCTGGTGATTAATCTCAAGTCTTCATTATTGTGAGGCAATCAAGAATTTTATATCCTGAGTGATCTCCCCAGCTCTCACCAATCATTTTGATTAGAGGTTTATTTTTAAATCTTTATTTATTTAAGGGAGAGGGAGAATGGACCTCCTGCACTGCATTTTTTTTTTTTTTCCCAGTGCTGGTGACCATATCCAGGGCCTCACATTTGCTAGGCAAGTACTTTTCAACAGAACTGCTTCTCTAACCCTTCCTTCCTGTCTTTCGTTCTTTCTTTCTTTCTTCCTTCCTTTCTTTCTTTCTTCCTTCCTTTCTTAGCAGGGTCCCAGGCTGACCTGGAGCTCATTCTGTAGCCCAGGTTGGCCTCAAATTCATAGCAATCCTCCTACCCAAGTCTCTCAGTCTCCCAAATGCTGGATCAAAGGCATGTACCACCTGGCTCTTTTTTCTTTTCTTTTTTAAAAGTTTGAGACTGGTCTCATTAAGTTGCCAAGGCTGGCCTTGAGATCACAATGTAGAGCAGTCAGGTTTTGAACCCTTGATCCTCCTGCTTTAACCTGAGTAGCTGTGATTCTAGGTCTATTCCCCTAGGCCTGGCTTAGTACTATATTTTAAAATACTAGACTCTACTGGTTACGCTGTTTCATATTTTATATCTGTCTAAAAGAGTGCCACACATCTAGGGACATTCCATAGTGTCTCTACTATGACAAAATGCCTGGTTTGCTTCTCAAAAGTAATATGATAGAAGTTTGTTTGGAAAATCTTTTATTTATTTATTTGCAAGCAGAGAGGGGTAGATAGAAGAGAAGCTAGACAGAGAGAATAGGAATGCCAGGGCCTCCAGCCACTGAAAACAAGCTCCAGATGCATGCCACTTTGTGCATCTGGCTTTTCATGGGAACTGGGGAGTTGGGTATCATTCCATTAGGCTTTGAAGGCAAGCGCCCTAACCGCTGAGCCATCTCTCCAGCCCATGTTGGGAAGATCTTAGTTCTTCCCAAGGTCAGGCTCACATTGGTTATCTCTGACTTTAAAGTTATGTTGATGGATAGGGAGGGAACAGCATCTAGACCTCGTGGGACCTGCCTGTGTCACAGCCTTCGTAACGGCATTCATTCTGAAGAACACATCTGCCCCATAGTAGCCAGTCGAGGAAAATATAAACCATTATGGATCAGGATGAGTGCAAAACCAGTCAGTGATAATGTGATCCTTTGAATTAAATTGAATTGCTTTGATCTAACATATATTGTAGTTTTTACAAATGTGTAATTTTGGGGGTGATGGTGCCTAGGATTGAACTCAGGTCCTTGTGTATTTTAAGCATATGCTTAACCACTTCACTATATCCCCAGGAGCTCAAATTAATTGTTGTTTTGGAATACTTTTACTTATTTTCAAGGAGAGAAAGACAGAGGAGAATGTGGGCATACCAGGGCCTCCTGCCACTGCAAATAAACTCCAGACACACGTGCCATGTTGTGCATCTGGCTTTACATGGGCACTAGGGAATTGAACCAAGTTTGTTAAGCTTTGCAGGCAAGCACCTTAACTACTGAGCAATGGCTCTAGCCCTCAAATGGATTGTTTTTACAGACATATTTGTTGCTGGTTCTATAATGACCAAAGAGAGTGAGGATGCCCTTTGTAAATCCAAAAAGAGATTACAGAATGAGATATACTTGGAATGAGACATTACTTATAGAACCAATGCGAAATTTTCTCTGTTGAAGAAAGGCTTGGTGGGGGGACTGGAGAGATGGCTTAGTGATTAAGGTGCTTGCCTGCAAAGCCTAAGGAGCCAGGTTCGATTCTCCAAGTCCTACATAAGCCAGATGCACTAGGTGGCACATGTGTCTGGAGTTCGTTTGCAGTAACTAGAGGCCCTGGCATGCCCGTTCTCTCTCTTGTTCTCTAATAAATAAATAAAAATAAAAACTTTTAGAAAAGTGTTTTTTTAATTAGAAAAATGAATTAAGTATAAGCACTATTCCATAGATTTTTTTCTACCTAAATAGTCAAGGCCATACAGTACAGCTTAATCCATGTAGCTGATAACTGTCTGGCTAGGGTTTGTTGGGAGCCTCATGCTTTGATTAACTGGATGTTGTCTACTTTGGAAGAAATTTTTCTGGAACATACTTTAATCCTTTCCTTATTCCTTCTTTCCTTTTCCTTTCTATGCTCTCGTCTTTGAAACGAGGATAAGGGATATCATTTAATATTTTAGCCCCTCAGAATAATCATCATGAACTTTTAGTGTTCAGCTTAAGACAGGAAAACTGGCTTTATTAATTCTCTGTGGCTAAGTCATGGTTATTTTACAAATACCCAGATCTATACTACCTGAAAATAAATAAATCGCTTCTTCTATTTGTCTTCCAAAACTTCTATTGATAGCTTCCATACACAGCATAATGTACCCTGATCAGTTCTCTCTTCCTCTTGTTTGTAAGATTGAGTCTCACTATATAGCCCAAGCTGACTTTGAATTCACTATGTAGCCCAGGTTACACTTAAACTTGCAATCCTCCTGGCTCAACCTTCAGAGTGTTGGGATTACAAGTATGTGCCACCATGCCTGGCTAAATAATTCTTTTATATGTGCAGTGCTTTCTGTCTACCTGACCCTTTAAAATGTCAGTTCCATGACAGGGACTCTCATGATTGGTTGTCCAGAACCCACAGGTGGTTGGTATAAGACAGCCTATTTGTAAATCACAAAGCAAACTATTCTCTGAGATAAAGAGTAAGCTTAGGACTGGAGAGATAGCTTAGCAGTTAAGGCACTTTCCTGTACAGCCAAAGGACCTAGGTTCAATTCTCTAGGACCCATGTAAGTCAGATGCACAAGGTGTCACATGCATCTGGAGTTTGCAACAGCTGGGGGCCCTGGCACACTCATTCTCTCTCTCTCTCTCTCTCTCCCTCTCTCCCTTTCTCTCTCTCAAATAAAAATAAAATAAAATAATAAAAAAAGAGTAAGATTATTAAAAAAAATTTTTTTAAACTGGGCGTAGTGGCGCATGCCTTTAATCCCAGCACTTGGGAGGCAGAGGTAGGAGGATCACCATGAGTTTGAGGCCACCCTGAGACTTCATAGTGAATTCCAGGTCAGCCTGACCCAGAGTGAGACCCTACCTCGAAAAAAAAAAATTTTTTTTTTGCTTTTTTGAAGTGGGGTTTTTCTCTAGCCCAGGCTGACCTGGAATTCACTCTGTAGTCTCAGGGTAGCCTTATTTTAACATAAAGACCTTTGATTAGAGAACATTTTTATTGACTCGTTTATTTATTGTGTGTGTATATGTATGGGCACACAGGCTATGGCAATTGTGTGGAGGTCAGAGAACAACTTTGGGGTGTCTGTGCTCTGCTTTCTTTGAGACAGATTTATTGACATTGCAAACAGAGTGCCAGGTGGCAAGCAAACATTGGACTAGCTGGCCCATGAGGTTGGATTCTCCTGGCTCTGCCTCCCACATCTCCCGCGGTGGTAGGCGCATTCAGATCACAGATGCAAGAGTCACTTTGCATCCAGGTCTACATGGGTGTTAAAGAAATTGAACCCAGGGGCTGGAGAGATGGCCCAGCAGCTATGGCTTTTTAAAAAAAAATTTTTAAATTTTTTTGTTTATTTTTTATTTATTTATTTGAGAGTGACAGACAGAGAGAGAAAGAGGCAGATAGAGAGAGAGAGAATGGGTGCGCCAGGGCCTCCAGCCACTGCAAATGAACTCCAGACACGTGAGCCCCCTTGTGCATCTGGCTAACATGGGTCCTGGGGAATTGAGCCTCGAACCAGAGTCCTTAGGCTTCACAGGCAAGCGCTTAACCGCTATGCCATCTCTCCAGCCCCAGCTAAGGCTTTTGTCTACAAAGACTAATGACCCAAGTTCCACTCCCCAGTACCCATGTAAGACCATGCATAAATAGCACATGCATCTGGAGTTCCTTTGCAGTGGCTGGAAGCCCTGACATGCCCCATTCTCCCCTCCCTCCCAATCTCTCTCTCTCTCTCTCCTTGCAAATAAAAGCACCTTTAATTGCTGAGCCATTTCTCCGGCCCCTTAGAGAACATCTGTAAAGAATATGCATGTTGCCAGGTATGGTGGTGCACGCCTTTAATTTTAATCCCAGCACTGGGGAGGCAGAGGTAGGAGGATTGCTGTGAGCTCAAGGCCACCCTGAGACTACGTAGTGAATTCCAGGACAGCCCGAGCCAGAGTGAGACCCTACCTTGAAAAAAAAAAAAAAAGGAAAGGAAGGAAAGGAAAGGAAAGGAAAGGAAAGGAAAGGAAAGGAAAGGAAAGGAAAGGAAAGGAAAGGAAAGGAAAATAATATGCATGTGTCACTGGGCAAAATAACCTCTAACCTCCATCAACAGTCACAAGATGACCGTTATCTCCTGGATCACTGGTCTGAGAATTATGCTCCTCACATGCCTATAAGCTCAGTCAGTGTGTGCTGAGGGTTTTGCTAGGGAGGAAGGACAATGACTGAGCCTTCGGGCCCCCTGCCTCTCCCCTGGCCCTTCAACTCCTTCACTTCATAGAAAGAACGGAGTACACACATAAGAAGGCTCAAACGCCTGAATTCCGAGCCAGCTCCCCACCATAACCTCATCGACCTCATGAGTTTATGGCCCCGGAGGAACTGCAGTCAATCAAGTTGACAAAGTCCCTGACATCATCAAGCTAGCATTCTAGTGAGGAAGACCACTGAGAGCCAAAGCAAGAAATGCTTTGCTAGGTCAGTGGTAACAGACAAGAAACACGACAGAGCAGGAGGCAGAGGTGACGATGCTATTTATGCATGTTAGGTGAAGGGGAGGACTCTCCGCTACTGAGGTAACCCTGGAACAGTGGTAAGCAGGAAGTGAGGGAGAGACTCCAAGCGTCTGAGGGATGTCTGTCCTGCCCGCAGGGAAGAGCTAAAGCAAGAGATCTGAGGCAGGAAGACACAGCCAGGAGGCTGAGGGGCCATGTGGTGGTGGTGGGGGGGGGAGTGTGAGGAAAAAGCAATAGGAAATAAGTCCACAAGGTTGGAGGGTAGGCCAGTTCTGTCCCCAAGGCCACCAGGGTATGTTGGCTTTTACTCTGAGGCTGGAGGGCTTTAGAACCGAGGTTCTGTGGCAAGGAGTGACAGGATCTGACTCAAATGTAATAGGATCCCTTTGACAGCTGTGTGCAGAATATTCTATAGGTAAGCAAGCATGAAGCCAGACCAGTCAGGCTTCTGAAAACATCCACCTGAGAGATGACAGTGGCGTGGAGGAGGTGGTACGAGTTAATATATGGAAACAAGTGGTCAGACTCAAAATAGATTTTGTTTTTTCTCGGTTTTTCGAGGTAGGGTCTCACTCTAGTTCAAGCTGACCTGCAATTCACTATGTAGTCTCAGGGTGTGGCCTTGAACTCACAGCGATCCTCCTACATCTGCCTCCCAAGTGCTCAAAATAGATTTTTTAAAATATATTTTATTTATTTGTTTGAGAAAGAGGGAGGGGAGAGGGAGAGAGAGAAAGAGAATGGGTGCACCAGGGCCTATAGCCACTGCAAATGAACTCCACATGCCTGTGTCCCCTTGTACATCTGACTTATGTGGGTCCTGGGGAATTGAACTGGGGTCCTTTAGCTTTGCAGGCAAATGCCTTAGCCACTAAGCCAGCTCTCCAGCCCCTCAAAATAGACTTTGAAGGCAGAATCAGAATGGTTTGCCAGTAGACTGAAAGTAGATATAAGATGATCCCCAAGTTCTTCTCTTGAGCAACCAAAAGGATGGAGTTACCCTCTGACTGAGATGGAGCCCGAAGGAGGGTCAGGCTTCAGGGAAAGAGCAGGAAAGGGAAGGTTGGGACTAAGGAGTTTGAAAGTGTGTTGTTCAACATATAAGACTAGAGTTTAGGGGAGGGGGCCAAGAGGATTGAGGTGGGAATTTGAGAGGAACCAGTAGAAAGGTGGTTGTTTTTAAAGCCTGCAGACTAGTTGAGATCACCAGGAAGTGAATATAATTCATAGAGCAAGGGAGAACTGGACCATCCATCCAGGTCTCCACATGGAGGAGGAGAAAGAACCTATTATCAAGGCCGAGAACACTTGCTCACTGGAGTGCTGGTGCCACTGCAGTGCTTGGCCCAGACCTTCAAGATATATTTATAGGGAGGAATGAAAGGAAGGGAAGAAGGTAGAGATGAAGGAACCAAGGAAAAGGAGGAAGGGAGAAAGAGAAGAAAGGAAAGAGGGAAGGAAGAAAAAAGAGGAAGAAAATTAAAAAGGGAAGAGGCAGAGAAGGAAAGAAGGAAGGGAGGGAGAGAATAAATTCCTTTTTAAATATAATTCATTCTAGCAGTTCTGTTCCTCTAGAGAACCCTGACTAATACAGATTTTAGTACCGAGAGTGGGGTTGCTGCTAGATACCTGACTGTGTGGCTTTGGCCTTTTGGCCCTTGGCTGATTTTCAAGAGGAATGTGGAAGGATTTGAAACCTTGGCCTAAGAGATGCCTTTCAGTGCTATAAGTACAGCTTAATGGACTATTTTGATCAGAGTTGAAAGACCTGAATGCAGTAAGAACTATGGACTGTGAAGTTTGGCTTATGAGGGTGAGAAAGAGCTTTGCTTGGACTGGGCTAGCAGTTTGTGTGAGAAGTTTCCTCTTATGCCTATGTCCTGAGAAGTTGTGCAGGGTTGCTTTGTGTAGAAATGAACTGGTGTGCGCAGAGGGATATGGCACAGGAAAAAAAAAAAATTTTGGGTGAACTACTGCCCCATTCAGCTGCAATTGAGAGATTACAACCTTTGAGATTGGGCCAGCTGATCTGCACTGGGGCAACAGGAAGAATGTAGAGTCTTTTGAAGGGGCTGAGTATTCAAGGAGTGTCCTGTTCTTCAAAGTCTGGTTTACTCCCCCCCGCCCCGGATTAACAAATTGACACCCTACCTAGTATTGTGGAGTATAAGAAATGCAGGAAAGAGAGGATCACTGAATTTGCAACACAGTCTTGTGTTTTCGAAATGGCCATGGGCAGTGTGAAACAGGTTTGCTGGATGCCTGCATGGAGACCCCATGGGGTCATGAGGATGAACCGTGGGTTGCAGTGGAGACTCAGTGGAGATGCCGGGACCACGAGATAGCTGCTAAGGAAAGCTACCGGCCCCGATGAAGTTTCCCAGGACTGTGAGTAGCCTAGCTAGAGGGGTGGAGTTGGAATTCCAGAGACTTGTTGCTGGTTAGAATTATTGGACTTGGAGATTTGTCACTGGCTAGAGTTGTTGGACTTGGAGTTACAGAGTTTGATGTTTGCCCTGTTTAAATCTTGTATTGGTTGAAGGTTTCTTTGCTATGCCCAATGCCATCTTTGGCAGTGTGAATGTTATTTCTGTGCCATTATGGGTTTGGGGGGAACTTTTTGGTATCATGGCTCAGTTAGAAGATCTTGGATTATGGGGACATTTGAACATCACTGGAACTGGTAAAAAACTATGGGGACTTTTAAATTTGGATGAATGCACTGAGTTTCACATCATGTATGGTTATCAGTTTATGGGGGCCAGGAGCGGAATGTGGTGGTTTGATTTGGGTGTCCCCCATAAACTTAGGTGTTCTGAATGCTAGGTTCCCAATTGATGGAAATTTGGAAATTAACACCTCCTGGAGGCAGTGTATTGTTGGGGGTGGGTAGTATAGACAACTTTCCCTTGTCAGTGTTTGGCATACTCTCCTGTTGCTATTATCCACCTTATGTTGGCCAGGGGGTGATGTCACCTTCTGCTCATGTCATCATTTTTCTCTGCCATCGTGGAGCTTCCCCCTCGAGCCTGTAAGCCAAAATAAACCTCTTTTTCCCACAAGCTGCTCTTGGTTGGGTGATTTCTACCAGCAATGCGACCTGACTGCAACAGCAGGCTACATAGGAAAGATGTGTGGCCCCCAGGATGAAGGCAGGATTTAGGGGGAAATTGTGAGCTGGACGACAGCCTTGATGACTGAACGGACACAAGTAGACAACCCATAGATGCACAGCATTGAGCCTGAGAACACGTTAGCCGGCTGACATGAGCCCATGAGTCTCGAAGGAGGAAAGGCTTTTGCATGAGAGAGTTGAATGGGATCTGAGAGAGCAAATAGCAGCAAGCCGAGATTTGTCCTTTAGAAGGCTGCCATCGAGGTGACCACTTGGCAGACAGCCAGGTTTCAGTTAAGAAAGAAGTTTTGCACCCACAGGATAGAGATGCAGTTGAGCTTGTCAGAGTCAATAATGCATCCGGAGTGCATGTGGAAATCAATATAGAGGGAGGGCAGAATCAGAAAGAGAAGGCTTGGGGCATCCTGAGAATAACACTCTAAGAGGCTGTGCAAGCTTGTGTTTGGGGCCGAGGCTGAAGTGGAAGAAGGAAGGCAGCACAATGGATGGCCTAGCTTCTAGATTGTGGATAGAAGAGACCAAGCTGCTGACAGCCTGATCATGTTAGCAGACTATAATCATGGTGTAGCCTTCATATGTATTATTCTAGAAAACAAAAACAAACAAAAAAAAACACCTCCAGTTCAGGTGTTAATGAGAACATCTAGGAGAATCTCAAGAAAGCCCCAGGGTTGGGACAGTTAAGGCATCTGCCTGCAAAGCCAAAGGACCCCTGGTTGGATTCCCCAGGACCCACATAAGCCAGCTGCTGCACAAGGGGGAGCATGTGTCTGGAGTTTGTTTGCAGTAGCTAGAGGCCCTGGTGCACCCATTCTTTCTCTGCCTCTTTCCCTCTCTCTCTTTCTCTCAAATAAATAAAAATTCAAAAATCTACCTGGGTGTGGGGGCACACACCTTTAATCACAGCACTCCTGAGGCAGAGTAGGAGGATCACTGTAAGCTCTAGGCCACCCTGAGACTACATAGTGAATTCCAGGTCAACCTGGGCCAGAGTGAGACCCAAAAGAAGAAGAAGGAGGAGGAGGAGGAGGAGAAAAAAGAAGAGGAGGAGAAGAAAAAAGAGGAGGAGGAGAAGAAGAAAGAGGAGGAGGAGAAGAAGAAGAAAGAGAAGGAGGAGGAGGAGAAGAAAGAGAAGGAGGAGGAGAACGAGAAAGAGGAAGGGGAGAGGAAGGAGAAGGAGGAGGAGGAGAAGAAGAAGAAGGTAATGGAGGAGGAAGAGAAGGAGTAGGAGAAGAAGGAGGAAGAGAAGAAGAAGGAGATGGAGGAGAAGGAGGAGGAGAAGAAGAAGAAGGTAATGGAGGAGGAGGAGAAGGAATGGGAGGAGAAGAAGAAGGAGATGGAGGAGGAGGAGAAGAAGAAGGAGATGGAGGAGGAGGAGAAGAAGAAGGAGATGGAGGAGGAGGAGAAGGAGGAGGAAGAGAAGAAGAAGGAGATGGAGCAGGAGGAGAAGGAGGAGGAGAAGAAGAAGGAGGAGGAGAAGAAAAGCCCCAGGGTTCTGGAGGCCTAAAGAGTCATGTAAGAAGATGACAGGGGCTTATGGCAGTGAATGGTGACCTTCTTGAGAGATTGCTTCTCCTAGACAGGTTTACGGGGAACCAGTTGGGTCACCGCACTACCCCACCTTCTCCAGTAGAACCCTTAGAGAGTCAAGTGGCCAGGACCTGAGTGTCCCTGAGCCAGGCTCAGCATGACTTGGAGAAGAGATGCTTCTATGACCTTTTGCCGGGCTCCGAGAGCCCCACGTTGGGCACCAGATGCCGGGCTCCGCCGGCGGGGGCAGGTAGTGCCGAGGGAAGGACCAGGCCCACTGGTTCCTCCCGAGGGGTTGAGGAGGAGATGAGCGTCCGACGACTCAGACCTCTCCTGGCCACCGGAGAAAAACCACACTGAGTCGGGAGTCTTGTCGAAGCAGGAACTCGATTTATTGCTATGAACACTTGCCTATATAATGTTGGGGATGAAGGCGGGGATTTTAGGACGATGGGGAAAGGTAAGGGCCAATAGTAAACTGTGACTATTGAGATGATAATTCTAAATCCCATGTGGAGGTAGCAGGTAAGAAGCCATTAGGCGTCTTGCTGAGTCACGTCTGGCCAGAGGCAGATCACCAAACTTTAGCTAGGCTCAGGAAGTTCCACTAGGCCTCACACCTGGGCCTTTCAGAGGCCAACAACCTTTTCCTTTGGATTGTCACTCTTCCTGTCCAGCAGTTGTCTTGTACTAAACTCTCCCCACTGGAACGTCCCCATGGAATGAGCTGTTGTGCCTGCATCTCTCTAGACCACACAGGGAGGAGTTTTAGCTGAATTTGTATCTCTAGCATGTAGAATTTATTCTTTTTGTTGTTGTTAATAAGCCTTTTCATTGTGTCTTGGCTTCTTCATAGCAGTTCGCTTGTAATTCATGCTTGATCCCTGTCAGCTTCTTCTTGATGGTGTCTTGGAGCTGGCATAGGTCATTTTGCTCCTAAGGGGTGCACACTCAGGGGCCCAGAAGATGAACACCAGGTTCTCTTGCTTGCTCTCCTTGGTCTCCTAGGTAGCATCATAGAGGGCATAGCGGCAGGCCTTGTCTGGCAGCATCTTGACAAAGGTGGCATAGGGGTCATCCATTGTTTGGCCTACATCACCAACCAGGATCTCCTTACCCTCTTCCAGGATGATGCTCTTCTTGTCCTCACTCAGGCAGAAGAGCACCACCTTCTTGCGTTTCTTCATGTCCTCTGGTGTTGATGACTTGCGCACCTTCGTGTCATTGAACACCTGGATGACACCGTCAGAGACAGCCACACCGGAGGCCATGTTTCCTAAAGCGAAAGGGAAAAGACAAGGAGAGCCACACGAAGAACTGAGAGGCCGCAGCAGCTGCCGGGATCTCACTCTAGAATTTATTCTTTATTTATTTGACAGACAGAGAGAGAGAGAATGGGTGTGTGAGGGTCTCTAGCCACCGCAAACGAACTCCAAATGCCAAATGCATGCACCACCACGTGCATCTGTCTTACATGGGTTCTGGAGAGTAAAATCTGGGTCCTAAAGCTTCACAGGCAAGCCCCTTAGCCACGAAGCTATCTCTCCAGCCCTGGAATTTATTCTATATTCTATCCAAGCATATGACGGTTGAGGAAGACGGAAAGCAATGAGATGAAGATAGTGCCATCCCCCTGACCTGGTACCCCAGAATAACCCAGCAAGTGGCCCAGCACTTAGTTCCCTTTCTCCGAGGCAGCTTGCTATGTGGAAGACGGAAGCATTTGTCTATGTGTTCTATATTTATTTAAGAAAAATAAACACATGGGATCCTTTCCCTTCTCCATTAGCCATTCATTTATCTGTCCCAAGCATTGCCAAGTTTCGGGGGTTCTCTGTCCCCAGGATGAGAAGGGTCCTCCAAGGCCCGCTTTCCAGCAGGCAAAACAGAGCCGAAGAGGATGCAGGAATGTGAAGGGAAGCCAAAGGCAGATGCTGTCACCTCTCTGTCTTGTTCTCATCATCTAACAACATGCAACGGATTAATTCATGGTTCTCACGCATTCTCCCTACAGACTCACTCACATGTGGAGCCTGATGCTCGACTGCCTCCTGTTGAGTTGGTCTTTCCTATGTGCACTGACCATCGTTTGGAGAATACAGTTTCTTGTCTCCCTATGTGGTTATCCACACTCTCTGTAAGAAAGAATTAAAAAGCCAGATGTGATGGCGCACACTTTTTCTTTTCTTTTCTTTTTGTTTCTTTTTAAAATTAATTAATTTATTTTTTATTGACAACTTCCATAATTGTAAACAATATCCCATGGTAATTCCCTCCCTCCCTCCCCCCACTTTGCTCTTTGAAACTCCACTCTCCATCATATCCCCTCCCCCTCTCAATCAGTCTCTCTTTTATTTTGATGTTATCATCTTTTCCTCCTATTATGATGGTCTTGTGTAGGTAGTGTCAGGTGCTGTGAGGTCATGGAGATCCAGGCCATTTTGTGTCTGGGGGAAACACGTTGTAAGGAGTCCTACCCTTCCTTTGGCTCTTACATTCTTTCTGCCACCTCTTCTGCAAGACCCTGAGGCTTGGAAGGTGTGATAGAGATATTTCAGTACTGAGCACTCCTCTGTCACTTCTTCTCAGCACCATGATGCCTTCTGAGTCATCCCAAGGTCAACAGATGGCTCACACTTTTAATCCCAGCACTCAGAATCCCTCCTACTCAGAGGTAGGAGGATCCCTGCGAGTTCGAGGCCACCCTGAGACTACATAGTGAATTCCAGGTCAGCCTGGGCTAGATTGGGACCCTATCTCAACAAACAAACAAACAAAGGAAACAAAGAAATTAAAAAAAAAAAAAAAAAGCTAGTCTTGCCCCTTCCAGACCCTATACCATGGTATTCTTGGTTCAAGGGAAGGTGTGTGTTGCCAAGAGGATCCTTAGGGACCAAAGAGCTCGGCCACTTTGCTGGGAGAGGAGCAGAGGATCAAATTCTAAGGAGTTAACCAGATGGAAAAAGGCTTCCAGGGCTAAAGAAACCACGACCCTACACAGAGATGCCTCTGGGATCTGCCGGGGTAGATCTGACTGGAGGGCTGGGAAAAGAGCAAGGAAGCTGTCCTGGTCCTGGGACAGGAGATGAACAGAGTGTGGAGCCATCCAACAGAGAGATGACTCATCGGTTTCTGATTCTGTTTGGACGATCTCCTCTTTTAATAAAGGAGTTCAAACCAGGACACTGTCAAGCCAATTGTTGAGTTGTTATGATCGTATTTTTAGACTTGAAAAGACATGGTAACTTTGTGATCAGAAAAGCGAGCCGGGCAGCTGACAACTGGCTTTAAATATTCAGGGGAAGAATCAGGTCTCACAGTTTGAAGTTCCGGAAAGAGGCAGGGAAGGTGGGAGACCTAGGAGCAGGTGCTGAGGACATCACAGCAGAAAAGGGGTGGCAGAGGGCGCTTTCAAAAGGACCACAGGGCTGGAGAGATGGCTTAGCGGTTAAGCACTTGCCTGTGAAGCCTAAGGACCCTGGTTCGAGGCTCGATTCCCCAGGACCCACATTAGCCAGATGCACAAGGGGGTGCACACATCTGGAGTTCGTTTGCAGTGGCTGGAGACCATGGTGCGCCCATTCTCTCTCTCTGTCATTCTCAAATAAATAAGTAAAAAAAAAAATTTTTTTAAAAGAGAGACCACACACAAGAAATACTGCCTTCAAAATTTCTAGCTATTTAAGGATGCTCCACAACTTTGTCCTCGTTCATGTCTAGATCTGTGTGACACCACACATTTATAATGTTTTATGATATGTAATGTTTTCCTCTCTAACCATGGACCTCTATGGTGTTATTTCCAACAGATCATCTTTCTAGGTCATAGGCTACATGCTTCTTACCACAGACACAAAGCATTAGTCTGAGGTCTATTGATGAAAGATTTAAGGGATATTATGGGGCATGGTGAGCCAGGGCTCAGTAAAGACCAGGTGTATAGACTGATCCTAAAAGTTAGAGTAGGCAAACAAATGATCTCTCTAGAAATGCAATGTCTGAAGACAGAGGGTGGTTAAGACTGTTAATCATAAGATGATCCTCTACTGACTTCATGGAGGACTCTGAGGAAGCTGTGCATCTGACCACATGGAGCCTTGGGCCTAATGAGTGAGGATGGATCCCATGCAGCAGAAAGGCCTCTGCCTTGAATGGGCAGGTCCAATGCATTACCTGAAAACTAGGCTAATGGTTCTTGGCCTCGAATCTTGGCCCTCTGAGTTGTATTGTTTTATGTTTTGTTTTTTCTAAGGTCAGGGCTGAAGAGATGGATTAGCAGTTAAGGTGCTTGCCAGCAAAGCCAAAGGATCCACATTCGATTCCCTAGTACCCACGAAAAGCCAGATGCACAAGGTGGCACATGCATCTGGATTTCGTTTGCAGTGGCTAGAGGCCCTGGAGTGTCCATTCTCTCTATCTGCTTCCCCCCCCCCTTTCAAATAAAGAAATAAATAAATAAAACAAAACAAAAGAAAATATCTACCAACTATGGTGGCACATGCTTTTAATCCCAGTAGTCAGAAGACAGAAGTAGGAGGATCACCATGAGTTCTCTCTCTCTAATAAATGAATTTAAAAAAAAAAAAAAAAAGAAGAAGTTACCCTTGATGCCAGCCAGCTCCACCAGAGACAACCACCTTGTCACATGACATAGATTCTTCTAGTGTCACTCCACTGTGACAAGACCACATGCAGCTGGGGACGCAGCTCAGCTGGCACAGTGCTTGCCTAGCGTACACCAGGCCCTTCCACCACTACATAAAGCGGGCGTGGCAGCACATACCCAGCACTGGGAAGATGGAGGCTGGAGGAGCAGGAGTTCAAGGTCATCCTCAGCTACACAGAGGGTTAGAAGCCAGCCTGGGCTCTGTGAAACCATGTCAGGGGAGGGGAGAGAAAGAATAAATAGGAAAAGAAAGATAAAACCTCAGGAGCAATTAAGACAGCAGCGGTAAATGCCTTAACCATTGAGCCATCTCTCCAGCCCATCAGGAGTAATTAAGATAAACAGCATCTACTCTTTCTTTTCTTTTCTTTTCTTTTTTTTTTTTTTTTTTTTTTGGTTTTTCGAGGTAGGGTTTCACTCTAGCCCAGGCTGACCTGGAATTCACTATTGAGTCTCAGGGTGGCCTCGAACTCACCGGGATCCTCCTACCTCTGCCTCCCGAGTGCTGGGATTAAAGGCGTGCGCCACCACGCCCGGCTAGCATCTACTCTTTCAATGAGTAGTGTTTGCTACTCAAAATGGTTGTTGTGAAGAAATAAGGCACTTTTTTTTTTTTTTTTTGCTGTTGTTTTTGTTTGCTAGTTTGTTTGTTTTTCGAGGTACAGTCTCACTCTATCTCTGGCTGACCTGGATTTCACTATGTAGTTTCAGGGTAGCCTTGAACTCATGGTGATCCTCCTACCTCTGCCCCCCGAGTACTGGGATTAAAGGCGTGCGCCACCACGCCTGGCTCAAGGCCCTGGTTTTAATGACCCTAGTAAAAAAAGTTATTTGGGTTCAGGCACGGTGGCCATTAGAGGAAGTGGTTGTGTAATCATGAGTTAAACAGAATGCCACCTACATGGGAAAACCATAAAAATAAAATAAATAAAATAAAAATAAAAATTAAGAAAGAGGGCTACAGGGATGGCTTAGCAGTTAAGACATTTGCCTGCAAAGCCAAAGGACCCAGGTTCGATTCCCCAGGACCCACATAAGCCAGATGCACAAGGTGGCACATGCGTCTGGAGTTCGGTTGCAGTGGCTGGAAGCTCTGGTGCACTTATTCTCTCCCTCCCTCTCTTTCTCTCTCTCTCTTTCCTCCAAATAAATAAATAAAATATTAAAAAAAAAAACTGAAGAAAGAACTGGGTGATGAATTGAGCATAGCCAGGTCTGCCAGCCTGTTCCCATCACAGGACCACTGACTGCCATGGAACAGCCGAGCCTGTCTTTGCTCCTCAGTAAGCATGTGGCTGGCCCCTGGATCAGACCTTTCCTGGCCCTCCTGTGCCCGTCCTCTGGGACACCCAGCCTCCCTCCACGGGCTCCTTGTGAAAGCCTCAAGAGTTTATACAAGGAGCCATGCCGAGCACTGACCCTGAACTCCCATCTTTGTAAATGCTCCCAGAGCTATCTTAATGAGGGTCCCCCTGCAGCAGCCAGGACGGTTGTCCTGTGGCTCTTCCTTCCCAGGGAGGTCAACAGGTCATGAAGTAGCTTGCTCAGAGATCCCCTGGAGGACAGGCGCAAGCACTGTGTGTTCCCGTGGCCCTGCGCCTTTCTGCTCGGAGCCCAGCCAATCCTTCTGGCAAGTGAGAACTGAGAAGTATAAATGGTGACGGGAGCAGGACGACTTGTCACCCAAGTTGTGCCCCTGGGTGAACTGTCACGCTTCCATGCACCCGCAGGCTCCGAATGGTCTATTGCCAGAAACATTCCTTCAGCGCAGTGTGGCAGCCCGGGTAAAGAGAATGCACCAAAGGGGAAGGGTGACTGTGGAGTTGAGGTCTATCAAAGTAACGAGAGGCAAAAACACAACTTAACTACTGGGCTTGTGTTTGTGGGTCATTATCCAGTTAGCAATAAATCTCCCCACAGGACTGTGAGAATAATATGAGGAGACGTCCTACCCATAGATGATTAGAGTTAATTATCAAAAACTTGAAGAAGGGCTGGAGAGATGGCTTAGCGGTTAAGCGCTTGCCTGTGACGCCTAAGGACCCCTATTCGAGGCTCGATTCCCCAGGACCCACGTTAGCCAGATGCACAAGGGGGCGCACGCGTCTGGAGTTCGTTTGCAGTGGTTGGAGGCCCTGGTGGCCCATTCTCTCTCTTTCTCTGCCTCTTTCTCTCTCTCTCTCTCTCTGTCACTCTCAAATAAATAAATAAAAATGAACAAAAAATAAATAAAAAAAAACCTTGAAGAAGCCGGGCATGGTGGGGCACATCTTTAATCCCAGCACTTGGGAGGCAGAGGTAGGAGGATCGCTGTGAGTTCAAGGCCAGCCTGAGGCGACAGAGTGAATTCCAGGTCAGCCTGGGCTAGAGTGAGACCCTACCTCAAAAAAAAAAAAAAAAAAAAAAAAAACCTTGAAGTGAGCTACTTTTTTATGAGAGAGAGAGAGAGAGGAACTACTTTTTTATGAGAGAGAAAGAATTTGCGTGCCAGGGCCTCCAGCCACTGCAATCAAACTCCAGACACGTGCGCCACCTTATGAATATGTGTGACCTTGTGCATTTGCGTCACCTTGTGCGTCTGGCTTAGGTGGGATCTGGAGAGTCAAACATGGGTCCTTAGGCTTTGCAGGCAAGCACCTTAACCACTAGGCCATCTCTCCAGCCCTGGAAGTGAACTACTTTTTACTCTATAGCAGGTGGCTGCTCAAATGTTGGTCCCATGCTAGGCAAGAAGCAAAACGCAGACATCTGGATGTCCCACCTGTTAGATGTCCACTATCAGGAGCAAGGATGCTGGTCATACAGGCCGATGCCCTGGAGTAGGTGCCAGGGGAAAGCTTGGAGTTGTCAGTGTGGGTCCCTGAGATGCCAAAATAAAAAAAACAAATGCAGGTACTAAAATTTCACACCAACTGGTGGGTATATGGCAGAGAAGTGAAAGGAATTAGCTGGGCCTCATCACCTCTTACCCTTCAGGCATCTGCTTCAAAACTATTTCTCCCAAAAGCTCTTCCCTCTGAAGACCTGAGCGCCTTCGCTTTAGATGCTGCTGGAATGATACCACGCCTGAGTGCAGGGGACTTGTGCCCACTAAAGATAGGTAAGATTTTTTAAAATTCATTATTTAGGTTAACATGCAAAGTGATGGCATCTCCATACATATGGGTCATTGTATTTTGTTCTCATTTATTCCTCTCCCTACTACCATGCCACCTGTCCCCCTCCACCTGGTTAGCTTGCTCCCCTAATTAGTACCCTCTTCTGCTTTCCTGTTGCATGAATTCCATCACCCCTCTCTGTTTCTCGTCTCCCCTAAGGTCTCTTTCTCCCTTCGTGGTCCTCTTTCTAGATCGGCCATTTGTATCTTGTTCTTTTAGAACTCTCTACTCAGTTCATTAGCCAAGTTATTGATTTCTAGATCCACCCACATGTATAAATACACACCTGTATATGCATACACACGCCAAATTTTAAATGCAGATTCCTTGTGTAAGAGGAAATTCAGTATTTGTCTGAGCCTGGCTTATTTCACTTAGTATAATAACTTCCAGTTGTATCCATTTTCCCTGACAACATCATGATTTCATTTTTCTTTTTTTTTTAATTAATTATTTATTTATTTATTTGAGAACAACAGAGAGAGAGACAGAGAGAGAAAGAGAGAGAGAATGGGCGCACCAAGGCCTCCAGCCACTGCAAACAAACTCCAGATGCATGTGCCACCTTGTGCACCTGTCTTACGTGGATACTGGGGAATGGAGCCTCAAACCAGGGTCCTTAGGCTTCACAGGCAAGTGCTTAAGCACTAAACCATCTCTCCAGCCCATGATTTCATTTTTCTTTATGGCTTCATAAAGTTCCATTGTGTAATGTATCACATTTTTTAAATTCATTCATTTGTTGGTGGACATCTAGGCTGGTTCCATTTCCTGCCTAAAGTGAACAGTGCAGCAATAAACATGGACATCTCAGTGATATGTTCACCTAGGGCCCAAGAGTGGCGTAGCTGAGTCATATGGTAATTCTATTTTCAGTGTTTTGAGAAGCTTCTAGATTTATTTCCACAGTATCTGCACCAGTCTACAGGCCCACCAGCAGCCATGCAGTGCTTCCCACACATCCTCACCAGCATCTGTTGTCATTTCTTCCTGGTTTTTTTTTTTTTTTTTTTTTAGGGAGGATCTCATTCTGGCTTAGACTGACTTGGATCTCACTTTACAGGTCAAGGTGGCCTCAACCTCACAGTGATCCTCCTACCTCAGCTAACCTCCCAAGTGCTGGGATTACAGGCATGAGCCACTACACCTGGCTTTCATTTGTTTTCTTGATGATAGCCATTCTGACTGGTGTGAGATGGAATCTCAAAGCAGTTTTAATTTGCATTTCCCTGATGCCTAAGTGTTGCAGTCAGGTTTGCATTGCTGGCAGAAATCACCCAACCAAGAGCAGGTTTTGGGAAGAAAGGGTTTATTTTGGCTTACAGGCTCAAGGGGAAGCCCCACGATGGCAGGGAAAATGACAGCATGAGCAGAGGGTGGACATCACCCCCTGGCCCACATCAGGTGGACAACAGCAACAGGAGAGTGTGCCAAACACTGCAAGGGGACACTGGCTATAACACCCATAAATCTGCCCCCAACAATACACTACCTCCAGGAGGTGTTAATTCCCAAATCTCCATCAGCTGGGAACCTAGCATTCAGAACACCTAAGTTTATGGGGGACACCTGAATCAAACCATCACACTAAGGATGCTGTACACATCTTCAAGTATTTATTAGCTATTTATATTTCTTCTTTTAAGAACTGTCAAAAAAAAAAAAAAAAGCCGGGCGTGGTGGCGCACGCCTTTAATCCCAGCACTTGGGAGGCAGAGGTAGGAGGATCGCCGTGAGTTCAAAGCCACCCTGAGACTCCATAGTGAATTCCAGGTCAGCCTGGGCTAGAGTGAGACCCTACCTCGAAAAAAAAAAAAAAAAAGAACTGTCATTAGCCCATTTATCTTTCTATTTATTTATTCTGGGGCTTTTTTTTTTTTTTTTTTTTTTGAGGCTGAGTCTCATTCTGTAGTCTAGGCCGCCCTCAAATTCATGGTGACCATCTTACCCCAACCTGCTGGGATTAAAGGTGTGTCCCACCTACACCCAACTAGCCCATTTATTGATTGATGGTTGTTTTTTTTTAATATTTTTAAAATGTTTTATTTATTTATTTATTTGAGAGAGAGAGAGAGAGAGAATGGGCATGCCAGGGCTCCAGCCACTGCAAACAAACTCCAGATGCATGTGCCACCTTGTGCATCTGGCTTACGTGGGTCCTAGAGAATTGAACCTGGGTCCTTAGGTTTTTCAGGCAAGCTCCTTATCTGCTGAGCTATTTCTCCAGCCCTGTTTTTTCTTTTAATTGTGTGTGTGTGTATCGGTATGCCAGGGTTTCTTGCCACTGCAAACCAACACCCATCCATGGATGGCTGGGGAATTGAACCCAGGCTGTTAGGCTTTGCAAACAAGCACCTTTAACCACTAGCCATCTGATTTGGTCTTTCTTTTCCATTCATAGGTGGCCTCTTCACTAACCTTTAGCATTCCCTACTTCATGAGAATGTTAGCACCTTGGTAACTATTTTTGACTATCTTCCTCCTTGCTAGACTGTAAACTCAAGTGCATAGAAACTTCCTTTATCTTGTTGTTTTTGAGGTAGGGTGTTGCTCTAGCCCAGGCTGACCTGGAATTCCCAAGGGTGGCCTTGACCTCACAGCAATCCTCCTACCTGTGCTTCCCGAGTGCTGGGATTAAAGGCGTGCGCCACCTCTCCTGGCAAAGGTCACCATGCCTGGCTCTTTACTGAGACTTTTAACTCATTTATTCAACAATATTTTCTGTGCAGCTGAAACGTCCTCTTGCTCTCCATTATATGTATCTTAGGCACTGTGCTTACAAAAAATGTTCCTCAATATTGGTGGCAGGGATAAAAATAAAGGCACACGCCTTTAATCCCAGCACTCAGGAGGCAAAGGTGGAGGGATTGCCATGAGTTCGAAGCCAGCTTGAGGCTACATAGTGAATTCCAGGTCAGCCTAGGCTAGAGAGAGACCCTATCTAGAAAAACAAAAACAACAACAACAAAAAAAAAATGAATTAAAATGAAGATCAAGAGATCTAGAAATGGGTAGGAAAAGAAAGTCGACACTGATTAGGAGAACGGTGCAGTTGAGAAGAAAGTGAGACCGTTTGGCTGGGGAGATGGCTCAGTGGGCGGATAAAGTGCTTGCCAAGCTGGAGCTGGGCATGGCGGTGCACGCTTTTAATCCTAGCACTCAGGAGGCAGAGGTAGGAGGATTGCTGTGAGTTCGAGGCCATCCTGAGATCACATAGTGAATTCCAGGTCAGCCTGGGCTTTGAGACCCTACCTCGAAAAACCAAAAAAAAAAAAAAAAAAAAAAAAAGCTGGGCATGTGGTGAGCACTTGTAATCCCAGTGCTGGGGAGGGCGAAACAGGAGAATCCCTAGAGTTTACTGGCCAGCCAGTGTAGGGGAAATCAGTAAGCTCTAGGTTCAAGGAGAGACTCTTTCTAGGGCTGGGGAGATGGCTCAGTGGCTAGAGCACTCAAGTCTGAGGACCTCAGTTCAATTCCTAGACCCCCATGTCCGAGAGCCTGAAACTGACAGGCCTCTATAGCCCTAGCCTGCTGCCTCTGATGGTGTGATGGGAGGCGGAGACAAGAATTTTCCAGAAGCTCTTGTCTAGCACAGCAAAGAGCAGCAGAGAGAGAATCCAGAGCAAGAAACCCTGCCTTAAATGAGACGGCCAGGACCAACCTGAAAGTTGCCCTCTGACCTCCACATGTGACAGCCCACACACGCAAGCACACACACATGAGCACGTAATTAATTATTTGTTTGCTTGTTTGTTTGTTTGAGGCAGGGTCTCACTCTATCCCAGGCTAACCTAGAATTTGCTACATTATCTCAGGCTGGCTTCAAACTCGCAATAATCCTCCATGTCCCCTCCTGAGTGCTGGGATTAAAGGTGTTAGCCAACACACCCGGCACAAGTAATTTTTTAAAAACAAATTCGCTTTGATACAGAAATTTTAGGGTTCCTTGCCAATCCACCAATAAGACACATCAATGCACCACCCACCAGTAGTTTGGGGATGTCTCTGGACTCTTGTTTCAGAAATTCGACAAATGAAATGCAGACCAGAGGATAAGGCTCGGCAAGATTTTATTGTAGCTTAGCACCTTAAGAGGGAAACCTTTCAGAGGAGCCCAAGGGAAGGAAGGAAGACACAGCTCTTGCCCAAGGAGGCAGGATGGGTTTTGAGAAGCCTACCTTGAGACTTAAGTTTTTTTTTTTTGTTTTTTTTCCTGTTTTGTTCTGTCATTGTTGTTTTTTTTTAAATTTTTGTTGTTGTTGTTTATTTTTATTTATTTGAGAGCAACAGAGAGAGAGAGAGAGAATGGGCGCACCAGGGCCTCCAGCCACTGCAAATGAACTCCAGACGCGTGCGCCCCTTTGTGCATCTGGCTAATGTGGGTCCTGGGGAATCCAGCCTCGAACCGGGGTCCTTAGGCTTCACAGGCAAGCGCTTAACCGCTAAGCCATCTCTCCAGCCCCTGTTTTGTTTTTTAATGTGAGCCCCCTGATGGGTGGCTGGTTCAGTCAGTGCAGCCCTGACAACAGGTGTTTGGGCTCAAGATTTCTGAAAATGGCAACCTTCCCAGAAATGTTCATTCTCTAGGAAGGGCCTTCTCAGAAGGAGTGGAAGGACTCCCTAAGGGGTCAGAGATAAGAAAGGCCTGACCCTTCTGACATTTCTGACCTGTGGTAAAGTGAAATGACCTCTTACATTTCCCCTCCAGGCCAAAGGACACTTCCTGCATGTAGCCGAGAGAAAGTTACTCACTTTGTGGCCCTGTCACCTCAAAACAGCCTCACTGTCTTAAAAAAAAAAAAATAAGGTGGCGAGGGACTGAGAAAAACACTTGACATTGTTGCTGGCCTCCACATTACACACCTGTGCACACACAGTCACAAACACAATACACATGCATACACACACACACACACACACACACACACACACGTGTGCACACCCCCAACTCCAAAATAGCAATAATACTCATAATAATGAAGTGAGAGAGCCCTGGAGCTATGTGCTGATGGGATGCTGACACTGGCCTTTTTAGGAGCTGACTGTGTACAGGGAGTGGCCAAAGGGATCAGGAAGGAGGCCACCCGAGCAGAGATGTTTAGTCCAAGATCTCTGCGTCCTACAGGAAAGCTAAGCCATTTTTATTTCCCCCTCTGCATGTGTAAGCCAGGCTCCTTCCTTCTGTGGCCTGAAGACTTAAACTCCTGAAGGAGAGGGAAGGACCAGAAACCGGGGGTATCGGGTTTCTCCAAGGCAGGGTGGATCTCAGAACTCCTGTCTGCCAGCTTCAGTACATCTTGCTGAATGTCTGAAGCACAAAGACCTGACTCGGTATGATGTCACCTTCACACAGATAGAGACCTTAGCATTTTGGAGTTTGGCTCTTAGGACTTCCAATACCTCTGCTTCCCAGGTGTGCATTCGGAGAGGTGGGGGAGAGGGCAGGAAGGTGAGGGAGGGGTGAGTGTGCAATTCACCCTGGGGTGTCATGGGAAGATGAGGTCCATCTGGTAAGGTGTACAGGCACCTCTCATCACTCTCTCTACCAGAGTCTCTCTAGACAGTACTTGACAGCTGGTTGCTAGCACAGGAACTCTCTGGAAGCTCAAACGCTACAGAGGTCCTGGGAAGGTTCAGGAAGTGTCAAGCGCTTTGCAGACAGGTATTCTGGAAGTCGTTCTGGGCCACTTCCTCCCGGTTCCACTAACATCCTAAAACTTGTGTGGCTGATTTTTTTTTTTTAAGGAAATTCCTTCCTGTTCCCCAATTTCCACTTCCATCTTTCTGATCATACACACACACACACACACACACACACACACAAGACAACGAAGAGCATTGACATTTTAGTCACAGTCCAGGCCCACATTACAACACGTACATCCCACACACACTCCAGAACACTTTATTTATCACATACACAAATGGAAAGGAAAAAACAAGCGGCTTTTTGTGTGTTTTCAAGTGATCTCTCCTATTGTCTAGTAAACTCATTTGGATGAGAACTGATATTTTTTTATTTTCATTTATTTATTTATTTTTGGTTTTTTGAGGTAGGGTCTCACTCTAGCACAGGCTGACCTGGAATTCACTATTGAGTCTCAGGGTGGCCTCGAACTCACGGCGATCCTCCTACCTCTGCCTCCCAAGTGCTGGGATTAAAGGTGTGCGCCACCACTCCCGGTTTATTTTTTATAAATTATAATGGGTTATACTTTTCTTTTTATCCCCTCACTCCATCTCCCATTACCCTGGGGGGCCCTCCTTAGTGGGATTATGGTATTCACTGTGGGGCATGAAGGTCACAGTCAGTCCTTGTGGGGTAGCAGGGGACCATGCCTCAGGGTATTCCTGCCTACCCTGTGGTTTTTATAATCTTTCCACTCCACCTTCCGCAATGAGAACTAATAGATTTTTAAAGACAACCTCATAGCTAAATTGCCTGTGGTATTTATGATGGATTCAATCTGACTGCAATAATTTTTTTTTAATCACTAACACCTTCCAAAGTTTTTGGAGAGTAGAGGAGACGTGTACTGTGTTCAGCTTGTCTGGAGTAGCTTTCAATTTATTTGCGAACATTTCATGAATCTTTTGAGAAATGTTTCTTTCCTTTTGCAAGGCATTTTGGTTGCTGATTTTGTTTTCTTTAATGTTTTTTTTATTTTTATTTATTTATTTGAGAGTGGCAGACAGAGAAAGAGGCAGAGAGAGAGAGAGAATGGGTGTGCCAGTGCTTCCAGCCACTGCAAACGAACTCCAGACGCGTTCGCCCCCTTGTGCATCTGGCTAACGTGGGCCCTGGAGAATTGAGCCTTGAACTGGGGTCCTTAGGCTTCACAAGCAAGCGCTTAACCGTTAAGCCATCTCTCCAGCCCTGATTTTGTTTTTAATTGACACATTATAATTGTACATATATGGAATACAGTGTAATGTTCTGGTATATATTCAGAAACCTGATTTTTCTTGACTGTCTTATCTTTAAAAATTTTATTTATTTGAGACAGACACACAAAGAGAGAGTGAGTGACAGAGTGTCTGAGTGTGCCATGGCCTTCTGCCACTACAAACAAACTCCAGATGCATGTGCTCTTTTGTGCATCTGGTTTTACATGGGTACTGGGAAATCAAACCCAGGTTGCCAGGCTTTGCAAGCAAGTGCCTTTAACCACTGAGCTATCTCTCCAGTCCCCTGCTCCTTTTTATTGTTTCCTTTGACATGCAGAAGATTTTTAGTTTAATGCAACTCTATTTTTCTACCTTTGCTTTTGTTGCCCGCAACTTTTGATTCATATATATATATATATGTATATATATATATATATCCATATGCATATACATATACATGTGTGTGTGTGTGTGTGTGTGTGTGTGTGTGTGTGTATAAAAGCAGGGCGTGGTGGCACACAACTTTAATCCCAGCACTAGGAAGGCAGAGGTAGGAGGATTGCCATGAGTTCAAGGCCACCCTGAGAATACATAGTGAATTCCAGGACAGCCTGAGCTAGAGTGAGACCCTACCTCAAAAAAGCCAAAAAGAAAAAAAGAAAAAGAAAAAGAAAAAAAAGCCCCACAAATCCTTGTTCATTCCACTGTCATGCAGGCTGTTTACTGTTTCTCTTTTAGCAGTTATTTATTTATTTATTTATTTTTAATTTTTAATTTTTTTATTAATTAGTGTTGTACTCAGTGAATGCAGTCAAGTTGGTACCATTGTTAGCCTCCTGCATGTCCTACCCTCTCCCTCTGGGCCTCCTTGTTGAGGTATATGGGTCATGCATTGTGGAGTTAGCCCACAGTTATGGGTAGGAGGAAATGTCTCTGCAGTATCATGACCTAACGTGTGGCTCTGACATTCTTTCCGCCCCTATAGCCTCAGGTCTGACATTTAAGTCTTGAATCCATTTTGAGTTGATTTTTACAGATGGTGAGAGATAAGGGTCTAACGTCATTCTTCCGCAGGTGGATACGCCAGCACCACCAGTTAATGAAGAGACTGTCCTTTCCCTAACCTCTGTTCTTGGCTCTTCTGTCTGAGTGGTGGTGGTGGTCCTCCTCTTCCTTCTTCATCTTGCATGTGATTGAAGCATGTGTGGTGTGTAGTGTGTGTGTACAGCATATGCATGTGTGTGCATGCAGTGGTGGGCGCTCCTTGCACACACATGAGAGGCCAGAGGAGAAGGTCAGGTGTCCTCCTCTGTCACTCCTCCTCCGTGTGTTTTCATGAGATGGAGTCTCTCACTGAACCCAGAGCTGCCGTGTACTGATGACAGGCTGACTAGCTGACCAGCGAGTCTCAGCAAGTCTCTGGTCTCCACACACGCCCCCCTCCCACCCCCCAGGACTGGGTTACAGGCGTATGTGGCCACTTCAAGATTTAAAAAATAGTAATTTTATTTATATATTTATTTACTTATGAGAGAGAGAAAGAAACAGATAGAGATAGATAGAAAGAGAGAGAGAGAATGGGCATGCCAGGGCCTCTAGCCAATGGAAACAATCTCCAGACACATGTACCACCTTGTGTATCTGGTTTACGAGGGCCCTAGGGAATTGAACCTGGGTCCTTTGGCTTTGCAGGCAAATGCCTTAACTGCAAAGCCATCTCTCCAGCCCATACTTCCAGATTTGAAAAAAAAAAATTTTTTTTTTAATTTATTTACAGCCAGGCATGGTGGCGCACGCCTTTAATCCCAGCACTGGGGAGGCAGAGGTAGGAGAATCACAGTGAGTTCAAGGCCAGCTTGAGACTACATAGTGAATTCCAGGTCAGCCTGGGCTAGAGTGAGACCCTACCTTGAAAAAACAACAACAACAACAAAAATATTTACAAGGAGAATGAGAGATAGAGAAAAGGATTAGAATGGGTATGTCGGGGCCTCTTGCCACTGCTAGTGAATTCCAAATGCATGGATCACTTTGTGCATCTGTCTTTTTATGTATCTACAGGGGAATCAAACCCAGGGTCTCAGGCTTTGCAAGCAAGCACCTTTAACCTCTGAGCCATCTGTCCAACCCCCCACTCTCCAATTATTATGATGATGATTATTATTATTTGGTTTTTCAGGTCTCAACTCTAGCCCAGGCTGACCTGGCATAGTCTCAGGGTGGCCTCGAACTCAACGGCGATCCTCCTACCTCTGCCTCTCGAGTGCTGGGATTAAAGGCGTGCGCCACCACGCCCGGCTTCCACGCTCTAATCTTTACACAGGTGCTGGGGATTGAACCAGGGCCGTCTCTGGCCCTCATACCTGTGCCACACGCTCTCTTACCCTCTGAGCCATTTCCACAGCCCGTATGCTTATTCTGAATTCAGCCTCCAGTGTCCTGCCAGGTGTGTGAGTCTGGGCCATTCACCTTCCCTTCTAGGCTACTGTTTCCTTATTATCTATTAAAAAAAAAATTTTTTTTTAATTTCAGTGAGAGAAAAAAAAGAAAGAATGAGTATGGGGGCCCCAGGGCCTCTTGCCACTGCAGATGCACTCCAAATGCACGTGCCACTTTGTGTGTCTGGTCCTCATGGATACTGGATACGGGAACCCAGGCTAGCAGGCTTTGCATGCCAGGGCCTTTAACTGCTCAGAAATCTCCCTAGCCCCACTTGCCAGCTTTTCAATTGTCATCCTCCATCTTCTTCATTATCCCTATTCTGAAGTGTCACGTGATTCTGAATAAAGGAGAGAATTTAGATCATGCAGTTTGGGCCTACCTCATTTGACTGACTGGTTTTGATTATCACACAGGGCAAAAAAAAAAAAAAAAAAAAAAAAAAAAAAAAAAGTTTCAGCGGGGTGTGGTGGTGCACGCCTTTGATCCCAGCACTTGGGAGGCAGAGGTAGGAGGATCGCAGTGAGTTCGAGGCCACCCTGAGACTCCATAGTGAATTCCAAGTCAAGTCAGGTCAGCCTGAACTAGAGTGAGACCCTACCTCAAAAAAAAACAACAAAAAAAGTTTCATATATATATATGGAATTCACTATGCAGTCTCAAGGTGGCCTTGAACAGCAATCTTCCTACCTCTGCCTCTGAGTGCTGGGATTAATGCGCTACCACTCCCAGCTGTTTTTTAGATTTTTAAATAGTTAGAAAAGATAGTATTTCATAAGCAGTGAAAAGTATACGAAATTTAAATTTTGGTGTCTATGAAATATTACACTTTGCCAAAAAGGTTGCTGGCCTCTGATCGGGACCAAGTCTCTGGCAGACAGACAAGGAAAGCTCTGAATGAACAGAGCGGTTATAGGAAGAAAGATGCAAATGGCTTTTTATTTGGAAACATCCAAAGAGACAAAACCAGCCAGCAATGAACAGAGATCAATATGTAAAAGTCACTTCTTCCTCAAATGCCAAAGGGTAATGTGTCATACAAAACATAAGGGCAAAAACATGTGAGCACCTTAGAGTGTTTATTTGCATGGGAGATCTGATATTTTCCTAATCTGGAATCGCATTCATGATGAATGGATGAGGGGGATTTGAAAAGAGGGCTGGTTACATCAGGAACAGCTCAAGATGTTTCATACTGATAAGACTCCAGGAAACGTACATCTCGATTGCTGAAGGAAATTAAGACAGACATTAGAAACGCTTTGGTGGGTCTTTTCAAAAGGGTAGGCTTTAGAGGGGTGAGGCAGTGGTAAATGTGGGGCCAGGAAGCCTGGAAGAGATTAGGATTTGTAGCAGATGGAAGTCTAGTGTTAGGAAAACCTAAAGCTCTTTAAGACACAGAGGCCTTGTAAGAATAGCCAGTATTGTTCTGAGAGTTTGGCCTTATGAATGACTGCGATGCTAACAGGATGTTAAATAACACTGGAAAAAAAAAAATATATATATATATTGGGCCAGGCGTGGTGGTGCACACCTTTAATCCCAGCACTTGGGAGGCAGAGGTAGGAGGAGCACCGTGAGTTCGAGGCCACCCTGAGACTACATAGTGAATTCCAGGTCAGCCTGGACTAGCGTGAAAACCAACCTCAAAAACAAAACAAAACCAAAAACAAAAACAAATAAACAACAACAAAAAAAAGCTGGGTCATGAATATGTGAGGTTTAGAAAGATTTAGACAATGATCTGTATTGGCATATATAGGGTGAAGTTCATCACCCTTCAGTTTGCACGGGGAGGCTAGCCTTTGCTTAGGAAATCACTGGGGGTACATAATAAATATTTCCAACCCATGCCTTAAGTAGGAGAGAGATGGAGCCACTTCAAGATCCGAATTACTTGAATTCTCATGAAACCTTGCAGAGCCTCTCAAGTGTGTCATCTTCCATAAGAATATGAATAATAAGCCGGGCATGGTGGCGCACACCTTTAATCCCAGCACTCAGGAGGCAGAGGTAGGAGGATCGCCATGAGTTCGAGACCACCCTGAGAAAACAGAGTGAATTCCAGGTCAGCCTGGGCTAGAGCGAGACCCTACTTTGAAAAACCAAAAAACAAAAGAATACGAATAATAAATACTGCTACTATATCTATTACTATCATAGCTCCTTGTGCAGACTGCTGGAGGCACTTGAACGAGATTTGAGTTGTGTAACGCTTGGGAGAGGCATCAGATGCCCCCTGCTTACTGTGGCCTGCAGTATGTGTAGCACACTGGCTGTGAGCGTGGATTTGGGTGCAAACAGTTCTGGGGAGCCCCGAGTAAGTAGCTTCAACTCCCTAGCTCCAGTGACCGTCTGTAGAGTAGAACTAACTGATCGCTCAAACTGTGGTAAGGATTAAAGGAGGGAAGATGGCTCGGGAGCGGGTTGGACAGTTAGCTTTTATCATCTCCAACACCGTTCTCCAGATGCCCAGGAATATTCTGAGAATTGCGTGAAACACAGTAAAAGTCTGACAGAAAATGAATACTTGGGACACTTACATAGAAGAGTTTTCACATTAGCGATCTAATCAGCTGCAGTTCCTGTAAAGCGCCCATCCCCCAGGGGGCTGCCCCCCTTCAGCCTCACTGGGGTTCTGGCTTCTTGTAGTCTCACCCCCCCCCCCCACCTTCTTGGTGATTGTTCTGAGTCTTGTTTTCTGTCAGGCTTCTCAGCATTTGGGAAAGGGGATTACCATAGTGCTTCAAGGTCCTGGTAGCAGGTAAACACCTGTCTCTTCCTCTTTATCAGCACTGAGGAAGAAACAATGACCTCCGAGGGGGAAAGGGTGCATTACTACTTGGCCCCACCTCTCTTTGGAGTTTGGGGGGCTGGCTCTGTTTCCTACCATTAACAGATTTGTTTGCCTATCCGATATTTTCTAGATTAAGGGACCTGGCTTCCACGGAGATGGGGCTCAACAAAACTGCTCTCCTTACGCCTGGCTCCCCCATACCTTTTCCTGTCTGCGGGCTGTGTCACGGAGAACACAGAGACGCCACTGTGCTGAGATGGAGGGACTGCCGGATCTGTAAAAATCAGTGGTGTCACAACACGCACTGTGACAAGTCCAAGGTATTGCTTCCACTGAATTTCTTAAAAACTGAGAGCACTTTTCCTAAATAAGTTGGATTAGAAGGCTCAGCTCTCCATCCATTTTCCCATGAGCTCACAAGGATAGGGCACTAGGGGATTAAATAATACAGGTTACTCAAGGTAACAGCTTCACTGGTTCATGACCATAGACAACCTCTTGATTATACGGATGAGGAAATGCAGGTGTGTGGTGACACTGGTGACATGCTCAGGTTCTCACAACCAGAATCTAGCCAAGCCCAAACACGACGTTGAATTGGCCCTGTCTTCTGTAACTATAATGAAATACCTGAGGCAGGCTGACTTTATAAGAAAAGAAGCTTATTTAGTTTACAGTTCTGGAGGCATGGTACTGGCAACAGCTCAGTTTGCCTCTGGTGAGGACTTCCTGGTGATTACAGGAGTGTATGGAAGAGGAAAAGACCAGACTGTTTAACAAGGAGATACCTAGGGTTTGATTGAACTCTTGGAAAAACTTGTTCTGTGAGAACTCACTCCACAAGACCACTATTTCCTTTCAAGATCAAGGCCATTTTGACCTCCCACTGACACCATCAGTATCATCACTTATTTCTGTGACCAAATAGCTGACCAGAAGAAGCTTAAGGGAGGAAAGGGTTTATTCTGGGTTATAGTTTCATGGAGGCAGGAAGTAGGAGACGCAGCTGGTCACACTGTGTCAGTAATCAGGAAGCAGACAGCAAACAGGAAGTGGGGCCAGGCTATAACTGTCCCCCACCCCTCTTGGTGATCCAGTGCCTCGAACAAGGCTCTACCTTCTAAAGTTTCCACAGCCTTTCCGAATAGTACACCAGCTGGGGTTCCGAGTGTTCAAACACATGAATCTATGGGGGACATTTTACATGTAAACCCCAAAACCACCTGTTAGTAGTTCCATAGCCTTCCATACCACTACACTGGGGACCAAGCTAAGAAGATACAAACCTCTGGGGACAAACCACCTGCAGACCACGGCACCGTGTCTTTTGCTGCCCTGGAGAGCTTGCTTCCTCATAGCCCTCCCTGCCTCCCATGCCTGTGGCAGTGGGTGACTCCCTTTCCTTCCTTTTGTTTTCTTCCATTCAACCACACTCTTGAGGTATGCCCAACCTGTCTTCTTACCCTTGGGTCCCAGGTGATGTTCAATCTTCTCTGCACATACTGGCACTGTTTAAGGATGTTGGGTTCATTTTCTCTGCAGATTAAAGAATTAAAAGGCAGGAAAGTGGGGCTAGAGAGATGGCTTCACAGTTAGGGCACTCGCCTGTGAAGCCTAAGGACCTTTGTTGGACTCTCCAGATCCCACATAAACCAGACACACAACAGTGAGGCACGCGCAAGTTCGCACATGCCCACTAGGTGGCGCAAGCATCTGGAGTCCAATTGCAGTGGCTAAGGCCCTGTCATTCTCTCTCTCCATCTCTCTCTCTAAAATAGAAAAAAGGCAGGAAAGTGTTTAAAAGAATAAAGTTGATTTCAGAACAGGAGGTAAAGAAAGCAGAAAGAGCTGGTTCCTCTGTGAGGAGAGAATTTCCAGAGGTAGGAAAATCCACAGTCCTAATGGGAACTGAACTTTTAGGGAACGGGGAAGCTGGCCCATGCACAGTCCATGATCAGTCACCTTTTTTTTTTTTTTTTCTTTTTTCTTTTTTTTGGCTTTTCAAGGTAGGGTCTCACTCTAGCCCAGGCTGACCTGGAATTCACTATGTAGTCTCAGGGTGGCCTTGAACTCATGGGGATCCTCCTACCTCTGCCTCTGGAGTGCTGGGCTTAAAGGCGTGCGCCACCACACCCCACCCTGATCTGTCATCTTCAGTGAAGGTGAAGGCACTGGTTGGTCTGTAATATATCCAGACTGCGCAGGTCCCAGAAAGCCTGGCAAGCCAGCCTGCCGTCGGGAAAATTCACCTAAGCCAGGAAGAAGGAGGAAGTAGGGTCACCCCCTTCACCATCTTGAGTCAGCACCTACCAAGGGCCCCTTTTCTCCATTTGTCTGCCTAGCCAAGGAATCTGTCTAGCTCCTATAGTGGTTCAATACCGTCTGCAGGCCTAAAACTTCCACCCAGTGGTTTGTGGTCAGAACAGATAGATGCTCGTCTGGGATGAAAACCGGGCTGTTGGAACCCAGCTGGTAAGAGGTTTTATGTGGGGGATGAAGTCACTGGATTCTCTCAGAAGCCAGGTCCCAGCAGGAAAGCTGATACTGAGCTATGTCAGATTAAAGACCCCCCCTACCACCTGCCCTTCTAAATAGCCAGAGTCCTGTCAGGCTAATCTGAGGGGTGGCCTGTTATCTTTCACCCATGGCTGCAGTCAGTTGAGTCGGAAGGTGAACATTAGGATAGTGTCCTCATGAGCCACTGACATTACCTGCAAAGATGGGTACAAATCTGGATGGCCAAAGATAGGAACTCTGACATACAAAGAAACAGTGTCAGAAGCCAGATATGAGCTTCTGGTGATAAGCAGGCCTGTGCTGTCTCAGCTAAGACCATGTGGGTGTCTCATTCAATCTTTCCAAATAGTTCTTTGAGGTAGACATTATTCTTCCCATTTAACTTTCTTAAAAAAAATATTTTATTTATTTGAGAGTGAGGGAGAGAACAGGCACACCAGGGCCTCTAGCCACTGCAAACAAACTCCAGATGCATGTGCCACCTTGCACATCTGGCTAACAGGGGTACAGGGGTATTGAACCTTGGTCCCTAGGTTTCACAGGCAAGCACCTTAACTGCTAAGCTATCTCTCCAGCCCATATTCTCCCCATTTAAAAGCAAGTAACTGAGACCTGGAGAAGTTATTTGCAGAAGTCACACAACAGATCCGTGTCGGACTCACATGTGAAGTCTGAGTCTGCTGATTCCACATTGTTAAAAAAAAAAAAAAAAAAAATGTCATCTACAGCCGGGCGTGGTGGCACACACCTTTAATCCCAGCACTGGGGAGGTAGAGGTAGGAGGATCCCCATGAGTTCAAGGCCACCCTGAGACTACATAGTGAATACCAGGCCAGCCTGAGCTAGAGTGAAACCCTACCTCAAAAAAAAAAAAAAAAAAAAAAAAAAGTCATCTACGTTTATCAGACCACTCGGACTGACCTATATGGTGTGGCGTTCAGTGTTGGACTAGAAAGATGCCACTGCTCTTCTCACACAACCTTAAGTGTACTGATTTCCATTGGCACTATGGTTCTCAAATCATGCCCCATAGAGGGCCTTCACGTTCTTCAGTGGGACGCAGGGGGAGGATGGTGTGGTGATCCAAATGTAAAATGTCATCCCCCGTGGCCTCAAGTGCTTGTGATTAAGCTTCCTACTTCCTCATCCCTGGCCAGTGGAGCCTCTGGGCGGCAGAGCACTGCTGGTGGAGGTGTGTTGCTGGGAAGAGCTTTGAAGTTGAGTCGTCTGGGCCTAGTAGGTATTCAGAGCTAGCTCTCTTAAACTACTCCTGTTCTGCTGTTGAGCCTGCTGCCCTATTTCTTCTACCAGATGAAACTTGCCCTCAAAACTGTAAGCTTGAGGGCTGGAGAGAGATGGCTTAGCGGTTAAGGCATTTGCCTACGAAGCCCAAGGACCCAGGTTCGATTCCCCAGTACCCACGTAAGCCAGATGTACGTGGTAGCACATGCATCTGGAGTTCATTTGCAGTGGCTAGACGCCCTGGTGTGTCCATTCTCTCCTCTCTCTCTCTCTCTCTCTCTCTCTCACAACTAAATAAAAAATTAAAAACTGTAAGCTTGAACTAAACCCTTTCCTCCCATAAACTGCTTCTGGTCAGGTGTTTTGTTCCAGCAGTGAGGAGGGAACTGCTACGGATGGGCACAGATTAGCTGTTACCTTTATCCAGTCTCTCTATCCCTTCAACGGGAGCTTTTCCTTTCTAGGGCTTAAGATCATTATGTGTTTGAAAAAGGTTTAGATAATGGCACATCTTTCAGGCCCTCTGGCCCCTGGTTAAGCACCTCCCATGAAGAAGAACTCACACAAACAAGTGGACTCCAAGATCTTCTAGGGCTGAGCAGGTGAAGATGTTTGGGCAGGAATGCCCAGGAAATTTCCTTCTTTTTTTTTTAAATAATTTATTTTATTTTATTTTTATTTATTTATTTGGCAGAGAAAGAGGGAGAGAGAGAAAGAGAGAAAGAATGGGCACGCCAGGGCTTCCAGCCACTGCAATCGAACTCCAGACGCGTGCGCCCCCTTGTGCATCTGGCTAACGTGGGTCCTGGGGAATTGAACCAGGCTCCTTTGACTTTGCAGGCAAACACCTTAACCACTAAGCCATCCCTCCAGCCCAGGAAATTGCCTTCTTGATCAAGAGCCTTACAGCATCAACTAAAGGTGAGCAATCATCCAATGCCTAGGCACAGCCTTGGCAGTGAACTGCTACCTTAGATGGTGTGTGTGTGTGTGTGTGTGTGTGTGTGTGTGTGTATGTGTGTTTTATACTTGTTCATTTATTCAGAACTAATTGAATTAAAGCCAGTACATATCTGATTCATCAATCTGGATCCAGTAGATAATGTTGTGGGACCAACAGGACAATCTCCCTGATACTACCTCTAAAAGACTAAGGAACAACGCTCCCAAATCAGACATGAACTTCTCAGTCTTGTCCGTTCACTAAATTGACACCACAGTGTATTTGTTCTATCTTCTCGGTCTTAGTGTTTCCCTTTCCAGGGGCAACCTCTGGGCGTTGTGCGTTGGTAAACAAGCTCAACCTGATATGGCTGCACCTGTGGAAAAAGAACTCTTGAATGGGTGGTCCGGACCAGCAGTGTCATTGCAAATGCATATTGGCCAGGTTTTCAGTCCATTAAAGTCCTTCTCTGGAGGAGGAGTCAGAGGTTTTCTGAACTCTCAAACAGGGAGAACAGCTTTGCTTTTCCTTAGACAGGCCTCCTCTGACAGCTTTCAGATCCTTGGCATTTTCAAGCGACTAGAGTAGGGGATGTCCGCTGCTTCCTTGTTTACCTGGGTGCCTCACTTTCGGCACCCTAGCCAATCACATGCCTGCTTAGAGAATGCAAGCAATGGATTGCCGTTTTTAAAAAATATTTATTTGTTTATTCATTTGAAAGAGAGAAAGAGGTAGACAGAAAGAGAGAGAATGGGCGCACCAGGGGCCCCCTGCCACTGCAAACAAACTCCAGATACACGCGCCACTTTGTGCATCTGGCTTTACATATGGGTCCCGGGGAATCGAACCCTGGTCATTGGGCTTTGCTGGCAAACACCCTAACCGCTGAGCCATCTCTCCAGCCCTATATATTATCTTTTGATATACTGAGGTGAGGAGATATTCTGACCATCTCTGCACATGTCAGCAACTCCAAGACTTCTTTGATATCTTCTGATACTATCCGCAGCAGGTCTGCCTCCACAAACCGTCACAGGATGCAGAAGCACAGCATAGTTCTGGAGAAAGGAGTTCTGAAAACTAGGTGCGTGATAAAGTAGTGGGATTCATGGTGGCATTTTCAGATGTCATTGTAGTTTGTTCTTATTTGTCCCTCCCCCCCCCCCTTTGCCTCATTTTTGCTGGTTCCCTTCGTGATAATTCTCCCTCCTGTTTTCATGTCTCATGTATTTCATTACCCTCTCTTTCTCCCTTTCCCCTCCTTTAAGATCTCTTTCTTCCTCTCATGGTCTCCTCTTTACTTTCTTTCTTTTTTGTTTTTTCTTTTGAGCCAGGGCCTCATGTATCCAAGCTAGCCTCAAACTTGCAGAATAGCTGAGGATGACCTTGAATTTTGGCCCTCTGCCTGCCTCTACCTCCTGAGTGCTGGGGTTACAGGCTTGCATCACCATGCCTGGTTTCTGTGAGTGGAGCTGGGGATCGAACCTAGGGCTTCATGCATGAGAGGCAAGCACTCTACCAACAGAGCCACGTCCTCAGCCCTCCTTTCTACTTACATAGCAAGCACACACACACACACACTTAAATCTTAGTTCCACATATGAGAGAAAATATTTCGACTTGTCCTTCTGAGTTTGGTTTGTTGGACCTAACATAATGACTAATTTCCCTGCAAATATCATGATTTCATTTTTCTTTTTAAAATATTTTATCTACCTTTCTATTTATTTATCTGAGAAAGAGTGAGTGAGAGAGAGAGAGAGAATGGGCACACCAGGGCCTTTAGCCACTGTAAACAAACTCCAGATGCATGTACCACTTTGTGCATCTGGCTTACATGGGTACTCTGGGAAATTGAACCTGAGTTCTTGGGTTTTGCAGGCAAGTGATCTATCTCTCCAGCCCATGATCTCGTTTTTCTTTACAGCTAAGAAAATTTCCATTTTGTGTATGCATCACATTTTCTTTATCTGTCCATCTGGTGTCATTTCTTTGCTAGTATGAATAGTGCAGTAATGAATATGAATGTGCAAGTATCTCTGGGACATGTGACTTAGAATCTTTCAGCTTTACTCGAGAGTAGTATAGCTGGGTCATATGGTAGCTCTAATTTTAGTTTTTTGAGGAAACTACACATTTTTATAGTGGCTGCACTAGCTTGCATACCCACCAGCAGTGTGTAAAGGTTCCTCTTCCCCCACCCTCACTAGCTTTGGTTGTCATTCATTATCTTGATGACAGTCATTCTTATTAGTGTGAGACAACTGCAAAGCAGTTTTAATTTATATTTCCTTCATGAATAAGGACATCTAACACTTTTTCAAATACTAATTAACCATTTGGATTTCTTTTTTTAAATTCTTTATTTGTATATTTGAGAGAGAGAGAGGCAGATAGAGAGAGAGGGAGAGAGAATGGGTGTGCTGCAAACAAACTCCAGATGCATGCACATAAGCTATATGTCATGTGCATATAGCTGATATGGATGCTGGGGAATCAAATCTGGGTCCTTTGGCCTTAGCTGTCAAACCATCTCTCAAGCCCATGAATTTTTCTTTTCTTTTCTTTTCCTTTTATCTATTGAATTCATTAACTCATTTGTTGAGTGAATGACATTTTTCTGGTGTTTAATTTTTGAAGTTCTTTTTACTTAGTCTTGGTTAACCACCACCTCTCTCTCTTCTTCCCCATTTTCCTGCCCTCCTACCCTGCTTTTATCCTCCCACTCCAAGCATTTGGCCTTTAAGTATCATATCTCTAGAGATCTGCTGCCTTCCCTCCCCTTCTTCCTTGAAGTCTCATTTCCTCCTCATGGGCTCCTTGCAAGATCCCTGGCATTCACACACTCTCTCATACACAGTAACGCACGTATATAAAGGTTGTAAGCTATGACCCCCATGAGAGAGGGCATTTAGGTTTCATCCTGTATCTGGGTTACCTTAATATAATAACTTAATATAATACTTAATATATATATACTTAATAAAATACTTTCTAGTTGCATTCATTTTATAACAAATTTCATATTTCTAAACCCATTGTATATTTGTACCATATTTTCTTAATCCCTTCCTCATTTGATGGACATGTAGGCTGAGTCCATTTCCTTGCTGTTGTGAAGAAAGTAACAATAAAAACGGATGAACAAATATCTCTGTAGTAGGAATTGGGAATTTGCCCGGGGAATGGAATAGCTGGATCATATGGTACTTCTATGTGCTGACCTTGTGGAAGGTATATCAAGTAGTCCTGGACTTCTTTATATATTCGAGATATTAATCCCCTGTCTGATAAGCAGTTAGCAAAGATTTTTTTTCCTATTCTGTACATTGTCTTCCTTATTCTGGTGAAAGTTTGCTGGGAAGAAGTTGTTGCAGTGACCTTTTCAATGCTGGCACAAAGCAGCCCTCCAAGAGCAGCTTATGGAAGGAAAATTGTTTGTTTTGGCTCGAAGTCTCAAGAGGAAGCTCCATGATGACAAGGAAAAGATAGCATGAGCAGGGGCTGGCCATCACCTCTGTGCCAACATCAGGTCGACAGCGGCAGCAAGAGAGTGAGCTGAACTAGCAAGCGAGAGAGACTACTAAGACTACTACAAGCTAGAGAGACTACTAAGACTACTACAAGCTAGAGAGACTACTAAGCCGTCAAGTTCTCCCTCCGGCAGCACGCCTCCTCCAGCAAGGCTCCACCTCCCAAATTGCCATGAACTGGGGATCAAGCATTCAGAACACATGAGTTTATAGGGGACATCTAATTCACACCACTACAGAAGATTTTTGTTTGTTTGTTTGTTTGTTTGTTTGTTTTGTTTTTCGAGGTAGGGTCTCACTCTAGCCCAGGCTGACCTGAAATTCACCCTGTAGTCTTAGGGTGGCCTCGAACTCATGGTGATCCTCCTGCCTCTGCCTCCCAAGTGCTGGGATTAAAGGCGTGCACCACCACACCCTGCATACAGAAGCTTTTTAAATTCATGTCATCCCATTTATTAATTCTTGGTATTATTTCCTGTGCTGTTGGAATCATTAGGGTCTTTTAAGTTGAGGAGCATGTCTTCTAGAAACAGGGATAATCTAACTCCTTCATTTCCTGTTTATATCCTGCTTATTTCTCATGTTATTTTTCTAAGAGTTCAAGCATTATATTGAATAAGGGTAATGAGAGTGGACAACCTTGTCTTATTTCTAATTTTAAAGGAAATGCTTTCAGATTTTCTCCATTTAGTATAGCGGTGTCATATACAGACTTTATTTTGTTGAGATACGTTCCTTCTATTCCTAGTTCGAGGTATAGAAGTCTTCAAGCTCCAAAATTTTAAAAATGTATGCACTTCCCCTCCATGTACAAGTTTCTCCATCTAGATCACATAATCTTGGGGTTCGAAATGTAACTTCAAGCCAGGCGTGGTGGCATACACCTTTAATCCCAGCACTTGAGAGGCAAAGGTAGATGGATACTGTGAGTTCGAGGCCACCCTGAGACTACGTAGTGAATTCCAGGTCAGCCTGGGCTAGAGTGAGACCCTACCTCAAAAAAAAAAAAAAAAAGTAGCTTCAGTGGCTGGGAAGATGGCTCTGCAGCTAAAGATGCTTGCAAAGCCTACTAGCGAGGATTCAATTCCCAAGCCACCCAGGTAAGCCGGGTACAAAAACTAGCACAAGCATTTGGTATTAGGCAAGAGGGCGTGGTGCACACGTGCGCACACACACAAACACAAATAAACAAAATTAAAAACTTTTTTTCAATATAGCTTCACAAACTGTAACAAACAATATTTCTCCCTTTTGGACCCACTTGCTAACATAAAACTCGAGTGGCCACAAAGAGATGCTGTCTAGATCTCTTGCAATGGGAGCACAGTTGTCTCATGGCAACAACTGCTGCCCCTAAACATCTATCATCACATTGGTATCAAAGCCATATTTCTCCTTCCCACGGGCTGTTCCCAGTCAACGGACTGAGCGTGGGGGAAGGGCAGTACATGCTTCCTCTCAACCAAGGGATGCTGATCTTGTCCTCCCACAACTCTGGCTGAGATCTTGGCGTAGGGCTGCAGTCAGACAATCTTTCAACTTAGTCCTTCACAGAGGTGAGATCTACGGCTATGCCACAGTGGGAGATGTTAGCAAAGCCTCACGAGGTCCCTCAGTGCTGCTGCCGTGGCGTCTTCCTTCTTGCGGATGTTTCAGCCATCAGGAGACGGCAGAGTCCCTGGATCCCCGCCGTGTCGATGCATCCAGGTCCTGTGTGTTCCCATCTCTTACTTTCTCACCCATTACGAGGGCCTCATGGTTGGCTTTTGGGAAAAGGAGTCATTCAATTTCACCCCCAGTCTCCTTCCCTTAGGACCTTAGAATCCGTCCTGAACTAAGGGAGCAGCGTAGTGACAGAAGTGCTTCCTTTCTGACCCTGGAACAACGGGACTTAGGTGTTCCTATAGAACTCAGGTGGTGCTTCATTCAGACTGCTCATTCTCCCGAGTCCCTACAGTCGCGGTCAGCTTCAACTGTGATTGTAACATAGGCTCAAGCAGGGCCGCCTTGTGCCTTTGTAGCTGGGGCCCTGTGAGTCCGATTGTGTTGGCCATTTCTTCAGAACACGTGTCAATCTCGGTCCCCGTTCCTGAGACCTCACTGCCTCAGCTGTCACCACCTCATGATACTGTGCTGTCACTACCAGCATTTCTACCTGACCTTTTTTTTTTTTTTTTTTTTTTTTTAAATTTAAAGCCTTTGGAGAAACTTCTAGTATCAGGGTAATACTAAAATCTAAAGTTACAGACATTGGAGTACAGCAAAGGAGGACATGTAATACTTTCTAGATAAAGCCAGCTTAAGGAAGAAGGAAGCTGAGGTGACCTGTTCTTTACTCAGGGAACGGCACTGGAGAAATTACTGAGTAGGTTTGGCAGATGTCCAGAAAGGAAAAAAAAAAAATTAAAAAAAATAATAATGGACTCATCTGATGAAATTTTTTGACCAGTAAATGTATACGTACCAAAACTAGGCGCACAAGCTGCAGTAAACACAGCGAGCCGGTCAGATGCCATGTACCGGCCCTGTCGCTGTGTGGTCTTCCTCAGGAATTGCATGTATTTTCCCTCCGACAGCTTAAGCTGTGCACTTGCCTTTGTTTGAGACTTCCCTGGGTTACTGGAACACTGTGCTTGTACACGCAATGCCTGGAATTTTAGACTCCCTCAAGCCAGGCTTATCTCTTAACTAACTCACTGGGTAGTTTGAAAGGCCAGCTCCTTTGCCTAATATTGGGATGGAAGAATTGTGTGAATAGATTCATGGCATGTTGCTGCATTATAAATTTAATGTTGAGCCGGGCGTGGTGGCGCACGCCTTTTATCCCAGCACTCGGGAAGCAGAGGTAGGAGGATTGCTGTGAGTTCGAGACCAGCCTGGGACTACAGAGTGAGTTCCATCTTAGCCTGGGCTAGAGCGAGACCCTACCTGGAAACAAACAAACAACAAAAAAAAAATTGATGTTGAAAATTGTGAATTCCAAAATTGGCATACAAATAAAATTCCTACTTAACTTTCAGTGGTTTGATAGAGATGTTACAATTAAGATTCTGAAAATCATCCACAAGAACAAAAGCATTAAAAAATAAATTTTTAGAACCGGGCGTGGTGGCGCACATGTCATTAATCCCAGCACTTGGGAGGCAGAGGTAGGAGGATCGCCATGAGTTCAAGGCCACCCTGAGACTACATAGTGAGTTCCAGGTCAGCCTGGGCTAGAGTGAAACCCTACCTCAAAAAAAAAAAAAATAAATAAATAAATAAAAATAAAGCTGGAGAGATTGTTTAGCGGTTAAGGCTCTTGCCTGTGAAGCCTAAGGACTCCCAGCGTGGACTCAAGACCAGGGACTCTCCAGGAAGCCTTCAAGTTAGTGCTGGGTTGGGACTGCTGAGGCATCCAGCCACGTGGACTGAGCAGCTACCCGCCTTCCTTGACTCTCAGGCTTGCACATTGCTATTGTTGGACTGCCACAAGCTAATCCAATACATTCCCTTTCAATGCAATTCATTCTACAGGTTCTGTTCCTCTAGAGAAGCCTGACTAACACACGACATGGCACATGTGTGTGTGGAGTTCATTTGCAGTAGCAAGAGGCCGTGACGTGTCCCATATTTTGTCTCTCACAAGTAAATAAAAGAATAAAATACTTTTAAGTCCAAAAACTGATTTAAACATGTGTAATGATTCAGTGTGATAATGGTGATGGCCTTTATCATTAAGAAAATATTATTCAGTGAGTAATGTTAGGAATATTAGCTTACTCTCAAATGCATCCTAAGTGAATTAAAGTTGGCAAAAGATACTTAGAGCTGGATGTAGTGGTACACACATCCCAGCACTAGAAAGACGGAGGCAGTAGGAGCAAGACTTGGAGGCCAGTCTAGGCTATATAGTGAGTTCTAGGCCAGCCTAGGATAGGTGAATAGAGAGAGATAGATAGATGGTAGATAGATAGGCGGACAGGTAGCATATATCTCATATAACAATAACAAAAAAATCTTTAGTCTTGCAATGACAGATCAGGCAGTTCAGATCAATATTCCTGCTCAAAGCAATGAGCAACTATGGTGGGGGGAGGGAGAGAGTATAAAATATACCTGTGTGAAGGCATCTGGGAACCAAAAATCTATAAAGAATAATAAAGTCAAGATCTAAGGGCTGGAGAGATGGCTTAGTGGTTAAGGCACTTACCTGCAAAGCCTAAGGACCCAGGTTTGATTCTCCAAGTCCCACATTAGCCAGATGCACATAGTGGCACATGCATATGGAGTTTGTTTGCAGTGGCTAGAGGCCCTGTCATGCCCATTGTCTCTCTCTCTCTCTCTCCCTCTGTCTCTAATAAATAAATTTTAAAATTTTTTTTAAAAAATCAAAGAGAAGAAAAAAAAACTCAGAGAGGTGAGTCCAGCTTGGGCAATACTGTGCTCCTGGAAATATTGGCTGAAAGACTGTAGATTATGGCACTTTTGAGAGCCTTTAGGAAGTAAGGCAGCAAACATTGGAATACAGGCAAATGAAAAGAGAGACTTCTGATAAACTCCTAATGCATTGGCATGGGTTTCCTAAAGGGCATACCTGGGTAGTGAGTGTGGAAACAAATCAACCAACCCTCACAGGGAACACACTTTCCTATCACCTCAAAGCCTGAAATTTAGATTGATCATGAATTGCTTTCTGAGGGAAGGTTCTATACTAGTAGTTCTAAAATTATTCCTTAAATTATTCCTTAATTTGCATATACAATGAGAAACAACCAAACATACAATACCAAATGGTATCACAAAAATCCATAAAAAACCATGAGACAATAGAAGATTTTATTTGTTTATTTATTTATTATCAGAGACAGAGAGGGAGAGGGAGAGAGAGTGAGAATGGGTACACCAGGGCCTCTAGTCACTGCAAACAAACTCCAGACGCATGCACCACCATGTGCATCTGGCTTACGTGGGACCTGGAGAATCAAACCTGGGTCTTTAAGCTTCACAGGCATGCACCTTAACCACTAAGCCATCTCTCCAGCCCCCATGAGACCATAGAAACAGATTCAGGGGAGATACCACAGACTGTAAAACAAGTGTGCTTACTATGTCTAAGAAGATTAAAATACAAGACTGAAAACTTTATAAAGGATTATCAACCGTGAAAACACTGATCAAACAGAAATTCTAAAACTGAAAATTTAAATGACTGAAATGAAGAGCCCAATAGATGGGCTAGGGAGATAGCTCAGTGGCTAATGTACTTGCCAGGTAAGGGTGAGTACCTGAGTTTGGAACCCCAGGACCCATGTAAAAGCTGGACGTTACAATGGACATCTGTAGCTCCTGGCACAGCAATGGGCAAGAGACAGGAGAATCCAGAGGAAGCTAACACAGTGCGAACAGTGAGCGAGCCTCCAAGAAAGGATGCGGAAGGCAAGGAACAACACTTAAAGTTGTTCTCTGACCTCCATGTGTGTGTCCACATTCATGCACACACACAGAACCCAATGGCTAAATTAAAACCACAGTTTGGAAACAGTGAAACAGAAAACTAATGAACTCGAAGCTATCTCTTTTTTTTTTTTTTTTTTTTTTTTTTTTTTGGTTTTTTGAGGTAGGGTCTCACTCTAGCCCAGGCTGACCTGGAATTCACTATGGAGTCTCAGGGTGGCCTCGAACTCATGGCGATCCACCTACCTCTGCCTCCCGAGTGCTGGGATTAAAGGCGTGCGCCACCACGCCCGGCTGAAGCTATCTCGGAATAGAGCACAGCGGGATTGGGGTGGGGGGATGGACATGAAAATAACATAGAAAGAAAGTATTATAACCAGAGTATAAGTTCCAGATCAGTGCTGTACTCTCAGCTGCTTGAGAGGCTGAGGTACAAGGACTGTTAAAGCCTAGGACTTCAAGGCCAGCCACGTGAGGTGGCTCCTGCCATCAGCCCCAGCATTTGAGAGGCTGAGGTAGGAGGATCATTCTAAATTTGAGGCTAGCCTCTCAGAGGGAGTTCCAGGTCCACCTGGGCTAGAGTGAGACCTTGTATCAAAAAACTAGTTTTAGGAGCTGGAGAGATGGCTAAGCAGTTAGGGCATTTGCCTGCAAAGCCAAAGGATCCCAGTTCAATTCTCCAAGACCCATGTAAACCAGATGCACAAGACGGCGCATGCATCTGGAGTTCATTTGCAATGGCTAGAGGCCCTGGTGCACCCATTCTCTCCCTCTCTCTCTGCCTCTTTCTCTCTCAAATAAAAAATAAAATATATTTTAAAATATTTTTTTTAAAAAAACTAATTTTAGGCTGGGCGTCGTGGTGCATGCCTTTAATCCCAGCACTTGGGAGGCAGAGGTAGGAGGATCGCCATGAGTTCAAGGCCACCCTGAGGCTACATAGTGAATTCTAGGTCAGCCTGGGCTAGAGTGAGACCCTACCTCAAAAAACTTAAAAAAAAAAAACAACTAATTTTAGGGCTGCAGGGATTGCTCAGTGGTTAAGGCACTTGTCTGTGAAGCCTAAAGACCCGGATTCAACTCCCCAGGACCCACATGAGCCAGATGCACAGGGTGGCATTTGCAGCAGCTGGAGGCCCAAACGCACCCATTCTCTCCTCTCTCTCTCTAACCCTTTTTCTCTGTGAACTAACTAAATAAATAAAAATAAAATATATATATTTTAAAAACTAGTTTTAACATCATGCATACTGCTTTTACTGCTAGCCTGACAACTAGCCCCAGGTTGATAGTGACAGACACAGAATATTCAAAACCTATGAAAGCAGAAATCCAGAGACTCAACACTAAATCAGACTGCCAACAGGCCTGTCATGGCTTAGGGAACATTGCAGAAGAGGGGGAAGAAAGATTGTAAGTGCTGCAGAGCGGGTAGGAATACCCTGAGACAGGGTCCCCCAGCACCCCTTCGGGACTGACTGAGACCTTCATGACCCCACAGTGAATGCCACTGAGGAGGGCCCCCAGGGTAATAGGAGCCAGGGTGAGGGGATAATAGTACATAACCTGTTATATATAAAATAAAATTGAAAAAAAAAAAGCCAGGTTGTGTCAGTCTATAGATTAAGGAAGAAATCACAATGGAAATCAGAAATATTTTGAATGGTAAGAAAAGTCACACAGACCAACACTTTGGGATGCAGCTAACACTGCTTGAAGAGCCTCAAATGCACATCATAGAAGGAAGAAAGACTGAGTACCAAGATTCTCTGCGTCCATTTCAAGAAGCTGGGGAAATAACAAAAGATTAAACCTAAAGAGAGTAGAGGGAAAACCAATGTGGTGGTACGCATCTTTAATCCTAGCACTCAAGAGGCTGAAATAGGAGGATCACTGTGAGTTCGAGGCCAGCCTGGGACTACAGAGTGAGTTCCATGTCAGTCTGGGTTATTATGAGACCCTACCTCAACAAAACAAAGCAAACAACAAAAAACAACCCAGAAAACAGAGGGAAAGGTTAAAGAGCAGGAGGATTGCTATGCGTTTGAGGCTAGCTTGGTCTACACAGCAAGTTGTAGGCTAGCCACAGCTACAAGGCAAGACCTTGTCTCACTGTGCCCCAAACCCCAAAATAAAAATTTCAAGAAGCCTTAATAATATTAAAAGAAAATACAAGCGAATATTTTTATAGAATTGGGTACAAAATAGCTTGTCTAATTACTATGCTATAGTAATAACATAATAGCGTATATAGTTACTATAGTATTAAAGGTAGGTTCAAAAGGAAAGACAGCTCTGTTAACTGTGGTGGCATTCGCCTGTAATTCCAGCACTCAGGAGGCAGAGGCAGGAATCTCCACCAGTTCAAGACCAGCCTGGTCTACATAACAAAAATAAATGAAGACAATAGGAGAATATTTAACGAAATAAACATTATGCAAAGTCCATGGGAAGCAAAATGAAGCAAGTTGCAGGACAATATAATCTATTTCTTGGGGAACGGTAGTCTTCATTGTTTTATAGGTGGTTTTTATTTTGCTCACTTTTACTTGTGGGTGGGGGCACATGTGTGTGCTTGTGCATGCATGTGTTTGCATGCATGTGGAGGCCGGGGGGCAACCTTGGGGATCCTTTAGGACATCAGCTCCTTTGAGAGAAGGTCTCTCACTGGCCTGGAGCTCACCAATTAGGTGAGGCTGTCTCATCAGCAAGTTCCAGGGATCCTCCTGTCTCCTCATCCTCAGTACTGGGATTATAGGCATGTGCTACCACATTCAACATTTTATGTGGGGACTGGGGTTTGAACTCTGGTCCCCATACTTACAAAGCCAGCACCTGACACACAGAGTCATCTCTCCAGCCTCTACTTACCTATATTTTCTAAAATATCTAAAGCAAGCATATATTTCCTTTCATCAGAAAAATGGCACTTAGGGCTGGAGAGATGGCTTAGTGGTTAAGGCGTTAGCCTGCTAAGCCAAAGGATCCTGGTTCGACTCTCCAGGACCCACAAGGGGGTGCATGCATCTGGAGTTCGTTTTCAGGGGCTGGAGGCCCTGGCGTGCCCATTCTCTCTCTCTCTCTCTCTCTGTCTCTCTCTCCCCCTCTTTCTCTCTCTCAAATAAATTTAAAAAAAAAGAAAAATGGCACTTAAAAACATCTTTCTTCAGTAGAGGGATGGTTCCGTGGTTAAGGCACTTGCCTACAAAGCCTAACAACCTGGGTTTGATTCCCCAACGCCCACATAAAGCCAGATGTACAAAGTGGGGCATGCATCTGGAGTTGGTTTGCAGGGGAAAGAGACCCTGGTGTGGCCATTCTCATTCTCTCTCTCTCCTTGCAAATAAATAAATAACTATATATTTTTTTAAAAATCTCTTTTGCTTTCAAAATTTTCACCTTTGCTTTTACATAGCCATCAGTCAGAATTCATTCCCTACTGATTCAGTCTGTACTTAGTAGAGGACTTGTAGAACTGATTTATATGTACATTGAACTTGTCACACCATTATTTGACAAGCTGACTTGGAATTCACTCTGTAGTCTCAGGGTGGCCTTGGACTCATGGTGATCCTCCTACCTCTGCCTCCCAAGTGCTAGGAATAAAGGCGTGCACCACCATGCCTGGCTAGCAGCTTTTTTTTTTCTTTTCAATTTTGTAAAAAAATCTTTACTTGGGCTGGAGAGATGGCTTAGCGGTTAAGCTGGTTGCCTGTGAAGCCTAAGGACCCCGGTTCGAGGCTCGATTCCCCAGGACCCATGTTAGCCAGATGCACAAGGGGGCGCACGCGTCTGGAGTTCGTTTGCAGTTGCTGGAGGCCCTGGCGCACCCATTCTCTCTCTCTCTCTCTATCTCTCTCTGCCTCTTTCTCTCTCTGTCACTCTCAAATAAATAAAAATAACAACAAAAAAATTTTAAAAATCTTTATTTATTTATTTGAAAGTAAGAAAAAGAGGGAGAGAGAGAGAATGGGCACACCAGAGCCTCCAGCTGCTGCAAATGAACTCCAGATGCATGCACCACTTTGTGCTTCTGACTTATGTGGGTCCTGAGGAATCGAACCTGGGTCCTCTGGCTTTGTAGTCAAGCACCTTAGCCACTAAGCCATCTCTCCAGCCCAGCAGCAGTATCTTTATTCCATGTTTTCCCTTTCTGCTTATCATGATATATCGTTTCCAATAGGAAACTGAGTAATATTTCCAAGACAATGGATACCTTATAAAGACAACATTATTCACTCACACAATAAATATTTATTAAGTGTATCTCTGTGCTGGGCCAGGTACCAAGAAGTGTGCATGTCGTGGTGAAGCCGGTCATCCACCTCAGCGACTGGGACACCCCAGACTCAGTGTCACCCTGAGCACAGGTCATTGCTAGACCGTCCATCACTCAAGCCACAGTGTGGCAAATTTTCAGAGGGAAGCCCCTTATTCAAAATTCCAGAGCCCCCTAGGGCACATTTCAGGTACCACAGATAGATGTATTAGCATGAATTTGCAAGTTGCCCCTCAGTAATGAGATGTGGGCTGGAGAGAAGGTTCGCTGGTTAAGGGCTGTTACTTATAAAGCCTGACAGTCCAGGTTCAGTTCCTTAGTCCCCACATAAAGCCAGATGACAAAGTGGCACATGTGTCTGTAGTTCATTTATAGTGGCAGGAGGCTTGCTATGCCCATTCACTCTCTTTCTAATAAGAACATTTTTTAAAAGTGAGGGTTGGAGATATGGCTCAACAGTTAAAGCGCTTGCCTGCAAAGCCTAAGTAAGGACCCTAGTTCGACTCCCCAGTGCCCATGTAAAGCCAGATGCACAAAATGGCATATGCATCTGGAGTTTGTTTGCAGTGGCTAGAGGCCCTGGTGCACACATTCTCTCTCTCTCTCTTTCTCACTCTCAAATAAATAAATGAATAAAATTTTAAAACTTAAAAAAAAACCAAAAATGTGACTGTAACTCTTACTGAAAAGTAAAAAAAAAAAAAAAAAACAACAAAACACACTTTTCCAAAGCACTCCTGAAACTAAATTTTACCTATCTGAATATCATTTTGGAATATGCAACATAAGTGTATGCACAAAACTTAACAATAATGTCTCACCCTATAGGGTGGGAGAAAGATGTGAGCCAAAGTCACTAGTGTCAAAAAGAGTGTATTGTGCCGTGTATGGTGACACACACCTTTTTGTTTGTTTGTTTTTGTTTTTGTTTTTCGAGGTAGGGTCTCACTCTAGCCCAGGATGACCTAGAATTCACTATGGAGTCTCAGGGTGGCCTCAAACTCCTGGACTAGAACAAGACTCTACCTTGAAAAAAAAAAAAAAAAAAAGAGTGCATTGTGCAAGGAGACCATGGGATTGTACTTCCTGGCTTAGTAACAAGGCAGGAGTCACTTCCCAGAACAATGACTCAGCATTCTGACAGACATAATCCAGCCTTGGAAATGACTGAGGAGAGTCACACACAACTCATAGGTGGCATAGCATGAGGATGCTGAATATTTTCTATCCCCAATCCTCTTGATTTAGTTTCTATTCAGAAAGCTCAAATTTAAAGCTGTCCTGAGCCTGATGCTGTTCAGGTGAGACTGTCCAAAACCAGACAGCCCAGGCTTGGCTCGAACCGGGTCAGCAGGTGTTGGTGATGATGGCATACAGCTATGCAGAGCTGTCACAGCTGAGCAGACAACCTGGCCTGGGACATGGATGCTTTGGTCCAGATGCGACGAAGGTTGTTTTGGTTATCTATTGGCTGAGTGATTAAACATCACACAGGGCTGGAGAGATGGCTTAGCAGTCAAGGCACTTGGCCTGCAAAGCCAAAGGATGCAGGTTTGATTCCCTGGGACGCACGTAAGCCAGATACACAAAGTGGTGCACGTGTCTGGAGTTTGTTTGTAGTGGGTCCAGGCCCTGGCGTGCCAATTCTCTCTCTTATCTGCCTCTTTCTCTCTCTGTCTCAAATAAATACATAAAATGTATTTTTTTTTTTTTTTTTTTGGTTTTGCGAGGTAGGGTTTCACTCTAGCCCAGGCTGACCTGGAATTCGCTATGGATTCTCAGGGTGGCCTTGAACTCACGGCGATCCTCCTACCTCTGCCTCCCGAGTGCTGGAATTAAAGGCGTGCGCCACCACGCCTGGCCGTAAAATGTTTTTTTAAACTCACACAATATAGCAGTTTAAAACAAATGTAATATTTATTCATTTGTCATGAGTCTGTCCAGCTAGGTGGCTCTCCTGCTTCACTACCGGAGCTGAAAGCATTAAATTGCGTTTACCCTGGAGCTTGCCTGGGACTCCTAGTCCCACATGCCCCATCCCCCACAGGAATACGCAGGAGTCTAGCCTGAGTGAGCTCACACTCTGCAGATAACTTCCCAAATACAAGCCTCGATGTTTCCACACTAAGGCACCCTTCTGCTTGTGTCCTATGTTCTTTCAGGCAAAGCAAGTCACGCGGCCCATCCCAGGTCAACATAGGAGGCACCAGTCAGCCTGTGACTCTTCTGAGGTGTGGCTTAGTAAGGGCCACCAGTCTAACAGTCTACCAGAGGCACCAAGACCAGGAAGTAGGGGTGGGATAAAAGGGTAACAGAGAGATATAGCCGAGGCCATGGTGATTGGAATGTGGCCACCACTGTCCTGGGTGCTAAGGGTGTGGCCAGAGGAGAGAGCAGAAATGGTGAACACGGGTTATGGTGGCTGGTTAAGTTGCAGCCTGGGGCAGGGTCAGGAGGGCACAGTGAAAATCAAAGGCATGAGTGTGAAGCAAGACAGAAACTGAGCAAGAGAAAAAAAACGCCCAGTTCTCATAAAGAGAAGAATAAGGGAAGAAAACACTGACAAATCCATGGTATCATTCAAAAAAGGAAAGAATAAAATCAAGCTTTTAAATTAGCACGTAGTCAGCTTTATTGCTGTTTTGGAGAGGGGAAGGCCTTGTGGCGCAGTGGCTCCCTGGCTGCCGCCTCGTCCACCTCTCCTAGTCCTCTGACCCCATCCTTCTCTACAACGGTCCTCAGCTTTTGCTCCGGATCTTCAACTTAAAGGTACATTTTGACGTAGCTCAGGCCAATCTACTTTCATATGTAAGATGTCTGACACGTGTCTACCAAGGTGAAAGTGTGAGTGACTTGCCCATCGGTGTATGCAATAAGAGGACAAATGTCTTACTGTGATTTACAAGGATCCAACTGATTCTCGGATCTTCTCTTCTCTTCCCATGCTCCCATTCTCCATTCTAACGAAATCAGCCAAGGATTCCACAATAGATCCTGATGTGAGCCACCAATTGTGGTTTGGAAGTCTCTTCCCCAAGATTATCCACATGGGTCCCTCAGATTCTTCAGAATTGCTGGTGGATATTATATCACTGTTTCCCTAACCATCTTTCTTTCTTTCTTTCTTTCTTTCTTTCTTTCTTTCTTTCTTCCTTTCTTTTTGTTTATTTATTTGAGGGCGACAGACAGACAGAGAGCGAAAGAGGCAGAGAAAGAGAGAGAAAGAGAGAAAATGGGTGCGCCAGGGCCTCCAGCCACTACAAACAAACTCCAGATGCATGCGCCACCTTGTGCATCTGGCTTACGTGGGTCCTGGGGAATCAAGCCTCAAACCGGGGTCCTTAGGCTTCACAGGCAAATGCTTAACAGCTAAGGCATCTCTCCAGCCCTGCTTTTTTATTTTATGATCATTTTTTTTTTCTTTGAGACAGGGTCTCACTCTAGCCCAGGCTAGCCTTGAACTCACAGTGATCCTCCTACCTTAGTTTCCCAAGTACTGGGCTTAAAGGTGTGAGCCACTATGACCCAACTTTCTAACCTTTTCTGACACTATTTCAAATTGCAACTACCCTTTCTCCACATAACACTGTCTCTCCTCCCTGCTCTGTTTTCCTAGAGCGCCTTATCACCACCACTTAACATTGTGTCTGTTTCATTTTACTTGTACTTCTTGTACTTGCCATTGTTTGTCTAACTTATTTTGTCATTCACAAGAACCCAAGATGGCTTTAACATGCAGTGATGGGCTGTAGAGATGGCTTAGTGGTTAAGGTGCTTGCCTACAAAGCCAAAGGACCCAGGTTTGATTTCCCTGGGACCCATGTAAGCCAGATGCAGGAGGTGGCACATGCGTCTAGAGTTTGTTTGCAGAGGCTGAAGGCCTTTGCATGCCCATTCTCTCAATCTCTCTCTGTCTCTCTTTCTCTCTTTCTGCCTCTTTCTCTCCCAAATAAAAAATTATATATGTGTGTGTATGTATATATATATGTATATGTATATATATGTATATATATATATACACATATATATATACGTATATATATATATATATACACACACATATATACGCATGTATATGTATATATGAAACATGCAGTGAGCGCATAGGGAGTGGATGGAAGGCTCCCTGTCAACTGTTCCGAGCTGTGCTCTAATCCTGCCTTGTAGCTGAGGAGCCCTGTGACCTTGAGTACTTCCTTAACATCTCCAAACCTCATCTGCAAAAGATAAGTCATAAATGCCTTTCTTATCTCCTTGGTCCCTATGAAAACTAAATGACATATATAAGCATGGAGCTCAAGTTTATGGTACGTAGCATGTAGTCAGTACTAAGAAACCAGCAGGCTATTTGTGAAAGAAAACTTGGCTTTTGCCTGCAAAGCCTAAGGACTCATGTTTGACTCTCCAACTCTCACATAAACCAGCTGCACAAAGGGGAGGCAAGCGCAAGGTCGCACATGTCCATTAGGTGGCATAAGCATCTGGAGTTTGATTACAGAGGCTGCAGCCCTGAGGTGCCAATTAATCTCTCTCTCTCAAAAAAAAATTGTTTTTTCTTAAAGAGTCTGCTTGTCTTTTTAGAGCCCCAGTTTATTTATGATGTTAGTAATATTGCTTATAAGGCTACACCAATTTTTTAGGTCACTGCCGACTCATGAAACTTCAGCTGTCCTAGGGCCTTGGCTAGACAGTATCAGCAGGTGAAAACGAATGTCGTGAAATTCCTTTCGAGGACTTGCACATGCACACTGACGATATTTGGACTTTTCCTTTGAAGGAAGTATATCATATAAGCTTTTCTTTTTAAAACTCTGTCTAAAGGAGAGAGTGCGCCAGGAATTCTCCCAAAATTCTGGCCCAAGGCCGCTCCTGTGCTCCTGGAAGCTGCAGGTTTGTACCAGGAAATCCTTCTAAGATCTCTGGTACTGCCTGCTGATTTGTTAGTTCCGAACCTCCTCTCAGGGAACCTTACTCCTCAGTAGGAGCAATCTCTCTCTAGTGTATTCCTTCTGGAAATATCTGGTCACAATAAAAGGGGAAGATATTTCTTTTTAATATTTTTTTGTTATTTTTATTTATTTATTTGAGAGCAACAGAGAGAAAGAGGCAGATACAGGGAGAGAGAATGGGCGCGCCAGGGCCTCCAGCCACTGCAAACGAACTCCAGACGCGTGCACCCCCTTGTGCATCTGGCTAACGTGGGTCCTGGGGAGTCGAACCTCGAACCGGGGTCCTTAGGCTTCACAGGCAAGCGCTTAACCGCTAAGCCATCTCTCCTGCCCGGGAAGGTATTTTTTAAGGCGTTTATATACTCAAATAGCCATGGAGGAATTCATGAAGCCCTAGGACAAGGCCTGCATGTAGTTGTCATTCCACTGGGAAAAATCATATTTGCCTGCAACAAGTGCTATAGAGTTTGCTGAGTGCCACTATCATGACATGAGTACAAATTTAAAAGAAGATTGCTAGGCTACAGAGATAGCTTAGTGGTTAAGGCATTTGCCTGTGGAGCCTAAGGACCCAGGTTTGATGTTTGATTCCCCAGGACCCATGTAAGCCAGATGCACAAGGTGGTACATGTGTCTGGAGTTTGTTTGCAATAGCTAGAGGCCCTGGTACACCCATTTCTCCCTCCTCCCCCCCCCCGTCAAAATAAAATAAATATTTATAAATAAATATTTTAATTTAATTTAATTTAATTTAATTTAAAATATTATAAATAAATAAATATTTTATTTTTTATTTTTCTAAAACATTTTATTTATTATTTGAGAGAGAAATGGAGAGAGAGGAAGAGGCAGAGAGAGAAAGAGAATGGGCCTGCCAGGGCCTCTAGCTACTGCAAACAAACTCCAGGTGCATGCACCACCTTGTGCATCTGGCTAACATGGGTCCTGGGGAATCGAACCTGGGTCCTTTGGCTTTGCAGGCAAGCGCTTTAACTGCTAAGCCATCTCTCCAGCCCAACATTTTATTTTTTAAATATTTTTATATTTATTTATTTGAGAAAGAGAAGGAGAGAAAGAGACAGAGAGAAAGAGAGAGAGAGAGAGAAAATGGGTGTGTCAGAGCCTCCAGCCTCTGCAAACAAGCTCCAGATGCATGCACCACCTTGTGCATCTGGCTTACATGGGTTCTGGGGAATTTAAACCTGGGTCCTTTGGCTTTGCAGGCACAATCGCCTTAACCGCTAAGCCGGCTCTCAAGCCCATAAATAAATATTTTAAAAAAGAAGTTCACTCAAGTGGCCAGATCAGCAAAACCGTCCTGTCTGGAACGACAACTGGTCATTTGTAGGATGGTGAGAACGTCAGCTCGGTATCACGAAGGGCAGGGACGGATGGAGATGGTGCTGCAGAGGCTGGTGGGGTGGAAAGGAAGAGCCAGGAATGTGCGCGCACTCTCACCAGCAATGGGCAGCAGCCACTAAAAAATTCTAAGCCGCCTCTTGGAAAGAATGTAAGAGCCAAGGGAAGGGTAGGACTCCTTACAACGTGCTCCTCCAGACACAAAATGGCCTGGATATCCATGACCTCACAGTGCCTGACACTACCTACACAAGACCATCATTATAGGAGGAAAAGATGATGACATCAAAATAAAAGAGAGACTGATTGAGATGGGGAGGGGATATGATGGAGAGTGGAGGTTCAAAGGGGAAAGTGGGGGAGGGAGGGAGGGAATTACCATGGGATAGTGTTTACAGTCATGGAAGTTGTTAATTTAAATATTTTTATTTCTTATTTATTTGTAAGAAGAGAGAGAGAAAGAAAGAAATGGGCATGCCAGGACCTCCCGCCAATGCAGACAAACCCCAGACACATGCCCCATTCTGTCCATCTGACTTTTTGTTTGTTTGTTTTTGGAGGTAGGGTCTCACTCTAGCCCAGGCTGACCTGGAATTCACTATGGAGTCTCAGGGTGCCCTCGAACTCACGGTGATCCTCCTACCTCTGCCTCTCAAGTGCTGGGATTAAAGGCATGCGCCACCACACCCAGCTCTGTCCATCTGACTGTACATGGACACTGGGGAATAGAATCTTCTCTCTTCAGATGGCAGTGACCTTGGGATGAGTCAGAAGGAACCATGGTGCTGAGAAGAAGTGACAGAGGAGTGCTCAGCATTGAAATATCTCTATCACACCTTCCAAGGATCAGGGTCTAATGCAGAAGAGGTGGCGGAAAGAATGTAAGAGCCAAAGGAAGGGTAGGACTCCTTACAACGTGCTCCACCCAGACACAAAATGGCCTGGATATCCATGACCTCACAGTGCCTGACACTACCTACACAAGACCATCATAAGAGGAGGAAAAGATCATGACATCAAAATGAAAGAGAGACTGATTGAGATGGGGAGGGAATATGATAGAGAATGGAATTTCAAAGGGGAAAGTGGGGGTAGGGAGGGTATTATCATGGGATATTTTTTATAATCATGGAAGATGTTAATAAAAATTAAGAAGAAAAAAAATTGCTAAATTATTAAAAAAAAAAAAAGTTGCAGCTGGGTGTGGTGGCGCACACCTTTAACCCTAGCACTTGGGAGGCAGAGGTAGGAAGATCACTGAGAGTTCGAGGCCACCCAGAGACTACACAGTGAATTCCAGATCAGCCTGAGCTAGAGTGACACCCTACCTCAAAAAAAAAAAAAAAAAAGTGGCAGACCCTGTAACAGAGAGAGTAGGAGAAGAGGGTGGCATAATTTCCAGAGAAGTATAATGAAGATATCAAGATGAACAAGCACTAAGCAAAAAAAAAAAAAAAAAAAGAAAGAAAAAAGAAAAAAAGAAAAAAGAAAGCAGCAGCATGGCACCCAGAGGATAAGCAAGCGCACAGATCCACGGCCATCAGCAGCGTGTGGGACGTGAGCCATGTCAGGCAGGCTGAGTGGTGACGTGAAGTGTTCCACTGAAGAGCAACCCTCACATTTACACTCTGGAAATACTTAATGGACTCTAGGCAGTCTATTTGTAAAGGGCTGGAGCAGGAATCTATATCCATATCCTTGGCCACTGTGGACCCTGTGCCGAAGAAATTGCTGGAGTGCAGTAAGTACCTACTATTTCTTTCTTTTTTTTTTTTTTTTTTCGAGGTAGGGTCTCACTCTAGCCCAGGCTGACCTGGAATTCACTATGGAGTCTCAGGGTAGCCTCGAACTCTTGGCGATCCTCCTACCTCTGCCTCCTGAGTGCTGGGATTAAAGGCGTGAGCCACCATGCCCGGCTCTATACCTACTATTTCTTATCGTTGAGTAATTCCCAGATGTTCGCCAACAAAGTGAGTCGTTTATTATCACTCATGAAAACAACGATTGAAACAATAGGCTGGCGAGCAAATTTGTTGCTACGACCTCTGCCAAACACACACATACACACTCACAGTCACACACACACACACACATACACACTCACACACATACACACCCCGCACCTTCACTCTCTGTAGCTTGGGTGCTGGGAGTAAACAAAGCTGTTTCCTAGACTATTAGGAAAAAATATTATTTTTTTAATTTTTATTTTATTATTATTATTATTTTAATTTTTTTTTTTTTTTTTTTTTTTTTTTTTTTTTTTTTTTTTTGGTTTTTCGAGGTAGGGTCTCACTCTAGCTCAGGCTGACCTGGAATTCACTATGTTGTCTCAGGATGGCCTCGAACTCAAGGCGATGATTCTCTCACCTCTGCCTCCCAAGTGCTGGGATTAAAGGTGTGCGCCACCTTGCCCGGCTCTGTTTTTTTGTTGTTGTTTTGTTTTTGAGGTAGGGTCTTGCTCTAGCCCAGGCTGATCTGGAATTCACTCTCTTTCCTCAGGGTGGCCTTGAACACTCAGTGATCCTCCTACCTCTTCTCCCAAGTGCTGGGATTAAAGGCGTGCAAATAGTTTTTCCTAAATGTCAAACCAAGGAAGGAATTTCAAAGCCCCTGTGGCACTTATTTAAGGCCACTCTTCCTCTTCTGAACATTGCTAACTCTTTAAAGAGTATGAAAATGAATCACTAATAAGGTGTGTGTTTCTACATTTCATCAGGAAAGGATTGACACATGTTAGAGCATATAGATGCAAGGTCTAATGACGTATTCTGAAGGGCATACTAACAGGGTATTGAAGGTCGTGAGAGGGATTGTTCCAGAATAAAACAGTTCCCCTTTGAAGTGAGAAGGTGAAGTGAGCTTGCTACCTGTAGAAATCTGGACTTTTAGGTAAACGGAGTGGGAACCTGCTTGGATGGGCGGTCCTGAAGTGCCATTTCAACGTGGCCGTGCTATGTTTACTGCATCATCACGCAAGGATGTGTCTGCCTCCCTGCTGGACTGTGAGCTTTTTGAGGACAGAAACTTCCTCTTTCCGTCCTGATTGCCCAGCACACCGTGGACACTTGCTGACTGGGAGACACTCAAAGCAGGCCGCAGCAACTGAGGGGTGGAAAGGGAAGGGGCCGATGGGAGTGGAATAGGACTCCTCCTGCGATTCACTCACACTCCTCAAAACACTTCAGTCCTGGAGCACTGGGGGACAGTGAGAAATGTGTAAAATCTGGCATTAGGAGACAAGTGTGTGCCCTTGCTCAGCTGTTTTGTGTGTGTGTGTGTGTGTGTGTGTGTGTGTGTGTCATTAGACAATGAAGCACTTCACCCATTTTGGTGTCTTCTTCTGTACATTATTATTAAAGAATAAGTTGTGAGCCAGGGGAAATCTGGGAGTTTGAAGCCAGCCTGGCTGGGTTATATGTTCAACTCTCCAGATCCCACATTACCCAGATGCACAAAGGTGAGGCAAGCGCAAGGTCACACATGCCCACTAGGTGGCAGAAGCATCTGGAGTTCAACTGTAGTGGCCGAGGCCCTGGTGCATCAATTCTCTCTCTAAAGAAAGGAAGGAAGGAAGAAAGCAAGCAAGGAAGGAAGGAAGAAAGGAAGGAAGGAAGGAAGGAGGGAGGGAGGGAGGGAGGGAAGGAAGGAAAGAAGGAAGGAAAGAAGGAAGAGAGGGAGAAAGAATGGCAGAAAGAAAGGAAGGTCTTCAGTGAAATAAAAGAAAGTTTGTGCATTCAGCAAGTTATTTCATGTTATGTATTTGTTTTATTTATTATTATTATTATTATTATTATTACTCCAGAGTCAAAGCCACCTTCAGCCGAGTCTTCTCATCGGCGTCTAATCTTCCACAGAGGCTCTGGTGTGCCCATACATACATACACACATGTGGAAATAAATAAAAATAAAAGGTAAGAGAAGGATACAATGGGCCGAGTGTAGTGGCACACACCTTTAATCACAGCACATGGGAGGCAGGGGTAGGAGGATCGCTGTGAGGTCAGCCTGAGACTATATAGTGAATTGCAGGTCAGCCTGAGCTAGAGCGAGACTGTACCTCAAAAAAACCAAAAAATTAAAAAAAAATTTTTTTTAAAGAAATAAAAGGATCCAACTGTGTTTGGTGTCTGATAAGCAGCCAATCAGGAAGCCTGAACAAGGTTCTTTTTCCATTGAAAACGGTCAGGTTCCCTCCACACCCAGTCAAGAGCTTATGAATTTGCCCCTTCTAACTGGCTGATTTCCTGGAAAATGCTAGGAGACTTCATGACACTAGATTTTGTTATTAGTCTTTGTTGTTTTTTTTTTTTTCCCCCCCTGAGATTTATTTTTGGACCTCAAGGCAAGCTTGTATTTTCATACAGATTCTTCTAATTGTTTCTTTTAGCATCTTCTCTCAGGGCCCGTCTACACGGAGGTCCAAAGGCTTCAGCCCAAACTTGCAGCAGTATTTTTGTTAGCCCAGCAGACAGACTTTCCAAAACACAGAGATGAATGGTTCCGCTCCTGCCGTCCCTGCTTTCCTCCCTTCTGCTGTTCTGGAATCCTATGCAATGCTGTGCTCCTAACTTGTCAGGGACACATTCTGCTGTTTGCCCTGCTCCAGGGAGAGGGAAGTCAGTCGCTGGCAACTGAGGGTGCAGTAGCCATTGAATGCTCCCCAAAACAAAGGTGCTAGTCTCCCAGGGCCAAAGGGGACTGACTGGTTACCCCCAGAGCGTGCTTCCCAGCTGTTCCAATCCAGGTAAACCTGCAAGTAAGAGGAGTCTTGGTCCCCATTTTCTAGATAAACGAGGCTTCCAAGGTCTTGGTTTCTAGGTAATTCATTGATAACACTGCCTGTCAATTTCTCTAAGGACCATGGTTGGCTTCTGTTGTAGCTGCCTTCTCATTGCTGGGACAGAACACCCAGCTCAAAGCAGCTGAAGGGAGGAAAGGGTTTATCGTGGCTTACAGTCCCAGGGGGAAGCTTCATCATGGCAGGGCAGAGGCTGGGCATCACATCTTGTCGCACCAGCTGGGAGGTAGCAGCAAGAGTGAGATGGCTGCCAAACGCTCAGTAGGGCTGGTCTGATAAACCTCACGGCTCTTCCCCCAAAGACTTTACCAGCCAGGGCTTAACTATGAGGCTCAATCACAAAACACACAGGGCTGTGGGGGAAATTTTACCTTCAAACCACCCAGATCTTGAGAGGCAGAGGTAGGAGGGTCTCTGTGAGTTCAAGGCCGGCCTGGGACTACAGAGTAGGTCAGCCTGGGTTACAGTGAGACCCTACCTTGAAAACAAGCCATATATATATATATATATATATATATATATATATATATATATATATGTATACATTACATATATATAATATAGTATATATTATATATATATATAGTGTGCATGTGTATGTGTATTTGGCTGGGGAGATAGCTCAGTGGCTAAAGATGCTTGCTTGCAAAGCCTGATGGCCTAGGTTTGATTCTTCAGTACCCATGTAATGCTGGGTGCACAAAGTGGCAATGCGCCTGAAGTTTATGTGCAGTGGAGAGTCCCAGGCATGCCCATTCTCTTTCTCTCTCTCTCTTCCTCTGCTTCCAAATAATTAAATAAAAAATACTTTTTAAAAAAGAGTTCTTACTAAGGCCAGGCGTGGTGGCTCATGCCTTTAATTCCAGAGGGAGGAGGATCCCTGTGAGTTCAAGGTCACCCTGAGACAACTACATAGTGAATTCCAGGTCAGCCCGGACCCAGAGTGAAACCCTAGTTCGAAAAACAAACAATAAAACAAACAAATAAACAAACAAAAAAAGAGTTCTTAAAATGATTTTAGTTTTGGACTGGGGATATAACTCAGTAGTAAGGTGCTTGTCCTGGCATGCACAAGGTCTGGAGTTCCATCCCTCATACTGAAAACAAAACAACAAAAAAAGTGCATGTTCATTTAAAATATCAGTTAGTTCAGAAAATGTGAGAAGTAAATAATATGACAAACCAAGATTATCCTGGATATCACTTTGCCTTGTTAGCATTGAGTGAACATCATTCCAAGGCACAGAGAGCAATTATTTTGTAAACTTGGGTGCTAACTAAAACAAAAAGCAAATTGTAGCGGGAAATCACGTGGATAACCCCCACTCACCCTTTAGGGGTGAAGGAGAAAGGAGCGCGCTTTGGGAGGCAGAAAACTAGCCTCTTTCTGCTCACTCCTTTGATGCGATGAGTGCTCAGATAAGGGCATAGTTGGGATTCTAAGGCAAATAGTGCCCTTCAGATCCAGCATCCACCTAAGGGAGGGGTGGGAGGCCAAGGGAAGGAGAGTTTGTTTGCCCCCAGGGGCATCTCACATAGAATGTATGTAGAGGTCATCACCCAGCAAAAGGGGAATAGAAGGCATGGGCCTGCGTTACTGCCCCAGCAATGAGCAAACTGAAAGAGGGGACCCAGACGATGAAGGCATGGAAGAATTTAAAAGTGTTCTCGGACTCAACCTCAGGAAAGCAACAGAACAAGACAGCGTGGCGTTGGACTAACTTCTGGAGCCTTTTTTGTTTGGTTTGGTTGGGTTTTGGTTTTTCGAAGTAAGGTCTTGCTCTAGCCCAGGGTGACCTGGAATTCACTATGTAGTCTCAGGCTGGCCTCGAACTCACAGCCATCCTCCTACCTCAGCCTCCCATCTTCTTTTAAGAGGAAATGTCTTCACAGGGTATATATGTTGATTTTTTGACTCTCATTTTAAGTTGAACACACAAATAAATTGTTGTTGGGGCTGGAGAGATGGCTTAGCGGTTAAGGCGCTTGCCTGCAAAGCCAAAAGACCTTGGTTCAATTCCCCAGGACCCACATAAGCCAGATGCACAAAGTGGCACTTGCATGTAGAGTTTGTTTGCAGTGGCTGGAGGCCCTGGAGTACCCATTCTCTCTCTCTCCCTCTCTCTCTCTTCCTCTCTCTGCCACGTCTTTCTCTCAAATAAATAAATTTTTTTAAAATACAAATAAAAAATAATTTGTGTGTGTGTGTGTGTGTGTGTGTGTGTTTGAGGCAGGAGATCACTACAGCCCAGGTGGACCGGAAACAAACACCATATTCCAGGCTGGCCTTGAACTCATAAGTGATCCTTCTATCTCAGCCTCCCAAGTTCTGGGATGATAGGCATTTGCCACCACACTGGGCGAAGAACAAAAATTATCTGTTGCAAGGCTCCTACTCCAATTGGTTTTCCCAAAATTCTTACAAAAACACAAATCAATATAACTGAGGGAAGGTTAACAAAGTACAGATTCTGGCCTTTCAAGCAGACTATGACGCCACCAGCTGGCCCAAGTGACTGACTTGATCACTGATAGCATAAGGGAACCAAGGATGCTCTGAGACTGGAAAGAAAAATTAAATAAACCTTTCCCCTGTCGTGAAGAAGCTTTTTGTTTTTAAAAATATTTTTATTAGCCGGGCGTGGTGGCGCCTGGCTTTTATCCCAGCACTCGGGAGGCAGAGGTAGGAGGATCGCCATGAGTTCAAGGCCACCCTGAGATGACAGAGTGAATTCCAGGTCAACCTGGAGCAGAGTGAGACCCTACCTCGAAAAAAACAAACAAACAAACAAACAAAAAAATTTATTGAGCTGGCTGTGGTGGCGTACGCCTTTAATCCCAGCACTTGGGAGGCAGAGGTAGGAGGACCACCATGAGTTCGAGGCCACCCTGAGACAAACATAGTGAAATCTAGGTCAGCCTGAGCTAGAGTGAGACCTTATCTCGGAAAAACAAAAAAACAAACAAGCAAGCAAAAATGTAATTTATTTGTGGGGTGAGAGGGAGAGAAAAAGAATAAATGAATTTGGGTGCACCAGGACCTCTTGCCACTGCAAATGAACTACAGATGTATGTGCCATTTTGTGCATCTGGCTTTATGTGGGCACCAGGGAATTGAACACTGGCCAGCAGGCTTGACAAGCAAGTGCCTTTAACTGCTAAGCCATCTCTCCAGCATGAAGTAGAATACTTGAAGTATGAGGGCTTTTAGAGTAGAACAGAAAACTGTCTGAGCTGAGTGTCTCATAGAGACTTCTCCATATCCAGACCTCAAATTGACATAGACTGTCAATGTTCACTGTCCTTGGTCAATAACAAGGGGCAACCCCAAGTCACTGGTAACCTATCATTTTTTTTTTAAATTTTTGTTTATTTCTTTTTATTTATTTGAGAGTGACAGAGAGAAAGAGGCACAGAGAGAGAGAGAGAGAGAATGGGCGCGCCAGGGCCTCCAGCCACTGCAAACGAACTCCAGACACGTGCACCCCCTTGTGCATCTGGCTAACGTGGGTCCTGGGGAATCGAGCCTCGAACCGGGGTCCTTAGGCTTCACAGGCAAGCGCTTAACCGCTAAGCCATCTCTCCAGCCCATAACCTATCATTTTTGAACACATGTGTGCCTTGCACTGATCCACTAGCTTCATATATACTAAAACGTTTAACGCTCCTGACTCTATCAAGCAAGTACCGTTGTTAGCCACATTTTACAGATGAGGAAATGGAGGGAAAGAGCTAGTGTGCAAGGCTCCGAAGGGCACATTCTCAGCAAAGGACCTGGTGCCAAACCTGACTCATGAATGTTGGGGACAATTAAAGTCAGGAGACAGACACCATTCGCTTGCTCTAAGTCCAGGGCCCTCACTAAAGCTCTCTGATTAGCTCAAGTGGCTTCGGAAAGTCACCCAGAGTCACCCAACACCACCGTTCAGCACTGGTTTATTTATGTGGGTGTTGACCTTCACCAGAGTGTGTGTGCTCAGCTTGAGTGCAAAGGAAGGGCAAGTGTGCGGTGCTTGTGTCAAAGTGCATGGGTAAGCACAGATGAGTGTATCAGAGTGAGCGGGTGGGGATGGGCTTGTGTAAGTATTTGTGATTGAATGTGTGTCGGTGAGAATGAGGTTATATGCATTGTGTGAATGAGTATGAATGTGGTAAGGGTGGCTGTGTATGTGGATGGATGTGAGAATGTGAATCTGTGGAAGTAAGGAAGTGTGCATATATGTGTGGGAAGAACAGACCCTTGAAGCCATCTGTGAATGCACAAAGATACATGTGTGAGTGTCCAAGTATGGGGAGGGGATGTCTGGGCAAATGTGTGCACGCGTGAACCCGCTTGTGTAACACAGGTGCATGTCCTATGTATCTAAGTGGATTTGTGTGCGTGTGTGCTGCTTCCAACTTCCTTTACTAGCAACGATATCAGGTGACCCATGAGCGCTGCCCTCTGACAAGAAAACTTGCGGAAGTTGCCCAAGAACACTGGCCACAGAGAAGAGAAGCAGTCAGTCTGTCCTCCTAGGAAATGCAGCCACCCTGGGCTTCCACTCAGGTCTCTCACTCCCTGGACCACTTGGTGAGCCTGCTGCTGGATCTTGTGGGGTTTCTGTTCTCTTGGATGAGGGTGTGGAGGTGGAGGTGGTGAGAGAGAGAGAGAGAGAGAGCTAGAGAGAGGGCACAGAGGTGTGGTCAGCAGCAAAAGATTTGGGGTCAGACTTGGACTCAAACTTCTGCCACCTCACCTACCTAGCCCTCAGTTTCCCTGTCTAACAGAATATAGCAAAATATGGCCCAGGACAAACACTGGGCACAGTATTCATGTGCCATGGGCACAGAAGCCAGTGCATCACAAACAGAAGCAAGAGCCGGGCGTGGTGGTGCACGCCTTTAATCCCAGCACTCGGGAGGCAGAGGTAGGAGGATCGCCGTGAGTTCAAGGCCACCCTGAGACTACATAGCGAATTCCAGGTCAGCCTGGGCCAGAGTAAGACTCTACCTCAAAAAACTACAAATAATAATAATAAAATTTTAAAAATAACAGAAGCAAACAAGCAAAAGCCTCAGGCATAGTACCTTGCACAGAGTATGTACTGAATGAATGAAATTTTTGTTCCAATGGACAATGAAAAGTTTTTTTCCTGGCTTTTTTTTTTTGTCCAGATGGATTAGGCTTACTTAATAGAGCAGCCAGGAGCCATGGGATGTTTGCAGGTTTGTGATCCATCTTCATTATCCCTTTAGTGCATTTTGGGAGCCATTGACAAATAAAACCCCAGGGTCACAAAGAGTTAACGCACCACAACAGTGACAACGAGGCTCACAGCACCAGCCCAATGCTTTCCAAGAGGAAAGCAGGAAAAAGTCCCTATTACACAACAAGCCCAATTTGATAGCTTAAAAAAAAAAAAAAAAAGAAATCCTGCCTAGAGTGAATTAATGCCTCTTTAAAAATGAAACACTACACCTGTGTGTCAGTTGCTAGCTGACTTTTCAAGGACCAGAAAAGTGACATAAAGAAACCCTCAGCGGGGTGGCCAGGGTGTCACTGAGGAAAACCCCAGAGTCAGAACAATGAGTGAGTGGCCGCCAGGCCACCTGCCGGAGACGCGGGGTCGGGAACTGAGTCAATAAAGACACTAAACAAACGGTGGTGCTCTAAATCCGTTTGCACAGTGGTTAAAGCTTGTGGGCCGAGGAGAGCTGGAAGGCAGCACACATGCTCTGTTAAATCGGAGCCAACCTCCCGAGGCAAATGCTTTGTGTACTGGGCGCCTTGCCTTGCAAAATGGCCACCCTGCAGCGGGGCGAGGCCCCAGAGCCGGAGGGGGGGGTGAGCGGCATGGAGAGCTGAGCCAGGGCCTGCGGCACCCCAGGGTGCATGCGTGGCAACCCCTGGCTGTGGGCATCACGGCTGGAGCCCTGCGGGTGGGCGAAAGGCCTGATGAGAAGAGGGTGGCAGACGGGAAGTGTGGAACAGAGGTTCTTATCACTCTGCAAAGTAGGCCTCGCTCTCCAGTAGTGGTATGTCTCTCTTCCCATCTGTGGACTTAAAACAATATATATGCTTTCCATTCGACTGAGACAGGTTTCTTTTAAAATTAATTAATTAATTAATTAATTATTTGAGAGGGAGAGGATGAGGCAGCGAGAAAGAGAGAATGGAGTGCCAGGGCCTCCAGCCACTGCAAACGAACTCCAGATGCATGCGCACCCTTGTGCATCTGGTTTGTGTGTGCCCTGGGGAATCAAACCCGGGTCCTTAGGCTTTGCAGGTAAACGCCTTAACTGCTAAGCCATTTCCCCAGCCCAGGTTTTTTTTTTTAAATTTATTTTATTTATGAGAGAGAGATAGAGAGAATGGGCGTGCCAGAGCCTCTAGCCGCTGCAAACAAACTCCAGACACATGTGCCACCTTGTGCTTAGGTGGATACAGGGGAATCAAACCTGAGTCTTTAGGCTTCACTAGCAAGTGCCTTAACTGCTAAGCCATTTCTCCAGTCCCATGACTGAGACAGGTTTGAATGACATTACTTTGGTAATGGCTATTGTCGTACCCAGTGTGGTAAATGGCATAACATTGTGTTAATGAACAACACGTATTTATGGCATTCACAACAGGGAGCTTTGTTACTGAGAAAAGCTAGAAATATTTTTCTATAATGTGGAACAGGATGGTTTTCATAATAATTCTGAACTGTGTAATAGTTCATATTCTGGAAGCACCAAGAGCTGTGAGGCGAGCACACAGGTGTCAGAGTTGTAGATTCCACATAGGCCCAGTCATTTCCTAAGTATTTCCTAAGATCGCCCTGCTGCAGGCCTGGCACATCCGTCTCTCATCCCCAAAACAGTAAAGGGCTTTCCCGGGCCCAGTGTGAAGACTCACACCTGTAATCTCAGCCCTTGAGAAGCTGGGATGTAGGAATTCAAGGCCAGGCTGAGGCTATATCGTGAGACCTTGTCCCAAAAATATTGAAAAGGAGTGATACTGGTAGGTCTGGAACAGAGATGAAAATGGATCCTGAGAAGTAAGAAGGTTATCAACTTTATCTGGGCCTAATGACCTCAGAACTTTCCATTTTAAAATTTCTCTTTCTTCCCTTCTTGCCTCAAAAAGTGATTTATAACTAGAGAATGGGTTTTCTGTCGAGGGGATATTTGTCAATGTGACTGCCGCTGACATTGGGGTGCTCCTGTGAGTAGGGGTGAGAGATGCTTCTGGATATGGGAAAATGCACAAAACAGCCCCCCTCAGCAAAGGGTTATCCAGCCTCACATCCACAATGCCGAGGTTAAAAATCCTGCGTTTGTGTCATGGTATCATATGCTGTATGATTGAAAAGAATCTACTGGAACTGATGCACAGTTCATATATAAACCTTCCTGGGCCAGTTGGATTTTAAAAGAGATTCTTTGTTCCCAGGACTTTAAATCTCTCTCTCTCTCTCTCTCTCTCTCTCTCTCTCACACACACACACACACACACACACACACACACGATGAAGACTTTTGGGCAGTCCTGGGAGGAAAAGAGAGGGGGTGGGGAGGGGAGGAGGCTTTCCCTGTTACTCCTCCAGGGTTGTTATGAAGACACATCCACTTGCTTGATTCAAGAGTGGAAAGACCTGTCCAGCCCACCCATTCTGGCAAAGACTGAAGACTAAAGTGGAAATGAATGCAGGTGTGAAGTCTCCCCCTACCTGCAATTGCTGGGAAACACAAGCATGGGCTGACAACGTCCTAATTATTATCACCAATTGATGGGAACAATTCCAAGTTAAAAAACAGAAGGGGTAGAGACTGGTCAAAAAAACCAAAAACACTTCTGTATAGATCTGTGCAAGCTCTTTGCTAGAATGTACTTCTGTATTTGTTGGGTCAGGGATTCTCAATGTTAGTGGCAAATAGAAAACCTCAGAAGGTTCAACAACTTCTGATGTATAGGATGATGCCAGACATTAAAATTGTTTTTTCGGAGAACTTCCAGTTAAGATGGCGTCATAGGAACCATGCCAAAGCAGCCTAGGGGAGAAAAAGCCAAAACAACCCCAGCAAAATACACTTTTCTACTAAAAAGTGAGGTGTATAAGAAATTACCAATGGCAACAGAGAAGTAGGAGAGATCCAGAGCATCCAGAGCCCACACAGGCTGGCAGAAGTGGCTCCAGCAGTGGCGGCACCAGGTCCACGGGGCCACAGCTGCCAGGCTCAGCTTGAGCAGCAGGAAAAGCCAGGTGAGGGGATTTTCCACTCACATCAGAGCTCTTCCCAAACTCAAGAAACGTGGAGAACCACAGCGAACAACGAAGGGGCAGATCACGTGGTAGAGGATCACATGGACCAGCAGGAGAACTAGAGCCACCATCCACAGCCTCCCCTCCCCCATCACCAGCACAAACACCAGCAAGCACCAGAGACCAGGGGAAGGGAGCTCACAGCACCCAGCACGGCGACCAGAGCAGCGATCCAATGGCCCAGGCAGCCTACTTGAACCCACAGTGCACCAAAGAGGGATCCAAGCAGGAGTGCAGCATAATTGAGAACAAAATCATCCCAAAAGGTAACTGGGATTACACCAGGTCAGTACCCGCCTAATAAACCTGGTATATAGGCCTGAACCAGAAGTGCTAATTGCACCTTCCATATCAGGATAAATTATATGTTAAATCTGATGGATGGTAAGATTTGCCAATCTTAAATAAACTATATTTGGGCTTGTATTTGTTGCTTCTTGATTTATAGTGGCTTTGTTTCCTCTTCTGTTGTACATTAGTGAAGGGTCTCACTTGGTCACAAGCTGACTTGGAACCCTCAACAGACCAGAAATCTTAACCTCCTAGTTGACAGGATTAAGGGTGTGGGGTACCACACACCCTAAGGGACAGTGACTTTGTTAGAGGATCTGGTTATCATAATACCTACTCTTGCATACTTTGTGCTGTTTTTCATTGAAAGTGTACATTGTTTAGTTAAATTTTAGAATCTGCCTGTATTTTGTTCCACTCAGCCTACTTGAATACTCTCATAGTAGGCAAACCAAACACCTAAAGTCACTTTTGTAGATACTCTGAGAGTCTTAAGAGCCACACCTAGCACCTTAAGCTCCTACCCTGAAGATATATAACATCAGATCAATTGATACAGCTAATAATACTGAAGCTAACTAGAAAATCAGGGCATTAAATTAATCCAAGATGCAAAAATATGTACATTATAACACAAGAAACACCAAAAATCAAGACAATATAAATCCACCAAAAAGTATCAATGCATCAGAAATGACCTCCAGTGAAAACGAGTTAGAGGAAATGCCTGAGAAAGATTTCAGAAGAATGATTGTAAATATGTTCAATGAACTCAAAGAAGAAATCAAAGGAATCAAAGAGGAAATCAAAGAAGACACAGGAAACCAAGTCAATGAAATAAAAAGGTCAATACAAGACATAAATAAGGAAATAGAAATAATAAAGAAAAACCAGTCAGAATTACTAGCAATGAAGAACACAATCAATGAAATAAAAAACTCTGTAGAAAATCTCACCAGTAGAATGGATGAAGGAGAGGACACAATATCTAAACTAGAAGACCAGGTGGCAGATCTAATACAGTCCAACAAAGAGAAAGACAAACTAATAGGAAAGTATGAATGGGAATTTCAAGATATTCAGGACACTATGAAAAGATCAAACATAAGAATTCAGGGTACAGTAGAAGGAGAAGAATTTCACTCCAAAGGTATATTAGGTGTTTTCAACAAAATAATAGAAGAAAACTTCCCCCAAATTGGGAAAGAGGTGCCAATGCAGATACAGGAATCCTTTAGAACACCAACCAGACAAAACCTGGAAAGAACCTCTCCTCGCCATATTATAATTAAACTACCAAATGTACAAACCAAAGAAAAAATACTGAAAGCAGTTAGAAAAATCAAGTTACCTACAAAGGCAAGCCCATTAGGATCATAACAGGTTACTCAACACAAATTTTAAAAGCCAGAAGGGCTTGGAGTGATGTATTCCAAGTTCTGAAAGATAACAACTGTCAACCAAGGTTACTTTATACTGCAAAGCTATCCATCCAAATAGACATAGAAATAAGGACATTTCACAACAAAAGCAGGCTAAAAGAATATTTGAAGACCAGCTCTACAGAAAATACTTGAAAGAATCCTCCATGCTGGAGAGAAAGAAAAGCACACATGTCAGGAACCTGGAAAAAAAACAAACAATACTCAAATACTAGTTAACACAAGAGACCAAAGGTAAAACCAGAAGAACTACCAAAAAAATGGCAAAGATAAATACACACCTTTCAATAATATCTCTTAATATCAACGGCCTCAATGCCCCAACCAAAAGACATAGGTTTGCAGACTGGGTTAAAAAGCAGGATCCTTCAATTTGTTGCCTCCAAGAAACTCACCTTTCTACAAAGGATGGACACTATCTTAGGGTGAAAGGTTGGAAAATGGTGTTTTAAACAAATGGGCCTAGAAAACAAGCAGGGGTTGCTATCCTAATATCTGACAAGGTACACTTCAGTCCAACATTAGTTAGGAAAAAGATAAGGAAGGTCACTTCATATTGATTAAAGGCACACTCCAACAGGAGGACATTACAATCCTAAACATATATTCACCAAACATGGGGGCCCCCAAATTCATCAAACAAATGCTATTAGAACTAAGGTCACAGATAACACCAAACACAGTGGTAGTGGGTGACTTCAACACTCCACTGTCATCAATTGACAGGTCATCCCAGGAAAAAATAAACAAAGAGGCATCTGGACTAAATGAGGTCATAGAAGGAATGGACCTAACAGATATCTACAGGACATTTCGTCCAAATGCTGCAGAACATAGATTCTTTTCAGCAGCACATGGAACATTCTCTAAAATAGACTATATATTAGGACACAAAGCAAATCTTAACAAATACAGGAAAATTGAAATAATTCCTTGCATTCTATCTGACCACAATGGAATCAAACTATAAATCAATAGCAAGAAAGGCTATAGAGCATACACAAAATGATGGAAATTAAACAACACACTACTAAATGATGAATGGGTCAATGAAGAAATCAAGAGGGAAATCAAAAAATATATAGAGTCAAATGATAATGAGAACACAACATACCAAAATCTCTGGGACACAATGAAGGCAGTCCTAAGAGGTAAATTTATAGCTTTAAGTGCCTATATTAAGAAATTGGGAAGGTCGCAAGTAAATGACCTAATGCTTCACCTTAAAGTCTTGGAAAAAGAAGAACAAGGCAAAGCCAAAATCAGCAGACAGGAAGAAATAAGAAAGATTAGGGCAGAAATTAATGAAATAGAAACCAAAAAAGCAATCCAAAGAATCAATGAAACAAAGAGTTGGTTCTTTGAAAGGATAAACAAGATTGATAAACCCTTAGCAAATCTGACCAAAAGAAAGAGAGAAGAGACACAAATTAACAAAATTAGAGATGAAAAAGGCAAATTACAACAGATACCAGAGAAATTAAAAAAATCATAGGGACATACTATAAAAACATATACTTCAGCTGGGCGTGGTGGCGCACGCCTTTAATCCCAGCACTCGGGAGGCAGAGGTAGGAGGATCGCTGTGAGTTCGAGGCCACCCTGAGACTCCATAGTGAATTCCAGGTCAGCCTGGGCTAGAGTGAGACCTTACCTCGAAAAACCAAAAAAAAAAAAAAAAAAAAAAAAAACATATACTTCACTAAGTATAAAAATCTGAGAGCCAGGTGTGGTGGCACATCCCTTTAATCCCAACACTCAGGAGGCAGAGGTAGGAGGATTACTGTGAGTTCAAGGCCACTCTGAGAGTACAAAGTGAATTCCAGGTCAGCCTGGACTAGAGCGAGACCCTACCTCGAAAAACCAAAAAAAAAAAATCTAGCCGGGCGTGGTGGCGCACGCCTTTAATCCCAGCACTTGGGAGGCAGAGATAGGAGGATCGCCTTGAGTTCGAGGCCACCCTGAGACTCCATAGTGAATTCCAGGTCAGCCTGAGCTAGAGTGAGACCCTACCTCGAAAAACCAAAAAAAAAAAAATCTGAAAGAAACGGATGATTACCTTGATTTATATGACCTACCTAAATTAAATCAAGATAAGATTAATCACTTAATTAAACCTATAACAAGCATGAAGATCCAAGCAGTAATCAAAAATCTCCCAACTAAAAAAAATTCAGGCCCAGATGGCTTCACTGGTGAATTTTACCAGACCTTCAAGGAAGAACTAACACCATTGCTTCTTAAGCTTTTCCATAAGATAGAAAAAGAAGAAATCCTACCAAACTCCTTCTACAAAGCCAGCATCACCCTGATACCAAAACCAGGCAAAGATAGAACAAAAAAAAGGAAATTGCAGACCAATCTCCCTCATGATGCAAAAATTCTCAACAAAATATTGACAAACAAGCTGGGCGTGGTGGCGCACGCCTTTAATCCCAGCACTCGGGAGGCAGAGGTAGGAGGATTGCTGTGAGTTTGAGGCCACCCTGAGACTCCATAGTGAATTCCAGGTCAGCCTGGGCTAGAGTGAGACCCTACCTCAAAACAACAACAACTATATATACATACAAACAGAATACAAGAATATATCAGAAAGATCATTCACCCCAACCAAGTAGGCTTTATCCCAGAGATGCAGGGATGGTTCAACATATGCAAATTGATAAATGTAATACATTATATAAATGGACTGAAGGACAAAAATCATATGATCATCTCATTAGATGCAGAGAAAGCATTTGACAAAATCAAGGAACATATCTCAATATAACAAAGGCTATTTATGACAAGCCTACAGCCAACATATTACTAAATGGGGAAAAACTGGAAGCTTTTCCACTAAAATCAGGAACAAGACAAGGGTGTCCACTGTCCCCACTTTTATTTAATATAGTACTGGAAGTCTTAGCCATAGAAATAAGGCAAGAGATGCACATAAAAGGGATACAAACTGGAAAGGAAGAGATCAAATTATCATTATTTGCAGATGGCATGATTCTACACATAAAGGACCCTGAAGATTCTACCAGCAAACTGTTGATAAACACCTACAGCCATGTAGCAGGATACAAAATAAATACACAGAAATCAGTAGCCTTCCTATATGCTAACAAGAAGCACATAGAGGATGAAATCAAAGAACCACTCCCATTCACAATTGCATCAAAATAATAATAATAATGATAAAGTACCTTGGAATAAACCTAACCAAGGAAGTGAAGGATCTCTACAATAAAAACTTTAAAACACTCAAGCAAGAAATTGCAGAAGACACTAGGAAATGGAAAGGCATCCCTTGTTCCTGGATTGGAAGAATCAATATTGTGAAAATGGCAATCTTGGGGGCTGCAGAGATGGCTTAGTGGTTAAGCACTTGCCTGTGAAGCTGAAGGACCCTGGTTCAAGGCTCAATTCCCCAGGACCCATGTTAGCCAGATGTACAAGGGGGCGCACGCGTCTGGAGTTCGTTTACAGTGGCTGGAGGCCCTGGCGTGCCCATTCTCTCTCCCTCTCTCTCTCTGCCTCTTTCCCTCTCTGTCTGTCACTCTCAAATAAATAAATAAATGAAAATGGCAATCTTACCAAAAGCAATGTACACATTTAATGCAATCCCCATCAAAACTCGAATGGCATTCTTCACAGAAATAGAAAAAACAATCCAAAAATTCATTTGGAATCACAAAAAAATCTCAAATATCTAAAACAATACTGAGCAACAAAAATAAGGCTGGTGGTATCACCATCCCTGATTTTAACCTATACTACAGAGCCATAGTAACAAAAACAGCATGACACTGGCACAAAAGCAGACATGTAGATCAATGGAACAGAATAGAGGATCCAGATGTAAGTCTGGGTAGCTGTAGCTACCTGACATTCAATAAAAATGCCAAAAATACTCATTGGAGAAAAGACAGCCTCTTCAGCAAATGGTGCTGTGAAAACTAGATATGTATCTGTAGAAGGGTGAAAATAGATTCTTCTCTCTCTCCATGCACAAGAATGAAGTCCAAATGGATGAAAGACCTTAACATCAGACCTGAAACTCTGAAACTGCTAGAAGAAAAAGTAGGGGAAACCCTTCAACATATTGGTCTTGGCAAAGACTTTCTGAATATAACCCTAATTTCTCAGGCAATAAATCCACAGATTGACCACTAGGACCTCATGAAATTACAAAGATTTTGTACAGCAAAGGACACTGTGAATAGAGCAAAGAGGTAACCTACAGAATGGGAAAAAATCTTTGCCAGCTATACATCTGATAGAGGATTAATATCTAGGATATACAAAGAACTCAAAAAATTAAATAATAAGAAATCAAATAAGCCAATTAAAAATGGGCTATGGAATTAAATAGAGAGTTCTCAAAAGAAGAAATATGGATGGCATATAAGCATCTAAAAACATGTTCTACATCCCTAGTAATCAGGGAAATGCAGATTAAAACTACATTGAGATTCCATCTCACTCCTGCCAGATTGGCTGCTGTAGCAGACAGCTTCAGGTTCGCTGAGATAAACTTTCAGACCAGACACAGTTATGGAGGAAGATATATTTATTGAAGCTTACAGATCCAGGGGAAGTCCCATAAGGGCAGAAGAAGCTGGCCTGCCTTCACAGGCCCAAGCAGAGAGAGAGAAGCACAAGCCAAAAGCCACACAGCACACTTCAGGAACTCCAGCTAGGCACACTTTGCATATCTTTAGATTGAAATCTCAAACCCACCACCACACCTAAAGATCCACCCAGTGACACTGCCTCCAATCAGGTGGCAGCAGATGCAAACTACAAACAAATAAACAACTGAATATATTGGGGGCCATCTATTCAAACCACCAAACCTACCATCATGAAAACAAATGACCACAAATGTTGGCGGGGATGTGGAAAAAGAGGAACCCTTCTATACTGTTGGTGGGAATACAATCTGGTCCAGCCATTGTGGAAATCAGTGTGGAGGTTCCTAAAACAACTGTAACTAGATCTACTATATGACCCAGCTATAGCACTCCTAGGCATATATCCTAAGGACTCATCTCATTACTTTAGAGACACTTGCCCAACCATGTTTATTGCCACTCAATTCACAATAGCTGGGAAATGGAACCAGCCTAGATGTCCCTGAACTGATGAGTGGATAATGAAGATATGGCACATTTATACAATGGAGTTCTACTCAGCGGTAAAGAAAAACGAAGTTATGAAATTTGCAGGAAAATGGATGGATCTGGAAAGGATTATACTAAGTGAGGTAACCCAGGCCCAGAAAGCCAAGCGTTGCATGTTCTCTCTCATATGTGGATCCTAGCTACAGATGATTGGACTTCTGTGTGAGTAGGAAGAAAACTTAGTAGCAAAGGCCAGTAAACTAGAAAAGAGATATAAAAGGAAGAGAAAGGAAGGGAGGGGGTACTTAATAGGATGGTATTGTATATATGTAAGTAGAAGAATAGATTAATGGGGGTGAAAAGGCCCAAAGTGAGGTCAGGGGAAGAGATTGAGTAAAGGAAAGGTGGAGGGAGGGATAATCAAAATCTAAGAGGATATAAATAAATTATATGGAAACCTACTTTTTGGACAATGGAACACTCAGGAGCTGTAGATTGTTGCTAGAAAATTTTCAGTGCTAGGGATGGGATACCTTCCAGTGAGTTGTTGACCAGGGAGGTCCCTGATGCCCCCAAAACATTACAGGCCATTGCCAAGGCCCTTGGTTTCCCACCAGAATAGATGGTAAGACCCTATTGCTAAAGACTCCACATACTTGGGCTGCAAGGCCACTGAGAAATCCTGCTGGAACTGAGCTGATAACCTCCTCCATGTAGACCATCTGACAGAAAGCTGGAAGAAGCCATTCTGCATGCAGTTCAATGGAAGAAAGAGAGAAATCACCAGTGAAGATACACAACAGTGGACACTGCAAGCCTTATAATTGGCCAGCCAGACCAATGAGCCAACGGGTGCAATAGGGGCATGTCTGTCATGGTGGAAACCAACTGCCCTCTAATTGGACTGGAGGCCTGCTCCATGGGAGGGAATGCATCCCTGATACTGAAAATTTAAAACAGGGGTAGTCATGAGCCCTAGGCATGTAACGTCTGCTGCTGTCTGGCTAAATGTATATACTATGCTTATCAAACTGCCCAGTAAGCACATCTCTTAATGTTCATACCTTATATTAATGCTATTCTCATTTATAGTGGAGAACCTTCTCTTTTCATATGGCAGTGACCTTGGGATGACTCAGAAGGCACCATGGTGCTGAGAAGAAGTAACAGGAGTGCTCAGCACTGCAATATCTCTATCACACCTTCCAAGGTTCAGGGTCTATTGTGGAAGAGGTGGTAGAAAGAATGTAAGAGCCAAAGGAAGGGTAGGACTCCTTACACTGTGCTCCCCCCAGACACAAAATGGCCTGCATATCCATGACCTCACAGTGCCTGACACTACCTACACAAGACCATCATAAGAGGAGGAAAAGATGATGACATCAAAATAAAAGAGAGTCTAATTGAAAGGGGAGGGGGATATGATGGAGAATGGAGTTTCAAAGGGGAAAGTGGGCATTACCATGCGATATTTTTTATAATCATGGAAGTTGTTAATAAAAAAAAGTGGAAAAAAATTTCCCCCCTAGGGCTGCAGGGATGACATAGAAGTTAAGGCATTTGTCTGCAAAGCAAAGGACCTAGGTTTGATTCCCCAGGACCCATGTAAGCCAGATGCACAAGGTGGCGCATGCACCTGGAGTTTGTTTGCAGCTGCTGAAGGCCCTGGTATGCCCATTCTCTCTCTCTCTCTCTCCCTCTCTCTCTCCCTCTTTCTCTCTCAAATAAATAAATTAAAAATATTTTTATATATTTGGAGATAGAGAGTGGACCCAGGTTTGATTCTGTAGGACTCACATAAGTCAGATGCACAAGGTGGCACTTGCATCTGGAGTTCGTTTGCAGCAGTTTGAGGCCCTGGTGTGCTCCTTCTCTCTACCTGCTTCTTTTGCTCTCTCTCAAATAAATAGGTAAAAATAAAATATTTTTAAAAAGAAAGGTAGGCTGGGCGTGGTAGCGCACACCTTTAATCCCAGCACTTGGGAGGCAGAGGTAGGAGGATCACTGTGAGTTCGAGGCCACCCTGAGACTACATAGTGAACTCCAGGTCAGACTGGGCTAGAGTGAGACTCTACCTCAAAACAACAACAACAAAAATTAATTAAATTAAAAATAAACAAATAAATACAAATAAAAAAGAAATGTAATTCTGACATATGGTTAAACATAGATGAAACATTATGGCCAATGAAATAAGCCAGTTACAACAAGATAGTGTCTGACTTCACTTGTATGTGATACCTGTAATAGTCACACTCAGTGTTTCCTACCAGCGTGTGTCTCCACAACCAGCAAGCAGCCACATTCAAAGAGATAGAGAGCAGAGTGGTGGGCGCCAGTCACTGGAGGAAGAAGGAGTGGGGGATTGCTGTTTAAACAACAGAGTGCCCATTTTATATTTATTTATTTATTTAAGTTAGAGAGACAAAGAGAAAGAGGGTGAGTATGGATGCACCAGGGCCTTCAGCCACTGTAAATGAACTCCAAACACAGGCGCCGCTTTTTGTGTGCTGGGGAATCAAACTCAGCCTGTCAGGCTTTGCAGGCAAGCACCTTTAACTGCCGGACCATCTTCTCTCCAGCCCAATTGGCAGTTTTAAAAGATGAAAATATTGATGACATAATAATGTGAATGCTCTTAGTCATGCTGAACCGTACACTTGGAATGGTTAAGATGGTGCATTTTTGTGTGTTGTGCTGCATTTTATCTTTTAATTTGTAGGGATTTATTTGCACGTGTGTTGGCAGGGTCTCTTGCCATTATAAACAAATGCCTGTTGGGCTTAATGTGGGTGGTTGTGGAACTGGACCTAGGTCAGCAGGCTTTGCAAGCGCCTTTAACCACCAAACGTGTCCCCAGCCCCTGTACTGCATTTCAAAGTGTATATTCCAAAAGAGTTAGCTTGAAGAAGTTTTCACAAAGTGTACACACATATATATGCAGATGAATGAATGGATAATACTGGCACCCCACCCCCACTCCAGTGTACCCCCAAGGAATGGAATGGTTCCCAGACTTTCCAGCACAATAGCATAAGAGCTAATGGATCTGCAGGAGTTTTAATTAGATCGTTTTTCATATAATACTTGCTCATTGCTCCAATACGATTTGGAAGGTGCTTTAAAAATATTTGCTTTGGGCTGGAGAGATGGTGTAGCGGTTAAGGTGCTTGCCTGAGAAACCTAAGGACCCATGTTCTGCTCTCCAGATCCCACTTAAGCCAGACGCACAAAGGTGAAGCAAGCACAAGATTGCACTTGCCCACAAGGTGGCGCAAGTATCTGGCATTCGGTTACACTGGCTGAGGCCCTGGTGCCAATTCGCTTTCTCTCTGTCTCTCTCTCTCTCTTTAAAAAAAAGAGAGAAATATTTGCTTTGACTACTACTATTGTCTTTCTAAATGGGTATAGTGTGCTCACTAAATTGCCCTCTAAATAATTATGCATATGCCCATATTTTCTTTTAAAAAATTATTTATTACTTTGTAAGGAGAGAGAGAGAGAAACACAGAGACAGAATAGGTACACCAGGGCCTCCAGCCACTGCAAAGAAACTCCAGATGCATGTGTCACTTTATGCATCTGGCTTTACGTGGGTCCTGGGGAACTGAATGAGGTCCTTAGGCTTTGCAGGCAAGTGCCTTAACCATTGAGCCATCTCTCCAGCTCCTATGCCCATATATTAATGTTACTCTCCTATTGCGGAAAAGGAATGAATATCTATGTCTCACATGAGATCCAAGTCAGAGATTTAGCTCCATAGCTAAGATTATGTGGCAGCCAGCAAGGGTCAGGAAGTGTAATTTTGACCCTTCCCCTAACTCAACCACAAACCCATCTAATTCCCTGATTCTCCAGCTACCTATTCTCCCCAGGACAGTTTTAGGGCCCTTGAAGCAGATGATCTCAAATACTTACTTTATATTCAACAATCTGACCTGAGCGCTATTTTTGATAATTATAAAGTAATTGTCTTTTGGAAGAAGGACACTGGGTCTGAGCTGGGTGTAGTGGTGCACGACTTTAATCCCAGCACTCAAGAGGCAGGGGTAGGAGAGTCGCTGTGAGTTCAAGACCAGCCTGAGCCTAGCTATAGAGTGAGTTCCAGGTCTGAAACCACTGGCATCAGATATAGCTTCAGGAGCAATTGAGGAGTTCAGGAGAGCTTATCAAAAAAGTCTTGATGATGTAGCCATGAGAACAAACTGTAAGCTTTGGGGCCCAAAGTCCCAGTACTATGTGATTTTTCCCTCCAAATCCCAAGTCTCCCAGAGTCTCAAAGACACCAGCTTCCAGTAGATGCAGCTGGCCTATGATGTAATTGTCATTAACTTAGATCTCATGCTGCTGTAACAAAATGCCTGAAGCAGAGGCCTTTATTCTTTATTAACAGCTTCATTCAGCACACAAGTTTGGAGCTCTGACATCCGCTCAGCTTTGGTGAGGGATTTCTAGATACGTCAGAGTACCGAAGCCGAGAGCCTCATGTGAGGCATCAAACAAGAGAGAGGAATTGCATGAGAGAGGGAGCAAGGAAGATTTGTGAGGGTCCAGGTTACTGTATAACAACTCATTCTCACCACAACTAGCCAGGCTGTCTCGAGAACTACTTAATCCCTTCTGAAAAGCTACTTCCAATGACCTTCTACTAGGCTCCTTCTCTTTTTTTTGTTTTTTTTTTTTTTTTTTTTTTTTTTTTATTCATTTTATTTATTTATTTGAGAGTGACAGAGAGAAAGAGGCAGAGAGAGAGAGAGAGAGAGAGAGAGAGAGAATGGGCTCGCCAGGGCCTCCAGCCACTGCAAACAAACTCCAGATGCGTGTGCCCCCTTGTGCATCTGGCTAACGTGGGTCCTGGGGAATCGAGCCTCGAACCAGGGGTCCTTAGGCTTCACAGGCAAGCGCTTAACCGCTAAGCCATCTCTCCAGCCCTTTGTTTTATTTTTGTAGGCTCCATCTCTTAAAGGACTCTACAACTCAGCATTGCCACACTGGGGACCAGGACACGAACCCTTGGGGGACACACTCAGATCACACCAAGCCACAGAAACTTGCTTCATGATGAAACAGCGGTGGCCTGCCAACAGTATTCTCTCCTCCTGACACTTCCCTGGGCATAGACTCCACCCACTAGGATCACAAAGGGCCTTTTTGTTTTTGCGCTATAGGCCTAACAAAGTCTTTTCTGTGTCCAGTCAGGAAACAGAGGAGCCTTATAACTTAATTAAGATGCGCTTACCCAATGTCACTCAGAGGGAACCACATTTTCCCATCTTTGCAAACACTGAAATGGTTTAGGAGAAGACCAAATTAACATGGCTGTGAGAACTTTAAAATATTCTGACATTTCAGACTTGACATTTTCAGTTTCAATCTTTTTCAACAAAGTATTTAGCATTTAATAAGTTCTAGGCTTAGCAGCTTCTTCTCCAGAGGAGAATATTAGCTATAATCTACAAAGATGGCAGTTGCCCAAATGTTAAATAAATCTAGAGTTTTTCCTCCAGACAAACAGAGCACATTGAATTCAATACTGCTACTGCTCATTCTCCCCATGGCTGCTTCTCTGGCCTCTCCTCCAAATATTTCCATGCAGAAATAAGAGCAGACAGAATGGTGGGAGGGGATCATGATCAGGGTACGTTGTGTTTATGTATGGCAGTTGTCAATAAAAAGTGGGGTTTTTTGGTGGAAAAAAAGGGCTTACTTTGGCTTCCAATTTCGAGAGGGAGTTTTATCATATCAGCAAAGAAAGAGCAAATAGCTGAACATTACATCTTTTCACATAAGCTGGGAGGAAACAGAGAGAGTCAATAAAAAGTTTGAAGAAAATAAAAAAACAAGTCTTCTTATATTTCTGAAGAATGCTAGGAAGGTTGAAGAGGAATGCTATGCTATGCTGCCTGACATTTGTGAAGAATGTTAGGTGATTTTTAAAAAATATTCATCATTTTAAATGTGACTAAAATTGATGTCAACTACGTCAATTCTGAACGTAAAAATGACAATTTAATGAGACTAGAAACTGGATATTAGTCTTGGAAGGAGAAAAAGAAATTATTTTCACTTCTGTCGAGACAAAACTATTTCTAGCTATACTTTTTGGGTATATAACTTTGTGTCATCCTGCTAAGTGGATTCAATCCATCATTCTTTCTCCTCGGTTGAGATAGTGTCCGCTGGAAGGGAAGCAGCTCATTTAGGCTTCAAACCAGCCGGGATAGTCACAGTGGAGGCGGGCTCCACCCCGCACACTATCTTCAGCCAGCAGAGACTCCTCTTATCCAAACCCAAGCATCCATTTTCACGTTTGTGTCATTCAAAACAGCTTCCGTGTCTCCATTCCACCAGATGTGTAAACATATGCAAAGTCAAGTGGACAACCATGGGCACATCCTCATAACGTGAGACAGATATGAAAGATGCTATCCAGGGCTGGAGAGATAGCTTAGCGGTTAATGCGCTTGCCTGCAAAGCCTAAGGACCCATGCTAGACTCTCCAGATCCCACGTTAGCCAGACACACAAAGGTGAAGCAAGCGTATGGTTGCACATGACCACTAGGTGGTGCAAGCGTCTGGAATTCGATTGCAATGGCCGAGGTCCTGGTATGCCAATTTCCTCTCTCTCTTCTCTGTCTCTCTCTCTCTCTCTCTCTCCTGCTCACTTTCTCAAAAACAAAATGCTATCCAATGCTTTTCTTCCCTATCAATTCTGGTTAAGATTCGCCATTAATAAAAATTTGTCTAGTTTTGTATTTTTTTTGTGTTTTTGTAATGTTTTTATGGGGGGGGGGGGAGAGAGAATTGCCATACCAGGGCCTCCAGCCACTGCACTCGAATTACAGATGTGTGCACTACCTTGTGCACATGGGCGAATTTGCATTTTTGCATCACCTTGAGTACTTGGCTTACATGGGACCTGGAGAGTTGAACATGGGTCCTTAGGCTTCCCAGGCAAGCCCCCTTAACCACTAAGCCATTTCTCCAGCCCTAGTTTCCTAATGTTTTCACTGATTCTTAGTCACAGAAAGCTTAGAACATGATCATCTATCAAAAGAGGTCATGGGCTGGAGAGATGGTCCAGCAGTTAAGGTGCTTGCTTGCAAAGCCTGAAGACCTGTGTTTGATTCCCCAGTTCCCATGTAAGCCAGATGCACAAGGTGGCACATGCATCTGGAGTTCATTTGCAGTGGCTAGAGGCCCTGGTGCACTCATTCTCTCTATATATTTGCCTCTTTCTCTCTCTCTCTCTCATTCTCTCTCAAATAAACAAAATATAATTTAAAAAAGTAAAACTTGTATTTGTTTATTCATTTTCTAAAAGTCTATGTATGTATATGTGTGCATGTATGTATGCATGTGTGCATATGTATGGGTACATGCATGCTATAGCATACATGTGGAGGTCAGAGGACAATCTCAGGGTGTTTCTTCTTTTTTTCTGCTTTTTCGAGGTAGAGTCTTGCTCTAGCCCAGGCAGACCTGGAATTCACTATGGAGTCTCAGGGTTGCCTCGAACTCACGGCAATCCTCCTACCTCTGCCTCTTGAGTGCTGGGATTAAAGGCGTGCACCACCACGCCTGGCTGTTTCTTCTTTTTTTTTAAACAATTTTTTATATTTTATTTTTATTTATTTGAGAGAGAGAGAGAGAGAGATAGAAAGGCAGAGAGAGAGAGAGAGAGAGAATGGGCATGGTAAGGCATCCAGCTGCTGCAAACAAACTCAGATGCATGCGCCACCTTGTGCATCTGGCTTATGAGGGACCCAGGGAAGTGAACCTGGGTCCTTTGGCTTTGCAGGCGAGTGTCTTAACCTCTAAGCCATCTCTCCAGCCCTGTTTCTTCTTTTGAGACAAGATTTCTCTGGTTTTTGCCACTGCTGATTTCAAGCTTCCAGATTCTCCTGGCTCAGCTCCCAGTGTCAGGGGTGCGTTGGGATTATGGACGGATGTATGTGGGCCACCTGCGTCCTGCTTCACTTTGGCGCTGAGGAGAATCAGCAGGCTTACAAGCAAAAGCCTTCAGCCATTGAGCAATTACCACAGCCCCATTTATTCATTTTTTAAAATAAATGTGTATGGATTTACTTGTATGCGTCTGTGCGTATGCATCTGCGCATGTGCCATGGCGTGCGTGTGGAGGTTAGAGGACAACGTCAAGGTGTCTGTCCCACTTTCTTTGAGGCAGCGTCTCTTGCTGCAGCAAAGGAACTGCCAGACTGCTTGGCCCATGAGCTTCAATGTCCCTCGGCCCTGGCCCTGACTCTCATTGCCACAGGTGCATTAGCGTCACAGAAGCATGTGCCGCTTTGCATCTGGCTTTACTTGGAAGCTGGGGAATTGAATCCAAGCCAGGAGGCTTTGCAAGCAAGCATCTTTAACCAGCTCCTGTAGTTAGTTTTTGAGACAGGGTCTCATTTTGTGGCCTTGGCTGATCTAGAACTCATGGTTTTTTTCAGCTTCAGCCTCCTGAGTGCTGGGATTGCTGGGGTGTACCACAGAGCCTCAGTTCCAGTCAGGTAGATGGTTTTCGGGGGCGTCTTTCCGTCGTGTGTGTCCACAGACATCATTCTATCTTTTATAACAGGAAGGCTTGCACACGGATGCATAAATGTTCCTCTTTTGTCAAAATAGTTGAAGGGGAGTTGGAGAGGTTGCTCAATGGTTAAGGTGCTTACTTGTGAAGCCTAATGGCCTGGGTTCAATTCCCCAGTACCCATGTGTAACCAGATGCCCAAAGTGGCACACGTATCTGCAGATCATTTGGAGTAGCAAGAGGCCCTGGTGCAACCATTCTCTCTCTCCCTCTGTTTTTCTCTCTGCTTGCAAATAAATTTAAAAAAAATTGTTTTTAAATAGTTAAAGGGAAAATGCAAGGAATATTTAATGAATTCAATTCACCCTTAGCTTTCAAGAGTCAGCCAAGCTCTGGGTTTGTGCTGTCTAGAACAGTCCCCACTAGCTCGGTCCTTGAGTTGGATTTTTTTTTTTTTTTTTTAATTCTGGCAGCCTGACCAGATTATAATCATGACAGGGGGACCTCAGGCTAGCCTATTCAGGACCTGGCCATGTCCATCCTCCAGTGGGTTCTGGTCTTGACACTCAGGGCTTTAGCCTGTCGAGCACTGGTCAATGTTCAACAATGGGCTCTTCCTAAAGTCAAGCTTTCTGTTTGCCAGTTGCCTTGGTACAAATGTCTCCAGGCCCAGTTTTAAGTGGTTACCAGGTTACTCAGCACAGAGTTGACAGTTGTGCAAAATGAGTTCGAGCAAGCTGGTGGGGACTAGCTCCAGGTATCCACTGTGTATAGCCCTGAACACCAGCACCCTGGTGACTGTGGACTATCTCCATACCTTCTCTTCCTGGGGGACAGGGAGGGTGTGGCAGGCAAACTTGACTTGAGTGAGAAGGAAAGGACTTAGACAGATGGAAAATCCCATGGGTCCCAGCATCTTGTTTATCACTATAATGGCTCTTCTGTCCCTCTCCTCCCAGAGGAGCTAAGGAAACAGCATCATGGAAACTTTAGCTCATAAATACTATTAATTATGTCCACTGTGTGACTTGCCAGAAGCCATCGTCCACAGCATGGTGCGCAGGTTAAACATGGAAGGATTGCATTAGAATCCTGACATGGTGAGAACTGGTTCACGTCTTGTGATCTAAATTAAGCTAAAGCGATTAAAGTCATGGAAAAGAAAAATCAGTCTAGAGGCCTAGCCAGTGTCAAGCTGAGCAGAGCGAAAGGTGGTGATTCGTTAAAAGCAAAGAACAAGGGCTGGAGAGATGGCTTAGCGGCTAAGCGCTTGCCTGTGAAGCCTAAGGACCCCAGTTCGAGGCTTGATTCCCCAGGACCCACGTTAGCCAGATGGACAAGGGGGCGCATGCATCTGGAGTTCGTTTGCAGTGGCTGGAGGCCCTGGCGCGCCCATTCTCTCTCCCTCTCTCTATCTGCCTCTTTCTCTCACTGCCTGTCACTCTCAAATAAATAAATAAAATTTAAAAAAATAAATAAATAAAAACAAAGAACATTGTCTCCAAACAAGTGGAGGACATCATGTGCGCCATGTAATCATGCTTTCCACGTGAATCATAGCCTCACCCCAGCACTTGGGAGGTAGAAGCAGAAGGATCAGGAATTCAAGGTCATTCTCAGCTTCATAGCAAATTCAAGGCCAGCCTTGAATTTCTTTTAAACTCTTCCTAGGAACTGGGTGGAGAAATAAATTTCAAATGGTTTTCTTAATTTCTAAGCAATCAAGATTGGAGCTCTCAAAGATTGTTAGTCCAAACAAAAGAGTCTGTCTAGAAGCTTCTAAGCAACGTAGTGGTTTGTGTACTATAAAATATATTTTAGAGTTGGAGAGATGGCTCAGTAGTTAAGGTGCTTGCCTGCAAAGCCCAAGGACCCTGGTTCAATTCCCCAGGACCCACGTAAAGCCAGATGAACAAGGTGGTGCATGCATCTGGAGTTTGTTTGCAGTGGCTAGAGGCCCTGGTGTGCCCATTCTCTCTCTCTCGACCTGCCTCTCTCTCAAATAAATTAATTAATTAAATAATTTTTAAAGTGTATTTTAACTTATTTTTAGAGTTTCTTTCCTTCCTTGTAATTTTTTATTTTTAATCTATTTATTTGTTTGGTTGGTTTTAGACAAGGTCCTACTCTGTAGCCCAAGATGGCCTAGGACTAACTATGTAGCTCTGGCTGGTCTTGAACTTATAGCAACATTCCTGAATCAGCCTCCTAAATGCTGGGGTTACAGGCATGAGCCACCACATCTGATTCTGACGGAAATCAGTCTTAGTAATGATTTTATGAATACATTTAAGTGACATTTTCCATTAAAGTCATTACCAAAGACATTTTCATCAGAATCATCTCTAAAGTATTTTGGGTGCATTGGAAAGTAAATTCCATTTTTCCAAAAAAAAAAAAAAAAAAAAAAAAAAAAAAAAAGCCCTCAGTGGTCTTAGGTTCTGAAAACTGTCTGCTGACTCTTTCCTTCCCTCCCTTCCCCTCTCCTCCTCTCCCCCTCTCTTCTTCTTCCTTCCCCTCCCACTTCCCTTCCTTCCCTTTCGCTCCCCCCTTCTTTTCTATTTCCCTTTTATTTTTTAATTTTCATTTATCTATTTAAGAGAGAAATAGGCAGATAGAGAGAGAATGGGCATGCTAGGGCCTCTAGCCATTGCAAACAAACTCCAGATGCCTGCCCCACCTTGTGCATCCGGCTTATGTAGGTCCTGGAAATCAAACCTGGGTCCTTGTGCTTTGCAGGCAAGCACCTTAATGGTTAAGCCATCTCTCCAGCCCTCATTTCCCTTTTTAAATATTTTATTTTATTTATTTATTTATTTATTTGAGAGAGACAGACAGACAGAGAAAGAAAGAGGCAGAGGGAAAGAATGGGCACACCAGGGCCTCCAGCCACTGCAAATGAACTCCAGATGCATGTGCCACCTTATGCATCTGGTTTACATGGGTTTACATTGAGCCTCAAACCGAGGTTGTTGGGCTTCACAAGCAAGCACTTAACCACTAAGCCATTTCCCAGCCCTCCTCTTTCTTATACTAAGTATCATTCGGGCTGGAGAGATGGCTTAGCCATTAAGGCACTTGCCTGCATAGCGTAAGGACCCATGGTCAAATCTCCAGATCCCACATAAACCAGACACACAAAGGTGAGGCAAGTGCAAGGTCACTCATGCCCACTAGTTGGTGCAAGCATCTAGAGTTTGATTGCAGTGGCTGAGGCCCTGGCACACCAATTCTCTCTCTCTCTGTTTCTCTCTCCCTGTCTCTAAAATAAATAAATCATTTTTTTCAGAAGACTGTCAAGCAAATATGAACTGCATGAGGAATAATAAAATATGCTTCTGTGTTTACCACTGAGGTTATGGAATAGAACTGTACTTATGGCTACTTATATAATTACAGGTCCTTGTGAAAAGTGGAAATGATAGGTCCCTTGCCTCCAAAACAGGGATGAAATATTATTAAATTACTAAAATATGAAGCTTTTCTCTTTCTTCCTTATTCCTCTTCTGATCAGGTGCATGTCCTACTGTCCCATCAACTTTCACCTACAAAACTCATGCTCTAAGCTGGGTAGGTGCCACACATATGGTATCTTAACACTTGGGAAGTAGAAGCAGAAGGATCAGGAGTTCAGGGCTAGCCTTGGCTACATAGTAAATTCCAGCCCAACCTAGGCTAGCTAAAACACGGTCTCAAAAAAAGAAAAGAGCCAGGCGTGGTGGCACATGCCTTTAATCCCAGCACTCGGGAGGCACAGGTAGGAGGGTCACTGTGAGTTCAAGGCCACCCTGAGACTCCAGAGTGAATTCCAGGTCAGCCTGGGCTAGAGCTAGACCCTACCTTGAAAAACAAACAAACAAACAAAAAAAAAAGGTCACATGTAGTGGCTCATGTATGTAATCCCAGCACTCAAGAAGCTGAGACAGGAGGGTTTCCTTGAATTCAGGGACAGCCTAGGCTACAGAGTAAGACCATGTCTCAAAAATAAAAATCCTATACCTTCCAGTGAGTTGTTGGTCAGGGAGGTCCCTGATGCCCCCAAAACATTATAGGCCATTGCCGAGACCCTTGGTTTCCCACCAGGAGTAGATGTTAAAACCCTATTGCTGAAGACTCCACATACTTGGGCTGCAAGGCCACTGAGAAATCCTGCTGGAACTGAGCTGATAACCTCCTCCATGTAGACCAGCTGACAGAAAGCTGCAAGAAGCCATTCTGCATGCAGTTCAATGGGAGAGAGTGAAATCACCAGTGAAGATACTCATCAGTGGACACTGCAAGCCTTATATTTGGCCAGCCAGGCCAAATGAGCTAATGGGTGCAATAGTGGCACGTCTGTCATGGTGGAAACCAACTGCCCTCTAATTGGACTGGAGGCCCACTCCATGGGAGGGAATACATCCTTGATACTGAAAACCTACAACAGGGGTAGTCATAAGCCCTAGGGGTGTAATGTCTGTTGCTGTCAGGCTAAATGTATATACTATGCTTATCAAACTGCCCAGTAAGCACTTCTCTTAATGTTCATACCCTTATATTAATGCTATTCTCACTTTTGGTAGAGAATCTTCTCTTTTCATATGGCAGTGACCTTGGGATGACTCAGAAGGCATCATGGTGCTGAGAAGTGACAGGAGTGCTCAGCACTGAAACATCTCTATCACACCTTCCAAGGCTCAGGGTCTATTGCGGAAGAGGTGGCAGAAAGAATGTAAGAGCCAAAGGAAGGGTAGGACTCCTTACACTGTGCTCCCCCCAGACACAAAATGTCCTGGATATCCAGGACCTCACAGTGCCTGACACTACCTACACAAGACCATCATAATAGGAGGAAAAGATCGTGACATCAAAATCAAAGAGAGACTGAGTGAGAGGGGTGGGAATATGATGGAGAATGGAGTTTCAAAGAGGAAAGCAGGGGGAGGGAGGGCATTACTATGGGATATTATTTACAATCATGGAAATTGTTAATAAAAATAATAAATAAATAAATAAAAATTCTAAGCTGGGTGTGGTGGCGCACACCTTCAATCCCAGCACTCGGGAGGCAGAGGTAGGAGGATCGCCATGAGTTTGAGGCCACCCTGAGACTACATAGTGAATTCCAGGTCAGCCTGGGCTAGAGTGAAACCTTACCATGAAAACACAAAAAGGAAAAAATAAAATCCTAAATCCTAAACAACAACAACAAAAAGAACAGAACAAGAACAAGCTAACACCAAACGATCTCTGAAGTTCTGTAGAAGAGGACACAGGGCTGGGGAGACGGCTCAGTGGGTAAAGCACTTGCTGTGCTACCATGAGGACATGAGTTCAGATCCCCAGAGCCCACATAAAAATGGCAGGTGCGATGATGTGCACCTGTAATCCTAGTGCTTGGGAGGCTGGCCTGGGTTACATGAGAACCTGCCCCAAAACAAAACAAAACAAAACAAAACAAAACAAAACAGAGCTGAAGAGTTGGCTTAGTGGTTAAGACACTTACCTGCGAAGCCTAAGGACTCATGTTCCACTCTCCAGGTCCCACGTAAGCCATATGCACAAAGTGACACAAGGTCGCACACACACACACAAGGGGGTACACACATCTGGAGTTCAATTTCAATGACTGGAGGCCCTGGCACGCCAATTCTGTCTCTCTCTCTCACACACACACACATTAATAAAAAAATCTGTTGGGCTTGCCTAAAAAAAAAGAAAGAAAGAAAGAGAGAGAGAGAGAGAGAAAGAAAACACACACACACACACACAAAAATACAGAGCTCCAAGGCAACATTATCAAGAATTTCAAACCAGAGCACTAAAGCAAGTATGGGATGCTTCTGAGAATGGAACGCCACATTGACTATATGAGTTGCATTCCTACAGTCATTCTAGAACTTGGAAGTCCACTATATGCCTTTGTAGGGCCCATTTAATCCTTAGGTTGCATAATTAAGACTTATATATGGCAGGAGCCAAGTGGTGGCTACAAAATTGTACCTTATTCACAGGAAGGCTTGCGGACAATCTGGGGCATTGAGATCCAGCATAGCGTTTTCCAAAATCAGGGCTGCCAGACATAATCCCGTAGGAAGTCAAGTAGATTGACCAGCGCATTTTTTTAATTTTTATTTATTTTTTGGTTTTTAGTTTTTCGAGGTAGGGTCTCACTCTGGCCCAGGCTGACCTGGAAGTCACTATGTAATCTCAGGGTGGCCTCGATCTCACGGTGGTCCTCCTACCCCTGCCTCTCGTGTGCTAGGATTAAAGGTGTGTGCCACCACACCTGGCTTGTGTAGCATTTTTGAAAATAAAAATGTCTGGGCAAAGTGGTGCATTCATGTGACCCTAGCACTTAGGAGGTAGGGGCAAGAAGCGGGAGAGTTCAAAGCCAGCCTGGGCTGCATAGTGAGACCCTGCCACATTAAAACAAGGCTAACTCAACACATTTTACAAGTAAAATTGAGTAGGAAGAGAATGCATCACAAACAGGAGACTAGTGTGTGTGTGTGTGTGTGTGTGTGTGTGTGTGTGTTTTCGCTACTGTAAATATTTCTGAAAGTATGAAGCCGAATTCCCTCAAAACCATTTCTCATTGTGCAGGACTATACAGTGGAGGTAGAGTTCACGAGAGCGGGACTATAGTCACCCTACACAGGTCACAACGTGAACAATGTTAAACTCTGAGAAAGACATTCTGTCCACCAGCTGAGACCACGGACTGCAGACAAGAGGAGCTGAGGAGTCAAGGAGGCAAAAATGATAAATGACCCCAGTTTAGAAGTGAGGGGGGTCAGTGAGTGCTGACTCCCAGGGCATGGACCGAGTCTAAGAGGACACTGGAAAGCCAAATGGGGAACAGGTGAAAATCAATTGATGTTCCAACCACGGTGTGGGATGTTATTGAGGACAATGCAGTAATCACATAGCTTGTTCATGAATTACAGAGGGAAAGGCTGCCTTTAAATAAATATTTTTATTTAGTTATTTATTTGCAAAAAGAGAGAGAGAAGAGAGACAGACAAAGAAAATGGTCACACCAGGGCCTCCAGCTGCTGCCAAAGGACTCCAGATGCATGTGCTGCTTCGTGCAGCTGGCTCTGCAGACAAGCCCCTTAACCATGAGTCATCTCTCCAGCCCCGAGGCTGCCTTTATAATGAATAAGGTCACCTTAGCCAACGATAAATGTAGCATCATGGGGGGGGGGGGGGCTGAGGGTGGAGTTTAATGTAGAGTGCTGGCCTGGCATGCATGGGAATTTGGGTTCCTTCCCCAGCACTATAAATAAATACTTTGACAGAACTACACCATCTCTTATGGTCTATTATTGCCCAAAACACGTAACCTGAATCAAATCATGAAGAAACAGACAAACCGAATTCAAAAGCATATCACAAAAAGAAAGTCTCACAGCCTCTGTGGCCGTGCATGCTAGAGTTGAGTGCTGATGAACTTTGGGGAACCTGACCTCATTGGTCCAAGAGTTGCCAGAAACATGACCCATGCTTTGTGAAGTTGTTAGGTTGGAAGAGACGATGGAAAAGTGAGGAGACGCCGGGCGTGGTGGCGCACGCCTTTAATCCCAGCACTCGGGAGGCAGAGGTAGGAGGATCACCGTGAGTTCGAGGCCACCCTGAGACTCCATAGTGAATTCCAGGTCAGCCTGGGCTAGAGTGAGACCCTACCTCGAAAAACAACAACAAAAAAAAAAAAAAAGTGAGGAGACTGCGTATTTGTGGGGTGTCTGGAACTTCCTCTTGACAATATTGGCCACAATCAGCCTTTGAAGGGTTACAGATGATGGGACTTAGTTAAGTGCCAAAGTCACAGCAAACCTTACTTAGGCTCAGTCCAAATCCCTCTTCTCTCTCTTTTTCCTATTTTTCAAAAAACATTTTAAAAAATTTAATTTAATTTATTTATTTGACAGAGAAAGAGGGAGAGAGAGAATGGGCATATCAGGGCCTCCAGCCACTGCAAACAAACTCCAGATGCATCTGGCTAACATGGGTCCTGGGGAATTGAACCTGGGTCCTTTGGCTTTGCAGGCAAATAACTTAACCACTAAGCCATCCCTCCAGCCCTCTCTCTTCTTCTTTTTTTTTAAATATTTATTTATTTATTTGAGAGGGAGAAAGAGGCAGAGAAAGAGAGAGAGAGAGAGAATGGGCATGCCAGAGCCTCCAGCCACTGCAAACGAACTCCAGATGCATACGCCCCCTTGTGCATCTGGCTTATGTGGGTTATGGAGAATTGAACCGGGATCCTTTGGCTTTGCAAGCAAATGCCTTAAGCGCTAAGCCATCTCTCCAGCCACTCTCTTTTCTTTTTAAAATCATTTTATTATGAGATCTTTCAAGCTGATAAAAAAATTAAAATCTAACATACACCCATGCACTGAGCAGCCAGCTAAAACATGTTACTGTTTGGGCACTTGGGAACACTTCATCTCCTCTCCTCTCCTCCTCTCCTCTCCTCTCCTCTCCTCTCCTCTCCTCTCCTATTCTCTCCTCTCCTCTCTTCTTTTCCAATTATATACTGAAATTGGAGGAAATACTCTTACTTTCTCCAGCATTTCTGTGTGGAAAGGGAATACTCTCATGATATTAGCCCATTTTGTCATTAGGTTCAGATTTCCAATTCTACGCTTTTTCTGCTCAGTCACCATCATCTGCCACACACAGCGCATGACTGAATTTTCAAACCCAGCGATACTTACTCAACCATCAAAATGCATGGGATTCTTTTCATGCTCCAGTCCTAGGAGAATCCACACTGCATGGTTCAGACTAGAAACCTTTGGTCTTAGAATTTGGGGAAAATGGTTATTAAAGAGCTAGATTTGAAATTGCTCATCATGGTATTTTTCAATCCATTAATACCACATCATGGTATCTTTTAATTCATTGATTATTCATATTCAAAGCTGAACAAATGAGCCGGGCGTGGTGGCGCACGCCTTTAATCCCAGCACTCGGGAGGCAGAGGTAGGAGGATCACTGTGAGTTTGAGGCCACCCTGAGACTCCATAGTGAGTTCCAGGTCAGCCTGGGCTAGAGTGAGATGCTACCTCGAAAAACAAAAAACAAAAAAAGCTGAACAAATTAAATCAACACCGTGGATTTTGTGAAGAATAATAAACAGATTATTGAAAGATTGTTAATGGACTTTCTGTCTTCCACTGATATTCTGTGTCATCTTATCCTGAGCTCACTGAGTTCCAAACAAGGGTCTTTCTTCTTGAGGTAATCCTCTGCAAAAAGACAAGGATTCAGAACCCATTTAAGGTCATGATCAAGTGTTTATATGTAAATACTCCTCAATACAAAGCAGTGACTCTATCGAGCAAAGTATCCGATGTTTTCTCCCTAGGCCATTTTTACCCTGACTGGATCCACTGAGAAAGAATTATCCTTAAAACAATGTGGGTGTGTCCCTTGAGCTTGGGGCAAAGATGATAGCAATTCATTAACATTTTCTAGTTTTTTACTGTACGAAGCATCTTATAAGCATTCTGTCATTTCCTATTCCCCCAAACCTCTGCGATGGACACTGTTACAATCTCCACTTTACACACAAGGGCATTGAGAGGTCTTATGCGTTGCTCAGTGGTGAGGGCAATGGTTAACAAGGTGGGCCCTCGTAGTTCTTCACTTGTTTCGACCCCAGCTAGTCAGAGGTCTTCAGGTTAGAGGGTCCTGAGCTCATTCAGCCAGACTTACACCGCCCACTCCCTCTACCGGGGCAGTCATCACACTGGGGTTCACTGGTGTACCGCTGTCCCCCTCTTAGGGACCAACATGTCCTTCATCTCCTCCACACAGTCCTTGGAGTCAACACTGGTTGTGCCAGAGTGGTCTTAATGAGGAGAGTTTTAACTTTAAGTGCTTGGAAATTCAATTTAAAGGAGGTTAACCGGGCATGGTGGCACACGCACTTTTAATCCCAGCTCTCGGGAGGCAGAGGGAGGAAGATTGCCGCGAGTTCGAGGCCACCCTGAGACTCCATAGTGAATTCCAGGTCAGCCTGGGCTAGAGTGAAACCCTACCTTGAAAAACCAAAAAAAAAAAAAAAGTAGTTTAAGTGAAAGGTATTATTTAGGTGTTCCTGTAACTAGAAAAGGCCAGGGTTGTGGATAAAATGGACCATACCTCCACTCTCGTTTTTGTTTCTCTGTACTTGGAAGCCCCTTTCTCATCCACGTGGAGCCCCTATGGCTACGGAAGGCGCTCTGCCTAGCTTCCCAGCATGTCACCTGGGACCAAAACATCTAGTTCCGCACCAGAGACTTCCAGCCCTAGAAAGCCTCATGGGGTGGCGATGAACTCTCCCTGGCGTGGCTCGAGTGACATCTCCACTCCTGATGCGATCCCCACGACCAAAGCCACATGGTTACAGTCAGAGAAGAGGAGCAATTCCTAAAAAAGAGATCACATGTCCATGTGCAGGTGCAAGTGTGTGTGTGTGTGTGTGTGCTTGAGAAGCCAACGTGAGTCAAACAAAACACCTCGCTTCTGCTGCAGGGCTCCCATGCCGTTTTGCTGAGGTGAAATGGGACGGGAACTCTGCCATCTCCACCTTGGGAAGTGGACCTCATGTTCTCTTCTGTCTGCACAGACACCCTGGCCTCACCTGGGGCCTCACCCTCAGGAGTTCCAGTGGAAAATGCATGGGTGTGACAGCCCGTGTTCCTGGAATTGGTGTGTCATTAGAACAAGAAGAAAAGGCTCGGGAACTGTGCAGCACACAGAGGCTTGTTCGTGGGCTCTTTCCCAGGCTTCCCACGGGAGCACAATAAGTCCTTACTAATCCTGTTACTAAGATGTTACTTAAATGAGAGCTCACTTTCTAAATCTGGACTCCAATTTATGGCCATGCGGTGCTTAATAACTTAGGGGATGACATAACAAGCCATTGCAAACAAGGAACAAACTGCCCCAGTGTTTATGACTAAAAAGGTAAACAAAGTTAACTTAAGGCCCAGTGCTGGGCCCTTGGTGCCAAGGGCATTTCAAAGGGTACCCGTGAAGAAGTAGCATGTTCCCATGATGGGGGGCACGGAAGCTTTCCTCCGAAAGTGTGCTGGCGATCAGCCAGCGGAGCCTCTGTGGTGGGAGGGATGGATGCGGATTGTTTGCTTCCCACTCCTGCCCCCACCCCGTCCACTAGGTCCTTGGGGATACAGCAGAATGAAGACATAGACTTTGTTCTAAAAGATCCCACAAGTGGGCTGGAGAGATGGCTTAGTGGTTAAGGCACTTGCCTGCGAAGCCCAAAGATCCAGGTTCGATTTCCCATAACCCACATAAATCAGATGCACCTGGTGGCACATGCATCTGGAGTTTCTTTGCAATGCCCTGGCATGCCCATTCTCTCTCTATCTCTTTCATAAATAAATAAATAAATAAATAAATAAATAAATAAAATATTTAAGATCCTATAATTACTTGGAGAGACTCAGCCCCACACACAGAAATGTGAAATAATGTGAGAGTGTGCAAAGTCAAATGGAGGGATGGGAAACGATTTTCCTGGGAAAGTGGAGGAAGGGTGGCCCTGGGGAAGTTCTGGTGTCCCGGGCTTTCTTGTCCTCATCTATAAAGCAGGCAATGTGAAGATGGGAAAATATGACTCAGGAAACGTGGCCACTGGCTTACTTTGCTCAGTTTTACATATCGCTATGAGGTATCTACTTAAGACTCAGACTTCCATTAAAACCCAATGTTGAATTGACAAATAGATAATGTAGATGTGGTACATATACGCAGCTGGAGTTCTATTCAGCTGTAAAGAAAAATGAACTTATGACTTTTTCTGGAAAATGGATGCATCTGGAAAAGATTATATTTATTTATTTATTTGACAAAGGGGTGGGGAGAGAGATAGAGAGAGAATGGGCACGCCAGGGCCTCCAGCCACTGCAGACAAACTCCAGACACATGCGCCCCCTTGTGAATCTGGCTAATGTGGGTCCTGGGGAATCGAACCTAGGGTCCTTTGGCTTTGCAAGCAAACACCTTAACCACTAAGCCATCCCTCCAGCCCAGCAAAGATTATATTAATTGAGGTAGAGCAGGCTCAGGAGAGTCAACTGCTCTATGTTCTCTCTCATAGGAGGATCCTGCTTCAAAAATTTAGATTTACATGTGACAGTTGGAATAAAAGTGAATAGTAGAGGCCAGGAAGCTAGAAAGGGGCCGTGAGCGAGGGAGATGGAGAGGGGAGGGCTTAAGGGGATGGTGTAGTAGATATGTAAGTAGAGGGGCAGAATACTTAGGGGTACAATGGTCCAAGTGCAGTTAGGGGGAGAGGACGATGGAAAGGAGGGAAAGATATTATGAATAAGCCATATGAAACTTACTTCTTCACTAGCTAAAAAATTATGTAGGTTAAAAGAAACAGAGAGCCAGGCATGGTGCTGCACACCTTTAATCCCAGCACTCGGGAGGCAGAGGTAGGAGGATCACCATGAGTTCGAGGCCACCCTGAGACTACATAGTGAATTCCAGGTCAGCCTGGGCTAGAGTGAAACCCTACCTTGAAAAACCAAACAAAAGAGAGCGAGAGAGAGATGGAGAGATGGCTTAGTGGTTAAGGTATTTGCCTGCAAAGCCAAAGGACCTGGGTTCAATTCCCTAGGACCCACATAAACCAGATTCAGGTGGCACATGCATCTGAGGTTCTTTTGCAGTGGCTAGAGGCCCTGGCAAGTCCATTCTCTCTGTCTGTCTGTCTATCTCTGTCTCAAATAAATAAATTAAAAATAAATAAATAGGGCTGGAGAGATGCCTTAGTGGTTAAGCACTTGCCTGTGAAGCCTAAGGACCCCGGTTTGAGGCTCGATTCCCCAGGACCCACATTAGCCAGATGCACAAGGGGGCGCACGTGTCTGGAGTTCGTTTGCAGTGGCTGGAGGCCCTGGCGTGCTCATTCTCTCTCTCTCTCTGTTTCTTTCTTTCTTTCTTTCTTTCTTTCTTTCTTTCTTTCTTTCTTTCTTTCTTTCTGTGTGCCTCTTTCTCTCTGTGTCTGTTGCTCTCAAATAAATAAATAAAAATAAACAAAAAATTAAAACTAAATAAATAAATAACTAGATGGGAAAGTGCTACTGCTCAGATATCAACTAATAAGTATTGAAATAGAATTGAAAATACTAATATAAGCTGGACGTGGTGGCACACACCTTTAATCCCAGCACTCGGGAAGCAGAGGTAGGAGGATCGCCGTGAATTCGAGGCCACCCTGAGACTCCATAGTGAATTCCAGGTCAGCCTGGACCAGAGTGAGACCCTACCTTGAAAAACTAAAAATAAATAAATAAAATAGTAATAATAATAAATTTTCAATCATACAAATCCTACTATAATTTGATCAGCTAATAGGTAACCATTAAAATTATTGCTAAAATGTTTTTCAGTTTTCTCACATTCTTTAAAGCATTCCAGTCAAAGCATAGCTTCTGTACTATATAGTACAATGGCATAACAGATCGTATAATTTTAAGGGAGATATTCAAGTACAGAGGCTTGGGCATAAAGACTCAGTTTCTCTCACAGGGAACGTAATTCCAAGCACAGCAAGCGCTCTTGCAACCTGCGCAGACTCAACGCCCCGGCAACCCTTCGCTGTGACCCAGACTTGGCAGTTACAGGCTGACCGTGGCTTCGTTCTTCTGGAGCCTCCCCAAGGTCCTCGAAGGCTTTCAAGACCTTGCTATCTTTCAGACCAAGTACAGTTTGTAAATGAGGTTTCCGTCTCAGCAGGGCTAAAAAGCAGCAGGTAAGCTTTTACAACTTGCAAACTGCAGTTCCACACTTTGGAAAACTGCAGACCTGGCTTTTTTTTTTTCCTTTTTATTGACAGCTTCCATGCTTACAGACAATAAACCATGATAATTCCCTCGTCTCCCCCACTTCCCCCTTCACAAATCCTCACTCCATCATATCCCCTCCCTCTCTCCATTAGTCTCTCTCTTTTTTCAAATTTTATTTATTTATTTATTTATTTATTTAAGAGAGTAAGAGAGAGAGAATATGCACACCAAGGCCTCCAGCCACTGCAAATGAACCCAGATGCATGTGCCACCTTGTGCAACTGGCTTATGTGGGTCCTAGGGAATTGAACAGAGGTCCTTTAGCTTTGCAGGCAAACACCTTAACCGCTAAGCCATCTCTCCAGCCCTAGTCTCTCTTTTATTTTGATGTCAGCATCTTTTCCTTCCATTATGAGGGTCTTGTGAAGGTAGTGCTAGGCACCACGAGGTCATGGATATCAAGGCCAATTTCTGTCTGATCAGTTGCATTGTGAGAAGTCCTACCCTTCCTTTTGCTCTTATATTCTTTCCACCACCTCTTCCGCAATGGACCCTGAGCCTTGGAAGGTGTGATAGAGATGTTTCAGTGCTGAATACTCCTCTGTCACATCTTCTCAGCACTATGGTGTCTTTTGGGTCATCCCAGTCAGACCTGGCATTTTTAATGCATGGTCATCCAGGTGACTTAATAACCATCTTAAATGTTGGGGTGATTCTTCACAGCACATCATGAGGCAAAGCCATCTGAGCTGTTTATTGAGACCCTATCTTCCTTCTGAAATCGAGGCCACTGAGCTGTCATGTCTGAAGTGAGCTGAACAGAGAAAGTGAACTTACAGATGAGAGATGTCTCCTCCCCTGATACTAGGAGTGTATGTAACTTAGTGACAGAGCATTTCCTAGCGTATTTGAGGATGTGGGTTCTATTCCTAGCAAAGCACACATGCACACACGCATGCGCACACACACACACACATGTGCACACTCATTCACACCTCCCCAAATGTATCTTCATAAGTAAACTGGTGTGGTGATACCTCCTCTACACTCAGGACACCATACAATGTTTAACAAGTGGCAGTTATTGGTATCATTAAGTGACCCAGGCATTCAAAGGGAAGGAAAAAAAGATTCTGGGATTTAAAATTTTTTAAATATCTATACATATTAAAGGAGCGAGAGAGGTGACCCAGTGGTTAAAGGCACTTGCTTGCCAAACCTCATGGCCCAAGTTTGATTTCCCAGTGCCCACATAAAGCCAAATGCACAAAGTAGTACATGTGTCTGGAGTTTGTTTGCATGGATAGGAGGCCCTGGTCCACCCATACTCACTCTCTCTGTCTGCCTCTTTCTCTGTGTCTCAAATAAATAAATATTTAAAAATATAGAGAGAGGGGCTGGAGAGATGGCTTAGTGGTTAAACACTTGCCTGTGAAGCCTAAGGACCCTGGTTCGAGGCTCAATTCCCCAGGACCCATGTAAGGCAGATGCACAAGTTGGTGCACACATCTGGAGTTTGTTTGCAGTGGCTGGAGGCTCTGGCATGCCCATTCTCTCTCTCTCTCTCCCTCTTTCTCTGTCTGCCTGTTGCTCTCAAATAAACCAATAAAAATAAACAACAACAAATATATATATATATATATATATATATATATATATATATAGAGAGAGAGAGAGAGAGAGAGAGAGAGAGAGAGAGAGAGAAACTCTGGAATAAGAATTTAAGACACCAGGAAAGCAATTTTTTTTTAAAGGACTTTTAGTTGAACCCGATTCAGGACTAGTGATAAAATTTTATCCCAGGAACACAAGAACCTTTAAAAGATATAATAATATCCCACTTCCCTCAGATATATATTACTGGATTAGGAAATGGCCTAAATCAATGGAAAGGATAGAAGGATTAAAGTAATTTTATACCACCCAGGTGTAGTCAAGATGGCCCAAGGAACACATGACTCATTCATTACCAGATGAGCCATGAGGTTGAAGCCAGAGCTTGGAGACCCCATGGACTGGGGCCTGCAGTCCCCACCACCAGCCCCTATTTTGGGTGGTGGGCCCACTGAGCCTATTGGGAATGGGAGCTGCATTGCACGTGACCCTCAGACCAAGAGCACAACTGGTCTGTCAAGAACCATTCTGCTGATTGCAGTTCTGCTTTAGTCCCACAAACACTGATTAAGTCCTCACGTGTCAAGACCTGGGCTGGGAGCCAGGATCTGAAGGATAAATAAGATTTGATCCCTATTCTTGGTGAGGTCACGGTCTAGTTAGGAACGCAAACAAAAACCATCATTTTATTACAATCGATTGTGTGAAATAGAAAGCTAGCCTTAACAATGTCACCACTATTCAGCGTCCTGGTCTGTGTGTTCTCTCACTTGGTCCTGGAAATGGCGACACTGAAATGGCTACGACAGCAGTCCTCGCCACGATCAGGAGTGTGAGTGACTGACTGACGGCGAGTGTTGCCTCTTAAGTCAAAGTGCTTCACGTAAGGCTGCGGTTAAGCGCTTGTGGAGGCTCTAATGGCTAATTGCGCTGACGACTGGGTGTGTGTAGAGGAATATGATTTGGTGAAAATGGAAGAACAGACTGAATAAATACACGCATGGTACAAATATCAACAGGGAAATGTATTACCGTTGTTGACTTTGAAGTGTGTCGTTGGGGCTGGGGAAGTGGCTCAGCAGTTAAAGGCACTTACTTGCAAAACCTGTCGGCCAGGGATTCATTCCCCGGTAAAACCAGATGGAGAAAGTAGAACATGCATGTAGAGTTTGTTTGCAAGAGACCCCAGCGTGCCTATACTCAATCTCTGTCCTCACAAATAATATATATGTGCATATATTTTATTTTAATTTTTTAAAAAGTTTTATTTATTTATTTGAGAGAGAGAGGCAGAGACAGAGAGAGAGAGAGAGAGAAATTGGGCACACCAGGGCCTTGAGCCACTGCAAACAAAGTCCAGATGCATGCCCTACCCTGTGCATCTGGCTTACATGGGTCCCGGAGAATCGAACCTAGGTCCTTTGGCTTTGCAGGCAAGCACCTTAACTGATAAGCCATCTCTCCCGCCCCTCCCTCTTTTTTTTTTAAGTTTTTTAATTTTTTGTTTATTTTCATTTATTTATTTGGGAGTGACAGACAGAAAAAGAGGCAGAGAGAGAGAATGGCCTCGCCAGGGCCTCCAGCCACTGCAGAGGAACTCCAAATGCATGCGCCCCCTTGTGCATCCGGCTAACGTGGGTCCTGAGGAATCAAGCCTCGAACCGGTGTCCTTAGGCTTCACAGGCAAGCTCCCTTAACCGCTTCAGTGGAACTCCAGATGCTTGTGCCACCTAGTGGGCATGTGAGACATTGCGCTTGCCTCACCTTGGTGCATCTGGCTAACATGGGCTCTGGAGAGTAGAACATGGGTCCTTAGGCTTTGCAGGCAACTGCCTTAACTGGCTAAGCTACCTCTCCAGCCCAAATGAAAATATTTTTAACAAATAGTTTTTAAAAGTTTACATTGGAAAGAATAGAGCTATAGATTGCAAGTCTAATAGAGAGGAGCAGGTGGTGAGTAAACAAAGACTTTATGACTGCACTAAAAGGGAGATGACCCGACCTTGTGCAGAACTCCCCTGCCAAGTTTTATTTCTCAGCATGGCCTTGAATAAAGCAAGGAATCTCTGACCTTGACTGAGCTACAGGTCTTCCAATACCAGAGGGAAAGACAGCATCAGAATCAGGGGCAAAGATATCCTGTCTCAACAAGTAAGATGGGGAACAAACAAGAAAGACATGCAGCATCTAACTCTGGCCCCCACATGCATGCGCACACACCTGCACACCTACCTGCACACACACACACACACACACACACACACATGAATAATAAAATAAAATCAGGAACGAGTCAGGGTCTCACATTCCACTGTCCCCCAACAGTTCTGGAAGCACCATCGAATACATTTAGGGAAAGAAATGCAATATATATATATATATATATATATTAAAACAAGGCGGACTGGAGAGATGGCTTAGCAGGTTAAGCGCTAGCCTGTGAAGCCTGAGGACCCCGGTTTGAGGCTCGATTCCCCAGGACCCACGTTAGCCAGATGCACAAAGCGGGCACATGCATCTGGAGTTCGTTTGCAGTGGCTAGAGGCCCTGGCACGCCCATTCTCTCTCTCTCTCTCTCGTCTTTCTCTCTCTGTCGCTTTCAAATAAATAAATAAAAATAAAAAAATATTTAAAAATTTTAAAACAAGGCAAAAATGATCATGACTTGCTGACAATCCAATCATATTTTGAGAGAGTTAAAGATATTCATTTCAATGTTTGGGGGAATTAAACAGTATCAAATGGCGGCGAAACTGTAGAAGAAAGAGGTGGCAGAAATAATGCTAGAGCCCAAGGATGCGGATGAGTGTTTTGCAAAGCTGTCTTCTGGCCCGAGGTGGCTGTTGCATTCAGGACCTCACAGTGGTTGTCATTAGCTACGCAAGACCTGAACCATATTGGGCCCGTCAACATGTCGTCATGGAAAATGGAAGGGAGCAAAAAAAAAATGACATCAAAAGAGAAGAGCAGCTAGTTGAAAAAAACCGGGTTCAGTGGAAGGGGTGAGGAAGGGAGACAAAAGAAAGCAATGGGAGGGGTTTATTATGTACATGTGTAAACATTGTAAATGGAAAGATTTGAAAAGGATGGTTAAATGATTAAGTTGAAGTACGTAATAATTTTCCTTCCTTCCTTCCTTCCTTCCTTCCTTCCTTCTTCTCTCCTTCTCTCTCTCTGTCTCTCTTTCTTTCTTTTTTTCCCCTGAGGGAGGGTCTCACTCTAGCCCAGGCTGACTTGGAATTCATTCATTCAGTCTCGGGGTGGCCTCGAACTCATGGTGATCCCTTCTACCTCTGCCTCCTGAGTGCTGGGATTAAGGGTGAGCACCACCACATCCAGCCTAGAAAAAAAAATCTCGAGGGTTGGAGAGATGGTTTAGCGGTTAAGCGCTTGCCTGTGAAGCCTAAGGACCCTGGTTCGAGGCTTGATTCCCCAGGACCCACATAAGCCAGATGCACAAGGGGGCGCATGCAGCTGGAGTTCGTTTGCAGTGGGTGGAGGCCCTGGTGCACCCATTCTTTCTTTCTGTCTCTCTCTCTCTCTCTCAAATAAGTAAAAATAAACAAAAATTTCAAAATGAAAAAAAAATCTTGAAACTCATATGAAAGCAGGACTGGGGAGATGGCTCAGCGATTAAAGGCACTTGCTTGCATAGCCTGCCAGTCTGGGTTCAATTCCCCAGAACCCTCATAAAGCTGGACAGGCATTCATTTACAGCAAGCAGCAAGAGACCTTGGTGTGCCCATACACAAACACACACAACATGTGTGTGTGTATGCACACATGTATGCAAGTAAATTAATATATTTTAAATGCGTATGGAAGCACAAAAGAGTCCTGACAGCCAAGATAATCCTGAGCTAATTATAACGGTAATGATAGTAATGGTGCTGGAGGAATCACTGCACCTGATTTTAAGTTGTAAGTTGTTATATATATATTAACTTTTTGTTTATATTTATTTATTATTTGAGAGCAACAGACAGAGAGAAAGAGAATGGGCACGCCAGGGCCACCAGCCACTGCAAACGAACTCCAGACATGTGCACCCCCTTGTGCATCTGGCTAATGTGGGTCCTGGGGAAACAAGCCTCAAACCCGGGTCCTTAGGCTTCACAGGCAAGCGCTTAACCGCTAAGCCACCTCTCCAGCCCAGGAGCACATATATTCTAAAGAGAAGCCCATCTTCGCTTCTCCTTGTAACCAGCAGATTACTGAACAATGGTCCCCAAGAAATTAGATCTTCCCCTGGAGTCCAATACCAAGAGAAGGCAAAGGCTGACCCCTGGTGCCAGCCAGGTGCTTTGATGGAATTCATGCCCAGGAAGCAGAAAAAGCACATGTCAACTAACCCGGATGTGCAAAGGAGACAGCCCAAGGCTGGGACACCAGTTCCCACTCCAGGCTATGCCGTCAGCGCTGCCGTGTTCCAGGGGAGGCCAGCGAGGCTTCTCGGAGTCCTGGAGCAGGAGGAAGCGTCGTGAATCACAACGACCTCCGAAAACCAGTGCAGAGGGCCAGCAAACCGAGCAAAGAGGACAGCATGCTGCTTCTTCAGCTTATTGATGGGAAATAGTCTAGTGTGCAGATAGTGAACAGCCAGCGTAGAGAAGGGAGTGGAAGGCCAGGGAGGGACACCAATCAGGGCAGCAGAGACCTTGACTGCCAACAGTCAAGTCAATACCAACCCAGCAGGAAACTGACGTCCTCCATCCACTGGCTGAGCAAGGCCAGGCAAGAGTGGTCCCGAGTGGAATGTTAGGGAGCCTATTCAAAACTCCAAATGAGGGCCTGGGAAGATAGCTTAGCAGTTAAGGTGTTTGCCTGTGAAGCCTAAGGACCCAGGTTCGATTCCCCAGTACCCACCTAAGCCTGATACACAAGGGTAGCACATGTGTCTGGAGTTCGTTTGAAGTCACTAGAGGGCCTGATGCACCCATTCTCCGCCCCCCATCTTTCTGCCTCTTTCTCTAGAAGCTCTGGTGTGCCCATTCTCTTTCTTTCTATCTTCCTCTTTCTCTCTCTCTCTTGTAAAATAAAAAAAAAATAAATAAAACTCTGAAGGAATCCAGGCCTGCTGGGATGCAGGTCACCAACACTGCAGACGTGGTTAGTTATGCCCAGGACAGCCCAATAAGCAAAGCTAGGGTGCATGAGAAGGTTCTACAAGGTACCCTGGTTTAGGAGTTAGAGAGCTTCCTCCACACAGCGGTTTCCCCTTGGGCAAGGATTACCAATGCTCCTCCTCCAGCTCTCTCGGAGCTGCCAGCTCTTTGAAAGACCTCGGGGGTTGCCCTGCATTGGCATATCCATTTGCATGTTGGTAAATTTCCATGTTGGAGGCCTAACTGGCAGGTCTTTATGAGATGTTATAGGGTCAATCTCTGAAACTCACTTAGCATTCAATATAGGCAGGTAAGAGTCATCAAGATCTCCATCAGAGAACCAAGATCTGTAGTTAAGTAACATCAAGGGATACTCTTAGAAATGAAGGTTAGTTAGGCCAGGTGTGGTGGTGCACGCCTTTAATCCCAGCACATGGGAGGCTGAGGTAGGAGGATTGCTGTGAGTTCGAGGCCAGCCTTGAGACTACTTAGTGAATTCCAGGTCAGCCTGGCCTAGAGAGTGAGACCTTACCTAAAAAAAAAAAAAAACAAACAAACAAAAAAACAGATCTCAACATCTATCTTCTGAAATGCATGTTATTTTCATTGTAAGATACTCTTCTATTTCTTCTCTAATAGCTATGGCATGGTACTGATTGTTTTGAAATTAGGCCGATGGCTAAGTTATTATCTATGTACTTTATTTCATCCTAGGCAAAGGTGACTATGGGACAAGTGACGGGGAAGGAGAGGGGTGAACCTGGGCTTACTCTAAACCTCAGGTTCCTGTCTGTACAATGGAAATAATGCCTAGTGCACGTAGGCATAGGTCTGAGAGTCACGTGACAAGCAGGTGCTAACTACTGATCACATTAACTGGGGAATGGCAGTGGCTAGGGTCAGAATGTTGGGGTCCCCCCAATTCATAAGCTGGTACCTGATACTGTGACCTTATTAAGAGGAATGGCATTGGGAAATAATTAAGTCATACTGTTTCCACCCTCATGAATGGGACTGGTGTGCTTCTAAAAGAGAGCGCAATGAGCTCCGGTCCCTTCCACCATGTTCCACCATGAGAGAGTCACATCTGTAGGGAATTAGCCCTCACCACGGGCCACATCTGCTCATGCCTTGATTTTCAAGTTCCAAGCCTCCAGAAGCGGGTGCAATAAAATTTTGTTGTTTATAAAGCTTCCAGACTAAAGTATTTTGTAATAGATGCTTGTGCAAAATAAGAGAGTGCTAGTACTTGACTCACGAATGTACTAACCACATACACACACACACACACACACACACATATTCCAACCCAATGTCTCAAGGACATACAGAACCACGAGGAATCAGTCATCAACAGTCATCCTTAAAATGTTATATCTAAACCAAACTCCATTATTCCTATGAATTTTTAATATTTTAGAAATGATCTACCCTCTCTTTCTTGTTACTTTCAATTGTTTATTTATTTATTTTGTTTTCTATTAAGGATTTTATATTTATTTATTTATTTATTTATTTATTTATTTGAGGCAGAGAGAGGGTGAGAGAGAGAGTGAGAATGGGCACTGCAAATGAACTCCAGCTGCATGTGCCACCATGTGCATCTGACTTACGTGGGACCTGGAGAACTTAACCTGGGTCCTTAGGCTTCATAGGCATGCGCCTTAACTGCTAAGCCATCTCTCCAGCCCCTTATTTTACTTTTTTTATTTTTTGGTTTTTCAAGGTAGGGTCTTGCTCTAGCCCAGGCTGACCTGGAATTCACTATGTAGTCTCAGGGTGGCCTCGAACTCACAGCGATCCTCCTACCTCTGCCTCCCAAGTGCTGGGATTAAAGGTATGCACCACCACGCCCAACTCTTATTTTGTTTTATTGAGGTGGGGTTTCACTGTAGCCCTGGCTGGCCTAAAATTCACTATGTAGTCTCAGGCTGGCCTCAAACTCATGGCAATCCTCCTACCTCTGCTTCCTGAGCGCTGGGACTAAAGGCGTGCGCCACCACATCTGGCTTTTTTGGTAGTATTTTTGTTTTGTTTTTTCAATTTTGGAGGTTTTATTTTTGATCAATTTTTCTTTTAAAGAAAGTGAGAGAGACATATAAATAGAATTGGCATGCCAGGGCCTCAGCCATTGAAATTGAACTCCAGACTCTTTGTGCCACCTAGTGGGCATGTGCAACCTTGTGCTTGCCTCACCTTTGTGCATCTGGCTTACATGGGACCTGGAGAGTTGAACGTGGGTCTTCAGGCTTTGCAGGCAAGCGCCTTAACTGCTAAGCCACCTCTCCAGCCCTCAATCAGTTATTTTAATCGAAGTGATTTCGTGCAGCTCCAACTGGTGATTTATCAATAGGGAAATGAACTTGGAGTTCCAATGAGGAATCTTGGAGGATAAATGAATCTTGAACCTTCATCTAAGGAGTACACTAAGACCCAGTGTAGGGGAAGGGAAGGAGGACCACCCAGCTTAAGAACAATGGAGCCCATGCAGTTTGCCCTGCACGAGGCGAGATCACACAGGTTTTCCCCACACGGCTGTCCTGAGCTTCCCTGGCCCAGCTCAATGCCCATGGCCCCTTTTGTGAATCAGGTGGTTTGTGACCCCTTATTCTGGAGGACCCTCAGGAGCTACCCCCACCCACGTGGCTCAAGACACCAAGTAACCCCCAGTAAGTGTTAGAATCTGGAGTCATAAATTCAAAGCAGGGAGGACTGGGTGAAATTCTACGAGACACATGGGGCCTGGGATTGTTTCCCCAGAGCTCAGAAAGAAGGTACCAGATGCAACAGTTATTGAGTACCTACTGTGTACCAGATCATCTCACTGGATCCTGAAAACAGTGCTTAAGGTGTTGAGATGGTCATGCTCGGAATCACAGAGGAGCCAGACTCCGGAGTGGGCGTCCAGGGCTTTTGCTCTGGCCTTTCTTGTGCCTTAACCCATACACGATGTTTACATTTCTATTTCACAACTGTGTTATCATAGAGATGAATACTTGGCTATGTCTTTGTGTGTGTATCTGTGTGTGCATATGTGTGTGTGATGTGGGTGTGCATACATGCTCGTGTGTGAGTGGAGGTGCACGTGTAGGGGAATCGCCATGAGTTGGAAGCCAACCTCAGCTTCGGCTGTAGAGTGAGTTCCAAGTCAGCCTGGTTAGAAGAAACCCTACCTCAATAAAAATAAATAAATAAATAAAAAGTACATTTTCTTCAACTTAAGTTGAAGTTTCCCTTTATATTAAAAAGGTATAGTAGGGCTGGGCATGGTGGTACACACCTTTAATCCCAGCACTCGGGAGGCAGAGGTAGGAGGATCACCATGAGTTCGAGGCCACCCTGAGACTGCATAGTGAGTTCCAGGTCAGCCTGGGCTAGAGTGAGACCCTACCTCAAAGAACAAAAAAAAAAGTATAATAGGGGCTGGAGAGACGGCTCAGTGGGTAAAGGCACTTGCTTGTGTAAAGCCTGATGGCCTGGGTTTGATTCCCTGCTACCCACATAAAGCCAGATTCACAAAGTGGCGCATGTGTCTGGAATTCATGTATAGTGGCAAAAGGCCCTGGTGTACCTATGTTCTCTCCCTCCCCCTCTCTCTATCATTGCAAATAAATAAATAAAATATTTTATTTTTTTAAGTATAATAGCATTTTCCTGAGCTCTGAAAATGAGACTCAGGTATGATGTCCCATTTGGAAAAGTGGGCTCTGTGTATGTCTGATCCAAGGAAAGTAGGGTTTCAGTGCTTCCCAAACCTGGTGTGCTTTGGGGACTAGCTGAGGGAGAGAAGGAGCTGGGAAGAGGGAAGGGAAGGGAGAGGTTCTTGTAACATCTTAGTCAAAACTTAAAATCAGGCTGGAGAAATGGCTCTGAGTGGTGGCTTGATTCAAGTGTCCCCCATAAACTTAGGTATTCTGAATACTAGTCTCCCCAACTGATAACAATTGAAAATTAAAGCCTCCTGGAGGCAGTGTATTGTTGGGGACAGCCTTATGGGTGTTATAGCCAGTGTCCCCTTGCCAGTGTTTGGCACACTCTCCTGTTCCTGTTGTCCACCTGATGTTAGCCAGGGGGTGATGTCCACCCTCTGCTCATGCCATCATTTTCCCTGCCATCATGGAGCTTCCCCCTTTAGTCTGTAAGCCAAAATAAACCTCTTTTTTCCCACAAGCTGCTCTTGGTTGGGTGATTTCTACCAGCAGTGTGAACCTGACTGCAACAGTAAAATTGGTACCGAGGTATGGGTTGCTGCTAGACACCTGACTGTGTGGCTTTGGCCTTTTGGAACTGATTTTCAAGAGGAATGTGGAAGGATTTGAAACCTTGGCCTAAGAGATGCCTTGCAGTGCTGTTCTTGATGGACTATTCTGGTCAGAGTTGAAAGACCTGAATGCAGTAAGAACTATGGACTCTGAGCTTTGGCTTATGAGGGTGAGAAAGAGCTTTGCTTGGACCTGGAGAGATAGTTTAGCGATTAAGGTGCTTGCCTTCAAAGCCAAAGGACCCAGGTTTGACTCCCCAGGACCCACGTAAGCCAGATGAACAAGGGGGCACACACATCTGGAGTTCATTTGCAGCAGCTGGAGCCAATGCGCCCATTCTCTTTCTTTACATGCCTATTTCTGTATCTCTCTCTCTCTCTCTCTCTCTCTCTCTCTCTCTCTCTCTCTCAAATTAATAAATAAAAATAAAGTATTAAAAAAAGAAAGAAAAGCTGGGCGTGGTGGCGCACGCCTTTAATCCCAGCACTCACTCGGGAGGCAGAGGTAGGAGGATCACTGTGAGTTCGAGGCTACCCTGAGACTACATAGTGAATTCCAGGTCAGCCTGAGCCAGAGTGAAACCATACCTTGAAAAACCGAAAAGAAAAAAAAAAAAAAGAAAGAAAGAAAGAGCTTTGCTTGGACTGGGCTAGCAGTTTGTGAGAGGCTTGCTGTTATGCCCATGTCCTGAGAAGTTGTGCAGTGTTGCATTGCATAGAAATGGACTGGTGTGAGCAGAGCTATTGATATGGCACAGAAAAAATGAAATCTTTGGGCCTAAACTGCTGCCTGTTCACCTGCAAATTGTTTGAGAGATTACAACCTTTCAGATTGGGCCAGCTGACCTGCACTGGGACAACAGGAAGAATGCAGACTCTTTTGAAGGGGCCTAAGTGCTCAAGGAGTGTCCTGTTCTTCAAAGTCTGCTTTGTTCCCCCCCTCACCATTAACAAATTGGCACCCTACCTGGTATTGTGGAGTATTAAGAAATGCAGGAAAGAGAGGGTCATTGAGTTTGCAATGCAGTCTTGTGCTTTGGAAATGGCCATGGGCAGTGTGAAGCAGGTTTGCTGGATGCCTGCGTGGAGACCCCATGGGGCCATGAGGCTGAACTGTGGGCTGCAGTGGAGACCCAGTGGAGATGTTGGGACCACAAGATGGCCGCCATGGAGAGCTGTAGGCCAGGACGGAGTTTCTCAGGACTGTGAATAGCCTAGCTGTAGGGGCAGAATTGGAATTCCAGAGACTTGTTGCTGGTTAGAATTATCGGACTTGGAGACTTTTCACTGACTAGAGTTGTTGGATTTGGAACTACAGAGCTTGATGTTTGCCCTGTTTAAATCTTATATTTGTTGAATATTTCTTTGCTTTGCCCAGTGCCATCTTTTGCAGTGTGCTTGTTCTGTGCCATTATGGGTTTGGGGGGGATTTTTTTTTCTTTCTTTTTTTTTTTTTTTTTTTTTTTGGTATTATGGCTCAGTTAAAAGGCCTTGTATTATGGGGATGTTTGAACATCCTTAGGGTTAATAAAAGCTATGGGGACTTTTAAAGGGACTGAATGTATTGTATTTTACATCATGGATGTGGGGGCCAGGGGTGGAATGTGGTGGTTTGATTCAGGTGTCCCCCATAAACTTAGGTGTTCTGAATGCTAGTTTCCCCAGCTGATGGCAATTGGAAATTAAAGCTTCCTGGAGGCAGTGTAGTGTTGGGGGCAGACTTATGGGTATTGTAACCAGTGTCCCCTTGCCAGTGTTTGGCATACTCTCCTATTCCTATTGTCCACCTGATGCTAGCCAGGGGGTGATGTCCACCCTCTGTTCACGCCATCATTTTCCCTGCCATCATGGAGCTTCCCCCTCGAGCCTGTAAACCAAAATAAACCTCTTTTTTTTCCCCACAATCTGCTCTTGGTTGGGTGATTTCTACCAGCAATGCGAACCTGACTGCAACAGTAGTTAAAGTGCTCACCTGCAACACCTAAGGTCCAAGGTTCAATTCCCCAGGGCCCACCTAAGTCAGATGCACAAAGTGGTGCATGCTTCTGGAGTTTGTTTTCAGTGACTAGAGGCCCTGGTGCACCCATTCTCTCTCTCTCTCTCTCTCTCAAATAAGTAAATGAAAACAAAGTTTTTTTAAAAAAAGAAAATGTGCAGGATGAAGGACAAACACCGCTACTGTCTGCCTTGGCACTGAGGGATGTGTGAAGGGTTAAGATTCCAGTCCCAGGCCCACGTGGAGCTCAGGAGTTCCTGGTGTGAGGAGGAGCCCTGGGGCCTTGGCCAGAGATCACAGAGCAGGTTCACTGCACTGCGAAGCGTGACCCTGTAGCACGGAGGAGGACAGCAGATGACCTCTGGATCTGGAGATGCTAGACATGTTTCCAGTCAGTGCTCAGCGTGTTGGCCGTCAGGAGTAGGACGAACGAGAGGTGAGGGAAGGGTTGTGGGGGTGCCTCACATGGCTTCATAGATGAGGCTGAAAAAATCATTCCAAACCAGATGTTTCAGAGTCATGCTCTATCCGCGGTCATTGGAGCATAGAACACATAGTGAGTTTCACGTGTCCCCCCCCCCCAAAGATATGTCCACCTCCTGCAATCTGTTTATGTGACCATTTGAGTTTAAAAGGTCAGCCGGGCATGGTGGTGCAGGCCTTCAATCTCAGCACTCGGGAGGCAGAGGTAGGAGGATTACTGTGAGTTCAAGGCCACCTGAGACTACAGAGTGAATTCCAGGTCAGCCTGGGCTAGAGTGAGACCCTACCTCGAAAAATAAAATAAATAAATAAAAAATAAAGGTCTATGCAAATATAACTAGGGGTCTTGAGATGGGAGCATTCTGGATTGCCCAGTTAGGCCCTGAATCCACTGGGAAATGTTCCTAAAAGAGACAGAGGAGGAGAAAACATTGACACAGAAGAGACCATGGGATGAGGGAAGCAGAGGCCGGATTGATTCAGCCACGGCCAAGAAAGTCTGGAACCACTAGAAGTTGTCAGGGGCAAGAACAAGTTATCTCCTGGAGTCCACTGCTCAGCCTGCACCAAGGCTTCAGGCTCCCGGCCTCCACAAGTGGGAGGGAAGAAATTTCTGCCACGCGTGGTGGCGCGCACCTTTAATCCCAGAGGTAGCAGGATCACTGTGAGTTTGAGTCCAGCCTGAACTGCATAGTGAGTTCCAGGTCAGCCTGGGCTAGAGTGAGACCCTACCTCAACAAACAAACAAACAAACACCTGGGCACAATAGAGGGATGACCTTGAGAAATGGATTCCCATCAAGAGATCTGATAAGTCCAGTTTGCAAGGGACAGCCTGGGCTGGGAGGACTTGTCCTGAGGCTATTACTGTCTACCAGCTTGGGCTTGATCTTCTAACACCAGTGTGACCAGTTCTGCTGGACACTGTAATTGAGGGCATCCTGTGATGTGGGGCCCGAGTGAGGACCTTGCTGGTGATCTTCACAGGCAAAAATGGCATTAAAAGCAGCTTAGTGCTCAAGGGTGCCCCCCCCCGACAACTGAGTGATCGTGGATACAAAGGACAGAGCAGAATTTAGCCAGGGACCCCAGTTACAAAGCTGGGGCCAGCTCTGTTACTGGACGTTCACAGGAAGCCAAGAGAACCGTGTGCTATGATCCTGGACCCAGATATGAAAGCCAACATTAGACCCATCCAAAGAACGTGGAAATGGAAGGTTCCAGGGTACCCAAAAGCAGTGGAGGTCATGGACACCAATTTCTACTTTGATCAACCTGGGATTAGAAATATACTGGAGGCTAGAGATCTGGCTCAGTGGTTAAAGGCACTTGCTGGCAAAAGCTGCTGGTCCCAGTTCAATTTCCCAGCTACCCACATAAAGCTGAATGGTCATTCATTTATATCAGGAAGAGGCCCAGGCACCATACACACACACACACACACACACACACACACAAATAATTAAAAAAAAATTAATGTGAAGAATAACATATGTGTAACCTGGGCAGTTTTCTCTTTAGTACCACTTACCAAAACCTTTTCATGCCCATTTCACAGATGAGGAAATGGAGGCTTAGGGAGCTTAAGGAACCTACTGATGCTATTGAAGACACACATCCGCTAGGATCTGTGCCCACGTCAGTCTGCCTTAGAGCAAAGGCTCATACTGCGTCTTGCTGAACAGGGTTTACTCTCCCAGCCTCTGAAACTGCTCCTGGTAGCAAACATTCTCTTGTTTTCCCACATCTTGCAATAAACAATTATTTGCCTTATAGACCCAAGTGTTCTGAACAGAACTCCCACACACATACACGCTTCTGCTCTTCTTTCCAATGGGCTGAGAACTGATATGCCAATGTGTTTAGGGGGCTCTATGTGTCTGCTTGGCACCAGGCCCTCAAGTTCATGTCTCTGACCTTTCATTTAAAAAAAATTATTTATTTATTTATTTATTTATTTATTTATTTGAGAGAGAGGGAAAGACACAGGGAGAGAGAGAGAGAGAATGGGAGCACCAGGGCCTTCAGCTACTGCAAACAAATTCCAGATGCATGTGCCACCTTGTTCATCTGGCTTACATGGGTCCTGGGGAATTGAACTGAGGTCCTTTTCGCTTTGCAGGCAAACGCCTTAACCACTAAACCATCTCTTTTCATTTTATTTATTTATTTAAGAGAGAGAGAGAAAGAGAGAGAGAGAGAGAGAATGGGCACAGCAGGGCCTCTAGCCACTGCAAACAAACTCCAGATGCATGTGCCACCATGTGCATCTGGCTTATGTGAGTACTGGGGAATTGGACATGGGTCCTTAGGCTTTGCAGGCAAGTGCCTTAACTGCTAAGCTATCTCTCCAGCCCTATTCATATTTTTTTTTTATTCACTTGCAAGAAGAGAGAGATAGAAGAGAAACAGAGAGAATGAACACGCCAAGGCCTCCAGCAGCTGCAAACAGTTATCTGGCCTTACATGGGCCCAGGGGAATTGAATTCACGTTGTTAGGTTCTGAAGGTAGACACCTTAACCACTGAACAATCTCTCCAGCCCTCTTTTCATTTTTTTTTAATTCCCATTTAGTTTGACTGTTGGATTTCTGACCTTGACTATTTAACAAATCTCTCCTCTTCCAAATAGCTGTTTGTAACCTGTCATGTACCAAGAAACCATCTAGACTAGAATTATATCTAAAAAACGAGTGAACAGACCCCTCTCTCCTTGCATCTCCTATTTAGCTTCTCTTAAGAGAGAAAGAAAGAAAGAAAGAAAGAAAGAAAGAAAGAAAGAAAGAAAGAAAGAAAAAGAAAATTAATTAATTAATTTGCAGAGAGAGAGAATAAATATGGGTAAACCAGGGCCTCTAGCTGCTGCAACTGAACTCCAGGCGAATGTGCCACTTTGTGCATCTGGCTTTAAGCATGTACTAGGAAACTGAACCCAGGTCATAGTTAGGCTTTGCAGGCAAGTGCCTTAGCCACTGAGGCATCTCTCCAGGCCTTGGCTTCTCTCTCTCTCTCTCTCTCTCTCTCTCTCTCTCTCTTTTCGAGGCAGAGTCTCACTCTAGCCCAGGCTGACCTGAATTTCACTATGTAGTACCAGGCTGGCCTTGAACTCACTGCAATCCTCCTACCTCTGCCTCCTGAGTGCTGGATTAAATGTGTGCGCCACTGAGCCTGGCCTGGCTTCTGTTTTTGATTGGGACCTTAGCAGCTGAAATGAATGGAGTGGGGACCTCTGGAGAAGTAAGTGTACTATAATATTCCATCACATGCCTTTGCATTGGGTCTCTGATCTCTGGCTCAGGAGCTAAGAAGTCCTGGGCAGACTCGTAGGACCCCAGTGCCCATCTAGAGGATGGTCTATTCTTCGCTGAGGTCCTAGAGATTGCCACCTGACCACTAATCATCACAGGATGTGGCCAAAAATACTTAATTGCTGTGTGCATGTGATGAAACAGAATCCAGGATACCCAAACTTGAGTTTTAGGTTTTCCTGGAGTAACTGATAGGGAAAAATCTGCCTCGTCCCTTATGACACAATATTGCCACCTGCTGGCCAGATCAACACATTGCTACTGTGTTCATCAAAACGTTGGTTCAGAATGTGACTTAGCTATCAATCTTTAATTGTGGATCACAGCAGTTCATGGCTTACTATGATATTTCTAGATTCCACCAATGCAAATATTAAAAAAGGTAATTAACCTTTTTTCATAAATATGCTTCCTTTTAAAATAAAGCATTGCAACATTAAATATTTAGTTTTTTATACTATTTTGGTCTTAACATCTAGTAAATATAACTATAACTCATAGAAACAAAATGATGCAAGATACCTTGTCTGGTAATAATTGTAGACTGAAGAGAGGCCTGGTTACACACACACACACACACACACACGCACGCACTTACTGGCTATGTAGACCCTCTGTTCTTCATTTGTAAAATGGAAATAAGAATGCCCGTTAGTGGTTGCAATCATGCAGAACAGAGTGTAAATACGGTACCTAGACAAGGGTTTCATGCACACTGCCTTAGTCTCCTTTAATTTATTTATTATTATTTTTTTGTTTTTCGAGGTAGAGTCTCGCTCTAGTCTCAGGGTGGCCTCGAACTTATGGTGACCCTCCTACCTCCTGAGTGCTGGGGATTAAAGGCGTGCGCCACCACGCCCAGCTAGTCTCCTTTTAGTAAAGGGATGACCCTTCTGTTAGCTAAATAGGGGCCTATCCGCCACACTTTCTCCACAACTACTAGAGGAGAAATATGATTTGAAAGCATAAGTGCCACACAAGAAGCCAAAAACAAAAGCAGAATTCAGGTGTAGAATAGTTTAATTTTTTTTAATAATAAACATCTTTTTAAAAATATAGTTTATTATACTCAACAGTGGACACTGCAGGCCTTATATTTGGCCAGCCAGGCCAAATGAGCCAACAGGTGCAATAGTGACATGTCTGTCATGGTGGAAACCAACTGCCCTCCAATTGGACTGGAGGCCCGCTCCATGGGAGGGAATACATCCCTGATACTGAAAACCTACAACAGGGGTAGTCATGAGCCCTAGGGGTGTAACGTCTGCTGCTGTCTGGATAAATGTATATACTATGCTTATCAAACTGCACAGTAAGCACTTCTCTTAATGTTCATACCCTTATATTAATGCTGCTCTCACTTTTGGAAGAGAATCTCTTTTCAGATGGCAGTGACCTTGGGACGACTCAGAAGGTATCATGGTGCTGGAAAGAAGTGACTGGAGTACTGAGTGACATCTCGATCACACCTTCCAAGGCTCAGGGTCTAATGCGGAAGCGGTGGCAGAAAGAATGTAAGAGTCAAAGGAAGGGTAGGACTCCTTACAACGTGCTCCCTCCAGACACAAAATGGCCTGGATATCCATGACCTCACAGTGCCTGACACTACCTACACAAGACCATCATAATAGGAGGAAAAGATCATGACATCAAAATAAAGGAGAGACTGATTGAGATGGGGAGGGGATATGATAGAGAATGGAATTTCAAAGGGGAAAGTGGGGGGAGGGAGGGTATTACCATGGGATATATTTTATAATCATGGAAGATGTTAATAAAAATTGAGAAGAAAAAATAAATAAAAATAAAAAATTTTAAAAAGTGCTATGAATCGGAGAGCCCTCCTCAGATAAGTTTAAAGTAATTTTTCAGATTAAATGACTTTCCCTAATGGCAAAAAAATAGTTTGTTTATTTATTTATTTGAGAGAGAGAAAGAATGGGCACACCAGGGCCTCCAGCCACTGCAAACGAACTCCAGATGCATGTGCCACTTTGTGCATCTGGCTTACATGGGTCCTGGAGAGTCGAACTGGGATCCTCTGGCTTTGCAGGCAAAGGCCTTAACCACTAAGGAATCTCTTCAGCCCTTGACCATCTTTTTAAACTTTAATTTAAGACAGAGAGAGAGGGAGAGAGAGACAGAATAGGCGCCCCAGGGCCTCTAGCCACTGCAAACAAACTCCAGACGCCTGTGTCACCTTGTGCATGGAGTATCGAACCCAGGTCCTTTGGTTTTGTAGACAAGCTCCTTAACAGCTAAGCCATCTCTCCAGCCCTTGTTTTATAACTTTATTGTTGTGGGCAGCCATTTTTACTGTCTAGTTTACCAAAGAAATAGACATTAGTGCCACATACTTATGATCTTACTAATACATGTTTTAGTTGTAAAGTGAATCTGGTACTCTTTTTTTGGCGAGGGAGGGTATTTCGAGGTAGGGTCTCACTTTAGCCCAGACTGACCTGGAATTCACTCTGTATTCTCAGGGTGTCCTCGAACTCACGGCGATCCTCCTACTTCTGCCTCCCGAGTGCTGGGATTAAAGGCGTGCGCCACCACACCCAGCTTGAATCTGGTACTTTTATATGAAACAGCGGCAAAAAGATCCGAGTGACTGACCTCTGTGAGCTGTCAGTGCAAAACAAGTGCAATGGGGGCCTCGTAGATGAGTCTGTGAAGAAACACAGCCCATTCCGACAGCTGAGGTAACTTCCCACTTCACTCTGTTCTCCTCCTCTCCTGACATGCAGTCTCTGTCTTCACACTGCTTATCTGATATCCTGACATGAAGTGCCTCCTTCTCAAAGAGTTCTGATGGTTTTATTTTGATTCAGTAGCTCACCATAGTCCTTATGAACACGTTATGGTTAGAAAGTGGTTCTATAGCAGGCTCAATGGAGCTAGAGAGATGGCTTAGCAGTTAAGGCACTTGCCTACAAAGCCAAAGGACCCAGGTTTGATTCCCCAGCACCCACGTAAAGCCAGATGGACAAGGTGGTGCATGTGTCTGGAGTTTGTTTGCAGCGGCTAGAGGCCCTGGCACACCCATTCTCTCTCTTTCTCTATCTAGCTATCTGTATAAAATAAATAAAAATAAAATATTTTACAGTCTGACTGATGGGCTCAATCTTCATGTTTGAATTACCTGAGTTCACAACTCCATGCTTGTAGGGTAACTGCTGAGGATAAATGGAGTAATGTATGGATTACATACAGTTGGAACAAAACCAGCCACAAAGCAAGTGCTTTGGCAATGTTACAAAATATGTATATCAGAGCAAAAAATATTATCAGATATGTTATTTCTGGATGAAAAAACATATACTAAATGTTTATTATCTAATACCAGATTCAAAATACATGAAGAGAAAACATTGAACTGCAAGGTCTTCTTTGTAAAATGCATCATCCTAAACTTCTCTCAATAAACACTAGGACAGAGCTGAGGAGATAGCTCGGCAATTAAAGGCATTTGCTCACAAAGCCTACTGGCCCAGGTTCAATTCGCCAGTACCCATAAAGCCAGATGCACACATGCCATATGCGTCTGGAGTTCCTTCACAGTGGCAAGAGACCTAGTGCTCCCATTCTCTCTGTTTCTATCTGTCTCTCAAATAAATAAATAAAACATTTAAAAAAATAATTGCTTGGCCAGGTATGGTATCACAGGCCTTTAATTCCCAGGCAGAGGTAGGAGGATCACTGTGAGTTCTAGGCCAGCCTGAGATCATATACTGAATTCCAGGTAAAACTGAGCTATAGGGAGATCCTACCTCAAAAAAAAAAAAGGGTGGGGGTAGACAAGTGACAGATAAAACTGAAATAACATTAGCAACCAATGTTACGTGACATCTACGAACACATCACCCAAGAGTACAATACATTTGTTTATCAAGAACATGTGGAACATTTACTGTCATACGTCATTAAATCAGTCTCAAAAAATGTAATAACAGCTGGGCGTGGTGGCACATGCCTTTAATCCCAGCACTTGGGAGGCAGAGGTAGGAGGATCACCATGAGTTTGAGGCCACCCTGAGACTACATAGTGAATTCCAGGTCAGCCTGAGCTAGAGTGAGACCCTACCTTGAAAAATCAAAAAAAAAAAATAATAATAATAATAGCATTAAAGTTAGATAAAGTCTGTTTTCTGATCATTGTGTGAAACATGAATAATTGTCTATTCACTCAAGAGCACATGAAAGCCAACAAAATAATTTTACACAAACATAGCTTTGTGAACAAATAAGTTTATTGGCGTTATTTTCAAGAGTATGGATAAGGATTACTTACAGGGGCATGGGTGAGGGTGACTTACAGGAGCATGGGTGAGGGGTACTTACAGGGTCATGGGTGAAGGTGACTTACAGGGTCATGGGTGAGGGGTACTTACAGGGTCATGGGTGAGGGTAACTTACAGGGGCATGGGTGAGGGTGACTTACAGGGGCATGGGTGAGGGGTACTTACAGGGTCATGGGTGAGGGTGACTTACAGGAGCATGGGTGAGGGTGACTTTCAGGAGCATGGGTAAATCAAGAAGCTGCCCCAGTTGAGATGCTGGTCCAAGCATCGTTGACATGCTGGGTGACAACTGTTAGAAGTTGCTTGCTTGGCTTCCCTGCCCCACTTTCAGGCAGCCCCAGCAGTCTCCTCTCTTTGGCAGGTGTAAGATGTGAGCCTTGGGCTGGTGAAATGGCTTAGCGGTTCAGCACTTGCCTGTGAAGCCTAAGGACCCCGGTTCAAGGCTCGATTCCCCAGGACCCACGTTAGCCAGATGCACAAAGGGGTGCACGCGTCTGGAGTTCGTTTGCAGTGGCTGGAAGCCCTGGCGCGCCTATTCTCTCTCTCTCTCTCTCCCTCTTTCTCTCTCTGTCACTCTCAAATAAATAAATAAAAACAAAAAAAATGTTTAAAAATTTAAAAAAAAAGATGTGAGCCTTCAGGGAGGCATCTTGTGAATCTGTCACTTCTTTACCTTCCCTAGTGAGTCATGTTTCATCAGCTTGTGAGCCTCCTTCCTCCTTCCAAGAGGGAATGTTTGAACTCTGACAAAAATAGTTACACAATACTGAGCACAATTAAAAGTACAGTTCTCGGGCTGGAGGGATGGCTTAGCGGTTACGGCGCTTGCCTGCAAAGCCTAAGGACCCTGGTTTGATTCTCCAGGACCCACATTAGCCAGATGCAAAAGGGAGCACACATGTCTGGAGTTCGTTTGCAGTGGCCGGAGGCCCTGGTGCGCCCATCCTCTCTCTCTCTCCCTCTCTCTCTCTTTCTCTTTGTCCCTCTTTCTCTCTCAAATAAATAAATAAAATATATTTTTAAAAAGTTCCAAGAATAAGGAACTAAATAGCACACTTTAAACCGTCAGTCAATGAATCAATGAAAGGCAAAAATAGGGTCCTTTTTTGAACTTTGTGAAAATGAAAAAAATCAAAATGTATGGGGTTCTGCTAATTCAATATTTTGAAGAAAACTTGAAACACCAAATATTTATTTTATGAAAAAATAAAGCCCTTGGGCTGGAGAGATGGCTTAGCACTTAAGGACCAAAGTTCGATTCCCCAGGACCCATGTAAGCCAGATGCACAAGGTGGCACATGCATCTGGAGTTGGTTTGCGGTGGGTGGAAGCCCTGGCGTGCCCATTCTCTCTCTCACTCTGCCTCTTTCCCTCTCTCAAACAAATAAATAAAAATAAAAATAAAAATATTTGTATAAAAAAATAAAGCCCTCAAGTCAGTGAGTGCAGCTTTCACTTTAAAAAACAAGAAAAAGAAAAATAAGCAAAGCTCAAAGTAAGTAGATACAAAAAGTAGTAAATATAAGAGTAGAAATCAGTGAAATAAAAATAAGAATAGAGGGAAAAATTGATGAAACCAAAAGCTTTGAGATCAATAGAATTGATAAATCTCTATACAACTTGATCAGAAAGAAAAGATAAGAATTACCAATATCAGTATCAAAAAAGATGGCTTGATCAGTAAAAACCTGTCAAGGGAGAAATCAAGAACTCAACACTAGGGGGCTGGAGGGATGACTTAGTGGTTAAGGTGCTTGCCTGCAAAGCCAAAGGACGCAGGTTCGATTCCCCAGAACCCACGTAAGCCAGATGCACAAGGGGGCGTGTGCATCTAGAGTTCATTTGCAGTGACTGGAGGCCCTGGCATGCCCATTCTTTCTCTCTCTGCCTCTTTCCCTTTCTCGCTCTCTAAAATAGAATAAAATAAAATGAACTCAACACTAAATCAGCTGGGGAGAGGGTTACAGGGTTGCTCTCTCTGAAACCATCTACCTGGGGTCTTGAATAAGTGCCTACCAGGCCCTAGATCTCAACATGGGGAAACCATACTAAGAAACACATGTCAACACTTAACTCCATCATGCTTGCCTTTAACTCAGCCCTTCTTACAACTCTTCACCTATTTTCTCTCCAGCCTGTATTTATGGATTTTTGTTGTTGTTGTTCTGAACTGTAAGGAATGTTCTGAGGCATAACACCTTATTGTCTTTTTAACATTTTTATTTTTATTTATTTATTTGAGGGGGCAGAGAGAGAGAGAGAGAGAGAGAGAGAAAGTAGGTGTGCCAGGGCCTCCAGCCACTGCAAACAAACTCCAGACGCGTGCGCCCCCTTGTGCATCTGGCTTATGTGGATCCTGGAGAATTGAACCTGGGTCCTTTGGCCTTGCAGACAAGCGCCTTAACCGTTAAGCTATCTCTCCAGCCCAACACCTTATCTTTGTATGTTCAACTGTTTTCATTACCAAATATTTTGGTAGCTTATTTGCAACTCCAATTCTTCTTTCTTTCAGCATTTTTGTTGGGTCTTTCCTTTTCTGTGGTCAAAATTCCACGGGATCCCCTATATTCGCCAGCACCTTGCATTTAGGCAGGGCCACTTGACTACTTCTGACTATAAAAGGTAGTAAAAATGATGAATATAATGTCTCTGAACCCAGTGATAAATCCTGATGTGCTCTGTTCTGTTATGACTGCTGAGGAGGGGAAGGAGGACATAGGTCCAGACAGTATCAGATGATGGCTTCTCCACCAGCCTGAGTTCCTGGATGACTTCATGAAGCTGAATACTTCATTGGTCCACAGCATGTAGTATGAGTGAAAAATAAACTACTGTGAGTTAAGTCACTGATTTTTATTTATTTATTATTACAGATTTTTCGAGGCAGGGTCTTACTCTAGCCCAGGCTGACCTGGAATTCACTATGTAGTCTCAGGGTAGCCTCAAACTCATGGCGATCCTCCTACCTCTGCCTCCTGAGTGCTGGGATTAAAAGCGTGTGCCACCATGCCTAGCAAATCACTTATATTTTTGCAGTCATTGACAAAGGAAGTACCAGAAATGTGATGACTCTGTCATTTTTTGAGATAGGGTCTCACTCTAGCCCAGGCTGTCCTGGAATTCACTCTATAGTCTCAGGGTGGCCTCGAACTCATAGCAAACTTCCTGTCTTGGCCTCCCAAGTACTGGTATTAAGGATGTGCACCACCATGCCCAGGCTACTTTTTCCTTTTAAGTTGTATTGTTGCTATTTTATAATGTTTGAAGTTAGCATAAAAAGTAATGGAATTCAAAGAGCTGGGCATGGTGGCGCATGCCTTTAATCCCAGCACTCGGGAGGCAGAGGTAGGAGGATCGCCGTGAGTTCGAGGCCACCCTAAGACTACATAGTGAATTCCAGGTCAGCCTGGGCTAGAGTGAGACCCTACCTCGAAAAAAAAAAAAAAGTAATGGGATTCATTATGGCAGTGTGTGTGTGTGTGTGTGTGTGTGTGTGTGTGTGTGTGTACCCTTTGTTCTAGTTCATCTCCCTTTCCCTCTGCCCTTCCCCCTTGGCTGATTTTCTTCCTCCTCCCCAAATTTTTAGTCCCCCATTCTGATTTCATCTCACAAGGATTTCATTACTCTGTCTTTCCCCTCCCTTAAAATCTTTTCCCTTCTATCATAATCCCCTTTCTAGTTCCATAACCCCTCAAAACACATGCATATATCCACACATAGATATAATTTGAAATCTAGGTTCTGTCTATGAGAGAAAACGTGTGTCTTTCTGAGCCTGGCTTTTTTTGTGTAATGTAATAATACTTTCCAGTTCCACTCATTTGCCTGAAAGTGTCGGGATTTCCTTTTCCTTTATGACTGCATAAAATTCCGTTGTGTATATATGCCACGTATTCGTTATCCATCTGTCTGGTAGTGGACATCTAAGCGAGTTCCATTTCCACCCATTTGTGACGAGGGTGACAGTAAGCAGGCGTGTGCAAGTGTCTGGGGGGTGTTGACGTAGTGTCCTTCGGGTGTATGCTCAGGTAGGGTTCTGTTTTCGGGGGTGTTCTTTTTTAATTCTTGTTGTTAGAAACCTCTATACTGGTTTCCATAGTGATTGCACCACTTTGCTTTCCTACCAGCAGTGTGTAAGGGCCCCTCTTTCCCCTCCTTGCCAGCATTTGTGTATAACAGAAGAGGAAAGAAAGCCACTATAAGTCAAGAAGCAACAAATAACAAGCCCAAAATATAGCTTATTTAAGAATGGCAAATCTGACCATCCATCAGACTTAACATATAATGTATCCTGATATGGAAGGTGCAATTAGCACTTCTGGTTCAGGCCTATATACCAGGTTTATTAGGCGGGTATTGACCTGGTGTAATCCCAGTTACCTTTTGGGATGATTTTGGTCTCAGTTATGCTTGGGTCCCGCTGTCGGTTCAAGTTGGCGTGGCTGGGTACCTGGGCCACTGCTCTGTTTGCTGGAGCTGGGCACTGGCAGTGGGGGAGGGGAGGCTGCCAATGCTGCTCTAGTTCTCTCGCTGTTCCACGTGTTCTTCTACCTTGTGATCTGCTCCTCCGTTGTTCACTGCTGTTCTCCCTTCACGTTTCTTGAGTTTGCGAAGAGCTCCGGTGTGAGTGGAAAATCCCCTCACCTGGCTTTTCCTGCGGCTCAAGCCGAGCCTGGCGGACCTGCCAGAGCTGCTTCTGCCGGCCTGTGTGGGCTCTGGATGCTCTGGATCTCTCCTACTTCTCCGCTGCCATTTCAATTTCCTATATGCCTCACTTTTTAGTAAAAGTGTGTATTTTCCTGTTTTTTTTTTTTTTTTTTTTTTGCTTTTTCCCCCCTAGGCTGCTTTGGCGTGGTACCTACACAGCCATCTTAACCAGATTTGTTTTTTGCTTGTTGATAGTCATTCTGATTGGGCTGAGATGGAATCTCAGTGCAGTTGTTTATTTTCATTAGCTCATTTGTAGTTGGATGATTTGGGAGAGTTTTTATTTTTTATTTTTTCTCCATTCTGTGGGCTGTCTCTTCACTGAGGTGATTGTTTCCTTCCTGTGGGTAAGCTCTTAGTTTGATGGAGTCCCCAGTGTTGGAGTCCTTCTCAGGAAGTCCTTGTCTATGCCCAGTCTCTTGAAGTGCTTCATGTATGTTTTGTTCCAGCAATGTCAAAGTTTGAGGACTCACATTAAGGTCTATGCTCCATTTTGAATTGACTTTCGTGTGTGATCTTTCTTTTACATACGGAGATCCAGTTTTCCCAGCACCATTTGTTAAAGAGATGACTTTATTCCAATGGATGGTTTGGTCAAAAACTCAGTGTCTGTAGTTATCCAGATTTATTTCTGGACTCTCTATTCTTTTTTTTTTAATCTTTTTTGTTTATTTTTATTTATTTATTTTTTTGTTTATTTATTTGAGAGTGACAGACAGAGAGAGATAGAGGCAGAGAGAGAGAGAGAGAGAGAATGGGCGTGCCAGGGCCTCCAGCCACTGTAAACGAACTCCAGACGCGTGCACCCCCTTGTGCATCTGGCTAACGTGGGTCCTGGGGAATCGAGCCTCGAACCTGGGGTCCTTAGGCTTCACAGGCAAGTGCTTAACCGCTAAGCCATCTCTCCAGCCCTGGACTCTCTATTCTATTCCATTAGTCTGCATATCTGTTTTGTGGCAGTATTATGTGCAGGGTTTGTCACTATGACTGTGCAATATAATTTGGGAGCCATGTCACATTACTTTCTTGTGCACCTCACGTTTCTGTGTTGTAATTTGTGTATCTGTTTTATTTAGGATCTTCTTATTGAGCAGTATACTCTTTTTAAAAAATATTTTTTTAATTTATTTATTTGAGAGAAAGAAAGAAGCAGAAAGAGAGAGAAAAAAAGAAAAAAGCAGAAAGAAAGAGAGAGAGAGAGAGAGAGAGAGCACCAGGGCCTCCAGCCACTGCAAACAAACTCCAGACACATGCGCCACCTTGTGTGGCTGGCTTACGTGGCTCCTGGGGAATCGAACCTGGATCCTTTGGCTTTGCAGGCAAATGCCTAAACGAGCAGTTCACTCTTGAAGGCTCAGTCCCCAGTGCCACTAAAAGAGGGGGAAACAAGCTGTTTTTGAGGGCTGGGGTGTAGCTCAGTTGGAGCACAAAGCCTTGGGTTCAGTCCTCTGAATCAAGCACAGTGGTACAAGCCTGTGACCCCAGTGCTGGGAGGTGCAGGCAGGAAGAGCAGGCATTCAAGACCATCCTCAACCACACAGCAAGTTCCAGACCAGCCGGGACACATGAGACCTGGCCTCAGAACAAAACAAGACTGTTGGGCTGGAGAGATGGCTCAGCAGCTAAGGTGATTGCCTGCAAAAGTCTAATGACCCAGGTTTGATTCCCCAGGACCCACGTAAAGCCCAGTGCACAAAGTGGTGCATGCATCTGAACTTTGTTTGCAGTGATTGGAAGTCCTGGCATTGTACTTATTCTCTCTCTCTCTCTCTCTCTCTCTCTCTCTCTCCTTCTCTCTCTTTTTATCAGTCTGTCTCCCTCTGCTTGCAAATAAATAAGTAAATAAAACTATTTTAAACTCTCTTTTTTTTTTTTTTTTAGAAATTAACTGTTTTTGGAAGCAGTTTCTGCTTGCCTCCCCACTCCAAGGAGCTGTGCTCGGCTGACTTCTTTTTATTTATTTATTTATTTATTTGAGAGTGACAGACAGACAGAGAGAAAGAGGCAGATAGAGATAGAGAGAGAACGGGCGCGCCAGGGCCTCCAGCCACTGCAAACAAACTCCAGACGCGTGCGCCCCTTGTGCATCTGGCTAACGTGGGTCCTGGGGAGTAGAGCCGCGAACCGGGGTCCTTAGGCTTCACAGGCAAGTGCTTAACCGCTAAGCCATCTCTCCAGCCCCTCGGCTGACTTCTTATCAGTGCGTTGCCTGTCTTTTTCTCCCACTCCTCAGGTATCCTGTCACTGTATGTGTGGGTTCCAAAGCTCTTTCTCTCTGGAATTTAGTCTGGTTTTGCTTTTTGTTTTTCCCGACTCTCTCTTTCACCGGGTCACATGGAGACAGCTTCTAGACTGCCACTTACCAGGCAGTTCCAAACAGCAAGATTCTTTATCCCAGGCTATCAGGCTCTGTAACAAGCTCCTCTGTTTGCTGAGACACCTCCCCAGTCCCGTTTGCAGGGCTCGAGAACTGGCTCAGCAGTTAAAGGTGCTGGCTTGCAAAGCCTAAGGACGTGCGTTTGATTCCTCTGTACCTACACAAAGCCAGATGCACAAAGTGGTGCATGCTTCTGGAGTTTGTTTGCAGTGGCAAAAGGCCCTGGCACACCCATTCTCAATCTTTCTCTGCCTGCCTCTTTGTCTATCTCACTCAAATAAATTTTAAAAAAATATGCTTATAAAACTGTTATTGTGGGGCTGGAGGGATGGCTTAGTGGTTAAGGTGTTTGCCTACAAAGCCAAAGGACGCTGGTTCAATTCCCCAGGACCCATGTTAGCCAGATGCACAAGAGGGCACATGCATCTGGAGTTCGTTTGCAGTGGCTGGAGACCCTGGAGCGCCCATTCTCTCTCTCTCTCTCTCTCTTCTCTCTCTCCCTCTTTCTCTGTCAAATAAATAAATAAAAATAAAATATTTTTTAAAAACTGCTATTGCATACGTACATTGTGCATGCTACTGTGTTACATAAGGACATGTTCATTCACAAGTATTATCGTACATTGAGCATATGACCCCCTGTAGACCCTCTTCCCTCCCATTAGTCCCTAAACAGTCTTGCTTCTCCCTGCACATCAAACATACATGCAAACACACCTGACTTTTTTTTAGGAAGGACATATGACAGAAAACACGATGCTTGTCTTTCTGGGACTGGCTTAATTAGCTTGGCATGATTTTCTCCAGTTGCATCCATTTTCCAACAAATGACATTATTTCCTTCTTCTTTGTGACTGAGACACAATCCCCCCGTGTGTAGCTTCCACATCATTATCCATTTCTCTGTTGTTTGGACACCTAGGTTGGTTCCGTCATTTAGCCATTGCAAATAGTGCCTCATGGGCTGAAAAGATGGCTGCCACAGTGCACACTGATGTGCAAATATCCCTGTGGTATGTTAATTTGGACTCCTTTGAGTATTAGCTAGGCCATATGGTAGTTCTATTTTTAGCTTTTGGGGGGGACACTCCAAACTGATCTCCACAGTGGCTGGACTAGTTGACATTCCCACCAGCAGTGAATAAGGATTCTCTTTTGTCCACATCCTCACTTGCATTTCTTGGTATTTGTTCTCTTGATGACTGGCATTCTGACAGGGATAAGACGGAGTCTTAAAGTAGTTAAAAAAAAAAAAAATTCTTGTGTGTGTGTGTGTGTGTGTGTGTGCGCACGCGCGCACACGCGCACGCACGCATGCGCGTGCACTCGAACTCTCCTCACCACAAACAAGTGTCTATCCATCTTGGAAATTGAATCTGGACCAGCAAGCTTTGCAAGCAAGCACCTTTAGCTGCTGAGCCGTCTCCCCAGCACCTCAATGAAGTTTTGACTTGCATTTCTCTGGTGGCTGGTGAGGTTGAGAATCTTAAAAGGAAAAGAAAGCAAACGAGCAAAGAAACCTTAGTTAAAAGAGTCTCAGAGCCGGGCGTGGTGGCGCACGCCTTTAATCCCAGTGCTTGGGAGGCAGAGGTAGGAGGATCACCATGAGTTCAAGGCCACCCTGAGACTACATAGTGAATTTCAGGTCAGCTTGGGCTAGAGTGAGACCCTACCTCAAAAAAAAAAAAAAAGAGTCTCACCATGTAGCATTAGCTGTCCTCAAACATGCAATCCTCCTGCCTCAGCCTCCTGAGTGCTGGGATTATATGAATGCATCACCATGCTCAAAATGGTTCACTTACCCGTAAACGCATTGATGGATGTGTCTTTGGAATATGTTCCCAATTGTCTTCGGCGGCTCTCAGGGGTGACCATGCTTTGCTGTGGGATTAGTTGGACATTGGTTGTCATTGATGCTATTTTGGTAACTTCCTCTTAACCAGAAGAAGCAATTCTTTTAAATGGAACTTATAAGAAATCCCATTTCTCTGCCATTGAGAGAAATGGCAGTTTTCCACAGTGTAGAGTCAAAGTTTAAGCACTGTAAGGATAAATAAATAAATAAATAAATAAAATAACAAGCCAGGTGTGGTGGCGCACACCTTTAACCCCAGCTCTTGGGAGGTAGGAGGGTCGCCATGAGTTCGAGGCCAGCCTGAGACTACACAGTGAATTCCAGGTCAGCCTGGGCTAGAGTGAGACCTCACCTCAACCCAACTCCCCCACCCCCCCAAAAAAAAACTCACGAAGCTGTGAATAACTGAATACCTGAAATTAGGGGCAACATTTCTGTGGCTCTGCACTTACTTTCTGGGTACAATTTGCATGATGCATTTCTCGCTTTGTATGTTCCAATGAATACTTTTAGGAGATGAATAACCCCAAGTTACAAAGGCAATTTCCTTACAAAGACTTGGACTAATCTAAATGGCAAAATAAGAACAGGACACAGGAACACTAGTCTTTAAATCCTCACTACCCTTGAAGTGTGGCTAAAAGAAAAACAAAGCCTCAGATGGTGGAATTCTAATGCATGTAAATGAAAGAAACGCTAAGCAATCTCTCTGTGGTTGGCTGAAGGAATCTGTTCTCTGAAAACTGAGTGAAATGGAGGAGGGGCAAGGCTGCTAAGGGAAATTTTTGAGTTGAGAGAATACTTTTTTTGTTTGTTTGTTTCTGAGGTAGGGTCTCGCTCTAGTCCAGGCTGACCTGGAATTCACTATGTAGTCTCAGGCTGGCCTCGAACTCACGGTGATCCTCCTACCTCTGCCTGGGATTAAAGGCACGCACCATCATGGCTGCTGGGGGAATACTCTTGACAGTGAGGTTAGAGGTAGGTTCCAGCAAGGAAAATGTGGGCAGGCAGTCATGGTGAGATCTCCGAAAAGCTGACTCCTTAGCTTGCAGGAGAGACAGCTGCCTCCAAAGATCCAGTTAGCCTGTGCTTCTTTTGAAAGAGAAGCCTGGGGCTGAGAGATGGCTCAGCAGTTAAGGTGCTTGCTTGCAGAGCCTGACAGCCTGGGTTAGATTCCCTAGTACCCAAGTCAAACCAGAAGCACAGAGTGGCAAATGCATGTGGAAATTGTTCACACTGGCGTGAGGCCCTAGCTCACCCATTTGTCCTCTCTCTGTCTCCCTCTGCTTGTGAATAAATTAATTAAAAAATATTTTTAAAATGTTTTAGGGTGGAGAGATGGCTTAGCTATTAAGATGCTTGCCTGCAAAGCCTAAAGACCCAGGTTCCATTTCCTAGTACCCACATAAGTCAGATGCACAAAGCAGTGCATGCATCTGGAGATCGTTTGCAATGGCTAGAGGCCCTGGTATACCCATTGTCTATCTGCCTCTCTCTCTCTCTCAAATAAATAAATATTTTTTTTTTTTGAGGCAGGGTCTTGCTGTAGCCCAGGCTGACCTGGAATTCACTATGTACTCTCAGGCTGGCCTTGAACTCACGGTGATCCTCCTACCTCTGCCTCCAGAGTGCTGGGATTAAAGGCATACGCCACCACGACCAGCAATAACATTTTTTTTTTTGTTTATTTTTCTTTATTTATTTGAGAGTGACAGACAGAAAGAGAGAAAGAGGCAGAGAGAGAGAGAGAGAGAACGGGCGCACCAGGGCCTCCAGCCACTGCAAACAAACCCCAGATGCATGAACCACCTTGTGCATCTGGCTTACGTGGGTCCTGGGGAACCGAGCCTCAAACCAGGGTCCTTAGGCTTCACAGGCAAGCGCTTAATTGCTAAGCCATCTCTCCAACCCGCAATAAAATATTTTTTAAAATGTTTTCTAAAAGCCGGGTGTGGTGACACATGCCTTTAATCCCAGCACTTGGGAGGCAGTAGATCGTCATGAGTTCTAGACCGCCCCAAAAGGAAAAAAAAAAAAGTTTTAAAGAAGACTGTGGAAGCCAGAATAGACTTAAGACTGAGTCAGAAACTTAGATCTGGAACCGGGGGATGTAGGTCCAGAATAGCTACTTTTATTTCATAAAAGACTTCACTGTTTTTTATTTTTGTTCTTATGCTTATTTTTTTATGTTGTTTTTATGTTTATATTTTTATGTGTATCCATGCTTGGCGGAGCACGTGCGTGCGTGCGTGTGTGTGTGTGTGTGTGCACACATGCGGAGGTCAGCGGGCAAACTTGGGTGTCATCCTCAAGAACATGATGCACTTTTTTAGAGATAGTCTTTTACTGGCCTGGAGCTCACTAATTAGGCTAGACTGGCTGCCCAGTAAATCAGAGGGATCCTGTTTTCTCTGCTTCGCCAGCAATAAGATTACAGTGTATGCCACCACATCTGGCAGTCTTATGTGGGTGTTGGGGATTGAACTCATGGCTTTATGCTTGCAAGGTCAGCACTTTACCTACTGAGCTACCTCCTCAGCCCTCATCTGAAAGCACTAAAGGCCAGGCATGGAGCGCACACCTGTGGCCCTAGCGCTCAGGAGATCGAGGCAGCAAGATCGCCGCAAGTTTAAGGCCAGCCTAGTCCTTGTGAGTTCCGGGCAAGCCAGGACTACATTGGGAGTAGATGGGGAAATGAAAGGAAGAGAAGAGTTGAGGAAGAAAAGAAATGTTAGGGACAAATCCCCCCTCCACCCAGCACAGAGATTGCAGGGAAAGAATGGACCTTTGGGTTCTTTTGCAGTTTACTGTTCTCTAAAAAAGAGCTGCTCGCAAGTCGGCCAGCTGAGCCATAGAGTCGACTCTGGCACAAACTTGGTCTGTGAGGCATGACTCATTCTCATGACTATTTGGCCGAGCAAGCTTTTGGTGTGGCGTATCCTAAGGATAAGACCAATGGTTATAAAGTAGAGTGAAGTCAACATGCATGGAGCAGGGCCAAGGGCAGGACCAACAGCCCTGAAGCATGGGTCACTCGTTGCTACAGAGATTCCTTCCTCTCTACTCATGCAGACTGCCCCCAATCCACCCCACACCCCACCCTGTGCTTGCCTCCTGGCCATCCAGGGTCCTTGTCCCTCTCTTATTAGCTGTGCTGGGTTTCCAAACAAGGGGAAAACTCTATTATGGTGAAGGAGAAGGGGATAGAGAAGGAGGGAAGAGGGGAAGGAAGGGAGGAGGAGAAGAAAGAAAGAAAGAAAGAAAGAAAGAAAGAAAGAAAGAAAGAAAGAAAAGAAAAGTGAGCCGGGCGTGGTGGCACACGCCTTTAATCCCAGCACTCGGGAGGCAGAGGTAGGTGGATTGCTGCGAGTTTGAGGCCACCCTGAGACTACATAGTGAGTTCCAGATCAGCCTGGACTAGAGTGAGACCCTACCTCAAAAAACCAGAAAAAAAAAAAAAGAGAGAAGAAAGGAAGGATGAAAGAAAGGATGAGAGAAAGAAGAAACAAAGAAAGAGAGAGAGAGAAAGAAAGAAGAAAGAAAGAAGGAAGGAACAAAGGAATGAAGGAGGGAGTTTAGGGAAACCGACCAAGTGTCAGGGACGCCATGTTCTCCTGAAGTGTGACATCTGTCTGAGGGCATGCACCAATTTCTTAGTCATATTGCCATCACAAGAACCCAACCCACATAGCAGGTGCTTAATAAATCAGCCAAATGGGTGGCCCTCAGGTAAGAGTCGTAGAGCACAAAGCTTTCACAGTGAGCTCTGTGAAGATATAAAATGCCTTCATTTCAGTGGCACATTGAAGATGCCCGTCGGCCCACATCCTAACCCACTTGAGGTCCAGGCTTTGCATTGCTTTAAGCTAAAGAATCACATCAAAACAGTGGTCGCCAGATGGAAAATGAGCCCGGGCACAGTAGCACATGTCTATAATCCCAGCACTTGGAAGGTTGCTGAGGCTAGCAGATTCTAAATTTGAGTCTAGCCTGAGCTATATAGTGAGTTCAAAGACTGGGTCACTTGGCAAGACCTAGCCTCTCCCTCAAAAAGAAGAAGAAGAAGAGGAAGAAGAAGAAGATGATGAATGGACCTGTGTAATTCCACTGTCCTCAGTTCTGATGGCATGCTCCCCACTTAACTAAGAAGGGAGCTACATTCCCTAGAGCCATTAAGAGGCTCATCTTTCCTTTGGCTGAATCAAGAAGATTGCCATGAGTTCAAGACCAACCTGGGCTATAATGTAAGACTGTGTCTCAAGCAAAACCAAAAACAACCTAAAAGACTTGTCAAATCAGGGCCTGAGGAGCAGAGGGCTCCTAGACCTGAAAACACATCCCAGTATTTCTTCTAAACAGGCCTGATGGGGCTGAGGAGGAGCACTGTCATTACTCGCTACAATATCATGGCCATAGGTGTCACAGGCTGCTATGGGAAAGCCACAGGCTCCCGTCCCAGAAGCTAGAGGAACAGGAGGGTCCCGTAGAGGAGAGGTGGCACAAAGGAGCCAAGCACATAGGCAGTGACGTGCTCCTGGTGCCCCAGACTTACAGTGACTGAACATCCCAATTCAAAAATCAAGACAGCTGACCAAGCAGATGGAAATAGAACAGGTGGACATTTTATTTGTTTTGGTTTTTGTTTTTGGTTTTTCGAGGTGGGGCCTCTAGCCCAGGCTGACCTGGAATTCACTATGGAGTCTCAGGGTGGCCTCAAACTCACGGCGATCCTCCTACCTCTGCCTCCCGAGTGCTGGGATTAAAGGCTGTGCGCCACCACGCCCGGCCTCAGATGGACATTTTAAACAAGGAGCGAAAGCTTTAGGCTGTATGGCTATTATACCTGACTTTTCGTGTGTGCTGGGATCCTCAGAAACAAGATGAGGAAAATGAAGGCTCGTGTTCCAATCTGCCCACTTCATTCCTTGATGATGAGCAAAATTTAGAAAACTCACATTTTCCAAGATCTGGATTCTGGCTACTAAGGAGTTTTTTTTTCTTTTTCTTTTTTTAAGGAGTTGGAAAATAAGCAACACTAAGCATTCTGGTGGTGATTAAAACTTGAGTCATATTAAAAATAATAAGTAAAGGCCAAAAAATAAAAACCTCTTTGGTTTGAAGACCATGTAAAACAAAACTCTATTTGATGTTTGAATAATAATCATCATATCCCCAGGCCTGGCCATCAGACTTTCAATCAAACCAGAGTCTCTCAAAAATGCTTTCTCTGCATTAAAAAAAAAAAAAAATCTTCAAAGAGGGAGCCATGTAGACAATCAAAGCCGCAAGAACAAACATTATTTTTACATTTTTTTTTAAAAAAAGGAGCCGTGCATCTCAGAATGACTTCCTAAGTGAATAACTATTCAAGAGGCTCCATCCCAACCGAGTCTAAGACTGGGAGGGCTCTGAGGAAAATTGGGGAGCTCTCCCTCCAGGAGGGATAGTGGACGTTGGACTGAACAACACCAGCTATCCATAACAGGATGTGTGAGTCTCCGTCCATCACAACCAAGACCAGTCCTCCCCTTAGAGACAAGATGAAAGAGGACGTGGAGCTAGAAGACAGCCCCACGGACGACTCAAAGAGCGGCCAGTGGTCCTATTTGTGATGGCCACCTTCCTGGCTTTTGGACCTAATAAGAAGGAGAACGAACTGAAATACTCTGGTAGTTTCTATTTAAGGATCTACTTGTCAAGTTGCTAGGGAAGTTACAGAGACAGATGGACAATAACACTTAGGAAATGAAATCTTCAGAGTTCCCCGGGGGTTATGAGGCCCCCATTTCCACCCCTCCCTCATGCCATCTGGACTTTGATGTGGGCTGTGACAAAAATATCACTACTTCACTGCAGAACTGCAGAATGCAATATGGCAGTTTTGCGAAGCTACACTGATGACATCTCTCGGCGTCTCAGGCACCACGCATGTGTCAGAACAGCCTTTTAATTCTCTCCATGGCACCAGGCGAGCAGAGATTTATGTGAATGGATAGACGTAAAGGATCAATTATGAACAAGCAATTGATATCTATTGACTATCAGTGCATAGCAAACTCTGGGTAAGACACATTCACATGCAATTTTATCTACTTTTTTGTTTGATGATTTTATTTTCATTTATTTATTTATTAGAGACAGAGGGAGAGAGAAAGAGAGAGAGAGAATGGGCACACCAGGGCCTCCAGCCACTGCAAACAAACTCTAGATGCATGTGCCACCATATGCATCTGGTTTATGTGGGACCTGGAGAATCGAACTGGGGTCCTTAGGCTTCACAGGCAAGTGCCTTAACTGCTAAGCCATCTCTCCAGCCCCTTTATTTACTTTTGGTAATAACCCTGAACTAATGATCAGAAGGGTATCCTCAAAGAATGTAGTCTTTGGTTTGGGAGATAAAACAAGAACAGAGAAGAAAGGTAAATGCTAACAACATACAACATGTTCATGTATTCATTCAATATACAGTATATTAAGCCCCTGCTATGTGCCAGACGATGTCCTATGTGCTATAGAAACTAAAGTCAGGAGCCTGTATCCTGCTCAGGAGAAAGCCAATGAACACAGTCAACATGGAACATAGGTGGGGACAAGTAGGTGGTAAGTGTTTTGGAGAACCCCAAAACCACCTAGAGTTCAATGTAAAGTGGAATGCCATGAGTGTGAGACCCTATCTCCTATCTTGAAAACCAAAAAAAGAAAAAAAAAAGAAATAGAAATGTCACCAAGAATGATGGGAAGAGCTGGTCGTGGTGGCGCACGCCTTTAATCCCAGCACTAGGGAGGCAGAGGCAGGAGGATTGCTGTGAGTTCGAGGCCACCCTGAGAATTCAGAGTGAATTCCAGCTAGAGTGAGACCCTACCTCGTAAAAAATAGTGATGGGAAGAGATGACCTAAGACAGGGGCCCTTAAGAGGGAATGCCCGAAGGACTTGAAGGGTAAGAAAAATCTAAGTGAAAAGAGTCATCCATTCATCACTTAGGTAGTATTCATGAAGCGCAGACCGTCAAGCATTCCAATGAGAATCAGGCTGGGCTGCAGAGATGGCTCAGCGGTTAAGGCGCTTGCTTACAAAGCCTAAGGACCCTTATTCGAACCTTCACATCCTGTGTTAGCCAGTCACACAAAGGTGAGGCAAGAGCAAGGTCACGCATTCCCACTAGGTGGAGCAAGCATCTGGAGTTCAATTGCAGTGGCTAAGGCCCTGGCATGCCAATTCTCTCTCTCTCTCTCTCTCTCTCTCTCTCTCTCTGAAAAATAAAAAGTAAAAACAAAACCAAAAGAATCAGGCTATGTCTAGTAAAGAATGGCTGCTGTAAGGCCTGACGGGGAGGGGAGGGTGGGTACTAAACAAGTTAACATGAGTACTCTCTGTGTGGCAAGCAAAGTTCCAAGCGCTTCATGTACTCTACGTCATTTCATCCTCAACTTCTAGATGAGATTCAGTAACTCATTCCAAGTCACAAAGTAAGGGCCAGGCCTAGGATCTGAACCCAGGTACTTTGGCGTCATAGCATGGGTGGTTTCTGTATCATGTGAAAATGAGGAGCAAAAGAACTGACTGCCGTTCAAGGGTCAAGTGCTGGGCCCTGTTTCAGGTACCCAGTAAATTTCCAGGTTTACTTCACATTTCATTTTTTTAAATTATTTATTTATTTTGGTTTTTCAAGGTGGAGTCTCACTCTAACCCAACCTGACCAGAAACTCACTCTGCACTTTCAGGCTGGCCTCGAACCCACAGCAGTCCTCCTGCCTCTGCCTCCGGAGTGCTGGGATTAAAGGTGTGCACCACCACGCCTGGCCTGCTTCACATTGAAAAGAACATGAATGAAGGCCTGTGCTTTGAATCAGTCACTAGACTTAGCTGCTGCCTATACAACTGGACGCCATATAAAAACCCACTGCAGCCGGGCGTGGTGGCGCACGCCTTTAATCCCAGCACTCGGGAGGCAGAGGTAGGAGGATTGCCGTGAGTTCGAGGCCACCCTGAGACTCCATAGTGAATTCCAGGTCAGCCTGGGCTAGAGTGAGACCCTACCTCGAAAAACCAAAAAAAAAAAAAAAAAAAAAAAAAACCACTGCTTTTCAGACATTAATCAGTAGATAGCAAAGGGTAGTGATCCCCGAGACAAAAGCAGGAGTCCAATGAGTGACCTTGCTCAGGACCAGAATAAGATATACAGGCTGCACTGTAAGAAGTGTGGCCAAGCAGGACCCAGTGGTGTCCCTGAGTGACAGACTGAATTCATAAGAAAGGAGGGCCAAGCCGGGTGTGGTGGCGCACGCCTTTAATCCCAGCACTCAAGAGGCAGAGGTAGGAGGATCACCGTGAGTTCGAGGCCACCCTGAGACTCCATAGTAAATTCCAGGTCAGCCTGGGCTAGAGTGAGACCCTACCTTGAAAAACCAAAAAAAAAAAAAAAAAAAAAAAAAAAGAAAGGAGGGCCTTCTAACCCAGTGTGATATTATGGTATAATTCGAAATATATACATTGGGCTGGAGAGATGGCTTAGTGGTTAAGGCACTTGCCTGCAAAGCCAAAGGGCCCAGGTTCGATTCCCCAGGACCCACAGAAGCCAGATGCACAAAGGGGTGCATGTGGCATGTGTCTGGAGTACATTTGCAGTGGCTGAAGGCCCTGGCGCACCTATTTTTTCTCTCTCTCTCAAATAAATAAATAAAATAAAATTTGAAAAAGAAATATATATGTTGATTTCTGCCTCCAGTTCCTGACATGATGTTCCTGAAACTTTCCACATGTAGGGACACTGGGAAGATACCTTGTTTCAATATGTTGCGATTTGAATGTGAGCTGTCTCCCAGAGCCTGGGGTGTTTGAATACTCAGTGCCCAGCTGGTGGTACAGTTTGGGAAGGTTGTGATGCCTATAGGAGGTGGAATCTTGCTGGAGGAAGTGGGTCACTGGGAGTGGGGGCAGACCTTGAGATTTTGTAGTCCAGCCCCACTTCCTATTCGCTCTCTGCTTCCTGACTATGGCTGTAGGATGACCAGCTGGCTTCCCACCGCTGCTGCCATGCCTTCCCTGCCTTGGTGAATGGCATCCTCTGGAACTATCACAATCAATAAGCTTTCCTTCCTTAAGCTGCTCCTGGTCAGGTGTTTGGTCACAGCCACAGTAAAGTAACTAGCACACCATTTTCTATCTTTAACTCAAGTTGCTGACTCAGAGCTCCAAAATCCTTTGGAATTTTCTGAGAAATAGGAGCATTTTTTTTTTTTTTAAGGCGAGGGTAATTTTTATTTGTTTTCTTTGTAATTTTTTTTTTACTTTTTATTTTATTTTTTAATTTTTTTAAATTTTTATTTCTTTATTTGACAGAGAAAGAGAGAATAAAAGAGAGAGAGAGAGAGAGAGAGTGAATGGGCGTGCCAGGGCCTCCAACCACAGCAAACGAACTCCAGACGCGTGTGCCCTCTTGTGCATCTGGCTAACATGGGTCCTGGGGAATTGAACCTGGGTCCTTTGGCTTTGCAGGCAAACTCCTTAACCGCTAAGCCCTTTATTTATTTATTTATTTATTTATTTTTAATTTGTTTGGTTTTTTGAAGTAGGGTAGTCCAAGCTGACCTGGATTTCACTATGTAGTCTCAGGGTGGCCTCGAACTCGCCTTGATCCTCCTACCTCTGCTGGGATTAAAGCCACGCGGGCTGTTGTTGTTTTAATGAGGGAACTTGGTGGCCACCTGATTGCCTCAGGCTAGGATCAGGTTGTCAGGGGAACCATCTTTGTGATTAGAGAATTGGAACTTTCACTTTGGTCTTCTGACTTCCAGGGAGGGGAGCAGGCTGAGGGCTGAGCTAATCACCAGTGGCCAAGGATATAATCAGCCAAACCTATTTAACGAAGCCGCAGGGCAAGGGTTTGGAGAGCTTCGGGACCTCTCAGCATGTGCGCGTGTCTGGTTGGTGCATCCAGAAAGGGCTCAGCTTCACTTGCCAGATGCGCAAAGGGGTGCATGCATCTAGAATTCGTTTTCAGTGGCTGGAGGCCCTGACGCACCCATTTCTCTCTATCTACCTATATCTATATATACCTTTCACTCAAATAAATAAATTTAAAAAAAATTAAAAAGAGCCGGGCGTGGTGGCGCACGTCTTTAATCCCAGCACTTGGGAGGCAGAGGTAGGAGGATCGCCGTGAGTTCGAGGCCATCTGAGACTACAGAGTGAATTCCAGGTCAGCCTGGGCTAGAGTGAAACCCTACCTCGAAAAACAAAAACAAAAACAAAAACAAAAAAAAAAAAAAAAAAAAATTAAAGAAAGAAAACATGGAGGGGGGGGGGGGGAGAGAGAGCATTCCCAAGCTCTGAAAAGGGATCCCCTTGTATTTCTGCTTGTGTTGCACGGATTTCCACATGCCTTTCAGGGACGGAGAATGGGGAAAGAATCACCGGGAAGGGATGAGCGCAGCCACAGCCACAGCTCCCAGAGGGGCTGAAATACTCCGTGTACACTAACCGCTGTGGGCAAACCTGCACCTCCCTAGAGCACTGGCTATCCTAGAGGAGGCAGCTTCAGTCACTAAGGCTCATTGAAGCCCCCCTTCCTGACAAAGCTGAAAGCATCAGACTGTTTCCCAAGTCTACTTGGTGAGTTCTGGGCCAATTTAAAAAAAAAAAAAAAAAAAAAAAGGTGGATGTCACCTGTGGAATGACACCTGAGATTGTCCTTGGGCCTCCTCATACGTGTGAATGTAAAAACTCATCATGTTCAGTATTTTTAGAAAATATTTTTACTTATTTTCAAGCCAAGGAAGTGTGTGTGTGTGGGGGGGGGGGGGCAAAGAGAGAGAGAGAGAGAGAGAGAATGAGCGGCACGCCAAGGTGTCTTGCCATGCCACTGCAAAGAGAGCCCTTTGTGCATCTGGGTTAAGGTGGGTACTGAAGGAATTGAACCCAGGTTATCAGCAAGTTTAACTGCTCTCCAGCCCATGCCCAGGAAAAAAAAAAAAAATCTTAACTGGCTGAAGAGCGTGAGCGGGTGTATCCTGAGCGGTCCATGGGGAACTATGACTGGCTGGGCGCGGAGACAGTAAAGACCGAGACCCCAATTGTAAGATACACGAAGCACTCAACACACCTTTTCTTTTAAACGAAAATTATTCAGTCTCCGCGGAGACTGTCAAAAATTGCCAATGCCGACTATATTGCAAGTCGTCACGGCGGGGTATTGGGAAAAGTTTTCAATTAGCAATAATCGCGCCTCGGATAGACCTCATTGGCTACGATACTGCCACTGCGCAAAGCTGAAGAGCGACGCCCCCTGCTCGCCGTGCCCAGCACGCCCGAGTCCTATTTCACAGACGTGAGTATGCGGCAATTGCCAAGACCCTCTGATACCGCTCGATCGTGAGTGATTCCGACAAATAAACACCGTGCAAAGCTCTCTGAAACAAGCGTGGGCGGCGTCGGTGGCTGGCTTCTTTTAAGAAGGAGAAGGCGCAAAGCATCATGGGAGGGAACATGCTAATCGCCTGAAGTCGGCTTGCAAGGGGACCCTGAAGGAGCGAGAGGTGGCCACTCGCGTTTCTCTTCCGTGTAACTTCCTTCTCCAAAGAGGTTTGCTTGTTCATGATGTTACCCACAGTGAAATATCTGTGAGGCATTTGGAACATAAAATTTGCCGTTTTAACTATGTTAAGTTAAAAAAAAAATCCAGTATCATTGGATATGTATTTATTCACGTCGTGGTGCAGTCTTCACAACCATTTATTTCCAGAACTTTTCATCTTCCCGAAACCAAAACTGTGCCACAATCCTTCTGTGTGGATAAATCTGACCACTCTAGACATCTTACATACATTGAAACCATACAATATTTGTCTTCTTTTAAAACTTTTTTTTTCTTTTTTTGAGGTAGTGTCTTGCTGTAGCCCAGGCTAACCTGGAATTCACTATGTAGTCTTGGGCTGGCCTCGAGCTCACAGAAAATACACACACACACACACATATACACACACACATATACACACACACACATACACACACACACACACACACATATATATATATATAGTGGAAGCAGGAGGATTAGGAGTTCAAGGTCATTTATGGTTATAGAGAGTCTGAGATCAGCCTGGGCAACATAAGACTCCGCCCTGCAATTATCAGACAGGAAATAAACAGAAAACATGAGCCATAATCAGAATTTTAAAATGACCAAAAAAAAAACAAAAACCTACAGAATCAGATGATGACATACAGATGACAAATGAGCTATTAGAATACTTCATATGTTTCAAAGTTACACTTATGATCAAAAATGAGCATGAGGCCTAAGGAGATGGCTTAGTGGTTAAAGGCGCTTGGTTCCAAAGTCTGCCGGCCCAGGTTCAATTACCCAGTACCCATGTAAAGCCAGATGCACAAAGTAGTGCATGTGTCCTGAGTTTGCCGTGACAGGAGGCCCTGGTGTGCCCATATTTGCCCTTACTCTCTCATAAATAAATAAGAGGGCCAGGTGTGGTGGTGAACACCTTTAATCCCAGCACTTGGGAGGCAGAGGTAGGAGGATTGCTGTGAGTGTGAGGCCAGCCTGGGGCTACAGAGTTCCAGATCAGCCTGGGCTTAAGTGAGATCCTACCTCAAAAAAAAAAAAAAAAAAAAAAAAAAAAAAAAAAAAAAAGCTGGGTGTGGTGGCTCATGCCTTTAGTCCCAGCACTAGGGAGGCAGAGGTAGGAGGATTGTCATGAGTTCAAGGCCACCCTGAGACTCCATAGTGAGTTCCAGGTTAGCCTGAGCTAGAATGAGACCCTGCCTTGGAAAACTAAAAAAACAAAAACGAAAGAAAAGAAAAGAAAAATATCCAAATGGAACTTCTACAGATAAAATACATAAGGTGTGAAAAGACACCCTGGGTTAGATCATCAACAGATTAGACACTGGAGGGAGAAGTAACTGTTAGGGAATTTAAACATGGGTGAAACACACAAAGAAAAATGTGACCGAATAAAGCAGGCAAGCAATTCAAGTAGCCTAACTAACATCCAGACATCAGGGGTGCCAGGAAAGGAGAGAGAGGTGCTGTCGATGGAATTCTTTCTTCAAAATTCATGTTCATGTCCACACTCTAAAGGAACAAGCCACTGGAGCCAAGTGAGATGAGAATAAAGAAAAGGCAACTTTGAGCCCCGGAAGTAAAATGCGGTGAATTATCTCACTTGATCCCCACAGCTGTCAGCTGTAAAGACCACTATCATCTCCACATGACAGACACGGAAAGTGAGCTAGGGAGGGCAAGGCATTTGCTCAAGGCACATACGTTTATAGGAAATCCGAGTCAAAATTCAACTTTAACCACCTTTGCTACTCGTATCCCAGAAAGACTGGCTTTCAGGTATCAAAATGCCTCCAGATACAATAGCACCAGGCTTTTTAACAGAATACAGTGTAGGGAGGAGAAAAAAAAAAATCCATTATAGAGGAGACCAGCTTCTTTAAAATAAATAAATAAGGAATAGTAGCTACTGTGATTTGTACCTCTGAGTGTTGAAATCTGTCCCCAGTGTAACAGCAGTAAGAAATGGAGCTTTTTTTTTTTTTTTTCTAGGTAGGGTCTCACTGTAGCCCAGGCTGACCTGGAATTCACTATGTAATCTCAGGGTGGCCTTGAACTCACAGTGATCCTCCTTCCTCTGCCTCCCGAGTGCTGGGATTAAAGGCGTGCGCCACCACGCCCAGCAAGAAGTGGAGTATATTTAAGAGGTGATTTGGTCCCTAATAGAGTTGAAAGCCTTTCTCACAGAAGTGAGCTCATTTTTAAAATAACCTGTTTGTATGAAGTGGTTGTAAAGCTAGGATACCCTGTGTTTTGTCTCTTCATGCAACCACTCACCCTTCTGATTTCTGCCAAGAGTCGGAGCATCACAAAATCCTCTTAGAAGCTGAGCAGATGCCAGTCCCATGTTCTTGGACTTTGTAGCCTACACGATCATGAGCCAAAATAAACTTCTTCATAAATCAACCAGTCTCAGGCATTCTGTTATAGTAAGAGGAGATAGACAAAGTCCTTCCAGGGAGAGGAAAAAAGCAAGAGGGTTGTAGATGCTTTCGTTTTTAGAAAGGTCAGAACAGGGGCTGGAGAGATGGCTTAGCAGTTAAGTGCTTGCCTGTGAAGCCTAAGGACCCTGGTTCAAGGCTCAATTCCCCAGGACCCACGTTAGCCAGATGCACAAGGGGGCGTATGTGTCTGGAGTTCGTTTGCAGTGGCTGGAGGCCCTGAGGCACCCATTCTCTCTCTATCTATCAATCTGCCTCTTTCTCTCTCTGTCTGTCACTTTCAAATAGATAAATAAATAAATAAATAAACAAAATTAAAAAAAAAAAGAATGGTTGGAACACCATCAGTATAAGATACAATTTACAAGCATAGTAAGATGGAAAATCATTTATGACACTTCGAGGTGATGCTGTTTGGGGAGAATGTTTCACCTTCTCTTATAACAACTAATTTTTTATGCTGCAGAAGGCACCAGTCATCTCTCCCTGTTTGGTTCTCAGAACTCAGGGGAGACTCCCTGAACCCCAGCATTCAGCATTGGCTCAGATCATGAGGGTCACACCATTCTTTTTGACCAAAGACGACATTGGAGCCAACACCCTATTGCTCACTGAATGAAGTGAAGGTTAAACTCCTTAGCTTGACATTTGAGGCCATCCCAACTAGTTTGGTCCCTTCACCTGTCACGATTAGAAAGATTTGTTTTTATTTTATTTTATTTTATTTATTTGAAAGCTACAGAGAAAGAGGCAGAGAGAGAGAGAGACAGAGAGAGAGAGAGAGAGAGAGAGAGAGAGAGAGAATGGGTGCACCAGGGCCTCCAGCCACTGCAAACAAACTACAGATGCATGCACCACCTTATGCATCTGGCTTACATGGGTCCTGGAGAATTGAGCCTCGAACTGGGGTCCTTAGGCTTCATAGGCAAGCACTTAACTGCTAAGCCATCTCTCCAGCCCACGTGTCACTATTAATACCTCCTATTCCCCCCTCCCACCAAATGCCCCTCCATCCTTCAGGCATGGGGCTTCATTAACAGTATTGCTGTGGTGGGACGCCATCTCCACCTCTGTACCCCTCAGCTCCAGCTGGCCCATCAAATAATCCAGCCCATTCGTCCCAAACTGGCTTTGAGGACAACCTGGTCACCTCAATGGAGTCACAATCTCCCCAGGGCTGTTAGTTTTGCTTTGTCATCTCTCACCTCCCCAACCCACCCAAAGGCAGGACCCAGTCATGGGCATGTCTGGTTGTTCCTCAGAGACTAGGGTGGGGCGTGACCTAGACCGGGTACTCATTCAACAGTCTTCTTATTACGTCACTGCCTCCCACTCCTGCAAGTCTCAGACTCCATTCATCTCGGACAAGAGTCTCCCTTACCTTGAAGCTCATGGATGCGGGGATCGACACCTCTCTCTGTGGCTTAGTCTGCAGCAGGAATACTCACCATTGGGAAACTCTTCCCGGTGTTTACTTTCATTCCTTTCGCCACCCTGTAAGCTAAGTTAGTTCTATCTTTGCATGTGTGTGCTGTGCATGCATGTTCACATGTGTGTGGGTGCATGTGAATGTGTGTGCAGGCCAGATGTTTTCCTCAATTGCTCCCTGGATCTAGAGCTCTCCAAATCAGCTAGACTAACTAACCAGTGAGCTCAGGGAGTCCCTGTCTGTCATTCCCCATGCTGGAATGACAGGCACGCGCTGACACACTGGCATTTTATGTGGGTGCTGGGAAACTAATTCAGGTCCTCATGCTTGCAAGGCAAGCACTTTGTTCACTGAGCCCTCTCCCCAGTCCCAGCCCCAGGCTGATTTTTTCCTTTGTCTTTTTAAATACAATTTTTATTTATATATTCATTACTGAGAGAGAAAGAGAGAGAGAGAGAGAGCGCACCAGGGATTCTAGCCACTGCAAACAAAGTCCAGATGCATGCGCCACCATGTGCATCTGGCTTATGTGGGTTCTGCTGCAGAAGGCACCAGTCATCTCTCCCTGTCTGGTTCTCAGAACTCAGGGGAGACTCCCTGAACCCCAGCACTCAGCGTTGGCTCAGGACATGAGGGTCACACCATTCCTTTTGACCAAAGACGACATTGGAGCCAACACCCTATTGCTCACTGAATGAAGTGAAAGTTAAATCAAAGGGAATCAAACCTGGGTCCTTACGCTTCGCAGGCAAGCGCCTCAACCGGTGAGCCATTTCTCCAGCCCAGGTTTGCTTTTCTGTCACCTCCAAACTTTGGGGGAACAGCTGAAATTCATTTAGCAGCAGGCTTCTTGGTAGACCTTAGGCCGGGGTCACGTGTTTGTCACAGGAAGGCATGGAGTCCTCCGCACAGAGCACTGTAAAAAAGAAGCTGTGTGTTGAGCCCATATGTGTTCGCTCCTGTTTCTACCTAATCAAGGCCTGTTCTCCATTAGAATATCCTGGTAGATCGATGTTCATTCTCCAGGTTAAATAAACTCAGGTCTCTTGAGATTATTTCCAGCCTTGTCCAACATGTTCAAGTTGAAACACATTACAGTAGTCTGGAAAGAGCCCAAGGAGGATTTAAAATATATTAACTTTTGTGAATGTGAGTGTGTATAAGAGAGACGGTGCGGGGGGGGGGGGGCAGAGAAAAGGAGTAAGAGACAGAGTAAGGAGAGCTCTTTCTAAAGATCAGATTGCAATATAAAAATACCAACCTCATCTAAAGTTTAATGAACATAAGGTAAGCATTTCAAAACCCATTTAAGTACTGGGAATAACTCTCCCAACAGCTGGGTCTTCTGTCATTTCAGTTCCAGGAAATTGATCAAAGACTACAGATCAGCCTTTGATGTGGTCACCTCAAGTCTGGTCCCAAAACAACAGATGTTGAAAGAGAGAGTAGTGTCTCCCACTGAACTCTAGCTTGGCTCCCCCACCCCCACCCCCCACTTTTTTTTTTTTTTCTTTGCAGAGTAATTTCAGGATTCTTAGAGCTGACTTCTCTGACCCTAACCCAAAGATTCCTCTCTCCTTGGATCAACCCTACAGTTCCGGGCTTTGGTTGTGCAATTGTGAATTAGGTGAAAGCTCAGCTATTGAGTTTTGTCACACTCACGCACATATGCTCCCACACACACACACACACACACACACACACACGTGCACACAAATGATGGTGTGTACCCCAGGCAATTTCCCCAGCCCTTGGGGACGTCTTAGAGTAAGCCTAGTTCTCATCTCTTATCCAGCAGATGGCGCTGTGGGCTGCACTCTGCAGTACAAGCTGAAGGTGAGTTTTGAAAAGACGACACCAAAGCCCTAGCAGCAAGCTTTTCCTTAAAGCCTGGAATTCAGGCTTGGGCACACCCTCCTCTTTTCTGCAGTCTTCCAGACATCATTTAACCACCGCATGCCTGTGAATGGATGGCAAGTGTACGAAAGCTGTCTTAGGCAATATACTCACTAATTCCGCAACTGGTCAGTGAGGTCTCCCTATGGGCTAGGCATAGTTCTGTGTTCTTGGATGGCCGTGGGCAAAACAGATGATTAAATCAGGCTCTCACAAAACTTTGTTTTCCTTTTTTTTTTTTTTTTAAGAAAAGAAGATTTCTTTTTTTAAAAAAAATATTTTATTTATTTTAGAGAGAGAGAGAGAGTGAGAGAGAGGGAGAGAATGGGTGTGCCAGGGTCTCTAGCTGCTGCAAACGAACTCCTGACGCATGCACCACCTCGTGCATCTGGCTTGCGTGGGTCCTGGTAAATCAAACCTAGGTCCTCTAGCTTTGCAGGCAAGCTCCTTAACTGCTAAGCCATCTCTCCAGCCCTCACACAGAACTTTCTAATGAAGCGTCTAGACAACAAAGACTGTTTTGCACTGTCTGATATCTACAGGTAGAGCTGAAAATAAATGGGCTTCTAGAGGGGCGGGTGGGCAAGCCTTTCTGAGGAGGCAACCTGTGAGGCCTGAGTGACTCCAGCCAACCTCAATTGCACACTGGAGTCAGTTCAGGCAGGCGCAGGCCTGGGTGTTTGAACCCTCCTAGGAGATGTGTGCATGCACACCCTGAGGTGAGGCCATTACCTCTGAGTATCTAAGTAGGACACCATGGCCTTTTGGGGAAATGATCCCATAGCTGAAAGAGCTCGAACTGTTCAAAAGAGGAAAAAGATGTCCAAGCCTCTCTTGCTGACTGAAATCCTATCAGCTGGGTGGCAGAGCTCAGTCAGCAAGCCAGAAAATGCCTTACACCCTTCCAGGCCTCAGGGTTGCTGAATCATCTCACTGTTCCCGATTTGGATGTGCTCCTGTGGCCTGTGTGGGAGCAGGGGGCCTGTCCCTTCGAAGCTCTGCAGCGGAGGTAAATCTAGCTGACAAGCCTTGAGCCGCTTCCCAGTCCCCTGCCTCTTCGTCACCTTGAACCTGAACTCCCTGCCTCTCCCCTATTCAAGAGCTTTAAAGGGTATCTTAGACCCTGAAGCCTTGAGTTGTGTGTCTCCCTCCATTCTGTCGTCTTTAGAGTACACACCCCCCTCTAGTGGTGTTCCATGGAGGTGATAAGGAATGCTGCTGGGTTGCCCACCAACGCCCCCCCAAACATTGCCCTTCCAAACCAACAGGAGAAGCTCACGTCCTGGAATGCTGACCAAGAGCTGGTGGCTGACCTCATCCGGCTTCCCCAGACTCAAAAACATTCAGAGTGGCCATTGGTGGATAGACCATGAACAGACATGATTGTTCTAGTTCCCCAAGGTCGCCAGTCTCCCAGTTTACTCAGTCTTGGAAAATGTAAAGCATGCATGAAGTATGAAGAATGCTAAACTGGGTGTGGTGGCGCACGCCTTTAATCCCAGCCCTTGGGAGGCAGAGGTGGAAGGATCGCTGTGAGTTTGAGGCCACCCTGAGACTACAGAGTGAATTCGAGGTCAGCCTGAGCTACAGTGAGACCCTACCTTGAAAAACAAAACAAAACAAATTCTGAGCCGGGCATGGTGGTGCACACCTTTAATCCCAGCACTCGGGAGGCAGAGGTAGGAGGATCGCCGTGAGTTCGAGGCCACCCTGAGACTCCATAGTGAATTCCAGGTCAGCCTGAGCTAGAGTGAGACCCTACCTCAAAAGAAAAAAAAAAAAAATTCTAATGCGAAACCCAGTGTGCAACATTATCCTTCAGAAAGTCCCAACAAGGGCCGGGGAGATGGTTCAGTGGTCAAAGTTGCTTGCTGGTAAAGCCTGCTGGCCCAGGTTCAACTCCAAAGCACCCACGTAAAGCCAGATGCAAAAAGTGGCACAAGCATCTGGCATTCATTTACAATGGCAAGCACACATGCATCCTTGCATAAATACATAAATCAATAAATAAAATTCCCAATAAGTTGCCAATCTTGTTGCATTTCTCTTCAGACCTTTGGGCTAGAATCAAAGTGTCAGTAGGATTTTCCGCAGGCTCTCCTGGAGCATCGTTTCATTTTTCATAGAGAATTTTAGTGCATGACTGTACTGTAATTTGGTCATAATCTCCTCCCATTACCCTCCCCCCACTTTCCATTCCCATTCCACAGAAGCCCCTCTTCTTTCCAAGTAGCCCTTCTATTGTGATGTCATTCTTTTTGCCCTCCTCCATCATCTAGGTCAAAATGTTGATGGGCCCAATACTGCGCCGCCTTGTGAAGGTAAAACATGCACACCACCATGAGGTGAGGTCGTGAATGCGCAGACGACAGGGTCCCAAAGTCCTCCTCCTCGCCCTCTGACTCTTCCCTTCTTCCCGCTCCCTCTTCCGCATTCCCTGAGTCATGGAGGGCCTGATAGAGATGTTTCATTTAGCACTGAGCTTTTTGAAAAATATTTTTTATTGCCTTATTTAGTTATTTATTAGATACAGAGCGGGGGGGGGGGGAGAAAATGAGCACACCAGGGCCTCTAGCCACTGCAAAAAAATACTCCAGATGCATGCACCACAATGTGCATCTGGCTAACTTGGGACCTGGAGAATAGAAGCTGGATCCTTAGGCTTCATAGGCAAGCGCCTTAACCATTAAGCCATCTCTCCAGCCCTAAAAAGTATTTATTTATTTATATTTATTTATTTACTAGAGACAAAGAGAGAGAGAGAGAGAAAAAGAGATAGAAAATGAATGGGCACACCAGAGCTTCTAGCCACTGCAGATGAACTCCAGACACACGTGCCACTATCTACATCTGGCTTACTTGGAACCTGGAGAATCAAACCTGGGTCCTTAGGTCACAGGCAAGCACCTTAAACGGTAAGCCGTCTGTCCAGCCCTAGCGTTGAGCTTTTAACAGCTTCTTACTCTCAGCACTTTGATGAGTTTTGAGTCTCCCCAGCATCCACAGCCATCTCCAGAGAGAAGCTTCTCTGGCCAGTGACAGCAGCACTAATGTTCTCTCTGCCATCTACCCTACAATGTCCCCTGTGCCCTGGCTAGTATGATAGAGATGTCTCTTCCGGTGCCAACATTTCTTCTCATCACCTTGATGGATTTTTGGTATCCCCAGTAGTCACCGCCATCTGCAAAAAGATACTTCTCTAACAAAAAGAGAGACCAACCGTCTTCTATGGGCATAAACATAAAAAGCATTTAGAGGGTAAGTTGATGGGGACAAATGTCCATTGAGCCAAAGAACAGTGGTAGCTTTACCCTAGAGCCATAGACTTTAAAAAATATATTTATTTATTTGACAGAGAAAGAGGGAGAGAGACAGAGAGAGAATGAGCACTCTAGGGCCTCCAGCCACTGCAAACGAACTCCAGACGCATGCGCCCCCTTGTGCATCTGGCTAACGTGGGTCCTGGGGAATCGAACATGGGTCCTTTGGCTTTGCAGGCAAACCCCTCAACTGCTAAGCCATCCCTCCAGCCTGGCTTTTTTAATTTAAATTTTATTATTATTATTATTATTGGTAATAATAATAATAATAATAATATTTTAGTTAGCACACAAAGATTTAGGCAACATCCTGGAATTTTCAAATACAATTTGTTTAATTGATAAACTGCAGGCTTTTGACTTGGTTTTCATAACAAGGCATGATTTCATTCCCATGGAGTGGGTCTCAAATCCAATCAGAGTAGTTGGTTATCCCCATTAACAGGTTACTACTGCACCAATGGGCACATCTTGCCTGGCTGGCCAGGTGTGTAGCTTGCAGGATCCACTGCTGCTTGAGACCACTGATGAATTTTTCTCCCCTACAAAAGCTACATAGCACTTTCCAGCCAGTGACAGCTAGCCAGCAGACTTCCAGCTTGATTTCCTCGGGAGTCTGTTTTTTGCTTCTTCTAACATCTAAAATCTGCCCATATTCCCTGTTGTCAGCTCTTGCTCAAATCACTCTGACTCTGTCCTTGTCACTTCCCCTGTGACACATCCTGACCTTCATCCTCAGTTTTGTAAGAGCCCTGTGTTGATACTGTATACCCCCAGGTGACTCAGGGTAAGTTCCCTAGTTCAGACCTTAGGGTCACATTCTCAGGTTCAGGGCATCAGGGGGCAGGCATCTTTAGGAGTCACTCGAGCCTATCACAGGGAAGAGAGAACAATTGGCCATCCAGACCCTAAAAGCACCTCAGAATTGTATCTTCATTGAAGGCCTTGCTGGGTGGATGATGACTGATAGACACTGTACTCCAGGAAATCTAGAACTGGCCAGTAACTTCAGATGAGACATTTAGGGGCTGAAAAGCAGATAACGTGCAGCTCTTTCTTCTCCTGGGCAAAGAAATACCTTAAAACTGTGATCCTTGCCAGGCGTGGTGGCGCACGCCTTTAATCCCAGCACTGAAGAGGCGGAGGTAGGAGGATCACTGTGAGTTCGAGGCCACCCTGAGACTACATAGTGAATTCTAGGTCAGCGTGGGCTAGTGCAAGACCCTACCTCAAAAACAGCAACAAAAACTAAACCAGAGCCAAGTGTAGTGGTGTACTCTTTTAGTCCCAGCACTCGGGAGGCAGAGGTAGGAGGATCACTGTGAGTTTGAAGCCACCCTGAGACTATGTAGTGAATTTTAGGTCAGCCTGGGCTAGAGCAAGACCCTACCTCAAAAAGCCAAAGGGGGGGAGACTAAAACACCCCCCCCCAACCTCCATTTGTAGCTGGTTGGTTGTCATCATCTCATAGAACTGTTTTCAGACCTCCGTGTTTACATGCTGTGGTTCAGATGTTACATGAATTTGCTATTTCTCTTTAATCTGTGTGGCTCTGTGTCTGCTTGAAACAGGTCTAAGCCTTAAGACTCACCTTCTGGGCTGCAGAGGTGGCTTAGCCGTTAAGGTGCTTGCCTGCGAAGCCCAAGGACCCATGTTCAACTCTCCAGATTCCGCGCGAAGCCAGATACACAAAGGTGAGGCAAGCACAAAGGTCGCACATGCCCACTAGGGGGCGCAAGTGTCCTGGCGTTCCATTGCAGTGGCTGAGGCCCTGGCACACCAATTCTTTCTCACTGTCTTTGTCTCGCTTTCTCTCTTAAAAAAAAAAAAAAAGAAAGACTCGCTTTCTGAGTTGAAGGTCACTTGGAAGGAACGCAGGAAGAGACCCAAGATTACTAGGAGAGAAAAGGGGCCAAGTTGAGCATAGTTTTTAAGCTGTTCCCACCAGACCAGATGCCGGCTGAATACCCACCAATGGTCCCCAGTCCACATGAAACCAGCAAAAGAGTCACCTATGCAAGTTCTCCATGAATTTCTGATCCACATGAATTATGAGGAACCAGTTACATGAAGCCGTTTGACTTGGGGTTGTTTGTCATGTAGCCATAGAGAACGGGAACCGATGTTAAAGACTGCTACATATACATACACTGTGTGGTAACTGTTTCCAATAGGACACCAGGGGGAAAATTGGGGGTGTCACCCAGCCACAACTTCTAATCAGTCTCCTCATTTGGTAGTGTTGCATCTGGACCTCTTCTTTCCACATGGTGATAGGCTGATGAGTTAACTCACCTCTGAAGCCAGGACCATGGGCACAGGAAGCCACAGAGTAGGTCAGGAGAACAAGACAAAAAGCTTTGTCATCTAAGCAAGCCTGTTCTAGTGCTATCGTTATGCGGTGGGGGTGGGGAATTAAGTGAACAGTAATTCTCTGCTTGTTTTAATAAACTTGGACGTCTCCAAGTGTGGATGTTATTTTACAAGTTTGAAATAATTTGATTTTTGCATCATCACTCATTTTCTTCTTCTTCTTTTTTTCTTTTTCTTTTTTTTTCCGAGGTAGGGTCTCACTCTAGCCCAGGCTGACCTGGAATTCACTATGTAGTCTCAGGATGGCCTTGAACTCATGGCGATCCTCCTACCTTTGCCTCCCGAGTGCTGGGATTAAAGGCATTCGCCACCATGCCCGGAAGCACTCATTTTTTAGTATTTGAGAGAAGAAAAGGTCAAGGGAGTATTTATTATTATTTTTTTCTTTCTCTGGAAGTTTGGGATCTAACATGTTACTTGCTATTGTATTATAGAACTTACGGATTATGTGATTTGTGGACAGACTTATCTTCCCCCTGTCCTGGGATGACCCTCCCCTCTGACTTGCCGCCCCTGATTCACATGCAGTGCATGTGTGTGTGTCCATTTCTACAGTGCAGTGAAGATGAGTTTTGTGGGCTACATGTGAGCCTGTGACTGGTTCCTTAAAATTAGCTGTCCTTCAGAAAATGATCGTGCCTAATGCAAATAGTGATTAAAACGTTGGAGAGGATTGAGCTGCCTTTCTAAGAGAGACAGTTCAGACAACGGAGGCATGAAATCGGGCCCAGAGAGCAGCCAGCACACGCAGTGCTACAAAGCTGTCTTTTGAAGGCATTTCTAGTTTGGTCTGTACATAGACAAAATCTGAAAGAGATTAGAAGCTGGAATTCCAGGTCCATTCGTCTCCAAACCAACACAGACCCTGGGATATGAAGCCTTTGCTTATAATACATGGGAGTCTGTTCTCCAGCAATTGCACAGAATACACCCGTGCACAGTCTCCTTTCTCCTCTTCCTTTGCATGTGTATATGGGGGTGGCTGTGAATGTGTGTCGTGTGTGTGTGTGGGGGGGTGTAGACCAGAGGTAGTGGGTAACTCCCTCTATTATTCTTTTTTGTTTAAAAAAAATTGATAGAGAAAGAGGAAGAGAGAGAGAGAGAGAATAGGCACACCAGGGCCTTCAGCCACTGCAAACGAACTCCAGACGCGTGCACCCCCTTGTGCATCTGGCTAATGTGGGTCCTGGGGAATCAGACCTGGGTCCTTTGGCTTTGCAGGCAAACGCCTTAACTGTTAAGCCATCCCTCCAGACCTCCCTCTATTATTCTTCACTTTATTTATTGAGCTAGGTGTCTCACTAAACCTAGTGCTTACTGATTCTGCTAATCTTGCTGATTAGCAGTGAGCCCCAGGATTTCTGTCTCCACCTCCCAAGTGTTGGGACTACAGTCATGTATCAAGATGCCTGGCATTTATGTGGGTGCTGGGGATTCAAACTCAGGTCCTCACACTTGTATGACAAGCACTTTGCCCACTGACCCATCTCCCCAGCCTTGTTCTAACTCTTTGTAGCTTCATTATTCTCTATTGTACAAACAGAGAAGGTCATGTTTGGGGTACATGTCATAGTTGTACTGACTCCCACTTGAGACTATGCATACCTTCAGTTCTGAACAAATTCGTTTATAAATCCTGAAATTTAGCCAGGCATGGTGGCGCACCCCTTTAATCCCAGCACTTGGGGGGCAGAGGCAGGAGGATCCATATGAGTTAGAGGCCAGCCTGGGACTACAGAGTGAGTTTCAGGCCAGTTTGGGCTACAGTGAGATCCTACCTTGAAACAAACAAACCAACAAACAAACAAAACAAAACAAATCCTGAGATTTCTAATTCTAGGTTATATTGCTCTCCCAATCTTCAAGTCCCTATCTGGTGAGATTTTCCCCCATTAAGACCAATCAAACACTATGCCGTTTGGGTTTAAAATGAATATTTAGAAAGACAACTAAGTGGTGGGTCTTTATTTCCCATTTCTTTTTGCAACTGTTATTTTAAGTCAGCAGTCCCCAAAAATAAACTTGCTTTTCTGCTTTGAATCAAAATTTTCACTTGGCAGACAGATGAGCTATGAACAGTGACCTTTGGAATTTGCAGAATTCTTTGGTTCCGTTATTTGTTAGCTCACAAATGCTGCACTTAGTTATAAGACACATATCAAGAAGGCTAAGGAGGGCTGGAGAGATGGCTTAGCGGTTAAGGCACTTGCCTGCAAAGCTTAAAGACCCAGGTTTGATTCCCCAGTATCCACATAAGCCAGAAGCACAAGATGGCACAAGTGTCTGGCGTTCCTTTGCCTTGGTTAGAAGCCCTGGCACGCCCATTATCTTCCCTGCCCTCTCTTTCTCTATCTATCTGCCTCTTTCTCTCTCAAATAAATAAATAAAATTTAAAAAATTTAATCTGTTTAAAAAAAAAGAAGAAGAAGGTGGCTAAGGGAGAAATGCTAAAGGAAGCTGGGTGTGGTGGCACACACCTTAATCCCAGCACTTGGGAGGCAGAGGTAGGAGGACCACTGTGAGTTAGAGGCCACCCTGAGACTACCCAGTGAATTCCAGGTCAGCTGGGCTAGAGTGAGACCCTACCTCAAAAAACCAAAAAGAAGAAAAAAGAAAATGCTAACGGAGCTTTACTTCTGTCCATGAGTGTGGTACCTTTGAAGCCAATCTCCCCCATCGGACAGCTGTGGAGCTCTATTTGAGGCTCAGACTTCGCAATGGCCTTGCACATTGGGAAAAACAGGGCAGAAATTCAGCCTCACTTTGATTTCATTTTTTTTGTGTGTGTTGTGTGTGTGCGTGTTTTTTTTTTTTTTTTTTTTTTTTTTTGAGGTAGGGTCTCACTCTAGCCCAGGCTGACCTGGAATTCACTCTGTAGTCTCAGGGGGGCCTCGAACTCACGGAGATCCTCCTACCTCTGCCTCCCGAGTGCTGGGATTAAAGGTGTGCACCACCACGCCCGGCTTCATGTCTACTTTTATTATAAAGGCACACTGTGCAAGTGGGAAAAAAATTAGAAATTACAGAAAAGTAGAGGACAAAAATCATCCACAGAGCCATCACTGAAGCATAAAAGCTTCAGCATGAGAGTAGTGTCTCCCAAGTTAAAAGGGATGAGACCGGAGAGATGGCTTAGCTTAGGTGTATGCCTATGAAGCCCAAGGACCTGGGTTCGATTCTCCAAGTCCCACGTAAGCCAGATAGCTGCACATGGTGACGCATGCGTCTGGAGGCCCTGGCACACCCATTCTCTCTCTCTTTCTCTTTCTCTCTCCCTCTCTCTGTCTCTAATAAATAAATAAATGAAAATAAATTCTTTTCAAAAAAGGGAAATTTATGAGCCCAAAAATCAACGTCTTCTCTAAGTGCAGTTAACGCTTGCTTGTAGTGATCACGGTTAATTGCCGTCTCACGTGGATGCGCCGTGTGTCTGGGAGATGAGCTGAGCAAAACTGAGAGCCGAAACCTTTTCCCTTCTTCCACGACCACTAAGTCACTTGTTCTAAGTGCCCCTGGTTTACAAGGCAGAGCCCCACTCACTGAAGCGAGCTCTCAGGGCACGAACATTAACAGGTGAGTTTCTACGATAATTGGCTGCACGCAAGGCTCCGATGGAATTGTGTATAGGAAGAGTAACGATTCGGGTCTTTCTAGACTGTCTCAGGGGTGTGTGGTCTCTCCGGCAGGTGGAGGAAGGACTGCTGCCACTGTTGGCCCTGGCTGGGGCACCGTCACCCTGTGGTGGGTGGATGGCGTGTTCTAGACATGAAGATACCTAGCCTATTCCACACGTCTTCCCGGCAATGTGACTGGTGTTTCATGTGCTACCAGACGGCATCTGCTTTCTCTCCTCTTGAATCCAGACCCAAGTTCGCAGCTGCTTGGCACTGGAGAATGGCAGAAGTGACTGATTCTCAATCATGACAAGGTCTCAGCTCCACCTGGGGTTCCTATTGCTGCCTGTCTCTTTCCTCCTCTCTCCCCCTCTCATGCTCACTCTTATTTTTATTTTTATTTTAGAGAGAGACAGATAGACAGAGAGAGAGGAAAGAATTGGCACATCAGAGCCTCAGCCACTGAAATCCAATGCCAGATGCTTGCGCCACCTGGTGGACATGTGCAACCTTGCACTTGCCTCACCTTTGTGCAACTGGCTAACGTGGGATCTGGAGAGTCACACATGGATCCTTGGGCTTCACAGGCAAGCGCCGTAACCACTAAGCAATCTCTCCTGCTCATTCTTATAATCCAGCCACTATGCAATGAAGAAGTCCAAACTAACCCATCTGGAAAGACTACATGGAGAGGAATAAACCCTCAGACACAAGCGAGTCTCTGTCACTAGGCATGTAAATGGATCAACCTTCAGAAGATCCCAGTCCCTAGTCTTCAAGGCTTCCCACTGAAGGCCCAGTCCCTTCTGAGCAGAGACAAGTCATCTATCCCTACTCTACCCTAACCAAATTCCAGAATCCGTGAGCATCATAAGATGTCTGTTTTATGCCATTAAGTTTGGAGGTGATTATCACCTGGCCAAGTAGTCACTGGAACATATACAGACATCTGAGGCATGGCAAGGCCATCTGACTGAAGAAAAAAAATTACCTAGGAGCCAGGTATAGTGGCACATGCCTTTCATACCAGCACTTGGGAGGCAGAGGTAGGAGGATTGCTGTGAGTTTGAGGCCACACTGAGACTACATAGTGAATTCCAGGTCAGCCTGAGCTAGAGTGAGACCCTACCTTGAAAAAACGAAAAAAAAAAAAATTATATATACCAAGAACATCATACTATCACTTGGTAAAAATGTACCAATAAAAGGCTGGAGAGATGATTTAGCAGTTTAGGCATTTGCCTGAAAGCCAAAGGACCCAGGTTTGATTCCCCAGGACTCATGTAAGCCAGATGAACAAGGTCACAAAATTGTTTGGAGTTCATTTGCAGCAGCTGGAGGCCCTGGCATGCCCATTTCTCTCTCTCTCTCTCTTTCTTAGATAAATAAATAAATAAATGTATCACTAGGGGCTGGGCGGGTGGCGGGGGCGGCGGTGATCAGTGAATAAGGCACTTGCTGGCAGACTTCTGTAATCCCAGCACATTGGGTTAGATGGTAAGATGATAGGCAAGTACAGAATTTTCCAGAAGCTTGTAAACCGGCTAGCCTGGAAAACATAGCAGGTGAACAATTAACAAGAGACTACCTCAGACAAGATGGACGGTGAGCACCAACACCCAAAAGTTGTCCTCTGACATCCACATGAATGCCACGCAATTGTGCAACCCTCCCCACACACCCACACAGACCACATGCACGCGCGCACACACACACACACTCCGAAAAAAATTTAAAAATGTATTGTAGCCCCAACTCTTTTTGTTGTTGTTGTTGTTTTTTGAGGGGGCAGGGTTTCAAGGAAGGGTCTCACTCTAGCCAAGGCTGACCTGGAATTCACTATGTAGTCTCAGGGTGGTCTCGAACTCACGGTTATCCTCCTACCTCTGCCTCCCAAGTGCTGGGATTAAAGGCGTGCACCACCACGCCTGGCTCCCAACTCTTGAGCTATGAACGCTGCAATCTTAAAGACACTGTCCAAACTCCCCTTCCCGTGCGTCTTTTTTTTTTTTTTTTTTTGGTTTTTTGGTTTTTTGGGGGTTTTTTTGAGGTAGGGTTTCACTCTAGCCCAGGCTGACCTGGAATTCACTATGGAGTCTCAGGGTGGCCTTGAACTCACAGCGATCCTCCTACCTCTGCCTCCCAAGTGCTGGGATGAAAGGCATGCGCCACCACGCCCGGCTTCCCTGTGTCTTGATTAACTGGTTACGTCATCCCCGCTTCCTCAAGCTGCACGTGTGTCAGACACATGGAGGCTGCCAAGGTGTTACTATAAAACTCACCCTTTATCTCACCTACTGTGGATGGCAGAGGCTCTCCAGAATAAAACGTGAAGGCATATGGGCTTTCCTGAGACTTAGCACATCAGATGGAAAGGTGTGTGATCTTTAGAGACACACCCCAACAACACATGCTGGCTTCCAGGTCTAGTGTTTTTAACCAAGCTAAAAGTAGTATAAGACAAAAAAAAAATAAAAGGAGCCACATCACGAGGAGTGAGAAATAGTCCTTCCATCCCAGCGTTAAGCACCGCCAACACTTGCAAGGACAGTGACGTGCCCACCTGGTACAAGCCTGGAACCAGAGTACCCGGCTTTGGATCTCGACTTTGCCACTGACCAGCTCTATGACTTCGGCCCCAGTTCTCTTATCTGGTCTGCTGTGAGAGCTGAATGAACGAATGTACGTGGAGTACCTAAAGACCATTATTACCATTGACAACACTGTTGCTACCACCTTGTACAACACTACCTCCACACACCAGCAACCTTACCCCCATCCCCACCATGGCTATTGCCATCAACATCACCAGTGATGAGGACAGGAAATGGACAAGGTTGGGGAACTAACCTAGAGTTAGGGAGGGGACTGCCAGGCCAAAGCTGGAGCAAAGCTGGGCCCAAAGTCAACGAGGCAGGGACTGGTCATACCAGCCCTTGCTCAGGATGCATTTGCCCATCTGTTTAGGGTGCCCCTGGCCAGGAAGGGTTTAGAATCCTTGATGACCTTACTAGATGTTACAAAACACATTTTCTAGAATAAAAGAACCAAAAAGGAGTTTCTTTTTTTTTTTTTTTGGTTTATTTATTTATTTATTTATTTATTTATTTGAGACAGAGAGAGGCAGATAGAGAATGGGTGTGCCAGGGTCTCTAGCCACTGCAAAGGAACTCCAGATGCATGCATCACCTTGTGCATCTGGCTTTACGTGGGTATTGGCGACTCAAACCTGGGTTGTTTGGCTTTGCCAGCAAGCACCTTAACCACTAAGCAATCTCTCCAACCTGTTTTATTTGTTTGTTTTGAGACAGGGTCTCATTCCCAGGCTGACCTCAAGCTCATGGACGGTTCTGGTATCCCAGCCTCCCAAGTGCTAGGATTATAGGTATGAGTTACCATACCAGGCTTATAACATTAATTATTTGTGGCAAGGTCTCAAGTATCCCAGGCTGGCCTCAAACTCACTATGTAACCAAGAATGGCCTTGAATTTCTTTTTATTTATTATTATTATTATTTTGTTTTTTTGAGGTAGAGTTTCGCTCTAGCCCAGGCTGACCTAGAATTCACTATGTAGTCTCAGGCTGACATTGAATTTACAGCGATCCTCCTGCCTCAGTCTCTGAAGTGCTGGAATTAAAGGTGTGTGCCACCACACTGGTTTATGCGGTGCTGGGGATGGAATCCATGCCATTGTACATGCTAGACAAATACTCCACCAACTGAGCCACATCCTTAGCCCTTACATGTTTTTATTATTAAAAAAAATTGGGCTGGAGAGATGACTTAGTGGTTAAGGCATTTGCCTGCAAAGCCAAAGGACCCTGGTTGGATTCTCCAGGACCCACATAAGCTAGATGCATAAGGGGGCACAAGTATCTGGAGTTCGTTTGCAATGGCTGGAGGCCCTGGCATGCCCATTCTCCCTCTCTCTCAAATAAATAAATAAAAGTTAAAAAAAAATTTTTTTTTAAATTTAGCCGGGTTCAGTGGTGCACGCCTTTAATCCCAGCACTCGGGAGGCAGAGGTAGGAGGGCTGCCATGAGTTCGAAGCTACCTTGAGACTACAGAGTGAATTCCAGGTCAACCTGAGCTAGAGTGAAACCCTACCTCAAAAAACAAACAAACAAATTAAAACAAGAGAAAAATCAGCAAAAGCTGAGTGTGTAAGAATCCTTACAAATTGTGAGGAGAAAACATAATTTACGTAATTTTCCCGGCAATCCTTCTTCTGAACTTTCACCTCTAGAATTTTTTTTTTTTTTTTTGGTTTTTCAAGGTAGGGTTTCACTCTGGCCCAGGCTGACCTGGAATTCACTATGGAGTCTCAGGGTGGCCTCGAACTCACGGCAATCCTCCTACCTCTGCCTCCCGAGTGCTGGGATTAAAGGCGTGCGCCACCACGCCTGGCTCACCTCTAGAATTTTTGGAAGCTGAGCTCAAGCATCTGTCTAGTTCTTCCTGTTCCTCTTCACTATGACCCTTAGAGGTCATGCAGGCTCAATTCCCTTACTGAGCAGCCCTACTGTGGCCGGCCTCCCCCCACCGGGCAACACCAACAGAATTTCTGGTGTTGTGACAAGTGTCATTAACCCAGCCCTGGAGGGGCAGCTAGTCTGCTTGGGAGAGTCTGACTCTGGGACTCCAGTAAGGTTAGTAACTCACGATTTTCTTTTTGTATCAGTTTGTTTGCTTTTTATGGTAAATAACAGAAAAACCAGACTAAAAATAGCTGACTGATAAGAAACCTTACCTAGGCAGAAGGAGAAGGAGCCGGGTTATCAGCTATGGAATTCACAACTGCTTCAATGAGTTTGTTTGTTTGTATGTTTTCTTTTTGTTGGTTTGTTTTGTTTGTTTGTGTTTGCCAGGGAGGGTCTCACTCTAGCCAAGATTGACTTGGAATTCACTATGGAATCTCAGGATGGCTTCAAACTCACGGTGATCCTCCTATCTCTGCCTCCCAAGTGCTGGGATTAAAGGCATGCGCCACCACGCCCGGCTAATGTTTGTTTTTGAGGTAGGGTCTCTATCACTCTAGCTCAGGCTGACCTGTGCCTTACTGTAGCCCCAGGCTGGCCTCGAACTCATAGCAATCCTCTTACCTCGGCTTCCCCAGTGCTGGGATTAAAGGCGTGGATCACCACTTCTGGTTTCAGTAACTTTTTCATCAAAGATAACTTTTCTGACATGCACACACCTCCCCCAGATTTTACCTTACTTCTCATTGGCCACAGTTGGGCCACACAGCCAGGCCTAATCCGATCATGAACAAGCAGAGTGGAACAACCGTGGTCTTGTTAGACTCCCCAGCATTCATTTGAAGGCTAGTTTGATGGGTGGACCTGGGAAAGGAGGAGGAAGGAATGCAGCAGACAGTAGATTTCCCGTTTTTATTCCCAATGCTGTCTTCACTGATACATATAACAGACAATAATATATAATATAATATAATATAATATACAATAATATAATACACAATATACAATATAATATAAAGTAATATAATATATAAATAATATATAATATAATATAATATAAATATAATATATATAATATAATATAATAATATAATATAAAGTAATATAATATATAAATAATATATAATATAATATAATATAATATACAATAATATAATATACAATATAATATAATATAAAGATAATATACATGAAACAGACAAGATGATGCTCAATAGAACTGAGTGATGGGAATGGAACAAGGAAAAGACAAGGTTAAAGAAAACGAAAGCTGAGGTTCTGGGAGTGTGGTTCAATGGTAGAGTGCTTGCCTAGCATGCATGAAGCCCTGAGTTTAACCCCCAGTATGAGATAGAGAGAGAGAAGGCTGAAATATGAGTACGATCAAGTACTAAAAATGCATGATATGACATCCTGAAGCTTGCTAAAGGTGGACCACAAGTCTGTGCCTAGTCACCCAGTCAAGGAATCCCTCCAGGGGTGACACAGGGTGTCTTAGGGACCAAATGCAGCCTATGGCTATGTTGTTTGGGTCTCAGCAGGCTGGTTGCATTTTCAATTGGTTAGTTGCTTAAGTAATCTATTTCCTTTTTATTTATTTATTTGAGAGTGAGAAAGAGGCAGAGATAGATGGAGAAAGAGAGAGAGGATGGACGCGCCAAGGCCTCCAGCCACTTCAAAGGAACTCCAGATGCATGCGCCCCCTTGTGCATCTGGCTTACGTGGGTCCTGGGGAATCGAACCTGCATCCTTTGGCTTTGCAGGCAAATACCTTAACTGCTAAGCCATCTCTCCAGCCCCGTTTTAGTATTATTATTATTAGTTATATGAACAGTGTGTAAACATCCATGTTGGTACCATCATTAACCTCCTCTCTGTCCTCCCCCCTCTGCAGGGACCCCCCTCATTGGGGAATGTGGGTCGTGCATTGTGGGGTTAGCCATCAGTTATGGGGAAGAGGCAGTGTCTCCGTGCTTAATGTCCCAACTTTGTGGCTCTAACAATGCTTCCGCCCCCCTCTTCCGCGAATTTCCCTGAGCCATGTTGGGTTTGTTTAAGGTCTACCCAGTGATGAGGTCTTGGGAGCCTCTGTGTCTCTGGATCTCTGGTTTGTAGATGTTGCATGTTCTCTGTGTCTATCTCCTTCACCCTTGCGCAGCACTTTTGTTTTTATTATTAAAATTTCAGCACAGAGCTGTAGAGTAAGTACATGGGAAGCATGAAGGAAGAATAGGAGAGGGGCCTAGAATGAACCTGTCACTCAGGGCTAAGTTTCCAAGAGAGAGCTTCTGGAGTTCTTCCAGTTTGGATGAGAAAGGGTTCCTTCCCCCCTCACCCTACCCCCCAGGTAGGGTCTCCAGCCCAGGCTGACCAGCAATTCACTATGTAGTCTCAGGATGGCCTTGAACTCTTGGCCATCCTCTCAAGTGCTGGGATTAAAGGCATGCGTCACCACGTCCAGTTAGTAACGCTTCCCATAGTTGTGGGTTCAACACAATAGGAAACGCTTTGGAGGGAAGACTAGATTTGGACAAGTCACACAACTGCACAATCTGCTGCTATTTTGGACTCTGATTTTTAACTCAACAGTTAAAAAGGGCTTGGATTTAAAGAGCTGCTGTCTGTCTTCTGATTCAGCCTTTCTTGGCAGCCATATGTCTTCCGGTTCAAAAATGTCCACCCATTCCAGCACGGGATTAAGAAATGCAGACAAGGATTTTTTTTTTTTTTTTTAGCCACCCTGCTTCCCCTGTTTCCAGAAGCAGGTAAAGGGTCCCCCAACAGATGTCTGCACAGATGGGGCTTATCTGCTTTCCTGTCGGTCTACACGCCCACACTGCTGGTTCCCAAAAAAGGTTAGATAATGACAGTGACTCAGGAGGCCAAGAATGTGAATTATGTGACACATAGCCCGGATCTAGCCCATGTAAGGTTATTGTTCAACCCACCATAGTAAGCCTGAGAAGGAGGCACCATCCTTACTTAAACAAACAAACAAACAAACAAAACAAGAGAGTGGTAGGGAGCGGAAAACCCTTTGACCAGGAGTCCAGGCCCCCGTGACAGGCTTCGCCGGGCTATTCCACTGCAGAGCTGTGAGCTCACAGCCGCCCCGCCTGTGTGGACCGGGTGGCTCTTGTCCTTAGGCCTTGGGATAGACACAGCAATCCAATGGTGTGACTCAGAAGTTCAAGGACAGGAGACAGCAGAGAAGATTCAAGAGGGCTTGAGGCTGAGATGCCCATGGTCAGGTCTCCTTCAGGTCCGAGAGTTGACCACCAGGAAGCTTCACCCACGCATTCGCGTTGGCCTCTCTGCCACACATTATGACAAGATTTTGTCAGAGCAGAAATTCTTTCTTTTTTAAAACATATATTTTATTTATTTATTTATTTGAGAGAGAAAGTGCCAGATACAGAAAGAAAGAGAGGATGGGCGCGCCAGGGCTTCTAGGTCGCTGCAGATGAACTCCAGACACATGTGCTACTTTGTGCCTCTGGTTTACGTGGGTACTGGGGAATTGAACCTGGGTCCTTAGGCTTCTCAGGCAAGCACCTCAACTGCTAAGCCATCTCTCCAGCCCAGAGCAGAAATTCTTGAGGGGAAAAAAAAAACAGACAGACCATGAGGTAACAAGCAGCCTGATTTTGAAACATGGTACTATTCTATGCAATCTTCAGTTTCCTACCTGTGACATGGGGACAATCATAGCCCAGTACAGAGATAGCAGAGGGCTGCTATGAAGGAAAAAAATGAGCTAGCTTGGGTATCTGGGCAGTTCTGATGCAATGTGTTCAGTCAGAGCTGGATTATTCTTTTTTTAATTTTTAACTTTTTGTTTATTTTTATTTATTTATTTGAGAGCAATAGACATACAGAGAGAGAAAGAGGCAGAGAGAGAGAGAGAATGGGCACATCAGGGCCTCAAGCCACTGCAAATGAACTCCAGATGCATGCACCCCCTTGTGCATCTGTCTTATGTGGGTACTAGGGAATCAAGCCTCTAACCAGGGTCCTTAGGCTTCACAGGCAAGCATTTAACTGCTAAGCCATCTCTCCAGCCCAGTGCTAGGTTATTCTTATTCCTATTCCAGGTGCCTCACCCCTGAAATGGACTTGAGCAGACCCAAAATCATGACTGAAGTTAATATGTAAAAATATAGCACTTAAGCAGGGCGTGGTGGCTCATGCCTTTAATCCCAGCACATGGGAGGCAGAGGTAGGAGGATTGTTTTGAGTTTAAGGCCACCCTGAAACTACATAGTTAATTCCAGGTCAGCCTGGGCCAGAGTGAGACCCTACCTCAAAAAACAAAAACAAAACAAACAAACTATATATGGCACTTATGTATGACTACTATCAATAAATATAAGAAATCAAGTGAGAGAAACTAATCTGGAAATATAAAATACACAAATTTCAGAATTTAGTCATTCACTAAAGCAGTTTGAAAGAGGCCTGGTATTTTCTCAGGAAAGGGAAAAATATCAAGTCAGAAAGTATTTGTTGTTACATTTCTACCATATGCTTATCTAGAGAGAGAAAGATCAAATGATGGTGATTAAATAGTACCTTTTTACATATTAAGTGCTTCTATAAGGGATGTTTTTTTTCCTCCCTTCTGATCCTTCAGGCAAGATATATTCTCTATTTTATGTTTTGTTTTTTGAAGTAGTGTGTCACTCTGTATATTCAGGGTGGCCTTGAACTCACAGAGATCCTCCTACCTCTGCCTCCCCAGTGCTGGGATTAAAGGTGTGCCCCACCACACCCAGTTTATTCTCTATTTTAAAACGAAGACACTGAGACACAGAAATTAAGCAAGCTGGTCAAGTTCACTCAGTAAATCACTGATCTGGGGGTGGGGTGGGGTTCTGTGTGATGGCAAACAGAACAGATGATAACACTGACTGTCTTCTGAACACCCAGCAGTGTGCTGCCCTCTTGATGGCATTGTTCTGTTGAATTCTTGTGCCAAGGATATCGGGCAGGAACTATTCTGCCCATTTAAAAATATTTTTATTTATATTTATTTATTTATGAAAAAGAGAGGGAAAGAGAGAAAGAGAGAGAGAGAGAAGGGGTGCACCAGGGTCTCTAGCCACTGTAAAGAAAATCCAGACACATGTCCTACAATGGGCATCTGGCTTATGTGGATTCTGGGGAATCTAACCTAGGTCCTTAAGCTTTGCAGGCAAGCGCCTTAATTGCTAAGCCATCTCTCTGCCCTTGTGCATTTTTTAAAAAGAAATCATTTTCAAATATTTTTATTTATTTGTGAGGAGAGAGAGAGGCAGAATATGAGGGAGAAGGAGAGAGAGAAAAAGAACTCCAGATATATATGCCACTTTGTGCATCTTTGTGGCTTTATGTGGGTACCGGGGAACTGAACCCATGCCAACAGGCATTGCAGGCAAGCACTTTTAACCACTGAGCCATCTCCCCAGCTCCCGGTCCGTTTTGTACATGAGGAAAACCTCAAGAGCCAGCCCCGAGTCTCACAGGCGCCGAGGGAGAGTTTGCCAGGTAAAGGTGCTCAAACGATTACCAGATCAATGCCATGACAACAGGAAAAGAGACAGGGTGCTCTCCACAGTGCCAAGGGTCCTCCATGTGTGTGGCCAGCCCAGTGCCCGCAAAAGGGATTTTGTGCTCTCTCTCTCTCTCTCTCTCTCTCTGCACTTACATAAGTTATTCGCAAGCATTCCCTTCTAGGAAATTGTGCTTAATGTTCTCCAAAGCACACTGCTCATAGCTGCTCATGACAACCTAATAAAGCCAAGGTCATGGGAAACATTGTCTCTTAAGAGCATGTGGCTACATGAGAAACAAGAGGCTTTAAGTTAGTTTGTATCTCCCCCCCCCCGCCCCCCGAGGTAGGGTCTCACTCTAGCTCAGGCTGAACCTAGAATTTACTATGTAGTCTCAGTGTGGCCTCGAACTCACGGTGATCCTCCTACCTCTGCCTCCCAAGTGCTGGGATTAAAGGCATGGGCCACCACGCCCGGCTTTTAGTTTGTATCTTGAAGGTTCCCCCCGCCCCCCAAGAGAATGTTGGTTGAGTTTATTTGGAGTAATTGGGAGACCTACAAACATCTTGAGTTGTGTGGGCCTCGTGGTTAGTCCAAGCCAGTGGACCACTCGCCAGTTCTCCTGGTGGGTTTTTTTAGTGGACAGCATCTGCCTTAAGGGACATCTTGATTCTCCAATCCTACGGTTCTCATGTAGAGAAACAAGTAAATAGCAAGTGTCGAAAGTCAGTCTTCTCTCACTCCACCCACCCTTCACTTAGAAACCTCCAGCCTTTTTGTTTTTGAGCTCAAATCACTCTACCTTTTTTTGTTTGTTTGTTTGTTTGTTGTTGTTTCGAGGTAGGGTTTCACTCTAGCCCAGGCTGACCTGGAATTCACTATGGAGTCTCAGGGTGACCTCGAACTCATGGCGATCCTCCTACCTCTGCCTCCTGAGTGCTGGGGTTAAAGGCGTGTGCCACCACGCCGGGCTAAATCACTCTACCTTTGCAGTGATGGGTGGTGTTGCAGTCAGGTTCACATTGCTGGTAGAAATCACCCAACCAAGAGCAGCTTCTGGGAAAAAGAGATTTATTTTGGTTTACAGGCTTGAGGGAGAAGCTCCATGATGGCAGGGGAAAACGATGGCATGAGCAGAGGGTGGACATCACCCCCTGGCCCACATAAGGTGGACAATAACAACAGGAGAGTGTGCCAAACACTGGCAAGGGGAAACTGGCTATAACACCCATAAGCCCACCCCCAACAATACACTGCCTCCAGGTGGCATTAATTCCCAAATCTCCATCAGCTGGGAACCTAGCATTCAGAACACCTAAGTTTATGGGGGACACCTGAATCAAACCACCACAGGTGGGAAGGGAAAGATGTGGCTGTCTTGTAGGCACCAAGACTCTCTGACAAGGGGTCACAAACCACATGTGACTGCCTCTATAGAAATTCATTACTTACAATTCAGTAAAATGTGAGAACCAGCTTTTCAGTCACACCATCCGTCTTCTGAGTGTTCAAAAACCACTTATGCCTAGTGGTTACCAAGGTAGACAGTGCAGATTTAGAATGTTTCCATTGACCCCAAGAAGGGCTTCAGGGCCGTGCATATCTATGATGCTCCCTCAAGGAATCTGAAAGGCCTGGGGCCTCCACTGCTGTGACCAAGTTTCCCAGAAGCAGATCTGGGGGTACAGATTCAGGTGTGGGTAGTTTATTCCAGAAGTGCAGGAAACACAGAGGTGACCAACACCGAGAAGCAGAAATGGTATAGAACAGTAGGATATACATGTCAGGGTCACTCCCACAGAGAGAGGGAGCTGGGAAATCTGTATATGGCTCTGAGGACCCTCTCCCAGAGCTGTGAATGCCCTCCGTCTTCTGCTCTGTCTGTGGGTGGGCAGAGGTTTCAGAGGCTGATCAGGGAGGGCGTGGAGAGGCAGGCACGGGCATGCGCAATCCAAACACTGAGCAGTGTGGACTCTGCAGAACAGGAGCTGCCACAGAGATGCTTAAAGATGCTTTCACTGTGGAATCTTGCTGGAACATTCTGTCTCTGTCCTTGATCTGGTACCTCATTAGGGATCATGTGGCCCCTATGGACTTATTAGGTAATGTCAGAGGACAGAGAAGGAGAACAGGCTGAGAGACAAGAAACTCAAGGATGCTCACCAGGGCTGACTTTACAGCCATCAAGAAAGCAGTAGTAGCCAGGGCGTGGTGGCGCACGCCTTTAGTCCCAGCACTCGGGAGGCAGAGGTAGGAGGATCTCCATGAGTTCGAGGCCATCCTGAGATTACAGAGTGAATTCCAGGTCAGCCTGAGATAGAGTGAGACCCTACCTCAAAAAACCAAAAATTAAAAAATAAAAAAAAAAAAATAAAAAAAAAAAAAAAGAAAAGAAAAAAGAAAAAATGAATGCAGTAGTAGAACACTACACTAGCAGGCACAAAGCCCTTGGTTCAAACTACACAGAAAAAAAAAAAAAACCCAAAAACAAAAAACAACCAACCAACAACTCTATGTGGCTTTTTTTGTTTGTTTGTTTTTTGTTTTTTCGAGGTAGGGCCCAGGCTGACCTGGAATTCATTATGGAGTCTCAGGGTGGCCTCAAACTCATGGCGATTCTCCTACCTCTGCCTCCTGAGTGCTGGGATTAAAGACGTGCGCCACCACACCTGGCTTTATGTGGCATATCTTTAAAATAACATTTATTTATTTGTTTTATTTATTTATGTGTGTGGGTAAGTCAAAGTCTTTTGCCACTGCAAACCAACACCAGATACTTAAGCCAATTTTTGCAACTAGCTTTACATGGATGCTGGGGAATTGAACCTGTGTTGTAAGAAAGTGCCTTTCAACACTGAGCAATCTCCCCAGCCCCATGTTTTATTTTGTTTTTTAAAGTTTTATTTATTTGAGAGAAACAGATAGAGATAAAGAAGGACAGAGAGAGAGAGAGAGAGAGAGAGAGAGTATGGGTGTTGGTTTACTTCAGACACATGTGACACTTAATGTGTCTGGCTTTACCTGAGTACTGGGGAATCGAACCCAGGTTACAGGCTTTGCAAGCAAGCACCTTTAACCACTGAGCAATCTTCCCAGCCCACGAATGGTTATTAATGTAACTAATAGCTCACAAGCCTGATCAGTGGGGTGCTTGGGTGTCTCATTCATGTGTATCCTGAAGTTCAAGTGATTAAGCTCCTGCTCGCTCGTCATGAAGAACAGACTTCTCACCTTGCTGTGGATTGAATTGTCTCACCCCCCTCAAAAAAAAATGTTCAAGTGAGCTTACTTAGATCCCCCCTCTCTGTTTGCAAAGAAAGAAAGGAAGAAAGAGAGAGAGAGAGAGAAAGAAAGAAAGAAAGAAAGAAAGAAGAAGAAGAAGGAAGAAAAGAAAGGTCATTTGAGGGGACACTAACCCAATATGATTGCTGTCCTTACAAAGGGAGAACTTGAGCCGGGCATGGTGGCGCACGCCTTTAATTCCAGCACTTGGGAGGCAGAGGTAGGAGGATTGCCATGAGTTCAAGGCCACCCTGAGACTACAGAGTCATTTTCAGGTCAGCCTGAGCTAGAGTGAGACCCTACCTCGAAAAAGCAAAAAAAAAAAAAGAGAACTTGGAGCTAGAGAGATGGCTCAGCAGCTAAGGCACTTGCCTACAAAGCCTAAGGACCCAAGTTTGATTCTGCAGTACCCACGTAAAGCCAGATGCACAAAGTGGCACATGCATCTGGAGTTCATTCGCAGTGGCTGGAGGTCCTGGTGCACCCTTTTTCTCTCTCTCCCACACTCTCTGCCACTTTCTCTCTAATAAGTAAATAAATAAATAAAATATGGCTCAGCAGGTAAGGCATTTGCCTGCAAAGTCTAAGGACTTGGGTTAGATTCTCCAGTAGCCACATAAAGCCAGATGCACAAGGTGGCACATCTTCTCTTTCTCTCTCTCTCTGCCTTTTCCTCCCTCAAATAAATAAATAAATTAAATATTTTTTAAAAGGGAGAAAGTGGGGAGAGAGAGAGAGAGAGAGATGCCTGCACAGGAAGAGGGTGTGATAGCAGAAGAATTTCATTTACAGTTCAAGAATACCAGTGCTGGGGCTGGAGAGATGGCTTAGCTGTTAAGGCGCTTGTCTCCAAAGCCAAAGGACCCAGGTTTGACTCCCCAGGACCCACATAAGCCAGATGCACAAGGGGATGCACATCTGGAATTCGTTTGCAGTGGCTAGAAGCCCTGGCCCACCCATTCTCTCTCTCTCTCTACCTGCCTATTTCTGTATCTCTCTCTCAAATTAATAAATAAAAATAAAATATTAAAAAATAAAAGAATACCAGTGCCTACAGAAGGGGAGGCAAAGACGAGGACCAGATTCACTCCCATAGCCCTCAGAAAGTGCCAGCCAGGCTGGGGTGTTGATTTTGGACTTCTACCCTGCAAAACTGTGAGGAAATCGATTTCTGTTGCTGAAGACACTCAGTAGTGGAACTGTTAAGGCACTCCTAGACCACTAACACGTCCCTCCGAGGCTCCGCCCCTCCCGTTGAGAAACCCTGTTGTCCTGAGCAGCTGGCCAGGAAGTTTTGGAGCTTGGATTCTGTGTTTGCCTGCTCTGCCAGTATCACCCATGTGTGTGCCCATGTGTGACCATGGGCAAACTCTGAGCCTCTTCATCTTTCAGTTTCCTCAGTTTACCATGGGGAGGGTAATCACACTCAGCTTACACGGTTTTCACAAGAATGTACATTTAGGGCGGGGGAAATGGCTTAGCAGTTAAGGCATTTGCCTGAGAAACCTGGGGACCCCGGTTCGATTCCCCAGGATCCACATAAGACAGATGCACAAGGGGGCGCACATGTCTGGAGTTCGATTGCAGTGGCTGGAGGCCCTGGCGTGCCCATTTCGCTCTTTCTCTCTATCTGCCTCTTCCTCTGTCTCTGTCTCTCTCTCTCTCTCTCAAATAAATAAATAAAATATTTTAAAAAGTGTATATTTAGGGCTGGAGGGATGGCTTAGCGGTTAAGGCATTTGCTTGCAAAGCCAAAGGACCCAGGTTTGATTCTCCAGGACCCACATTAGCCAGATGCACAAAGGGGCACATACATCTGGAGTTTGTTTACAGTGGCTGGAAGCCCTGGCGTGCCCATTCTCTCTCTCTCTCTCTTTCTCTGTCAAATAAGTAAATAAATAAAAATAAAATATTTTAAAAAATGTATGTTTAGAGCAATCCTTGGCAACATTATATACCTGCTTAAGTGATCATTGAAATCTCAGCTTGGAGGCCCTGGACAGGTAGAAATATGACACAGGCTCTGGAGCTCAGCAGAAGCTATGAACCCAGACTTTGGGGCTTTTTTCTATTTTAACAACAACAAAAATCGAAATAAACAGGGCTGAAAAGGATAGATTACATAAATCATTGTATTTATTTAGGGCGTTCGTGACGCCAGGGAGGAGGCCGGAATGGGGATACACCCGTGTGGAGACGGGACCTGGGAGCCCTTGTGGGAAGCTGAGCATGGGAGCGGGGAAAAACATGAAGGGGGCTTTCCCAGGGGAACTGGAAGGGGCCAGGGCCTGCAGGACCACCTTCCAAGTAAGCTATCCTGTGGTTTCTATTTGAGGTACCCCCCACCCCAAGGTTCATGTGTTGAAAGTGTCTGGTACCCAGTTGGTGGATCCAGTTATTGAGAGGTGATTGGACCACCAGGACTCTGACCCAATCAAGGGACTAATCCATGACGGGTTCATTAGTGGTTGTCATTACTGGAAAGTGATGGAATATGGGGACTGGTTAGAAGTAGGCCACAGGAGGGGCTGGAGAGATGGCTTAGCGGTTAAGCGCTTGCCTGTGAAGCCTAAGGACCCCTGGTTCGAGGCTCGATTCTCCAGGACCCATGTTAGCCAGATGCACAAGGGGGCGCACGCATCTGGAGTTCGTTTGCAGTGGCTGGAAGCCCTGGCGTGCCCATTCTCTCTCTCTCTCTCTCTCTCTCTCTCTCTCTCTCTCTCTCTGTCACTCTCAAATAAGTAAATAAAAGTGAACAAAAAATATTTAAAAAAAGAAGTAGGCACAGGAGATTGCTTTACAGGGTATCTTGACCTTGACCCCCTTCCTGTCTTTTGGACTCGGGCTGCCATGGTTCACACTGCCTCCTTCATCAGACACTCCTACCGCCATGGGATTCACTCAAGCCTCCAGTCAAAGCCCAGCGTGACAGGGCCAAGGGATCGTGGGCTGACACCTCTGAAATCATGAGCTAAAATAAACCTTTCTGTTTCCCCCTTTAAAATTGTTTCTCAGGTATCTGTCACAATGACAAAAGGTAATTAATACAGATTGTTTGCCAACACATCCTGGTCTCCAGCTCTGATTTATTTTTTATTTTTATTTTTTTGATGGGGGGAACCTCATCTGAGGCCAGTATCTGCAGCAAAAATACAAAGACAGCCGGACATGGTGGCACTCACCTTTAATCCCAGCACTCGGGAGGCAGAGGTAGGAGGATCACCATGAGTTCAAGGCCACCCTGAGATGACAAAGTGAATTCCAGGTCAGGCTAGAGTGAGACCCTACCTCCAAAAAACCAAAAAAGACAAAGGCCTGTGAGGTTTAAATGAGGGCACAGAGAATTTGAGAGATCAGCTTGTTTTACTGGTACGTAAAAAGGCCAAGCAGGCTGCCGTGACCTGGGAGCGACTGCCAGGAGCCAGACACAAAAGCCACTGTGTGTGGAGCAAAGATCTTGGCTCTGTCCAGAGTCAGAGGACAGCGAGGATAAGCAGTGACCTTGTCAGAGTTACTTCTGCTAGCAGCTGGAAGGTAAATTTGAGGGGGGCAAGGCTGGGGCCTCAAAATATATTAGAAAGCCCAGAAGATGGCAGAGAAATAGATCAAACATTCTGGAGGTCAGAGTCTTCTAGGGTGACAGGTTTAATTAACCCTGTGGTCCCAGGACTTTTTTTTTTTTTTTTTTTTTTTTTACCCTGGAAGACCTACATCCTGGGAAACTGCCCAGTGCAAGGAAAACTAGATGTTCTGATCTCTCTAAAGTGAACAGACTTGATTGTCTGAATTGTGGCACAGGGCTATGGAAGAGGAAGAACCCAGAATGAATTACCTACTTCAGGCTTATGTGATAGTGGGATTCACGTTCACCTATGAAAACGAAAGAGAAGCAACTTGAAAATATATTTTATGGGCTGGAGAGATGGCTTAGCAGTTCAAGTGTTTGCCTGCAAAGCCAAAGGACCTCTGTTCAATTCCCCAGGACCCATGTTAGCCAGATGCACAAGGGGGCACAGGCATCTGGAGTTCCTTTGCAGTGGCCGAAGGCCCTGGTGCGCCTATTCTCTCTCTCTCCCTCTCTCTGCCTCTTTCTCTCTCTCAAGAAAATAAAAATAAAGTTACTATATATATATATATATATAATTTCATTTATTTATTTATTTATTTGAGAGAGGGGGAGAGAGATAGTGGGAAAGAGGCAGAGAGAGAGAGAGAGAGAGAGAGAGAGAGAGAGAGAGAGAATGGGCGCGCCAAGGCCTCTAACCACTGCAAACGAACTCCAGACACATGCGCCACCTTGTGCATCTGGCTTATGTGGTTCCTGGGGAATCGGACCTGCGTCCTTAGGCTTCACAGGCAAGCATCTTAACGGCTAAGCCATCTCTCTATCTCCCAGAAGCAATTTTTTTTTTTTGAGGTAGGGTCTCACTCTGGCTCAGCCTGACATGGAATTAACTATGTGGTCTCTGGGATTAAAGGCGTGGGCCACTGTGTCCAGCTAGCTACTTTTATTTTTTTAGAGAGGGGCGGCAGGGCCTCAGCCACTGCAATCGCACGCCAGATGCTTCCGCCACCTAGTGGTCATGTGTAGGCATGTTCAACCTTGCGCTTCTCACACCTTTGTGGAGAGTTGAACATGGGTCCTTAGGCTTCTCAGGCAAGCACCTTAACCGCTAAGCCATCTCTCCAGCCCTGAAAAAACTATTCTTAAAGATGACTGATGCAGTCTGCTTGGAGCGCATAGAATTGACAGCGTCTTTAGAAGTTGATTGGTAGGCATGAACAGTGGCCTTTGGAATTTATCAAGTGACAGGAGAAACTGAGAGTGGTTGAGGGAAGTAATAAAAATCCGAGTATGACCAGGAGTCCTAGCTTCATAGTCCTCGAACGTCAGACTTCTCTGAAGTATTTGACCATCCCCCGTAGTGGTTAGGAAGGGCAGCCTGATACCGGGAAAGCACTCGGCTGCCATCTGTGTTGGCGTTCTGTTCATCAGTGTAGCTGTCATCTAGCAGGGAACGAGACCTTAAAACAGAGAAGTGGTTTTTTAAATATTTTATTTTTATTTATTTGACAGAGAAAGAGTGAGGGAGGGAGGGAGAGAGAGTATGGGCACGCCAGGGCCTCCAGCCACTGCAAACGAACTCCAGACGCATGTGCCCCCTTGTGCATCTGGCTGACGTGGGTCTTGGGGAATCGAATCTGGGTCCTTGGGCTTTGCAGGCAAACGCCTTAACCGCTAAGCCATCCCTCCAGCCCCAAACGGAGACGTTTTAACGGCAAATCCCAGGACGTTACAAATACAAGTCTTCCTGCGGAGGGGAGCCAAGGGTTTGATGTGGAGAATAGACCCATGGCAGGCCAGGTGACCCGTGAAGGCACTCGAGGCAGGAGGAACGTACTGAGACCAGGGGACACTTGGGGAGAACGCGTGGGAAGTAGCTGACTATGACAGTTAAGTGCTGTCATCAACTTGACCCTATTAGGAATTAAGTAAGGGACTCACTTCTTGGCTGGGTCTGTGAGGCAGGAAGAAAGTTCCAGATGTTTCCAGGAAGCACTGATGGGGGCAGCGGGCAGGCTTTCCAGCGGTGGACGGCACACGAAGACGCCCGGAGCGAACCCAGCTCTTTTGCCCAGCTGCTTGGACCAGTCACGGATGTGTATGTTACCTACCATGGACGTTGGAAGCCAGCTGTCCCAGCCTTCCCATGTGCGCTGAAGACCGGTGGCTCTTCAGGAACCCTCCATGATCAGGTTGAGAACTCTTGAGGACTGAGCAGCTAGAGAGCTCTCAGCCTCCCCAGCCTGCAGACAGCCTTTGCTGGACTGCCTGATCCTGTATGCTATAAGCCAGTCCAATAAACCCCTTCTGGAGAACTCTAACTGGTACACTGGCTCTACACTGAGTAGATGCATTGTGGGCCTCAGCAGCTGATATTCATTGGGTCGCCTAAGACAGCCTCTGGTGGTTGTCATTTAAGCTCCAATCTACCCTGCTGCATGTTCTCCAGAGGAACTGCGCGCATCTCACAGCTCTGCGATTCTTGGGCTTTCTGGGGACCCATAAGGCAGGCCTGAGTAACAATCACTATTGCAGTTGTGGATGCAGCTGATAATGTCCTACTTTCGTACTCTTCTAAATCACTTCACACATACTAATTTGTTTAGGCCTTACGGTAACCTAGGGTACTTTCATTGGCTTCACCATTTTTGCGAGGGAAGCATAGAGATTGGGCGGCTTGCCAAAGTCAGCCAGCCTGGTGTGCACCAATGGGCTCCAGTGTCAGCACGAGCCAGCTGCAGTATGCCTCTACCCTTCCCCTCCCGGCATGCCCTGCCCTTCCCCTCCCGGCACGCCTCTCTCCCACTCCTTTCTCACACCATCCAGGGAATGCACTCTACTCTTGCATGGAGCAGGACTTGTTCCTGTCACCAAGAACCAGCCCTTTGCCCTCCAGGCCACTAGCAGGTGCCCAGTGTCTCTGCCTCTTTGGATCTCTTTGTAAGGACTTCCCAGGCTCCCCCTCCTTCGTGTATTTTAAACTAGTAAATAAACACGACAGTGTCTCTGATTCCCTTCCTCGGCAGATCAGTTCTTTTCTTATTTTTTTTCTTCCAAAATTTTTTTTCTTTTTTTTTTTAAACATTTTATTTGCTTTTATTTATTTATTTGAGAGTGACAGACAGACAGAGAGAGAAAGAGGCAGATAGAGACAGACAGAGAATGGACGCGCCAGGGTTTCCAGTCACTGCAAACGAACTCCAGACACGTGCACCCCTTGTGCATCTGGCTAACGTGGGTCCTGGGAGAATCGAGCCTCGAACCGGGGTCCTCAGGCTTCACAGGCAAGCACTTAACCACTGAGCCATCTCTCCAGCCCCCCAATTTTTTTTATTAACAACTTCCATGAGTATAAAAAATATCCCATGGTAATGCCCTCCCTCCCCCCACTTTCCCCTTTGAAACTCCACTCTCCATCATATCCCCTCCCCGTCTCAATCAGTCTCTCTTTTAATTTTGATGTCATGATCTTTTCCTCCTCTTATGATGGTCTTGTGCAGGTAGTGTCAGGCACTGTGAGGTCATGGATATCCAGGCCATTTTGTGTCTGGGGGGAGCACATTGTAAGGAGTCCTACCCTTCCTTTGGCTCTTACATTCTTTCTGCCACCTCTTCCGCATTAGACCCTGAGCCTTGGAAGATGTGATAGAGATATTGCAGTGCTAAGCACTCCGGTCACTTCTTCTCAGCACCATGATGCCTTCAGGCAGATCAGTTCTTTATACAGCGCCATGGTCTATGCCACATGCTAATCTGGATGGGGATCCAGGGAGCCTGCATTTGATGTAGACCACTGTCTTTTTTTTTTTTTTTTTTTTTTTTTTTTGGTTTTTTTTTGAGGTAGGGTCTCACTCTGGCTCAGGCTGACCTGGAATTAACTATGTAGTCTCAGGGTGGCCTTGAACTCACGGCGATCCTCCTACCTCTGCCTCCCAAGTGCTGGGATTAAAGGCGTGCACCACCATGCCCGGCTTAGACCACTGTCTTTTACTCTGGGTGCCTGGTTGCTTCACACCTTTGGAATCTCCTTGGCTTCCTACACCCGAATAAGTGAACTTGATGTGTGATTTCCAAGTTGAGGCAGAGACTAGACAAGGGGTATCAGAACCCTGGAGTGCAGGAGGTGCACGACTTCTTCCAGTGGTATCTTCCTAACCATACCTTCATCACAATGTGCCTGTCCCATGATCCCTTGTCCCGGAGTTCTGCGCTCTAGGTCGCAGATCACACACCCTACAGTGCCGTCGCATCAGAGACTGACTTCTACAAGACGTTAGAATGAGCAGCCAAGTCGCCTCCCTGTGATTTAGGCTCAAGAATGAATGAAAAGATAGTTAGCCTTAAAAGGATCGCAGGGAGGCATAACATGCAGGCAGGGTTTGTCAGGAGTCTTAGACACAACAGAGCCTTCGAGAACTCCGTGCCACAGATGACTCTGAGTTACCTGAAGGAGCAGACAAGGCTCACTTCCCCAGCCACAGGTAGAGATGTTTTCAGATTCCTGTGATGATTCAAAGCTTCTCTGGTTCAGGGTTTCTTGTCCAGGTCGATCTCTCCAGAAACTCATGTCCCTTTCTCCATCCAGCCTCCAGAAAGGTCCCTTTGTGTCTGTCTCCCACTGCCATAGGTTACCAGCTAGCCAGGTCAAGGCAGTAGAAGCATTTATCAAGGGTCCACTGAGCCTAGAGTCAGGTCACATGCGCAACAAGGGGAGTGGGGAAGAACAGGTAGGGGTCACTCAGAGCCCACCCCCCTCCCACTCCATAGTTGCTCAGGTGGGAGAGCGCTCAGAATGAACAGAAAAGGAGACTGTTCATTCATTCCCTTGGCAAAGGCTTCTCGGATGCAGAGGTGACGTGCACCCCTGGATTGGTCAGTGGCAGTGGCAGACCCAGAGCAATCCTGCCTGCTGTGTGGCCTGAGGAGTTCCCTCCGTGACCTCCACTCTGGCGAGCCTGCGATTCGTGACTTAAGCCTCCAAAAAGAATTTCAGGACGAGTCAAATCAAAGTTGGAGTTTTATTTATTTATTTATTTATTTACTTGTAATTCCATTTGGGTGGTGATGGTGGTGGTGTGCGTGTGTGTGTGAGTGTGTGTGTTTTGTATGCATATGCATGTGTCATTGTGGCAGCCCGTGTGCTGGCCTATGGTGGGGTGTGTTCATTTGCGGTGGACAGAGAACATCAGGTGTCTCACTCCATTGCTCTTCCACCCATTCTTTTTTCTTTTTTTTTTAAATTTATTTGAGAGTGACAGACAGAGAGAGAAAGAGGGAGAGAGAGACAGAGAGAGAGAGAATAGGTGCACCAGGGCCTCCAGCCACTGTAAACAAACTCCAGACGCGTGCGCCCCCTTGTGCATCTGGCTAACGTGGGTCCTGGGGAATCGAGCCTTGAACCGGGGTCCTTAGGCTTCACAGGCAAGAGCTTAACCACTAAGCCATCTCTCCAATCCATTTTTTTTTAAAGACAGTTTCTCACTGTAGCCCAGGCTGAGCTGGAGCTCACTCTGTAGTCCCAGGCTGGCTTCAAACTCATGACCATCCTCCTACCTCAGCTTCCGGTTTGCAGGGACTAAAAGGCATGTACCACCATGGCCAGTTCCTTCTACCCATTCTTTTTTGTTGTTGTTGTCTTTCTTGTTTGTTTTTTCGAGGTAGGGTCTCACTCTGGTTCAGGCTGACCTGGAATTCACTATGGAGTCTCAGGGTGGCCTCGAACTCACGGTGATCCTCCTACCTCTGCCTCCTGAGTGCTGGGATTAAAGGCGTGCACCACCACGCCTGGCTCCCTTCTACCCATTCTTAAGTGAGCTGCTCTCTTACTGATCCCGGAGTTTATCATTTGTTTTTGTTCTTTGTTGTTGCAAGCTCCAACAATTCTCCTATCTATGCTCCCCCAGAGGCCTGGGGTAACAGACATGTGTGGCCATGCCCAGCTGTTTTATATGGCTTCTGAGGATGAAATTCGAGCAGTTTCTCAGGCGTCCACAGGCCCTTGGGCTTGCACAGGAAGAGCTCGTAAGTGCTGAGCCATCTCTCCAGCCTAGAGTCAGAGTTTATTAAGGAACCGTTTCAATACAGACTTAATCACAGGCTGAGGGGCTTAAGAAAAGGACAACTGTACATTCCCTAGTGTGGGTAAAGGCTTCTTAAGAGAAAGAATGGAACTTAAGTGCTTTAACGATAGTTCCATATAAGATTTAGTGGCTTTTTTTTTTAGACAAGCCCAACAGACTGGTCTTTTTTAATATGTGTGTGTGTGAGAGAGAGAGAGAGAGAGAGAGAAAGAGAGAAGGGGGGAGAGGGAAAAAATTGGAACCCTGGGGCCTCCAGCCACTGCAATTAAATTCCAGATGCGTGTGCCACCTTGGGTGCATGTAAGACCTTGCACGCTTGTGTCACCTTGTGGGTCTGGCTTACGTGGGATCTGAAGAGTCGAACATGAGTCCTTAGGCTTCATAGACAAGCACCTTAACTGGTAAGCCATCTGTCCAGCCCAGATTTGGTGGCTTTTGAAGCTGCATTGTTCATAGGATTTAAAATACTCACTAAAATGCTTTGGCATACTTATTCTTCATCTGAAGACATTTTCTTTCATCAATAAGGTTATAAGATGGATGATGAGGTGCATAATACAGGTTTGCAGGTAGACACGATGGAAAAAAAAAAAAAAGAAAAACAGGTCAAGAGGGCTGGAGACCTGGCTCAGTGGCTAAAGGGCTTCCTTGAAGAGCCTGATGGCCTGGGTTAGATTCCCCAGTGTCCAAGTGGCACATGCATCTGCAGTTCATTCGCAATGGAAGGAGACCCCCTTTCTCTCTCGTTTCAAGGGAAAAAAAATAAAAATATTTAAAACTAAGTTGTTGGTTTTCTAACAGAAAAGACATGTCAAGAAGTCAAAAGAATTCTTACTATATACAGGTCACCGGGAGATCAAGACATGTTTCGACTGTAAACATGGTTATTATAATCTTGTTTGTAAGATTCTCCAAAAAGTACATATTTACAGACAAGAAAGGAGTGAGGTCAAACTCATAGGTCACACATATGATTTGATCTTAAGCCAAGTTCATTGTAACAATTTTTTTTTTTTTTGCTTGAAATCTCTCTCTCAAAAAAGGAGACTATTGGGCTGGAGAGATGGCTTAGCGATTAAGGCGCTTGCGTGCGAAGCCTAAGAACTCCTGCTCGAATCCTCCAGATGCCACATAAGCCAGATGCAGTGATGCAAGCATGCAATGCCAGGTATGGCCACGAGGCGGCGCACTCGTCTGGAGTTCGATCACAGCAGCTGAAAGGCCCTGGCCCTCCCTCTCTCTCTCTCTCTCTCTCTCAAAAATAAATGAATAATAAATAGGAGAATATTGTTTCCACAGGTAATCTTCACAAGGGGGTTGTTCTTAGTTGTGTTATTATAACACAACTCTCGGCTTACAAGAGACTTACACCAGACTCCAGGGGGAGAATTCCTTCCCCTCCCCACCTCTCCTTACTTCTTCCTGTCACAGATGGAAGGCCAAAGGGAGGTGGGGTGTCCCTGCCTCACCCAAGACTGTGTGTGTGTGTGATGTAGGGTCTTGCTTTAGCCCGGGGCTGACCTGGATTCACTATGTAGTCTCAGGGTGGCCTCGAACTCATGGTGATCCTCCCACCTCTGCCTCCCAAGTGCTGGGATTAAAGGCCTGCGCCGCCATGCCCGGCTCCCCCAAGACATTTCTGATCTGCCCTAGGCATGACAGTCCCATTTCCCAAGTGGTTTAAACGGCTGTGGGCAGACCAGAACTCAACCGCTGCAGGCGCCTGTCTTCGTAAGAAGATAGACTCACCAGTTTCATGCTTCTGGCTAAACGATGCCCCTGCAAAACTGCGACTATAACAGGGCTTTCCTATCACCATAGTAACCAGTGTACAGGACCGGCAGGCTCCAGGGAGCAGAGAATGAAGATGCAGGAAAACTCGAGCATCAGAATGCAGCATTGCCAGAAAGGAGCAGGCAGCGTGGGCTGGCCTCGGGGCTTCCACCTAGCCTGACCTGAGCTTGTGGTGGGTGATGACATCCGCGCCCCTAGAGTGTCCCCGCCTGGAGGTTAGGGAATATAAGAGCACTGCTGAAGCTTTTATTTGGCTGACCTGAGGACTTTCTATCTATATCCCTCCTTCCTTCTCTCGCTCCTTCCCTCCCTTTCTCTCTCTCTCTCTCTCTCCCTCCCAACCTCCCTCCTTCCTCCTTCCTTCCTTGGTTTTCAGGAGAGCTAGGGGAAGGTACTTCCGGCTTCCATGGTGTCATTCGGGGCATAGTTTGAAGGAGACAGGGTACAAACAAAGCCGAATGCCAAAGGGTGAGGTCAAAGGGCCACAAGGAATGACTGAAGTTCCTCTAAGCTGACAGCGCTCTTCCTTTTGGCCAACAAAGGCAGTCCTTGGGTCTCTGTCCCTTGCAATCCCAAGAGGACAAACAAGCAAGCAAACAAACAAAAAAATAACAACCCTTCATCCAGGCTTCAAAAACAACGATTAAAGCAACAAAAATAGCAGAAACCCTGGTGGCTGAGACAGGGGTGGAGCCCTCTGGAGGAGGGTTCTGTGTCTATATAAAGTGACACTGCATGTTGGACAAGGACAGAAACATACATGGCACACAAGGGACATAGGTTAGCCCGGAGCATGAACTCCATCTCTAGCCGAAAGGTTTGCCACGTGAGAAAACGGTGGCTGCAGTCTCGTTCCTGTGATTAATCACCTGCACCCAGTGTTGCAGTCCGGTTCGCATTACTGGTAGGAAATCACCCAACTAAGAGCAGCTCCTGAGAAAAAGAGGTTTATTTTGGCTTACAGGCTCAATGGGAAGCTCCACGATGGCAGGGGAAATGATGGCATGAGCAGAGGGTGGACATCACCCCCTGGCCCACATAAGGTGGACAACAGCAACAGGAGAGTGTGCCAAACACTGGCATGGGGAAACTGGCTATAACACCCATAAGCCCACCCCCAGTAATGCACTCCCTCCAGGAGGCGTTAGTTCCCAAATCTCCATCAGCTGGGAACCTAGCATTCAGAACACCCAAGTTTATGGGGGACACCTGAATCAAACCACCACACCCAGGAAGGAGCCGTCTTCACACTGTCTGTTCCCTGTGGCAGCTAGGTTTCGAATTCCTAAGACTTGGGAATATCTCTGAACTTGAGGAAAGCCTTACCTTAAAGTAATCGTGTTCAATTCTGCGCACACACACACACACACACACACACACATGCGTGAATTGGAGATGTCGTGTTGACCTATAACGGGACACAACCCTGGGGAGCCACTGAGGAGGGGCAACCGCAAGACCCGGAGGGTCCAGTTGACAGTGAAGAGAGGTGCTCGGTTTTGACCTGCTCTACCATTTCCTCTGCAATATCCAAGCGCAGCGTGCCTGGCAGCGCGCGGTTCCTGGCCTCCAGGCCTTCGTAGTTGTTTGGAGTCTGTCTCCGCGCTCCCTTCTTTCCTTAACCTCTGTGTGGTCATCAGGGTACCTCTGAAACCTCCTTTCCTACTCGAAGTTTCTGTGGTGCGCCAGGCTCGGTTAGTAGTTTTCCCTAAAAGGAGGTGTCTTAGAGGTGCAGGGAGACTGGCATGTTAGAAGGTGGCAGACGGGGCTGGAGAGATGGCTTAGTGGTTAAAGCACTTGTCTGTGAAGCCTAAGGACCCAAGTTCGATTCTCCAGGTCTCAGATGCATAAGGTGGCACATGTGTTTGGAGTTGGTTCGCAGTAGCTGGAGGCCCTGGTGGGCCTATTCTCTCTCTCTCTCTCTCTCTCTCTCTCTCTCTCTGTTGAAAATAATAAATTAATTTTTAAGAAGGTGGCAGACAGAACCAGCTACAAAAAACATAATCATTGTCTCTTTGGCTGAAGAAATGGCTTAGTGGTTAAGGCACTTGCCTGCAAAACCTCTTAAGGACCCAGGTTCGATTCCCTAGTATCCACGTAAGCCAAATGCACAAGGTTGCACATGCATCTGGAGTTTGTTTGCAGTGGCTAGAGGCTCTGGCACGCCCATTCTCTATCTGTCTCTTTCTCTCTCTGTCAAATAAATAAATAAAATTTAAAAAAACTCATTGTGTTTTCCAGGCACTGACGTGAGTGGGGATGCTATAGTCTCCATTAAAATCCTGACATGGGTAAGCCTTCACGCCTCAGCATGCAGCTATAGAAACAGATAAGGATAAAGAGCTTCTTAAACCGGGCGTGGTGGCGCACGCCTTTAATCCCAGCACTGGGGAGGCAGAGGTAGGAGGATCGCCGTGAGTTCAAGACCACCCTGAGATTACATAGTAAATTCCAGGTCAGCCCGAGCTAGAGGGAAACCCTACCTCAAAAAAAAAAAAAGAACTTCCTTAAGTCAAACACTATGCGTTATGTGTTTCCTGAAGCTGCACTGATAAATACCTTTCCCTGCTCCAGTCCCCAAGCCTCCAGCAGTAGGGTTTTTTCAGCGCGCACAAGTTGACAAGGCAATGTGGCTATTTTTTTGCCAATAGTTTCCCGTCTCCTTTGGAAGTCTGGGTCAAAATCCTGACAGCCAACAATCCAAGCACTCAAGCGTGAGGAACTGAAGCCAGGACCCCACTGGCCCATGCCAGGCCCGAGGGAGGAGCACTCTGGGCCCCGGGCAGTCAACAGTTCTATTTCATGCGCTGCTGGTCCCTATCAAAAATGTCCACACATCCTAAATGTCGGCACCTCTGCCTTTTAACCCCCTCACAGCCTCTTCTTCCCCACTTCTGAGATCTAAAATACACCTCCTGTCGTTCAAAGTCGTGTTTCTAATGCAGATGCGTGAAGGATCATATGAAAATGTCAGACATCAGCAGTCCCTAGGACGCCAAGGCAGTGGGCAGACAGTGCACCAGCTGTGAATGGCTGGGGAGGTTGGGGCGGTTTCCTATTGAATGCAATGGGGGGGGAGGCATTTTTTCCCCTTTTTCACCAAGAATATGTTCGTTATATTTCTTTTGTGGGAGGGCTTTTTCTTTTTCTTTTCTCAATTTTTATTAACACCTTCCATAATTACAAAAAATATCCCATGGTAATGCCCTCCCTCCCCCCACTTTCCCCTTTGAAACTCCATTCTCCATCATATCCCCTCCCCATCTCAATCAGTCTCTCTTTTATTTTGATGTCCTGATCTTTTCCTCCTCTTATGATGGTCTTGTGTAGGTAGTGTCAGGCACTGTGAGGTCACGGATATCCAGGCCATTTTATGTCTGGGTGGGGGAGCACGTTGTAAGGAGTCCTACCCTTCCTTTGGCTCTTACATTCTTTCTGCCACCTCTTCTGCATCAGACCCTGAGCCTTGGAAGGTGTGATCGAGATATTACTCAGTACTTCAGTCACTTCTTTCCAGCACCATGATACCTTCTGAGTCGTCCCAAGGTCACTGCCATCTGAAAAGAGAAGATTCTCTACCCAAAGTGAGAGTAGCATTAATATAAGGGTATGAATATTAACAGAAGTGCTTACTGGGCAGTTTGGTGAGCATAGTATATACATTTAGCCAGACAGCAGCAGACGTTACACCCCTACGGCTCATGACTACCCCTGTTTTAAGTTTTCGGTATCAGGGATGTATTCCCTCCCATGGAGCGGGCCTCCAGTCCAATTGGAGGGCAGTTGGTTTCCACCATGACAGACGTGCCACTATTGCACCTGTTGGCTCATTTGGCCTGGCTGGCCAAATATAAGGCTTGCAGTGTCCACTGTTGAGTATCTTCACTGGTGGTGGAAAAAGGCATTTTTGAGAGGCCACTTCAGTTTTCTTCACCCCACACTCACTCTACCTCCTGGCAAGGGGACAGCCACAAGCAATATGACATGGCACTGGAAGATGAAAGTCTTTGGCAATATTTCCCACATCAAGAGAACAGGGACCCGGGTCCCACAGATAAGACGCGACTTCCACCAACTCCTGGATGAACTAGGAAGCAGACCTGGCTCTAGGAGAGCCCACAGCCCCAGCTGTGAACTTGGCCTTCTGAGACTCTGGCTAAGCCAGCTTGTCACTTGTAAACCACAGACGCTCTGAGCTGATATAAGCCTGTTTTCCGCTCCGCCCTTTGACACTACCTCAGTGGCAGGGACTGTGTCCAGAATTCCTTCGGCTTCCTGCTTCTTTCCTCACAGGCACCGGGACAGTGCCTAGAGAAAACATGGGTCACTCTTTTGGTAGCAGTTTTTTAATAAATTTTTTTAATTTTACTTTTTAATCACTAAATTTTAGGTCAGACTAGGATAGCGTGAAACCCTGCCTCAAAAAAAAAAAAAAAAAAAAAAAAAAAAAAAAGGCATGAGCCCAAGAGCTAAGGAAAATAAAAGGTGAGGGCAACTCGCCGGGTGGTTTTCTATGCCAGGATAGCCTGGCACTGGGCATTTCCCAACCCCTACCTTCCTTCATGTCCCTATGCTTTGCTCCTGGTAGCAGTTTTTTTTTTGTTGTTGTTGTTGTTGTTGTTTTTTCAAGGTAGGGTCTCGCTCTAGCCCAGACTGACCTGGAATTCACTATGTAGTCTCAGGGTGGCCTCGAACTCACAGAGATCCTCCTACCTCTGCCTCCTGAGTGCTGGGATTAAAGGCGTGCGCCACCACGCCTGGCATATGATAGCAGTTTTTTGTTTGTTTGTTTGTTTATTTGTTTTTTCAAGGCAAGGTCTCACTCTAGCCCAGGCTGACCTGGAATTCACTATGGAGTCTCAGGGTGGCCTCGAACTCACAGAGATCCTCCTACCTCTGCCTCCCGAGTGCTGGGATTAAAGGCGTGTGCCACCACACCCAGCTTTTGATAGCAGTTTTTTAATAATTTTTTTTAATTTTACTTTTTATCACTATTTATTTATTACAGTGAAAGACTGAGAGAATGGGCGTGCCAGGGCCTCTAGCCACTGCCAACAAATTTCAGACGCATGTGCCACCATGTGCATCTGGCTAACATGAGTTCTGGGGAATGGAACCTGGGTCCTTAGGCTTCATAGGCAAGCGCCTTAACCACTAAGCCATCTCTGCAGCCCCCTGGTAGCAGTTTTAATAAAAATTTTGTTAAGTCTTTCTTTCCTTCCTCTCTTTAACCTGCAGATAAAAATTAAAAGGTGCCCTGCTAGTGTTTTTGCACATAGGTAGGGAAGCATGGGAATTCCAGGGTCCCCAGGACCAAGAAAGAACTACCCAATGGAGTCAACTTTCAGGAGATGCCCCCCTGTGTACCACGGTGAGACCCTTCATCTGACTACTGGCTAGGGTCGGATGTACCAGGACATGCTGACACCTTCCATGTCTCCACCTTGGTTTTAGAGTAGAGAACCGAGGTGGGTGGGTTCAAGTTACATATCTGGGCATTCGGTGCAATAACTGTAAGGCCTGGTTGAGAACAAAGCCCTTGGACCCCTGAGAAGGACCTCCTGACCCACACAGTTTCACAGCCACTGGCATGGACGATGGAGCCAGAATCCAGGAAGGGTTACAAGTCTCAGGGAGAATAAGACAGGCGACCGAGGCTGCCTGCAGGGCTGATTCGCTGTGGTTGGAGACCCATGGAAACCTGATAGAAAAGCCAGCACAAAGGAAGTTCTGGGAGAGGGAGGAGGAGGCAGGAGTAAACCAGAGACAAGACAGCCTAACAAGAATGTAACAAGGGGGCTGGAGAGATGACTTAGTGGTTAAGGTACTTGCCTGCAAAGTCAAAGGACCCAGGTTCAATTCCTCAGTACCTGCACATGCATCTGGAGTTCGTTTGAGGCCAGGAGGCCCTGGGATGCACATTCTTTGTTTTATCTGCCTCTTCTCTCTGTCTCTCTATTTCTCAAATAAATAAAAAATATATTTAAAAATATTTTTAAAAAGGGCTGGAGAGATGGCTTAGTGGCTAAGCGCTTGCCTGTGAAGCCTAAGGACCCCAGTTCAAGGCTCTATTCCCCAGGACCCACGTTAGCCAGATGCACAAGGGGGCACACCCATCTGGAGTTCGTTTGCAATGGCTGGAGGCCCTGGTGCACCCATTCTCTCTCTCTCTCTGCCTCTTTGTCTGTCGCTCTCAAATAGATAATATATATATATGTATATATATATATATATATATATATAAAGAATGTGAGGTGTTATGGATACAACAGCTTCTTTGAGGTCCTCCTGTCTCCCACCTTCATTCTTTCTTTTTTAAAATTTATTTATTTGAGAGTGAGAGAAGGAAAGAGGCAGACAGAGAGAGAGAGAGAGAGAGAGAGAATGGGCACGCCAGGGCCTCCAGCCACCGCAAACGAACTCCAGACGCATGCGCTACCTTGTGCATCTGGTTTATGTAGGTCCTGGGAATCGAACCGAGGTCCTTTGGCTTTGCAGGCAAATGCCTTAACTGCTAAGCCATCTCTCCAGCCCCCACAAGGAGGGATCTTTCTACAATAAAACTCAGTCACATCATTGCCATAAAGCCTCCTCAGCAGCTCCCCACCACCCACAAGTCAGGGCAACACTGCGTCATCCCGAAGGCCCTGCCCCCACTACCTGGGGACACTTTGGGCTCTTCCTGAATCTCTGCCTAGCAAGGCTTAAGCACGTATGAGGCCATAGTCTTGTGTAACCTGAGAAGCTCAGCCTTATCAAGCCGCTCCTGGCTCCGCTTTCCCTTCCTGCTCCCCAGCACGTGGGCCGCAAACCGGCTGTTGCAAAGCCACACTCATGTGTATCCAAGGAGGAAGAAAGGACCCCGAGCCGTGGCCTCGACTGGGGCCTTATTGTCACTGGCAAGCACCCTGTGGCTCCTCCTGGCTATAAAAGAGATGAGAAAATAAGGACTTTGTTTTGCTATGTGCATGTGTGTGTGTGCATGTACACAGATGTGTGTGGGTGCATCTGCACTGTGCGTGAGTGTGTGTGTGTGTGCATATGGAGGTCAGAGGGCAATCTCAGGGGTTGTTTCTCAGGTGTTGTTCCCTTATTTTGAGACAGGGTCTCTCACTCAGGAGGAACAGTGGAAGCAGGCTAGACTGACTGGCCAGACCCAGGGAGCCACCTCCCTAGCACGGGGATTACAAGCGTACGCCACCACACCCAGCTTTTTCACGTGGGTTCTGGGAATGAAACTCAGATCCTTGGCTTTCAGGGCCAGGACCGTGCTGACTAAGCTATCTCCCCAGCTGGGAATGAGCTTTTCTAACCATGGTAAGGGAGGAGGGGCTGCCAAGGGCACCATTGAAGCCACAGTCCCAAGCGGACACGTCCCCTGGCCCCAGGCTTGTGGCTTGGCCTTCTGTTCCCCAGCACACAATGCCCTTGTGCTTCTCAACCTTCCAGGCTAGCCAGACCCTCCACCTCCTTCATAACTTGGCTCTTGGCACCTCCTCTAACCACCCACGTGTGTCCATCTCCACACACATCTATGACAGCACGTTGTCTCTTAACCTCCCAGCTCTGAGAGCAGGAGAAATGTCTCATGCTTATTTTTGCAGCCTTTGAGCCTAAAACCCTAGAGTGAGCTTATTTTTCGCCTTCAAATGCCATGTCTGATGTCCAGCATCTCCTGTCAGTTCTGTCTTCAAAATAGATCTAGATTTCTGCTCCATCTCATCGCCCTCGCCACCCCGTTCTGCTCCCTGACACTGTGTCTACTCTAGCGTAACCCTGAAGCGGCCCTCAGCCGATCTTTCTGCTATTCCCTCCCAACACCGTCCAGTCTGTTTATATCACCACCAGTCATGTCATTCTCTTGCTTGAATCTTTCAAGAGATGCTCATTTCACTCTGTGTTGAAATCAAAGTCCGTTCATATTCTAGAAGGCCTAGCAGATCTTCCCTACCCTTTCACCCTTGGACCTCTTCCCTGATCACTTTCCCTTTACCTACCAGATGTCACAAAGGCCCCTCTGCTGATCTTAGAAGAGCTCACCATGGAGCCGGGCGTGGTGGCGCATGCCTTTAATCCCAGCACTCGGGAGGCAGAGGTAGGAGGATCACCGTGAGTTCAAGGCCACCCTGAGACTACATAGTGAATTCCAGGTCAGCCTGGGCTAGGGTGAAACTCTACCTCAAAAAAAAAAAAAAAAAAGAAGAGCTCACCATGCATAGCCCACCTCAGGACCTTCCAACTGGGCAGCCACACCCACATATACCAGCCCGGGGTCCTTCAGAGCAACAGAGGCAGCAGGTATATTGGCTACGTGAGAGGAGTGTCACTACAGGAATCAGCCCATGTGATTTCGGAGGCTTGAGACCACCATCTACCAGTTACAGACTGGAGAGCCAGGGGACCTCATGGTATAACTCAATCTGAGTCTGAAGATCCAAGAACCAGAGGATCTGGTGGGCTAACTCCCAAGAGCCAGGAGCTCTGATGTCCGCAGGCAGGAGGCCATAGACTGCCTGCTAAGGCACAGAGAACCTTCAGCCTTCACTGGCTGTCGGTTCCATCAGGAGGGGATGATGGCCCTCCCCCACAGTCTTGTGTGTGAGTAGGTCTTTACTCAGTCACTGATTAGAACGATCACATCTTCTGCAAAAGCCCTCACACATGCATTCAGAAATAATGTTGCGTGATTTATCACCTGGGCATCCCATAGCCTGGCAAGTGTACACATAAAACCAGTCCACCACACCCAGGTATCCGATGGCATGCCTCTCTCACTTTAGCCAGGCCTTAACTCAGTACCCTCGTGCAGTGAGCCCATCTCCACCACCCAATTTTAAGCTGTCATGAACCTCCTGTCACCCTTCATTCCTCTCTCTTCAAGGGATTGATATAAGCTAGTGTAGAACTGATAGGCATAAGTTGCTTGTCTCCAGGGAAGGCTGTTTTGTTCTCTTGTCTTTAACTGACATCTACAACAGTGAAGAGCTGCTCACAAACTTGTGTGTGTGGGGAGCGGTGGGGGGGTGTATGAATTAGAGTATGCCCCATGCACGCACAGGGGGAGGCCAGAGGAAGATGTCAGGTGTCCTCCAATATTACTCATCCACTCTATTTCCCTGAAACATTCTCTCGCTGAATCCAGAGCTCCTTTTCTTCCAGTTAGACTGGCTGACCAGGGAGCCCCAATAACCTTCCTGTGTCCCGTCTGGACTGGAGCGACAGGCGTTCATATCTGTGCCCAGATTTTTTTTTCTTTCTTTCTTTTTTTTTTTTTTTCTTTTTCTTTTTGTTTTTAGAGGTAGGGTTTCACTCTAGCTCAGGCGGACCTAGAATTCACTATGTAATCTCAGGGTGGCCTCGAACTCACGGTGATCCTCCTATCTCTGCCTCCCAAGTGCTGGGATTAAAGGCGTACGCCACCACACCCGACTAGATTTTTTTTTCAAATTATTTTGGGCTGGAGAGATGGCTTAGTGGTTAAAGCATTTGTCTGCAAAAGCCTAAGAACTCAGGTTCGATTCCCCAGGACCCACGTAAGCCAGGTGCACAAGGTGGCGCATGCGTCTGGGGCTTGTTTGCAGTGGCTGGTGGCCCTGGTGCGCCCATTCTCTCTCCCTCTCTCTTTCTCTCAAATAAATGAAATGAACATAAAATGTATTTTTAAAACTAAGGAGTTAGATGGAGTTTCAAAGGGGAAAGTGGGGGGAGGGAGGGCATTACCATGGGATATTGTTTACAATCATAGAAGTTGTTAATAAAAATAAATTAATTAATTAAAGTAGAACATAAAAAAAAGTAGTTAGGAAGACGGCCTGATGGACAAGAGAGCTTGTCATGTAAGCATGAGGGCCTCAGAGGGTCTGATTCACCCCGAGTTTGAGTCCTAGCACCCACATAAACAGCTAGGTGTGGTCACTCATACATGTAACCACAGTCCTGTGGGGAGCAGAGACCAGAGAATCCCTGGGACTCACCAGTCATCCAGTCTGACCAAAAAAATGGCAGCTCTGGGTTCAGTGAGAAAGCCATTCTCAAAGAAGTGTGTGGCTGAGTCTCCACACAGGCACACGCATGGACACACAGCTGTTTTACACACATGCATCACTATATAACTACACACATACATACCCCCCTCCAAAAAAAAAAAAACAGAAAAAGAAGTAACTAGCTAAAACTCCAACAGCATGTCAGGAAACCAGGGGTCACGGTAGCGTATGGCGTAAGAGAGCCCTTGCTCTGGAATGCAAGATAGAAGAAGACACAGAGCGAGCCGTGATGTTCCAATTGTTAATTCCATCCAGGTCTGATTTCCTTTGCCCCCCACCCCGCCCCTTCAAAGGCAATTTAATTCCAATTTCTTTTTCATCATTTGAGTTCTCGTAAGCAAGAGCTGCTGCTCACTGGGTGAATCTTGATTTAGAAGGTAGAAGGAGGGCTGGAGAGATGGCTTAGCGGTGAAGCGCTTGCCTGTGAAGCCTAAGGACCCCGGTTCGAGGCTCGATTCCCCAGGACCCACGTTAGCCAGATGCACAAGGGGGCGCATGTGTCTAGAGTTTGTTTTCAGTGGCTGGAGGCCCTGGTGCACCCATTCTCTCTCTCTCTCTCTCTCTCTCTGCCTTTCTCTCTGTCTGTTGCTCTCAAATAAATAAATGAATAAATAATAAACAACAACAAAAAAAAGAAGGTATGGGGCTGGAGAGATGGCTTAGTGGTTAAGCGCTTGCCTGTGAAGCCTAAGAACCCTGGTTCAAGGCTCAATTCCCCAGGACCCATGTTAGCCAGATGCACAAGGGGGCGCAAGCATCTGGAGTTCGTTTGCAGTGGCTGGAGGCCCTGGTGCACCCATTCTCTCTCTCTCTCTCTCTCTCTCTGTCTTTCTCTCTGTGTCTGTCGCTCTCAAATAAATAAAAAGTGAATTAAAAAAAAAAAAAAGAAGGTAGAAGGAGGCCCATTTCATACAGATAGGGGGGAAAAATACAAAACCAGGAAGCCCTACTGTCTTTGTGGGGTGAGCAGCCCCACAAAAGTCCAGCTGTGCCCGGTGCCACCTGACCAAAGACGACACGAGGAGGAAAATGGATGCTGGTGTACTGCCCAAAATCTGGTCGCCTCTGGAATGCAAGCTGTGTTTATGACCCATGTTCATGTGGTTGGCTGTGATTGTAATCAAATCAAACCGAGGCAAATCTGCTGGCTGGTACTGGAGTCCAGTTCAACCCAGTTACATTTTGTACCTGATTCCATTCTGGTGTGCTATTTCCCTAAGTCGTAGCTTAATGACTGTAGCTCTGGACTCTGGAGAAGACTAGGTCTCTGTTAAATGAATTGGTGAAATATCTCTGTCTCCGTTCAACGGTGAGGTGATGACAGGAATTTCAGATGAAATATTCTTTTTTTTTTTTTTTTTTTTTTTTGGTTTTTCGAGGTAGGGTCTCACTCTAGCTCAGGTTGACCTGGAATTCACTATGTAGTCTCAGTGTAGCCCTGAACTCACGGCGATTCTCCTACCTCTGCCTCCCAAGTGCTGGGATTAAAGGGGTGTGCCACCACGCACAGCTCAGATGAAATATTCTTTTTAATTTTTTTTGTTTATTGTTTATTTGAAAGCAACAGGCAGAGAGAGGAAGAGGAAGATAGAGAGAATGGGCATGCCAGGGTCTCTAGCCACTGCAAACGAACTCCAGATGCATGCGCTCCCTTGTGGATCTGGCCAACCTGGGTCCTGGGGAATCGAGCCTCGAACCTGGGTCCTTAGGTTTTACAGGCAAGCGCTTAACTGCTGAGCTATCTCTCCAGCCCTGAAATATTTTTTATTAATGCCTGACATCAGCAGTGGGAGAACCTGAGAGCAGTCAACAGCCAAGCTCCTCTGACAAAGGAAATTCCTTACTTTTATTATGAACTTTTTTTTTTTTTTTTTTGTATTTTTTGTGAGACACAGAGAGAGAATTGGCACACCAGGGCCTCCAGCCACTGCAATGGAACCGCAGATGTGTGTGCCATCTTGTATGCTTGTGCGACCTTGCACACTTGTGTCACCTTATGCGTGTGGCTTAAGTGGGACCTGGAGAGTCGAACATGAGTCCTTAGGCTTCGCAGGCAAGCGCCTTAAGCACTAAGCCATCTCTCTAGCCCACTTTTATGAAGTTTTAAAAGAAGAGGTCTCTACAAAGATAAGGTCTTGTTATGGGGTGCATGTGACTGCAGTGTTAGGGCTTAAGGAGAAGGCACACAGGACAGCTGTGAGGCCATAAGTCAGGGCTTGCGCTGGTAGCATTGTCAGGCCAGGCGGCCTGCTCTCTGGGAAGAGAAGACGGGCAAGGGGGCGTGGCTACGCGTCTCCACAGCACCACATTCGTCTCTTAAAGGAACAGTCTATGATCTAAGTCAACTGCCCAAAGCGCGACAGGTGACACCAGTCGGATGCAGGGAGGATCTGAATATCCTTGTACGGCCGGCCATTTGTCCAGAACATTTATGGAGAGAGATGAATGTGGTTGGCCTGGTGTGGCGACCCACGCCTTTAATCCCAGCACTTGGGAAGCAGAGGTAGGAGAGTTCAAGGCCACCCTGAGAATACATAGTGAATTCCAGGTCAGCCTGGGTTGGAGTGAGACCTTACCTTGAAACCCCCTTTCTCCCCCCTCCACCCCCCTAAAAAAAAAAAAAAAACTGTGGCAAGAAACATGAGGTCCTGGACATGTGGCCACAAATACCCTCACTTTGGTAGTTGATAATTTTTATTTTCATTTATTTACTGCAGTGTTGGGAATCAACTTCTAGTTTTTGTGCATGGTAGGCCAGTGCTGCACCAATGAACTGCATGCCCAGCCTATAATTTTAAAGGTTAGATAAAAAAAAAAAAAAGTATTTAAGATGAAAATGTATTATGGGGCCTTAGGTTCCATAATATCTCCAATGGTTGTTAGTTTTCACTCTGTTTATCTTTGTGAATAATCCCCCATAAAGACAATGCGACCCGTTTGTTTTGTTTTGGTTGTGAGGTAGGGCCTTGCTCTAGCCCAGGCTGCCCTGGAATTCACTGTGTAATCTTAGGCAACCCATTTTTACTAAGCCTTCCATGTGACTATCTGGTGTGTGTGTTTCTTGGCTTGCTTGCTTGTTTTTGAGGCAGGGTCTCACTCTATAGTCCAGGCTGGAAATATAAGCTCCCTTTAATACAAAAAAGGGAATTTTGCCAGCCATGGTGGTGTACGCCTTTAACCCCAGCACTTGGGAGGCAGAGGTAGGAGGATTGCCATGAGTTCAAGGCCACCCTGAGACTCTGAGACTACAGAGTGAATCTCAGGTCAGCCTGAGCTAGAGTGAGGCCTACCTTGAAAAACCAGAAAACTAAACAAAACAAACAAGCAAAAAAAAAAAAAAAAAAATTCAAACAGGGGCAGGGAATTTTATCATGTTGCAATTATAAAATAAGTAAGCTTAATGTGTTCACCGTTTTGTTTGAGGACAGATTGCTTCCACAAAATGAGAGACCTTGAATAACATAAGTATATTCTCATATTGCATAATTGTAATTTTACAAGCAATATAAAATGTAGTAAATTGTACAGCAATTAAGTTTCATTAATGTTAAAGCCTAGAGCAACGATATGGCCGCTGAGCTGGGCACGTTTCTGGAGTATATTAAGCAAATAATTCTAAGATTTCACTACTTCCAATTCTCATAAATAAAATTCTTAGCATGTTGCCATCACTAACTTTTCTTCTTAGCAAAGAATTTATAGTCTCATTCTTAGAAATCCCAGAACTTTCCTGACCCAAATATTTATTAAATCTTGAAACTTTTTTGAAAAGAAGCCAGAAAAAAAAGGAAACTAGGATAAAATCTTTAAAAAAGACAGAGTTAAAAAAAAAGCCGGGTGTGGTGGCACACACCTTTAATCCCAGCACTCGGGAGGCAGAGGTTGGAGGATCGCCGTGAGTTTGAGGCCACCCTGAGACTCCATAGTGAATTCCAGGTCAGCCTGAGCCAGAGCAGAGCAGGGAGATGACTCAGCGAGAAAAGCACTTGTCTCACAAGCATGAGGGCCTGAGTTGGGGTTCCACGACCTACATGTCTGTAATCCCAGCACTGGCAGAGACAGGAGGCTCCTTGGGTGCTGGCTAGCTCATTTAACTCAATGAGTGAGCTCCAGGTTCAGTGGGAGAGCCTGTCTCAAAAAATAAGGTGTAGGGCTAAAGAGCTATCTTAGCAGTTAAGGCCTGCAAAGTCAAAGGATCCAGATTCAATTCCGCAGGACCCAAGTCAGCCAGATGTACAAGGTGGCGCATGTGTCTCGAGTTCGTTTGTAGCAGCTAGAGGCCCTGGGCTCACTCTCTCTCTCTCTCTCTCTCTCTCTCTCTGTCTTTCTCTTTCTCAAATAAATAAAAATAAAATATAAGCTGAGGGAGTTGGCACAGACAGAGGCAGGGGGAGTGCTGTAAGTTAGAAGCCATCCTAAGACTCCATAGTGAATTCCAGGTCAGCCTGGGCTAGAGAGAGACTCTACCTCAAAAAACCAAAAAGTAAAATAAAATAAGTAAAAGTAAAATATTTAAAAAACCAAAGTGGACAGTGAGGAACATTGCATCACCTTCCAGTCTCCACAGACCTAACCCATGTGCACCAGCACACACCCATGCACGCACACAGATATGCACACATGTAAGCATATATGCACATGCAAAGTTTGGGAAAAAAATGGATTGATTTATATATCAAAGGTTTCCTTTTGTCAAGTTGGAAATGTTGACTTTACTAATTTACTAATCTAAATTTGACAGTCAGAATCTACAGGCCTCTTAATAGCAATCTGTCAGCTTTCTTGGGAGTCTGCTTCCGTAATCAGTTTCTACTGGACTTGATATCAATATTCACAGAAGGATTTAAAAAGGCTTATTTTATTTTGGTTTTGTTTTTTCGAATTAGGGTCTCACCCTAGTCCAGGCTGTCCTGGAATTAGCCTCAGTCTGGCATTGAATTTACAGTGATCCTTGTACCTCATCCTCCCAAGTGATGGGATTAAAGGCGTGCGCCACCATGCCCTGCTTACTAAAAGAAGTTTTTAGAAACCATTGAATTTTTTGAAAGAAAAGGAATGCACGGATTTTAATTTTGTTTATATTTTATTTTTTATTTTAGAGAGAGAGAGAGGAGAGAGAATTGGCATTCCAGGGCCTCAGTCAATGCAATCGAACTCCAGATGTGTGCGCCATCTAGTGGAACGTGTGACCTTGTGCTTGCCTCACCTTTGTGCATCTGGCTTACATGGGATCTGGAGAATCAAACATAGGTCCTTAGGCTTTGCAGGCAAGTGCCTTAACCACTAATCTCTCTAGCCTGTGTATGGACTTTTAAAAAAGTACTATACTCCACAAAATGTTACTAACATTCTAAACTTTCTGGGAGAATCTGAATTCTTTGGTCAGATTGTAAGTACTGTTTCTTTTTTCTTTTTTTCTTTTTCTTGGTTTTTCGAGATAGGGTCTCACTCTAGCCCAGGCTGACCTGGAATTCACTATGTAGTCTCAGGGTGGCCTCCAACTCACGGCGATCCTCCTACCGCTGCCTCCCGAGTGCTGGGATTAAAGGCATGTGCCACCACACCCGGCCTGCAAGTACTGTTTCTTGAATGTCATTGCAACCTTGAACTTTTTTTTTTTTTTAATTTTTATTTATTTATTTATTTATTTGAGAGCGACAGACAGAGAGAGAAAGAGGCAGATAGAGAGAGGGAGAGAGAATGGGCGCGCCAGGGCCTCCAGCCACTGCAAACGAATTCCAGACGCATGCGCCCCCCTGTGCATCTGGCTAACGTGGGTCCTGGGGAGTCGAGCCTCGAACCGGGGTCCTTAGGCTTCACAGGCAAGCGCTTACCTGCTAAGCCATCTCTCCAGCCCAACCTTGAACTTTTCACTGGAGACTTTGGCAATGGAGTCAATGGAACATTTTAACGCCTCCTACTTTCTCTTGGAGAGCTCCCAGGACAAGGAGAATACAAAGTCCTCCTTCTAACGAGTGGTCTTGCCTCCATCAGGATTGTGTCCCCAGGTTGTAGGCTTCTCAGACTCTGAGTTGACATGCTAGCTGCCCAACATCCCTATTTGTTCGCCCTGGGCTCGCCAATGCCCTTCCACTCCTTGGGTTTTTGCAGGATCCTGTGAAATGTGTGTGCAACTGCCCTGGGAAATACCGAGAGATTGTTAACAGGAAACCACAGGGGAAGTCCGAAGCGCTGGGCTGAGGTGCACAGCCTGAGGAACCTGCGTCACTGAGTTGGCCTGAGAGGTACCCAGGTCTGCAAACTGTAAAATGTTAACAATCACTCCTCGTCCTCTCCCCCGCTTTTTTGTTTTATTTTTATTTATTTCTTTGAGAGCAACAGACAGAGAGAGAGGCAGATATATAGAGAGAATGGGCGCGCCAGGGCCTCCAGCCACTGCAAACAAACTCCAGACACGTGCGCCCCCTTGTGCATCTGACTAACGTGGGTCCTGGGGAATCCAGCCTCGAACCTGGGGTCCTTAGGCTTCACAGGCAGGCGCTTAACCACTAAGCCATCTCTCCAGCCCTCTCCTCTTCTTTAATAGCCGATTTCCCTTCCTCCTGGGGAAGAAGGAGAGTTGTTTCCTCTGATTCCGGGTCACACTGCAGGGGGACCTGATGTTCCTAGTTACATTCTGAGCTCTAGTTACACTAATGAAAGAGGCTCTCATGATCGGACCCTATTACGGCATACCACCTGTATACAATTAAAGCCTCCTGTTGCGCCAACTGAATCCATATGTACATGTAGCATGGAGCAGTTGTCTGAGCACAGTGTAACCTTGGATACCAGGAAATCCAACTTTCTCAGTCTCGTTGCTAAGGCAACAGGACAGAGGTGGGTGTCTGGGGAGGGGGGAGGGGGGATTGTCCAGCAAAGCTCTCCACAGTCTAAGCTGTGAGCAGGAGAAAAGAGAGTGGAAGGGGAGGGGAGGGCCTTGGGCTGGCCACCGCTCCAACATCTCTTCTTTCCTTTTTAAAAAAAGTATTTTTAAGCCGGGCGTGGTGGCGCACGCCTTTAATCCCAGCACTCGGGAGGCAGAGGTAGGAGGATCGCCGTGAGTTCGAGGCCACCCTGAAACTCCATAGTGAATTCCAGGTCAGCCTGGGCTAGAGTGAGACCCTACCTCGAAAAACCAAAAAAAAAAAAAAAAAAAAAAAAAAAAGTATTTTTAAAAACTATTTATTTAGGGACAGGCATAGTGGTGCACGCCTTTAATCCCAACACTTGGGAGGCAGAGATAGGAGGATCACTGTGCGTTCGAGGCCACCCTGAGACTACATAGTGAATTCCAGGTCAGCCTGGGCTAGAGGGAGACCTTACCTTGAAAAAACAAAAAGAAACAAACAAACAAAAAAAAGAAATATGTATTTATTTGCAAGCAGAGAGAGATTGAGGAGAGACAGATAGAGAAAATGGGTCTGCCAGGGCCTCTAGCCACTGCAAATGGACTCCAGATGCATGGGCCACTCCTCTGGCTTTATGTGGGTATTGGGGAATTGAACTCAGATCCTTAGGCTTTGCAGGCAAGCGCCTTAACCACTGAGCCATCTATCCAGCCCAGCTCCAACATCTTGACTGAAAAGGTCACAGGACAGCGTCACACCCTTCTGTCACCAACAGCTATGGAGCATCTAAGTGGGACACTAGTATGCATATATAGAGGGGTGCAGGCAGACCAGGGAGCTGGAGGGGAGAGGCAGAGTGATGGAGGGCAGGGGTTAGTGAAGGAAGAGCTAGTGAGAGGAGGGGTGTGGGACTGGAGGGCGCGGCTGCTCCTCAGATGAAGCTGGGGCATAGACCATGCTGGCATAGAAGCACGGCCAGCAAATCCAGACGCGAACAAAACGCACACCAGTGTCTTATGGGTACTAGCCTGGCTAATCCTCCAGTGAACCACTGTGAATGGCTGGAAGGGAAAGTTGAAGGTTTTAGAGCATTCTAAAAAATTGAATAGGAGACAGAACTATTAAAACACGTGGGGTCCACTTCTCCCCATCCCTGATGTGATGGGAGGCCCGTGTGGACTAGACTTGCCCATCACATGTGATGTTCGGAGACATCATCCCCTCCTGAGGCTTAGGAAAGGTGGCAGCCTCCTGTCCTGCGCTGGCAGAGGGAAGAGGTTCCTTCCTGTTCCCTCCTGGGCCCGGAGGAGGTTCCGTTCACAAGCACTCAATCCAGGGTAAAAATTAAGCACAAAATTTACATTGGAGCCTTTCAATAACTAAATCGAAGCCACCTTCCAGCAAGGTCCTAACGCTCTTGTCAGCAGGGAGGGGACTGAGACATGGCTCCGTACTGTCACCAGCAACCTGAGCAGGTCCCCTAGACTTCGTTAGGGATCTTGACTCCCCCTAAACCAAGGATTCGTTAGGGATCTTGACTCCCCCTAAACCAAGGATTTGTAGCTTGGCCTCTGAAAAGAGCCTCAGGGCGAGCTGATATGAAGCACATTTCTATTTTTATTTTCAGAGATATTTTAAGATGGGCTTCAGCATGAGGTTTAGAAGAAAGCAAGACACATCCGGGTGTGAGTAAGGACTACTCAAGACACAGTCCCGATTAGTGTCTTAGCATTAACCATACACACCATTGTTGTGGTTCTCAAGTTACATCTTAAAAGGTTGCTAGTACACCTTTTCTCTCTCTCTTTATTTTATTTTTTTTTTAATTTTTTAAGGTTTTATTTATTTATTTAAGAGTGACAGATAGAGAGAGAAAGAGGCACATAGATAGAGAATGGGTGCTCCAGGGCCTCCAGCCATTGCAAATGAACTCCAGATGCATGCGCCACCTTGTGCATCTGGCTTACGTGGGTCCTGGGGAATCGAGCCTCAAACTGGGGTCCTTGGGCTTCACAGGCAAGTGCCTAACCACTAAGCCATCTCTCTAGTCCTATTTTATTTTTTTTTAATTGAGGTAGCGTCTCACTGTAGCTCAGGCTGACCTGGAATTCACTATGCAGTCTCAGGGTGGCCTTGAACTCTCTGCAATCCTCCTACCTCTGCCTCCCAAGTGCTGGGATTAAAGGCATGTGCCACCACGCCTGGCTATTTTATTTTATTTATTTTAGACACACACACACATACACACACACACACAGAGAATTGGCATGCCAGGACCTCAGCTACTGCAATCTAACTCCAGACATTCATGCCACCTAGTGAGCATGTGCGACCTTGTGCTTGCCTCACCTTTGTGCATCTGGCTTACGTGGGATCTGGAGAGTCGAACATGGGTCCTTAGGCTTCGCAGGGAAGTGCCTTAACCACTAAGCCATCTCTTCAGCACTAAACAAATATTTTTAAACAGAAGAAAGCAGCAAGGAAATATTGGAGGGAAGTCTTGGAGTCAGGGCATCCCCTGAGGTGTAGCTGACATCAAGGTGGCATGAAGCACCAGCTGGACTCATTGGACATGATGCGCCCATAGTTCAGTGAAGCCTCCCACCAGTCCTATTGTCCCCTGCAGCAGGAGACACAGCCCAGCACCGCCAGCAGCACCCTGAGGAGTTCCCCTGTTCTTCAGGGACCTTCACTCAGTCTAAGCTAGATCCTAGGCTTCACTGCAGAAAGGAATGTGGAGCCAGTATGCAGCAGAGTTGGAGTCCATTGAAAGGAATTTTGACTGGGATTAAGGGCAGGTGGGGGTGGGACAGAAAGGAAGACAGTCAGAGAAAGGATACACTGAAGAGCTTGGGTATGGACTTCTCAAAGGAGAGACGCTTTAGTCAAATCGATATGATTTTGGTGGGCTTGAAAGTTCTTTTCTTTAAGGGATTGCCAAGGAATTTAACTGAGACTCCAGGGTAGTTCCTGAGGGACACTGGACAGGATTGCAGTTGATAAGGTAAAGCCCTAGATGACAGGAGTGACCTCGAAGAAGTTAAAATGTTTCCACTGTAAACAAGAGTCAGTTGTTTCATTTGTGAGATGCCCAGAAAATATTTAAAAGGAGTGAAGCCATACTCAAAAGTCATGTCGGTTTAAACATGAATCATAAATAGTTCACTGCTATTTTAGCATTCTTTTTTTTTTAATTTTTTTGTTCATTTTTATTTATTTATTTGAGAGTGACAGACACAGAGAGAAAGAGGGAGATAGAGAGAGAATGGGCGTGCCAGGGCCTCCAGCCACTGCAAACGAACTCCAGACGCATGCGTCCCCTTGTGCAACTGGCTAACGTGGGTCCTGGGGAGTCGAGCCTTGAACCAGGGTCCTTAGGCTTCACAGGCAAGCGCTTAACTGCTAAGCCATCTCTCCAGCCCTATTTTAGCATTCTTATATGACAATTTCTTAATAAATGGAATATTGTAGCTGGGCGTGGTGGCACATACCTTTAATCCCAGCACTTGGGAAGTAGAGGTAAGAAGATGGCTGTGAGCTTGAGGCCACCCTGAGACTACATAGTACCTTGAAAAAAACAAAAAAAAAAAGGGCTGTAGAGATGGCTTAGCAATTAAGGCACTTGCCTGTGAAGCCTAAGGGCCCATATTCGACTCTCCAGGTCCCACGTAAGCCAGAGCCACAAATGTGAGGCAAGCGTGCAAGGTTGCACATGCGCACAGGTGGCACACATCTCTGGAGTTCAAATGCAGTGGCTAGGGGCCCCGGTGCACCATTTCTCTCTCTCTTTCACTCTCTCTTGCATTAAAAAAAAAAAAAAAAAAAAAAAAGCCAGTCTGTTGGGCTTGCCTCAATAAAATAAAATAAAATAAAATAAAATAAAAGGAATATTGTTTCCATGTAGGCAACCTCCAACCAAGGTTTTTTTTAAAAAAAAAATTTATTTTTATCTATTTATTTCAGAGAGAGAGAGAGATACAGAAATAGGGAGAGAGAGAGAGAGAGAGAGAGAGAATGGGCATGCCAGGGCCTCCAGCCACTGTAAACAAACTCCAGATGTGTGTGCCCCCTTGTGCATCTGGCTAACGTGGGTCCTAGGGAGTCAAACCTGGGTCCTGTGGCTTTGCAGGCAAGTGCCTTAGCCGCTCAGCCATCTCTCCAGCCCTCAACCAAGATTGTTAATTGTGCTGAACTTCCTGACTTTTCTGCTGGTGAGAGGCTTCAACCAGACTCTATAGAGGGGCTGTTTTGCTTTTCCATGTTCTGTGGATTTCCCTGTCATCCTATCCTGTCTCACTAGGGGTAAATAAACACTTTCCTTTCCACTTGTCAGGGGAGTTACAGGACTTGTCACTCAGATGACAAGGTAGAGCCTTAAACACAAGGGATCTATGGTGGACGTCTTTCAAAAGGGGACGGGAAGTCCCACTGAATAGTTAATAGGGTACTGATTTTCCTCTCACCCTTGTGCTGTGGTTGGGATAATCCAGGAAGTAACCTGGACCTGAGTCAATTGGAGCTCCCATTCCCCACATCCAGGAAATGAGCTAGAGAGTCTGACCACTACAGGGAGTTCTAGGGAGACCAGCCTAACTGCTGAACATAGAGCTGGAGACCTGTGAGGGGCTGTGGCAGCCATCTTGCCATACTGTGGAGGCTGACCAAGAAGCCAACACATGGGATGGGGCCAAAAGATGGAGAACAAAACCTGGTCCTAAGGGCCTTGGTTGTGGCCCCTTTGAGCTCACAATAGCCAGACTTCTCCTGAGCTTTTCAGTTACGTGTGTGATACAATGAACTCAACTTTGGCGTAAGTGAGGATTTGGTTTGAAATTTCATTCTGTTGTCATTGTCACAGGCAAGTAAAGTGATATGAAATAAAATGATATAGTCTATGTGAGGCAGGGATGAGATGTAGCCATGGGAGAAAAGTCAGTAGCCAAGTACACGGGATGCATACCTAGGCCCAGCCTGATTCAAGGTGACAGAGGGTAAAATGAGAAGCACAGGTTAGTTGGGTATAATAGTGACAGTGATAAGCCTGAGTTAGGCAAAATTGCTTTCCATGTGATTAGAAACACTGTGATTAGGGCTGGAGAGGTGGCTCAGCAGTTAAGCTGCCTGCCTGCAGAGCCTAAGGACCCAGGTTTGATTCCCCAGGACCCAAGGAAGCCAGATGCACAAGATGGCATATGTGTCTGGAGTTTGTTTGCAGTGGCTGGATACTATGGTGCACCCATTCTCCTTCTTTATATGTATCTGCCTCTTTCTTTCTCTTTCTCACAAATAAGTAAATAAGCAAACTTTAAAACAAAAGAAACCCCATGATTAGCTGGGCATGGGGGCTCACACCTGTAATCCCAGCACTTAGGGTTGGAAGCAGGTTGATCAGGGGCTCAAGGTTACAGTGAGTTCAAGGCTAGCCTGGGATATATGAGACATGTGATTTTTCTTGTATACCATTGCAAAAATTTGGTCATTAATTTTATAATATGTGACACATTGGCTTACTTTGTACAGTTCTCTCATATCTACAAAGAGCTAAGGAGAGGAACGTACAGCCAGCCAGTCATATCTGCTGGTATTATCGGCCTGGATTCTCCCAACCAAGGACAGAAAGTATTTGGAAAAGAAAAACAAGACATAATTTGTCGCAGACATGTTTTATGAAGTTCAATCTGAGATGGTTGCCTTAGTACACGCTTTGGACCTCTACTACTATCCCCTACCAGGTATGTCCAACCCATGGCCCACGGGCCACATGCGTACCGGGGTAGCTATGACAGTGACCCGACACGTCTGCGGATGGCAATATCAGAAGGTTGAACAGGGCTGGAGAGGTGGCTCAATGGTTAAAATGCTTGCCTGATGACCTGGGTTCAATTCCCCAGTGTCCACCTAAAGCCAGAAGCACAAGACGGCGCATGTGTATGGAGTTTGTTTGCAGTGACTAGAGGCTGGAGAGATGACTTAGAGGTTAAGGCGTTTGTCTGTGAAACTTAAGGACCCATGTTCGACTCTCCAGATCCCACGTAAGCCAGACGCACAAAGGTGAGGCAAGCGTAAGGTCGTACATGCCCACTAGGTGGTGCAAGTGTCTGGGGTTCCATTGCAGTGGCTGAGGCCCTGCAATGGCCTCAATGGCACCAATTCTCTCTCTCTCTCTAAAAAAAAAAAAAAAAAGTTAAATAAATAAAAAATATACAAAGGATGTGTGCAGGTCACACCCATGTTCATTTTACATGAAGGACTGCAGCACCTGAGGATTTTGAGCCAATCCCACCTCTACCTGTGGACACCAAGAAACGGCTATACTCTGCCTGCCCACATCACTCTATGCCATGTTTAGGTGGCATTACTATTTGTGTTAAGACATGGTCCACGCAGCCCAGGCTGACCTTGAACTCACTACGAATCACTAGTACTCCTAACCCTCCTGCCTCCACCTCCCCAGTGCTAAGATTGCAGGTGTACCCTTCTCCTCTACCTCCCCCATCCCCCAGCTGAGACGCACTCTCTTGAGGACACACTTCATTTACCCTTTCCATGGCAGGAGTCTGGCCAGAAGAGCTCTCTACACACGCGCTACTTTGTCTCCAAAACGTCTTGCTCCCCACCTTGTCATTGATGGTCACGGTCCTTCCCTCCCTCTTCAATTCCTAATGTCTGGAGGCAGAAGGAGGGATTTTTTCTGGCTGTTCCCAAGAGTCATTTCCAAGTTTGACTTTCTAGAATAGTCAGTAAATGTGGTTTCATCTTCTTGGGATTTATGTCTGTTTTTTGAAGTGTAATCAGAGGGACAGGAGTCTGGGGAACTATTTCTCACACACAGAGCTTGAAAGCCAATCTGGAAAATATTGCATGTCATAACTTACTTTAGAGATTTGCAATGCAGGTTTCAAAGGCCATGAGAGGTCCTACGATAGAAATTGTGTGTAATCCACCTTCTCAGATTTTATTAGGAAAGGGTTATTTCTTCAGACGTGGTATCAGGATGCTTTGAGAATAGGCTGGTTAAAGTAGGGTGAATCTCTAATAAGTCAATCTTTTATTGGTCCTCTTATTGTTAGGAGAATGGAACTATATAATTCGAAACAGATTAGGAATGCTCTGTTGCCTTCTGCTTTGATGAAAACATATGCTTTTATATGCAAAAGAATGTGAACCAGCATTTTCAGTTTCTTTCTTTTTTAAAAAGTATTTTATTTTTCTTTATTTATTTGAGAGAGAGAGAAATAAACAGGGTGGAGAGAGAGAGAGACAGAGAGAAAGAGAGAGAGAATGAGTGTGCCAGGGCCTCCAGCCACTGCTAATGAACTCTAGATGCATGTGCCCCCTTGTGCATCTGGCTTACGTGGGTCCTGGGGAGTCGATCCTGGGTCCTTTGGCTTTGCAGGCAAGTGCCTTAACAGCTAAACCATTTCTCCAGCCCCTTCCCTGTTTCTTAAATCTTTTAGCTCTCTGTATTTATGTAGTAACCATGCCAGTGAGATGAAGACAGAGAAATACCCCTGGGTTTGCTCTAAGGAGGCATGGGTGGCAGCAGAAACGGGGTAGTGTCTGCAAATAAACAACTGAGAATGGGCAGTAACTAGGAGGTGGTGGTTGGAGCCACACTGATGTCAGTGAGTCTGCCGAGAAGGGTGTTGTCCTCTTTCCGAAGACAAAGAGCCAAGAGAAAAGCATGACAGAGCTATTCCCGTGTCCAAGACAGACCTCACTAGGGACGTCTGGGCCTTCCTTGTTCCCAGTGTGAAGCTGCCCTTAGGACCATGTTTCAAACACCGGGCCAAGTGTGGAGACAAGAATTTCATATGCCTTATCTCACTGTGTTAGGTAAGCCACCTGGTATCAACATCTTAAGGCAGGAAAGGTTTGTTCAGGCTCCTGGTTTTGGAGGATTCAGTCCAAGATGGCAGGCTGTGCTGCTTTGGGCCTGAGACAAGGCAAACCATTAGGGCAGTGAGAGAATGGCACAGAGGGAACATGATAGCCAGGAAGGAAAGAGACAGGCAGAGGGAGGGGCCACCGCCAAGATATACATCCTCAGTGACTCACTTCCTCCAAGCAGGCCCCACCTCCTCATTTCTATCATCTTCCAAAAGCACCACGAAATTAAGAGTGCATCAACAGATTAATTCCCTACCCTCAATATCTAACCACTTCCCCAAAGCCTGTCAGCTGACAACCAGGCATTTAACACAAAGAGGCGTTCCATATCCAAACCACACCCATTTAATCTCCACCCCAGCTCTGTGAATGAGGAGGCGGAGGCTTAGAAGTTAACCTAAGGTTACAGATCTAGTAAGCTGGTACGGTTCCCATGCTCTGTCCCCAGGGACCGACAAGGGCTCACATCACTTAGTCCCACAGGGTGACATGGGAGTATAGCAGGTGTGTCCACCATGCAGGAAGGCTGAGCTTGGGTCAAAGTGACAAGCACAACTTGGGACCTAGGCACCTGAGTCCCTTGTCATGGAGAAGACAGGTTGTCACTAAAGACTTGGTAGACGTTTTCACAGATCCTCACAGATGCTGTAAGGAACAGCATTTGTCTCTGATGTTCTTGACTCACACTTAAGTTTTTTATTTTGCTCTCCCCACCCCCCCTAAAAAAAATCCGAGATGAATCAACGTTTTCATATTTAGTAGCATAAAAATATATCACTTTCATAACCAAGTAAGGTTCTTGAGACTTTTTGTATAGACCTTATTTAAATCATCATTTGAATAAAATAATAATAAAGATTTCATTTTAGAGGTAACTATGAAATTTTAAAATGAATCTGATGTTAGATATTAATTTACATATAAGAGAGAGAGAGAGAGAGAGAGAAAGAGAGAGAGAGAGAGAGAGAGAGAGAATGGTCATGCCAGGGCCTCTTACCACTGAAAACAAACTCCATATGTCAGTGCCACTTGGTGTGCCTGGCTTTACGTGGGTAGTGGGGCATCACATCTGGGCTCTCAGGCTTTGCAAACAAGCACCTTTAACCACTGAGCCATCTCTCTAGCCCAGCTCTTCGGATCTGAATAAAGAAGACAGGAGCAGAGGCTGAGGAGACGGTAAAGTATTTGCTGCACAAGTATGGAGACCCGAGTTCAGATCCCCAGAACCCACCTAAAAGCTGGGTGTGGTGGTGGTTGCCTGTGATCCCAGTACTGGGGAGGGGGAGACAGGAGGATCCCCGAGACTTGCTGGTGAGATAACTTAGCTAAATCCGTGAGTCTTAGGTTACGCGAGAATCTGTGTCTCAAAAAAAAAAAAAAAAAATACAAGGGAGAAAAGGAGAAAGACAATGTTCATTGGACAAGTAGCTGGGTAATAATTGACAACTGATAAGAATAGAGAGGAAGCTGTAACGCTTTCCATCAGCTAGGACTTTTTTTTTTTTTTTCCCTTGGAGATGAGATAAAAGCCATCTGGCCCCATTTCCAGCCCTGTAGATAGCGAAGGAGGAACACTCCTGCTGGGTTGGGGTGTGCCCACAGGTGGAAAAAAGCACCATGGAAACTGATGTTCCAGATGGCATAGTTCTTCCTCTCCAACCGCCGTCACGGAGCTGGGGCTGAGTCATCCTGGAAAGGGCACGCGTTTATATAACTACCTTATCCAGCGATTTCGTTTGTCAGTCACCCACCTGCGCCTGGTAGTATTGTTAACTATGACTATGTCTGACAAACCCCACCACGTCACACTTACACGTTTCAACTTAATCTAGTAATGACAAAAGTGAAGCTCTCAAGCCAGATTGACCTGGGTTCAAAAGTGACTGGGCATGGGCCTTCAATTATGTGAGCCTCAGCTGTGATGGGTAACTTCCATGGTCAACCTGCTTGGATCAGGAATCAAGTGTGAGACCCCCTCCTGTGAGGGCATTTCCAGGAAGGATTAACAGAAGGGAGATGGCCTTCCCCCACAGCAGACAGCCCTACTCAGAGTGGCAACCTATATATAAGAAGGTTCCAAGCCGGGCGTGGTGGCGCACGCCTTTAATCCCAGCACTCAGGAGGCAGAGGTCGGAGGAGCGCCATGAGTTCAAGGCCACCCTGAGACTACAGAGTGAAATTCAGGTCAGCCTGGGCTAGCGTGAGACCCTACCTCCAAAAACCAAAAAGGAAAAAAAAATAAGGTTCCTCCAGGAAAAATTAGCTTCCTTTGTCTGTATGCCCCTTGCTACTTGCTGGTGAACACATCTGCCTATTGCACTATCCTTCGCTGACACTGGAGCCCAGCTTCTTCGACCTTCCAACGTGAACTGAACCAGCAGCTTTCCAGGAATCTTCCAGACCTTCCACGCCTCCAGCCTCATGGACAGAGAGCAGCTACGGGATGCTCAGCCTCTCTGGACTGCTCAGCTCATATTGCGGAAGTCAATCTAATCAATCCCCGTTACAGTATATATTCATTCTCTCCGTTCTTTTCCCCCAGAGGACCCTGACTAATATACCAGCTCTTCATCCACAGAATGGGATTAGCCACAGTGTAGTTCTCAGGGTTGCTCTGAAGTTTAACCCACACAGTGCAGTCAAAGCGCTCAGCAAAATAGGCATGAACTCCAATAATACTTGCTCCCTTACAAAGGAAAAAACATTACACTGGAGAAAAAAGCTAATAATTATTTATAAAGTAGTTTGTGCATTATTATCTTGACCCAAATACCAGCACTGCAATTAAAGTTAGAATGCTGTGGAGAACTTCCCATTCTTTTTGTTGTTGTTGTTTGTTTATTTTTTATTTTTTTTATTTTTTTTGAGGTAGCGTCATGTTCTAGCCCAGGCTGGCCTGGAATTCACTATGTAGTCTCAGGCTGGCCTCAGACTCATGGCGATCCTCCCTCCTCTGCCTCCTCAGTGCTGGAATTAAAGGCTCGCCACCACGTCCAACCCATTCTTTTACGATGATGGTGGAAGAATATTTGATAAAGCCTTAGGGAAGAAACATGGTGACAAGAATCAAATCTATAACGTTTGGCTTGGCAGGACATGTACACAAAGATGAATATTAAAAAGTGTATCATCCGGGTGTGGTGGCGCATGCCTTTAATACCAGCACTCGGGAGGCAGAGGTAGGAGGATTGCCATGAGTTCGAGGCCACCCTGAGACTCCATAGTGAATTCCAGGTCAGCCTGAGCTAGAGTGAGACCCTACCTCAAAAAAAAAAAAAAAAAAAATGCACCATTGGGGCTACGGTTTTAGCTTAGTGAAAGAGTACTTGCCTAACAAGCACAAGGCCCTGGGTTCAATCCTTAGCACCCCCCTAAAAAGGTTCATTATTAACTAGTAATTGTGGTGGTTTTAATCAGATGTTTCCCATAGACTCATGTATTTTTATTTTATTTTTTATTTTTGGTTTTTCTTTTTCTAAATATATTTATTTGAGAGAGAGAAAATGGACATGACAGGGCCTCCAGCCACTGCAAACGAACTCCAGATGCATGTGCCACCTTATGCATCTGGCTTATGTGGGTCCTGGGGAATTGAACCATGGTCCTTTGGCTTTGCAGGCAAGTGCCTTAACTACTAAGCCATTTCTCCAGCTCTAGTTTTGGTTTTTCTTTTCTTTTCTTTTTTTCTTTTCTTTTTTTCGAGGTAGGGTCTCTAGCTCATGCTGACCTGGAATTCACTATGTAGTATCAGGGTGGCCTTGAACTCACGGCAATCCTCCTACCTCTGCCTCCTGAGTGCTGGGATTAAAGGTGTGTGCCACCACACCCTGCTTAGTTTTGGTTTTTCAAGGGAGGGTTTCACTGTAGCCCAGGTTGCCCTGGAATTCACTATGTAGTCTCAGGGTGGCCTCAGATTCATGGCAATCCTCCTGCCTCTGCCTTACAAGTGCTGGGATTAAAGGTGTGCGCCACCACATCAGGCAAACTCATGTGTTTTGAATGTTTGGTCCCAGGAGCTGGCGGCAAATTTGGGAGGCATAGCCTTGTTGGAGGTGTGGCACTGGGGCAGACCTTGAGGTTTTTTAGACTTCAGTTTGCTAATGCTAGCTCAGCTCACTCTTGCTGCCATTTGCCACCTGTTGTGGCAAGAAGTGATGCCCAGCCTCTGCTCATGCCATGCTTCCCCCTGTCATCATAGAGCTTCTCAAGACTCAAGCCCAGATACACCCGTCCTTCCTCCCATCGGCTGCTTTTGGTCAGGTGTTTCGTCCTAGCAATGAAAAAAATACTACAGTAATATGAAATTGGTTAGTAATTTTAAAATTGCAGAAATATAAATATCCAACAATATGAGATTAACCCATAACTTTCTGGGTTTTTGTTTTTTTTTTTTTTTTTTTTTTGGTTTTTCAAGGTAGGGTCTCACTCTGGTCCAGACTGACCTGGAATTAACTCTGTCGTCTCAGGGTGGCCTTGAACTCATGGCGATCCTCCTACCTCTGCCTCCCAAGCACTGGGATTAAAGGCATGCGCCACCACGCCCAGCTCAACTTTCTGGTTTTCTGTTTGTTTGTTTTTTGAGGTTAGAGTCTTGCTGTAGCCCAGGCTGACCTGGAATTCACTATGTAGTCTCAGGCTGGCCTGGAACTCACTGTGAACTTCCTATCTCGACTGGGATTAAAGGTGTACACCACCACACCCAGCCAAATTCTTCTTGTTTCACTTTTCCCTGTGCTGGGGATGGACTCCAGGGCCTCAAGCCTGCTATGCAAATGCTCTGCCACTGAGTCCCACTCCCTGCCCTGCTGAATAAATATTGGTATGTCCATATAGCATGGAGAAAGACTTGCCTATAGCAAGTATAGCAAGTGATACTATCAGAGCTCAGGTAGCTTGACCCAAAGGGAGATTTTATTGACCTTATCAGGAAGGGTAGGCCTAGCTAGGATCCCTCTGCTCTAAGAAGTCTTCTTTGACTCTGCAAGCAAGGTGAATTCCTCTATCTTTTAAAAAATATTTTATATTTATTTTTTATTTTTATTTTACTTTATTTTATTTTGGTTTTTCGAGGTAGGGTTTCACTCTAGCCCAGGTTGGCCTGGAATTTACTATGGAGTCTCAGGGTGGCCTCAAACTCACAGCAATCCTCCTACCTCTGCCTCCTGAGTGCTGGGATTAAAGGCGTGCACCACCACGCCCAGCAATTTTTATTTATTCATTTGTGAGAGACAGGCAGATAGACAGAGAGAGAATGGGCACAGCAAGGCCTCCAGCTGCTGCAAACAAACTCCAGATGCATGTGCCACTTGTACAGTGGTTTATGTAGGTCCTAGGGAATCGAACCTGGGTCCTTTGGCTTTGCGGTCAAGCACCTTAACCACTAAGGCATCCCTCTAGCCTAAATTCTATATTTGTATCGCCTTCGTCCTTCTTGTCCTTATCTCCCTAAAGCTTAGAAAATGCCCATTCGAGCTGGGAGCTTACCAAAGGAATGAATGAACCAGTCGATGCTCTTATGTGAAGGCCATGGGAAAGCTCTGTAGCATAGTGGAAAGAGACTTGGGGGCAGAGTCCTGGGTCAGGACCCTCCTCCATTGATGCTGAGCTAAGTTATCTTAGGTCAGTTGTTTCATCAACCCCAGCCTCAGGGTTTCACATGGTGAAGTGACAGTCACGTTAGCTACCCGTCTCAGTCACTGCAGAGGAGGGACAAAGCCATTGAGCATTAATTTATAAACACATTTTAGGGGGCTGGAGAAGATGGCTTAGTGGTTAAGGCATTTGCCTGCAAAGGCAAAGGACCCAGGTTCTATTCCCCAGGACCCATGTAAGCCAGATGCACAAGGAGGTGCACATGCATCTGGAGTTGGTTTGCAGTGGCTGGAGACTCTGGCGTGCCCATTCTCTCTCTCTCTCTCTCTCTACCTTTCTCTCTCTCTCTCTCTCAAATGAATAAAGAAATAAATAAAATATAATAAATGAAAACACACTTTAGGTCACCGTGATACTACGTAGTGAATTCCAGGTCAGCCTGAGCTACAGTGAGACCCTACCTCAAAAAAATAAATAAATAAATAAATAAAACAAATAAAAACACACATAACGGGCTGGGGAGATGACTTAGAAGGTTAAGGCACTTTCCTATAAAGCCTAAAGACCCAGGTTCGATTCCCTACTACCCAGGTAAGTCAGATGCACAAGGTGGCACATGTGTCTGGAGTTCACTTGCAGTGTCTGGAGGCCCTGGAGTGCCTATTCTCTCTCCCTCTCTCTCAAATAAATAAAACATTAGAAAATGAAAACATGTTTGAATGTATGTTCATCTAACTATGCAAGTAAGAGATTTAAATAGCATCTTTTTTTTTTGTTGTTGTTGTTGTTGTTTTTGTTTTTTCAAGGTAGGGTCTCACTCTAGCTCAGGCTAACCTGGAATTCACTATGTAGTCTCAGGGTGGCCTCAAACACATAGTGATCCTCCCGAGTGCTGGGATTAAAGGCGTGCGCCACCGTGCCTGGCTTAAATAGCATGTTTTAATGACCCTTGGGTGACATGAAGGATTTATCCTTCCTGCACCCTTTGTCTTCCAGTGCCTACTTCCTGGTCTACATGACCAAACATGGAGATTAGATACCTCTAAAAGCAGCATTCTCTCATTCCTTCAGTGAATAGTCACCCCTTATATCAAGCACTATACAAGTTCTCCCTTGCTCTTCCAGCCATTCTCATTTGAGCTGGGGTCTTTTACTGATACCAGACTTAGCTGTTTTCCTCCAGCCCAGGTGAGTCCCTAGTCTCTGTTCCTCCTGGCCAGACTGGGGTTACAGGCACACGTGGTCATGTCCAGCTGTTTACAGGGGCTCTAGAGATTCAAACTTGGGTACTTTCGGGCCCCCTTAAGCACTCATGCTTGCATAAGATGTGCACTTAGCAGCTGAGCCATATCTCCAGCCCTAGATTGTGTGTTTTGATCTCATTAATTTCCTATGACTTCTTATCCTCCATCCTCTCCCTTCATCTTCCCAACTAGTGCCTCTTCTTACCTCGAGTTTTTAAAAATATTTTTGTTTGTTTATTTTTATTTATTTATTTGACAATGACAGACAAAGAGTCAGAGAGAGAGAGAGAGAGAATGGGCATGCCAGGGCCTCCAGCCACTGTAAAAGAACTCCAGACGTGTGCGGCCCCTTGTGCGTCTGGTTAATGTGGGTCCTGGGGAATCAAGCCTTGAACGGGGGTCCTTAGGCTTCACAGGCAAGCGCTTCACCGCTAAGCCATCTCTCCAACCTGATTTTTAACTCATTAATTATTGTGACTCACTGAGTTTAATTAGGGCTACTTTCATGAGCATGGATAGGGGATTAGTTACTGGAGTACAGACACCTTACCAATAGTTAGGCGACTTAAAAAAAAAGTGTCTCCCTTTCTTCCAGCAACCATTAACTGCCAATAACCCCTCGGGGAAAGGACTGTTTCCCGACCATGATGGAATGTTGATGGGTATAATACTGTGTAGGTCTTGTGCAGGCCACGAGAGCCACTGTGAGCTAATGAATGCAACAACCACCTCGTGTCCAGAAGTCAGCATTCCACTGCGCTTCTCCTTATACTCTGCAAGTTCTGAAAGCTCCAAGGGCTGGAGGCAGAGATATCACAAAGATTAATAGCATAGAAGCTAAGAAACATGTGGTAGAAACACAGAGCAAGGAGCCCAGGGCAGCAGAAGGGGGGTTCAGTGCTGCCCAATCACATGAAGTGTTAATGTTGCTGGGAAGTAACGGGTTTTCTTAAGTAGGTAAGTGCTTGTTTTCTTAAGTAGGCAAGTGCTTGCAAGAATGCTACATTTCTAGTATTGCAATTACCTTCTTGTTGCTGGCACAAAGCATCTGACCAAAAGTAGCTTATGGGGGCTGGAGGGATGGCTTAGCCATTAAGGCATCTGCCTGCAAAGCCAAAAAACCCAGGTTTGATTTCCCAGGACCCATGTAAGTCAGACATACAAGATGGCTCATGCATCTAGAGTTTGTTTGCAGCAGCTGGGGCCCTGGTATGTTCGTTCTCTCCCTCCATCTCTCTCTCTTTCTCTCTTTCTCTGCCTCTTTCTCTCTCTCAAATAAATAAATAAAATAAAAACTTAAAAAAAAAACAGTTTATGGGAAGAAAGTTGTGTCTTTTGGCTAATACTTTTGAGGGGAAACTCCATGATGGCATGAGCAGAGGCTGGACATCACCTCCTGGCCAACATCAGGTGGACAACAGCAGCAGGAGAGTAAGCTGAGCTCTCACAAAGGAGAGCTGGCTATAACACCCTTAAGCGCATCCCCCAAAACACGATCTCCTCCAGCAAGGCTCCACCTCCCCAATTGCCATCAGCCAAGAACCAAGCATTCATAACACTTGAGTTTATGTGGGACACCTAATTCAAACCACCACATCGGTTCAGTACACATGCTATCCACAACCAAGAAGACTTTGCCTTCGTGGAAAACTAGACTTCTGGCTTCTTCCCACGGAGAACCGACCCACTGCTCGGGGGTAGTGGGATATCTCAAAGGATGACCTGATAAGCTGAAGTGTGGGCTTCCTGCTGATGGGGGCATGAGAGACCTCAGATGGTAGATCTTGGGACATGACTGTGAGGTGTGTGTATGTGTGCGTGGGTGAGGGGTGGTGGGGGTGTAATTGTACCCAATCCAGTTGAGTTACATAAGGAAAACTATTCATGGGGGCTGGAGAGGTGGCTTAGCAGTTAAGCACTCACCTGTGAAGCCTAAGGAGCCCAGTTCAAGGCTCCATTCCCCAGGACCCATGTAAGCCAGATGCACAAGGTGGCCCATGCATCTGGAGTTCGTTTGCAGTGGCTGGAGGCCCTGATGCGCCCATTCCCTCTCTCTCTCTCTCTCTCTTTTTCTCTGCCTCTTTCTCTGTCTGTCTGTCACTCTCAAATAAATAAATAAATAAATAAATAAAAATAAACAAAAATGAAAACTATTCATGGACTGGGGAGATGGCTCAGCAGGTAAGAGTGCTTGCTGTGCACGCATGAGGACCATGGTTCAATGCCCAGCACTCACATAAAAAGCTGGGTGTGAACACACATGCCTGTGACCCCAGCCAGGGCTGAGGTGGGCTCAAAGTTTCTGGGGCTGGCGGAGGTTAGCCAGAAAAACTGTAGCTTCATCCTGTGCGCTCTGTCTCGAGGGAATTAAGCATAAAGGCTATAGAGAAGGACGCCCAACGTTCTCCACACGTGTGCACACACTACATAAGTAAAAATAAAACCTATCCTTATTTATTTATTTGAGAGAAAGAGGAAGAGGCAGATATATAGAGAAAGAGAGAACGGGCGCGCCAGGGCCTCTAGCCAGCGTAAACAAAGTCCAGCCTCGTGCACCACCTTATGCATCTGGCTTATGTGAGTACTGGGGAATTGAGCTTGGGTCCTTAGGCTTTGCAGGCAAGTGCCTTAACCACGGAGCCATCTCTCCAGCCCTAAAATGTATTCTTGTTCTGTGAGAGGGAGTCGGCACTCCGACTTGCTCAAATTCTGTCTCAAGGTCAAGTTGAAAGCAGGGAAGAAGTCAGTGCTTGCTCCAGGCACATCACTTTGCCCAGGAAACCTGTTGTCTGCTAATATTTTCAAGTCCCAAAGCCCCAGCGTCCTGAAATTGCGTCTTGATGGCCACCATGTGTCCATATTGACCGTCCTCTACTTGGTCAGGTAAGGCAGGAAACAGCCACACTTTCACTGCATGACTCCTGGCTCTGCGTGTCCCTTCCCAAAGACTCCAGTGCAGACCTTCAGTTCTGTTTTCCTCACTGTCAGAGTCCCCCATCCAGTTCTTAAGCTGCCGACACCCTCCTGTCTGTCCTTCGGTGAGCTTTGGGTTCAGAACGGTAAGAACTCCCAACAGCCCACTGGTACTAGCATCCATGAATGAAGGGAGCAGGAGGAGGCACGTTTTGAACTGAATCCCACCCCGCCCACTTCTTCCCAGAATGCTTCACTTCAGCTGAGCTCCATCTGTCCTTTGTCATTCGCCCTCAATCCCACAGCCTGTCATGACGTAGGAGGCAGAAAGCGAGCAGAGCTGCAACTTGTACGTCTTGGGCCCCCTCTGCATTCCTAGCACCCCGGAAGTGTAGCTCAGGATTTGCATGTCAGCTCACGGGCTCAGATGGTCCTGAGACAATCTAACTCCATCTACCTGGGTTCCCGCGATCGCCCTCCAAGGCCTGAAAGTCTACAAGAATGGGACCCCCTAAAGACCTCCACTTTGCTGTGGGCCCACTCCCCCTTAATTCCTTACTTTCATTCTTTCTTCCCAACATTTGCTTCCAGGACTTTCTTACTACACTGGAGAAGTTCCCCAACTGTCACACCCAGTGACCCCCCCTCAGCTTGAAGAAGCCAGGTTCGTCATTGTCCCAATTCCCTAAAGGCGCTTAGGGTTCCTTCTTCAGAGGGGGATTGAGGCAGTTTAGGGTGACTGGGCCCTTGAAAGTAAAAAGCAGAATGTCCTTAAGTCTGCCCCTGCAATCTCCACTTTGCTACAAACCAGAGAACACTCACTCTCTTGACGAAAGGAGTTACTGAGATCTGTTTCTTCATAACATAACACTCCGAGTCCCCCCCTGGGAAGGAGTTCCTTTTTCCTAGAATTAAGGTTCAAATCGGATTCCAGAATTGTGGTTGGTTATGATCAACCCGAAAACTTGGCATCATGGCTGGTTGGTTCAGGCCCCATTCAGAATATATAAATGACCCCTTCTCATCTTCCACATGGCCGGAGCTCTCACTATTTCCTTCTCTTAATCTAATAAAGTCTCTCTAAACCTTAAAAAAAGAGAGAACATGACATTTGCTGTCGTTTTCAGCTTCCTGTTGTCATGATTACAGGAAGAACGGAAGAACAAAGGGAAAAGCAGCTTCGTTTTCCTGATCATCCCTCTTCCCTCGGGTTTCACCTTTTCCTAACCCCTGCCTTTTGTTTCTGAGCCTTCTACTCCTTTCCCTCTCTCCACATACTTCGAGTAAGATTTAAGTTCACGGGGGCTGGTGAGATAGCTTAGCAGTTAGGGCATTTGCCTTGGAAGCCTAAGGACGCAGGCTCAGTTCCCCAGGACCCACATACGCCAGATGCCCATGGTGGTGGCATGCACCTGGAGTTTGTTTGCCGTGGCTGGAGGTCCTGGCGCACCCATTCTCTCTCTCCACCCACCACCTCTGTCTTCTCGCTCCTTGACTCTCTCTCATAAATAAATAAAAATAACAAAGAAAGATTTAAGTTCACATGCAATTATGGAGATGGCCAAGTGATAAAAGTGGGTATATGTGCCACTCACAGATGGGTCAAGTGTCCTGGCAGGCCATGCCCTGAGCCAGAAGGCAGATGCCTCTGAGTTTCCTCCTGCGCTGCACCAAAGCACTGTCGGTGGGAGGAAGGCCAGCTGCACTTACACTTAATCATTTCACACCATACTTTTTCAACAGCTTCTATCTTTCAGAAAGAAATGAAGGAAGGGGCTGGAGAGATGGCTTAGCGGTTAAGCGCTTGCCTGTGAAGCCTAAGGACCCCAGTTCGAGGCTCGATTCCCCAGGACCTACGTTAGCCAGATGCACAAGGGGGCGCATGTGTCTGGAGTTCGTTCGCAGTGGCTGGAGGCCCTGGCGCGCCCATTCTCTCTCTCTCAATCTCTCTCTCTCTCTGCCTCTTTCTCTCTGTTGTTCTCAAATAAATAAATAAATTTTTTTTTAAAAAATGAAGGAAGATGGCAGCATGGTAAGGTCTGCACCTCAGGAAATAGCTTTGGCACCTGTGTTAACAGACTTCAGAGCACACCACCTCAGAAGGGTAGAGGGAGAGAAATGGTGCGGCCTGTTGACATCATGATGGCTCCCAGTGAACGTTGGCTGTGTTCAGACTTTGAACATGCGTCTTAGTCCATTTGTGCTTCTGCAATAACATACATGAAGCTGAGTAATGTATAAAGAATAGACGTTTATTCTTGCCAGGCATGGTGGCACACACCTTTAATCCCAGCACTCAGGAGGCAGAGGCAGGTGGATCACCGTGAGTTCGAGGCCACCCTGAGTGAGACCCTACCTCGAAAAAAAAAATACAAAACCAAACAAACAAAAAGAATAGACGTTTATTCCTTACAGTCCTGGAGTCTGGGGTCCAAGAAGAAGGCACTGACAGTTGATGTCTAGTGAGGGCACCTGCTGTAAGAGACCACACAGAAGGGCAGAAGGGGCAAAAGGGGGGAATGGAAAAACGCTGTGCCCTTGCATGGCACAAGAGCAGGGGACTGGCTGGGCACACTCCTTCAAGCTTTTCTAAGGGTGTTCCTGTCATCCACACAAGGAAGGAGGCATCATCCTGAGCTCACATCCCCAAGGGTCATATTCCAATCCTGTCGCTGGGGTGGTTGGTCTTCAACACTTGAACTTTGGGGTGCATCAGTTACAACTAGAAAGCAGCCTGAGGGAGGAAAGGGTTTTATTTTTGTCTTACAGTTTCAAGGGGGCAAGTTAATCACGGCAGGGGACAGAGAGCTGATGTCACATCTTCATCTCAGCAGGGAGGAAGTAGAGAGCAAACTGACCAGCAGGGCTGGGCCATTTTACATTCAAACCCCACAAAGACCCACACACATTCATAGCATGATGATGTTGCTCCTCCTCTCAAAAGCATGCCTTATGTCTTCTCCCCTTTGTCTCTCAGCCTTGTGACATGACTTTGTCAGTACCGTACAGTAGACGAGAGCATATCTGACTTCAAGGGCTGATCTTAAGGGCCATCTAGCTTCCAGGTTTTACCACTAGGAGTTCTGAGGCTGTCATGCTCTGAGAAGTCAGTCTAACCTACCGGATGATGATGAGAGGCCACAGGAAGAACACAGACCCCCCTCAACCCGCCAGCAAACAGTCCCCCTAGCACTCTCTGACCATAGCCACTCAGAGCCCAGGTAAAACCTGCCTGAAGTGAGCATTGTTTTAACTCAGTAATTTGAGAGAGTTCCGTCACGCAGCACAGATAATAGATGGACTCAGTGCACGACATGATCTAGGATGTCAGAAGTCATTCACTCACCACGAGCACCTATTATGATGCAGGCTATAGTCTGGGCACTGGGGCTGCTTCAGAGAACAAGTCAGGCAAACATCCCTGCCCTCGTGGAGCTTATAGTCTAGTGGAGAATGGATAAAAGAGGGAGGATGGATTTGAGAAAGAGTTGGGCAATAGATCCGGTTGCCTGGCTGTGGAGGGTGAGGGACAGTAGAAGGGCTTCTACTGGGGGAGATTGGAGCAATCCACAAATAAGCAACTACATTTGGAGTTGTTCCAGTTTGTGTGCGTGGACACCTACGGGACAGTGAGGTGGTAGGTGCACACATCTGAAGCTCGGACGGATGTTTAAGACAAAGATTTTGTAGTCATTCCGTCTTATACAGTTCAACAAGTATTTATGGAATTAACAATCGTATGCCAGTCATTTAGAGACACCAAGGAAATACAGTAAAAATAAATAAATAAGGCAAGTGTTCTATCCCTTCATGAAGCTTATCTCGGCAGAAGAGACAACATTCAACATTGGGAGAACTTTGGTTTTGTTTTGCCTTTTGTGTTTTTGGGACGGGGTCTTGGTGTGTAGCTCTGGTTGGCCTTGAACTCGCTACATATGCCATGATGGCCTTGCAGTGATGCTCTTATCTCTGCTTCCTGAGTGCTAGAATTACGGGCATGTGCCACCACATCCAGGTGGCAAATTGTGAATAGAGAAAATAAAGGATTATCTAACACAAGCTTAGAGAAATTGGATATAGGCTCTGGTTGAAATCACCATGCCAAAATAAGGTTATCTTTGGAGTACACAATACACAACAGGAGAATGGTAGGTGGCCTACGGATGAAACCCTGGATGATGTTCAATGAGATGCTTAACGGTAAGGCAGTAAAGTACCCGAGAATGGGTGAGAGATGCTGGGGATGAAGGAGTGGGCAAAAGAAATGGAGAACCAGAGAGAGAAAGAGAGATGAAGAGAGGGAGACGGTGCTAGTCCTGAGTTGTATCCTGTCATTGACCAATGATTACAGGGACAAAAGGCTAGTGAGGAAATCACTGGCTAGGCATGTTGACATTGCATTGAGATTGAAACGATCTCAGCTGTTCAGACTCCGTGGCTTGGCCTAGAGTGTGCCATCCTGCAGAGGGTGTTTGAGGCTGCTGTGGTGCTGTGGGAAAAAGCTGTCACTAGAAGCATATGAGGGGAATTGTACTTCCCACTGCCAGCTTTTTTTTTTTCTTGGAGCATCACATGTAGCTCAGGTTTGCCTCAAACTCACTAAATAGCCAAGGATGACCTTAAACTCCTGATTCGCCTGTCTCCACTTTCTAAGTACTGGGAATACAGGCTGGCATAGCTATGCCTAGCCTTCTACCATGACTTCTGCTTGGTGTTTGCAAGTGTACCCTGGATTTCCTTGATGCTTGACATTCATTTTGTTCTTATTTTTGTTTCTTAAAGAACACAACAGAGGCCAATGTTTCCTAAGCTATACCTAGCTAGAGCCTATTGTTCCATAAGTAGATAAGTCTCTAGATTCATGAAAGCAAGACACAGACAGTAACTCCACAGATAGCTCTTATTGTCTGTCCTAAAGAAGACATGGTGGACCAAATAATGCTTTGATGGGTTGAATTATGCCATTCTCCCTACCCCCGAAAGATCTTGGGAGTCTTAACCCCCAATACCTCAGAATATTACCATATATAGAAGTGGGTCTTTACAGAGATCATTAGGTTAAAATGATATGGTTAGGGCTGGAGAGATTGCTTAGTGGTTAAGGCAATTGCCTGTGAAGCCTAAGGACCCAGGTTTGATTCTCCAGGTCCCATGTAAGCCAAATGCACAATGGTGGCACATGCATCTGGAGTTCGTTTGCAGTGGCTACAGGTCCTGGCATGCCCATTCTCTCTCTCCCTCTCTTAAATAAATAAATAAATATATAAATAAATAAATAAATAAACAAATAAATAAAAATAAAATCTTTAAAATGATACAGTTAGTAGGGCCCTACTCTGACCAGTGTTCTTATAAAAGACAGATATTAGCACGCACACAAGGAGAACTTCATATGAGACTGGAGCCATGCTGCCCCAAGCCAAGGAAGTGCCTCAGGCAGGAAAGAGAACGAGCTAGGGCAGATCATTTCCTTGCACCTTTAGAGACTATGGTATAGCCAATATCTTGACCTCTGGCCTCCAGAACCATAGGAGAATACATTTCTATTATGTAAATCATTGCATTTATGGTACTTTATTTTTTAAAATTTATTTATTTGAGAGAGAAAAAGGGGGAGAGAGAGAGAGCAAGAGAGAGCGAGAGAGAAAGAGAGAGAGAGAGAGAGAGAGAGAGAGAGAGAGAATGGGCGCACCAGGGCTTTCAGCCACTGCAAACAAACTCCAGATGCATGTGCCACCTTGGGCATCTGGCTTACATGGGTCCTGGGGAATTGAACCAAGGTCCTTTGGCTTTGCTGGCAAGTGCCTTAACTACTAAGGCATCTCTTCAGCTCTGCATTTGTGGTACTTTGTTATAGTAGCTTACACAAACGCACACAAATTCCAAATCTGAATGCCCTCCAATTACTGGATAAAACCTTTGATGTGTGTCAGAACAGAACTTTTCTTCGCTGGATAAACTGAGATGCAATTGTATCAGGAATGACTAGGGGATGGAGAAATGGCTCAGCAGTTAAAGGTGTTTGCTTGGAAAGCCTGATGGCTCCAGGTTAAGTTCCCCAGTACCCACACAAAGCCAGATGCACAAAGTGGCACATGCCTCTGGAGTTTAACTGGAGCAGCAGGAAGCCCTGGCAGCACTCAGACTCTCTCTGTCTGCCTCTTTTTCTCCCTCAAATAAATAAATAAAAATATTAAAAGAGAAAAGAATGATGTTGAATTCAGAAGAGGCCTGCTATGGCTTGAATATGAAATGTCCCCCATAGACTCATGTGGTTTAACACTTGGTCCCCAGCTGGTGATGCTGTTTGGAAAGGTTGTGGACCCTTTAGGACATAGAGCCTTGCAGGAGGAAATGGGCCTCTGGTGGGTGGGCCTTGAAGTTTTATAGCCCAGCCTCACTTCCTGTTCATTCTCCGCCTCCTGCCTTTGAAATGTGACAAGCTGTCCGTCTACCACAAGGAACTCAAACTGTAAACCAAAATAAACCCTTTCCTTCCTCAAGTTGCTTCTTGTGGGCTGTTTGGTCACAGCAGCGAAAAAGTAATTAGCACAAAGCAGCCTTGGCCACCACATTATCTCCATGTTTGCTTGGTAACTAATACAAGAGGAAGCAAAAACCACTTAAGAGAGCAAATTGTTTTCAAACTCTCACTTGGTTTAGAAGCACTATTTACACGCCACTGAGGTGCTAATTAGAAGGAGTTCTTTTTACTTAACTGAGGGGAGCCCCAGGGAGTGTCCCTGTTTCCCATGCTGTTTGTACCAAAGCGTAAACTCTGGTTATTTAAACATGTCCTCTGGTGAGCCCAGGGCTCTGACTTCATTCAGTTGCTTTGACCAGCTGCCGGTTCAGTTATTAGGAACAGATGAGACAGGAATACTAGTTCTAATAAGGAGTTTCTGCTCATCTCTCCCAGCCGATTCTGAGACCGGGAAGGGTGACCCACGTTGATGTACAAATAGGTTTCCTTCCAGCTGGGACCAGATGGAAAGAGGTGGTGGTAGGAGCTGCGAGTGAAGGAGGAACACTCATTCATTCTCTGGTATGTCTTCCCTGCAGATGGCCGGGGTCTGCTGCATTCTAACAAGAAGGCCACGGATCCTGTGGGGGCGGCTGCTGTGGGGACAGCTCTCTTTTCCGGGTTCTGACACTCGCTGCCTCCCCTGACCCCCTGTTGTGTTCATAACTGTCAGGGTAGTCATGGATCTTGTAATGACAGGGAGCCATTCTGATGAATCTCTCTCTAGACAGCTTCCTCCTCATGCAAACGTCCTAGATGGAACATACTGACCTGGCAGAGGCCAGCCACACCATATGACTCCTGATGCAATTAAGAGATGCCTTGAATACAGGATGTGAGGCAGCTGCTGGCGTCACGAGCATTCTGTTGGATACCAAACTTGTTTCAAATTGGTGGTAGTACGCTTGAAAATGAGAAGGGCATAGACGAGTAAGTGCATAAGCCAGTAACAAAGCTGTTTACTGTTATTACCAGGCACTGTGTTCTGTGCGTACTATTATGGGCTACACTGTCCGGTGACTGGCAGTGTTGTAGATTTGTTTATACCAGTGTCGCCAAAACACACAAGCAATGCAAGGCGTGTTTACACCACTATCACCACAACACGTGAGGAACGTGTTTGGTAAGACAGTAACTATGACAGCAGAAGTTAGGAATGTTTCAGCTCCTTAATCTTCTGGGAGCACCGTGGCATGTGTGAGCACTACCCACCAAAATGCCATTATGTGGTATGCGACTGTAGCTGACAACACCGTAATGTCCTTTTTCCTTAAAGCTTGGCCCTTAGCCACGCACACACCTTTGTGAACACACTGCAGACCCTCAGCTAACCTGTCCTTGGTGACTCAGCTCGAATTGCTGCTGGCTCAGTCAAGGCTTGGGAGTAAGGCATCTGCCCACGTCAATAAATTCTGTGCCACTCACATGCCCGACACTGACCCAAGACCTTCCCGGGTATCAGCTGTGACAAACGTAGAACTACAACGTCCACTTCGGAGACGGAAAAAAACAGAGGCAGCGGGGTTCACTTGCAAAACCCGCTGGCAGCTGAGCTGTCAGGCCCACCCAGGCCCTTCTCACCCTAAAGTCCTAGCACTTGCTCTTGCCTCTTCGGTGCTCTGCCTGTCTAAAGGCTTTGCACAGAGCACAGACACCTTGGCGCTGTTTCAGTTGCCTGTATTTCCTAAGCAGCACTTGACAGACACCAGGAGACTCTAGAGTCCCCTGTGGCACAGGGGACATCAGAGTTGGATTAAACACTTTGCCACAATAATGTGCAGAGAGATATTCCGCCAGCAGTAGCCAAAATGCACTTTTGGTAAGGACAGGAAGTTGGCTCTTTAAAAAAAAAAAAAAAAGACTGATTGGGTGGAAAGAGAAGAAAGTATATGCCATCTAGGGAGATGCCAGTCAGGGAAGGGCAGCAGTTGCTTGGCAGCAAGGTGGCAGCTTGAAGAATAGCGCACACAGTCTTTTAATGCATGAGTAGTTCTTTATAAATATTAATGCCCTAGATGGCCTCATGAATATTTCCTTGCCGGGGCCATCATTCCTCACTTAGGGTTTCAGAAGTGAGCAATCAATTTGTGCTGTCAGGGGTTTCATGGGCAGGACTCCCCACTGAAAAGCAATTGGTGGGTTCACCTCGTCCATCTCCTGAAATTCATGAAGCACCCATATTTGCTTGGGGGACTTTTAATAATAATAATAATAATACTATATTTTCTACATTTTCACTCTTTTTTATGTCTTCAAGCTATAAAAATCCTCCTTAGCACCCCCCCCCCATGCATTTAATGTGATTACATAGCAAAGGCAGCTTCTCTGGAGGGGTCGCTCAGCTGCCAAGGCAGAAACCATTGGTACTGTGCACCACTGGAGAATACACAGAGAAAAAGCCAAGCCCTATGTCCAGTCCGTGGGTCTGTGGGTGGGCAGGATTACAGAAGCCCTGACTCCATCAAGAGCCAACATCCTGAAATCGAAGTCTGAAACATTTGCCAAAGCAGAGGTTCATAAGCAGTGACCTTGGAGAACAGATGCCCCCTTGGTGAGGCAGCTTAGGGTTAACAGGTCCCCTAAAAGTACACTGAAGGTGGTCAGTGTTGAGAAATGTCCTTGAGTCTATGAGGGGAGAGGTGTCCGTGAGTCTGTAAGATGGGATCTGCTTTTTCCTTATCTCTTTGAAGCTAAAGGAATCCTCACAATCACCACCTTACTGGAGGCCAGAAGTGTCAAAATAGCCCCACTTTGGTTTGGAAACCTGGAAAAGAGCCTGGGCGATCTGGTACGAGGGCTGGATTGACCAGCTCAGCCCTGTCCAGTGAATTCTCATAAAGACCCTGGCCAGATTCACCAGGGGATGGTCCAGGTCCCTCCCACTCGGGAGCTTCCTGCATGACTAGTTCTCCTCAGCAGGACCCCTCCCATCTCTGGGGACCCCCCCTCCTGTCATGCAAGACTTCTGCCCTCTTTCCTTCTCTCGAGCTCTATCATAAAATCTTGTGAAACTTCAACCTCGATGGTCTGTGAATTTCATTCATCGCATTCAAAAGACAAGAACCCAGAGGCCACTGACTCAGTGGAAGTTTTGTATGACTATGACCATCGGGCACCCTAACTCCTGGGTTAAAGCCCAACCAAGAGCCAAGAATGGCTCCATCACTCACACAAAAGACACCCCAAGTTTCAGTATCATTGGCATGCAATGAAAGACATTGAAAAGGTTTCAAAAGTCAAGTTTTATATATTTCCTTCTTTGCTCCTGTATCCTGCCACGTGTGTGTGTGTATGTGTGTGTGTGTTCATATCATGTATGCACATGCATGTGTAGGCCAGAGGTGATATAAGGTATCTTCCTCAATCACTCATCAGTTTATTTTACTGAAGCCAGGCTTTTCACTAGACTCTAGAACTCTCCAATAGGTTTAATCTAGTTAGCCAGTTTGCCCTGGGAATCGCCCATCTTCACCTCCCAAGTGCCAGAATTACAGAGAGACCCCCACATCCACGCAGCATTTCCATGGATACCACAAATGTGAATTTAACTCCTCACACTTGTGTGACAACAGATTTATCCACCTAGCCATTTCCCCAGCCTTCTGTCCTTTATTCTTTCCCAAAGGGAGTCACAGAAACTAGAATTCCTCTGACCCAAGGTGAGTCACAGACACTAGAATTTCTTTTCTCCTATGGAAGCCATAAAGCTAAAAAAAGAAATGTCACTACTCCAGTCTTCTCTCACCATTCTGCATAAGAGCTGACCCGCCTTTCTGAGAGATGTTAAGACCCATTCCAGAAAGATCCTGCTCTAAACCTGGGAGGAAGGAATGTAGCACACAGAGGCCAAGAAGAATCTGGACAGACAGACAGACTTCATTTCACCTGTCTGACACATTCAGTCATCCTTTATCTTTTTAATATATTGTTGGTTATTTATTTGACAGAGAGAAAAAGAGAGAGAGAGTGAGAATGGGTGTGCCAGGGCCTTCAGCCACTGCAAACGAGCCCCAGAAGCATGCACCACCTTGTGATTCTGGCTTACATGGGTCCTGGGGAATCGAGCCTTGAACCAGAGTCCTTAGGCTTCACAGGCAAGGGCTTAACCACTAAGCCATCTCTCCAGCCCCAATGATTACCATTCTTATGCTGTATTATAAGCTCCAAAGATAAGAGCTCTCTACATTGTTTCTTCATTTCCATGACTGAGCCCAAGGCTTGGCACACAGAAACACGCCATAAATATTGGTTGTTGTGTTTCGTTTTTACAACCCAGTGAGAGCACTTGCCACTTCCCAACTCACCATTTTGTGGTTGTCAACAAGATTTGACATTTCTTCCTTAGAACACTGGCTGGTTTTGTAGCTGCGTTTAACTCTTAGATGAAAATAAAATATAACAAGCTCCTTAACTTTGGGCCAGATAAGCTCGTAGCATCTATTTATTTTTTAAAGTTTTATGCAGTTACTTGAGAGACAGAATGAGAGTGAGAGAGATTGGGTGTGTCAGGGCTTTCAGCCACTGCAAACAAACTCCAGACGCATGCATCCCCTTGTGCATCTGGCTTACGTGAGTCCTGGGGAATTGAACCTAGATCCTTTGGCTTTGCAGTCAGGGGCCTTAACCGCTAAGCCATCTCTCCAGTCCAGTTCTTTATGCACACACACACACACACACACACACACACACACAAAACAGAAATATAGTACATTTTCTTTTTTACAAAATATCTTATATATTTACTTAAGAGAGAGAGGCAGATACTATAGAAAGAGAGAGAGAATTGGTGCACCAGGGCCTCTAGCCACTGCAAATGAACTCCAGATGCATGTGCCACCTTGTGCATCTGACTTACATGGGTACTAGGGAAATCGAACCTGGGTCCCTAGGCTTCACAGGCAAGCGCCTTATCCACTAAGCCATCTCTCCAGCCCCTATAGAACATTTTCATCACCCCTACAATATTTCTCTGTTCTTTACCCCGTCTCCACCACTGTCTAGTCCAGCTCTTAACATTTATAGAGTAATAATCAACATGCTACTTAGAATACCAGATAGCTCGGCTGTGGGCTGAAGAAGTGTTTCATAAACAACCAATAAACCTTCCTCTAACCGTGAAAAAGAAAATAATGCTAACTTGGGCAACTCTCTCACTGACTCTGGTTTCTCAGCTGAGAGGAAAGTGTTTTCTAAAGTATTTGTTCTTTTGAGAGCTTACAGATGGCAGTGACTTACAAGCCTGTTTAACTCTAGTAACACGCTGCATGACTCTAACCGAATTCCAAATGGCATCCGTTGCCTAGCCTTGGAAACGAGGATGCTCACGAAAATGCATGCCAAGTGCCTGCCAATTACACACTGAAATGGGAGACAGAGCTGCGGATGGAAAAGGCATCCTAGGGCAGGAGAGATGGCTTAGCAGTTGCCTGTGAAGCCTAAGGACCCAGGTTCAACTCTCCAGGTTCCACGTAAGCCAGATGCACATGGTGGTGCATGCATCTGGAGTTTGTTTGCAGTGGCTAGAGTCCTGGCGTGCCCATTCTCTTCCTCTCTCTCTCTGCCTAATAAATAAATAATAAAATATTTTAAAAAACAAAGAAAGGAAGAGGCATCCTAGAGACAGGGGCAATACAGATGGAGTGAAGTGCTGAGCAAGGATTGTTGGGGGTGATGTTGAGAGAGATCAGCATAAATGAAGCAAAGTTTGTGAACAACAGAGAAGACAGAATAGATGGAGTATACCCTCAGATTCTACTTGAAGGCTTTCGGGTTTTTGTTGTACTTTTTTTTTTTGTCACAGATTTTATTTTATTTTTATTATTGTTTAGTTGTACAGGGCTCAAACCCAGAGCCTCCTATATGCTAAGCTGGTGCTCTACCACTGAGCCACATTCCTATCCCTACTTTTGAAAGCAATTTGTTTATTTATTTTTTTATTATTTTTATTTTTATTTTTATTTTTATTTTTATTTTTTTGGTTTTTCGAGGTAGGGTCTCACTCTAGCCCAGGCTGACCTGGAATTCACTATAGAGTCTCAGGGTGGCCTCGAACTCACGGCGATCCTCCTACCTCTGCCTCCCGAGTGCTGGGATTAAAGGCGTGCGCCACCACGCCCGGCTAATTTGTTTATTTATTAAGAGAGAGAGAGAGAGAGAGAGAGAGAGAGAGGAGAGAGAGAAGGCATGCCAGGGCTTTGACTGCTGAGCCATCCTCCCCAGCCCCTACTGCCCTACTTGAAGGCATTGAACACCACAAATTAGCTATTGCTGTGTTTCAAACCACAATAAAACTTAAGATAAGGAACATTGATTACTGTCCACGATAGTGCTATCACCCTGGCCACACTGCGGTTCTTTTGGTCTTTACGGAGCTCACGTGTGCCTCTGCAGTCAGCCGCAGGCTGGGTGGGCAGCTCTGCTGATCTCGACTTCTCCCTCTCACGTGTTTGGGGCCTGGCTGGCTACAGGCTTTTGTACAGGGGAGAGTTAACATCACAGGCCACTGGCACTCTTTCCAAGGACTTGCTGATAGAGCCAGCCCTTGGCTGGTTCCTGGGAACTTGGCTTTTGGAATATTTCCTATGCTACTAACTGTATTAATTTTTAATTGGGGTAAAACAAATAACCATAGACTTGAATACACACAAATGTGTTATCTTATAGCTCTTGAGTCCCAAAAATCTAAAATGGGTCAGAAGAAGTGGATTTCTTTGGAAGGCTCTTCAGAAAAATCTATTTCCTGACTTTTTTAAACTTGAAGAGGCCATCTGCATTCCTTGGCTCACAGCTCCTTTCTCTGTCTTTAAAACCAGCAGCTCAGCATATTCAAATCTCTCTCTCTCTCTCTCTCTCTCTCTTTCTCTCTCTCTCTCAGGAGAGGGAGAGAGAAAGAACTTGGATAATCCAGGAAATTTTTTCACATGTCAAAACCCTCAATCATCTGTGCAATGTTCTTTTTGTCACATAAAATGTAAAGTATTGGGATTTGGACTCTTTCAAGGGGCCAAGTATTGTCATTCTGTTCCCCATCCTGACTGGCAAGGCTGTCCTCCGTACCTGGGACACTGAATCCTGGGATGACAGCTTGCCCAGGCTGTGCTTACGCTGTGATATCCAGTGGGCTGGAATTTCAGTAGCTGCAGCTGGGTGCCCTATGCCTATGTGACGGAGCCCCCAACCAACACTCTGGGTGCTGAGACTCCAATAAGCTTCCCCCAGATAGAAATGCTAGGCTGGGTCATTCCTGAACGTCCTTGCTGGAGGAAGATGTGTTCTGTGCTATGCTCCCCTGCCCTGGACAGAAGCTTAGGAGGGCTGTGTTCAGAGTCTCTAACTTCGCCTGATATGTCCTTTCCCCTCAGTGATCTTGCCCCACGTCCTCTTCCTGTCATCAACCGTACCCCTAGTGCAAGCCTGGACAGCTGGGAGTCCTTCTGGGGAGCCACTGGTCATGCTCATGGTCACAAGTTCCCATCCTCTGACCCTCAAATGAGGCTGGTCAGACAACAAGGAGGCTCCCTTTCATGGGATCCTCCCCTTCCACGGGGTGCAGGCTTGAGTTCTCATGGGGAGATTCTCAGAGTGAGGGCTGAAAGACCTCTTGAGGCTGAGGCCTAAAACTGGCAGTCTGTCGATTCCAGTGCATTCCATTGGCCAGAGAAAGTTGTAAGACAAGCCCTTATTCAAGAGATAAAGGAGTAACACCCCACTTAAAAACAAAAAAATTTGAGACAAGCCCAACAGATTGGGCTTTTTTCCTTTTTAATGTGAGAGGGTCTCCAGCCACCGCAATTGAATTGCAGACACCTGTGTCCCTTGGGTGCATGTGCAGCCTTGCCCACTGGCACCACCTTGTGTGTCTGGCTTACGTGGGATCTGGAGAGTCAAACATGGGTCCTGAGGTTTCGCAGGCAAGCGCCTTAACCACTGTGCCATCTCTCCAGGCCAACACTCCACTTTTGGTGGGTAACCTCCCAAATTCTTATTGCAATGGGCATGGATACAGTGAAGTTGCTAGTCAGGACTATGGTTGCATAAATCTTGTTAAGTGCTTGGACACTATTTAATAGGAATGAGAATTAGTATTTTACAAGAAGAGACTAAGATAACAAAAGTAATGCTCTAAGCCCAGGGATTGACGGAAAGTAAGATGAATAAGGAACAGAAAATCCTAGAAACAAAGACGAGAGAAAGCCAAAGGCCATTGTTTGGGAATGCAGTCGTCAGTGAAAGGAATATCAATAGGAAAATCAAGTTCTCTATTTGGAACCTGTGAAAAATTATATTAACCAATAATAGGGCTGGAGAGATAGCTTATCCATTAAGGTGCTTGCCTACGAAGCCTGAGGACCCAGGTTCAATTCCCCAGTACCCACATAAGCCAGATGCACAAGATGGCGAATGTATCTGGAGTTTGTGGTGGCTAAAGGCCCTGGTGCACCCATTCTCTTTTCCTTTCTCTCTCTATCTCTCAAATGAACAAACAAATAAATAAAATCTGTTTTAAAAGAACAGTTTAGGTGGTTCGTAGCATTTGTACTTATTTACTCAAGGTTATTGAGTGTGTACTGTATGCTGGTACTAACCACTGACCAAATAGACGTGTTTCACTCTTCATGGAGTTTACTTTCTAGGTGTATGATTCTAAGAAGGCAACATTTAAGCTGAGCCCTAGAGAATTACCAGGCAACCCTAGAAAAAAGAGGGAGCTGCTAGCAGAAGCAGCATTGTGTACTTAGCCCTGGGGGTGAGGTCCTCTGAAGGGCAGCCAGAAGTCCAGTGGCTAGGGCGCCGAGAATGGGGGTCAGATGTGCCTCAAGAGGCAAGAATGTGGATACCAGAGCAGACAGCAGAGCTTCCAGTACCCTAATTCTTCTTCTTCTTCTTCTTCTTCTTTTTCTTCTTTTAGTTTTTCAAGGTAAGGTCTCACTCTAGCTCAGGCTGACCTGGATTTCACTATGTATTCTCAGGGTGGCCTCGAACTCATGGTGATCCTCCTACCTCTGCCTCCCGAGTGCTGGGTTTAAAGGCGTGTGTCACCATGACTGCCAACATTATCCTAAATCTAGCTGGACACACAGAGAAGCTATTTATCTGATGTTTTACTAACTCTAGCTAGATACATGCAGAGGCTGTCTATTTTAAAATGGCAGTGTTAGTGTTGATGGTCAAGAGTGCAGGTGGGTCACCAAAGTGCTGAGAAGTGACAGTGGAGTGTTCAGCACTAAAGGACAAGTCTCTATCACACCCTCCAAGGCCCAGGGACCACTGCAGAAGAGGTGGTGGGAAGAATGTAAGAGCAAAAGGAAGGAAGGAATGCTTAAAATACTATCTTCCAGGCACGAAGTGGCACTGATATTCATGGCCTCACAGTGGCTGATGCTACCTACACGAGATCTGCATAGTAGGAGGAGAAAAATGATGACATCAAAATAGAAGAGAGACTAGTTGGAAAGAAAAAGAGATTCGGTGGAGGGGGGTATTTGGGAGAGGGAAAAGGGAGGGTGGTAGGAGGAGATTATGATCATGATATATTGTTTATATTTATGGAAGTTGTCAATAAGAATAGTTTTTTGAAAGTTTTAAAGGGGTGGTGGTGGGAGTGGGAAGATCAGTTATAGCCTTGCAGACCAGTGTGGCTTACAGGTCTTCATGGAAACTTGTTAGTAATGCAAAAGTGTGGTCCCCTCTTCAAACCTAGAACTGGAATCTGTGTTTAAACAAAGTTTCAGAAGTATTGGCTTGGGGTGTGCCCATAAACAGAGAGAGAGAGAGAGAGAAAGAGAGAGAAAACTAGTTGGGATATAGCTCAGTGGGTAGATTACTTGCTCAGCGTACATGAGACCCTGGGTTTGAGCTTCAATACCACATCAACTGGGTGTGGTGGCACACATCTATAATCCTTGAACTTTGGAGGAGGATCAGAAACTAAAGGTCATCCTTGGCTGTATTATCAAGTTCCAGGCCAATCTGGGCTACACGAAACCCCATGTCAGGAGCAGAGAGTGTTTAAGAAGTGTTACGTTGAAAGGCCATAGTAGCTTGGCCCAATGTCACGGCTGAGGGATGGAAAAGCAGAGGGCTGGGGGCTGAAGAGACACTTCAGCCAGTAAAATGCTTGCTGGGAAAACCCAAAGACCCGAGACTGGATTCTGGGCATGGTGGTGTGTGCCCGTAGCTCCAGCACTGGAGAAGTGGAGAGAGGGCATCCCCAGGGCCCACTGACCAGCTAGTCTAACTGAATCAGTGAGCTCTGGGTTCAGCGAGAGACCCAGCCTCAAAAACAAGGAGAGGAGGGCTGGAGAGATGGCTTAGAAGTTAAGACCCTTGCCTGCAAAGCCAAAGGACCCAGGTTTGATTCCTCAGGACCCACGTAAGCCAGATGCACAAGTTGGCGCATGCGTCTAGAGTTTGTTTGCAGTGGCTGGAGGCCCTGGTATGTCCATTCTCTCTCTGTCTCTCTATCTACCTCTCTCTCTCTCAAGTAAATAAATATAATTTTAAATATTTTAATTAATTAATTTATTTATTTGAGAGAGAGAAAGAGGCAGATAGATGAGGGAGGGTGGGAGGGAGAGAGAGCGAGAGAGAGAATGGGAGTGCCAGGGCCTCCAGCCACTGCAAACGAACTCCAGACACATGCACCCCCTTGTGCATCTGGCTTACATGGGTCTTGGGGAATCAAACTTTGGTCCTTTGACTTTGCAGGCAAGCGCCTTAACAGCTAAGCTATCTCTCTAGCCCCAATAAATACAATAAAAAAATAAAAATAAAGATAACAATGGGAGGAGAACTATTGAAGAAAACATCTGATTTCAACTTCTGGCTTCCACATGCATGCATATACACATGTACCCACACATTTGAACATGCATACACACCATATATTCATGTGTGTAAAAAAATAGAGAGGGGGCTGGAGAGATGGCTTAGCAGGTTAAGCGCTTGCCTGTGAAGCCTAAGGATCCCAGTTCAAGGCTCGATTCCCCAGGACCCATGTTAGCGAGATGCACAAGGGGGCGCACGCATCTGGAGTTTGTTTGCAGTGGCTGGAGGCCCTGGCACGCCCATTCTCTCTCTCTCTCCCTCCTTCTCTCTGTCTGTTGCTCTCAAATAAATAAATAAAAGTAAACAAAAAAATTTTAAAAAATAGAGAGGAAGTGTCTTAGAGATGGTTGTAGCGCTGGGATGGAATTAAAATCTTACCTCAGAAGAACAGGGCTCAAAATGGGGAGGTGCTGGCTGTGTGTAGGCCTGATCCACTAGCTAGTGTCTGGCATCAGAGATCACTTGAGGATAGACGTCCAGGACCCTGGAGAGCTCCATAGGCCAATGATCAGAGTTAAAAGTTGAAGGCTGAGAGACAGTGGGTGCCGCTTGGCCTCGGAACAGTCACAACATTCTTGGGGGCGGGGGTCGCTCCAGTGATCAATGACTTTTGGGCATTGCCCTCCTTTCTCAAGGTGCTGCCTGTTCCAAATAACATAAAAATGCCTTGATATCTGAGCCCTTTCACAGTCTTCAGTAACATTCGAATCCTGAAGAAGGCCAGCAGGCTAAGATGAGTGGGGCGAGATGGTAACATCTTTCTTGACATTGTTCGCCCTCAAGGATCCCCTCACCCCTGCAGCCCCTCATCTGGTTGACCGTGAGCCTGGTGCTGTGCCGCACCCTTGGGAGGCAGATGTTGATCCTGGAGGAACTCAGGTGGGTGACAGCTGAGCTGTTACTGCATCAGCTGACTCTATTTTACAATCTCTCTCTCTCTCTCTCTCTGCAGAGTAAGTGAAGCAGGAATAATGACATTTCACAAACGGGAAAAGTGAGGCTCAGGAGAAGTTAGAAGTCACTCAAGGCCATAGGACAAGTAGAGAAGGAGAGTCTGAGCTGAGGTGCTCTTATTCTGGGCCCCAAGCTCATCCCATACACAGTAAAGATGGTATAAAATTGATGGGACCCTTTCTCCACCATAAATTCCTTATGCCTTTGTTCTGAAGGATGTCAAGGAACTGAAGTTTGGTCCAGGTTCAGGGCTTTGACTCTAAAATAGGAAAGAGCAGAATATTAACTGTAGAGATGATTCTGAAAATGGAAAAGGGTCAAATTCCCTTCAGATTGTGAAGGGAAAAAAATAGAACGTGGAGAAGGGTGAGGAGTGTCAGGACCCCTGATGGTGACCAAAGACCTCCCATTGTTCTCGGCTGTCTCGTCTAGAACTGTGTGCAGCAAGCAGATATTCCGCTGAAACTCCACAGACCTTTTGGGGAAACCGTGTCACTCCCACTAAGATGATGAGAAGGGAGACAGATGTGAGGCTCTGACCACTGGACTCTGTGGGTAAGGAAGTAAGTTGATACACCTGTGATGGAAAAGAGCCTGACAGTTTCTTATGAAGTCACACACACAGGCCTACTCTGTGAGCCAGCAATTCTGCTATGAGGGCAAACAAAGCTCCAGAAAAAGACTTCTACAGGAGTCCTCAGAGCAGCCCTGCTCTGGACAGCCATGGAAAGAAACGACTTGAATGCCCCTTCATCAACTACAGCAAGCAATTCTGATGTATTTCTGTAATGTTACATTAGTCAGCAATAAAAGATAATAAACTATGGATATATGTAGCAACCAAGACAATCCACGAAAATAAGAACCTTGGGCTTTAAAGATGCCTTCTCAGTTAAGGCACTTGCCTGTAAAGCCTTAGGACAAAGGTTCGATTCCCCAGGACCCACGTAAGCCAGATGCACAAGGTGGTACATGTATCTGGAGTTTGTATGCAGTGGCTGGAGGCCCCAGCATGCTTATTATCGCCTTCTCTCTCTCTCTTTTTCTCTCTTAAATATATAAATACAATAACCCAGATACAAAAAAATGTAGAAAAAAGAGTACATGTTATATAATTCCATTTATATGAAACTTCAGAAAGGTAATGCACCTATGGTGACAGAAATCAAGACTATTGTTGCGTACTAGATGGGGCAGGATGGAAAGAAAAAAGACGGAGGATAACTTTGTGGGGTGACAGAAATATTATATACTTTGACTGGGCTGTTGGTTAGAATTCATCCAATAAGTAAACACGTAACATCTCTGAATATTTTTATATTTATATATATTTTACCGCAATGAAAGTAAACTTTTAATTAGCAAGAACAAAAGCCTTTGTCACAGCTTATATCTACTGGGGAGTTCACCCTTGGAAAAATCAATCTGCGAGGGATCCTCAGCACCCATGGATTAAAGAGAACATGGCAGAGGGACTTGCAGTTTGCCCGGGCAAAGGGCTGTGGGCAGCTGGGTATAACGGAAGCTTTCATGCAAGCTTTCGGACAATGCCCATCATGTGTAACCATGAAATTGTAACATTCCCACTGAAGCCTGTGTGTCACTGCCAGGCTCATTTGGAGTGGGCTCGCGTCTCCAGGCGAAGCCACAAGGCCTGATGGGTTCATGGCTCAGCTACTCTTTCAGCCAGTTCTGGTTTCAATAGCAACTGGGGGAGGGAAGGCAAACTCCAGATTTTCAATGTGGTTTAAAATTCAGGCCAGTATAAAGAGGCTTGAACGAGTCAGAGAACAAGCCCGCAGGATAACGTGGCCCCACGCTTGCAGGTCTGCTCATCTTTCCCTATCACCAACTCAGCCCCAGTTCGAGCTGGTCATTGGAATGTTTCTCTCCCGGATTGGGATCAGTGCAACCAGAACATCTGGTTGACCGTGAGCCTGGTGCTGTGTCTCAGCCTTGGAATGCAGGTGGAAGGCAGATGTTGATCCTGGAGGAACTCAGGTGGGTGACAGTTGAGCTGTTACTGCATCAGCTGACTCTATTTTACAATCTCTCCCTCTCTCTCTCTGCAGAGTAAGTGAAGCAGGAATAATGACATTTCACAAACGGGAAAAGTGAGGCTCAGGAGAAGTTAGAAGTCACTCAAGGCCATAGGACAAGTAGAGAAGGAGAGTTTTTGCTGAGGTGCTCTTATTCTGGGCCCCAAGCTCATCCCACACACAGTAAAGATGGTATAAAATCGATGGGACCCTTTCTCCACTGTAAATTCCTTATGCCTTTGTTCTGAAGAATGTCGAGACCGCAAGAACAGAGCTAGTGAGGAAGGAAGGGAATCAGTCCCAGGCTGTGCCAAGTCTTCAAGAAGGCATCGAAGAGAACTAAGTACCCTCTCAATGGCATGGAGAGAGAAGGGTTGGCTCAGGCAGGTGCTGCCTGACCTCAGTGATCCACTCAGACAGATAGATGGGGGATGTTTAACCAGGTATCCATTATGCAGAAGTCCACAGACGGGGTGACTTAGTAAGACTAGAAATGTATGGGCTGGGGTTGTAGTTCCGTTGGTAGAGCACTTTACCTACATGCAGGAAGCCCTGGGTTTGAGCCCCAATACGGCACAAACGCTTGTAATCTCAGCACTTGGAGTGGGGGCAAGAGGACCAGAAGTGTCAGGTCATCCTTTGCTATGTAATGACTTCAACGTGAGCCTTGGCTACATAGGTCCTGTCTGAAAAAGCAAAAGGAAAGAAGGAAGAGAGGAATGGAGGTAAAGAGAAGAAGGAAGAAGAAAAAGAAAGCGAAAAAGAAAGAAAGAAGAAAAAAGGTTTATTTCTTATAATTCTGAAGGTCAAAGCAAGGTGCTGGCGGCCAGTAAGGGTCTACTTACTGAGTCCTCACATGGTGGAAGGCAGCAGGACAAGTGAGGAGCGGTCACACCCTGGGTCCTCACATGGCAGAAAAGCAGAAGACAGCAAATCCCTTTTATTTTCAAATTTTTATTTTAGAAAGAAAACAAGCTTGAGCAGCGGACATGGTAGCAGCAGAACTGCTTGCCTTGAAAGCCCCTTTATAGCACTATTAGCCCACCCATGAGGGCAGGCCCTCAGGACCTAAACAGCTGCCCGCAGGCCCACCTCCCGACACTGTTACCTTGAGGATTAAATACACGTGCACTTTAGAGGATTCATTCAGACGGTAGGATCAGATGAGTAGCCAAGTTCAAGGAATTCCATGCAGCGTCCATCACTAATGTCATCTGAAAGATCCTGATCTATAGGAGGGAGACATAGGAGGCTCGGCAGGATAGGAGGCATATCAGAGCTCCACCCACGTAGGGAGCACTCAGGACTGTTTTCACTTGTCTCTCTCTCTCTCTCTCTCTCTCTTTCTCCAAGATCTTGCTTGAAAGCAACAGAAAAAAAAAAAATGGTTCCATGAATCAAAATAATAAAAACAACAATGAAATAGGAAACAAGTGGCTCAGAAACTTAATGAAGGGCTGAACTAGTGAATTCTCAAGTCATGAGGACGCATGGAAAAGCCCTTCAAAAGCCCTAAAAATTTCTTTTAAAATATTTAATTATTTTATTTATTTGAGAGAGAGAGAGAGAGAGAGATGGAGGGGAGTGAGAATGGGCACACCAGGGCCTTCAGCCACTGTAAACGAACTCCAGACACATGTGCCACCTTGTGCATCTGGCTTACGTGGGTTCTGGGGAACAGAACCTGGGTCCTTAGGCTTCGCAGGCAACCGTCTTAAGCGCTAAGCCACCCTTCCAGGCCGCTTCAAACAATTTCTGTACTTTCCTTTGTCCAATCAAGATTCGGTTTCCAAGGGAGAATGAGCCTGATTGGCTGTGCTTGAAGCACATGCCTTCACTGGAGCAGGCGATAGACGAGACTCCTTAAAAGCGGACGCAGAAGACTACATGCACCGAGTGAAGGCTTGGCTCTTCAAAGGACTGTCAGAACACTGTTGGCGTTGTTTTAAGAGGAAGCAAATGGATAGTTGTCAGGCAGGAGTCTTGGATGTCCATGCTACATTCATAGGAAACTGAAAGGCCAGCCAAGGGAAACAACAAGGAAATGTGAGCCGAGAATTTAACAGCACATCAAGTAAGAGCCCTCCCAACTCCAGGCAAATAGCAGCAAATATCCTCTAGAACTGTTATACTGCAGGGAGGGATGAAAAATAGTTTAGCTGCTTTAGAAAATAGGTTGTTAGCACCTCAAAACATTAACTCTAGAATCACCATATGACCCAGCAGTCCCACTTCTCTGTCTGCGACCAAAAGAACTGCAAACAGGTGTTGGAACTTAATAAGAACACAAGAGTGTTCACAAGAGCACTCCTTACAATAGTCAAAAGGTGGAAACAGGGCCAGAGAGATGGCTTAGAGGTTAAGGTGCTTGCCTGTGATGCCTAAAGACCCATGTTTGATTCTCCAGATCCCACGTAAGCCAGACACACAAAGGTGAGACAAGCGCAAGGTCGCACATGACCACTAGGTGGCACAAGCATCTGGAGTTTGACTACAGTGGCTGAGGCCCTGGCATGCCAATTCTCTCTCTGAAACAAAAATAATAAAAGTTAAAAAGGTGGAAACAGGGCTGGAGAGATGGTTCTGTGGTTAAGGCACTTGACTGCAAAGCCTAACAATTTGGGTTCGATTCCTCAGTACCCATGTAAAGCCAGATGCACAAAGTGGTGCATGGATCTGGAGTTCATCTGCAATGGTTTGAGGCCCTGGTGTGCCCATCCTCTCTCTCTCTCTCTCTTTTTTTGGTTTTTCGAGGTAGGGTCTCACTCTAGCTCAGGCTGACCTGGAGTTCACTATGGAGTCTCAGGGTGGCCTCGAACTCACGGCGATCCTCCTACCTCTGCCTCCCGAGTGCTGGGATTAAAAGAGTGCGCCACCACGCCCGACTCTCTGTCTCTCTTTCCTTCTTTCTCTCCTCCCTCTCTCTTTCCTTGAAAATAAATAAATAAATTTAAAAAGATGGAAGCAATTCAAATGTTCACAGTACATGAATGGATAAACAAAATGTGGTACTCACTCTCTAGGCAAAAAAAGGCATGAAGTACTGATGCCACGACATAAATGAACCCTGAAAACATCATGCTACATGAAAGCAGCCCGACATGAAGGGATGCTCATCATATGAGCTTACATGTGTGAAAGGTCCAGAACACACAAATCCAGAGAGGCAGTGAAAGCAGAGAGTGGTCGTCAGGGCCTGGAGAAGCAGAGATGGAGACTGGTTATTGGGCATGAGGTTTCCTTTTAGGAGGACAAAACTATGCTAGGATAGGGTAGTTATAATGGACACATAACACTATGTATGTACTAATGGCTGCCAAATTGTGCACTTCAACATGGTGCACTTAGGCTGGGTGTGGTAGCGCACATCTGTAATCCTGGCACTGGGGAAGGCTGGTGTAGGCAGGGATTTTACAAGTTTTCAGCCAACCTGGGCCCCATAAGAGTTCAAACCCAACTTGGGATATGAAGCAAGACCTTGTCTCAAAAACACAACTAAGTAAGTAAGATTTTGAAAAATATTTTATTTATTTATTTCAGAGAGAAAGAAGTGCATAGAGACAGAATGAGTGCCCCAGGGCCTCTATCCACTGCAGACAAACTCCAGATGCATGTGCCACTATGTACATCTGGTTTATGTGGGTACTGGGGAATCGAACCTGGGTTCTTAGGCTTTGCAGGTAAATGCCTTAACTGCTAAGCCATCTCTCCAGCCCCTAAATAATTTAGTCATTTTCTTGCCATGTATCACAGTTAAAAACAAAACAACAACCTTTTCAGGGTTGCAAGGAAACACAGGAGTCTCAGCAATATCTTGTCAGAAACTCAAGGACTCTCCTTACCTGTGCTGAAGAAGTTGCAGGACTTATTGATGTGTCTGTCTCCATGGTAACACTCACAGTCAGTACTATGTCTGTCTCCGTGGTGACACTTATAGTCAGTACCGATTGAACAGACCAGCAACCATACTACTATGGAAAAGGAGATGGCATGAATCATAGCATATTTGCCTCTGGATGTTAGAGTTAGAAAGCTGGCTTCAGGGCTGGAGAGATGGCCTAGCAGTTAAGGCACTTGCCTGTGAAGCCTAAGGACTCATGTTCAACTCTCCACATCCCACGTGAGCCAGGCACACAGGGATGCAAGTGCACAAGGTGGCACATGCACACAAGGGGGCGCATGCATCTGGACTTTGATTTTAGTGGCTGGAGGCCCTGGTGTGCCAATTCTCTCTCTCTCACACACACATTTACAAAAGGTAGTCTGTTGGGCTTGCCTCAGAAAGAAAGAAAAAGAAAGAAAGAAAGAAAGAAAGAAAGAAAGAAAGAAAGAAAGAAAGAAAGAAAGAAAGAGAGAGAGAGAGAGAGAGAGAAAGAGAGAGAGAGAGAAAGAAAGAAAGAAAGAGAAAGAGAGAGAGAGAAAGAAAGAGAGAGAGAGAGAAAGAGAGAGAGAAAGAAAGAGAGAGAGAAAGAAAGAGAGAGAAAGAAAGAGAGAAAGAAAGAAAACTGGCTTCATTGTGCCCCTTCCCACCCACCCACCCCCCCATGTTCTAAAAAGCAGTGCCTAACCAGCCTATTCTAACTTTGGGACTTCTGGCAACCTTGGACTCTGTTCTGTGTCATGATGGCCTCTAACCTTTTATCTGGACTATTCTATGCCCTTCCTAACATCCCAAGGTTCTCTGTGGCCGAGTCCAGCACTGACTCACCTTGTGATCTGAGATAGAAATGTGGGTAGTCTCAGACACTCAGGGGTAACTCCCTTTCTTATGCCTAGTTCCAGGTTAATAATGAGTATTAAAGAAAATTAAAGAACTACAGAGTTAAAGGACCCTGACTGTGGCAAAGTCTTGACACCATGTTTCTTCGGATGTACAGAGAGCAATTTTGATTCCTTGTTACAAACAATATTGCATTATCTGGTTTCCCTGGTAACCTGACGTTTTGCCCTAGCTGACAATCAAAGACTATAGAGGCTTCAATTTCTTTCTAGTTCTAAAAATTCTCATTCTATGAATATCTGGGGTTGAAGAGAGCATACTAAAGGGAGACAGTACAAAAGTAAAACTGTTAAAGTTTAAGAAATAGGAGCAGGAACAAAGATGGTTATTTGCTTGGCAATCTAGTGGAATTCAGAAGAAAGATAGGTTATTTCTTATGTGGACAAAATATGCTATCAGAAATGCCTAATATGAACCCTAAATTACTGTTTTCAGAAGTCCAAGTCCTGCTCTAGTCTGTCTGGTTAATTGAAGCATTTCTGATTAATTGTCCATGCCCTTCTTCTTTTTTAATTTTATTTATTTGAGAGAGAGAGAGAGAAAGGCTGAGATTGTCCTTAACGTAGGACAAAATGCAGAGTCCACTGTGATCGACGTTATTGAGTAAGCTAAGCTGAGAGCGGCCACTCCCTTCTCAGGAAGGTGTATGTGATTTGGTACTTAAAGAATATGAATGACATCCACTGACTCATTGCTTTGAACCTTTTGTCTACTGTTCCTGTTAGTTTTGGTAGCAATGTCTCTGTAAAGAACTTGGAGGAAGCGTATCATCTGCATCACAAACAGGCCAAGCAGCCACATGGTGATGGATCTCTGCAAGGTCCTGGGTCGGGACATTGTCTTCCTTTGCTGAAGGCTGACTGTTGCCTTCAGAGTTAACTACACATATCAGGTCCGGTCCCCAGGGAGCCTGTAAAGGTTCTGGACTGAAGAGTAACCAATGTTACCTTTCTCACTGATGTAATACAATGCCTGACAAACAGCAACCTGAGGGAAGAAGAGTTAATTTGGGTTTATGGTTTGAAGGCACAGTTTATAGTGGCAGCAAGAGTATGAGGTCATTAGCCGGGCGTGGTGGCGCACGCCTTTAATCCCAGCACTTGGGAGGCAGAGGTAGGAGGATCGCCGTGAGTTCGAGGCCACCCTGAGACTACATAGTGAATTCCAGGTCAGCCTGGGCTAGAGTGAGACCCTACCTCAAAACACCAAAAAAAAAAAAAAAGTATGAGGTCACATTGTGTCACATTGTGTCCACCACCAGGAGGCAGAGAAAGATGAATGTTCATGCTCAGCTTGCTTTATTAACAATCTCCATACAGATACACAATGTACTCTGATTATAAGCTTTCTCCTTTTTATTGAGTCCGGGACCCCAGCCCATGACATGGTGCTGCCCACACTCAAAGTGGGTCATCTATCCCCAGTTAAACCTTTCTGTAAACACCCTTGTAGATACATCTGGAGGTATGTTGCTATGGTGATTATAGTATATTGGCAATAACCATTAACCATCACAAGAGCTATCTGATGGTAGCTGACTACAACCTGCCTTTACACTGCTGGAAGCTGGATTGTAGTAGTTGGATTCCAATTACTATAACAAATTCCTGAGATGGCCCACTTATAAAGAACAAAGGTCGGGCTGGAGGGATTGCTTAGCGGTTAAGGCATTTGCCAGCAAAGCCAAAGGATCCAGGTTCGATTCCCCAGGACCCATGTTAGCCAGATGCACAAGGGGGTGCACACGTCTGGAGTTTGCAGTGAGGCCCTGGTGTGCTCATTCCCTCCCTCCCTCTCTCTCTCTCTCTCCATCTCTCCCTCTTTCTCTGTCAAATGAATAAATAAAAATAGCCAGGCATGGTGGCACTAGCCTTTAATCCCAGCACTCGGGAGGCAGAGGTAGGAGGATTGCTATGAATTTGAGGCCACCCTGAGACTACAGAGTGAACTCCAGGTCAGCCTGGGCTAGAGTGAGACCCTACCTCGAAAAGCCAAAAACAAATAAATAAAATAAAATAAAATAGAACAAAGGTTTACACTGGCTCACGGTTTTAGAGGTTTCAATCTATGACCAGTTGGCTCCAGCACTTTGGGCTTGTGGCGAGGCAGCATAGCATGATAGGAATGTATGGTGGAGATAAAAACACATCATGGCTCAGAAGCAAAAAAGAGCAAGAAGACAGGACTGAGATCTTACTATCCCCCTTCAAGGGCACACTTCAAAAACCTGAAGACCTACTAGGTCTACCTCTCCAGGTTTCCACAGTCAAACAAGCCTTCAGCACACAGACACTGGGGAATGCTTAAGATCTGAACTATAGAAGTTAGGGAACAAAGGTCAGAGTGATTGCCTAAACAGGCCCACCAAACTCATTTTGAGTTAGCTATCACGGAGGGGAAGTGGAGTCTGTTGAAGCAAGCATGGTTGTATGTGGAGACCTCTTTCTGGTCCCAATGGAGACTGAACAAAGGGCTGGAGAGATGGCTTAGCAGGTTAAGGTGTTTGCCTGCTAAGGACCCATGTTCGATTCCCCAGATCCCACATAAACCAGATGCACAAGGTGACGCATGTGTCTGGAGTTTGATTACAGTGGCTGGAGGCCCTAGTGAGCCAATTCTCTCTCTCTCTCTCTCTCTCTCTTGCTCTTGTTCATTAAAAAAAAAAAAAGGTCAGTCTGTTGGGCTTGCCTCAAAAAGAAAAAAATAAACTGAAGAAAGACAAGAACAAATCCTACCCCATCCATGCTGAGGAGCAGCCAGAATAGCCGGAGCTCCATGACACCCAATAAATGGATGGGGACCGACAATTTCCTCACCCTCTAAGGACTCTGATGTCCTCAGACCACCGGGTGAACTGAGGAGAGTGGTTGTTATATTTTGTGGAAATCTTTGGCAGCACAGAGAAGCACCCCCATGTTTTGCCAACCCTGAAACAAAGGATGTTCATCGGACCTCACTAAACCTTTCCAGTTTAGAACGTAGAAATCTCTCACACAATGGCACCTTGTCTGTCCAGCTTTGGGCTCTACGGACTGTTCTCTGGCAAACTCTGTCTCGGCAAGGCCCTGAGCTCAACACTCTCACGGAGTGTTCTAGATACAGGTAGCTCCCATACCTGGAGCACAGGGTGTGCTTGGAGACAAGGTAGCCACCCCATCCCTGCACCGGTGCCTCTGAGGAGGCTGAGTAATGGCATTCTATTAGATGCAACTCAGAGGTGGCCAGGGACACAGGTCTTCTGCCCAGAGCTCTGGCATGCATTCCCACTCCAGTTCCTTTTGGGAGGAGGACCTCACTCTGAACCAGTTCCCAGTTAGCCAAAGATCCTTTGGGAGTTCCCCTGCCCCCACCCTAGTTCCTGTTTCGATCCTATGTTCCCCTACATTGTCCAGGTACTCCACAAAATCCTGAGAACTACCTTAACTTCACCTTTCTCCCTCTCACCCTCTCTCCTTGGATCAGATGTTTACACCATACTCCTCCCCTTGAGTGTGGCTGGCCCTTTGCCCGTTGAGGCAAAGACAACTGGCAGGAAATGGGTAGCGCTCCTCTCAGCAGGCATTTGCCTGGCATGGCACTGTGAGAATGAGGGGTGCAAACCTGTCAGGCCCTTTGTGCTCTGTCCTCTCCCCATGGGGATTTCTCAGCACCTTCCTCTCTTAAACTCCATTTCCCTCTGACTCACTGCTTTTCTTTGTTCTCTCTCACTGGTCACTTTCCTTCTTCTTAGTCTATTTTAACTCTCTCTTCCCCTTTCCCTTCCAGATCACCTAGTTTCTTACCTCCTTCTGTGGATCTCTACAACAGTCTCAAAAACAAAAAAGAAAATCTCTCTGCAGATGAAGCTACCACTGCCGTTCCCTCCTCCACATTTCTGTAGAGCGACCACTTAATGTCGCATCCTGGTTCAGGACCCTAGCCTGAGTTCCAGGTGCCCTCAGAATAGAGACCAAATTCCATCATGAAGGACAAGTCTTTTCTTTGTGGGGCTTCTTCCTGCCTTTCCTTCCTCCATTCAGTATTGGCCTACTGGTTCAGAAAACAAATCAATGTATTTACTTAAGTGTTTAGCATAAGAAGGTATGAACTATATCAGGAATGGAGATAAAATGAACCCAAAATGAATTTAAAAAATTGCAGATGAAGCCAGATGTGGAGGAATACCTCTTTAATCCCAGCACTTGGGGACACTGAGGTAGGAGGATCAATGAGAGGTGGAGGCCAGCTTGGGGCTACAGAGTGAGTTCCACATGAGCCTGGACCAGAGTGAGACCTGGCCTTGAATAAACAAAAAGAATCTCCAGGGCTGGAGAGATGGCTTAGCAGTTAAGACACTTGCCTGAGAAGCCTAAGGACCCATGTTTGACCCTCCAGATCCCACGTAAGCCAGACGCACAAAGGTGAGGCAAGCACAAGGTTGCACATGCCCACTAGCTGGTGCAAGTGTCTGGAGTTCGATTGTAGTGGCTGAGGTCTCTCTTTCTCTCTTTCTCTGTGTCTGTCTCACTGTCTCTAAAATACAAAAAGAAAATCTATAGAAGAAATAAGATATCTAGGGGGAAGGACAGAGAGAGTTGGCACACTGGGCAAGGTGTGGACAAGATAAGACTAACCCTGAGCTGGGTGACAGGTAAGGGGTCCTGTTGTTATTATTCTGTCCCCTTTTAATATGTTTGAAAAATTTTTATTGAAGGCAAGGTAGGTGAACATCACACAATATCTGGCTCACCTTCTCCCACCTCTGTCCCTGTGCCCTGTGCCCTGTGCTTTGGTCATATGATGTTTCAATTTCTCAAGTAGCACAGAATCTGACCCTGCAGGGTCTCCCATGTCCCTGCTGCTAGGAGCCCTACTTCCTCCATCCTGACTACAGGCCTCCACAGATTCCTTCTTCGCTTCTCAGCCCAGCTTAACCAGAACTTTCTCTGGAAAGTCCTTCCTGGCACCTCCAGGGCAAGTGAGGAACCCCTGTTCTGTGTCCCCACAGCATCTTCACAGACCACAATTCCTTGTTTAACTGTCTGCCCCTGCTGCCAGGCCCCAAGCTCCCTCTGATCGCCAGAGCCTGGCACGTGGAAGCAGCTCTGTTGAATGGATAGTTTAAACGCATTGTGTGGGCTGGGGAGATGGGTCAGCAGTAATGGCACTTGCTTGCAAAGCATGCCAACCCTGGTTCAATTCCCAAGCTGCCCATATAAGGCAGTGGTGCACGTGTCTGGTATTTGTTTGTAGGGGCAAAAGTCCCAATGTCTCCCCCACAAAATAAATAAATACATTGTAGATCTCTAGCAAAGGAGTGGGTACCTCCCGCTCTGGCCTGGCATGGATTGGGTGAGGAAGAGGAGGTACTATCTTGGCTTGGGCAGGGTAAACACATATCATGGCCTTTCTCCCTTGCCAGAGTCAGGCATTTCCATTGGAGAAGCAACTTTGAGGCTAAGTCCACTTAGAAAAGAGTCTGGATTTTCTGTGAAATACAAAGTGGTCTGAATGCAGGAGACTGAAGAGTCAAGAATGACATTTATGGACAAGTTCTTTTTTTAAAAAAAATATTTATTTGCACAGGGCATGGTGGCGCATGCCTTTAACCCCAGCACTCGGGAGGCAGAGGTAGGAGGATTGCTGTGAGTTCAAGGCCACCCTGAGACTCCATAGTGAATTCCAGGTCAGCCTGGGCTAGAGTGAGACCATCCCTCAAAAAATCTAAACCACCCCCCAAAAATTATTTATCTGCAAGCAGAGAGAGAGAAGAGAGAGGGAGAGAAAAGAGAGACAGACAGAGAGAGAATGGGCATGCCAGGGCCTCCAGCCACTGCAAACGAACTTCAGACACATGCGCCCCCTTGTGCATCTGGCTTATGTGGGTTCTGGGGAATCAAACTGAGGTCCTTTGGCTTTGCAGGCAAATGCCTAACCGCTAAGTCATCCCTCCAGCCCTGGACAAGTTCTTTTAACAGCATCATATAGAACTTTCTTGAAGATAAAAATCTGAAGCTCATTTTGTAAACTCTAAACCAAGTCTTTCCACCTGGGGCCTGCAGGTCATATGCATCCCAGGATAGCTATGAATGTGGCCCAACACATTTTGAAATAACAATGTCATGTCATGATGTCAAAAGGGTGGATACCTCTCATCTGAGCTAATAGCCTGATGCTTTTTTTTTTTTCCTGGCATCTCTGTGAAATACAAAGTGGTCTGATTGCAGGTGACAGAAGAGTCAAGAGTGACATTTATTATTGACACTCTCTTCTAATAGCATAACATAATACCTGCATCCCTCCCTACCCAACACAGAGCATGTGTCTATAAATTGTAAGATGTAACATGGTATGTGTTCATGATAGGACTACACACAATGCCTCCTGCTAGTCTCCATTTGTGGCTGCTCGTATATGTATGTCTTGGAGACTATTTATCTAGAGCAGTCACTTCTGCCAGTCTTGCTCAATTCTGTTCACTGCTTAATAGTAGTTATTAATACATACAATCTTGTATGGTTGGTTTACTTATTATGGTCTGTCCCCTCTAGAATATGGGCCACCCCTAAGCAGGAGACTATCTGGTATTGACTGTTGCAGTCAGATCTGCATTGCCGGCAGAAAACACCCGACCAAGAGCAGCTTGTGGGCAAAAAAGGGTTTATTTTGGCTTACAGACTCAAGGGGGAAGCTCCATGTTGGCAGGGGAAAACGACAGCATGAGCAGAGGGTGGACATCACCCCCTGACCAACATCACATGGACAATAGCAACAGGAGAGTGTGCCCAACACTGGCAAGGGGAAACTGGCTATAACACCCATAAGCCTACCCCCAGTAATGCACTCCCTCCAGGAGGCGTTAATTCCCAAATCTCCATCAGCTGGGAACCTAGCATTCAGAACACCCAAGTTTATGGGGGACACCTGAATCAAACCACCACACTGTTCAATATGTAAGCCAAGGGTGTGAAAGTAGGTTTTGAATGAATGAATGAACATGGTATTCGTTACTTAGCAGGCCTCTTGGTAAAGGTGAAAAAAAATTCTCTGAAAATACAGTCTTTGGAGCTGGAGAGATGGCTCAGCTGTTGAGGCACTTGCCTGTAGAGCCTAATAACCCAAGTTCGATTCCCTAGTGCTCACAAGGTGGCACATATGTCTACAGTTCATTTGCAGCAGCTGGAGGCCCTAGAATCCGCCCCCCCCCCCATCTCTCTCTGCTTACAAATAAGTATTTTTTTTAAAAAAAATACAGTCTTTTGCCTCTTCATTCATGTAATACTTTATAAGAGAACTATTTCTGTCAAACAAAGGTAACAAAACACTTCAACAACATGCGATGAAATAAACAAAAGAAAGACCACCTTTACCCAAATAAGAATCACTCTACAATCAAAATCCAAGTAACAGTTTTAGGCATAAAATGTTGACGGCTGCAATTTCTTTTTTTCGTTTTCAGTGGAGTACTTAGGTAAGCAGGAATGAGACTTGAGTACTTCTAAACTTCTAAACAAGGGACAGGCTATACTATACACAAACCTGGAAGCATCTCTCCATGCAAATACAAATTCTTCCACAACAGTGTTTTGTATGATACCTTTTCAAAAATACTTTTATTTATTTATTTGTGAGCAGAGACAGAGAGAGAGAGAGAGAGAGACAGAGAGAGAATGGGCACACCAGGACCTCTAGCCACTACAAACAAACTCCAGATGCATGTGCCACTGAGCATCTGGCTTACATGGGTACCGGGGAATCGAATCTGGGTCCTTATGCTTCATAGCCAAGCGCCTTAACTGCTAAGCCATCTCTCCAGCCCCTACAACAGCATTTTAATGGCTCCATGTTATTTTGCTGTATGCATGTTAATATTCTTGGACACTGAAGTGAACCATAATTTTTCACTAGCTAAACACTTTCCGCATGCATATGTATTAGGTGATGTGTACGCATGCGTGGATGCATGTTTGTGCATGTGTGAGAGCACTTGTGCATGCACATGTGTGTGTGTGTGTGTGTGCTGGGGGGGGAGGTCAATATTGGGTGTCTCCTTCAATCGCTCTCCCCTTATTTGTGCGACACAGTCTCTCCCTGACTCTGCAACTCACCCATTTAGTGAGACCAGCTAGCCTCCCACTGTGCGCTTCCTGTGTGCCTCCAACCATGGCTCCTTGTGTCACTGCTGCGACCTCTGAGATGGACTGTCGTTCGCCACGGTATCGGGTACCCTTCAGCCCTTGCCCAGACCCTCTTCTCCCTATTGGGTGTCTAGAGTCAGATCCTACTTTTGCCTATGGTCCTTTCTCTTCGTAAATATTGTGGGACACCCAGAGTCTCAAGCCATGGCAACTACTGTAAAGTCTTAGTCTTTGTGATGTATTTCTAGCCGTCTCTGCAGTTTACGTAATAGTACTTCTTTAAAAAAAAAAAGACTTACTTTTATTTATTGAAGAGAAAGACAGAGAGAGAGAGAGAGAGAGAATGGGTGCTCCAGGGCCTCTAGCCACTGTAAACGAACTCCAGACACATGTACCACCAAGTGCAGCTGGCTTACGTGGGACCTGAAGAATCGAACCTGTGTCCTTAGACTTCTCAGGCAAGCACCTTAACCATGAAGCCATCTCTCCAGCCCCATAATAGTGCTTCTGTGATCACGTGCCCTTAAATGTGACTCCCTATTATAGCATTGTCCCCTTTAGCAAGCATGAGCATCTCTGCAATCAATTAGATGGCATGGATGGGGGCTAGGATGCCTTGTGAGGAAACAGAATGACATCTATGACAACTCCCTAAAAGACTGACAGTTCAAATTACTGAAATCACAAAATAATGGCATCTAACTTGTTATTTTTTTTTTATTGTGGAACAATGTGCATAATATGAAGTTTATTATTTTAATAATTTTAGGTGTAGAATTATGAACATTCATAATGTTGTGTAATCATCACTATTACTTATTTCCAAAACACTTTCATCATCATAAGTAGAAACTACCACCACTCCCTCAGTGGCCCCCTCTCTGTTCTGGTAACTTCTACTTCCTGTCCCTGTGAATTTGTCTATTCTGAATATCTCATATAAGGGGAATTGTAGTCAATAATCATCTTTTAGTGCCTGGTTTCTTCTACGTTAGTATAGTGTCTTTATTTATTTATTTATTTAAAAATGTTTTTATTACTGATAACTTCCATAATTATATACAATAAACCATGGTATTGCCCTCCCTCCTTACTTTCCCCTTCACAAGTCCATGCTCCATCATATCCCCTCCCCCTCTCAATGAGTATCTCTTTTATTTTGATGTCATCATCTTTTTCCTCCTATTATAATGGTCTTGTGTAGGTAGTATCAGGCACTGCGAGGTCATGGATATCCAGGCCATTTTGTGAGGATAGTGTCTTTAATGTTAACCCGTGTTGCAACATGTATCAGAATTTCATTCCTCTTTATGACAGAAGGATATTTCATAATAGGTTCATGTCACAATTTGTGTATCCATTCATCTATTGATGGACACTCAGGTTGTGTCCTCCTTTTGGATGGTGTGAATAATGTTGGTATTGTTAAATGAACCTAATGATTCTAATTACCCTAATTATAAAAGAATCGTACTTAGACCTGCTCTCATGACTCATGTGTTTCAACCTTTCTGATTAGCCAATTCTCGCCAAATAATTAATGCTTTAAACAGCATATCAAACTAGCTGAAGCAGCCTCAGCTTAGGAATCATTTGAGGAACTACTCAAAATAGGAGAGAAAAATAAAGAGGAAACCAGGGATGGCACTGTAAACGAAGCCAGAGGAAAATACGCAAAGTAGAATACGCCTGAAATCTTTGTAAAATAGATAGATTATAGTTTCTCTGATCAAACCTTCCAAGTGACCAAACAGAGAATCAGCAAACAAAGTTTGGGTAACTCAAGAAGAATGAGTACAGATGTTTCTAGCCCTGAACCCCAAGAGAATTGAAGAGAACTACTGAAGGCCACAGATTATGTCCTGATTAGATTTCTTACCACAATTACAAATGGAGCTTTGTCTGTGACTGCTTCTGATGGTGCAGCTTACAGAATGGAGAAGGTACAGCGTCAAGTAGAATTTAGAAAAAAAAAATTAAAAGAAGAGATGGTAAGTGAAAAGTTTCCAGATACTTAGTTCTCCCCCAGGGATGAAATTTAGATAGCAATGAAAATGAAGGAGTCACGTCTGATTTCTTAATTATTTTTTTGGTCTAGAAAAAAAAAAAAAAAAAAACAACCTTTAAGACAGGATCTTGCTATGTAGCCCCAGCTCTCCTCACACTCTCAATCCTTCTTATACCAGCCTTATAAAAATTAAATACACACAGATATGATTTTATTTTGTATTCTAAATTTTCCATCTAGATTATCTGTATATGTCTTTCTGTAACTTCCACTGACTTGAAAGCACTTGGTGAAAAGAACAGTTTGAAACAAACATCATTAGTCTAAAAACAAAAAGATAATGGTTGGCAAGAGATTTTACAAAAAGAAAATATGGGGCTGGAGAGATGGCTTAGTGGGTAAGGCATTTGCCTGAGAAGCCAAAGGACCCAGGTTCGATTCCTCAGGACCTACATAAGCCAGATGCACAAAGTGGCTCGTGCGTCTGGAGTTCATTTACAGCAGCTGAAGTCCTTGGTGTGCCCATTCTCTCTCTCTCCCTATCTATCTAACTCTTTCTCAAATAAATAAAATAAATAAATATTTTAAAATATTTTTCAAAAAACAAAATATGGCTTACAGAGGGCATTATAAAAGAAGATTTTCACAGGGCTGGAGAGATGGCTTAATGGTTAAGACATTTGCCTGCAAAGCCAAAGGACCCATGTTCAATTCCCCAGGACCCACAAAAGCCAGATGTCAAGGTGGTGCATGCATCTGGAGTTCATTTGTAGTGGCTGGAGGCCCTGTCTTGCCCATTCTCTCTATATATCTACCTCGTCTTCTCTTAAATAAATAAATAAAATCTTTTAAAAAAACGCTTCAAAGAGATATGGAATTTTTATGATCAAACCTATGGTATGTATATATATTTAAATGTAACAGTGTATGTCAATTTTTTGGAAAATTGAAATGAATAATTGCAAACAATGTGATCATTTGCTGACATGAACAGTTCACGACTGCAGTTTTCAGTAAAATCCACAGGGTGGCAGAGAAAAGGATTCACTGCAGATGCGTACATTTCTAATTCAAATAAATCATTGGAAATAATTGGGAAACAGTGGCGAGGCTTAACATGAAATTCACTACACGGGACACAGAACTAAATCTGATCTCGGGCATTTACCCAAGGATCTTCGCTGTCACGCAAACCAAAGAGGCTGATGACTCTCTTGACGATTCCTTACTTACGTGGAGGGGCGTGACTGCGGCACAGGCTCTCACTGCTCCCATGATGAATCAGGTGCATGTGCCGCCCCTGCTGGTCTTCAGTGACCCACGTCAGCCTCGCCCCTCCTGGGGGGGACTAGAAGCCATGTTCTTGACCACAGCACTTTTAACTCCCACTGTGAACACTCTTTCTCTTATGGTGGGCAAATACCACCATGAAGATTTCAGAGTAAGCCTGTGTTGGGCACTGCCAGGCACAGGCTGGCGCCTTCAGGAGAGGGGCCTGAGCTGCCAGGCTTGGCTAAGGACCCCCAGGCTACAGGAGGCCGCTCCCTCTCCAAGCCCAGCACACCTGAACTTAGGCTCTGCCCATAGCCCTGTAACCTTTGGACAGTTGCCTAGGAAACTCCTTATCAGCCCTCACACAGCCCGTCCTCCTGAGACCCTAGATCACCTCACCCCACCTGCCATTGCCTACTGCTGGAATGAATATCCCCATATGTATGCTAACTAGACATCAGAAATGAACCTGGTACATCCAATCCCCTTAGGACCCTTCCCCCCACCCTCAGGTGCTTATAAACCCATTTCCCTGACAATAAACTGAGAGCTGTTCAACTATCTTCCGGAGTGATCCTTTCCCTCATCATGCACTCACCCACTCCGGTTGCCTGGGGGCATTCAGGGGGACCTCAGTGGCCCCCGGGAGCAAGGACCCAGGAACCCACAAGCCTCGAGAGATGACTCAGCAGTAAGACACTTGTCAGCAAAGCCTAATGACCGGCGTTCAATTCCCCACTACCCACATAAAGCCAGATGCACAAAGTGACTCACGGTCTGGAGTTCACAGTGGCTGGAGACCCTGACGTACCCAATCTGTCTGTCTGTCTTCTCTTTATCTCTCTCTCTTCTTGCAAATAAATGAATAAAAACATATTTTTTAAAGTTTTGTTTATTTTGAGGTAGGGTCTCTTGCTCTAGCCCAGGCAGACCTGGAATTCAACATGTAATATAAATATTTTTTTAATAAAAAAGATTTCAAAGTAGGAATAGAAGTAAATGAGGCAAAGAGAAAAAGAAAAAAAATCCCCACACTGTAATTACCAAGAGGAGAAGAGACACGTGTAACTCAATAATTAGCATGTTTTATCCATAAAATCAACTCATGATTATTCTGTTCGGGCAGGCCTTGATTTATCTCCTATAATTTTCCAAAGTGATTTCCTCAATTAAGCCAATTCCTCTCCCATTCCCTTCTCTGATCTATGCTGTAGGGTGGCAGCGAAGCAGCCATGATTTAAGAAAATGCTGGGCAGACTCAAAACTCGCCAAATTGCCGAGAAGTCCACAGTTGAGTGCTCGGCACTTAAGAAGACATCTCTTTCACGCCCTCCAGCAGCTCAGGGACTGTAGCAGAAAGAGGGGAAAGGATGTAAGAGCTAAAGGATGAAGAGGAGGGCTTCGGGACACCATCTCCCAGGCACAAAGTGGTCCTTGTATTCATGACCTCACAAGTGGTTGTCATTATCTGCCCATGACCTGCTTAATATTGGACCCATCAGCAGGTTGTAGAGGCTGGAGAAACACCTCCCCCTGGCAAAAAAAAAAAAAAAAAAAAAAAAAAAGAAAAGAAAAGAAAAAAGACATCATTATAGAAGAGGGAATAGTAGGAAAGAAATGGGAATTCCGTGAAAGTGGGTGGGAAAGGGAAGACAAAGGAGGTTGTAGGAGAGGATTATTTACAATGTTTAAATCAAGTTTTTTTTTTAATTAAAAAAAATGTAAGCCGGGTGTGGTGGCACACGCCTTTAATCCCAGCACTCGGGAGGCAGAGGTAGGAGGATTGCCATGAGTTCGAGGCCACCCTGAGACTCCATAGTGAATTCCAGGTCAGCCTGGGCTAGAGTGAGACCCTACCTCGAAAAACCAAAAAAAAAAAAAAAAAAAAGTCAGGGGCTGGAGAGATGGCTTAGCGGTTAAGGCGTTTTCCTACAAAGCCAAAGGACCTTGGTTCGATTCCCCAGGACCCACATTAGCCAGATGCATAAGGGGCGCATGCCTGTGGAGTTCATTTGCAATGGCTAGAGGCCCTGGTGCACCCATTCTCTCTCTCTCTCTTTCTCTCTTTCTTTCTCTGTTAAATAAATAAATAAATAAATATATTTTTTAAATGTCAGTTGGCAGGGCATGGTGGTGCCCACCATAAATCCCAGCACTTGGGAGGCAGAGGTAGGAGGATCACCATGAGTTCAAGGCCACCCTGAGACTACATAGTGAATTCCAAGTCAGCCTGGGCTAGAGTGAGACCCTACCTCAAAAAACAAAACAAAACAAAAAATGTCATCAGTTGTTTGCTTTGCTTTTTGTTATGAAGATGGAAGATGAATGAGAAAGTGAAACCTCAAATTTATGGAACCAGAATCCTTTCTGCTAACAGGCCACATACTCACATACTCTTTGGATTATTGAAAATGCTTCCCTGTCGGCAAACCACAGAGATCTGTGCACATCCACACTTATGGGTGCATTATTCACAGGAGCCAAGATATGGGGCCAGTTAGGTGCCACCTGTCTTCTTTCTGGATCATGTATCTTTAAAGCTGATTGATTTCCATTATGAATGAACAAAGAAAATATAGAACATATATATATATATATATATATATATATATATATATATATGTATGCATATATACATATGGTATTTTATTATCTTTATTTATATTTTATTATATTTATATATTTATTTTTGAATGTATATTATATATTGAATTTATTTTTATTATATATGATGATATTTTATCCAGCCATAAAGAAGAATGAAATTATGTCATTTTCAGAGAAATGGTGGGAACTGGAAATCAGCATGTTAAAAGAAGCCAGACTTGGGCAAATATTGCATGTTTTCTCTCATATACATAACTTAGATTTAACTCTATATGCACATACATGAATGTGAGTATATATGCATATAACATGAAAGCAGAACTATTTAGAGGGGGAAAGGGGAACCCACAGTGGATGGGGAAAGATGTTGGGAGGGTTTAAATATGAGCACACAGCCGTGATGTATATATATCCATAGGTCATAATAAAATTTCAGGAATGTTCGTCCATGTAGTCATTCTGCAGTCGCCTCCTACTCCTGGGACGCACTAAGGATTGTCAGCGTAAAGGGGTCAGAGATGTTGCACGCAGGGCACGCAGACACCAATTGCACAATACCAAACTGCTTCATCAGGAAATCCTATACCCTATTCTACATTGTGTTGACAAGTGAATTCCTCAGCAATTTTTTTTCTTAATTTTTTTTTTTTTTTTTTTTTTTACCTGACAAATGTCATCCTATGGGAACGGGACATTAGAACTCTCTCACAAGTTCAGAGTTTTAACTTAGTCTCTGTTGGACTTGTCTAGCAAGTTGACTCACTCTTTACCTAACCAGGCAGCAGCCAGATCCATTGGTGTCGTGTGGGAACACACCCTCCTTTAACTGCTTACTCAGCTGCGTTTCCAATAGTTTGAACCAGCTACCTACAGTCACACTGCAAGATCTATTTATGACCTGAACTCTTGAATCTGCCACTTCATGATCTATATTCTGGCTTTGCAGAAAAAAAGGAACCGCCGAGTCAGCTGCAAGCAATGCTCTCATGACTGCAATAATAATATAACTGCAAAAGGATAGTTTGTCTGAAGATTTAAAAACCCAGGACTATGCCAGGCGTGGTGGTGCATGCCTTTAATCCCAGCACTCGGGAGGCAGAGGTAGGAGGATCGCAGTGAGTTCAAGGCCACTCTGAGACTACATAGTGAATTTCAGGTCAGCCTGGGTCAGAGTGAGACCCTACCTTGGAAAACCAAATCCAAAAAGAAAAAAAAAAAAAAAAACCAGGACTCGTCATGGTATAACAAATGCACATTCTACTTAAAGCAAAAAATGTCAGATATTAACATGTTTCTCCAAAAACTCTTGCCTCAAAAATAAGGGGGGAAAAATCTCTTCTTGTTTTTGCAATTTCTCCCCCCCTCCACCTGTATTTGTCCCTTGAATTCAAAATTTTGTATTCAAAACCAGTTTTTCACTTAGATATAATTAGTTTTCAGTCAGTACCATTTTTTTATTTTTTATTTTTCAAAGTAGGGTCTCTTTCTGTAGCCCAGGCTTGCCTCAAACTCATGGCAATCCTCTTATCTCAGCCTCCAAGTACTGGCATTAAAGGAGTGTATCGCCAAGCCCAGACATACCATGATTTTAAATTTTATATATTGTATTTCCCTCCAGTCAACTGGGCTATTTCATAAATAAGTTAACTGCCTGTAGGCAGTCTTCTATAAGGTAACATAAACTAGAAAGCAAAATGTTGGCTTGGATTATCTCTCTGGAGAAATGTTGAAACTGAGACAAGGTAGAGAAGCATGTCTTTCCCAGTGATGCAAAACCTTCACATCACCTGAACTCCTGAAGTGGTAGGTTAAGATAGCTAAATTGGAGCCAAAGAGATAGCTTAGCAGTTAAGGACGCTGGCCTGCAAAGCCAAACGACCCAGGTTTGATTCCCCAGGACCCACATAAGCCAGATATACAAGGTGGTGCGTGCATCTGGAGTTCATTTGCAGCCACTGGAAGCCCTGGAACACCCATTCTCTCTCTCTCTCTCTCTCTGTCTCAAAAATAAATAAATCAAAATAAAGTATTTTTTAAAAAAAAGATCACTAAGTTGATTCCAGGGTTAATGGGACAAGGGCTTTGGGGTACCATGGTCACAGGTCCCAGGAATCCAAAAATCTGATTTGTAAACAAATGATGAAAAGATGAATCTGACAAGAGACAAATTTGTCTATATCTGTCCATCCTCATAACAAAAATATAACTCAAGGGCTGGAGAGATGGCTGAGTGGTTAAGGCACTTGTCTATGAAGCCTAAGGGCCCAGGTTTGATTCCCCAGTACCCACATAAGTCAGATGTACAAGGTGGCACATATGTCTGGAGTTTGTTTGCAGTGGTTAAAGCCCCTGGCATGCCCATTCTCTCTCTCTCTCCCAAATACACACATACATACATATGGACATACAAACATACATATATAAACTTAAGCACAGCCCAGCTGAGGCCAATGGTGATGAAATGAATCCCTGAGGCCACCAGGTACACATACATTTACTTTGGAATGTGTGCTGGGGTGTCTGATGGCTGGGTTGGATGGACGAACCCACACGTCATGTTGCATTTGCTTAAATCATTTGGTTACTAAAGATGTATTTCATTTATTCATACTTTAAATTCCAAGCCAATGAAATGATAGCTTTTTTAAGGTTAACCAATTCATATTCTTTGTTGACTTTCTGAAATTAAATGAAAGAAAAGAAGCTAAAATAACAGTTGGATATGACTAATATTTGAGTATTTGGCTATTCCAAGTCAACTTTAGGAATAGCAAAGTAACAAAAAATTGATTTATCATACATTATTTTTAGCAAAATCATAATCATATTTTAAGAATTAAAATTGTTAATGTAAAAGGAATTTACTGCAAAGCTCTAACTTTTAAGAAATTAAGAAAGAAGAAACACAAGCTGGGCGTGGTGGCGCACGCCTTTAATCCCAGCACTTGGGAGGCAGAGGTAGGAGGATCGCCGTGAGTTCGAGGCCACCCTGAGACTCCATAGTGAATTCCAGGTCAGCCTGGGCTAGAGTGAGACCCTACCTCGAAAAACCAAAAAAAAAAAAAAAAAAAAGAAAGAAAGAAAGAAGAAACACAACCAGACGTCCCAGCATTTGGGAGGCAGAGGTAGGAGCATCACCGTGAGTTCAAGGCCACCCTGAGACTACACAGTGAGTTCCAGGTCAGCCTGGATTAGAGTGAAACCCTATCTCAAAAAAAAAACAAGGAAGGAAGGAATGAAGGAAGAAACAAACGGCATTTTCTCCTGTAACCCAGGAAAGTCACTTGCTGTGATCACGATAATACAAAGAAACTGGAATTCACTATGGAGTCTCAGGGTGGCCTCAAACTCACGGCGATCCTCTTACCTTTGTCTCCTGAGTGTTGGGATTAAATGGAGGAGGGATTTGGGCATTCGTTCCCACCACAGCGTGGGTGTGGGAGAAGGAAGTCAGGGTTAGAGTCAGGCAAATTTGAATTCTCCTTTACTCAACAGCTCGCCATCTTGCAGCTGTGTGACAGCAAGAACTCTCTGATGTCTCCGGTTTTTCATCAATACATTGTCGACACAAAAGACACAGCTCTCACCTCAAAGGGGATAAGAGATGTTTTATTCCAGAGCCAAGTATGAGTGATCATGGTCCGGGAACACAGATTTAGTTACCCCAAATTTTATGTTCCAACGTGTTAACAATTTCATGAAGGTTTTACAGTCACAGAACAAAAGGAATCAAGGCACTTTTCAAATACACTGGCTGACTATCAGGGAGGCGGGTCACAGAAAAGTGGGGAAATCTCCCCCATAGGCTTCAGATGCTATCTGATGACATTCTCAGCCCTTGGGCTGGTGGAAACTGCATATTGGGGATCTGCACGTTCCAGAAAGGTATCACCTGATGAACTGATGATAGTCACCAGGATGTTAGGTCAGGCACAGAGGTGGGCAATAAATGGTTATTAAGGGGCTAAAGGTAGTCCAAGGTCATTTGGCTCTGGTCCTGCAACATTCCATCACTCTGTGATGAAAGGAATTTTTTTTTTTTTTTTCCCAAGACAGGGTTTCACTCTAGCCCAGACTGACTTGGAATTCACTATGTAGTCTCAGCATGGCCTTGAACTCAGGCAGTCCTCCTACCTCTGCCTCCTCAATGCTGGGATTAAAGGCCTGTGTCACCATGCCCGGCTTAATGACAGTTCTATCAGTCCATTCAGTCTTGCTGCAAGTAGGTGCAGCAGATGCAGCACCTTCATGGTAACTTTAGTTCACAATATTAGGGACCACCAGACCTTCTCTGAAGGCCTGACATGAGAGCTAGAGACACACAGCACACGCTAGATAAATTATGGCCATTACTATTATCTTTAGTAGGCTTTAGGGTTAGGTAATGATAGATTGGCTTTTATATGGAAGGAGCACACTAGGGGCCTAGCCTCGGTACAGCAGGTTCTATGACTAATTATCCTAGAAGAAATAAATAATAGCTGCATAATAGCCGCCTGTCACTTTCCATCCGTACTCCTCGCTGTCTTTATCACCTCATGCTTTATGATAACAGTAACTTATGCTGAAGCGTCTGGTCCAGCGTAGGGGTTTGAAATACTGTCATGAAATATTGGAAAGCTCCGGGGGCTGAGATGAAAACAGGAGATGAGTTATATGATGTCCTGTGCAGGTGAATCAACAGCCCGTAGTTATAAAAAAAGAACCACAGAAAGCCTTGGCTTACACAGACAACAAAAGCCGAGTAAGGTCGCTGTTTCGTGGTACCCATGGGGTTTCCATTTGTGGAGGTGGCTGAATGAGGAAGACACAAAGAGGTCAGTGTCATGGGAAGAGTCTGTTACCTTCATGGCCTGAGAGAGGACACATCAAACCACCAGGCCGCACGAGAGAAGCCGGGAGTTTGGTCAGGAGTCAGGAACAGGGGAGGAAGATGAAAGCCAGAGCCCGTTAGGGGGCTTCCCAGGAGAAGGCAGGGTAGATCACCCATTGGAATCATTTCAGTGGGCTTTGGGTGCAGGGGTACTTACTCTCTAGTGCTTGGTACCTGGGATGATTTGGCAGGGAAGAAATGCTGACAATGGCATGAAAGCTTTCCAAAAAGTTGAGAGCACAGACCTGGAATTTAGTTGGTTTGCATATGGAAGGTGTATTCCTATGTAAATTATATTATCTTAAGGAATTAATTAAGCCTGGGAGGGGCAGTCTCTCTCCAAGACTGTAAGCCACCCGCCCCCCCGCGCCACCCCCTGCACAAATGTCAAATGCTAAGATGCTAGAAAAGGAAAAACGAGCATGCTTATTAGTTCAGTCATAGAAATTTCAACAAGTACTTCCCTTTCATTCATGTTATTTTCTGTTTATCCCTCAACCACTCAGCCTCCTCAATGGAGTATAGAAATTTCATCTTTTACATATAAACAGTAAGGGCCTTGGCCTTAGTTTTAAATTTTCATACAGATGGGATTTAGGGTGGGTTATAATCTCTTTCATAAGTAAAATTCATGAAAAAAAAAAACCTTGAGTTCCTGTTGAATTATCAAGTCGTAGAAATGACTCAAAGGGGTTTGGCAGTCACTGTGATCAACTATTATTTTCTTTTTTTTTTTAATTTTTTTTTGGCTCATTTTTATTTATTTATTTGAGAGAGGCAGATATATATATAGAGAGAATGGGCACGCCAGGGCTTCCAGCCACTGCAAACGAACTCCAGATGCGTGTGCCCCCTTGTGCATCTGGCTAACGTGGGTCCTGGGGAATCGAGCCTTGAACCGGGGTCCTTAGGCTTCACAGGCAAGCGCTTAACCGCTAAGCCATCTCTCTAGCCCTCATTTTCCTTTTTTAAAAACTTTTCTTTCTTTATTTTTTTTTGAAATTTTTATTTATTTATTTATTTGAGAGCTAGAGAGAGAAAGAGGCAGATTGAGAGAGAAAGAGAATGAGCGCACTAGGGCCTCCAGCAACTGCAAACGAATTCCAGACACGTGCGCCCCCTTGTGCATCTGGCTAACGTGGGTCCTGGGGAATTGAGCCTCGAACTGGGGTCCTTAGGCTTCACAGGCAAGCGCTTAACCGCTAAGCCATCTCTCCAGCCCTGTTTTTTATTTTTTTGAGGTAGGGTCTCACTCTAGCTCAGGCTGACCTGCAATTCACTGTGTAGTTACTTCAGGGTGGCCTTGAAATTATGGTGATCCTCCTACCTCTGCCTCTGCTTCCTGAGTGCTGGGATTAAAGGCATCTGTCACCATGCCCGGCTCTAAACTACTTTTTATACTTATTTATTTATTTGAGAGAGGGGGACAGGCAGAGATACAGATATATATATATGGAGAGAGAGAGAGAGAGAGAGAGAGAGAGAGCATGCATGCACCAGGGCCACTAATGGATGCAGATGAACACCAGATGTATGTACCACATTGTGCATCTGGCTTTACTTGGGTACTGGGGAATCAAACCGGGTCACTAAACTTTGCAGGCAAGCGTCTTAACCACTGATCTGCCTCTCCAGTACCGTCAACTCTCATTGTCTATATGAAGAATCAGTCATTAGGCATTCCTCTGAGCCTTTATGAATTAACTGCTACTAAAATCAAATGATATTAATAACCAGCCAAAAAGTAGTGGACTTACAGAATGTAACTAAACTTCCTTATTGCCAATTCTGCTCCCAAGTGATAGTTCAAAGTGAAGTTTTTCTTTCTTTGCCCTTTTTCTCCCCGTCCCCAAATCCTTGCAGATCACTGAAAGTTAGAAATCTACAGTAGTCATTCTCAGGATAGATTTCTCTATATGGGATCATCCAACTCTCACCAACACAGACCTCAGACAAAATCAAGAACATCCATCACTCCCAGACAACTGCCTAGATAAAATCAAGGCAAAAGCCTTCGCCACTGACATTTCTGCCCAGAGAGGAATGAATCACTTCATTTGTGATTGCCCTGTCATCTCATTCTGTTCCCTACCTTCCTGGTCAAAAGTAATGACAGAAAGATAGCAAGAACAGCGACATCAGTTAATAGAAGTTTCTAGTTCATTCAGCTGCCTCATCTAACGGTGCATGGAAAGAACTAGAAAAAAATGGAATAATGGAATATGTAGCGCGTCCTTACCAGGGATGACAGGTGGGAGATGCCAGGGGCACTTATCAGAACACTTTGGCTTAACTCACTCACCTCCCGAAGTCCAGAGCACTTGGAGATATACAACCTGCCTAGAAAAAACCATGGTCAGAAGACTGTTAGAAAAAATGTTTTGTTAATTTTTAAAATATTTTTATTTATTTATTTTCAAGCAGGGAGAGAGAGAGAGAGAGAGAGAGAGCCTCCTGCCACTGTAAATGAACTCTAGATGCATGCACCACTCTGTGCATCTGGCTTTACCTGGGTACTGGGGAATTGAACCTGGGGCCTTTAGGCTTTGCAAGCAAATGCCTAAATTTCTGAGACATCTCTCTAGCCCCTTGCTAATTATTTTCACTTTTTGTTTATTCTTTGTTTGGTTTCAGGTGAGTTTCTATTTATTTATTTAAGACAAGGTCTCATGTAGTCCAGGCTGGTCTCGAACTTACTATGTAGCTGAAGATGACCTTGAACTCCTGCCTTTACCTTCTGAGTGATGGGATATACAGGTATCATCACCATGCCCATCTTCTCTCTTTTTATTTTCCTTCCTTCCTTCCTTCCTTCCTTCCTTCCTTCCTTCCTTCCTTCCTTTCTTTCTTTCTTTCTTCCTTTCTTTCTATCTTTCTTTCTTGTGAGGCACAGTCTTACTATATCCCAGGCTGAACTGGAGCTTACTCTGTAGCCCAGGCTGGCCTTGAACTACTATCCTGGCCTCCCAAGTGTTGGGATTCAAGGTATGCACCACCGCACCCAGTCCAGCTTCACTTTGCTAACTCGGGTTTTGTTTTAGCACAGTGAAAATGCACACACTTTAAAAATGCAACTAGTCCTATAACACTAGTTATGAAAAAACCATAATTTCCAGCCTGCTGAATTCCCTCTCCTCAGCAGCAGCTACTCATAATTAGCTTAGTCTTTTGGCACTTATGTATACATCTCTAAATAACATTCTTATTCCTTGAACTTCTCCCCTACTCTTGGCCATTATGGACTTCCCACCATGATAGGTGACAGGTGACTTCTTTCAGCTCTTATCCCCCATTAGGACCTGCCACCCATACAGACTTTACATCCCTCTGCTCTCTCGGAACCTATCCTTGTAGTTAAGATCATGTCTGATCCATATTTACATCATCATCATCAGTATGTAAATGCTATTCACCACTGAGCCATGGAAGGCTGGATGAGCCACTTGTCTTTCTTGCACAACTTTCACCTTCCCAGTAGCTGACGCTCGAATTGCTTATTCTTGGCTTTTCTCCCCAATGGCCTTATTGCAAATTAAATCCAAGTTACGCAACGTCTTTACATGTTCGCAATTAAGAAGTAATCTATCGGCTCCATCTACCTCAAGCCACCCTGGATGGTTTGTAGGCTGGCGCTGCTGCCATCTCCCCCTCCTTGTACACATTCCCCTCATCTCTTTCGTGGGCCGGATCCTACTTTTGGGGTCCCACATCATCTGCTTTCCTTGTTGACTCCCTTACTTTGGTGGAGCTCACTGTCCAACAGGATCGGAAATGATGGTGCACAGGAAGGAAGTAGTTCAGTCCCTTGTATGTCTTGCTGCAGTGTTTTATCACTGGAAAGAAGTCCAGTACCAGCCCAGCTGTCAAGCTTTTGATGAAACACACTTATTTTGTCTCTTTCAAAATGCCGAGGTTGTCGTCTGTGTTCCCAGTGTTTTGAAATGTCATATGCCTGTGTTTCAGTGTGTGTGAGCACTCACTCATGGGGACCTTTCAACTAGTATTTCAGTGTGGTAAGATTTTCATAATTACCCCTTAAAATTATTTCCCAGACACATGGTGGCGCACGCCTTTAATCCCAGCACTCGGGAGGCAGAGGTAGGAGGATCACCGTGAGTTTGAGACCATCCTGAGATTACACAGTAAATTCCAGGTCAGCCTGGACTAGTGTGAAACCCTAACTTGAGAAAACAAGCAAACAAAAAATTATTTCGGGCTGGAAAGATGGCTTAGTGGTTATGCGCTTGCCTGTGAAGCCTGAGGACCCTGGTTCGAGGCTCGATTCCCCAGGACCCACGTTAGCCAGATGCACAAGGGGGCGCATGTGTCTGGAGTTCGTTTGCAGTGCCTGGAGGCCCTGGTGCACCCATTTTCTCTATCTGCCTCTTTTTCTCTCTGTCTCTCTCAAATAAATAAATAAAAATAAACAAAAAAATTAAATTTATCTCCTCTCTTATACTTGTTCTGTTCTCTTTTTCTGGAATCCCTACTGGTTAGATGTTGAGTGTCCCGAAGGATCATTTAATTTAATTGTTTTTTTCCTCTCATATTTTCTCTCTTTGCCTTCTTATACTACTTTCTAGGTCTGTTTTTTTCCCCCCCGAGTTTTATCGCTCACTCTTCCCACTGAGCCTACATTTTTGCTAATTGATAGATGGAGAAATATTAAAAACTTTTATTATCTTTATTGTTGTTCTCTGGTGTTCCTGTATTTTAAAATAGCACCAGGTGGCTGGAGAGATGGCTTAGCAGTTAAGGCACTTGCCTGCAAAGCCAAAGGACCCAGGTTCAATTCCCTAGGACCCACATAAGCCAGATGCATAGGGTGCTGCTTGTGTCTGGAGTTTGTTTGCAGTAGTTCAAGACCCTGGCATGCCCATTTTCTCCCTCTCCCATCTGCCTCTCTCTCAAATAATTAAATAAATAAATAAGAAAAAAATAAAGCAGCACCAGGGGCTGTATCATGCTATTGGGTTTTTTTTTTTGTTGTTGTTGTGGTTGTTTTTTGTTGAGATCAGTATGTCTTTGATGGTTCTCTAGAAGTTTCCCTCACCACACACAGTCCATTTTCTTATGTTGCTTTCTTACCTATTCACTAATGTGGATTCTCTGTGTTTAGTAGCTGAGGTCTCCCTGCCCTTGGCTGGCTAATCACATTTAAGAGCAGGGCTCTAGACATCTGAGAGGAGGGTCTGTGCTGGCAGGTAGAACTTTTCAGATGGACTCATTTAGGGCCATGTATTTCCTCGGGCAGCCGAGTTCTCCACATCGTTAGGTACTTCCATTGGATTGAGTCCTGATTCCCAAGAATATTATTCTTGTCTTATGACTGAAGGTTTAAGATTATCTGCTCCTCTACTCAGAGCTGGGACAGGGAAGGAGGAGGAATGGCCTCCATATTCAACAAAGACTTCCATCTCATCCCCCTGTTGGTAGCCCAGAATTGTTCCCTCCTTTCTCATGCTTGGTACCTGCTCTGCGGTCTGCAAACTCTCTCCTGTCTTAAGTCATCTGTTTCCACTTGCTCACTTGTTTGTCAGCTTCCAACATTTCGCTACATGGATTTCCCTTCTGTTTTCTTCGTCTGGAGAGAGGGAGCTTAGGACTTTTTTATAAGTGCCCTCGCTGTTGTGGGGAGCACTCATTTTCAAACAGTGGCCGCACCACCAGTCCTTGCTAGCTGTCCTTTCATTCACAGTCCTCTGTCTGTATAACTCATCCATTCACAAACACACTCTGCTTGCCTAGAAACTGACTAAGAAGACAGGACTACAGGGAGCCCACAGTCCCGCGTGAAGGCAGCCAGATAAACAGGCAGGCACCACACACAGAGCACTGCTGACGTTAGGGAAGTAACCTGGAGGCCTCCTAACCTAATTTGGAGGGTTTATCCAGGCATATATTTATCCCGTAAACGTGCAGTGCCTGCTGCATCATGCCAAGTACCATGTTAAATGCTAGATTAACAAACCAGACAGAGCCAGGCATGGTGGCGCACACCTTTAATCCCAGCACTTGGGAGGCAGAGGTAGGAGGATGGCTGTGAGTTCAAGACCACCCTGAGACGACAGAGTAAATTCTAGGTCAGCCTGGGCTAGAGTGAGACCCTACCTCAGGGAAAAAAAATAAAAAAGACAGAAGTTACCCTTACAGTGTAGCCCAGCCTCCAGAAGCAGATGTCTAAAAGCCAATTCTTACTTAGCTTTTCTACTTGTTAGCTGTGTTATCTTGGGCAATTTCATCATTTCATATATTAGTTATTTAAGAGTTTGGAAAAGGATTAAATAAATCAAAGTAGTCTAAGCATATACGATGGTGTCTGCTAGATTGTAACCAGAATATAAGTGTTATATGTCATTAGTTTAGGAATAGAATTGGAGGCAGAACATCTACAAATTTATTTATATGGCTGGCCCTTCAGACCTAGGGATCCACATCTCACATCTGCAGATTCCACTAACCATGGATCAAAAAAAAAAAAAAAAAAAAAAAAAAAAAAAAAAAAACTTGGAAAAACCATGTATTGAGCAGCTATAGACTTTTTTTTCCCTATTGTGCCCTAAACACCCAGCATAAAAACTATAGAGCATTTACGCTGTGTTAAGTATTATAAGTGATTGGAGATGATTTAAAACATAATGGGCAAAAAACATGTGGGTATGCTAGTCATCATTTGATGGTTGTGACAAAATGCCTAAGAAAATCGACTTTAAAAGAGAAAATATTTGAGCCCATGGCTTCAGAAGCTTCAGACCATGGTCAGTTGGCTTCATGGCTCTGGGCCTGAGGCAGTATTGAACACCATGGGAAGGAGGGCGTGGTGGAGCAAAGCTGCTCACTCATGGTAGTCAGGAAGCAATGAGAGAGGGGAAGGGCCCAGTATCACCCCTTTTCTCCAAGTGACTTAACATCCTTCCACTAGGCCCCATCTCCTTAGGTCCTACCACCTCCCAAACAGCATCATTGGCTGGTAACCAAGCTTTCAACACATGGCCTTTAAGGGACATTTATGATCCAACTTATAACAAGAAGAGGATGTGCACAGGTTGGATGCAAATGCTGCACTATTTTATATACAAGACCTGAGCATAAGCAGGTGTTGGGATTCACAGGAGTCCTGAAACCAAACCTTAAGATATTGAGGAGAGACTGTATACATATTTGTGACACACACATAACACATTGCATAATAAAGCAAATAATACTGCATGATAAATTCTAAGGATGAAAGGTACCTGGAGCTTTGAGAGCACTCAATCAGGGGAATTCTCTCTCTCTCGATCTCTCTCTTTTTTCTCACTCTGGCTCAGGCTGACCTAGAATTTAACTATGTAGTCTTAGAGTGGCCTCAAACGCACGGCGATCCTTCTACCATCCTTCTACTGCTGCCTGCTTCCCGAGTGCCAGGATTAAAGTCGTGCGCCACCACGCCTGGCTCGGCTCAGAATTTTTATTTTAATGGGGGCTCAAGGTACAAGGAAGGAAGGCCTCTCTGAGTTCATGATATCTAAGCTGAAGTCATGAATGACTGAAAAGTACCATAGTGAGGGAGTGTGCTATCAGAGGGACAGGATCTACCAACACTCTAAGGAGGGAAGAGCTTGGTCGGCTTCAGGAACTGAAAGATCACTAAGGCTGGAACAGAGGAAAGAAAATCAGGGTCCAGACATGCTTTGTGGGCTGTGAGAAGAATACTAGTGTATTCTGTTTGCAAAGAGAGCCAGTAGCGAGCTTTTAGTATAAAAGTTCATGAGCAGTTCACCATTTTTACAAACTTATATTTGCAGAGAGAGATAGAAGAGAAACAGAATGGGCATGCCAGAGCCTCCAGCCTCAAAGACTCCAGATGCATCTACCACTCTGTGCATCTGGTAAAGTTTTTTTTTTTTTTTTTTTTTTAACTCAGTCCAGTATTTTTTAAAAATTATTTATTTATTTGACAGAGAAAAAGGGAGAGACAGAGGGAGAGATAATGGGTGCACCAGGGCCTCCAGCCACTGCAAACAAACTCCAGACGCATGCGCCCCCTTGTGCATCTGGCTAACGTGGGTCCTGGGGAATTGAACCTGGGTCCTTTGGCTTTGCAGGCAAATGCTTTAACCGCTAAGCCATCCTTCCAGCCCCAGTCCAGCATTTTAAAAAGATCATTCTGAGGCTGGGGGAATGGCCCAATGGGTATGAGCACTTGCCACAAACATGAGGGACTGAGGGGGTCTGAGACTGCCTGAGTTTGATTCCCCCAGGACTCACACAAACAGCTGGATGTGACCAGGCACACTTGTAACCTCAGTCCAGTGGGAAGCAGAGACTGCAGACTCACTGAGGCTTACAAAAATTGCAGCTCCATGATTGGACAAGAGGGTCCTTCTCAGGGAAATACCTAGATGAGTGATGGAGAGAAGACCTGGAAGTTCTCCTCTGGCCTTTGAATAACTACAAGGGAAGCTGCATATGCCCATGCATGTGCACCACATACATGCGCGTGCGCACGCACGCACACGCGCACACACACACACACGCACACACACAAGATCATCCTGCTTGTCTGGTGGTGATTGTAGTAAAGGAGAGCAGGGAAAGTTTATTACTTCCTGGTAAGTTAGTACCACAGACCAATCAGATGAAAGATGGTGGTTTGTCTATAGTAATAACAGTGGTAACAAGCAAACAGATATGTTGGAGTAGGATCAACATGACTTGGTAATAGATCAGAAGTGTGGATCAAGGGACTAGAAACAAGACCAGGTAAGAATTATAAACAAGGCCTCCAAATGGCTACCTCCAGGGGAAGGGAGTACCATTTACTGAGTCAGAATTGACTAGATAAGAAATATACCTGGGGGCTGGAGAAATGGCTTAGCAGTTAAGACGTCTTCCTGCAAAGCCAAACGACCTAGGTTTGGTTCCCCAGTACCCATGTAAAGCCAGGTGCACAAGGTGCCTCATATCTGGAGTTTATTTGCAGTGGCTAAAGGCCCTAGTGCACCCATTCTCTATCTGCCTCTCTCTCTTTCTCTCTCTCATATAAATAAAATGTTTTTAAAAATAAAAATATATTTGGGCATTGCAATAGAGATATTTGGTGTTTCGTTCATTACTCTAACATTTTTTGTAGCAGCATTATTGACACATGATGCACAAAATACAACCTACAATTCATTTTTTTCTTTTCAAATTTTTTTTATTAACAACTTACATGATGATAAAAAATATCCCATGGTAATACCCTCTCTCCCCCGACTTTCCCCTTTGAAACTCCATTCTCCATCATATCCCCACCCCCTCTCAATCAGTCTCTCTTTTATTTTGATACTTTTAAAAATTTTTTTTATTTTTATTTATTTGAGAGTAACACAGAGTGTGTGTGTGTGTGAGTGAGAGAGAGAGAGAGAGAGAGAGAATGGGCGCACCAGGGCTTCCAGCCACTGCAAACAACTCCAGACGCGTGCACCCCCTTGTGCATCTGGCTAACGTGGGTCCTCGGGAATCAAGCCTCGAACTGGGGTCCTTAGGCTTCACAGGAGAGTGCTTAACTGCTAAGCCATCTCTCCAGCCCTCTCTTTTATTTTGATGTCATGATCTTTTTCTCCTATTATGATGGTCTTGTGTAGGTAGTGTCAGGCACTGTGAGGTCATGGATATCCAGGCCATTTTGTGTCTGGAGGAGCATTCTTTCTGCCACCTCTTCTGCAATAGACCCTGAGCCTTGGAAGGTGTGATAGAGATATGCAATTCATTCATTTAAAGTGTACAACTCAAGGGCAGGGAGATGCCTCAGCAGTTAAAGGTACTTGCTTGCAAAGCTTGGGTTTGATTCGCCAGTACCCATGTAAAAAGCCAGTCACACAAAGTTGTGCATGCATCTGGAGTTTGTTTATAGTGGCAAGAGGCCCTGGTATGCCTATACACTCTCTCTCTCAAATAAATTAAAAAATGGGGGAAAAAGTGTATGACTCAGTAATTTTTCAGCATATTCAGAGTTGTATATCACTACAATTAATTTTCAACATTTTCATCAACCCCTAAAGGAAGCCTAAAATCATTTCCAGTAACTTCCATTTTCTCCCAACTCTCTACGCTTTAGGCAACTGCTACTCTACTGTCTATCTCTAAGGACCTGTCTATTCCATATATTTCTTATAAAACAACATGCAGTTTTTATGTGACTAGCTTCTTTCACTCAGCATAATGTTTTCCAAGTTGATGCATTTTATAGCATATATTAGAATTTGACTCCTTTTATGACTAATATTCCACCTATGTCTATGCCATACTTTACTCATCAATTGATTAGTTGGTGAACACTTGAGTTTTTTCTACTTTGGGGTTATTATGAATAATGCTGCTCTGAACATTGATGTACAATTTTTGGTTTGGATATATGTTCTTATTTCTCTTGAGTACCTACCTGGGATTGGAGTTGCTAGGTTATGCAGTAAATCTATGTTTAATCTTCTCTCTCTTTCTCTCTCACTTTTCTCTCCAGGTGCTGGGAAATGAAACCTACACAGCCCTGCAAATATTAGGCAAGTGTTAACACTGAGCTACATCCACCCCAGACTAAAGTTCATTTCATCAAAAAGCACTTTGTGGGCTGGTGAAATGGCTTAGTGGTTAAGGCATTTGCCTGTGAAGCCTAAGGACCCAGGTTCAGTTCCCAGGACCCACGTAAACTAGATGTACAAAGGGACGCATGTGTCTGGAGTTCGTTTGCAGTGGCTAGAGGCCCTGGTGCACCCATTCTCTCTATCTGCCTCTCTTTCAAATAAATTAAAAAAAAATTTTTTTAAAAAGCACTTTGTCGGAAGACAGAGGTCAGAGGATCACTGTGAGTTGGAGGCCACCCTGAGACTCCATAGTGAATTCCAGGTCAGCCTGGGCTAGAGTGAGACTCTACCTTGAAAAACAAAAAACAAACAAACAAAAAAAAAGCACTTTGTTTTGTGACCTCAAATTTGTGGCTATCCTCCTGCCTCAGTCTCCCAAACTCTGAGATTACAGGTATGAGCCACAATGTTAGGCTTGGACCTTAACTTTTTGTTTTAAACTTTCTAATGAACCCCTGGGCCACACATTTATGCATTTAGTTATTAATGTAACTAGCAGATAAACAAAAAAATCATTCAAGTAATGCATGTTGAAAAATAATACACTGATAATTTACAGCTCTTTCAGCCCAGAAACACTATACAAGAGAAAACAAATTTTAAAAAGCCTTTCACATCTTCACAGAGGCGCTTTCATCTGAGTGTGATTTTGAATAGAATATCAGGAAGTGTTTATTGGCTATCACCCTACAGTAATTGTCTGAAGGCAGAAAAGGAAAAACAGTCTGTAGACGTGCTGGAGAATTCTAAGTGAAAGCCGGAACAGTGTCCTAAGGAGTTCATATCCCTGTCGCTGTCACATTCTCTTAACACAAACAGGACACCAGCTGGAGCAAAGCTAATTCATCTGCCTTACATTTACGGTTTGTCACTACACAGATGTTGAATCTTATCCACTCCCTTTTCACTTCTTCCAGCACATTTCAAATGCCCTAATCATCACATAAAGTCACCACTACCCCATATCCTCCAGGCAGTAGTGTTTGACCCCAGGGAGGGGGAAGGGGAGTCCAATCCCCAGGGAACATCTGCCGAGATTTTTAGCTGTCACAAGTGAAAATAGAGTGTTAATGGCATCAGGCAGGGACATTACTGAATATCCTACAATCTCTAGGACAGACCCCGCCCCCCCCCCCCGCCCCAACCCACAAGTATCAGTGGTGCTGAGCTTGAGAACTTGACCTATGGAGATAAATTTACATGCATATGAACTTTCCAGGGGCAAGTGTATAGATTTTACCAAGTTCTCAAAGGAGATATGACCCAAAGACCCAAGAAACACTGATTGTTATAAATATTCCATTTAGCTGGGCATGGTGGCACACACCTTTAATCTCAGCACTCGGGAGGTAGAGGAGGGAGGACCGCTGTGAGTTCAAGGCCACCCTGAGACTACATAGTGAATTCCAGGTCTAGCCTGGGCTAGAGTGAAACCCTGTCTTGAAAAAAAAAAAACAATTTAAATATTTCATCCAGGCCACGGTAAAAGTGACCCAGCGATGCTACTTCACAACAGAAATAACCTCTTTGGTGAAGAAGATATCTTGGCCAAATGGTGCTGTCCCTTTTTATTGTTGTCACTCACAGCTAAACAAAAAGCTCTTTGAATTTCCCATCTCTAAGCACCTCGTCCTACTGTTGACAGGATTAATAAAACTATAACTATGGTGAATATTGATGGATAAACTATAGCTTCATCACGTCAAATTAAACCCTGTTCTCTTAAGACACAACCAGTCCATTTGATCAATATCTGTTTATTCAATCTCTCTTTTAACACTGCTAGTCACTGGGTACATGGTAATGAAGGCACATTTACAACCCAGTACCAGAGATAACACGTAGTTAAATTTCAATAAGGAAGCTAGTGGACAGTGAAGGCGAGAGACTGACTCAAGAAGCAGTGAGGCAGCACACTTGGATCACTGCTGCTGAGTTGCATTTAGAATTTTATTCCACCCCAATGCAGTACGCAGCTAACCCCTTCCTGGCTAGTTTAAACGACTCTAACATCTAAACCACAGTCCACATAAATAAATACTCCCTGGGCAAACAGAGATTCAATCAAGCCTATGGGCCAGATGAGAATATCAAATGCAGCAAATTGTCTGAGCATGAGGTGGTCCAAGCCTAATACTTGGGAGGTGGAGGTAGGATAAGGGGTTTGAGAACAGCCTGGACTACATAGTAATTTTGGTGGTGGTGGGAGGGTGTTATGTATGTATCAGTATAGGTGTATGAAGGTCAGGGGACATCCTTGTATCAGTCCTCGCCTTCCACCATGTTAGAGAGAGGGTTTGCTGCTGCTCAGAGTGCCAGACTAGCTGGGATCCCAGCTTCTGGATTTTCTTGACTCTGCCTCCTATTGCCATAGGGAAGTTGGGATTGTAAACAGAACCTATTTTTCAATCCGTGGGTTCTTAAGATCTTAACTCTGGCACTGGCAGTCCTCAGGGCTTAAACCCTGAGCCAGCTCCCCAGCATTAACGCGATTATTCCCCCATGTGTGCACATACACGCACCCTACCCTTGGTGGTGGAGAAGCCAGAGGACAAGTTGACTGTCCTCCATCACTCATCCACGTGCTTCCTTGAGATGGAGTCTTATCCATTTGGTTTTCTCAGGTTCCTGTGATTCGCTGATCTCAGCTCCCTACAAGACTGGGGTTAGTGGCCCCATGTAACTCACAGAACTGCTAAGTGCGGGCTGGGCAATCTACTCAGGTGGTCTCAGGCCCTCAAATCCCTCACAGGTAAACACAAGGGCTCTTAACCACTGAGCCATCTCTCCAGCCTCGACATAGTGATCTTTAAGAGGAGCCAGGCACACAGAACCATATTCTGTCTCAAAAAAAAAAAAAAAAAAAATCCACCAACCCTTCCCGTCATCATCAGAGCTAGTTATTATTTATTTATTGGAGAGACAAGACAGAACGAGCACGCCAGGGCTTCCAGCCACTGCAAAGGAACTCCAGACGCGTGCACCACCTTGTGCATCTGGTTTGCATGAGTACTGGGGAATTGAACCTGGGTCCTTAAGCTTCACAGGCAAGCGCCTTAACCCCTAAATCATCTCTCCAGTTCAACAGAGCTAATTAGATCTAATTAGAAATCAATATAGATGTAGAAGGCTAATGACGCAGAATCAAGACATTTAAAATGCCATTTCTGATCGTCAGTAGATGTAGCAATTGTTACAAACGCAATCGCTCCTAAACAGGTATTTAAACTTCCTTTTGTTGCACTGCCTGTAAATGAAAAAAAAAGGGGGGAACCATAAATTTTCACTCTTTCCCCAAATCATTAGCCATTCAATACACTGATAGAACAGCCCAAATCGGCCAAAAGGCGGCCGTCAACTCAGCGGGACTGCTAGGATGATAAAAACAAAATAATCAGCGGGGTTTCCGGGCAGTGAGGTAAGAAGCAGCTGGTGAGAGAATAAAGGCCGCACGTGCCTGGCAGGCCCGGCCCGACTTCACACAGGGTCACGGCCCACGGCCCGCGGCCCCGTCAGGGGTACTTGGCGGCTGACCTCGAACTTCGGTCCCGGGCTGGCGCCTAGGCTGCGGCTTGGGAGAAAGCACGGGGCAGAGGCAGGCCGGCGGCCGGGGAGGCGCGCGAGAGGGGCGGCGAGGGCCCTGGCCAGGCCGCCGACCCGGTGAGCGAGCCGGAAACTTGAGAAACCCTCCCCGACCGGTCATCATCGGTGAGGCCCGAGATCACGCGGACGCTAGGGCCGGCCGTAGAAGCCGCCCTGAGAAAGCACGAGAAAAGGAGGGAAGCCAGGAGACAGAGGGCGACGTCCCCTGCAGTTCCCGGCGGCCAAACCCCGCCCCTTCGCGCTTATGTAATAGGGCCAAGCTGCCATTGGCCCACGCGACCGGAAGGGCGCAGGCGGGCCAGGGGGCGGGGCGGGAGTCGGCCTTCGCAGGAAGACGAAGGGGCGGGGCTTCGAGGGGCTGGCGGCGCTGAGGCGACTGGGAGCGCGGCGCGGCGTGCGTGCGTGCGTGCGTGCGCGGGCACGAGCAGACTGGCCTGCCTGAGGCTCAGGCGGCGGCGGGCGCGCGCTGCGGCGGCGGCGGCGGCGGCAGCGGCAGCGGCAGCGGGTGTGCGAGGCGCGGGCTGTTGTGCTCCCGGCTCTCCTCTTTGCCCTCCTTGGCGGGTGGAGGAGGCCGAAGCGGTGCTGGGCGCGCTTCCCCTTCCTTCCTTCCCTCCTCGACTTCCCCGGCCCTGTCGTGCTGCGCGGTCTCTCGGAGACCAGACTGTCCCGGCCCGGGTGAGCAGCGGCGGCGCGGTGGGGAGGTGCGGCGGCGGGGGGGTGGGGGGGGGGACGGCGCTGACGCCGCAGGACGCCCGGGAACTGGGGTGGGGGACGGAGGGAGGCTTGGCGGGGCGCGAGGGGCGGCGGCGGCGGGGCCCGATGGTGGCGCGGGCCGCGGGAAGGAGGGAAGAAAGCTGGGGCGCCTGCCAGGCCCTGCAGGTGGCCGGGTCGCCGGCTGCCTGCCTCCGGGAACGGAGCGATCACCTTACTCCTTTGGCCACGGCCGCCAATAGGTGGTGGAGGCCCCGGTTGCCCCGAGGTCAGGGGCCGGCTGGTTTTCGGGTAAGCCCAGACCCCTTAGGAGAGATGCATCTCGGACTCAAGGTGTATGAGGACTGGCGGGATGATCGGGGCTTGGGTAGCACTTGGTGGCAGGAAGGAGGAGGGACCTTCCATTGCCCCCGGACGCGGGAGAGGTCGGGCTGGGGACCATGCGTCCGGCTGCAGCCGAGTGTATGTCGAAGATCTTAACCAACCTGGTGCTTTCACGCGCCCCTCTCCCCAAATCAATGTGGTGTTATAAAGCTGGGTTCAGGATGTTGACCTCTGCCTGGGCCTCTTCCTCTCTGATGGTTAAGAGAGAGCCTGAGGCTAACTTCCTGGATCCAAAATCCTTTTGGTTTTTAGTAAGCCGTTTTGTTTTAAAAGAATCTTTGGGGCAGGGCTTCTACTTACTGCCTCCTGCTACATAGAGCTCTTCATTTTTAGAAGTCACTTGTTCCACTGCTTTTGCAGCCCTCTATGAAAGAAAGTTTCACCAAAAAAAGAAAGAAAAGAAAATCAGTGTGTAGCCGTTTGCAAACGACTTTTTGCTTTCCAGGTTGTCGCATTTTAACCGAGGAGCCGTTATGCTTACGGTGTTGTAGAATATTCGATGGGTTTTAGAATAAGTCCCAAGTTAAGCTGTCCAAAGCAGGTGGTTGGTTGGTTTGTATTTCTGCTTTCAGAAGGGAAATCAGTGCCAGCATGCTGTCAGAAGTTAGGGGCCCACCCCGCGCACCTAACGGGTTAGATTGTTTTATTTGTCTAATGTGACTTTTTCTGCCTTAAAAATAAGAACAAATGATTACTTTTATTAAAACTCATGTCTCTCTCTCTCTCTTTCTCTCTCTCTCTCTTTTTTTGCTTCTGTTGTTTAAGTGATAGGAAATTAGGTTAAGTATATTGGGTAATGTTACATTTTAGGACAAGTATGCAAAAGTTAAATAATTTTGCTCATCTTATGACATTGCTTTTGCACTACACTGCATGAACATATTATCTAAATAATTTAACTTAACAGGTATGAGGAAACTTCTGGAATTTGTGGTCTGCCATTTTGTAGGGTTTTTGTGTTTGTTTTTGCACAAGGTGAAACAATTAAGGGGTCGTCCTTAAAAGTAATACCATCACATACATGAAATACATTGTATGAAAGAGAGGAATGGGAGCACAGGAACTCTCAACATTCTAACGTGGTTCTGATACTAAGACACTAAGACATTAAGCATGTCGTAGAACATCTTGCATTAGGCCTGCCCATGACGCATGTTTGTAGTGGGTGATACCATACCAGCTGACTTTATAGGAAAGCATCGATCTTCTTGTACATTATATCAGTCTTTCAGCTCATTGTGCAGTGCTAGTGGGAACTGGTCCAGTAAGTGTCTTATTTTTTTCTTTCCCTTTTGGGGAGAAATGGAAAGGGGAGTTCATTTGTTTCTATGAAGCACGTTTGACTTTATATCCATTACTTAGGGTTCCATTCAGAAAAGGCCACCATTCTTTTCTGGTACACTTGATGTTGATCCTTTTATGTTCATGTTCTGCAGTGATTTCAAAGTTTAAAGTGTAATTACAGCACTAGTCATCATGATACAGAAATTCGGCTTAGAATCTAATTTTAACATGTTTAAACAGCACTAGCATCTCATTGCGGGCCCTTTATGAACAGGTTTAATTTGTATTGTCTAATAGAAGTCTCTGATTTTAATGAAAAAGTAACTTTTTCTTTTTCTTTTTTTTTTTTTTTTTTGGTTTTTCGAGGTAGGGTTTCACTCTAGCCCAGGCTGACCTGGAATTCACTATGGAGTCTCAGGGTGGCCTCGAACTCACGGCAATCCTCCTACCTCTGCCTCCCGAGTGCTGGGATTAAAGGCGTGCGCCACCACGCCCGGCTCATGAAAAAGTAACTTTTTTTCAGTGACAAAATTATTTTTAACTTGTTTTTGTTCACTTGAGACCAGCAGTAAAAGTAGTAACTTTCAACTTTGTAAGGGTTCCCTCTTAGCAGGTTCATTCGCTCAACTGGGAACTAATTCAATCTCATTTTACAGTTTGTGTGACCATGCAGCCCAAAAACAACTGTTTAGGAACATTTGGGATAGCGTAGTAGTTTTATGAGACCCAAATATTTAAAGGAGCAATTTCTCAGTGACCTCCTTTAGAAGTTATTTGGCATCTCTTGTTTTTCTTAAAATTATACGAATTGCAGCAGTTACTGGAAGGGGAAAAGTACCTTCGTAGTCAAATCATAGGTTTGAGGAGACTAAATTTGGGAGGTGCAGACTTTTGATAAAGAGAACAGATATTGGGTATACAGCTCAATAAGTTGTGTTTGTGTGGGTGGGGGGTAGGGTCTTGCTTTGTAGCCAAGGCTGGCCTGGAATCGAGATACTCTTTGCTCTGCCTCTCCATGCCGGGCTCTGTTCCATGAAATTTTACAAGCACACCTTAACCATTACTGGTTCAAGATACAGAGCATTTTTAGTGCCCCATGAATCTTCTTCCTTGATCTCTTCCCATCACTGCTCTAACTGCTGTCACTGTAGCTTTGCCTATTTTGAATTTGGTACAATGGTTCCCCCTCCCCCAATGTGTTTTTCCTTGACATTGAGATACAAACGTGTTACGTGCAGAAATAACTTTTTTGAATGCCCCCTAGCATTCCGTATGTATATATGTACCGTTTTTACAACTGAAGGGTATTAAGACTTTCTAGTTTTAGAACAGGTACTCCGAGCATTCTTGTATGTACCTTGCTGTATATACACATGATTTCTGTTGAACATATACAGAGAAAGGAATTGCTAGGTCATAGCATAGACAACTACCAACCAGATTTCCATAGTTGTTCCTTTTCATGTTCTTGTAGTGTTGTATGTGTTTGAAGATCTACTCATGTTGCTTATGCAACATTCCTATCAAATTTACAGCCAACTCTGAGAACATTATTGAGTCTTGATTGTGGATTAGAATAACTTAAGTCACTCTAATGCCTCATCTTCTGGTTTTAGATATGGCTCGTGGACAGCAGAAGATTCAGTCTCAGCAGAAAAATGCCAAGAAGCAAGCTGGACAAAAGAAGAAACAAGGACATGACCAAAAGGCTGCTGCCAAAGCTGCCTTAATATATACCTGCACAGTCTGTAGGGTAAGGGAGCAAAAGACAGCTTTCTTACAAGCAGTTCTTGCTTTACAAGTATGCATAGGTTAACATTTTTTAACCATGTGAAAGATGATGATTTGAAGTCACAGATTTGAGAGCTGTTTATTTTAGGAATTCATCATCTGCCACCCATTTAAGAAACATGTTTACATGGCTCCTGTGGCCAGGCACATTTCTCTTGGTGTTGGGGGAAAAGAATGATAAGGTCTTTTTCCTTATGGACAGTAATGGGATCTTCATAAGGTTGTGTAATACATGTTGAACTTTGTACAGAAGTCATGTGCATTATTGTATATGTGTGTGTGTGTATGTCTTGTTTCTATTTTTTTTAATTTTTTGTTTATTTTTATTTATTTGAGAGCGACAGGTATAGAGAGAAAGAGGCAGAGAAAGAGAGAGAGAATGGGCGTGCCAGGGCCTCCAGCCACTGCAAACAAATTCCAGATGCCTGCGCCGTCTTGTGCATCTGGCTAATGTGGGTCCTGGGGAGTTTAGCCTCGAACCGGGGTCCTTAGGCTTCACAGGCAAGCGCTTCACCGCTAAGCCATCTCTCCAGCCCCTTGTTTCTATTTTTGATATATTTTTTAAATATAAATTTTTCGAGACCACCCTGAGACTACATAGTAAATTCCAGGTCAGCCTGGGCTAGAGCGAGACCCTACCTCTAAAAACCAAAATATACATGTATGTGTGTGTGTGTGTGTGTGTGTGTGTGTGTGTAATTTTATTTATTTGAGACCGAGGAAGAGGTGGGGGGGAGGGGAATATGGACATGGACATGGCCAGGGCCTCCTGCCATCGAACTCCAGACACATATATATCCCCTTCTGCATCTGGCTTTACATGGGTTCTGGAACATTGAACACTGGTTATCAGGCTTTGCAAGCAAGTGCCTTTAACTATGAAGTTATCTCCCAAGCCTTCCCTTTTTTTTTTTTTTTTTTGTTGTTGTTGTTGTTTTTTGTTTTTTGAGGTAAGATCTTGCTCTAGCCCAGACTGACTTGGAATTCACTATGTAGTCTCCAGCTATCCGTGAACTCATAGTGATCCTCCTACCTCTGCCTCCCGAGTGCTGGGATTAAAGGCACGTGCCACCATGCCTGGCCTATATTTTTATACCATGTGTATGATGTGTTTTGATCATATTCACTGCTATTAACTTCTTATCCCTTTTCCCAAATATTACGGCGGCTTCTTTGTGTGTGTGTGTGTGTGTCTCCATATGTCCCACTGAGTTTAGTTGAGGTTAAGGTTGCTTTCATGAGCATGGGTTAGGGGTTATTTACTAAAGGATGGACAAGTTTTCAGTGACATCTACAGTCATTCTTATTGTTGATCTCACTACACTTCGTATTATGTAAGTTAATATAACATGCTATGTAGATTATATCATGTGGAGGGCTCTTAATAGAATTCATGTGCATAACAGCTACTATGGAGTGCTGACCATATATACCAGGCACCAATGCAGTTGTTTGACATATATTAATTTATTTCATCCACATTACAGTCTCATTTTACAGAGTAAACTGTCAAGTGAATGAAATACCTTTTTAACAATTTATTTATTTGCATATGTGCACGCTCCAGGGTCTCTTGCCACTGCGAGTGAATGCCCATCTGGCTTTATATATGAGTGGCTGGGGAATTGAACCTGGGCTGCAAGCTTTGCAAGCAAGCACCTCTAACCACTGAGCAATTTCTCCAGCCCTGAACCAAGTCGCTTTTGTGGGTAATCCAGCGAGAAAGAAGAGCTGGGATCTGGATCCAGTCAATCTAGCTTCAGAGGCCACCTTATGAACTACTGTTCCACTCTGCCTCTCAAGTGTTTCTGAAATCTCATGTCAGCCTTTTTTTCCTCTCTTATTAGTGTCAGCTTATCACCTTTGAACTTAATGAATGGAACTGCCTAAGGGGGAAAACATGGCAGAATTGATCTTAGTGCGTTGCTGCACTTTTTTTAGTCCCTGTCCCTAGTAGGGTGGATTGTGTGGGTGAGAACAGATCTTGACAAGACATAATTAATTACTGGACCAATGTTTGTCATCTATAGAAGTCATTATCAATGAAATAGAAGTTCCTAACTATATAAAGTTCCCATTAAAAGAGAGGGAATCTGTTCCATGAAATATTTTAATCATACTGAGCTTTGACAACACTCAGTGAAATTGAATGACACACCTTTAATCCAAGTCTCAGTAGGCAGAGGTGGAAGGATTGCTGTGAACTTGAGACCAGCCTGGTACTACAGAGTGAATTCTAGGTCAGCCTGGGCTAGAGTGAGATCCTACCGCAAAAAAAAAAAAAAAAAAGCAACAAAAAATAGATACTTTATGAAATTGAGTGGCTTTTCATTCTATTTGGACAGAGGCAAGGTGAAAGTAAATTTCACTAGCGTAGTGATGAATACATATCTTGACATTTAAAAGTACATTTTAAGCTGGGTGTGGTGACACACACTTTTGATCCCAGTGCTTGGGAGGCAGAGGTGGGAGGATCTCTTGAGTTCAAGGCCACTCTGAGACAGCATAGTGAATTCCAGGTCAGCCTGAGCTAGTGCGGAATCCTACCCAGGAGGGGGGTGGGGAGTACATTTTAAATGTTTTTATTTATTTATTTGCAAGGAGGGATGGAGAAGGGAGAGAATGGGCACTCTAGGGCTTTCAGCCACTGCAAGTGAACTCCAGACATGTGTGCCACCTTGTGCATCTGGCTTATGTGGTTCCTGGGTCCTTTGGCTTTCCCAGCAAGCACCTTAACCACTAAGCCATATCTCCAGCCTTAAATGTACATTTTTAAAAAAAATCAAAATTTGTGTTTTATGTTTTGTGTAATTGAATGCTTTGAAGAATTAATTAATCAAGGCCCTTGCCAAGGGAGAAGGGCATTATTATATAGTGTGTTATTTGAAAACAGATACTTAGTACTGAGTTGAAATGTAGATCTCAGCAAAGTATGTTCTGGGTCTTAGATTTTATTAATCATATGAGGATGATAGGAGCTGAAGCAGTGGTACCCTTTTCTGGACCAAGTTAGACAAAGAATTATCTTGGGCCACACAGTAAAGATTGCTGTAAAGGTTCTAATGAGGTAAACAATATTCTACATGATGTATGGGAATGTTAGGAATTTTTTTCACAAGGTCCTTTATATGCTAGCCACAAGTTGCCAGAGTTTAAAAATAGTTTGTGATGATTGTTTACAGTGAGCAAGTTCAAAGTTTCTATGTTGCACATTTTTGTTTCATACATAAAGTCTGGCTCTTCTCTTTTGCACAATTTTTCAATTAGACACAAATGCCAGACCCTAAGACCTTCAAGCAGCACTTTGAGAGCAAGCATCCCAAGACTCCGCTTCCTCCAGAACTGGCTGATGTTCAGGCATAAAGTTGTTTACAGGTAATTGACCTTTTTTTTTTTTTTTCATTCTGTTGGCTTGTTAGTAGTTTGTCTATAAGAGAGAAACTATATTCTGTAACTGAATTTAATTTCTGCCTTCTGAGAGAGGACTGTTCCCTTCCCTGTATAAGTTAATGTTTAATTTTTTTTTACTAGAAGTTTATAGTTGTTGCTTAAAACTTACTAGAGTACTTTATGATTGTTGAAAGTTGTTTTTCCCAGACCATCTACTTTCTAAGACTTTTTGAAACACTCAGGTTTTTACAACTCAAGCCAAAAATGGGGAGTAATGGTGGATGCTGGCCAGTTTTGGGTGGAGAATGAGAGAGACTTGCCAGATATAAGATAGTAGTTATTTCTGTGGTATTTGAGGTGTTGGGGAGATGCCTCAGTGGATAAGAGGGTTTTCTGTGCAAGCATGAGGATCTGAATTTGATCCCCAGTACCCACATAAAAGGCTCGGAATGCCCTTGCATACCTGTAACCCCCAGCACTGACGGGACAGGGACAGGAGGATTGCCAGGGCCCCCAAGTCAGGCAGTCTTAACTGAAAAACAAATCCAGGGTCAGTTGGAGACCCTGGCTCAGGAAACAAGGTGTAAGAGCAGCAGAAGAAAGAGGATGCCACATGTCCTCTGCCGTGTGTGTGTGTGTGTGTGTGTGTGTGTGTGCGCGCGCGCCGCATGCGTGCGTGCCACTTACAGTGCTTCACAGAACGTCTGTGCCTTGGGACAGAGCAAAGCACAGGCATAACTGTAGGAACTGCTTGAAAATCATAGTTTGCACTTTATGTAGAGTTGGATTTTTCCCTCTAGATAGTGGTTTGTATGCATATGTGTTTGAGAATTACTTCTTTTTGGGGGTGAGGAGGATGTTCTTTTTACTTTTCTGAGGTGGGGTCCTGCACTAGTCCAGGCTGACCTGGAATTCACTATAGAGTCTCAGGGTGGCCTCAAACTCATGGTGATCCTCCTTCCTCTGTCTCCCAAGTGCTGAGATTAAAGGCGTGCCCCACAACGCCCGGCAGAATTACTTCTTTTTAAAACAACTTCATCATAGATATGTCTGTAAGATCCAGCTGACACAGATACCAGAAACTGACTTGGTAGTTTTTCGTTGCATGTAAGTTGGATTTGTCAGTGGTTAAATGCACTGAAATTTCTTCTTGTGTTTTACAGGTGAATTCATGACACCTTGACTCTTCTACTGTCTCAGACCTTAGGTAACAAACCTGCAGCTGCTTTTTTTAACAAACTGTTGATCAGCAAAATCAAGGGGCTACAGAAGCACTCATTTTTATGCTGTTCCCTTTTGGGCTTCATGCAAAGACAATTCTGTGTAAATGTACAGTTGACTCTGATTTGGAAATCTGAAAAATCAGTCCATCCTTGTTATAAAAATTTTTTTACAATTGTAATTATATTGATGTTCATATTGTGTAAAATAACTCATTTAATAAAGTAGTACTTTGATTTTACAACATCACAGGATAAATGGTTCTAAAAATTCTGTTCTAACTTTCCTTATTATTTGCCTTACTATTATCAAAATCCAGTGAGTTCATCAGGCAGAATTGCAAGAGCAGTTCCCTTCTTTCTCAGCTCAGTGGCAGGTTTGTTAAACTAGAGCAGACTCGTTCCTTAAAACTGTGCACATGGTTTTACTGGCAGCTGATGATCTAGGTTGCAGAATGGCGTGTCTGCTGCCTTAGCATATCGTAGTTACGTGTCATTGCCCACCTGATCACTCCCCATGTTTGAAGTTGGAATATTTAAACTTGCCCCATGAACTGGCTCTACCTAAGAAACTGAGAAATTCATAAAAGTAATTGGATTGTCAGTAGCCCTTGTGGAAGATTAGGTTCTGAAGAATATGCCATAATAAAATAGTTATTGCGTCTGTTGTTTATTATGAAATATGATGGAACAAATGTGAAGTGGTAAAGATCTATATTTTATAAATTACACTAGATTTTTTTGCTAATTATTCATGTTCTTTAATTTGAAATCAAATCATTTTTCAAGGAATTTTTGAAAGTTACTATTTAGTTGATTTTATGAATGAAGTTTGCATTTAACAGAAAGATTGGAATGATTTGTGGCTGATAATTCCTAGAATCAAGTGAAACCTTGATTTTAGGATTTTGGGAATTGACTTAGTTCCTAAAATCAAAGACTGTGTACAGTATGGCTTCCATCTGAATTAGCAAAGTATTAAAGTAGGCCAATATTCACCTTTTTTTTTTTTTTTTTGGCTCTAAGGATGGGGAATTCGTTTTGTTCAGCTGGATAAGAAATTCTGCCCAATTAAGGAAGACTGGTTTTAGTGTTCTCCTCCTGTAACTCATTTACATTTTAAAATGAATATACTAGGGAGAACACTAAAAGAATCACTGGTAACTGCTTTGAGCTGAGCGTCTGGTCCCGTGGAGGACATATGCATCCCTCTGCTATAACTCAGAATGCATTTTCGTAGCTTCGCATAGTCTGCCCATCTACTTTGTCTCCACCGTAAGTTTAAACTGTAAGGAAATGCTTCATTGCTCATAGTTCCTCAGTAACTCTTATCCCTAGACCTTTATTTTAAAGCACAGTCGTTTCGTTTCATGTCTTTAATTTCCTAAGTTTCAGACTCAATATCCATTGTTTTCTAATATGCTAATTACTAGAACATTAGAATTTATCTGATTGTGGAATTTACAGGAGTCCTGGTTAAATTACAATTTAAAAGTCTTTGGAAGTGCTTTGAGCATATGTATGTTTATGTTTAGTAACAAATCATTTAAAGCCCATTTGCAAGTTTTGTTTTTGTTTTTTCCCTTCATTTGTTTTACTGACTGTAATTCAGAATAAAAGTTTTTTGTTCTTGGATTTAACTATTTCATAAGCAGCTGAAGACACCATATTTAACTCAATCTCAGTGAAAGGGAAGTAGTTGAATTGATCTTATGTAAGACATTCATTCTTAATATGGGGATTATTAGTACAGTCCCCTTTTTGTGTTTGAGTTAAATCTGACATAAAGAGAAAATTACAAGTCTTAAACATCTTTAATTTGAAGATTCTTTAACAGATCGGAGCAAAGTTTGTTTAAAAACTGTTATGGTGTCTTCAAAGACTTGATATAAAGTACATGGATAGAGAATTGGTTTGTTTGTATTCTGTATTTACATTAGTTGCCAAAAAGAATGGGGTTAAGATTAAACTTGTTTCCATTCTATTCATGTGAGTATATGTCCCCGTGTTTAACTGACACACTTGGGGCCTCAGTTGTGTGCTGTAATGTCTTATTAAAGAGGATGTTAAAGAAAACTAAACTAGTCTAATTTCTTCTACATTTTAAGAGGTTTTTATATTGCCTCTCCCCACCCTCCACCCACTTCTGAACTTGGAATTGTCTCTTGAATGTAGCTTGGTAGTTCAAAGGGTGGTAGTTTTCGTTGTTTTCCTTGCATTTGACTATTTTGAGGCTGTAGAATACATAAGAATGAACAGAAAATTGTCATTCTGAAATCTTGCTGTACAGGATAAATGACTTGTTAGAAAGAGGAAGTAATCGACTTAAAAAATTAAACAAAATGCTTAGGCCAATTAATGATGTAATTAAGACTTTAATGACATTGACTCAGGTTTGAAATAACACTTTGGGTTTTTTATTAAAGATATGTCCTAGGTATCACGTGACTCAAGCCTGAGATGTAGTAGGAGTTAAGGTAGAACTTAGCATTCTTGTTTACTCCCCAATCCCAATCCCTTTCCCTTATTTTTCATTTTTATTAGCATAGAATATTCTGTGCCTGCTCTAAGTTGTTGCTAATGTTAAGTCCTTTTTCTATATAAAGGGGGATCAAGCACAGTACAAAGTATGACTGAAATGCCACACTTAAACTACTGGCTAATTCATTTGAGCTGGTTTTCTAGTTGTTGGGTTTTTTTTTTTTTTTGGTAGTAGCTTTTGTTTGGTGTGTGTGGCAGTGATAGTCACCAGCAGTGTTGACTGTCACCTTCCATTCTGAAACACTTGCGGCAAGCTTAACTGTACTGTGAAACTTCCAAGAACGAACTAAAAACACTTTCAGTGTGTAGATTTAATAAAACATCTGTCTACTTGACTAAAAATAGATGTTTTATTAATAAAAGTTCATTTTGTCATTAATTATGGATCATTAAACTAAAATATCCTTTATTTTATTTGCAGCTATTCTTTGCATATTTTGTGGATCTAAATTTAAAATTTGTTACAGAGACAGAATAGATCATTTATTACATATCTTATGGGTATATCTTTAGCATGAATTATGTTACAAGTCATTGTTTATAATCATTCTTATGCACACAACATCATTATTTCTTTTGTTGATATTGGGGCAGGGTCTCATGTAGCCCAGGCTGGCTTCAAACTTGATGTTCAGTTCTAGGCCAGGGATCACTTTGAACTCCTGATCCTTCAGCCTCTACTTCCCAAATGCTAGTATCACAGGCATGCACCACCACATTCAGCTCAGCATCATTATTTCTAGTGACTTGGATTTTATATACCAAATAAGTATCTCACTTTATAACTACTGTTTATATTGTAAATGAGACTTGCATTTTGGATTCTGCTAAAATTCTAATTGGCAGAATATACATCACTGTATTTCCTCTATTACAGTGTAACTTTCCCACATTAAGTGTTTAACTAGAGTGGCTATATATGCTGTTTTGCCAAGGCACTCTTGGCTCATAGATAGTTTAATATTAAATACGAAATTGGTTCTGTTGTTAATACTAAGGTGTCTCAGCATAAGGTATCTGAATGCCTTCTCTTACTCATACACGTTGACTGGTTTCTGGGTCACCTCTATCAAAGGGCTAAAGCACTTTTTAGGTAGACTTTTTTTTTTTTTTTTTCGAGGTAGGGTCTCACTCTAGCCCAGGCTGACCTGGAATTCACTATAGAGTCTCAGGGTGGCCTTGAACTCACGGCAATCCTCCTACCTCTGCCTCCCGAGTGCTGGGATTAAAGGCGCGCGCCACCACGCCGGGCTTTTTTTTTTTTTTTTAAAAAAGCTCCTTACACATGAAGAATTCTTATTGTTAAGTGAAAAGGTTTCATTATTTTATTTTTGTTGGATTTTTTGTTGTTGTTTGATGACATAATATTGCTGTGTAGCCTGGATTCACCTGGAACTCAAAGTGTAGCCCAGGTTGACCTTGAACTTTCAGTTCATTTGCCTCAACCTGAAGACTATAGGAATGCACCACCATGCCCAATGCAAGGTTTATTTAGTTTTAACCTGCTATAAAACCTTTTAAAATCCTACCGAGACTCAAATATATAGAAATATGAATTGAATCCTGAAATTTTGAGATACCATTATTCACAGATACTCATTCAAATTTAATATTATACCAATGTCAGGCTTTTGTTTCTTATAATCTTTTCAAGCAAAAGACTTGTACAGTGAGCAGTTGTGATGAGTCCTGTTAGGTACAGGACACATTTGTTAATGCAGGAAAGAAAACAACTGCAAATTAGACAGTCTTTGAACTGTAAGTATTGAAAACCATAGTTTTCTGATTTTACATAGAGTAAGCTTCTGCATATTTTTAAACACAGACCTCCACAGTTCTATTCTGAGAAAAATCTTAATTTGAGAATAACTTTAGTTCTACAAAAAAAGACTTGTAGTTACACCCTTACCCAATATCTGCTTCACCTAGTATCTTATGCCCCTGTGGTATGTTTGTCCCTCAGAAACCATTGTTGATAGATTTCTGTTGTTTTTCTGTTCTTTTCTGTTGCAGCATCCAGTCCGGGACACCACACCGCTCTTAGCTGTCATCTCTCCTCACTCTAGTCTGGTCTGCAACACTGTCTCCGTCTTCCTCGACAGTTTTGAGTCATGGATTAGTTTTGATGTAGAGTTTCCCTCACTTTGGATTTGTTTGGTGATTTCCTTCTAGTGGCACTGGGTAACGGCGTTTTGAAAGAAGTCGCAGGAGGTGTCGTGTTCTTTTCGGCACATTATCTTACAGATACAGTGTCACCACATGATGTCACTAGTGTTGTTACCCTTCGTTTTGGGTTAAGGAGGTCTGTGCCAGGTTTCTTTGGTGGAAAGTTACCTTTTCTTTTCCATGAACAATTTTGGGGAGCTAGTTTCAGCTCTTGCTGAAAAGCAGTGTAGTCTAAGTTGGGAGAGCTGTTGGGAGAGATGTCATGTATTTAGAGTTTCTTCAGAGATTTTATGTTTTCTCCCCTCTTACTTGTTCAATCACTAAAATTCATATAGACTCATAATCCAGTACCATATTTGTTAGCGAAATTATTTTAGCTTTGGCTCTTGGGACCTCTTTCATATTCCTGTGTCCTTTTAATATGCCCCACCCTGTTTTCTGTTTTTCAGTTTCCCCTTTTTTCTTTCCTTTTTTTTTTTTTTTTTCTTTTCTTTTGGTTTTTCAGGGTAGGGTCTTGATCTAGCTCAGCTGCCATAGAATTCACTATGTAGTCTCAGGCTGGCCTCTAATTCATTTTAGCTTTGTCTCTTGGGAGCTCTTTCATATTTCTTCCTGTGTCCTTTTAATATATCCCATCCTGTTTTCTGTTTTTCAGTTTCCCTTTCCTCTTTCTTTTTTTTTTGAGGTAGGGTCTTGCTCTAACCCAGGTTGCCCTGAATTCACTATGGAGTCTGAGGCTGTCCTTGAACTCAAAGCGATCCTCCTCTGCCTCGCAAATGTTAAAGGCATGCACCACCAAGCCTGCCTCTTTATCTTTAATACTGTAAGGAACTAAGCTTATCTAGTATTTTCCATACACTAACCCTTGAAAAAGCTATTTCTCTAAAGAGTCTTGATTATTTATTTATTTATTTATTTTATTTTGGTGTTTTTTGTTTGTTTGTGTTTTTGGAGGTAGTGTCTCACTCAGCCCAGGCTAAACTGGAATTCACTAGGTAGTCTCAAGGTGGCCTCAACTCATGGTGATCCTCCTACCTTTGCCTCCTCGGTGCTGGGATTAAAGGCGTGTGCCACCATATCCAGTGTCCTTTTTAAAGATTTTTAAAAAAATTATTTATTTACAAGCAAAGAGAGAGGGAGAGAGAGAATGGGCACACTAGGGCCTCCTGCCATTGCAACCAAACTTTAGATGCATGAGTCACTGTGTGCATCTGGCTTTACATGGGTGCTGGGGAATTGAACACAGCCCATCTGGTCTTACAAGCAAAGCTTTTAACTACTGAACTATTCTCTAGTCTCCTGATGCCTTTTTGTTTTAAATGGTTTCGCCAGGGGTGCACCAGGGCCTCTTGCCACTGCAGCTGAACTAGAATACATGCTGAACTTTGTGCATCTGGCTTTACATGGGTACTGCGGGATCAAGCCCCAGGCTGGCAGAATTTGCAAGCACATGCCTTTAACTGCTGAGCCAGCTCCTTGGTTCTTTTTTTTTCAGAGAATGATAAATAGAAACCCAGATCTATATGCTTGGTGTTGAATTTTATGGGCAGGGGCGTGCTTTGGGTTGTTTGCTTTTTATTAATTGTGAAATGTTGAACTCTTTTTACCTTTAGCTGATAATTGAAACTGTTGGCATATTGTCACCACTGTGGGCAGAAATGAACACAGCAGCAAGATCCAATTTAATGGAGGGTCAGGAGGATGTATTCAAGTGCCCCCCAAAGTGACTGTACTCACAGCTTTTATTCAGTTTCAGGCAGTCAAAGCTATGGGGAGTCTGAGCGTAAGACAGGTTACGAGTTTTCATCAATCAGATCATGACTAGTGTATGTTTATCAGGAAACCTGTGGAGAAGCTTTGAGTTTCCTGTCTCCACCTTAGGTGCCTGGTCTTCTGTGTCCTCAGGCTTAGCCTGTGCAAAGATTAACCTTTTTGTCAATTAGCTTGATAACCACAGAATATTATCCTCACCCCAGATTTAAAAGCGATTTTATATTTTTTTGCAAGCAAGGAGAGAGCCGGGGGAGAGAGGCAGAATGGGGGCACCAGGGCCTCAAGCCACTACAAACGAACTCCAGATGCGTGCGTCACTTTGTGCATCTGGTTTCACATGAGCACTGGGGAATCGGACCTAGATTGTTTGTAAACGCCTTAATTGCTGAGCTAGCCCTTCACCCTAGATTTTTAAGTCACTGACATTTGTTGGACATAATAATGTGAAAAAAGCAATGAGTAAATAATGAGTAAAGAAATAGATCCAAGCATGGTGACACACGCCTTTAATCCCAGCACTCAGGAGGCAAGGGCAGGAGAATTGCCATGAGTTCGAGGCTACCCTGAGACTAGTAGTGAATTCCGGGTCATCCTGGGCTAGAGCAAGAATGTACTTCGAAAAACAAAAAAAAAAAAAGAAGGAAAAGAGCCAAGTCTTTATTCTTTCAAAATTATGCTTCTTTGTAGAGCTACTGCTTATATTTAAATACATTTGGGCTACATGGTTAAGTGCCTAGTATATTTTACAGTTTGCTTCTGTAGGAATAAGGAAGAAGAGATAAAAGACACAAGAAAGGGGTGGCTTGTGGCTTGAAGATGTCAGTCATGCCTGGAAGGATGGAGAGTCCACTAGAGCCATGAAGAGAGGAACAGCAAATGGGAAGACAAGGTGGGGGCGGCTGAGTGAGCAAAGGTTCAGGCGAGTACGTAATGTGAGTGGGCCAGTCAGAACTTAGAGCTGTGAATGAGAGCCTTTGAGTCCATGGGTGGGAGTGGGGAGCAGTCATTAGAATGGGACCAGATTGTGCAATGTGTGCACACTGCAATAACTATCCAGTTTCACTGGTCACTTGGGACATGATGCGACTGTGTAAGGAAGATTTATAATTACCAGCGAACTGTTGCTACTTTGATAGAATTCTGTACCTTCCCTGTTAAAGACTATACTGTCCATATTTTTTTGATATTTTTTTGTTTGTTTATTTATTTGAAAGTGACAGAGAGAGAGAGAATGGGCACACCAGGGCCTCCAGCCAATGCAAATGAACTCCAGACGCGTGCGCCCCCTTGTGCATCTGGCTAATGTGGATCCTGGGGAATCGAGCCTTGAACCGGGGTCCTTAGGCTTCACAGGCAAGCGCTTAACCACTAAGCCATCTCTCCAGCACCTACTGTCCATATTTTTAACTTGATTTTTAAAGTAATTATGAGAGTCGCCATAATTTTGAGCCATTCTCTTGTTAGATGTTTAGGTTTTCTCTAATGTGCACAAGAGGCTTTATCCACATTGAATATCAGTAAAGCTTCGAGCTCTTACTGATGAGAAGCTGGTGATGAGACGAAAGCCTAGAGTATTTTATTAAAGTTGAGAATGTGCTCGAACCAGAGTTGCAGATTGGATAAACAGACAGGAGCAGGCTTTCCAGACTAAGTGTTGGAATGATATCATATTGCCTTTGAGTACTACCACTTTTTCATAAACTGATTTTAAAATGTGTATTTTTTGTTTCTATTGATGTGTGAACATTTTTATTATATTTATTAGCCAGATAAGTCCCTGTTGGTGATTTGTCCATCACTCATTTTTGGCATCTTGTTACTGTGCTAGCCCCAGTAAACCAGGAGGAACTGGAACTTGCCAGGGAATGTCAGATAGCGAGACTGTGGGCCCTGTCACTTGCTTTACAGAATGCAAAATTGTAGGCTCCGTCTGTTACACTTGTTAGAAGTTGTTCTTTTTTTCTCTTTGTGTTCTTTCAAACTGACCTCAAACTCGGATCTTCTTACCTCAGCCTCCCAAGTACTAGGAACACACTGAAGTATAAAAATTACAATTTACATCCCCCCCAAAAAAACTTAGTTTACATTTACAGCATATTTTTTATTCAAAACTAGTGAAATTTGTTGCCTGCCTGTTATGAATAGGAAAAATAATAGTAACAAAATAGCCTTTCACATTTCTTGATGTATTTTTATTTGAGGTAAAGAGTAAGTATGACCATATCAGGGCCTCTTGCTTCTGCAAAATAACTCCAGACACATGCACCATTTTGTATATCTGGCTTTACATGGCTTACTGAGGAATTGAACTTGGGCCAGCCAGGTTTGTAAGCAAGCATCCATCTTCCCAGCCCAGCCTTTCATGTTTCTAGATCTTATTTCTATTCAGGTTTTGTTAGGTGTTATTTTTTTGTTTCTACATACATGGAAAATTTCCTAGTACCAAAATAAGCTCTATTTAAGCTTTGCTTTGAAGAGCTGTAAGTATTTCTGATAAGGAAGAGTTTCTTGTGCTTGGAGTGGTACAACATGCCTTTAAGCCCAGCTCTTGGGAGGAAGAGGTAGGAGGATTGCTGTGAGTTTGAGACCACCCTGAGATTACAGAGTTCCAGGTCAGTCTGGGCTAGTGTGAGACCTTACCTTGAAAAAAAAAACAACAACAACAAGAGTTCCTTAAGTAGGTTAGAAGATTTAAAAACTTAAAAACTGTTCCAATGAGAAACTGGAAAATATCCAGGACCAAATCTAGTTCTATTTCTTCTGGCTGAGCTTGAACAGACAGATTCTTCTTTCTAGGCTACAAATCGAGAAACTGGTACCCGTGTCCCAGTGTTCTCATAGCTGAATGAATCAATGAAATAGTGTAAGCACATGTGCAGTAACTTCGCTTTCTTCCCGTGGTCTTTCTTCCCCGAATCCGTTGGCCAGAATTGCGCACGGTGCATATTCACACACATCCTTCTCGTCTTTGCCCAGGGCGGCATGTGCTTTTCTGAGGACTGGAACGCTTCCTCCCTACTCACCCGTGGTCTCTTCTTGTAGAAACGTACCCGTTCTTTAGGACTCACCTACAATGCTGATTTTTTTTTTTCTATGAAGTTCAGCACTTTAAAAAGTACTAAGTGTGGGGCTGGGGAGATGGCTCAGCAGTTAAGGTGCTTGCTTGCAAAGCCTGGTGGCCAGGGTTCGATTCCTCAGTACCCACATAAAGCCAGATGCACAAAGTGGCACAAGCTTTTGGAGTTTGTTGGCAGGAGGCCCTGCCCCCACCCATACTCATTCCCTCTATCTGCCCCTTTCTGTCTTTCTCAAATAAATAAATGTATTTTGAAGAAGGAAAAAAGAAACAAACAAAAGTACAAAGTGTGGAGGAAAGAAATACATGATAATAAATATGACTCAAGAAAGCAAACTAAAAGTTGTGAAGAGACTGAATTTGCTTTTCAAAGAGCACAAAAAGAAAATGCTGAAAACAGTATAGAATCAAGTTGCCTTTGGTCTCAATGTAAATATTTTTGCCGCATACCAACCTTCCTTTTTCTCAGACCTCGGGCTACTTTGTGTGTGGTTCCATTTCTCATGCTGCCGCCACCACCACTGTGCCTGTCTGCCCCCCCCCCCCCCAAAGCCCTTCTGGAGCAGTTTTCCAGCTCGGCTGTTGTCCCCAAAGCCCAGGAGCTTGGGCCCACCAGATGAACGCTGTTACTGGGGTGACTGACAGGCCGCAGCGTGTACTGGCAGCCCCTTTTGCCATCACGTTTCGTCTTCTGCTCGTGCCCCTATACTCTTGCCAAGGTGAACTGCTTTGCATTCTTTGAGGGCATCTTGTGACTCCATTCTTACCTCCGAGCCATCTTCATGCCACTTAATTGGGGTGCTCTCTTTTTCCTCCCTCCCTTTGAGCCTCTCTTTAATCTGTCCTGTGTAATAGGATCACTCCTCTTAACCTATATAGCCATTTGGAGTAAATTTCTATTTTTTCATTTATCTGTACTGTTCACTAGGATCTTTTGGAGCAGGCATGCTCTTATTTTAGTGCCTTCTCGAGAGTTTATGCCTAAGCATGCAACCTTAAATTTAGTGTTTCCAAAATCACAACAAACCATAAATTGCTTTTATGAATTGCTTTTATGAATTACTTACTTTGTAAATATTTTATTTATTTGAGAGAGTGGGAAAGAGAGGACGAGACAGATAGAATGCTGTACCAGAGCCTCCAGGCACTGCGAACGAAATGCAGATGCATGTGCCACAGTGTTCTTCTGGCCTACCTGGGTACTGGGGAATTGAACTTGGGCCCTTCGGCTTCACAAGCGCCTTAACCGTAACTGCTAAGCAGTCTCTCCAGCCCTGTTTTGTTTTTTGAAGCAGGGTCTCGCTCTTGCCCAGGCTGGTCTGGAGCTCATTCTGTAACCCAGTCTGACCTCAAACTCATGATGATCCTTCTACTTCAGCCTACTGGGTGCTGGGATTAAATGTGTGTGCCACCACACCTAGCTTGGAGTTTTATTCATTATTTATTTTAGAATGGACACACTAGGGCTTCTGCCAGAATAGACAAACTTCAGACACTTGTGCATCTGGCTTTAGGTGGATACTGGAGAATTCAATGCAGAGTGGCAGGCTTTGTGAGCAAGTGCCTTAAACCATTGAGCCGTGTCCCCAGCCCTTGGATTACTTTTTATTCCCGCCCCTGCCCCAAGGTAAGGTCTTTCTGTAGCCTAGGCTGACCTGGAATTTGCTATGTAGTCTCAGGCTGACCTAGAACTCTCTGCAATCCTCCTACCTCTGCCTCGTGAGTGCTGGGATTAAAGGTGTGCACCACCACGTTCGGCTCCCCTAGATTACTTAAAAAAATATTTTAAAACGTGTTTAGAGTACTAAGTCATAGAAGATGTGCTATACATGGAGAATACTTTATAGTATGCAAGTTATTTTTTATTTTTGAATTTGTGTGTAGCTTGGAGATCTCAAGGCATAGCTTTATAATCTCGTCTTTGTGAGGTAGAATAATTGATGGTTGTCCTGACAGAGTTGCACATAGATATAGTACACTCAAATGGAATTAAACTTTAAAAACTTCCATACTGAGATGCTCAAGAAATTTGTATCAGCTACACAGGCAATTTTCTAGGCAATTTTCAGTTAATGTAAAGCATGGAGGTTAGATTAATAAGAGAATCGCAAGTTGAGACACTGAAATAAACCAGTAAGTAGTTGTTTAAATGAAATAAATCCACTTAGGATTTATGAAAATTGCATTGTGCAAATCCAAATATGGACAGCAATCTGTCCTGCAATTTTTAAAATGTAAAAGCCAATGTGTTCGTTTTTAGCAGGCTTGCTGTGATAAAGCATGATTTCATCTGATTTAAAAGAAATGCTACTTTAGTTGAAGATAAAACATACAATTTTTTTTTTTTTTTTTGGGTTTTTCGAAGTAGGGTCTCACTCTAGCCCAGGCTGACCTGGAATTCACTTATGTACTCTCAGGGTGGCCTCGAACTCACGGTGATCCTCTTACCTCTGCCTCCTGAGTGCTGGGATGAAAGGCGTGCGCCACCACGCCCAGCTCTTAGCACATACCTTAATCACACAAAGCCATCCTTACTCATTGATAGCTATCTCGTGAAACCGAATTTTAATTCTGGGTGTCTTTTCTGTTTGGAGTGAAACATTGGCAGAATTCTACATAATGTAGGAAGAGGTCTAGGACGGTAACTGGCTATGAGTGAGGCCCTTGGAAATTTGCTATGTTTTGCTCTACAGATAGATCTGAAAGTCATGGGCGTAATTATACTCTGAGCTAGCCAGTAGCAGAATGGCTGGCCTTAAACTTTGCCTAAAGCTCTTAGCAAAACAGTTACCCCATTGTGTCTGGCAAGGTTTTCTAGTCCTTGTTGGGAAGTCTGTAGGCCCCTCAGTTGGCACTTGGCTGACCCTGAGCAATTTACAGTGCTGGAAAGCCATAGTAATAGATTAGTATTTTGAATAGTTTGTCACGTGGGAAGAACTACACTTATACTGACTTATTTAAACTACAAACTACTTGATCCTGATTTGTCCTCCTTTTTCCTCCGATGCTTATAAATTTAAATGAGAGTATTCAGTTATAATAGAAACCAGAATGTCACACTTGGACTTCACATACACTTTTGACTATAGGTATTATGTTCCACATTTTAATAGGCTGCTAGAGGTCAGACTTGATTTAGGAAAGCTTTATCATCTGGAAAATGCTATTGTAGTAACATTAGTACAGCTTAGGTGAAGACCAGTATTCAGGTTATTAACAACTAAATTTTAAATAAATATTTTATTTTTATTTATTTGATGCAGAGAGAGAGAATGGGTGCTCCAGGTCCTCCAGCCACTACAAACAAACTCCAGACGTGTGCGCCCCCTTGTGTAGCTGACTAACATGGGTCCTGGGGAATCGAACCTAGGCCCTTTGGCTTTGCAGGCAAACACCTTAACCACTAAGCCATCCCTCCAGCCCCAACTAAATTTTAAAATGCTGTCAGTAAACACAAATTCTTGACAGTCTACTACCAACTGAGTTATACACATATGCTTCAGTGGTAATTACAGAGCAGTCACAAGATGCACTGAAGAAACATGCTCCCTTTTTTCTGCATGCCCATGGGTTACCGTACACTGCCAGGTGGAGCACACACACCCGACTTTGGAACCACGACTCTTTGTCATAGAACTTGGTATCTTGTTTTCCCCTTAGTTTTTAATCTGAAGACTGCAGCACTTCCCAGATCCATAGAGGTATAAATCAGTAAAAATGTGATCAGGGTTCATGCTGGGTATAAAATGTGCTTCAAAGAATATAAAATTTCAGTTTATAGTATACACTTGAAAAAGTGCATGACTAAGGGTATGTGGCAACATTTTTTGAGCATTTAGCATGTAGTTTGGAATATGATACTGGTCGTAAAATCAGGACTGAAGTAAGATTTACATAAGCATGCATACAGATGAAGTCTTAGAAAACAGATGATATCTTTAAGGCAGTATGTAGTCAAAAGCACAAATGAGCCAAGATTCAAACTTCAGAAAGCCCTTGTGTTTAGGGATGGGTAGGAAAAGAGCTGGACGTAACTGAAAGAGCAGTCAGGAAGGGAGGAAAAAACATGCCTGTTTTCAGAAGAGGTCTGCACTGAGCTTGGGCAAAGACTGGTCAGTAGCATGCACTCTTCCATTCATGTACCGGGTACCTGGATGGCACAAGGGCGCAAGTTAACTGTGCTCTTGACAGCAGTGGCTAGTGGTCCCCGAGCTGCTCTGAGGTCAGGGAAGTGTGGTTTCAGGGAAAACAGTAGAAGCTGAGTAGCAAGGCAGAAACAGATGCCAATCCTTGCTTTGAGAAGCAAATGGTTCCACACAGCAGATTACCCATGATGCACACATGACTGAGCAGGGTTTCCTGCCAAGAGGCTCTGTCTGGAGTGGCTGACTAAACCTGTCTGTCACCTGGTAGGAGCATAGTACACTATGGCCTGCCCCCTTTTTTAGGCACAATGAGCTTAATTTGTGCCTAAAATGTTGACCTAAAGTAATTAAAAATGACTTTTCCGTATTTAAATGTGTTCTTAAATACTTTAGCCCTGATTATTTTTAGATATACTGTATTTTTGTATAATTTTTATATAAATTATTAAAAATGTGAATTTAAGTTTTTTACTTAAAAAATGTTCTGTTTATTTAAGAGAGAAAGGCAGATACAGACAATGGGCACACCAGGGCCTCTAGTCACTCCAAATGAACTCCAGATACATGTGCCACCTTGTGCATTTGGCTTGAAGTGAGTACTGGGGAATTGAACCTAGGTCCTTTGGCTTTGCAGGCAAGTGCCTTAACGACTAAGCTGTCTCTCCAGCCCATAATCGTAATACATTGGTTTGTACATTTCTGTCTGATTATAACATATTCTAAGTCACATGTACAGTGTGCTATAGTAGACTTCAATGTAGCAAGAAAATTCCTTGATCCCAACTCCTTGACCTCACTTGGGTTGAGCAGGGAGATATGACTGACTTTATGATATCCTTTTCACCCAATAGCCCTGATGCCCATTTTCTTGTTTTCGGTTAAAGAAAATCCAGTAGTGCTTATAGGATTCTTAGAAATTCCTGGAAGTGAAACTCCTTGGTGAAAAACCTGCTTTTGTACTTGGTATCCTTTGGTCTAGGTTGGAAGGGCAGGTTGTGCATGGGGAAGTGGTTGTGGAACTGTTGAGAAACTTCGACTTTGGGTTGCTGAGTGCCTGCCTGCAGTGGCTCTGAGGCTCAGCTTCCTGAGCTGGAAAGCCATCGTCTCTCATCTCACAGGGTTGGGAGGAGGACTTTGTTTTTAGGATGGGAAAGTGCTTTTGTAAAACAGGAAGCTCCTTGAAATGTGGTAGAGAGATTCGCTAGGTGTCAAGTACTGGCTTGTGGTTTCCAGTTATGGAAAGCAAGTTGTTAGCTACTGATAATTTGATCAGAGTGGATTCAGGGTTATTCTCTTAAGAATAGCACTCCCTAGCAATTCAGGATACTTTTTTGAGAGAAGAATCCAGCAGGTCTGACCCTAGATGCATCTGTCTGTGTCACATGTAGTATATCAAATGGCAGGAAGAAAGTGTTAGGGCATCACTGAGGCAGAGGATACACCAAAGGTGTTTTCAGCATCTCAGCTTCAAATCCATGGCTGCCACTTTGAATCCGACCTTGAGTAGTAAACTTCACATCTGACTCTGTCTGTCTGTCTGTGAAATGAAGACAACTACCTGCTTTACTGAGTTGTGAGCATTTAGCTGAAAAGTTAAATATGGAAGAAATTCTAAGGGGTGGGGAGCGGATATGAATCATCTAAAAGGCAGCTCTCCCCTGAAACAGTCACTGGAAATGGTATGAATGTTTAAAAATGTTTGAATTTTGCCCTGGAGAGATGGCTTGGTGGTTAGGGTGCCTGCCTGTGAAGCCTAAGGAGCCATGTTTGACTCTCTAGACCCCACGTAAGCCAGACGCACAAAAGTGAGGCATGCGCAAGGTCACACATGCCCACTAGGTGGCAGAAGAGTCTGACGTGTGATTGCTGTTTGAGGCCCTGATGTGCCAATTCTCTCTTTCTCTCCCTCCCTCCCCCCTCTCTCTCTCTCAGTCTCTTGCTCGCTCATTCTCTCTAAAATAAAACAAAAAATTTTTTAAGTTTGACTTTTTTAGCCAGGCGTGATGGCATCCACCTTTAATCCCAGCACTTGGGAGGCAGAGGTAGGAGGATTGCTATGAATTTGAGGCCAGCCTGGGACTTCAAAGAGAGTTCCAGGTCATCTTGGGCTAGCAAGTGAGACCCTACCTCAAACAAACAAAACTGTGAGCACATGCCTTTAATCCAAGCAGTTGGGAGGCTAAAATAGGAGGAGCTGTGAGTTCAAGGCCAGTTTGAGACTACATAATGAATTCCAGGTCTTTCTGGGCCAGAGCGGGACTCTATCTCAAAACACACATTAAAAAAAGTTTTTAAAGTGTTTTTTTTTTTTTTTTTTTTTTTTTGAGGTAGGGTGTCACTGTGACCCAGACTGATCTGGAATTTACTATGTAGTCTCAAGCTGTCCTTGAACTCATGATAATCCTCCCCCTTCTGCCTCCCAAGTGCTGGGATTAAAGGTGTGCACCACCACATCTGGCTTTTAAAGAATATTTTAAATTAGCTACAGTGGGAAACATGTGTTTGCTCTCATATGGTCTGGAATTTTCTTTGTAGTATCATTTTCTTTACTGGTCTTGTAACTTCAATACATCCCTTGTGGCAGATGACAACTGTAGACAATCAAATTCATGAAAGATCCATCCATACCATGACATTTTTTTCTTTTGGTCTGGTTTGGTTTGGCTTTTTGGTTTGTTTAAGGTCTTACTGTGTAACCGAGTCTGACTTGAACGTGCATAATCCAGTCTACAACTGGTCTTTCAGCCTCAGCCTTCACGGCCACCTTTTGGGTTGTGTTGGCTTGTTAATGCATGTGTTGATTAGATTCTGTTTTAGTTCCCTCTCTGCCCCACTCCTAAGGGAAAATCCTTCTGACCAGTGGTCATGCTATGGACAGACTACTGCTGAAGTAAGATGGGCCTTTGTCATTTAAAGTACCTTAGAAGCTTTCGCTGCAGAGCTCACCAACTCTCTATAAACCAGTTCGAGCTGTTATGAAAGGCTCTAATAATAGAGCTTGCCTCTGAAGGAAATGCCACAGCCCACTGGTACTGCAGAAGCTCCCTGTGTGAGGGAGGCCCCGCTGCCTGATGTCACCGTCAACTCTCCAGCGCCATTTACATAAGGGATATGGGCTCGTATGATTATATAAAGGGGTTTGCTAGCATTTTCCTGATTAATCCTTGTAAGTCCAATCCTTGCAAGGCCTAAGAAAGTAAATCTACCTGTTGAGGTAACTGTGACTTCCATCAGATTCCAGGGAGCAGATGGATTAGGAAATACTCCATCAACACAAGGACGTGTCCCTATGCCTGTCTACGTGTATACATTTGTGTCTTACGCTCTTAGTTGGTTCTTCATCCAAACAATTCATCTAAAGTACAATAAAGAAAAAGGTCAGTGTTCAACATTTCCACTTAAAAGGCTGGAATTAGTAGTATTCAGGAAGCCTATGTCCAGAGCTGATTTTCAGTCTACTAACCGGCGCGGTGGTCCTAGGTCTAGTTGGGTTAACCTGACAGCTATTAAATACCATATTTTGAGTATTCCTGCCTGTCTGCTACAAAAAGAAAGTCAAGGTTCTAATGTGGATTCTAGAAAGCTGATACATTTGCGCCCCTTTCTACTTCACTACTCAGTATTGTTCACCTTGGTGCCAGACCCCGAGAGTGACAGGGGGACCCTCCATGTAACTTGAAGTCTACTGTGAGTGCACAACAGGCATATCCCACTCCAGAAAGGAAGCTCAACAAAATCTGTTGTGGGAACCAGCTAACCTGGGCTTTGCAGACCTTCTGAACAGGCCTCGAGACTGGAAAGAGCTGTGTGTGTGTTGTAGGAGAGGAACACCCAAGAACCAGACTGAAGGGAACCCTCCAGAGGGGCCAGGATGGTGTGGGCTGGGGGTTAGGAGATGGGCGGGTACCAGGCAGGACTTCTGTGTGCTGTGTCCAGGTGCCCTGTGAGCAGGGGAGTGAGGTGATCTGGTGGCTTGTATTTGGTGACAAGTGTTCCTGCTATGTGGAGGACCTTTTGAAAGGGAGCGGGTGCCCGGGGTAGATCAGGAGCAATCTGGAATGACAGTGATGTCAGCGAGAGACAGGAGAGACTGGGACCTGGCTGGAGGTAGTTAAGGGCATAACCTGCCAATAGCTTCTGGAGAGGAAAGGAGGTATTGAAGACGCTGTACAGATTTCTTATCTTTGATCCAGCTGGTGGATGATAATGACCTATACAGAGATTTGGGGGCAGGGAGAGATGAAAGAAGGAATAGGCACAGAATAGTGTGTGAGGAAATTTAAGAATTCTGTTCTGCCCAGGCGTGGTGGCACACACCTTTTAATCTCAGCACTTGAGAGGCAGAGGTAGGAGGATCACGCTGTGAGTTTGAGGCCAGCCTGAGACTACATAGTGAATTCCAGGTCAGCCTGGACCTAGAGCGAGACCCTACCTGGAACTATATATATATATATATATATATATATATCATCTGTTCTGGTCATAAATTGGCCCGGTGGCAGTGTAGTGTAGTAGTACATTCTACTAGAAGCGCACATCCTGAGGCATAAATGTAAGAGAGATTGGCTGGAGATGGCAACTTCAGTTGTTAACACTAGAAAGATGGGCATAAAAGCTCAGAGAGGAGGCCGTGCAGGGAGAGACCCTCAGAGAAGAGGGAGACTGAGGTAGGGAGAGACGTGGTCAGCCTAGTGAAGGGTGAGGATGGAAGCCACCTTAGGGGGTTAGAGAAGGAATGGGATGGGAGAGGGCAGACTAGCACGTGTAGGCCTCTTCCCAAGAGTTCGGTTATGACATAGTTTGTTACTGGGGGAAGATGTGAGGGCATACAGGAGCTGTTTGTTTGGTTGTCGTTGGGGTTTTTGCTTGTTTTGTGTATCAAGATGGAAGAACATTGAGATCAGTAGTTTTCATCTCCCAGGTCAGCAGGGACTGGCTCAGGTCAGGACCGGTGAGTGACCGGGAGACAGGCTTCCCCCCTGGGGCAGGAGCCTTGAGAGGCCCGCGTGGCTGTGGCTGTGTCTGCCCTACCTCTGCACAGGCCAAAGCAGGAGAGGCAGTGAGAACAGGAGGAAAAGGCTCCCTCTACCTTAGCCAAGGTCAACAGCAGCTGAGAAAGGACAAGGTCAGCCTCGGGGCCTAAGCTTAGGACGTGAAAACTGAATGAAACTCAGTCAGGGAACAAGGGCTGTTTCTGCAACATGGCAGCACCATTTCCTGCCAAGTAAGGCTTCCTGGCTATGGGCAGAAAGCCTCCTGAGTATTAACAGCACAAAAAGCCAGAGGCCAGAAATCAATTGTCATTAACTTTGTAAAGGTTTCCCAAGTTCTCGATTGCCCCTTGCCAGCAGCTGGCCTAGGGAAGCAAAGGGTAGGACAGGATGGTGGAATGCTAGCAAGAGCCAAAGCTCACCGTGGGAGGGGGAAAGAATGTGCTGGTCAGTTGTCCAGTTACTTCACCAGAAAGACTGAGCTGAAACTTGAGAGGGTGGAAAAGTAGCCCAGGTGAAACCATAAACCTTGGCTGTGTGAGAAAATCTAGGGTATAGACAGAGAGCAGGTGGAGAATCCTGTAGTGTGCACGGAAGAGTGCAGGAGGAAGGGGCGAGGAATGTGATAGGTTAGGAGAGTGTGAGACTAAGGGAACCGGAGGTTACCTCCTGGAAGAAATCACGTTTCCTTTCTACAGTCCCTGAACCCAAGCTGGGACTGGAACTCGGAAGCACTGGTGTGTGAAGGGTGGCAGAGCAGTGAGTCCAGAGAGAGAGAGAGAGAGAGACCTGCATGAAGAAGCACTATGGAGGGCATTTGGATGGAGGCGAAAGAGTCAGAAGTTGACACCAGGATGAGGAAGTTTAACATTGAGGGGACCACAGGCCTTCCTTCCCAGCAGCTGTAGGCCATGAGCTCATGACACTTCCAAACCAAGACAGACAAAATGCAATACAGTGTAGACCCTCTGTGGGCCTTACTAGATGAACCCGTCTACTCAGTATTCTTAGTACATTTTTGTTTTGTTTTTGCTTTTCCTTTTTTTTTTTTGGTTTGTAAAGGTAGGGTCTCACTATAGCTCAGGGAATTCACTATGTAGTCTCAGGGTGGCCTTGAACTCATGGCAATCCTCCTACCTCTGCCTCCCAAGTACTGGGATTAAAGGCGTGCACCACCACGCTTTTCGTTTTTTGAGGTAGGGTCTCACTCTAGCCCAGGCTAACATGGAATTCACTATGTAGTCTCAGGGTGGCCTTGAACTCACAGCGATCCTCCTACCTCTGCCTCCAGAGTGCTGGGATTAAAGGCGTGCACCACCACGCCCAGTCCTTAGTACATTTTTTTTGAATTACCAGTTTCATACTTTAGAAAAATGAAAATATGAGGGTGTGCTGTCTCGTTGTAATTCTCACTGGAGAGTTCTCAGTAACATATAGAAAAAGACTCAAGTGAGAGTCTGGTGTGAAGACTGTCAGAACAAGAGGCACACCTAGGTTCAAATGGAAAACCTTAGGTCTTCGGGGAACCCACTCTGACATGGGATGGAAACTGAGAGCTACGACACTTATTTTAGAGAGATGTAGATTATGAAAAGGTGTCGTCTGATTTTAATGTAGGTATGATCCTGTGGCCAATAAGCAAAACGGACTGTGGTACTAGGGGACTGGAGCCACATGACTGATGGGCAAAGGAAGCAGCCTGAGTCCTTGATGGCGCCCTGGTCCAGGGCACCCACTGGAATGGATATGAGTGAGCTCTAGTGAGCTCCATTATCAGAAGGACTGGGCCTGCAAGTTAGGAATGAAGATTCCAGGTCCTTTCACCTGCTTCCTGTGCCCTCAAAATGTAGAAAACTAAAGGATAGGAGGGAGGTGGTGCCAGGAATCTGTATTGCAGACACGTTACAGAGGTACAGTTCCTCACCACTGAGCTAGGTCAGCTAGCCCTTCTTACTGCTCAGGGGCCCATGAGTACATAGGCTGCAATCCTTTCTGTCCACACTTGGGCACAGCCTAACCTATTGGCACAGCAGACATAATGACCTATAGAAGGGAGCCTTAAACACACACACACACACACACTTTGCTAGGGCTAGGGTTATAACACAGTTGGTAAATCAGTTGCTTGGCACATAAGACACCCTGGGTTTAATACCCAGTATTGCTGAAAACCAACCAACCAAACAACAACAACAAAAAACCTTTTTCTAATGGTTAAGGCTATAGGATTCTCAGCTCTGCATTTTGTTTTGTTTTAAACTTTACAGATGGTTCTAATGTGTGAACCGTTGTTTTTTAAGTATAATACTTTTTAAAGCCTTGCACTACTGATTTTCCTTTCATATGAATAAGTAACTTGTTCCCATTTCTTCTGCATCAAAGACCATGTTCTCAAAATTGCAAAGGATGAACCACAGCTGTAGTGTATACTAGCTGTGCAGAATATATTTCTGCCTCTAGGCCCAGAACACAACAGAAAAATTGGCAAATATAGCTGAATGCCTGTATGTCTTAAAGCTTATGATAAATGACAGTGACCAATAGGCAACTCATGGAGTCTTTTCTTGAAAACATTACAGAATGTTAAATTTAAAATGCTAGTTTTTATTGGGTATGGTGACACACATTTGTAATCACAGCACTCAACACACTGAAGCAGGAAGATAGCAAGTTCAAAGCCAGCCAGATTTACATATACAGTTCCAGGCCAGCCTGGGCTACCTGGTAAGAAACTGTCTCAAGAAATAAAAACCCTGGGCTGGAGAGATGGCTTCGCAGTTAAGGCACTTACCAGTGAAGCCTGAGAACTCATGTTTGAATCTCCAGATCCCACATAAGCCAGACTCACGGTGATGCAAGCACGCAATGTTGCACATGCACACAGGGGGCGCACGCATCTGGAGTTCATTCACAGTGGCAGGAAGGAGAGAGGGAGGGAGGGAGGAAGGAAGGTAGGTCCCAAACCAGAAACAAAGGCAGGCAGGACTTTGTGAGACTTGAGAAAGGAATCACCTCACCGAGGAAGAGCAACCATTCCACCTGGTTACATCAGGGTGCTGGGGTGGTGGAGATTCTAATCACTCTGATCACTCAAAATAGTTTTGTGTTGGGCTGGAGAGATGGCTTAACGGTTAAGCGCTTGCCTGTGAAGCCTAAGGACTCCGGTTCGAGGCTCGATTCCCCAGGACCCACGTTAGCCAGATGCACAAGGGGTCACACGCGTCTGGAGTTTGTTTGCAGTGGCTGGAGGCCCTGGCGTGCCCATTCTCTCTCTCTCTCTCTCTCTCTCTCTCTCTCTCTCTCTCTCTCTGTCGCTCTCAAATAAATAAATAAAAATAAAAAATTTTTTAAAAGTTTTGCGTTACCTGATGGGGAAACATGGGCCAAACTGTTAGTGCAGGTGTTTTAACAGCTGCTTGAACAAACTACCCAAACCCCAAAACCCCACTGACAGCCGGATGAAGTTAGCCTAGAAAAGGGTTCTCTGGTAGTCTGTCTAGTTCCAAGATGCTTTGGGGCTAGAAATCTCTCTGTTCGTGGAAATGAGGGTTTTTTTGTTTGCTTTTTTAATTTTTTAATTTTTTTTATTTTTTTGAGGCTCTAGCTCAGGCTGACCTAGAATTCACTATGTAGTCTCAGGGTGGCCTCGAACTCACGACGATCCACCTTCCTCTGCCTCCCGAGTGAGTGCTGGGTGTAAAGGCGTGCGCCACTACACCCGGCCGGAAGTGAGTTTTAATCAAAGGCTTACCCAGAGCGAGGCTGTACTCCGGTCTAGGGATGAATGCCTGCTCAGGCTTGGGATGGCCACCATAGATCCTCCCACAAGGTTCCTACCAAAACCTTACCTTCTTCTGATCCAGATACGCCCTGAGATGAGACGCAACACGGCAGCTTTGGCATTTTGGTCTCTCATCCCACTCTCACTGTGGCTTTCCAGCTTTCACTTTGGTGACTCACGCATGCTCAGTTCTGATGCAGACAAAAGAGAACCGTTCCTGTCAGAGCAGGACTATGTAGGCCCAGCCCCGTCACAAGGTCACCAGGTGCATCCACCTCTGCTCGGCAAGTTGCCCCAGCTCTCCAGCTGGGAACGGACCAGTGCATGCTGCAGACTAAATTTTGGAGGTGTTTGCTTCTCAAACTGTCTGTGGGTGGGGTGGGGGCGGGCAGGGAGGAGAATATTTTTATTTCTACTCACCAGTCTAACTTTCCAATCACATAAATTTGGGGGGGAATATTTTTGGAGAGAACAAGATTTATTAGAAAGCTGTTGAGTCCCATAAATTGTTTTTAGTGCATTGGTTAAGTTTATCCTCTGAATATAAATCACGCATGCAAGATGGTAAAATTTAATCAAGAAGGTCTGTGTGTTGGTCTGCGGGGTCACTGAGCAGGAGAGACCTTGAGCGCAGATGGTTGCAGCCATGTGTGGATATTGACTTCACTCAGGTAAAGGTCTAAGGAGTTATAGCTCAGAACATAGGGTGGCCCCATGGTGCTAGAGATTCACTCCTGCATTACTGCATCATCTTTGGGTGGGGGGTGACTTTCCTTAGCAGAGTCCAGGTGACCCTTGGCAACTTCAATGTTAATAAGAGGAAGTGTATGATCCCCCCAGTATTCCACATTACAGACATACCAGTCGCGAGGAGACTTTTTTTTTTTTTTCTTTTTGAGCAATCTGTAAAAAACATTCTGTTGAGAGAGAGAGAGGAGTACAGACATGGGAGGATGATGAGCAGTCTTTTCTAGCATATTCCTGCAGAGAACTCCACGAGGGGTAATAGGTGGTCCAGGCAGGGAAGAATCATTACATCATGCAAAGCTGACATCCCCCGCCCGCAGGAAGGCTGGTGCTTTGACTGGCTGTCCCTTAGAGGAAAGCGGTCTTGGATGGAGGCTCCTTAGGTGGCCTTGAGCTCCAGTTCCCCGCCTGCCACTCAGAGTGGCCTTGGCCTCATTAGCACCGGGAGCTGGGGATTCTGGGTTGGTCTGAACGAAGGAGGGAGCTGGGCCTGCTGCATCACAACTAATTAAATGAAGAACCCCGTTTTCCACATATGCTCTTCAGTATGCACACACACACTGCTCTCTGGTCATTCCATGCGTCATTTGTCACCAAGGCATTTCCAGTCAACTCCTGGGCATTTTTCTTATACCTAGAGATAACCGAGCCAAGCTTTCCGCCACACTCCTCCCTTGGATTCCTCCAGCTGCCTAAAACAGTTTTCGCCAGCATTGGAACAAACCCACATACGTGCTCCTTCCCTCACTTTTCTTTTTTAAACAAAGAATGCTGCTTTCTGTTAAAATAAAAAGAAAAAGAAAGGAAGGTAGCCAGAGAACACGGCACGTCTCAAGCCTGCATTCTTTCCCACCTGTGTGGAACTTTAATTAGTCCCAGTGGGAGGTATGTGCCAAGAAGCGGGGTGCTATATGCCACAGTCTCGACCTGTTCCTCAGCGGTGCTACTTCACAGCGACTCCCGCTGGCCGCTTTGATGAGAAAGCGTCTGTATTAGACACCCAGCTCTTACCTTTCCAGGGTGTGTCAGCCATCAGCTTCCTCACGTACTCATGGGACAGTGCTGTGTGCTAGACAAAAAGTGTGTCCCACACGTCCTCTGGGCCAGCCGCAGTGCTCAGAACGGTTAAGGGGTAGAGGATGGGTCCAGCCTGTCTCCCTGGGGCTGATGTAGGATGTCCAAGACCTGTGTCTGTGGTTAGAAGAGGATGTGTCTCAATGTTATGAAGTATCCATGTGTATTGCTGCATCTTCTCTTGCCATAGCAAAGGTTCTCCTCCACTTCGATTTGATGGTGACGTTTCTGCCCTGGGTCTTGCCTTGCTTTGTTGGTGGTCTCCTGGGGTACTGCCCCTGTCATTTCCCAAATTTACAGCCTGATTATGTTATTGTCAGGAAAGACATTCTCACATCTGCTATTTAAGAATCATATTTCTGGCCGGGGATATTGCTCCGTGATTAAAAGTGCTTGCTTACAAAGCCTGCTGGCCCAGGCTCAATTCCCAAGTACCCACCTATAAGCCAGGTGCAGAGAGCGATACATGTATCTGGAGTTAGTTTGCAGTGGCAAAAGGCCCTGGCACACCCTTGCTCTCTCTCACACACACATAAACAAATGAATAAAAATATTTTTTAAAAAAAGAATCAGTGGCACACACCTTTAATACCAGCACTTAGGAAGCAGAGGTAGGAGGATCCCTGTAAGTTCAAGGCCAGCCTGGGACTACAGAGTGAGTTCCAGGTCAGCTTGGGCTAGAGTGAGACCCTACATCCAAAAAAACAAACTAACGAAGAGTCATATTTCACAGTTGGAGATCTGGCTCCAGGTAGAGCGCTTACCTAATATGTGCTGGGCAAACAAAACAGAATTCTATATAAATATTGCTTGTCAGTAGACCTGAATATTTCACTTCTAATGGAAAGGCGGGTTTTTAAATGTTTTTAAGCAACATAATAGATTATAGAACAATTTGAAAAGGGAGAAATATCCGACGGGGTAACAAGAGCTGTGTTTTACAAGAAGCAGCCAGTTTTTACAAAAGCACGGTCACCAGCTTATTGCTAGAAGATGCACTTCGTCTTAAAATAGCAAAGAGCACAGTCACTGTGCTAAGGACGCTTTGGAGCGAGAGTAAGAGCTGAGTCTGAGCTCTTTTTGAAGGCAAATTGCAAGTTTTATAAAATCTAAGAAACTTTAAAACTGTGTCATTTATAATGTCAAATTAATGCAGTTGAAACTCAGTGGTTGACTCACAGCTCCCACATTCATCCTCAGTTCTCTTGAGCTCAGATGGTTTTCTTTAAAAAATTAGTGATATCAGCTAAGTGCGACTATTTTCTACTCCTACCCACAGAGAAGAGTGCCTTTGTGAACATGTCAGCTCTGTCCCATCATGGCGTGTCATGACGGGGCGTGACAGAAGCAGACTGGCTGTTGCTGTTTGATCCCCAGCCCAGTAAAGTCCAGAACTAACTCCCAATTAGACGACCCTAAAATTTCCATTCTTTCATTTGAGGCACATAATCCACTTTAAAAAAAATTTTTTTTCTATTGACAACCTCTGTCCTCCTCTTTGAAAACAAAAGAATTGTAAATCTAGATGAGGTCCTCGAAGTTTCTCAGACTCGCCTCCTTATTGTGTACGTATGGACGCGGGCACAGCAGAGGAGACATTCGGAAACTGGCCCCAGGACGCACCCCTGGTAGTGGCAGGCTGAGCCTAACCTAGATGTGTGTGACTCCGACATCTGTGCTCCTTCTAGACGGGTGTTTCGTGAGAGGTGCGCTGCCCTAGGTCATCCAGCCCTCAGCAGTGCCTTCCACCGGTATCCTGCTAACGCTGATTAGACAGGGCCTCACTGCGCAGCCCCCTGCTGGCTTTGAGCGCCCAGTGATCCTCATGCCTCGGCATCTTTTGACTGCTGGGATTTACAGACACGCTACCAGGCCTGTCTCTTGCCCAGATTCTCTCAACTCCACTCTGCACTCGTTTTAGGCCTCAAGAGACCTAGCACACCCTTCATTTTGCCCTGTGATTTGCTTTCTACTTCTGCACACATTCATTTTCGCTGTCCCCTTGATTGAAAGCCACCTCAGCTCTTTTCTCATGCTTGGATTCACCACCTCCCCCCTCCCTCCCCACCCCCCCCCCCCGCGTTGTCCTTCCTGTCCCGCAGTCCCCAGCATCCTCGCCCACCCTGGTTTTCATGCCGCTTGCTGTCCTCCGCGAGGCTGTCAGGACCTCTCATCAGGACCCTGCAGCCTGCTTCCTCCAGCAGCAACGGATGGTCTCATCATGCTGGACCAAGCAACACCATCTCGCATTCTGGTTCTGCTGTGCCCCACAAACTCTGTGATTTTTTTTTAAAAAAATACATTTTATTTATATTTGAGAGAGAGAGAGAGAATGGGCACACCAGGGGCCCCAGTCACTGCAAACAAACTCCAGATGCATGCGCCCCCTTGTGCATCTGGCTTACGTGGGTCCTGGAGAGTCGAGCCGGGATCCTTTGGCTTTGCAGGCAAATGCCTTAATCACTAAGCCATTTCTCCAGCCCGGCTCTGTGACTTTTGATGTGTTACTTAACCCTTCAGCTTCAGTCGCTCCACCTCAACAGTGAAGGTGGCCAACAAGTCCACCCACCTCTGCCTCTGCCTCTGCGCCTCTCCTCACTCCATTCTGCCCAACAGACTGCTTCCAGAGAACCCCTTCACCATTCTTTGTAATTTTTGTTTATTATTATTCTTTGGCTGCAAAACCCTTCCATCGCTCCTCTTTGTGCACAAACTGTGGTCTCCTCAGCCCAACATGGAGAACCCACGACAGACAGACTCCACACCCATCACCTTCTGCCTTGCTCCTCTCCATAGCCCGCTCTCAAGCCAAGCCCAGTGACTCCCTCCTCAGCATGCTGCGCCGTGCTGAGCTGCCTCGTGGTTTTGGTCTTACAGCTTTGTGCCGTGGGTGAAGCGTACACTATGTCGGTGGGAGCTGCCTACACCCAGGGGCCACCCCTTCATCTGCTCCCACATGCTGCCTTGCGCCACTGGGCACCCAGCCGCTAGCTGGTGGATAAACGTTTCCAGCCCAGAACCACACGAGAGCATTTTGGCCATCACTTCTTGACTCCATGCAGACACTCCAGACAAATAAGATCCTTGGTCCTCTTTTTCATAATCTTTGACCAATCTAGTTCTCTTCCTTTCTCTCCTGCCTAGTTTTGGACTCACTCATGTCCTAAAGGCAGCTGGCTTACATGGGTACTGGGGAATTGAACCTGAGTCCTTCGCCTTTATGGGCATGCGTCTTAACCGCTAAGCCATCTCTCCAGCCCTCCTGCCTACTTTTGAATCGACACTCAGAACTTTCTTGGTTAATTTTCAGCTACAGAGATGGCTCAGTGGTTAAAGAGATTTGTTTGTACGGTCTGCTAGGCCGGTTCAATTCCCCTGTACTCACATAAAACAAGACACACAAAGTGTTGAATCCATCTGGAGTTCCTTTGCCGTGGCAAAAGGCCCTGGCGCACCCATACTCACACTCAATCTCTCGCAATTAACAAACATTTTTTAAGTAAAATTTCATTTTCATCCACTGTTCTTGTCTGGGCATTTCTTTCTTTCTTTCTTTCTTTCTTTCTTTCTTTCTTTCTTTCTTTCTTTCTTTCTTTCTTTTTTTATTCCTGGTCTCTTACCTAGTGTTTTGGTTTCCATGTATTCTTCCCAGGTGTGTGACCAGGCTGAAATCCTTGAGACTAATGAGTGTATTTTGAACAGGACAGACCCAGTAGCTTGCCTAAGCAGCACCTAATCCTGTCTCCGTGCTAGGCAAATGCTTCCTCCCTGGGGCCTCCTCCCCAGCTCCCACAGTGATCCCTTGCCTGGCAGTCTTTGGCTAGTTGTTTAGCCGTCTGTGACTAGCCCTCGTTTTCGTCAGCATTTATTGTACATACAGACAACGGAGACTTGTCCACGAATGATCTCATTTATTGAGAACCCATCGTGTCCAGAGCAGTATGCAGTCATTACATAATGTGAAACTATGAGTCAGGTTTGCTCCCTGTGCACGAACACACAGAAGTTGCTTTTGGTTGTTTCGCTTTGGTTTTGGTTTTGGTGTTGTGAAACAGGGTCTTCATGCACCCCGAGGCTGCCCTTGAACTCCTAATCCTCCTGCCTTCACCTCACAGCTGCTGGGATTCTAAGTGTGCGACACTAGGCCCTGCTCAAAAATGTAGAACGTTGGTTTGGTTTTGAGACAAACAACAACAGTGCTCCCTTCTCTCCCACTCATTCCTTTCACACCTACTGTGAAGTGATTCTCAGAATTTACAGTGGGCCACTGCATTGCCCAGACGGGGCTAGAAATGCATCAGGCTCCAGCCTCAGCTTCCTGAGTGGCTGGGAGTGGTTGGAATTACAGACGTGCACCACGGCACCCAGCCTTTAAAGTGCACCCATACAGCTCAGTGGCAGTTCATTTTCTGTGCGCGTGCTCTGCCCTCTCCACATCAGCTTTCCGCTCGAGTCCTCACGAGTGACTACTCCAATCCTCACCAGGTCCCCGTCAGAAGGCAGGGCGAGACCAAGGCATATCACTGGAAGGATATAACCAGCAAGTTTTGTCCCTGTCTTCTCTTATCACACTGGCCTGACCTTTGTCACATGGGCACATCCAGCCCAAGAGGAGTCTGGGAAATGTAGTCATCTTAATTAGCTCCCTGCCCAGATAAACCTATTGCCTTGGAAGACAAGTAGGAAGACCATCGGCGGCCTGCCACAGAGAAGGAGGGAGGATGTGTCTCAGCTGAGTGGATATCACTGTGAACAGATTTGGATCTAGTAGAAAAAAAATATCAAACTCATAAATATCAAACTCTCCATTGCTAAAAATGATAGGGGGAAAAATTGTCAGAATGTATACTTAGAGGAAAGGCAGAGGACGGTCTGATCAGTCTTGCAGGTAGGGTGGGAGGAGAGGCCTGGAAAGGACTACAGTACCAGCTCTGAAGGTGGCCAAGAGAACAGCCTGGAAGAAATAGGAAGGAGAGAGCAAACAGTGTGTGGCTAAGTCCATGCTGTGCTCTGGGAACAGGTAAGGCACCCAGTCTGTGTGACTTTGAGCAGGCAGCCAGGGACAGGGCAGGCAGATGTAGGAAACACATTCACTTGGCTAGCCTGGAAGATTCTGGAAGCTAAGTCCAGGGAGCCCTTCTTGCCTTGGTCAGGAGTGGGCGTTGTCGCATCTTCCCAGGCCCAGTTCTTTCCCTGAAAACAAGCGTCACAGCAGGCACTGCGCAAGAGAAGGCGTTTTGGTTCTTGCACAAGTATGTTTTTTTTTCCCCCACTCTGCCCTGATTTTCGTTTCTGTTCAAACTCAGTAAAAACCATTACCAAATTTTAAAAAATCATGCGACCCATTTTCCCCCTGTTCTCAGTTCACCAAACGCACTTAATCTGTTTGTTCAGAAAATGCAACTGCTTTCTGGATTTATGTGTGCTCTGATAGGAGGTGTTTTGTGTAACAGTGAAAATTATTCCCTTTGGAGAATGCTGCTGTTGCTTTGTGTCCCATCCAAAAATGATACTTCACATCTGTTAAATGCTAGCGTTTCTCTCACTAAGCACATCCCAAGCCAGGAGTGATAAAGCCTTCATTCCTCCTCCGACCCACCATCCAAGGCTGTGCCTGTAGCTGGACTTTCTTACCAAGTAGCCCTACGTTTCCCCTAGGGAGGTGAGGTGTGAATAGAAGGTGTGATGACTCCAAGTGTGTATGTAAAGGCCCTTCTGTAAGGAAGGAATGTTCTCATCTTCTTCTTCCTCCTCCAATGGAGTACTTGGTATGCCAGACTCTGGTCTAAGGATTTGGGCCCAGCATCATTTGCGCCCCTGTTGGGTGTGAGGCAAGTTCTCTGTTTTTCCACTTTATAGATGAGGGAACCGAATTCACAGAGGTTAAGAGGCTATGCACGGCAGCCCAAGATTTGAGCCTTTCTCTCTCTGTTGGCCTCCAGAGCCCAAACTATTTATTTATGAGAAGAAGAAAGAGAGATAGGAGAACGAATGGACACATCAGGGCCTCCAGCCTACAAACGAACTCCAGATGTACCTTGTGCATCTGGCTTCAGTGGGGTCCTGGGGAATTGAACCTGGATCCTTTGTCTTTGCAGGCAAGTGCCTTAACCGCTAAGCCATCTCTCCAGCCCAGAGCCCAAACTCTAAATCACTGCACCATAGATCTTATATCATGTGATGCAGCCTGGAGACTCTGCCCCTCAGGCCTTGTAAGCCAAGAAATGAGGTCACACAGGAGGACTTTGAGATGAGCGGAGCACATGCCGGGGCCTGAAGGGAGACGAAGGCCACCGAATAGATAGAGCTTCCTGGAGCAATATGGGAGAGGCCGAGCCAAGGCTGAGGGCAATCTTGGACCTCCAGCGGGTGGGCCTCACTGCTGTGGCAGTCGTGTGACATGGCAGTGAAGAGCACCGGCTCCGGAGCCAGGGCATCTGAGCTCAGCCTAGCTGTGGGCCTTTGGGTGCCTCAGTTTCCTCCTATGCAGCAGGAACACACTATACTATCTGTCTCAGGGTTCTCTTGAGGCCTGAGAGAATTTATCTGAAGCAGAAGCTGTTAGTTATCCTGTCCTCATTCCCTTTATCGTCTTCCTTCCGACCCCCCCTTTTTTTTTTAACTTTTTTTTGTTCATTTTTATTTATTTATTTGAGAGTGACAGAGAGAGAGAGAGAGAGAGAGAGAGAGGCAGATAGAGAGAGAGAGAGAGAGAATGGGCGCTCCAGGGCCTCCAGCCACTGCAAACGAACTCCAGACGCATGCACCCCCTTGTGCATCTGGCTAACGTGGGTCCTGGGGAATCGAGCCTCGAACCGGGGTCCTTAGGCTTCACAGCAAGCGCTTAACCACTAAGCCATCTCTCCAGCCCCCGACCCCCTTTTTTAAAAAAATTTATTTGCAAGCAAAGACAGACACAGAGAGACAGAGTAGGGGGAGAGAGAGAGAGAGAGAGAGAATGAGAATGGGTACGCCAGGGCCTCCAGCTACTACAAACGAACTCCAGATTTATGTGCCACTTTGTGCATCTGGCTTTACCTGGGTCCTGGGGAATCGAACCCCAGTCGTTAGGTTTTGCAGGCAAGCACCTTTACCACTGAGCCATCTCTCCAGGCCCCATCTTACTTTTCTATAAAAATAGACTCCTAGTTTCTCGATAGTCAGTGACCACTGGGACTAACAACTGTATGGCCCAGCTTCCCTTGCGGCTATATGTGAGCTCCACCATTATCCATGATTCAGTCGTCACAACCTGGCTTCAAGGGAACATTCTTCCCGGCTCTGGCCTTCCTGCAGCCCCTCGTGTGTCCTGGCGCTTGCTCCTTACTGCTTAATGGTCTCATTCAACTGAAATTCATATGCCGAGGACTCCAGCCCAGACTTCACTCTCAGAGCCTCTGAGTCATATTTACTGGAGCTGCTGCTCATCATGGGGGTGTCACATGGGCCTGAAGCTCCCCAAGTGCACAGCTGAAGTCCTCATCCCTCCACTACATTTTAGGGCCCTTTGTCACTCATGCACAGATACTTCTGGGAAGCATGGCAGCTTGTTCCTAGAATCAAGGGGAACCCTGGGCAACATGGTATGGGCGGGGGAAAGAATCAGATCACTGGAGCTTTAAGTTCCAAGGAGTGAATTTCATAGCCAAGCTTGGATCATGGCTCTGTTTCTTATTTATTTATTTATTTATTTATTTGAGGTAGGGTCTCCCTCTAGCCCAGGTTCACCTGGAATTCATTATGTAGTCTCAGGGTAGCTTTGAAGTCATGGCGATCCTCCTACCTCTGCCTCCTGAGTGCTGGGATTAAAGGCATATGTCACCATAGCTGGCTCTTTAAAAAAAACAATAATAGTAATGTTCCCCTTTATTTTCCTTCCTTCCTTCCTTTCTTCTTTCCTCCCTTCTTCCCTTCCTTTCTTTCTTTTGAAGCAAGCCCAACAGACTGACTTTTTTTTTATGAGCAACAGCGACAGTGAGAGCAAGAGAGAGAGAGAACTGACATGGCAGGGCCTCTAACCACTATAATCGAACTCCGGATGCATGCACCACCTTGTGCACACATGCGACCTTGCGCATGTGTCACCTTGTGCATCTGGCTTACGTGGGATCTGGAGAGTCAAATATTGGTCCTTAGGCATTGCAGGCAAATGCCTTAACTGCTAAGTCATCTCTCCAGTCTCCAGCATGTTGCTTTTTTTCTTTATTTTTCTTTCTTTCTTTTTTAATTTTTTTTATTTTTTATTTTTCAAGGTAGGGTCCAGCCTGACCTGGAATTCACCATGTAGTCTCAGGGTGACCTCAAACTCACGGCAGTCCTCCTACCTCTGCCTCCCGAGTGCTGGGATTAAAGACATGTGCCACCACACCCGGCTGATTTTCGTTTTTTTATGGCAGTCTCTATACCTGAGAGGACCCTTGCTCCCTACCACCTCATCTCCGACCTGGTTGTTAGCAACTCCTACTTGAAACTCAGTGAGACCTCCCCCTCTCCTGACTGGACTGCCTTCCCTTAAAGTCTTTCCTGACAACACATGTTGGGTAGGGGACACCCCCTCAGTGTTCCAATAATGCCTCAAACACTTCACCCTCATTGTCTTTACCCCACTTGTGATAAGTGTCTGTCTTTGCACCTGAACTCTTCAACTATGTGTAAATTCCTTGAAAAGCAGGGATCTGACAGTATAGTAGATGCTTAATCAATATGTCTTGAATGGATACTGACCAGGCAAATCATATAAACTAGTTCTCAGCTCCCTCATGGCAGAAAACAGGTAAATTACTTCCCCAGTGTTATGAAATTAAATGAGATGTGCAAATGAAATGCCTTGCTTGGTGGCTAGCTCAGAGTAAAGGCCCAATTAGAAGTCAGTTCCAGGCTGGAGAGATGGCTTAGTGGTTAAGGCACTCGCCCGTGAAGCCTAAGGACCCAGGTTCAATTCCCCAATACTCACATAAGCCAGATGCACAAGGTGGCTCATGAGTCTGGACTTGGTTTGCAGTGGCTAGAGGCCCTGGTGTGCCCATTCTCCATTCTCTCTGTCTTTCTACCTACATCTTTCTTAAATAAATAAATAATTTTTTTTAAAGAAGTCCCTTCCCCCGACACCATGTATCCTCCTGCAACAATTTAATGAAAATGGAAAAGCTTTCTCAGGACACTTTGCTTGGCAGTGTAAATGCTGAGGGAATGGGACGAAGCCTGGATGATTCTACTAAACCTTTTTGTGCATGGTAGATGCTTAATATATCTGATAAATTAATACTTTCTGGATATTACTTGATCTTTCATTTGCACCTTCAGTGGACGTCACAAGATTTTTTTTTTTTTTCTGGTACCCAATATATAAGTTACAAACTCAGTTTATTTAACAAGCTTTGCTTCTCTGTACAAACCCGCCAAAGCTGGGGAAAGAGTGGATAGAGGCTGGGCTCCTGGACCAGTCACCTTGCCCTGCAGTCAAAATGTCTGCTGATCACACCGTAGCCCTAGAGGGGCCACGTGCAAATGTGCTGGGAAGGAGACTGCCCCCCATTTCTACCTGCTAAGTGCACGGAGCCCCCATTTCTCTTGCTTTGCATGCCTGCCACACATTGGCTCCTCTCATTCTCGTGACAGTCAGGGGAGTGTACTGTGTTATCAGGCAGGGTCCCAGCAGGGGACAGATCACACTTGAGCTAGGAAACTGAGGCAGTTTAGTAAAAGCTGTCTATACAAGGATAAGCAAGGAAAGGGACTGTGCAAGGAACAGAGCCGGTGACATCTACGAACCCTCATCTCCAAAGGCAGGAAGGAGCACTCAATTTCAAGCCAGGGGTGAGGAGGCGGGAGGAGAGCTCCCTGGCCTTCCACCTATCCGCCCCGTGCTCACCACTGGCCAGATGACTGACGGGGAAGACAAAGGGCAAGGAGGCCACTTGCTGTGGCCCTGACAGGCGAGCTTTCAAGAGGAGCATGGTTCTGGAGGAGCAGATGCCCGCCAGTAGGGCTAGATTACCCAGTGTGAGCCAGTGGAAGCCAGCCCGCCCAGCCCCCTCCTGCCTCCGCTGCACGACACGTGACCGCGTTTCTCCAGCTTCTCACACTCTTGAAGCCACCCATGCTCGAGCTTTCTGGGCTCAGGCAGTTTTGCATGTGGACTCTAAGAGAGGGTCGGTGTCAGCATGGCTGACATGGTAGTTTGATTCAGATGTCCCCCATACACTTAGGTGTTCTGATAGCTAGGCTCCCAGCTGATGGAGGCAGTGTATTGTTGGGGGTGGGTTTATGGGTATTATGGCTAATTTCCCCTTGCCAGTGTTTGGCACACTCTCCTGTTCCTATTGCCTACCTTCTGTTAGCCTGGGGGTGATGTCCACCCTCCGCTCATGCCATCATTTTCCCCTGCCATCATGGAGCTTCCCCTCGAATCTATAAGTCAAAATAAATCCTTTTTTCTCCCAAAAGCTGCTGTTGGTCGGGTGATTTCTGCCAGCAATGCGAACTTGACTGCAACAGTGGGACAAATGGGTAACCCCAAAATGAAACAGTACACCTTACATCTGCTCTCACGCAAGCGCGCGCGCACACACACACACAGTGCCACAGTGTTTTAGATATTTTTTGTTTATTTTTAAATATTTATTTGAGAGTGACAGACAGAGAAAGGAAGAGGCAGAAAGAGAGAGAGAGAGAGAGAGAGAGAGAATGGGTGCCCCAGGGCCTCCAGCCACTGCAAACGAACTCCAGACACATGCACCCCATTGTGCATCTGGCTAACGTGGGTCCTGGGGAATTGAGCCTCGAACCGGGGTCCCTAAGCTTCACAGGCAAGCGCTTAACCCCTAAGCCATCTCTCCAGCCCTGTTTTATGAGCTCTCAGGAAACCACCTGGCAACTGGCAACTTCACTCCAGCAGACTCAGGACATTTCAAATGGACTGGCCCCAGGAGCCTCGACTTGAAAAGCAGACCGGTCAGGACTAGATCCTGGCCGTCACTTGCTAGGTAAGTTTGGGCCTCATCTCCAAAATGGATATTCTGACACCAGTGAGGGTACCGTCAGGATTAAACGGCATATGAAAACTGCTTTGCAGAGCTGAGGAGATGGCTTAGCGGGTAAGGTACTTGCTATGCAAGCATGAGGCCCACCATCCATTCTGCGCCTCTGTAATCCAGCACTGGGGAGGCAGAGACAGGAGCGTCCTTGAGACTTACCAGCTAGCTAGTCTGCTTCAATCAGGGAGATCTAGGTTCAGCAAGAGACCCTCTCTCCAAAGGAAGACACCTGACCTCTGACCTCCAAAGGCACACACACATGCATGCACACCTGCACACACGTGTGCCCCCACATATATGAATACACACATATATATCTGCATACATACTACACACACACAAAAGAAACAGATTTGTTTTATACACATTACATGTTAGCTAAAGCCACACTGCAGTGACTCTACAGCTTTGCATTGTCGTAGCTTATTTTATTTATTTATTTGAGAGAGAGGCAGAGAGAGAGGGAGAGAAAGTGAGAGAATGGGCACGCCAGGGCCTTTAGCCACTGCAGATGAACTCTGGACACCTTGTGCAGGTCCTGGGGAATCAAACCTGGGTCCTTTGGCTTTGCAGGCAAGCGTCTTAACCACTAAACCATCTCCCCAGCCCTGTTGCAGCTTTTTTTTTTTTTTTTTTTTTTTTTTTTACTTACTCATCCTTTAAGAATGGACACCTCCATCATGAAGGAGGAGGAGGGAAGGCCAAAGGGGAAGGAGAAGGAGGAAGACCTTGTAGCGATCCGTAGATTTGAAGTATTTCCCTTGGTGATTGGTACTATTGGAGCACTACCCCCCCCCCCACATGTCATCAGACATGGTTACTGCAAAGCCCAGTGAGAGAGAGACTACACAATGATTAATTACACTGCCAGCTTGAACGATGGAGAGGTGACACCTGAGGAGACTAAGTGACTCATGCTCGGTCAGAGCAGGCTGAGTCAGCCATGGCTCCCCAATGACAAGGCAGCCTTGCCGGGCTTGTCTCTGTGAGGCTGTCGACAACGGTGCCCCTGAGAACCACCATGTGCTTCCATAGTACTCTGTAGCAGGCACTGTAGCTGGGTGCTAACACCTTTTTAACGTGCGTTTCTCCCGATGACAACCGTGCCCTTCGTTTACAGCTAAGAATTTCAGAGCCATTTCCTCCAGCTGGCTGCCAGGTTCTGCTCTTGGGCCCATGCGATCTGCTTGCTGCTCTGGGATCTCCTCCTGCAGCCCACATCCCCATAGCTTCTCAAAGGCAGAGAGCAGCGCGTTGACCCCGCTGGCTTTCCCAAGCCTTCTCTCTCTCTCTCTCTCTCTCCCCGTCAGGCCTAAGCTGCTGGAGGTGGATGCCGTACAATGAGAAACCCATCTCTGGAAGCACAGAATGTGCATTAGCATCGGCTCCTTGGGAGAGAGCTATTTTTGTCTTTTCATCTTCAAGGGACTGTGTTCCAAAATCGGGGAGACAAGTATCAGGAGGAGAAGAAAGATGAGCCGGTGTCTCCAGCTCAGAAGAGGGCAAGTCGCTGCTCTTTCCCCACGACCAGACCATCGTCTCTACCGCCACCACCCGCTGCCCCCACCCCCACCCCCGCCGCCCTGGAGGAAGCCCGAGGTGGAGGCAAGCTGTCCTTGGGCAAATGCACCGTGCCCAGTGCTGGAATCTTTCTGTGGGATTTCTCACCGCACACTCCATGAAACAGGGTTTGTTGCCATGGTAACCAGCGGATCACATGCTAGCCCGGCTACTTAGGAGTGTAGGAGAACAGATGAGACTGCATTGGGGGTAGATGCGGCCTATTCTCCCAGCTCCAACACTTCCCCTTAACCAACCTCAGAGGTCCGCCCCATTCATCACCTGTCCGCCCTTGGGGTAAACAGCTCGCATGCATTTTCTTTCATCATGAAATTATCCCAAATGCCCCTCAGAGAGCTTCTGGTTTCAAGCTCCTTTTCCTCCCCCCCCTCTCCCTCGTTCCCAGCCCCTTCCCTTCCCTGGGCCCTCTGCCCATCACAAGTGGAGTGTGGTAATTAAATAGCTGAATGGAGTGGGAGGGGAGGAGCATGCAGCCTATACCATTTGAATAACCACTTATTCTAAATTCCAAGGATGGCATGAGTTGGGGAATTTTGAAGCTGCGATACAATCCGGACATCATGCCTTCTGGGGATGGAGGAGAGAATATGGCCTCTCTCAGGTCCTAAAGACAGCAACAGCCTGGATGGAGGGGGCGGGCGGTCTGTGGGCCCTCAGCCTCAGAGCTGAGGTATTAAGTGCACTCTGACCATCTTTGATAAGGGAATCGTGGGTATGCCCCCAAAGGCACTGCCTTCCAACAAAGAGACTGGCTAGGCCTAGAGAAAGCTTTCAAACAAGAAACCTTCTGTGGTGTCCCCCCCACCCCACTTCCTTACAGTCCTGAGCCCAGTTAGCAGTCATGTGCCTCCCTACTGGGAGAAGCTGGTGAGTGGGAGCACCTTCACGCTGCGAGAGCAGCCCCGACTCCACACATCTGTTGCTGGCAGTTACAAATTGCCCGCTTCTGTGGGTTCAGGTCCATTAGCATCTTCCCAGTTCCATCACATTTTCTTGGTGGCAGATGCAGGGTTTGGTAATGGAAACAGACTACAGTTGGCCAAGGCAGGATATGAGAGGGCATCTGCCCTGGCTATTGCTAGGTTGCTCAAAGAACTTTCTTCGGAGCCCCTCCCTCAAAAAGCACAGTATTTAACCCCTCTTTTAGCCAAAGAGTAGTGAGCGCTTAGGAAGGGTTATGTATATCAAATTCTCCCTAATTTTTAAATATATTTTATTATGTTTTTTAATTAATTAATTTATTTATTTATTTATTATTATTATTTTGGTTTTTTTCCAGTTACAGTTCCACTCCAGTCCAGGCTGACCTGGAATTCACTATGGAGTCTCAGGGTGGCCTCGAACTCACAGCAATCCTCCTACCTCTGCCTCCCAAGTGCTGGGATTAAAGGCGTGCGCCACCATGTGTGGCTTAGTTTATTATTTTTTTATTGAGACTGAGAGAGGGAGAGAGAGAATGGACATGTCAGGGCCTCTAGCCACTGTGACAAACTCCAGACACATACACCACCTTGTGCATCTGGCTTATGTGGGACCTGGAGAATTGAACCTGGGTCCTTGGGCTTTACAGGCAAGTGATTTAACTGCTAAGCCATCTCTCCAGTCCCAATTCTCCATGAATTAATAATGCTTATCCCTTTAAACTATGCCGACTTTATTCTCCGTTGGAGAGTCTGTTCTGCTTTTTCAGCAGGTAGCGACCTGAGGAGATAAACTACCCCTCGCACTTTAGCCAAGCCACAGCTGAAACCACAGAGGAATTGGGAAGACCAGCAAGAGTGCTCCTTCCATGCTGAACTTGATAATCAGCCCCAGGGTGAAGGAGACAGACCCTGAGGATACTCAACACCTACCAAAGCAGAGATCCAGAGGCTCCTAAGAGCTCATCACTGAAGTAGACTTAAAACTCACCCATTATGGCTCAAGGAATTTTGTAGAAGGGGTGGAAAGATTGTAAGAGCCATAGGTTGAGACATCATGCCCAGAGGCATTTCCTCCCCCCAAAAAATAACTGCCTGTTGCTCCACAACGCATAAACTACAACCTCATGGGTAATTCCTGTGATCACACTGAGGAGGGTCCCCAGTGGAATGGGGGCAGGGATGAGGAAAAAAGGGTACCAACACATGATGTATTCATATGAAATATGTTCTAAAGAAGAAGAAGGAGAAGGAGGAGAAAATGATAAAAAAAAAATGCAAGGTGTTCACTGGAGCAGTGATAAATGACTCCCCAAATGTAGCTAACCCTACGAGGCCCCACAGAACAAGGGCCAAGGTGACCAGAGATCTCTAAAGTGAGGAAGGGAGAGAGGACGCAACCTCAGACCTCTGAGGTGTGTGAGATCCTATCTTGTGGAATACAAAAAAATGCTAGAATTTCTAAATGGATCTAATATAACTTCATAGCTATTTATCTCTTCCCTTTCATATGTATTTTGGTGTATGTATTATGTATGTAATTGTATAAGGTAGTAGTAGATTCAGCTAGGAATAAAAGAATATACAAAGCCAAGGCATATACCCTTTAGTCCCAGCACTCAGGAGGCAATAGTAGGAGGATTGCTATGAGTTCAAGGCCACCCTGAGACTACATAGTGAATTCCAGGTCAGCCTGGGCTACAGTGAGACCCTACCTCCAAAAATAAAAATAAAAACAGAATATACAAGGAGCTGGAGAGATTGCTCAGTGGTTAAGGTACTTGCCTGCAAAACCTAAGGACCCTAATTTGATTCTCCAGTACCTAGGTAAAGCCAGATGTGCAAGGGGGCACATATAGCTGAAATTCATTTGCAGTGGCTAGAGGCCCTGGCACACACATTTTCTCTCTCTCTCTCTCTCTCTCTCTCATTCTCTCTCAAATAAAATAATATCTTTAAAAATGTGGGTTTTGACGCGGGAAGCAGAGGTAGGAGGATCACCGTGAGCTCGAGGCCACCCTGAGACTACAGAGTGAATTCTTCCAGGTCAGCTCTGAGCTAGAGCGAGACCTTACCTCGGAAAACCAAAAAAAAGAAGTGGGTTTTGGAGTGGAGTTTGAAAATCATTACAGTGTATCATATATCCTAGAAATGTATATAGTTGTTTGAATAAAGGACAGGATGTCCTTTAACAACACTCTGGTTTTTCCATGAGGCGGTGCTCCAGGTTATGGCACTCTCAGGGCATGGAAGGACACTTTAGTGACCACACAGTGGTCAGTCGGTCAGTGACCCTACTAACAGCCTAGCCCCCAGCTCTAAACGTGTGTCAACCGTGTAGGGCGGGAGGAGCCCAGCCATTCCCGAGTGTCCCCTCCCTGCCTCTGTGCACTCGCCTTCCTCTTCACAGTCCAGAGTCGTCTGCCGAGGTCAAATTCAAAGCTATCTGTTCTGCAGAAGTCTTCCTGGTCTGGCAAGGCAGCTGTGTCAGGGCAGTCTGCTTCCTGTTGAAATGTCCCTTTGCATTTCACTCTCTTCCCTGAGACACGTCGACAGTATCCCTTCTCCTTGTGCTCTTCTGTGAACTCTTCATCTCTCTCCACGATCGCCTCTGCTCCTCAGGTGAGATCTTCAAGGGCAGAGATCTCTCTCAGGGTGTGACATTGGTGGACTGCTTTTTTTCTTTTGGCGTGTATGTATGTACGCATGTATGTGGGTGCGTGTGGACGCGTGTGCCATGGTGCATGCATAGAGACAAGAGGACATCTCCACGTGTCAGCCCTCACTTTCCACTTAGTTTGAGGCAGGGTCTCTCATTCATCTCTCCAACAAGCTCTCTGGCCCATAAGCTTCAGGCTAATTCTTCTGTCTCCGCCTCTCTTCTTACCATAAGCATGCTGGGATTATAGACAGTCGCTACAGCACCTGCTTTTGTGTGGGCTCTAGGGATTCGAACTCAGATTCTCATGCGTGCACAGCAAATACATTATCCACCGAGCTATCCCCCTCCCATTTTTTTGAGGTAGGGTCTAACTCTACCTTAGATTGACCTGGATGGAACTCACTTTGTGCCTAGGCTGACCCCAAACCCATAGCAATCCTCTTATCTCAGCTTCCCAAGTGCTGGGATTATAAGTGTGAGTTACCACATTCAGATGCCTTGCTTGATAATTTAATAAATGTTTGACTGAGTAACTTCATGAGCAGACAGAGGGGCTACACACTTGCCAGAGACCAAGCAGACCAAGTCTTAGTATCTGACAAGTGTTTAGCCCCTGACTACATCCATTCATTTCTCCAGCATGCACTTGTTCCTTTATTCAAAATTTGAGTTCCTCAGGGCTGGAGAGATGGCTTAGTGGTTAAGGCGCATGCCTGCGAAGCCCAAGGACCCATGTTCGATCTCTCTCCAGATCCCACTTAAGTCCAACGCACAAAGGTGAGGCAAGAACAAGGTCACACATGCGCACTAGGTGGCGCAAGTATCTGGAGTTCAATTGTAGTGGCTAAGGCCCTGGTGTGCCAATTCTCTCTCTCTCTCTTGCTCACTCTGAAAATTTTTTTTGAGTTCCTGTTATTTTCTTGACAACCTGCTAGATGGTGGCAAATGGTAAACAGAATGAACAAGGCCCCTGCCCTCACAGAGCTCACAGCTGAATAGCAGAGACTGCACATTAACAGTGAAAAAGAAGCAAACATAGCCAGGCATGGTGGCGCATGCCTTTAATCCCAGCACTTAGGAGGCAGAGGTAGGAGGATGGCTGTGAGTTTGAGGCCACCCTGAGACTACATAGTGAATTCCAGGTCAGCCTGGGCTAGAGTGGGACCCTGCCTCGGGGGGTGGTAGGAAGAAAGAAAGAAAAGAAAAAGAAGCAAACAAGATAAACCTATACAAGGCCTAAATGAGGTCAGGAGAAGAGATTGAGTAAAGGAAAGTTGGAGGGAGGGCTAATCAAAATCTAAGCAGATATAAATAAATCACATGGAAACCTACCATTTTGGACAATGGAACACTCAGAAGCCATAAATTGTTTGTAGAAAATTTTCAGTGTCAGGGATGGGATACCTTCTAGTGAGTTGTTGGCCATGGAGGTCCCTGATACTCCCAAAACATTACAGGCCATTGTCAACCCTATTGCTTAAGACTCCACATACTTGGGCTTGACAAGGTCACTGAGAAATCCTACTGGAGCTGAACTGAAAACCTCCTCCATGTAGACCAGCTGACAGAAAGCAGGAAAAAGCCACACTGCATGCAGTTGAATGGGAGAAAGAGAAATCACCAGTGAAGATACTCAACAGTGGACACTGCAAGCCTTATATTTGGCCAGCCAGGCTAAATGAGCCAACAGGTACAATAGTGGCACATCTGTCATGGGGGAAACCAACCACCCTCTAATTTGACTATAGGCCCGCCCCATGGGAGGGAATACATCCCTGATACTGAAAACCTACAACAGGGATAGTCATGAGCCCTAGGGGTGTAATGTCTGCTGCTGTCTGGCTATATATACTATGCTCACCAAACTGCCCAGTAAGTACTTCTCTTAATGTTCATATCCATATATTGATGCTACTCTCACTTTGGGTTAGGAAGCTTCTCTTTTCAGATGGCAGTGACCTTGGGGTGACTCAGAAGGCACCATGGTACTGAGAAGAAGTGACAGAGGAGTGCTCAGCACTGAAATATCTCTATCACACCTTCCAAGGCTCAGGGTCCATTGTGGAAGAGGTGGCGGAAAGAATGTAAGAGCCAAAGGAAGGGCAGGACTCATTACAACGTGCTCCCCCAAGACACAAAATGGCCTGGATATCCATGACCTCACAGTGCCTGACACTACCTACATAAGACCCTCATAATAGGAGGAAAAGATCACGACATCAAAATAAAAGAGAGACTGATTGATAGGGGGAGGGGATATGATGGAGAATGGAGTTTCAATGGGGAAAGTGGGGGGAGGGAGGGAATTACCATGGGACATTGTTTACAATTATGGAAGTTGTCAATAAAAAAAAGATAAACCTTCACATTCCAATGTGTTCTATGGTGGAAAAGCTCAAGGGGCCTGGAGGCAACAGTGGCTTACTTCAGATCGGTGGCAGGGAAAGCCTCACTGGAGACATGTGTTAGCTTTCTGCCATTATAATGTTATAAAGTTATATGTGAGATAGTCAACCTAGTGAAGGTTTAGACTCCAGTCTGAGATCTGTTGGCCTGACTGCCTTGAGCCTGTGATGAGGCAGCACCCCTGCTGGGACTGGGTAGTGAAGCCAAGCCACTCACCCATGGCCCAGAAGCCCAAAGGAGAAGAAGAAGAAGAAGGGCCTGGGACCCACAACCCCAGTGGTCTAAAGACATCCCACTAGGGCCCACCTCTCCAAGTCTCCACCACTATCCGTAGGAGCCACCCTGGCCTACCAAACCTTTAGCCCAAGGGCCTTTGGAGAACGTGACATTTAAGATCCAGACTAGAGCAGGATGAGAATGAACCAGCCAAAGGGCAGGTTGAGAGATGGTGGAGCACAAACACAGCAAAAGGCTCATCTCTTCCTAGGGCTGGCTTCTTCTTTTTTATTATTAGTTATGTACACAGTGTGTAAACAGCCATGTTGGCACCATCGTTAGCCTCCTCCCTGTCCTCTCCCCTCCGCAAGGACCCTCCTCGTTGGGGAATGTGGGTTGTGCATTGTGGGAGTAGCCATCAGTTATGGGGAAGAGGCAATGTCTCTGTGCATAACATCCTAATCTGTGGCTCTAACAATCTTTCTACCCCCTCTTCTGCAAATTCCCCCTGAGCCACGTTGGGTTCGTTTTAGGTCTACTTCAGTGATGAGGTCTTGGGAACCTCTGTGTCTCTGGCTCTCTGGTTTGGTAGGAATTGAGTGTTCTCTGTGTCTATCTCCTTCACCCTTGTGCTGATACCAGGCTCACCAAGAAAGAAGCACTCTTGCTCATTTCCCCAGTTGCTCTATGGTTCCAGCTGGGACCCTGGTGAGGTGCGATGGGCCGATTCTCTCCTCAGGATGTGCGTCCATCTGAAAAAGAGCAAATTCTCCAACGGAGAGTGAAGTCAGCACCAGATAAATGGGATAACCATTATTATTTTAGGGCTTGCTTCTTTCATCTAGAAATAGGATAATTGCCTCCTCCTCACACCTGTGGGGTCTAAAAGCACTGAAGTACTCAGCGTGGTGCAGGGTACTGAGAAAACACACACTACGTACAGGCTCCTATCAGTTACAAGTTGTGGTTTTGATTCAGGTGTCTGTCATAAACTTGGGTGTTCTGAATGCTAGGTCCCCATTTGGGAATTGGAGCCTTCTGGAGACTGGGTATTTTGGGGCGGGCTTATGGGTGTTATGGCCGGCTTCCTCTTGCCAGTGTTTGGCACACTCTCCTATTGCTGTTGTCCATCTGATGTTGGCCAAGAGTTGATGTCCACCCTCTGCTCATGCCATCATTTTCCCCTGCCACCATGGAGCTTCCCCTCAAGTCTACAAGGCAGAATAAACCCTTTTTCCCACAAGCTGCTCTTGGTCAGGTGTTTTCTGCCTGGAATGCGAACACAACTGCAGCACAAGATGTGATGTAGAAAGGACATGAGAGCTGAGTCGTACCAGCTCTCTATAACCACTACGTCCTATTCTAAGTTCTCCAAGCCACCTGTGAAATAGTCCATTCCAGAATGGTCCTCACTCTGGTCTACAGGCCCTGACAATCACAGTAAAGCCTAATGAGAACGATGGCGGGAGCAAATCAGGCGTGATACGATGGTAGGAAGGAGTGCTTAGTGGCAACTGAACTCTTATGGCTTCTTCATACTTTCCCATGTCTCCCACACTGGCTGTCCAGCAGCCCAGCAGCTGGTTTGCCAAGGGCACTACCTAAAGCAAAGCCCCTAGAACTAAAGGCAGAGCCTGGAACAAGCTCACCTGGAGCCAGCCCAAGCCCATGGACCCAATGCTGCCTGGTAGCGAGGTGGTAAGGAAGGAAGGAAGGGACAGGATAGAATCGAAGTCGGAGCCAAGTCTGCTGCCATCGGTTCTGGGCCTGTTGGGCCCCCCAGGTGTGTCTGCCGCCTGGCAGGTGAGAACAATCAGGGCTTCCTGAGAGGACAGGAAAGACAGTCTGTGGAGGAACAAGGAATTGGGTGCCTCTCACGTCCAGCTTCCTCTGTCTGCTAGGCATGCAGGAGGAACTTGCACTTGTAACAACAGCAAACAAATATTCTATCTCAGGGAGAAAGTCCTGCACCTGTGTTTCTCTAATCAGGTGTGTGTGTGTGTGTGTGTGTGTGTGTGTGTGTGTGTATACACAGGTCCCCATTCACATGTGTGTGCCACTGAGAGATGACAAATGGCCCTGGCCTCTCTGGCAGATAGGGTAATTTTATGTATTCGTAAGTCTGGCCGGACGTATTTTATGTATTCCTGAGTCTGGCCTTAAATGGCAACATAAGCATCTTGTTTGAACAAGGTCTTAATTACAGAGACCTTTATCCAACAAACATGCCAATAATTTACCCCAGGGGTGACTCAGCAGTTGTCCTGCCAGGATTCCAGAGAAAGCCCTATGCGGGGTGACGTCACGTCTCTTCAGCTCGGACACTGCCCTGGCTCTGCACCCACCGCTGCGGCGCGCATCTCCTCCCCAGAGCCACGGTTCCATCTGTGGGGCCTTTAGTCGCCATCTGCATTGTGACGAGCACGTCTTTTATCATTTAAGCAGCATTCCCATGTCCAGTGGTGCTCATCTAAAGCCCTTCACATTGAATAACTCGATAGAGAAAGGAAGGCGTGGAAGGAAGCCTAGCGCCTGGTGAGTTACGTATTCACAAATCGTGAGCTGGGTCTGCAGAATGTCTCCAGTGTCCCAAATTGGATATCTGATCTCTGCATCCCATGAATATTTATACATGGCGGTCAAATGATTGATTTAATTTGATCACTGAAAATTGAGGTGCCTGTCTAGACTTGCTACGATGTGGTAAGTGGTAGGTTTGCAATATGGACAGAATGGGGGTCAAATGTGATGTATCTGGGATGTGATGGACCAGTGCCGTGCTTTGCCTACTCCCAACTCATCCATCTCTTCCTTTGTCTTTTTATAAAATATATTTTATTTATTTATTTGAGAAAAAGAGGCAGAGAGAGAGAGGGAGAAAGAGGGAGAGAGAATGGGCGCACCAGGGCCTCCAGCCACTGCAAACGAACTCCAGACGTGTGTGCCCCCTTGTGCATCTGGCTTACGTGAGTTCTGGAGGATCGAACTGGGATCCTTCAGTTTTGCAGGCAAACGCCTTAACCGCTAAGCCATCTCTCCAGCCCTTCCTTTGTATTTTTTTAAAATTATTTAAGTATTATTTATTTATTTGGGAGAGAGACAGGGACAAAACACACACACACACACACACACACACAAACACACACACACGGGCAAGGGATGAGTACACCAGGGCCTCTTGCCACTGCAAATAAACTCCAGAAGCATGCTCCACTTGGCACATCTGGCTTTACCTGGGTTCTGGGGAATTGAACCCAGGCTGTAAGGCTTTTCAAGCAACCACCTTTAACTGGTGAGCCATCTCTCCAGCCCTTCTTCCTTTTTCTCGATCAATAAAAATGAGACAAGTATTCATAGAAGGCACTCTTACTTTCATCTTAACTAGTTTTGGTTTCCCTATGACTTCTGGCTCAACATGTCATCCACTTTATTCCGATCTTTTTTTTTTTTTTTTTCTTTTTGGTTTTTCGAGGTATGGTCTCACTCTAGCTCAGGTTGGCCTGGAAATCACTATGTAGTCTCAGGGTGGCCTCGAACTCATGGAAATCCTTCTATCTCTGCCTCCCGAGTGCTGGGACTAAAGGCATGCACCACCATGCCTGACCCGACTTATTTTGAAGAGCGGTTGAAAGAGATCTGAGTTGAGGAGAATTCTCATAATTTTTTTTTCTTGCTGGCTGATAAGAGACCCCAGAAATAAATTGCTCCCTTATATTCTGCCTCTAGATGCTGTTATGATGCAAAGGACGCTTGTAGGTAGTTTGTAAGCATGAGGAGAGGTCACTGGAAAAAGTGGCCCAAGTCTAGGGCTTGGTGGTGTTGACGCTTTACTGCTAAACCCAAGCTAGATCTACCCCGTCCCTAGACTCTGTAAGATGAGGCATTTCTTCATTTAAGCTGGTTGGCTCCAGGCTGTTCCATACACGCTGAAAACATTACTACATGGGGCAATGACCGTCAAGCTTTTTGGCCATAAACCAAAGCAAGAAATATGTTTACTCTCTGTGTAATTTAGGATTTATATGCAGTGCATTCCAAAGTGCTCTATTCTATTTCATTTAAAAGAAAAATTCAGGTCATGGCCTACTGAAGTGATTCCAAAGCTCACTAATGGGGTCACGACCCACATTTCAGAGAATATTAAAGTAACAGGGGATATAAACTACTGTGATATCATAGAAAGCATAAAATGGCAGCAAAAGATATGATGATGTAGTTTCCTCGGGAAGGGATGGTCATTTTGAGTTGGGAAAGCAGGGGAAGTTTTAAGAAAGGGCTGAAACTTGGAAATCATTCTGTATTTGTAGCAAGGGAAGAAGATGGGGAGCTGGGGGTTCATGGAATGAGAAGAACAAAGATAAGGTGGCAGGAAGTACCTGTGAGTACACCTGGCCAGAGGTTGAGTATGGCGAGCACTGAATTGGACAAGGTCATGTGCAACCTTGAGGAACAGGCAAATGGGAGGCTGTTTGTACAGGTCACTGGGAAGCGGGGTCTGTATCTTATCAGACACTCCAACTGACAGAGCTTCAGGCTGGAGTGGATGAGAAACCCTGGGCCTTCCGGAGGCCAACTTCTCTGTCACCACGCTGCCCACAGCCACTGCAGAGCTGTCACAGGGAGGGGGCTCTCATGGGTGTTGAACACAGAGCAGGCTGGTCTTTCCAAGAACGTCACCCTGGGGCTGGAGAGATGGCTTAGCAGTTAGGGTGCTTGCCGGCAAAGCCAAGGGACCCAGGTTTGATTCCCTAGGACCCACACAGTGCAAAAAGTGGCCCACATGTCTGGAGTTCATTTGCAGTGGCTGGAGGCTCTGCCATGCCCATTCTCTCTGTGTGTCTCTCTTCTATCTCTCTCTCTCTGCTTGCAAATAAATCAAAATAAAAGGAAAATCAAAAGGATGTTGTCTGGTAGCCCAGAATATAAATGAACAGTGTTGATGCTGTGACAGCCCCCAAATGAAACCAAGCGCGAGTGGGCCAGAGAAGCTGGTGTTCACGCAGAAAGGCCAACGTTCCCTTGACTTCTCATTGTTCCAGCTCCCACCTGCTCGCCTTCTAATGAATTCATATGCTGTTAGCTCCAGACCCAAAAGGTGGGTGGAGCCGCGTTTCTTGGCACCTCTAATAAAAAAAAAAAAAATCGTGGAGGAGGATTTGAAATCACTGGTTAAATCGGGTGTTTGCGCTATCTGTGGATTTTAATTATTTGTGTCATTCTTCCCTCCTCTCTCCCTGAAAAGCAAAAGTTGCCTCTCTTGATGGAAATTCATCAGCACTCATCTGTGACTTCTTTCTTATGGGGCCCACCGGCCTCTGGAAGTAGAAAATCAGAGTGGAATTTTACTGGAGTCCACACACTGAAGAGTAGAAATGTCTGGCTAATTGTCAGTGCATCCAACTTGATTGTTGCCCCCTCCTTTTAAGCAAGTGCCTGTAATCACTGAGCCATTTTCTCAGCCCATCCTCTCCCTTCACATTAGTGACAGGTTTTGAATAAAACTGAGGGATCGGATTTCTGGAACACCATTTTTGTCTTGACAGTGGACACTCTGGGCTTTGGAGAAATATTCCTTCCTTTCTGCCCTGTTGGCTCCATATGGATGATGGCCGTCACATTTGACACCAAAGATTATACAGTCACGTGATGACTAGCATTAAGATTGTGAATTCAGGCTAGAGAGATGGCTTAGCAGTTAAGGCAACAGCCTGTGAAGTCTAAAGACCCAGGTTCAACTGCCCAGAACCCCACATAAGCCAGATGCACATGGTGGCACATGCTTTTGGAGTTCATTTGCAGTGGCTAGAGGCCCTGGTGCACCAATTCTCTCTCTCTCTAATAAATAAATAAAATATAAAAGTGGCTAGAGGCCCTGGTGCATCCATTCTCTCTCTCTCTTTAATAAATAAAAAAAAGAAGTAGGGCTGGAGAGATGGCTTAGTGGTTAAGGCACTTGCCTGTGAAGCCTAAGGACCCATGTTCTATCTCTCTCCAGATTCCATGTAAGCCTGATGCACAAAGGTGACATAAGCACAAGGTCACATAAGTGCACTAGGAGGCACAAGTGTCTGAAGTTTGACTGTAGTGGCTGAGTGCTGGCCTCTAAAGGCCCAGGTGTGAGGCCTAGTGGAACTTCCTGAGCCTAGCTAAAGTTTGGTGATCTGCCTCTGGCCAGACGTGACTCAGCAAGACGCCTAATGGCTTCTTACCTGCTACCTCCACATGGGAGTTAGAATTATCATTTCAATAGTCACAGTTTACTATTGGCCCTTACCTTTCCCCACCATCCTACAATCCCCGCCTTCACCCCCAACATTATATAGGCAACTGTTCATAGCAATAAATCGAGTTCCTGCTTCGACAAGACTCCCGACTCAGTGTGGTTTTTCTCCGGTGGCCAGGAGAGGTCTGAGTCGTCGGACGCTCATCTCCTCCTCAGCCCCTCGGGAGGAACCAGCGGGCCTGGTCCTTCCCTCGGCACTACCTGCCCCCGCCGGCGGAGCCCGGCATCTGGCGCCTAACGTGCGGCTCTTGGAATCCGGCAGACTAGTGCCCCCTGAGAGACATTCGTTGAGGAGGTCAATCGGTGTACATATGCGGGTGAGCGTACCCCTATAAGTAGTCTTTATATTTAATGTGCTAAACTTTGCTTCTATAACCTGTACTTGTTGATCAACGTCTCTTTGTTCTCTTTCTCTTTCCTTTCACTTTTAGTTTGCAGACAAGCTACATCTGAGGCTTTTGTACAGCATGTTTACATATCTTTTGGATCCTTGTGGTTGTATTGTACTCATGTGTATGTGGGTTGCTATTGCCCTAATTTTATGGACATTTTTCTCTCAACTTTATAATGTGGGACAGTCTAACTGTAAATCCAATCCTGCCTTAGAATCTCTCAGGGCACTCCTAAAGAGTAGAGGGCTTAATTTGACTGATAATCAGGCTCAACAGACCTGGGATTGCCTTCTCAAACTGGCGCCATGGCTGCCGGAAGGAAATCTCTTTGATTGGGACACGTGGGATAGGGTAGAGGCCCTTGTTTGTCGGGCACATGTGGAGAAGGGTCAAATACCCCCCTCAGGGGTCCTCCCTATGATCTCAGCCCTCAAGGCCTGCTTCCCTCCAAGGCCAACCAAACATAAACAAAAGACAGAAGAAAAAGATAATATACAGCCTAATCCAGCTACTCCTCCTGGAGATACAGCTTTAAAAAAACCCCAAAAGGATGCATCTTTATGCTCCTCACTCGATCCCTTTGAGAGTGCTCCCTGGCCTTCCGGGGGACCTCCTCCATCAACTAACCCTTTCTGGACCCCCTCGGCCCCTCCTTCATATTTGGCCGCCGAGACCCCTTCAGCCCCTCCTTCATATTCGGCAGCCAAGCCGTCAGAAAATAAAGCTACTTTTTTATTTCCCGTCAATCTAAATCCTGGGGGCAATCGCCCTGCTGCCTGGTATCCGTGGGAAGCTCAGGACCTTAAGGAGCTTAAAAAAGCGGTCTCGGAGGATGGACCCAACTCTCCTTGGGCTGAGACCCTATTACAGGGCCTTGCCCATCAACCTTGTACAACCCAAGATTGGAAAAATCTAGTCAGGGCTGTCTTGTCAGGTCCCCTATACATTAAGTGGTGTGCCTTTTTTAGAGATGAATGCCATGCACAGGCAGAACGAAACCAAAATCAACAGCCCCCTGTGCCGATAACTTTTGGGATGCTCTCTGGTACCTCTGATCAATATGCTACAGGCACTCAACAGGCGGCTATACCTGACCCGTATAGGGACCAGGTCAGGGCACTGGGCTTGGCGGCATGGAAAAAGCTTGATGAGGGACCCTCTGAAACTCCCCTTATGAGTATTACTCAAAAACCATCTGAGGATTTGGCTACATTTATAGATAGGGTGGAAAAAAGTCTCCAAAGAAAATTTCCCCCAGGGGCATTACGGGATCAGTTTACTAAAATGTTGGTCTGGGATGGGATGACGGCCGATCACCGCCTCGCCTGTGCGGGTCTCAAGGACAACTCCATGAGTAGATGGATTGTAGCCACCAAGGACGTTGGCACTATCTCCCATCAGGCTAGGGCCATGGCTGCCGCCCTTCAGGAAAATAAACAGAGAGATTTGGCCAATACGATCTGTGCATTACAGTTAAATTCTAAAAACTTGACATGTTTTGGATGCGGGGACGAGGGCCACTTTAAAAAGGAGTGCCCCAACAGGACAAAGCCTCCTCCGCGCTCTGGGGGGACGACCAACGCCCCTCACACCCTTTGCCCTAAATGCAATAAAGGGTTTCATTGGGCTAAGGAATGTAAATGGAAGTTTAACATACAGGGAAAGCCTTTAAACTCCTCCAGGGGCTTCCCCCAGCCCCGTTAAATAAGGGGAAAGAGACCATCAAAGCCTATTGGACCGTCCCCCTGGTCCCCGGCCTTAGACCCAAAATTATTTTGAATATTGGCAATAAAAAATTCAAACTTCTCATTGACACTGGAGCGGACCGAACGGTCCTGAGAAAGGAGGAAGTGCCCCCCTCCTGGCAGCTTGTGCCCGGCCCTCCCCTACTGGGAATTGGCGGGCAATCCACCTCCTGGGAGACTGCCACGTGGCTCCCTTGGACTGACCCAGGTGGGGACAGGGGAAAAGTCCGCCCTCTCGTGGTGACTGGGCTCACTGCTAACTTACTGGGGCAAGACATCCTTGGAGATGCTGAGGCTTTCATCACTACTGACCATAAGGCCTTTTATAATGATTTGTTAGATAAAAAAGAATATCAACAACAGTCTGAGGAAGGGAGGGAATATCATCCCAATTATAGAGATGACCCTTACTTTGAGCAACTCAGACAAAAGTACTCCAATAAACACCCCCAATTCTAAGGGCCACTGCCCAGCCCCCCCCATTTAAAATCCAGTGGAGACCGGGGGATCCTGTATGGGTTGAGCAGTGGCCTCTCCCTTCTTCTAAGTTACACCAACTCCACATACTTATTGATCAACAGTTGGAGGCCGGACATATTCGTCCCTCCACTAGTCCCTGGAACTCTCCTGTCTTTGTCATAAAAAAGCCTAATGGGTCCTGGAGATTTTTACATGATTTAAGAAAGATCAATGAACGCATGATCCCCTTCGGAACTCCCCAGAGGGGACTCCCATGGATCCCAGCTATTCCCAATATATACCATATTACTATCATTGACATTAAAGATTGCTTCTTCTCTATCCCTCTCCATCCAGGAGACATGGAAAAATTTGCATTCTCTGTACCTGCTGTTAATTTTTGTGGCCCAGATAGGAGATTTGAATGGACTGTCTTACCTCAGGGCATGGCAAATAGCCCACCCATTTGTCAATATTACCTGTCATCCATTTTCTCTTCTCTTATCAATCTCCCTGATACTCTGTTTTATATTTACATGGATGATATTATTCTTGGGTGCCTAGATTCCTCCACACTCCAGGACCTTACCCACCAATGTCTAACTATCCTGCATACTCACGGCTTTAAAGTAGCTCCAGAAAAAGTTCAAACTGTGCCTCCCTTTAAGATCTTGGGCTCAATCCTTACCCTAGATACAGTTTCACCTGTTAAACCACAACTTTATATTCAGGATTCTTACACCTTGCCTCAACTCCAGAAGCTTTTGGGAGAAATTAATTGGATGAGGCCTTGGATACCCATAACTACTGAAGAGCTGTCCCCTTTATTTGACCTCCTAAAGGACCTTAACTTCTCCTCTCAGGTAATTTTGTCCCCTTGTCATCAACAAATTTTTCATAAGGTACAACAGGCTATAAATACTGTGACCCTAAAGAGGTTCAATCCTGATTTGCCCATCTCCCTCTACATTTTCTCTGGGGAAACATTATGCACTGCACTGTTGGCCCAGGAAGGTGAACCCATCCAATGGGTCCACCTCTCAATCGGTGGGGTCCCCAGAGTTTATTCTATAACCAACCAGGTTGCTGATTGCATTATCAAGGGCAGAGACACCTCTGTCCGGTTGTTTGGCACAGAACCTCACCTTATTGTCACCCCCTTTAAGATAACAGATTTCACCTGGCTTCAGAGAAATAATAATAGAGTTGCTATGGCTCTCGAGGGGTTTCTAGGTAAAATTGATTGCCATTATGGCCCCCACAAATGGATGAGTTCTTTCTCCAGATTAGAATGGAAGCCCCCCAGGCTTTTTCTGTCTCAACCTAACCCTGACTTTCTTACCGTGTTTACTGATGGAGGGCACCTGGGGGCTTCCCTAGTCGTTTACCCTCCCTTAAAACAGGAAAAAGAGCCTATGCCCATAAAGTCAGTCTCTCATGAGGTTGAGGGGTCAGCACAATTCAAAGAACTATTTGCTGTCGTTCTAGCTTTGGACACTATTCAAGAGCCATTTAACTTATTTTCTGACAGCCTTTATGTTGTTAATTTATTACCCAACCTGGTTGAGGCCCATATTAGACTGGACTCCAACCCTATATCTCCTCTGATGATTCAAGCTCGTTCCCTACTCAAACAAAGAATTAACCCCATTTTTCTTCAACATCTCAGGGGTCATCAAAACTTACCGGGATTTCTTTCTCGAGGAAACAATTTGGCTGATAAAATGGCTTCTATGCCTCAGTGTAATACTATTACAGAAGCTACACGCTTCCACTTATTGACCCATGTCAACTGGAGAGGTCTCAAGCACAGGTTTCCACAGGTACCAGTCAAGGACCTTAAAAAAATTGTCCGGACTTGTAAGTCCTGTCAGCCCTTCCTCCAAGTACCCCCCCTTCAAACTACAGGAAGCAATCCTAGAGGGCTACGCCCTAATCATCTGTGGCAAATTGATGTCACACACTATTCTCCATTTGGGAAACTTAAATATATTTTTCTTTCAGTTGATACCTTTTCCCGTGCCTGCTGGGCATCAGCACATGCCGGGGAAAAATCTAAACATGCCATTAGTCATATGCTTCAATGTTTTGCCACTCTTGGGCTGCCTGATCAAATTAAAACAGATAATGGCCCCTGCTTCGTAAGCAAGGCCTTTGTAGATTTTCTCCAGAACTGGAAAATCTCACATTCTACAGGCATCCCATACAACCCCCGGGGCCAAGCTATCGTTGAAAGATATAATCAGACTCTCAAGTCTCAATTACAAAAACAAAAGGGGGAATCCTTACCCCCACACGACCAACTAAAAAAGGCATTATTTACCCTAAATATTTTAAACTTTTCTAAAGAAGATAAACAACTCTCCCCTTTTCAAAAACATTGGTCTTCATCCATTACCTACAGTTCTATCTGGGTAAGATGGAGGGACCCATTGACTGGGGCCTGGAGAGGGCCTGATCCGCTCCTCACAGCAGGGAGAGGGTTTGGATGTGTCTTCCCTCAAGATGAAAAAAGACCCATTTGGGTACCAGCGAGAGACCTAAAATATTTGTCCCAACAAGAGGACACTGACAGTCACTTCTCTAGGGAGTGTCCCACCCCTGAGGACTGTTCCTAAAATGGTCCTTCACCCTACTAAACTAAACAATTCCCTCCCTTGTGGAGGATTGCTGGCTTTGCCTCCAATCTGGGCCTCTCTGGCTGCTTGCAGTACAGTTGCCTGTACGACCTTAAAACATTACTCAGCCACCTTCCCCATCCCCGTCCAGCTTTTCCCAATGTTTCCCCTGGAACTTGCATTTGGGCCCCGCCTTCCCCTAATAATTCCAGTATAGATGTGGGATACATTCATCCTTCCTTCTGTACTTTTAACACAGCTGATCCCAATGCTCAATGCTGCCCACCTTCTGGAATGGTTTATGTTTGTGGAGGCGGGATGGCCTATGACTTTCTGCCCACCAATTGGACGGGCCTTTGTGCCCCAGCCACCTTAATCCCAGATGTAAATATCATCCCTGGAAATGAGGCCCTCCCTGTATCAGAGGGAGACCTATCTTCAACAACAGCTAGATTCCCTGGCTGAGGTAGTCCCACAAAACAGGAGAGGACTAAACCTACTAACGGCCGAAAAAGGAGGCGTATGTTTGTTTTTACAGGAAAAATGCTGCTTTTACGCCAATAAATCAGGAATCCTCCAGGACAAGATTAAGAGGCTCCAGGAAGACTTGGAGAGGAGGCAGCGGGATCTCCAGGACAACCTGCTGTGGACGGGCTTACATGACTTCTTACCCTACCTTCTGCCTCTACTTGGGCCCCTCCCCCTCCTTCTTCTCCTTTTCCTTCTCCTCACTGTCGGGCCTTGTGTAATTAATAAGATTACACAATTTATTCATCAATGGCTAGAGGCAATAAAACCTCATCAGGTCAAAATACAGGCTGGAAACTCAGGAATTAAGTTCCTCAGATGACCCACTGCCACCTCCTCTGCCCTCCATGTGACCAATGACGGGTAAGATCCCCATAGGGGGACAACCTAAGACAGGCCATGGGGTGGGTTCTCACCGAGCTAAACACATGGTACCCAGTGACGGGTAAGATCCCCAGAGGGGGACAACCTAAGACAGGGGCCATGATGAATGCTCTGAGCTAAACACCTGGTACCCAATGACGGTTAAGACCCCCAGAGGGGGACAACCTAAAACAGGGGCCATGGTGACTAATGCTCTTACAAAAACAAAAGGGGGAGATGCTGGCCTCTAAAGGCCCAGGTGTGAGGCCTAGTGGAACTTCCTGAGCCTAGCTAAAGTTTGGTGATCTGCCTCTGGCCAGACGTGACTCAGCAAGACGCCTAATGGCTTCTTACCTGCTACCTCCACATGGGAGTTAGAATTATCATTTCAATAGTCACAGTTTACTATTGGCCCTTACCTTTCCCCACCATCCTACAATCCCCGCCTTCACCCCCAACATTATATAGGCAACTGTTCATAGCAATAAATCGAGTTCCTGCTTCTACAAGACTCCCGACTCAGTGTGGTTTTTCTCCGGTGGCCAGGAGAGGTCTGAGTCGTCGGACGCTCATCTCCTCCTCAGCCCCTCGGGAGGAACCAGCGGGCCTGGTCCTTCCCTCGGCACTACCTGCCCCCGCCGGCGGAGCCCGGCAGCTGAGGCCCTGGCATGCCAATCCCTTCTCTCTCTCTCTCTTTCTCTGTCTCTTGCTCTCATTCTCATTCTCTCTAAAAAATAAAAATTAAAAAAAAAGTAGGGGCTGGAGAGATAGCATAGTGGTTAACACACTTGTCTGCAAAGCTAAAGACCCAGGTTCGATTACCCAGGACCCATGTAAGCCATATGCACAAGGTGGTGTATGCATCTGGAGTTCATTTACAGTGGCCAAAGGCTTTGAAGCACCAATTCTGTACCTGCCTCTTTCTCTTCACCCCCCCCATATAAATAAATCAAAATAAATTATAAAAATATTTAAAAAGTCACTTAACAAAAGTTATATATGTATATATACATATATATATATATATATGTGTGTGTGTGTGTGTGTGTGTGTGTGTGTATTATCAACAACTTCTATACTTACAGACAACAAACCATGGTATTTGCCTCCCCTCCCCCACTTTCTCCTTCATAACTCTGCTCTCCGTCATATCCTTCCTCTCTCTATTAGTCTCTCTTTTAATTTGTTGTCATCATCTTTTTCTCCTATTATGAGGGTCTTGTGTGGGTATTGCTAGGCGCTGTGCGGTCATGGATATGGAGGCCAATTTCTGTCCTGACAGTTGTATGTAAGGAGTGGTACCCTGCCTTTGTCTCTTACATTCTTTCCACCACCTCTTCCTCAATGGACCCTGAGCCTTGGAGGGCGTGATAGAGATGTTTCAGTTCTGGACGCTCCTCCGTCCCTTCTTCTCAGCATTATGTTGCCTTTTGGGTCATCCCAGTGGTCATCGCCATCTGAAAAGCTTCTCTAACCAGAAGTGAGAGTAGCATTAATATATGAGTATGAACATTAAGTGTAGTGCTTTCAAGGCAATTTGGTGAGAGTAATATATGCATTTATCCAGACAAGAGCAGGCTTTATACCCCTAAGGCTCATGACCTCCCCTGCCATAGGATTTTGATTAGGTTTTCAGTACCAGGCATGTATTCCCTCCCTTAGAGTGGGCCTTCAGTCCAATTAGAGAGCAGTTGGTTTCCCCCAGAGCAGACATGCCACTATTGCACTCATTCAGTCATTTGGCCTGTCTGGCCAAACTTCAGGCTTCCAGTGTCCACTGTGTTCACCACTGATGACTTCTGTCTCCCACAAGGCTGCATGCAGTGCAGCTTTTTCCAGCTGGGCTACAGGGAGAAAGTTTTCTGCTCAGCACTAGCTTGATTTCTCAGTGACTTTGCTGCTCAGGCATATGAAGTCTTCAGCAATAGGGTCTTACCATCTCTTTCTCACGGGAAACCAAGGGCCTTGGCAATAGCCTGTAATGTTTTGGAGGCAACCGGGACCTCCCTGGCCAACAACTCACTGGAAGGTATCCCATCCATGGCACTGAAAATTTTCTAGTAACAATTTATGGCTTTTGGGTGTGCCATTATTCAAGAAAGTAGATTTTCATATGTCTTATTCAGAATATCTTGAATTTTGATTGACCTTCACCCCCGCCCTTCTTTTTATACAATCTCTTCCCCTGACATCACTTAGGCCTTTCCCTTCCCTGTAATCTGTTCCTCTACTTAGATATATACATTAGATATATACAATACCATCTCCTTAAGACCTTCCCTCTCCTGCCTCCCTTATAGCCTTTTCCTAGCTTATGGGCCTCTGCTACTGATTTTTGGTTCTAGCTCACACACAAGTCTACACATTTGTAGCTAATGCTTTTTTTTTTTTTTTTTTTTTTTTTTTAGATTGTGGATTCTACCTTGGTATCTGCATCAAGTGTCTAATTTGGACTTCTCTTTGTAGACTATTTTAATACTCCACGTATAGACTGGAATTAAAACACTGAATAGAAGTGTTATGGTCTGGATTTGAAATGCCCCTGATAGCTTCATGTATTGGGGGCTTGGTTGCCAGCTTACAGGTTTTGGGGAAGTGATTGGATCTTGAGGACTCTAATCAATGGGTTGATCAACTCCCTTGATGGAGTCATAATATGATGGCACTATGGGGAGGAGGAGAAAGTAGGAGGTGAGCCCTAGTTTACATGGGGGCACATCCTTGGGACCATCTTGCCCCATCCCCTCCTGCATCCCCTTCCTCTACTTCCTGTCTACCATGAGATGAAGAAGCAATCCACCAATCACATGTTCCCTTCCATAGTAGAGCGACCCCTCTGAAACCATGAGTCGATACAGATAGGTCTTCCCTCCACTGCAGTGTGTCCATATTTAGTGATTACTCTGCAGAAGCGACTCACAGGAAGTGTGAGTGAAGAGGAAGATGGGTGCGTGCTATTTCTCTCAGCAAGCCCAGAGTCACAGGAGTCATCTGCTCCCAGGAAAGCTGCTACTCCCACCTCTCCTGTTTGGGGGCATGGTGGCTCCATCCTCTCAGGCACCTAAAATGTGGTGCCATCCCCAGTGCCCCTTTTTCTTGCCACTCATATGCAGATAATTGTCATATCAACTTGCACCTTTCTGGTTTCCACTGCTCTTTCTCTTTTAAAAATTTTACTTATTTATTTGAGAGAGAGAGAGAGAGAGAATGGGCATGCTAGGGCCTCTAGCCACTGCGAATGAACTCCAGACGCGTGTGCCACCTAGTGCACCTGGCTTTATGTGGATACTGGGGCACGAACCTGGGTCCTTAGTCTCTGCAGGCAAGTGCCCTAACTGCTGAGCCATCTCTCCAGCCCCATCCGCTGCTCTTACTCTTAAATTCTCTGTGCATCACTGCTGCCCTTCCTGTGTCTACAGTCTTCTTATTCCCATCTACCTCTTGCTTGGCTACTAGAATAATCTCCTAAATCACAGCTTTAAACAGGTCACTCATTTCCTTCCTAAACTTAGCCAAGTGTCACTTGAGAACTTTTAATACCCCTATCAGTAGTTACTCTCTCATTGCTGGAACAAAATACCTGACCAGAAGCAGCTTAGGGAAGAAAACAGTCTAACTTGGTTCACAGTCCCAAATGGTAAAGTTCACGGTGCCAGGAAAGGCATGGCAGCCAAGAGCAGGAAACCTGCATCCCATCCCACACTGGAAAACAGGAAGCAGAGAAGAACAGCAAGCAGGACCATGCTAACCCTAACCTTCAAGCCCTGCCCCCAGTGACCCACTTCCTCCAGCAGGGCTCCATTTCCTGAAGGTTCCACTACCTTCCCAAACAGCACCACCAGCTGGGGACCAAGTGTTCCAACACATGAGCCTATGGGGGACATTTCACATTTAACTCCCTCCCACCCACCCATTCCCCCAGTCCCAAATCCAAAACTATGTATATCATTCTAGTGTTTTCTCTGGTTCTGGTTCATGACTCACAGTGGTGGCCCAAAAGGGCTCCTAGTACTTAATCATGAAGGATTTCTTAGGTTATGTTATAGTTTTTTGGGTTCCAAAGCACCCACTAAAAAATAAGCTTCATGGGCTGGGCTTTTCTATCAATATCTACCACAAGACCAGGCACCCGATTTATTTCCAGTACATACTAGATGGATGAAAACAATGACTAAATGAAGATGTCATGAGTCAGAGATTCTGGTTCTGAATGGAACCTATACTTTGGGACCTATACTAATCATGTCAACTTTCTGCTAAAATATCTGCTTAGGATGTAATAAAATGCTAACTCATAACCTTGCCCCAAGTTAAAACAATCAGAAAAATCCACTGCACAAATTTGGAAGAAATGTAGGGTCATTTATTTTTTTATTTTTTTAAATTTATTATTACATAATATTATTTATTTATTTATTTGACAGAGAAAGGGCGGGGGGGGAGGGAGAGAGAATGGGTGCTCCAGGGCCTCCAGCCACTGCAAATGAACTCCAGACACGTGTGTCCTCTTGTGCATCTGGCTAATGTGAGTCCTGGGGAATCGAACCTGGGTCCTTTGGCATTGCAGGCAAACACCTTGACCGTGAAGCCATCCCTCCAGCCCATGTAGAGTCATTTTAAATCCTGTAAGGCCACGTTGGGAATAAAACTCAGGAACTATGCGTGCATCTTCGATTCCTATGCAATAGGCTCCGGGGCACCAAGGCAAGAGGCCTACACCTTTTCTTCTCCCTGGACGTTGACCTCCGGCTCAGAGGTCCAGGATCCCGATCTGCCCAGCACTCGGGAATCCATCCCTTGTTTCTTGGCTCTGTTCCTGATGCAGCATCCTATTTTCTCCTCTTTCACCTCAACCGCAGTTCCTCCCTTTCTGTATCCATTTAGAAACTTCCAGTCGTTGGTTAATAAATTCCTCAGTAACAATGCAGAAAGTTGAGAGCACATGTGCCCGGTGGTGGTGGAGGGTGGTTAGACATAGGCTGTAGGCTGATGGTGGGTGGTCAGTGTTGGAGGAAGCATAGTTCTGACAAGACTGATGTTGCTGATAGAAGACACAGCAAGTATCCTGATAACAGTATGCTCTCCAACAGAAGGAGGGAGGGAGGGAAAAGGAGGGAGGGGGAGACAGAGAGAGGGGGAGGGAAGAGAGAGAAAGCTCACATCTCATCTATTTGGAATGTCAAGTAGCTAAATTCCAGATGTAGGAGAATCTCTGCCTCGCTGCTGTAAACCCACGCTAAAGGAAGATGTACTTGGTAGACATTATGCTCTCTGTACCTGTCTTTAGATGCACATTCGAGGAGTGGATCCCATCAACATCCAAATGGGGAATCAACAGAAAGCCACACACATTGTATCTTTTAACAACCAGTAGGTTGGAACAGATTTTTTTTTTTTCTTGGCAAGCTAAATTCTAGAATCCTGCAGATGAAAGAAAATGGAATGTCATCTGGAAGCCCAGAGGAAGAGCATATTTCTGAAAATTATATATACTTAAAGAACCAGGAGAGATTTCTAGAAAAAGTGTTTTACATCTGCATTAGAATATAAGAGGGTGTGGCCTTTTATGAACAACGGGTTTTCTCTTCATGGGAAAAGAACAGGTTGAGAAGAAATGAGAATTAAATAATGAGTTACTGTGGGGAAATCAAAAACACAAGGACTACAGTTAACGTGGTGAGGCTAAAGCTGGCAGTGGAGCAGAGAGCACTTCAGATGTGCTGATGGTCCTGAGGAAGGAACAAGGGAGGCAGGAACAGAGGCAATAGCCAGACATCAGCTTTCATCTTACCAGATTACCATAAGCTCTGCCTGTGGTCTATTTGTTCAGTAAATGGTAAGTACCTGCTCTCCGACAGGCTCTGTATAATAGGTCAAGATGAAATGGGAGGGCCTACGGGTACAGAGGCTGCCCTCTCGCTGTGATCCCCTCAACACCCTGTCCTGAACTCTATGGCCACTGTAACCTTCCATTGTTTGCAAACTGTCAACCTGTAGCTGATCCTCAAAATTAAGTAGGGTTCCAGAGTACAGGATGCTCACTTGCTGCGGGCTGTCATTCCCAGAGTCCAATACAGAAGTCACTGCTCAAACAAATGATCGAAGGAACAAAGCAGGCTGACTAACAGCAAGGGTTTCTTGGTCAACAACAGTTCAAAATCATCTCATTCTAGAACCATCTGGTGTTGATTTTCTGCTCACACCCCAAAAGGTGTCTTCAGTAGAAATTCGACCATTCTTGCAGATGTGTGATAACCCAGTATTTCCTGCCACGTGTTTATTTCCTTCACGTATACGCATTCAAAAACAATTCCTAATAACTTGCTGTCATAGCTTTTCTCCTAATTTTAAAAGCAACACAAGCCCATTGTTATACAGAGAAGTATAAAGGAATTCCTGCCATACTTAAAAGAGTACTTGCGGAGGTCACCACTCCATGCAGGGGGTGAGGGGATGACCGTCTATTCTGATCATAGCCAGGCCCACCTTGAGCACTTGGAAACACGAGGCATGTACCACACACTTCACCATAAATACTTGTCAAACGAATGGCCACAGGATGCTTGCCGGGCCAAGCGTGTAAGTTTGCCAGGTACCCCTAAGATGCAACCAAGGCATGCCTTCATGACCACAGCGGTCCTGGAACCTAGTGCCATCTCTACTCAGAGGACTGCCAGGGCCTCTGGGCCTTGTGGCTGCCAGACATTTCTTCTGCATTTGGGCCTCCTAGGCTTAGGTCTGCTTTTAATCAGACAAGGTTTCGCCAGGTCCGTGGAGGCCCCAGCACTCTATGTGAACTTGACAGACCTGGTTTCTTTGGAATTCCCCACATTACAGCATACACTTGAGAGAAAACTACCATCCCTTTTATCTTAAAGGAAGGGAAATCTAGTGGCTCAATGTGTCAAACCACTTGACTTCAGTGAAAACTTCACATTTTTAATATCTTGGTGCTTTTAGCCACAGCACTAGAGACCTGTCAGAGCCTGTCACAGATGCCCGTGTAACTGTGGCTTAAGCTGGAGTTTTTTTTTTTTTTTCCACTCTGCACAATTTTTGCTGCCATCTGGGGAGATGGCTCAGCTCAGCCCATCTAGCCAAAAAAAAAAAAAAAAAAAAAAAAAATGGAGAGCCCCAGGTTCAGTGAGAGACTTTGCCTCAGTGACATAAGGCAGACGAGTGATAGAAGAGGACCCATGACGTCGCCCTCTGGTCTTGGTGCCCGCACAAGATGTGTGCATCTCCATATACACACGATGTATACACACATACATGCCACACGTACCAAGAGGAGAGCGGAGAAAATCCTGTTCATAGTGACTAGAAAGACACAACCCAAGGGCACCAGGCGGTGAGCTGATAGGACAGCTGCGACAGCTGCGCTTTCTAATCCAGGGCCGCTCTTCCTCTCTTGGATGGTGACACGTGGTGGCCCTGGCACCTGCCCTCCTCTACCTAGGTTTAAGCTTCAGGAAGTGAACTCCATGTTCAAGCAATGGCTCTTATCCATGTCAGACTTACCACTCCTTTTACGGCGACCTCCACCCCCCAGTATTTATTTATTTATATTCCTCAGACTGGACTAGAACTCCTGGGCTCAAGGATTCCACTATCTCATCTTCCTGAGTAGCTGGAACAACAGACAGGAGCCACCATGCTGGGTCACCTCCCTTGTCCTGTAAGAAATTGATAACTTGCCCTTTACTACACGGAAATGAAATTTACAGAAAATATCATCTACCTGCACAAGTAATTTCCTTCCTTCCTCCTCCTTCTCACTGAAATGAAACAGGTTCTTGCTTTTTTTTTTTTGGGGGGGGGGCTGTATACACTGTGGACAGTCGCTTCCGATGTCTTATTCTTATCTGTAAAATGGGGGCCATAATGATTTTCCAACTCTAACAATGTCATAAGGACTTCAAACAGCATCTGGAGGAACATTAGAGTCTGAATTAATCATACTAATGAGGACCTTTTGTGTTTGATTGGATTTCTTTCAGCAGGAACTATCAGGAATTCAACACAAACTAAGTCAACACCAGCAAAGGAAGTAATTGGCATTTGAGGACACCAGGATGGGTTATAGAATAACAAAGAGCTGCTGGAATTAACGCCTGGAGGAGTGAACATGACCCGCAGTTTCTACTCAGGTGGTTCGTGTTGCCAGCTGCCTCCAAGAGACCTGGTGGGTGATGCCCAGCCTGCCTGGCTGGTGCCCCCCACGACAACTTCCTGACTGGGTCACAATCGGGCACTTCCTCGGGCTCCTTCTCGTGCGATCAAATCTTTATGAAAGGTGAGGAACACTCCCGTGGAATCTCTGCCCCTCATCTCTCATTTCTGCTGTTCTGCATTCTATAGAGAGCTCTTCCTTAGCCTCCGACGTCTGTCTTCCGGGCAGAACCATGTCAGTAGAAAAAGAACTGTCTTCTCCAGCCATCTGGGTATCCGTACCTCTGCCTTGACGGGTCTTTGATTCCCATCGCTGTGGCCGGGGGCTGACCTGCAGCCATGACTGTTGTAAGTCACCAACGCAATTCCTTCCAAGGTCTAAGAGAGTTGCACAGGAGAAAGCCGTCGTCATCACGCAGGTGACGCTGCACTCCATCGGGATCCATGCGCTTCATCATCAGCATCATTTGCCATCTCCCAGTAACTGCGAAGATTTGGGCTCCATGGAGTCTTCCAGTGCGTCGACCGCTGCAGGCAAGAGTGATGCTCCCGGCTGTCTCTAAGCAGCCCAGAAGGAGCTGCGATCTCCTGATTCTCTGAGACTTCTTCCTGGCATGCCCACAGATAACCCATCTTGTATGTTGTCCTCTTGATTCCCTTGACTTCCCTCAGGTACAGTCTTCAACAAGGCTGTCACCTTCGGGTGTGAGTACACGCAGCATTTCAATGCAAACTGAAATCCATGTTGCCGTTTTTCGAGAACTTTCGACCTCCCTCCTCTCCTTTCCTTGGTCATCCTTGGGTTGTGTAATGCTTCTAAGAATGTACTTTTTTTAAAAAATCAAAACATGATTGGAATTACACATTTATTTATTTATTTAATTGAGAGAAGGGGAGAAAGACAGAGGCCAAGGCAGATAGAGACAGAATGGGCACACCAGGGCCTCCTAGCCATTGCAAACAAACTCAATATGCATTGGCCACTTGTGCATCTGACTTTCCATGGGTACTGGGAAATTGAACCTGGGTCCTTTGGCTTTGCTGGCAACTGCCTTAACGGCTAAGCCATCTCTGTAGCACTTACTGTAAATTTTTGTTTTTGTTTTTGGAGGTAGGGTCTCACTCTAGCTCAGGCTGACCTGGAATTCACTATAGTATCAGGGTGGCCTCAAACTCACAGCGATCCTCCTACCTCTGCCTCCCAAGTGCTGGGATTAAAGGCGTGCGCCACCACGCCTGGTGCATTTTTGAAAACACATGTGTATTTGCGTTTGAGTGCATGTGTATGTGAGACACATGCACTCAAGACAGGGTCTCTCATTGGCCCAGACCTTGCCCAATTAAGCTAGACTAGCTGACCTGCCAACCCCAGAGATTCACCCTGTTTCCATCTCCCAAGCACTGGGATTACCAGCGCCCCGCCACGTCTGACGGCCCAAGTTCAAGTCTTCATGTTTGTGAGACAAGCACTTCATCTGCAGAGCTATGTGCCCAAGGCTGCACACGATTAACATAACCAGCAACCTCCCCAAGCAGCGCACGTGTCTTCAAGTGTGTGTCTACAGCTCCAACGAGCCTTCTTACGGCCTTCTCTCACGGCCCTGTCATCATACGTGTTTCTGCATTTGGCTGGCTTCAGGGCTCACAAGGTTCTGGTTACACTGTGTCCTAATCAGCTTCACGTTGCCAGGATGAACCTCCAGACCAGGCACAGTTCATAGGAGGAAGGGATTTATTTGAAGTTTACAGATCCAAGGGACGTTCCATAATGGCGGAAAAGAGCAAACCCACCACCACAAGCGAGAGGAAAAAACTGGCAGCCAAGCAGCAGGGAACCCAGGCAGACCTTTCTGCAGACCGTGGGCCGGAATTCCAGATCTTTCCTGTGGTGGTTTGATTCAGGTGTCCCCCATAAACTTGGGTGTTCTGAATGCTAGGTTCCCAGCTGATGGAGATTTGGGAACTAATGCTTTCTGGAGGTGGTGTATTGTTGGGAGCAGGCTTATGGGTGCTATAGCCAGCTTCCTCTTGCTAGTGTTTGGCACACTCCCCTGTTGCTGTTGTCCACCCAATGTTGCCCGGGAGGTGATGTCCACCCTCTACTCAAGCCATCGTTTTCCCCTGCCATCATGGAGCTTCCCCTCAAGTCTGTAAACCAAAATAACCTTTTTATTCCCCACAAGCTGCTCTTGGTCAGGTGTTTTCCGCCAGCTGTGCGAACCTGACTGCAACATGACCCCAGTAACACCTTAGGGCTGGACTCCGGGATCTGCCCACAGTGAGAGCTCTTCCACCAAGGCAGCTAGAAATCCAAGAAGCTTTAATCAAAAGGAATCTATTGAGAGACAGCCGTGCAAACTACCACACACAGTGAGCAGTTCCTTTTGATCTTTGTGTTTCCCAGCTAGCTAACGCCATTGCTCCAACACGACAGATGAACGACAGGGAGAATGGCTCCGGGGTGCTCCCGGGACTCCAGGGTGCTCCCGGGAGAGGAACGGAAGGAAAGCCTTTGGTGTTCAGTGTGCTGCCTCTGGGGGCTTTGATTGATCTTTGGGTTATTAAGCATGTACCTTACCGTTCTCTTCCTGTCTCGTTGCACTCTTTTTCATGGGCTCAGGTGAAGCGGAAAGGGGCTAGATGGAGGAACACTCTTGGCCGCGCAACCCCAAGGAAAATGGTTCACAGCCCTTTCCTTCCCAGCCACCCCCCGGCAGGGCACGAGGCCACCTGCCACAGCACTGGTCACTGCTGGGGTCACACTGTCCATGTGCGTTACGTTTGGAGATCTGGTTCCTGTGTGAAGCCACGGCACCCTCCTCCGTGTTCTTTGAAAGTTCTGTTTTCCCAGCTGTTCTGCAAGCCTTGGCTGGCTCGTGCAGCCGGCCCTGCGCGTTGCTTCCCAAAATTACCGAGGCCAAGACATTCTTCCCACCCACAGCATCTGGCCTGACCCCAGCACCATTTGTTAATGCAAATCCTTCCCCGTTCTTACCAATATGTCTCACTTCCATGTATTTAAAAACCAGAACCGGGCATGGTGGCACATGCCTTTAATCGCAGCACTCAGGAGGCAGAGATAGGAGGATCTCCGTGAGTTCAAGGCCACCTTGAGACTACATAGTGAATTCTAGGTCAGCCTGGGCTACAATTAGACTCTACATCCAATAACAACAACAACAAAAAAATGTGTCTGTACCTCTAGGCCCACGAGTAGCTCTGGAAAGGGGTTACTGGGCACACCCAGGACTAGTTTCCGCTATGTAAAAAAGTTCACACAGGGCTGGAGAAATGGCTTAGTGATTAAGTGCTTGCCTGTGAAGCCTAAGGTCCCCGGTTCGAGGCTTGATTCTCCAGGACCCACGTTAGCCAGCTGCACAAGGGGGCGCAGGAATCTGGAGTTCGTTTGCAGTGGCTGGAGGCCCTGGTGTGCCCATTCTCTCTATCTGCTTTTTTCTCTGTCTGTCACTCTCAAATAAATAAATAAAAATGAACAAACAAACAAAGGCTCACACAGTATGTCCTTTCTTTGTGTGAGTGGCTGATTTTGATCAACATATCACCTGGGAGAGTCATCTGTGCTATGTGTGTCAGCATGAGAAACCTACCTGCGAAGTGTTTGTGTAGACTGCCATTTATCTGTTCCTTTTTTGATGGATACCTGGGCCATTTCCTGGCTCTGACGGCTGAGTATTCCTGTCCAGGGCATCCTTGAACGATGCGATCACTGTTCTCGTGTGTTTAACTTTATGACAAGCTGCCAGCTTTCTCAAGCAGTTGTTCGAATACCTGCTTTAATATATGTTTAGTCCTCACGATGACCTTAAGTGTTGGCCCTTCGGCTTCACGGTAGCCTACTGAGCGGGGGATCTGCGCCAGGCTCCATGCTAAGCGTGAAATATCGCAATGAAACATCCAGGACATGTCCTCATGGAGGAGATAAGCAAATCATGAAAATGCATAACGAAGGTAATCTCAACAACCAGCTGACTCTGGTACGGCAGATAGACTTAAGGAAGTCTCATGAAGTCACACCGGTGGGGGACTGCATGCTGCTTCTGCCACAGCAGTTAGGCAGGTCTCCCTGAGGACTGATCGCTGAAAGACAGGCAAGGAGAGGCTGTGCGGAGCTTGGGACACGCAAGAACCGCAGGCATACCGGCCCTGGGCCCGGGCAGCAAAATCCCGGGGTGAGTCTGGTGAATGGTCCGTGATGCAGGCCCACAGCCATTCAGGTATTTACTCCATGAATGAATGCATACTGCGCTTCTGCTTTCAGTAAGGGCCAGGCACTACCCTAGGCTCTGGGGGAACAAAACAAAGCACATGTGATCCAGCTTGGAGGAGCAGGTAAGAGGCCCCCCCCTCCGGGCAAATAGGATGGTGGCATTTAGAGTTTTCCCCAGGGGCACTGGGAAGCCACGGAGGGTGTGAAGGAGAGGCAAAAATTATGAAAATCAGCTGGGAAGGCAGGGGGACCTGTCAGTGATTCAGTCTTGAAACCCCTGAGGAAACAGTGAGGATGGTCTGCGGCCAGGACCTATTTTGGAAGGTGAGCTAAAGGGCTCAGTGAAAGCACCACTGTGGGTTAGTAAAAGCAGGCACCCAGTTGAGGTTCTAGGTGCCTGGCCCGAGTACCTGAGTAGATGGTGGCACGGGTCACTGATGCTAGGGCAGCGGGAATCAGGCGAGGAAGGACAGTTCCATCTTTGCTAAGCTGGAGGCCAGAGCTCCCAGGGGAGAGCTGCCCTAGAGCCAGGCTTCGGAGAATTGTCAGCAAGCAAAGTTGCCGAGCTGCAGAGTTGACCAGAATCACCCGGCAGCAGAGGCTGAGAAAAGGATGGAGACGTCTCGGAACGGCTGAGAACGGCACGAGGAAGCTGAGGCTCAGAGCAGCTGAGCAAACTGCCCAAGGTCACACAGTAGGACAAAGCCTGTCCCGCTTCCTGGTCTGCTTCCTAAGCCATTTCACGCGAGTATCTGCGGTTTCTCGCACCTTCCACTTAGACACTGTAATAGCAAGCCAATTAGCCACTCGGCGCCTCGCTTCCTTGTCTTATAAAGTGTGAGGGTAACAACAATTATCATACCACACAGGTTAGTGTGAATATAAAAGAAATTAATAGAATGGAGGTGCTTAAACAAAGCTTGGCTCATGGTGATGGGAGTTAATGCTGTTAGATAAACCACAGAGTTGAAGAGCCTGCAGGCCTCAGGGGTAAGAAGAGGTGAAAGGCCAGGTCCTCACAGCCGGCTAAGCTGGCTTCACTGTCATGGACACACACAGAACTGAGGAGTACTTTTACATCAGTTACCAGGGCAACCTTAGGTCCTCCGTAAGCCCAGCCTTGTCCCCATGCAAGTGAACTGTGGCACTTGGCTTTTTTTTTTTCATTTTGTTTTTGGAGACAGGGTCTCACTGTATATAGCCCAGGCTGGCCTTGAACTCATCATCCCCCCTGCCTCAGCCTCCCGTTGCTGGGATTCTAGGTGTGCACCACCGAGCCAAGCAACTGTGGCATTTGAGATCCAGCCAGAAAGTGGGCGAAGAGGGCCTCATTATTCCAACCAGGGGCAGAGCCCAATAGGATGGGCTTTCCAGGAAGCATGCTAAGAAATCCCGCCCGTGGTTCTGTTCTGCCCCTATTGGCACGTGCTGTTCAGTCAGGCCTCGGTGTTCTTCAAGTAGCATCTGGGTGCCACAAGCCAGAAGCTGGAAGGAGAAGAGGAAGCTAGGAACCACTGAATGTGCATGCGACAAACACCTGTGTCTGGGCAGCGCCGCTTCCCTTGCCCCTGCTTTACATAGCAACATCTACTTTCCGCCCTGGGAGGTCAGGAGCCTCCTAGATGGAGGCGTGGTCCAAGGGGCACCCACCAAAACATCCCTCTCTAGATCAGACAGACACAGGGGAACAACCCTTCTTTCGGCAGGGGTAGCCAAACCGTGCTGACCTAAACGTAGACGCCTAGGCATCCTTCGCCCATCAGTCACAGGACAGAACAAAGTCCTGGAGTTTGAGCCAAGAGATGGGGAACTGGTGGTTCGATCTGAGGCGGAGGCCTCTGTGGTCTAGGCTTTCCTCTGCGTGAGCTCTCCTCGGCGATGGATCAGGCAGGCAGGTCTCTGCTGTCCGCTTAAGCTGCTTGGTATTGGGATCCCCACGGCCATAAGAGTGTGACTGATGGGTGTTAGGTTTGACTAGTGCTGTGCTTAGCTGAGACTTTTTTAAAAATTAATTAATTTATTTCAGAGAGAGGCAGAAAAAGAAAGAAAGTGAGAGAATGGAGGGTGCCAGGACCTTCAACCACTGCAAATGAATTCAGACACACGGTCACCTAGTACATATGGCTTATGTGGGTCCTGAGGAATAGAACCCGGGTCCTTTGGCTTTGCAGGCAAGCACCTTAACCATTAAGCAATCTCTCCAGCCCTTAGCTGAGATTCTTTTGGGAGGAATTCAGTGTTACCACTGAGCTTCATGAACAAACCTAGAAGGTTAACAGGTCTAGTCTTGGGTCTCATAGCACCAAAATGTTTGGCCACCAGAACTTTGGTGATCTATTTTTTACTCTATCACTCGGGTGCCCCGTCTACCTGATTATCTGCCCATGCAGCTTGTAAGATCCTTGGGGAGCCCCACCAAAGAAACCCCAGCTCATGTGGCCAGTGTTTGGAGAACAGGGGACCGTAAGTGGGCGATATTTCATTTGGGGAGCTAGAACATTTCTTAGGAAGACCATAGGAAAGGAGTCAAGAGATTGTGAGTTCACTTCAAACTGCAGCAAATCAAAGCTACCCTTCGGACTTGGGGGGGGTGTGTTCTACAGTCCTGACCCCGTAACAGGCTCCAGCTGAAGCATGAAAGACAGAAAAGATTTAGCGGATTTGTATGATCTCACAGAGTCCAGTCTTCCAACAGAAAAACAGAGCGGCCTCTACTTCACTGGTGTGTGTGTGTGTGTGTGTGTGTGTGTGTGCGTGTGTGTGTGTGCATATGTACACATATGTGTATATGTGTGTATGTGTGTGTATATGTGTTCCCCTTTATTCTTAGAGGATGTGTTTGAACCCCCCCCCCCCACTGGATACCTGAAATCATGGATAATACTGACCCCATATATCCTATATTTTCCTATGCATATATAGGAAAGAGATTAACCACAATAATTAAGACTTGTAACAAACTATTATGCTAAAAGTGAATGAGAGTTGAGGAGATAGCTCTGTTGGTAAAATATTTTCTCCACGAACATGAGGACTGAGGTAGGATCTCCAGTACCCACAGAAAAAGCCAGGCGTGGTGCCAAGCACCCGTGCCAGTGCTGAAGACATGAAGACAGGAAGATCCCTGGAGCTAGCTGGCCCAGCTAGTTGAGCCAAACTGGTGAGCTTCAAATTGAGGGGTAGACCCTGCCTCAAAGAATAAAATGGAGAAAGACTGACGGAGACATCGGCCTCTGGCCTCTGCATGCGCACACACACAAGTGCACATGCATGTGGGAAAGATTTACATGAAAGTAATAGAAATGTGCTCTTTCAAAAATATGGAATTTCCGGGCTGGAGAGATGGCTTAGCAGTTAAGCACTTGCCTGTGAAGCCTAAGGACCCTGGTTCGAGGCTTGATTCCCCAGGACCCATGTTAGCCAGATGCACAACGGGGCGCACACATCTGGAGTTTGTTTGCAGTGGCTGGAAGCCCTGGCGTGCCCATTCTCTCTATATAGCTGTCTCTTTCTCTCTGTGTGTCGCTCTCAAATAAACAAATAAAAATACACAAAAGAAATTTTAAAAATATGGAATTTTCCACTTAATATTTTTGGACTATGGCTGACGGAGTAATTGAAATCTCAAAAAGCAAAACCTGATATGGGGGTACTACTATATGTAGATATGTGGAGACGTGCACACACACTCTCAAATCTCTCCCATTCCATCTTCACAGGCTTCTCCAAGAAAGAATTAGACGGAAAGAGACAATTTCTTAAAACTTCCTTATGAGTCATCGCCCATCTTCCCCTTCTTTCCAAAATCCATCTTTTCACCTCAAAACTCTAGGATCTCTGAGCAGCCCTAAGAGGTAGGAGCCCCCCCCGAGGGCGCACATATATATGCTCCTGTGAGCGGGAAGAAGAGAGGGTTTGCCTTCCCTACGCCTCAATCTGGCAGGCCCAGCTTTTCAAAGTTCCAGAATGTGGAGGTTCTGATTAGGACGCCGAGTGGCACAGACCCGGGAGGCCCTGAGCCTGCAGCAAACGCTGCGCCCCGCTGGGGTTGCCAGGCCAGTCTCCTTGTTCTCACTGCCTGGAGCAGGCCTTTTTAAAGGGTGACGTTCTCCATGCTGCTCTGCTAGACCCTGGGAGTCCTGCCTCTGAAGAAGGGAACGGAGCAGAACCCATCAGACTGGAGCTGCCAGGCAGGCCCACGTTCACAGGGTGCGCGGTGGGTGTGCGCCCCTCTAGCACGCTGTGCTGGCGGCTACAATCAGCCTCCTGGAAGAAGCTAATGAGGGCCTTTTCCAGAGCTGAAAAATCAACTGCACAGACAGGGGAAGGTTAGGTTTGATTTCTCTTCTTCCACTGCTTTTTTTTTTTTTCCCCTGTCAAAAAATGTGCTAACCAGTGTGTGCTCCTTTCTTGAGCTTGATTTTAAAAAGCCAAACATTAATTTTTAACTCTTTTTTTTTTTTTTGATTTTTTGAGGTTGGGTCTCACTCTAGCCCAGGCTGACCTGGAATTCACGATGGAGTCTCAGGGTGGCCTCGAACTCACGGCGATCCTCCTACCTCTGCCTCCCGAGTGCTGGGATTAAAGGCGTGCGCCACCACGCCCGGCTTTTTAACTCTTTTTATCTGACCTTCCTTGGATTATAAACTCAAGGTGAAATATCATTTTAGAGCCCAAAGGTCCTAGACTATTTAGCATGTCCCCTTTCATGCATATGACATTTTCACTTTTCAAAAATATTGTTATGTATTTATTTGGCAGAGAGAGAGAGGAAGAGGAGAGAGAGAGAGAGAGAATGGGCACGCCAGGGCCTCCTGCCTCTGCAACCCAACTCCAGATGCATGTGCCACTTTGTGCATTTGGCTTTGCGTGGGTACTGGAGTGTGGAACCCAGGCTTGCAGGCTTTGCAAACAACTGCCTTTAACTACTGAGCCATCTCTCCAGCCCCTACTTTTACTTTTTTGTCGTTGTTGTTTTCAAGGTAGGATCTCACTCTAGCCCAGGCTGACCTGGAACTCACTCTGTATCTCAGGCTGGTCTCGAATTCACAGAGACCCTCCTACCTCTGCCTCCCAAAGCTAGGAATAAAGGTGTGAGCCACCACACAAACAGCCCTACTTTAACTTTTTCCTTTTTTTTTTAAAATATTTTTTTATTTATTTGAGAGAGAGGGACAGAAAGAGGCAGACAGAGAAAGAGTGTGAGTATGGGCACACCAGGGCATCCTGCCACTGCAACTGAACTCCAGATGCATGCACCACTAAGTTTCATGTGGGTACTGGAGAATCAAACACAGGCCATTAGGCCTTATGAGCAAAAGCCTTTAACCACTATGCCATATCTCCAGCCTCTCACTTTTTCTTTCTTTCTCTTCTCTTTTCTCTTCTTTCTTTCCTTCTTCTTTCCTTTCTTCCTCCCTCCCTCCCTCCCTTCCTTTTTTCCTCCCTTCCTTCCTTTCTGTTTTGTTTTGTTTTGTTTTCTAAGGTAGGGTCTCACTCTAGCCCAAGCTGACCTGGAATTCACTATGTAGTTTCAGGATGGCCTCAAACTCTTGGAGATCCTCCTACCTCTGCCTCCTGAGTGCTGGGATTAAAGGCGCGCACCACCACACCTGGCTGCTTTTACTTTTCATTACGAAAGAAATCATTTTACTTTTCTCTGAACCTTCAGCAATGATATCTACCATGAACTGTGAGGAGCCAGGTGATACGGGATTTTATTTTCTTACTGCCTGGGGCAGGGCTAGATTATTATACTTTGATTAATTTTTACTCCTTCTGTAAACAGATGCCGTGTGTGTGTGTGTGCCCACAAAGCAAATCGTTATAATTTACTAAATTCCCTCCACATGTGGGCATCATGTTAAGTGATATCCTAGCCCTACCTTATTTAACCCTCACATTCATACTGTAGGTAGGTACTGTTATCAACCTCTTTCACAATGATGAGATTGAGAAAGAAACTTATCCAGGATCACATAGCTAGGAAGGGATATCTGGGCTCTTTTGTCTTCCCTGATGAACTCCAGATGGATGAACCATCATCATAGTCTCTCAGGTTTCAGGTATTTGCCCTGATTTCAATTTTTTTCCTCAAAAAGGCTCACCTGTGGAAAGAGAGTTGAACACAAGTATAGAGTGTTGGCTTGAACTCAGAGAGACTCAGGGTTATGGGGAGAAGAAACACCATTTTGTGTTTGAAGAAATTATTGAGTCTGGAGGCTCTATTACCTGGTGCTATGTAGCGAATCATCTTCAAATATGGTGGCTTGAACCAAATGCCATTGTTATCTCACTGTTCGGGGCTTTGGGCAGAGCCAGGCCACATCAGGACGGCTCCACATGGGTTAACCGGGCTGGGCAGACTAGAGCCTTGGCATTGGCCGTTGTCTCTGCTGAGGCCAAGACTGGAATCATGCCATTCTGTCTCGTTCCAGAGGATCAGCCTAGATTCAAGTGGAGTGGAACAGATTCTACCTTTGGCTGACACAATGGCCTGCATGTGACCATCTTTGTAGATAATCTACCCTACATGGTGTCTTAGTAGTGGCAGATATCCAAACATCAGGCAAATGCTATAGAAAATCCTACGGTGGCCACTTTCCTGGAAGGGAAGAGACTCTTCTAGAAATTCTGTTGCTCTGATTCTTTCCATCCTATCAAGTAAATATAGACGGTATGGTGGGGGAGGGCAAGCTGGTATCACTGTTCATTCAGGTGGTGATGGCCTCACGGATCTACGAACAGTTAAATCCAGCAGCACGGGTGGGGGGCAGCCTCCCCTGACCCAGGCGCTCTGCACACACTGCAAAGGGCATAGGGAGGAACAGGGGGTACCCAGTCCAGCAAGCGCACAAAGGCAACGTGCCAGGGATGTCACAGTGGCTGCCAAGGTAAGTAGGGAAGTCAAAACAAGTCCTGTCCGCCGAACATCATCAGTTCCATGTGCCTCTAACAAAAACCAGACCCAGACCGATGGCCTTGTCTGGTAGAATTCAGTGAGAAAATAATGGAGTGCCCAGCCTTAAGTAGCAGGGCACTTACAATCATTTTATAAACCTTATCCACCCACCTGAGTTAAAAAAAAAAAAACCACAAATGCAAGGTCAAATGTAGGAATGTATACATGGAATGAAAAAATAAAGTGGTCTATCACCAGATGGGGAATAATGGTGATTTAGGGATTGTTAGATGCAGGGGTGGCATAAGAAATCAAATTCAGTTCAAACCCTATTTTACGCATGAAGACAGAGGCCCAGAGAAGGGAGACATGTTTCCAGGTTCTATAGCCCTCAGGGATTCTCACACTGAAAATGATTGAGGGCTGGAGAGATGGCTTAGTGGTTAAGGTGCTTGCCTATGAGGCCTAAGGATCCAGGTTTCATTACCCAGGACCCACATAAGCCAGATGTACAAGGTGGCACATGCATCTGGAATTTGTTTGCAGTGGCTGGAGACCCTGGCGCACCCATTCTTTCTCTTTCTCAAATAAATAAGTTACACACACACACACACACACACACACACACACGCTTTTGAAGGTAGGGTCTCACTGTAGCCCAGGCTGACCTGGAATTCACTATGCAGTCTCAGGCTGGTCTTAAACTCACAGTGATCCTCCTACCTCTGCCTCCTGAGTTCTGAGGTTAAAGGCAAGCACCACCACACCTGGCTCAAATAAATAAATAAAATATTTTAAAAAATAAAATGGCGGGATGGAGCGATGGCTTAGCGGTTAAGGCACTTGCCTGTGAAGTCTAAGGACCCATGTTTGACTCTCCAGTTCCCACCTAAGCCAGCCACACAAAGGTGAGGCAGGCACAAGGTCGCACATGCCCACTAGGTGGCACAAGCATCTGGAGTTCGATTTCAGTAGCTGAGGCCCTGGTGCACTAATTTTCTCTCTCTAAAATTAAAAAAAGAAAGAAAATGAGGATTGAGTGAGCTTTAATTAGGTGTTAGGTATTTTGCTTGGTGATAAGAATTCCAGGTGGAGGAGGACACAGTCTCCTGCCATCAAAAAGTTGACTGTCAAGGTGGGGTGTGGGGAAGAACACGAGGGGCAAGCAGCATTATAGGGATGCTCTTTGAAGGATTCTGTGAAAGCCTGATGGGTAGGGCCAGCTCTAGGTCCCTTGTGTGATGACCATGGGTTCTGTTAGAAAGCTTGCTTTAAAAAAAAAAAAAAGAAACCCAGACTACTGAGCTATCCATCAGAATCTTGAATTTCAGCCATTCCAAACCAAGCATCTGCACCTCTCATGCCACACACCGTCACAGGGCATGTGGCCTCTCCACGGTCACGAGGGAGGTGGTGAGCTTTAATCCAGAGCCTCTGTCTTCCAACAACCTTGTCTGGTTGGAGTGTCCAGAGAGGCAGACTAAAGATGGAGCTCCCCATTCATATGCCTGAGTAGTCCTTGATGACGTCATGAGAGTGTTAGTTAAGAAGGGTATTGTAGCAGACAGCTTCAGGTTCGCTGAGATGAACTTCCAGACCAGGCACAGTTATGGAGGAAGGGATATTTATTGAAGCTTACAGATCCAGGGAAAGTTCCATAATGTCAGAAGAAGCTGGCCTGCCTTCACAGGCCCAAGCAGAGAGAGAAGTACAAGCCTGAAGCCAAAAGCCACAGCACACTTCAGGAACTCCTGCTAGGCATACTTTGCATATCTTTAGATTGAAATCTCAAACCCACCACCACACCTTAAGATCCACCCAGTGGCATTGCCTCCAGCCAGATGGCTAGAGATGCAAACTACCAACAAATAAACAACTGAATATATTGGGGGCCATCTATTCTATTCAAACCACCACAGGTATTATTGAGATCTGCGGGCAACACGGAGAAACGACGGTACAAACCAGGCGTTTCTGATGGGAAGGACAGCCCACACCCGGGAGGGCCCAGTGTGCATGAGCTGCTGACCTTCCAGCACGACCTTGTGCCTTCCTCAACAACATTCCTGAGAGGTAGCCATGACAATCATGTCAGATTACAGATGAGAAACCGAGACAGACAGCTCACGTGACCTTGCCCACTAACACACAACCAGCAAGGTTGAGATCAAGTGCCGGAGAACAAAACCAGGACCTTGCTCATGCTAGGCAAGGGCTACATCACCAAGCTACTGTGCCTTACAGGGTTTCTGGGCAAAGAAACTTCCCACACATAGCTTCCTAGGCTCCATTCCCTTCCTTGTCTCTATCCCCTGCAGCTTCTGAGAAATGTACTCATCAAGGCTGGAGAAATGGCTCAGCTGGCAAAGCGCTGTGTAACACTAGGTTCGATCGCACAGGACCCGGGCACAAGGTGGCGCATGCTTCTGGAGTTGGTTTGCAGTAGCTGGAGGCCCTGGCACGCCCATTCTCTCTTTACCTCTTTCTCTCTGGCTCTCTCAAACAAAATTTTTTCAAAGTAAAAAAAAAAAATTATTAAAAAAAATTAAAAAGATCCAGGTGTGGTGGCGTATGCGTTTAATCCCAGCACTCGGGAGGCAGAGGTAGGAGGATCACCATGAGTTCAAGGCCACCCTGAGATTACATAGTGAATTCCAGGTCAGCCTGAGCTAGAGTGAGACCCTACCTCGAAAAAACAAACAAACAAGAACAATAACAACAAAATGCACGCATCAGACCCTCCTCAGCCCTCCAGAACTGGGACCTGCATTTTAACCACTTCAAATTAGGGAGGCCCAAGGGGGCTGGTTCAGTGGTTTGCCACTCTGGTCTAACAGTGAAATCACCCGGGGGGGGGGGATTTTATTTCCACTCCGCCGAGGAGCTTGGGGGAATCAAGATTCCTTCACTGCCACTCTCCCCTGTGAGTCCAGCTGCCTTCACCCTCGGAAGCCCACTGGGCACAACAAAGAAGAAAGCTGAAGGCAATGCAGCCCCCCCAAAAATACTCGGGCGTGTGACAGCATTAGGGTGGGCCCTAGGGACTCGATGGATGACAAGACCAGATCATCAAGGTGTGTGAGAGTGTCGGGGGTCCGGGGCAGCCCGGGCTGTCTGGGCGCACGAAGGCGGGGGACCCCGGCCACCTCTCAGCGTGCCCGCAGCACGGGGCGCGGGGCGCGACGCGCAGGCGCAGAGGCGTGAGAGCGGCGGGGCGGCGGCCGCCGGCGGGGAGGAGTGACTCACCGGGCGGAGGCGGCGCGGGGGCGGCGGCGGGCGGGCGGGAGCCAACTGCAGCGGCCGCGGGCCCAGCCTGCCTGGCAACAGGCAGCGCCTCCTCCGGGACGGGAAGGGATGGAGGGAGAGAAGGAGGGAGGAAGGGAGGAAGCCTGTAGGTCTGCAGGTGCTGCGTGGCTTTGTCTGGTCCCCGCACCGCCCCCGGGCCTCGATCCCCGTGCACCCGCCTGCATGCCGGAGCTGAGTCACGGCGGCCTGGTGTATGACCAGATGGCCCCACCCGGAAGGATGCGTCCCTGGGGGAAGCCCCCACCCTCACCCCACCCACGGGGAGGTGCACGGTCAGACCCCCCTGCAACCTGTGCGAGGCCCCAAGGAAGGTCACCTTCAGCCACGTGCCCGAGCGCACTGGAAAGCCAAGTCCAAGGGCAATGAGGGGCTTGAGGTGCGGCTTCCGCACAGCCTGGACTAGCTTGGTCCAGAAAACTTCCTTACACCAACTTGAGACATGGGCAAGGGGCCGGCCTAGAGCCATCTGGAGGAGATGCGCTCCCCAGTAGCCAGAGGATGAGAGTCAGTGACGTGGGAACAGCCAAAGCGCCTGCATTCTCACAACTACACCGGGGTGTCTTCACACTGGTGGCTGAGTACCCTCTGAGCATCCCCGTGTAGAGAGACAGTCCCATGAACACAAGCTTTTCCCCACCTAAGCATGCTTCACAGTGATAAATTGAGGCGGCTGCCTAGGGGGGCCACAACAACCAGTTGGCAGAAGTGGGAGTCAAGCCAGGGCTACTAGACTCTAAGTAATGTGTTTATAAGCAATTCCTATGAATAAAGAATATTCTAGGGGCTGGAGAGATGGCTAAGCAGTTAAAGTGCTTGCCTGCAAACCCTAATGAGCTGAGTTCGATTCCCCAGTACCCACTTAAAGCCAGACGCACAAAGTGGCGCATGCGTCTGGAGTTCCTTTGCAGTGGCTAGAGGCTTTGATGCGCCCATTCTCTCTCTGTTTCTCTTCTCTCTTTGCTTGCAAATAAAGTGGAAAAAAAAAAGAACCCTGTTCTAGTCTTTGTCTTTCTCTCCCTATTTTCTTCCCTCTCCTCTTTCTCCTTCCCTCCTTGTGGGGGCAGGGGAGCTGGCCTTGAACTCCAGATCCTCCTGCCTCAACTTCCCAAGTGCTGGGATCACAGGAAGGTGTTATCCCTCCTGTTTCCTTCTTTGAGCGTTAGTGGCAATGAATGCCACCTGAAATCAAAAGCATCCATTGGCACTTTCATGCCCCTTGATTTTTCTTGGGATATTGGTATGGTAATATTGGTACGTGGATTGGGGGATATTATACCTTAAACCTATCAGGCACTAATACACATGAACTCCCAAAACTCTGTTACTTCTAGCTAGATGTCGTCTTGAATAGATTTTTATATAATCTCTAGTTTAACGTCTATCAAAAGAGGATAAAGAAAAAACTCACTGAAAATTAGGCTTATGACAAATTTATCCGTTTGCTTGGTAAATGTCATCTTATCCTGTTAACAGCCCATGATGGGAAATATGAATAAAAATAAATTACATTTTCAGCAATTTGAAGTGTGGACACAGACGTGTCTGGGGGTAGGTGGTTTTGGTTCAAATCTCAGTCTTTCTATTTTTTTTTTCATTTACACAGCCTTGGGCTACTTTGTAACATCCGTGCCTCAGTTTCCCTGAAAAAGGATAAAACAGTGTTTATCTTATACTGACTATATGCCACATACTGCATGAACAGACGTGCGAGTGCTGTTTTATGTAGTTCCCATTTTACAAAGATGACGGGCTAGATGGGATTCCTTACCAAGGATGCCTGAACTCAGAGCCGGCCTGCTTCCTCCCAGTCCCTGCCCTTGTCCACACCTAGTCTCTTCTGATTGGCTGTCGGACATTAATCATGAAAGATCATGGTGTGTGTGTGTGTGTGTGTGTGTGTGTGTGTGTGGCTGGGGGGGGGGTGGTTGTGACTACAGTGTACCAGAATACTTTATGTGAGTTAATTCATCTGATTATCCCTCTCACTTCACAAACTAGAAATCACCATTTTACCTCCATCTCTTGGGATGCACAAGACGTTAAGAAACGGATCCAAGGCTGAGCTGCTAGAAAGGGACAAAGCCAGAGCTTGATGCGGCAGCTGGGCTCCTAGGCCCAGGACCCCAACTGCTGCGACTGTGCTGACGCAGATAGCCCCGCGGATTACATGACACTCTCCTGACCTATAGGTGCAACGAGACTGGGATTCCTCATTCCATCAGCACCCTACCTCTGAGAACAAAGCTCCCTTCCAGCCTTTGAAAACTGGTGTCAATATGGGGCAATGTAGCCGGGCGTGGTGGCGTACGCCTTTAATCCCAGCACTCGGGAGGCAGAGGTAGGAGGAACGCCATGAGTTCGAGGCCACCCTGAGACTCCATAGTGAATTCCAGGTCAGCCTGGGCTAGAGTGAGACCCTACCTCGAAAAACAAAAACAAAAAAAAAAAAAAAAAAAAAAAAAAAGGGGGCAATGTAGACAGGCTTTAGAAAGCTTTGGGTACAGCAAGCTTCCGTTCCATGGCCCAACTAGCCTTCAATGAAGGCGCCTTGGGAGCCAGGGACTTCCAACGCGGCTCTCTCACATAGTCTTAGCAGCGCCCCCCGCAGGCAGAAGAGTGGCTTTCAGGCGCTGGCTCAGCTCCATCCTTTGGCTCGGCCTCCGCGGGTTGCCTGGTATCCTACAAGGCATCCTGGTGCCAGCCCCACAAGCATGGCAACAGTTTTCACACTAACTTGTACCTTCTCACCTCATTTTTCCTTACTCTCCCTTGCAGTCTGGTATTCTGTCACTAGCCCGCTCCAAATTCAAATTCCAGACTCTCCTTTGCACCTCCAGGGCACCATTTTTGTTTTGTTTTGTTTTGTTTTTGTTTTTCGAGGTAGGTTCTCACTCTAGCTCAGGCTCTCCTGGAATTCACTGTGTACTCTCAGGGTGGCCTCGAACTCATGGTGATCCTCCTACCTCTGCCTCCCGAGTGCTGGGATTAAAGGGGTGCGCCGCCACGCCCAGCCCATTTTTATTTTTATTTTTTGCAGCAGCAGTGGAAGGAGGTGGAGAGAGAAGTCTTTTGACTCTTTCTGGTTCATTGTCATAAGTTTTAAAACCGTATCACACATCCCTCAAGCCTTCTGTTGCAGTCAACTCCTCGTTGTTGGGATGAACATCCAACCAGACACAGTTTTTATGGGAGGAAAGGGGTTTATTCCGGGCTGACAGGGTCCAGGGGAAGCTGTCTCCCTCTCGTAGATCCAAGCAGAGAGAAACAACAGCAGCCAGCAAACACCAATATCAGCCAGCATGAACCACCAGAGCTCAAACTGCTCTGAACACACTAGGAGAGCTGGACTCAGATCTGGCCCCAAACACACCTTAAAGCTGGGCTCCAAGATCCACCCCCAGTAACACCTCTTCCCCTAGTAAGGTTCCACCCATGGGAGACTCAAGATTCAAGCCTGAGTCTATGGGGCCATATATTCAAACTACCGCACCTTCCCTTTTGATTCTTGCTGTGGACCGAATTGTATCCCTCCTTCTCCAAATTCATATGTGGAAGCCTGCTTTGGTTTAAATCTGTTCCCCCAAAAAGCTCACCCTCAGTGCAATGATGTTAGTGAGGTATGGCCTTTTGAGGGTGAGTCAGGCCGGAGGGCTGTGCCATCAGGAATGAGTTAATGACCATTATGGAAGAGCCTGAGCCTGGGAGTTTGAGCACTTGTGTGTGAATGCCTGTCTTCCATATGAGATGGTGCGGCCTTGGACTTCCCAGATGCTAGAGCCATAACAGAGACGTCTCTGTTCTTTGTATATCACCCAATCTCTGGTAAGCTGCTAGAGCAATACAAGATGGCCCAAGACAAAACCCCAGCCCCCAGTGTACAGGATTCTGGTATTTGGAAGCAAGTACCTTTAACTGCTGAGCTATCTTTCCAGCCTTATATATCCAGGCATTTGCAAGTAGGGTCTTTGGGTGGCAGTTTGGGTTAGATGAGGTGGTGAAGGAGGCTCTCCCATGATGGAGCTAAAGCCCTTATATGAAGAGGTCACAACTCTTTAGGCTCGCTCTCTTTCTCATGTGCTTTCCTGCCTCTCTCTGACACAGCGAGAGTCCAGGGGAACCCCATCAATGGTGGGAGAAACTGTTTACCTCCATAGATCCAAACAGAGAGAAACTCTTCACACTCCGGCCTGGGCTACATAGGACAAGCACCTGCCAGCCTTGGAGGCTGCCAGTGGTGGTCAGTAGGATCCTCTGCCCTCTTTTTTTTTTTTTTTTTTTTTTTCGAGGTAGGGTTGCACTCTCTATCCCAGGTTGACCTGGAATTCACTATATAGTCTCAGGGTGGCCTCAGACTCATGGTGATCCTCCTGTCTCTGACTCCCATGTGCCGGGATTGAAGGCGTGCACCACCACGCCCGGCTCCTCTGCCATCTTGAAGCTTCTCCCTGCCCATTCCCATATTCACCTAGGTCCCAGCCAGTGCTGCCAATAAGAGGGTGAACTGAGTTTCACTTCTTCTGGAGATGTGAATAAACAGAAAAATGGCCCAAATTTGGGCAGCAGAAGAAGGAAGAGGAAGGGAGGTTAGCAGTATTTATGAAGCCTCTGATAGGCCCCAATTGCTTTAGCAGAACACCACAAGGAGCTGCCCAGACACGCCTATGCACACGGGCCAGGAGTCAAGCAAGTTACCCAAGATCGCTCAGTGAGGAAAGGCCAGAGGGAGGCGGGAGGGAGAGAGTTTTGGACCACTCTAAACCTTCACACCCTCCACACACCGCTCCCCCCACAAGCTGGGCTTTTTTTTTTTTAATTTTTTTTGTTCATTTTTATTTATTTATTTGAGAGTGACAGAGAGAGAAAGAGGCAGAGAGAGAGAGAGAGAGAGAGAGAGAGAGAATGGACGTGCCAGGGCTTCCAGCCACTGCAAAGGAACTCCAGACGCATGCGCCCCCTTGTGCATCTGGCTAACGTGGGTCCTGGGAAATCAAGCCTCAAACCGGGGTCCTTAGGCTTCACAGGCAAGCGCTTAACTGCTAAGCCATCTCTCCAGCCCCAAGCTGGGCTTTTTAAGCTTCCCAGGTGAGTCTCACCTGCAGAGACAGAGCTCCCCTGTCCTTAGGCCTCCTAAGCCCCTTCATCTGTACAACGGGGATATGAGGCCTCTCCAAACAGGTGGTTCTGGGGGCGAAGTGAGAGGAGGCCTAGCATGCAGGCCTGGAAAACAGGAAGGGTCGCTGGCCATGTGCCAACTGCTATGTGCATTCCGTAGGGATGGGCAGATAGGTTCCCCGCACCCACAGCAGGGGAAGGTGTCCAATTCTCAGCTCCCATCGGCCCAGCTCCTCACAGCTCAGGGACCCTCAGCTCCATGAGATCCAGGCTGGACACTGTGGCAACCACAACTTCATAAAACTAGCCAACCGAAGAGAGATTCTTATCTCTCCTGATCCCTCCCCCTGCAAAAAAGTGAAAATTTGGGGTGAAGGTAAGACTCTGTGTCTAGCTGTGTGTCCCAAAAGAGCAACAGGGCTTCACCAAGTTTCTGTGTCTCCATTGTAAAACTGGACTTTTGAGTGGTTCCAATGTCACAGGGCTACTCTGAAGGGTGGCTGAGACAATATATGAGGGAGGAACATTTCTGTAAAACATTACTTGATGAAGAAATTGAGACTTAGAGAGGTGAAGTGACTTGACCATGGTCACATATTAGTACACAGTGAAACCAGAATTGAAATCCAGGAGCAGAGAACTTCCAGACCTTTCCTATTCCGCATTCAAAAGACCCTGAACAAGCAACACCAGATAAATACTTGGCAAGAGTAGAGAACACTGAGGTTCACCTTGGTGGGAGTCTGTGAGTCAAAATTTCTAAGAGTAAAAAGCTAGACATTTGTGTAAAACAAAAATGAACTTTTGGGCTGGAGAGATGGCTTAGCGGTTAAGGCACTTGCCTGCAAGATCAAAGGACCCAGGTTCAACTCCCCAGCACCCACATAAGCCAGTATGCACAATGTGGTGCAAGCATCTGGAGTTTATTTGTAGAGGCTAGAAGCCCTGATGTACCCATTCTCTCTCTTTCTCTCTCTCTCTCTCTCTGCCTCTTCCTCTCTCCCTGCTTCTCTCTCTCTCTCTCAAATAAATAAATTAAATGAACAAGAATAATTATAAAAATGAACTTTTTTGCTTTTTGTTTTTTAGCATCATTGTCTCACTGTATAGCCCAGGCTGGCCTCAATTTGTGATCTTCCTGCCTCAGCCTCTTGGTGTTGAGATTAGAGTATATAGTATATCCTATACTATATATACTATATATATATATAGTATATATAGTATGCCACTATGCTCAACAATATATTTCTTGATGAGGACAAAGTGAGGAGAAAATTCAGAGCTGTATGAATAAACAAAGTCTTTTGTCCATGACAGAGAACTTGAGAGGGAGTAGGGGGAGAGAGACAGAGTGTGAGGGGAGCTTAGTCATTTCCAGAAGGCCTGTGGACCAGGAGAGTGGCTCTCTGTAGCTCAGAGAAGTGTAGCCATTTCTCAGTTCCCAGGGCTGGTACAGGATATGCTGAGGAAGGGTTAGGAGAGCCTGTGGCCAAGCCCTGGGCTTCTAGCATCTTGGCTGGCATTAGTTCTTCCATGTTACGCTAAAGGAGGAGGAATGTTGGCACTGCTGACCCTTGCCCTGTCACCTGTGATCACAGTCAACTGGGGTCTCATACCTTCCAGGAAGAGAGGCGTTCTCCACTTTCGGTTCAGCTCCCCCTCCATCCCAACACACCCTGACCATGCCCCTAGTGCATCTCTTTGCGCTGTCAGCCCCAGATTCCACGTGCCCCTCTCCCCTGGGCGCCCCGGTGCATTCTGGGGCGCTCATAGAGCAGAGCTGCCCAGCAGGCAGGCTGGCATTACCTAATTGCTGGTCGCCTTCTTTTGTCACATCGTTTTCCCAAGCTGCCTGGCTCTGAAAGTCTCCTTCTCAGACACAGATGAGACGCCAGCCTTGTTCCGCCCCAGCTCTGCAAAAGGCAGAGATCACAAGCTGTCGCCTCCATGCAGTGGCAGCCAGGATCCCAGGCACAAAGCAGTGGGGGCAGCGGATGTCTTTAGCTGACAACAAAGCCAGGCCAGTGCCCTACTTATGGCTGTGACCTCTCTTGTCGGGCTCCGCTTTCTGCTGCGAGGGGCCCGGGGTCAGCTTGGCAAGCACCAGCACTCCGCCTTCACTTGTGCCTCCTGGGAGCATGCCCTTGTTAAAGCTAGCCCCTGGCCCCTGAAAAGCCCCTCCTGCCTCAGCTAGACATAGGGGTACTGGCGGACAGTCTTCCCCTCCCAATGAGGAGAAAGCCTTCGTACCTCTGGGCTCCAACCTCAGGACTGCGGCAGGTGCTGAGGAAGAGGGGTCCTTGGAGGGGAGACGGAGGGCAATGTTGCCAGTCCTGCCCTTGTCCTGGCTGATGGGTGGCGCGGGCAGAACAACCTTGATCTAGCCAATGCCAATGAGCATCTCAAGGGTGGCCACGTGCAGCACACTTGACCTGGCGTGTGAGAGCACTTAAGGAGCCAGGGACTGTTTGGGGCATTTTAAGTAGATTTCCCCACATGACCTCTTGGCTCAGCTCCAGAGGTAACACTCCCATTTCTCAGATAGGAGAAACTGACACAGAGAAAGGTCAGGTTCGGGGATGGAGGGATTGCTCAATGGTTAAAGGTGCTTGTTTGCAAAGCCTGACGGCCAAGGTTTGATTCTCTAGTACCCACATGAAGGCAGATACACAAGGTAGCACGTGTGTCTGGAGTTTGTTTGCAGTGGCAAGAGGCCCTAGTGCATTCATTCTCTCTCTTTCTCCACCATAAATAAATAAATAAGTAAAGTTCAGGTCCATAAAGCTCCTAAGTAGGAAAGTCCAGATCTGCATTCAGGGAATGGGGCTCTGGGATCCAGGTTCTTTTTCTAAATTTTTATTTATTTGAGAGGGTATGTGGGCGCACCAGGGCCCCTCACTGCTGCAAATGCATTACAGACCCATGTGCCACTCTGTGCATCTGGCTTTACATAAGTAATGATGAATCAAACCCAGGCTGGCAGGTTTTGCAAGCAAGCACTTTTAACCACTGAGCAATCTCCCCAGTCCAATCTAGGTTCTTAACTGAATTAATAACAAATGAATGTAACAAAGAGTGAATGAATGAGAGAATGAATGAAACAGTCAATGGCTTGTGGAGAACATAACATAAAAGACCTATGTTCAAAACTACTTCATTATTATGAACCAACATGTCTGGATTCGACTCCTAGGAATTATGAATGTGCTACTGTTCTGTATCCTGTGAGTGTGTAAGACATTATTATCATCAAAGAAAAGGTACCCCTAAGAAAGTGGAGCGGTCACTTTTGGTTCCAGGAGCTTTTCTTTTCAGATGGCAGTGACCTTGGGATGACTCAGAAGGCACCATGGTGCTGAGAAGAAGTGACAGAGGAGTGCTCAGCACTGCAATATCTCTATCACACCTTCCAAGGCTCAGGGTCCACTGCGGAAGAGGTGGCGGAAGGAATGTAAGAGCCAAAGGAAGGGTAGGACTCCTTACAACGTGCTCCTCCAGACACAAAATGGCCTGATATCTATGACCTCACAGTGCCTGACACTACCTACACAAGACCATCATAATAGGTGGAAAGGATCATGACATCAAAATAAAAGAGAGACTGATTGATAGGGGGAGGGGATATGATGGAGAATGCAGTTTCAAAGGGAAAGTGGGGGGGGGGGAATTACCATGGGTTATTGTCTACAGTTATGTAAGTTGTCAATAAAATAGATAAATTAAAAAAAAAAAACTTGGAGTGGTACGCTTATTGGCCTCCCCATCTCTTTTTCTCACGTTTCTCTCCTCCCCCATGCCAGGCTCCTGTTGGCTTTAGTTAAGCTCTCATCGGATCATACAGCAGGTGGCAATGAAGACATTTCCTTCCACCCAAGCCCCATGGGAGGACTGTGCACAAAATCTCCAAGACAGGATGAAAAGCGGCCAGTCCCCAGGCGAGGTGGGGCAGCAGACTCCTAGCAGAAGTAGTTAAGGCTACAGAGAGGGCTTGTGTGCCTTGGGAGAATTCTGCTTGTCCATCTGTTGCCTCAGAGAGCAAGTCTCCTTCCCGACCACACTGCTGTGACCATAAAGATGACTGCCAAGGTCAAGAATGGATAAGAACGGGGCTGGAGGGGTGGCTTTGCAGTTAAGGCGTTTTCCTGCAAAGCCAAAGGACCCAGGTTTGATTCCCCAGGACCCACGTTAGCCAGATGCACAAGGGGGCACATGTGGCTGGAGCTCATTTGCTGTGGCTACAGGCCCTGGCGCGCCCATTCTCTCTCTCTCTCTTTCTCTGTCAAATGAATAAATAAATAAAATAAAATATTTTTTAAAAAAGAATGGATAATAATGACTGGCCCTTGGGCTGGAAATCAAGGCCTCAAAGCTCCTCTTTGTCACGCTGTCACTTGGCCTTCACAGCCACCCCGTGAGGTAGACATTTTCATTAGCCACATGTCACAGATGAGGAAACTGAGGTTTTGAGAGTTTGAATGATTTGCCGGCGGCCCAGGCCACAGTGAGGCCGCAGTGCTGGCCACTGGGACGATTTCCCCATCGCTCCTGGCAGCTCTTTTTCACTTGGCACACTGGGTTGTAGACGTCCCTTCTCCCAACATCAGTGTCACCGCAACTTCCCTGCGTCTTGCCCTGCCTGAGTGCGAGATGCATTTGCAAAGAGTCACACAGCCATCATGGGGACCCCAGTCCCCAAGCTCAGCAGGACCCACTTGGGCTCCTTCATTCTCTTTACTGCACGTCCACACTGTCCCTTCCCTGCTTCCTTGTCATCTGAGCGGGTAACCTCACCCTGTGTCACATGAGACAGGGGGGTTCCTGGAGGAGAGTACCTTTCTTCGGCTTGCTGTGGTTCGTGCCTCTCACATTCATGGATGGTAAATGTCAACCCTAAAGCAGAAGAGGGCTGGAGGGGGAGAGTTAACATGAATGCATGAATGTCCTGAATTATTAAGGAGTAGGCCGACCACAGAACTAGGCTGTGAACTATGCTACCCAGTACGCTTTGCTTTACACACACACACACACACACACACACACACACACACACCTTGCCACATGCTTCTCCACCATGGGACCACATAGCAAGCAGGAGAGCCCTTCCCAGATGCTGTCACAATGCTTGGAAGTTTTTTTTTTTTTTTTTTCAGCTCCAGAAGTGCAAGCCCGATAGACTTCTTTGTAAGCTACCCAGACTGTGGTATTTTGTTACAGCAACAGAAAACGGACAAAAACATTGTCTCGTTGTCTCTTTTTCAGTCTTAGGACGATGAGTGTCCTTCCTGCTTGAAGGCTCCTCTCAATGAGCTCTCCAAGGGCCTCACAGAAATGACCCATCCTTCAATGTGTCTAGGACCCCTCCTCTGCACTGGCTCCCATGGCCTAGGATCCAGGCCGATGTCTCTCCTGCCTCCCTTGCCCCTGCATTCTTTTTTTTAATATTTTAATTTTATTTATTTATTAGAGACAGAGAAAGGGAGGGAATGAATGGGCACTCCAGGGCCTCTAACCACTGCAAATGAACTCCAGATGCATGCGTCACTACATGCATCTGGCGTACATGGGACCTGGAGAATTGAACCTGGGTCCTTAGGCTTCTCAGAAAAGTGCCTTAACCGCTCAGCCTTCTCTCCAGCCCTGCCCGTGCATTCTTCACGGTGTTCCTATTCAGCCCTTAGTCCATGCCTCCCTGCCCCAGACCTTTCTCTTTCTTCTTTTCATTGCTGGGCTTGGAACCCAGGACCTGGTGCATGCTAAGCAAGCACTCTTCCTGAGCTACATTCTCCAGCCCCAGCTTAGCATTTCACGGGAATACAGGCCTTACTGGGTCCTCCGCTGGAGGCTGTCCTCCTTCCTGCAGGATGTTCAGCTGTGTCCCTGTCCTCACCCACTGCAGAGTCACTCAAAGCCCAAGGACACTAGGTGCTAAGAGTGACAGTTGTGATCACCCCTGCCCGAAGTTGTGATAATTGACAACGCCCCCCCCCCGCCATTCCGGGATGATAAAACATCCACCATTGGGGCTGAGAAGATGATGTGGTTAAAACTGCTTGCTGCTTACGCCTGCCAATCGGCCAGACACGAGAAGCACACGTGGCTGTAATCCCCATATGCCTACAGCAAATGGGAGATGGAGTTAGGAGACTCCCAAAGCTCCCAGGCCAGCGAGTCTGTTATTTATAGCAGCAATCAAACAAGAGAGATCCTGTTTCAAACAAGGTGGAAGGCAACACCTCAAGGTTGACCTCTGACTTGTGCCATGGCGTGTGTGCATGCACACACAGACACACACGCGCACGTGTGCACACGCACACCCTGCCATTGAGAACTATTGTCTATACTATAGACCGCACTTCCTTATCTCCATACACTCCTCAGTTCCCTTGCACTCTGATTTTTATTCCATCTGCAGTCTTCTGGAACTGCAGTAGTTGACATCCGCCACACTCTAGCTTGTTGGCTCTCTTGTGTTCACGGCACGGAGCCCCTGCTGCTCTAGCAGACACTCCCTTGCACCCCCTTCTGGAACCTCTGTGCTCCAAGGGCTCCGGAGGCCTTGCTCGATGTCCTCTTTTCTCCTGCCTTCTTCTGCCTCAGGGGTTCAGCTTCTAAAGCTGCAATGCTGCTTTTTCCCTGCAGGAAGGTAAGGGGCCTAAAGAAAAGGACAGGACTGTATTGCTTTTCAATACTGTCTTCCAGACACAAAGTGGCTGTGAAACTCGTGACCTCACAGTGGCTGATGCTAACTACACAAGACCTAAATAGTAAGAGGGAAAAACATAAATAACGATGTCAAAACAGAAGAGAGACTAGTTGGAAAGAAGAAGGGATTTAGTGGAGGGGGGATTGGGTAGAAGGAAAAAGGAAGGTCGTGGGAGGGGATTATGATCATGAAATATTATCTAGATGTATGAAGATTGTCAATAAAAATGCATTTCATTAAAAAAAAAGAATGGTGGTTGGAGCCGGAAACCAAGAGAAGCCTTATATATTAAGCTACTGAACCAAACCTGGAACTGTCTACTTTTGGACTTCTTGGGGAAAAAAAAAAAAAAATCAATGTTTCTATTAGTGAAACCGGTTTTCAGTCAGCTCATTCCATTCCTTGAAGCCGAAGTATCCTTACAGAGCCAGCTTTGAGACTCTGCTCTGAATCCCCCCCCCCCACCCGCCACCAACGTCCCTGGCTGCTCCCGGTCCCCTAACAAGGGGATGTTTCCGAGGCTCACCGTTCTCATCCCGTCCTAGAAGCTGACCTCTCACAAATCCAAACCTAGAACTTTCTCTTCAGCTAAGGCCCTCGGGCTCTGCTGCCTGCTCACACTTACCTATCTTTTTCTTTCCTTTGTTGGTTCACATTTCTCTGGGCCCTGTCCTATGTTGGGGTTTCTGGGACCCCTTCCTAGGTATTTTTTTACCCTTTCTTAAACTTGTCTTCCCTTCTGGGTGACCCCTCCAATCTATGTAGCTTTGGATAGGCTCTTCCCTATCAAAACCCCACGCTTTTGGGCTGGAGAGATGGCTTAGTGGTTAAGGCGCAGGCCTGTGAAGGTTAAGGACCCAGGTTCGATTCTCCAGGTCCCACGTAAGCCAGATGCACATGGTGGCTCATGCATATGGAGTTCGTTTGCAGTGGCCAGAGGTCCTGGCATGCCCATTCTCTCTCTCTCTTTCCCTCTGTCTCTAATAAAATCTTTTTTTTTTTTTTTTTTTTTCCGAGGTAGTGTCTCACTCTAGCCCAGGCTGACCTGGAATTCACTATGGAGTCTCAGGGTGGCCTCGAACTCATGGCGATCCTCCTACCTCTGCCTCCCGAGTGCTGGGATTAAAGGCGTGCGCCACCACGCCCAGCTAAAATCTTTTTTTTTTTTTAAGCCACACTTTTACCTAGTCCAGAGATCTCCATGGGGGTCTTGACTCAAAATGCCACTGCCAACCAACCGACAACTTAGATCGCTCCCCAAAGCCATCTCACTCACACATCCAACACTCAGCTTGCCCAGAAACACACCCTCCAGCTCAGCCTTCTAAAGTGAACAGCAAACTGATGCAAGATGTCCCCCAAAGCCACTTCTCACTTGCTAGTTCCGCCGACTCCCTTGTAGCCCCTCGCCTCTGGCCCACCCCCACCCTAGTCCAGTACGCGACCACACGACACCGCCGTCACCTTGCCCTCTGGCTCCTCGCTTTCCTCCAGTCCTTTCTCCACTCTGCAACAGAGCAACTCTTGCCCCAAAGCAAAGCCTACCATGTTATTTTTTTCTGGTCAAAAATTCTTCACGAACTGGCTATTCACCCTCAGCAGTGATTTTTTCAAATGGATTCAACCTAAGACCTTCCAGTGTGCAAAACAGCAGAGTAAAGCAGAACCATTGGTTAGAGAAGGTGCCTGGAGACCCACTCAGCCTTCCCCGCCTTTCCTTAACCAAAAGTACGCATGGTCTGGGGCTGGGGAAATGGCTTAGCGGTTAAGGCATTTGCCTGCGAAGCCTAAGGACCCAAGTTTGATTCCCCGGGATAAGCCAGATGCACAAGGGGGCACATGCATCTGGAGTTTATTTGCAGTGGCTAGAGGCCCTGGAGTGCCATTTTCTCTTTCTATCTGCCTCTCTCTCTCAAATAGATAAATAAATAAAAGATTTTTTTTTAAAAAGTACGCATGCTCATACATACACACACACACACATTCATTTTGTTCATATTACGCATGCCATCTAGAATTCCCAGCCTGGATGTCCAAGACGGCCCTCTGCCTCATCTCTGGGTGACCTCCAGCAACTGTTGGTTATATTCAACTGACGTGCAGCTCATTACTTTTCATGATTCATTTCGGGGTCAAGTTGTAAAAGGCAGAAACTGTTTAAGCCATGTCTGCCACCGTCTGCAATTTTAGTGTCATGTACGACCTTATGTGGGTCAGCAGAGCTTACCTCGCCTGGCCTGTCTACATAGGCCTTAGGAACTTCAGTACTTGGACTTGGGTGTGCATAAACAAGAGAATGCTCTAGACACCGTCACATCACTCCCACAGCAGTCTCTAGCGGGAGGGGTGGACCTAGCCAGATGGAGCTGACCACTAGCCTGTCAAACCTGACTGATCACAATGAGACTGTGTCTTCACAGAGAACTGCAAGCCCTCTGCCTCCACAGAGGGGGTGAAATTGTCCCTCCAGGGAAGGTTCAGGAACATGTGTGTCTGTAGGGTTAATCTCAGCTCTGCCGCTTTGGCGGGCGGTGAGTGACTGAGACTGGATAACCGCTCGGAGCCTCAGTTTACTCATATGTAAAATGGGCCGTCATTAGGAACACTGTCTAGCAAGTGCCAAGTGCTCTGTAGTTTCTCAACAGGTAGGAGCTGCAGGGGTTCTAATTCTGCCTCTAGCATCCCCCCCCCACTCTCTCCCGCCTGGCCCACTGGAGGTGCGTGTGCATCTCAGGAGCCAAAGGGAACAGTAGTTTTGCCCCTTTCAAGTACAGCTTATCAAGAACTCCCCAAGGGATGGGGGTTGACTTGACTAATGAGTTTGCACGTCTCTGGTTGATCCCTCCTCACCCACTGTATTTGACACTCATCCTCAGGGTCTGCATCTAAACGGGTCTTCGTCCTCACAAGGGCAGCGAGGTCTTCCAGCTGGGGGCAGGTCTGTGGGTGGGAGGGATCAGGAACCCTCTTCAAGCTGCTGCATCCAAGGGGCATTTTCTGTTGCTGGCCTCCAGCTCTGAAGAGTGGCGTCCAGTGATATTTCTGTTGCTGAGAACGCATCCTGTGTATGTTAGCTATGAGGTCACAAGGGGGTGGGTCTGGCTCATCCACTCTAACATCTGGAGAGCTAAATATAGTCCAGGCAAAGAGGCAGGAGGGGACCTGGAAAGGACCAGGACAAAATGGAGCCCCTGGAGTCTTTCTGGAAATGCAGGCAGCCTTGGAAGAGGAGCGGCTAACTCAGATGGAGTCTGGAGTGCATTCCCGGGCGCACAGTGAGAGCTCAGTACCCGTTGGCACGTGAGGCTGACTGTGTCAGGAAGTGCAGCTTTTCCTGGAAAGAATAAAGGATTGAAATCAGGAAATAGGGGCTGGAGAGATGGCTTAGCAGTTAAGACACTTGCCTGCAAAGCCAAAGGACCCAGGTTTGATTCTCCAGGACCCACGTAAGCCAGATACACAAGGTGGTGCATGCGTCTGGCGCGCCCAATCTCTCTCTCTATCTGCTTCTTTCTCTCTCTCTTCCTCTCTCTCAAATAAATACATGCAATTATTTTAAAGTGGGAAATAGAAATGTGGCCATAGCATACCCTACTACCAGGGCCTTTGGGGGGTTCCTCATCTCTTTGGAGACAGGGGACCCTATTTGTCTGGCATCCATTTTACAATTGCTCTCTCTGCCAGTGCCAAGTTTCCTTCAGGTCTTCAAGAGGCCTCTTCCGCTTCAGGGTCTCTGTATGTAATGTCAGGGTCACCCCACTCCACCGTCCTTCATCAGCTTTTGCATGCTGGGTCATAGTTCACTTCCTGAGAACGTGACCTCTGGCCTTTTCTAGTCCTGCCTGTATGTCCTCAACTCTCCAGAACCCAGGGGAGGGCCAAGCAACCTTCCTTCTAGAACCCTCCTCGCCACTTGGTAGAGGGGAAGAGGCCCTGAGGAGGCCGGCGGCTGAGGCTTCACAGAGGGCTGAGATCCAGGTGGCCTACCTGCTCCTGACACCCTGAGCACCTCCCTGGAATGCATAGGAGCCACTGGCTCCTGTTGTCTGTCTGAAATTGAACCTCCTCAGCCCCATGCCCATACTGACAGGAGCGAGTATCAGGAGGAGAGCTAGTGAGCAAGAGGCCCCCTAGTCACAGGACACGCTCAGCCTGGGGCTGGAGGGGACGCACAGACAGCTGAGGCTCAGCACCCTCTCCAGACAGGAAATGAGAGTCGCTTTTTTAAGCATGAGGACTACGCAGGTGCAAGGTGGCAGGCAGGGTGTCACACGTGTCTGAGATTTATGACCTTCAAGGTAGGAGCTGGTGCCCTGAGAGTTTCTACTCTGCTGGCTTGTCCTGTGGCTGTGCCCAGAGAAGGGACTCAGGCTGTCACTCAGGCCGAGAAGTGTCATGGTGTTAGGGACCCCTAAAATCTTGGAAAGCACATGTCATGGGGCTAAGCTCCCATCACCACTGGTAACAAATGGGCCTGCCAGCAAGGATTTTTCTGGGACTTCTGTGTAGAATAGGGAGGAAAAGAAACACAGAGTGGCACTGTCCACGGGGCAGTTTGCAGAATCTTCTAGATCCACACCTTGAATACCTCCAGGGCTTTCTCCATTTGCAAGATTCAGCAGGAAATAAGAGTGAGTTCTCTAAGTGACAATAAACATTATCAATGATTGCAACGAACAATTGTTCAAGCATTGTGCTGACCATCTTCACTTGCCTGAGATGGTAGTTTTATATGGCGACTTGACTTGTGCCCAGACATTTGGTGAAGCATTACTGAGCGTGTGTTTGTGAGGGATATTTTTGGATGAGATTAACAATTGCGTCAGTGGACTGAGTATAGGGGATTATGCATCCTACAGTGGGTGGGCCTCATCCAATCAGTTGAAGGGCTTCACAGAACAAGAAGTCTGACATTGAGCTGGAGAGATGGCTTACCAGTTAAGGTGCTTGCCTGCAAAGCCTAAGGACCCATGTTCGACTCTCCAGATCCCGTGTAAGCCAGATGCACAAAGGTGAGGCAAGTGCAAGAACCTGGAGCTCAATTGCAGTGGCAGAAGCCCTGGCATACCAATTGTCCCCCCTCTCTCTCTCTCTCTCTAGATCTCTCTCTCTCTAAAATAAAAATAAAATAAATAAAAGAACTAGAAAAAAGGATTTGGATTGAAAAAAAAGTCTGACACCCCTTTGAGTAACAGGGTTCTCTTCCTGAGTGACTGATTTCAGCAGCCTTTGGACCAGAGCTTCTAACATCAAGACTCTTCTAATGGGCTGGAGAGATGGCTTAGCAGCTAAGGTGTTTGCCTGCAAAGCCAAAGGACCCAGGTTCGATTCCCCAGCACTCATGTAAGCCAGATGCACAAGGGGGAGCATGCATCTGGAGTTCGTTTGCAGTGGCTGGAAGCCCTGGCGCGCCCATTCCCTCCCTCCCTCCGGCTCTCTCTCTCTCTCTCTCTCTCTCTCTCTCTCTGTTCCTGTTTCTCTGTCAAATAAATAAATAATAATTTTTTTTAAAACACTCTTCTAGGCCTTAGGCCTTCAGACTGGGGCAGGAGTGAGACCATCAGCCCCACAATAACATAAGCCCCTTTCCTTTTCATTCTGTCTTTGTGATTTGAAAACTTAATAATGTCCCCATAGCTCCTCATTTGAAGGTTTGGTCCCTCGATGGTGGTACTAGTTTAAGAGGTTCTGAACATAATTAGGAGATAGAGCCAAGTTGCAGGAAGTAAAATCACTGGAGGGGGCGGGGAAGAAAGTCCTTGGGGATATATTATCCCGAGCCACTTCCTGTCTTGCTCTTTGCTTCCTGCTTTACTTCGGCCGGGAAGTGAACAGTGCTCCTCTGCCACACGCACCCGTGTCACCATGACATCTCTCCAAGCACATGGGGTCAGGTGACCACGGACTGAGCCCTGTGACACTGCGAACCCAAATGAATCTTTTCTCCCCTTAAGTCGTGTGTTAGGGATTCTGGTCACAGGCCGATATTCTATGTAAGCCCCTCTCTGATGGATGTGCTGCTCAGAAGAGCCCCGGGCAGTGTCTGCCTCAGTAGTTCTTCCCACGAGGCTGGGAGAAGGGGGACAGCCATCATCTTCTCCGCTTGACAGGCGTGGAAAGTGAGGCTCAGGAGTGTGAGCTCACACACAGCCCGGATTGGCCGAGGCAGCAGCACGCCTGAGTTCCCCGGCTGGGGCCCTGAGCATGGGCACCCCCACATGCACAGTGGCTCGCCTTCACCCCTGACTGCTCCTGATCATGAAGGGGGACTCATTTAATTTTTTTTTTAATTTATCTATTACATAAGAGAGAGAAAGAGGCAGGTGGAAAGAGAGAGAGAGAATGGGCACACACACCAGGGCCTCCAGCCGCTGCAAACTCCAGACACATGCACCACCTTGTGCATCCAGCTTACGTGGGTCCTGGGGAATCCAACTTGGGTTCTTAGTCTTTGAAGGCAAGTGCCTTAACTGATAAGCCACCTCTCCAGCTGGGGGGGTGTGGGGGGGAGGGCTTTTTTTAAAAATACCCAAGACTGGGTTTCTCCAATGCCAAGGGATGTGGAATCTTGCTGGGAAAGGGGTCTGAGAATGTTTGTTTCCTGAAGACATCTCAGGTGGTCAACGCAAGCCCAAGTGGTCAGGAGGGCATGGAAACTGCATGGGGGGGGGGGAGGGACTGTCCCTTTTGCTCTTCCCTCCACCTCCTTCCTTCAGTACCTGCTCGGGGATGCTGGGCAGAGCCCAGGAAGGCCGATCCCCCTCCACACACCTTGGTACCACCCCACCACTAACAGGGCCTTGTTGCCCACTGGTTCACCCAGGGCACTGCGCACAGGCAAACTAGCTCAACCTCTCTGCCCAAGAGAAAAGGGACCAAAACCCTTTTTGCTGCTGTTGTTTTAAATTGGGTCAAGAGAAAAACGGAAGTATATAAAAAACTGCAAGTCATGGTTAGAGTGCTTGGGTCTCTTAAAGATGCCGTTGCGCTCTGCTCTCGGCCTGTGGGAGGGAGTCAGAGGCCTGGTGGGGGGGGGGGGAGAAGGGGGGACAGCAGCTGTGACCACCGAATCCCCAAGGATTCCTCAGGCCAGCAGCACAGGGGGAGATCTCAGCCTGGCCCCACGGATGCCACGAAGGGCAGCTCTACAGACAAGAAGGCTGAGGCGCTGGTGACGGCTGCGCCTGCAGGAAGTGTGACCGGAGACCGAACACCTGGCTTGCCCATCCCAGCCACAGACAGCCTCGCAGTGGATGGGCTTGGCTATCTCCGAGGAATTCTCAGGATGAACTCAGGTGACCAGAGACCTCCAGGTCTGGGGACATCTGTCAACTCTGGATAAAGCTTTGTTCCCCTGCACTCCCCCCCCAAAGGCCAGTCTGCACCCCTGCTCTGTTATGTGGGCTGGAGAAGGCAGGAGAAGCTATTCCACCTAGCTAGGCTTTCACCCAGTAGACGAGGCCACTGAAGTCTCTGGGTGTCCGGAGTGCACCGCATCTGATCAGGGCGCAGCCTCTGCTCCCCGAATGATACCTCGGAGGATGGGTCCCCTATCCTGCCAGCATGTCGGAGGAGCCAGTCCAAGTCCTCCTCCACTTACAGAGAGGGTGGGGCAGAGCATGGGGGGCACAGACCTGCTTCCAGTGACTTTCCCTCCCCGTGTTAAATAATAGTCACCCTTTGATTCAACACACGGACGACGTGAGCCCTGGCTGAGCTGGAGGCTGGGCTGTCGAAGTACACAGCCCCACAAGCAGGTGGTCTCAGGGTTTCTTGGGGGCGGGTAATGGCAAGTGAACACGTCATTGTTGATCAGTGGCAGACACACATGTCAATCACAGCCTTGACCCACAAGAGGCTTAACTACCTTACCGGTGTGAGAATCAGGGGAGGGAGAGAGGTGGCCAGGCAGAGGACTCCAGAAATACTATTTTATTTTTATTTATTTATTTATTTATTTATTTATTTATTTTTTGGTTTTTCGAGGTAGGGTCTCACTCTAGCCCAGGCTGACCTGGAATTCACTATGGAGTCTCAGGGTGGCCTCGAACTCACAGCGATCCTCCTACCTCTGCCTCCCGAGTGCTGGGATTAAAGGCGTGCGCCACCACGCCCGGCTTCAGAAATACTATTTTAAATAGGACATGATCTGGGTACATGGCTAAGTCTCACCTTCTCTTTGCGGCTTGCGATAACCATTCCCTCCATTCCTAGTCTCTCGTGCTCAGGATACAAATAGTACATCCTCCCATCCCTCACAGTTGCTCGCTTATGTCTGCTGACAGCTCCATCTTGCTTTGTTCGCCAAGGACTTTTTGGTTTGTTTTTGCCGTTGTTTTGGGGAAGGGTTGGGTTTTTATTGACTCAGGGCTTCCTCTTTTAAAAGGAGTTTAATTCCTTGAAAGCAGGGTGTATTTCTGCTTTCCCACCCCCCTCTTCCCAGAGGGCTGGCTGCCAGTATTGAACTTGGTAGGAAATCTAATAAGCACTTATGGGAAGCTGGTTGTGGAGGGATACATCTGTAATCCCAGCACTCAGGAGGCTGAGGCCCGAGGATTGCTATGAGTTTGACGCCAGCCAGGCAACACACCATCTTTCAGGCCATGTGGGGCCACATAGCAAGACTTCGTCTCTAAACAAAACCCAAATTAAAAGATGGAGTCTGCAATAGAAAGGTGGCTGGTTCAGAGAGTAGGACCTCTGAGATTGATAGCAAAGTGTGGGAACTCAAATGAGGATGAGTTTGAGTGAGGGGACCAAGTTGTTACAGTGGATACTTGCGTTAAGAAAGAGGAAGATAGGAGGCAGGCTGGAAAAAGTGGCACATAAGTCTGTGATCCCAACACTCCTACAGCAAAGGGTGGCAGAGCCCGGAGACTCTGGAAGCTTGCAGACCGCCACACTGGCACCCATGTGTCAGCAGAAATGAGAGACCCTGTGTGAAAGTAGAAAAAGAGGACAAACTCCCCGAGGTTGTCCTCAGACCTCCTCACAGGTGCCGTGGCACATGCATGCCCATGCACACCACACACACACACACACAGACATAGATAGATAACAGACAAATAGATATCTACTACTCTGTTACAATAAAAGGGAAGAAGAGAGGGTCATAGATTCAAGCATTTCCTTCTCTAGATTCTAGTTTTATGAGGGGAAAAAAAAACAGGTAAGGCTCATTTTTGATTGTGGTAAGAAATCCTTATACGTCAGTAGGTACTACAAGTATTATAATGAAATGAAGAAATCCCTTACCCAACTTTCTTGCCACACTGGAATCCTACTTTTTAGAGAAAACCACTGTCAACTCTCTTAAACACACTTCTGGCATTTTCCTTCGTAGTTCAGGTCATATAGTTCTTGATGCATTTAATTTTAGACATGTATAACTTACTACTCTAGAAGAAAATTTAACCTTTATGTTATATAAAACATGTATATATACAATCATTCTTCACTGTGATATTTCATATTTTGGAGAAATTAATATCCATGGTTTATGTCACTATTCCACTGTAAGCGCCATTAGTTGTTTTCATAACTAAGCTTTAGAGTTTACTATAATTACATTTCCTTTCAGGCTGTTACTTTTCTCATAACTGTGACAAAATACCTGACACAAGAAACTCAGGAGAGAAAGGATTGATTTATTTGGTTTTATTGCATTTTTTTCAAACTTATATAAAAATGTTAAAAGTTGGGGCTGAAGAGATACCTCAACCAGTACAGTTCTTGCCTTGCAAGTGTGAGGATCTGAGTTGGATCCTCAGAACCCACATAAACGTATCAGATATGAGGGCCAGAAAGATGGCTTAGCAGTTAAGGCACTTGCCTGCAAAGCCAAAGGACCCAGGTTCGATTCCCCAGGACCCATGTAAGCCACATGCAGAAGACGTATGCCTCTGGTGTCCATTCTCCCTTTCTCTCTCTCTCTCTCTCTCTCTCTCTCTCTCTCTCTCTTGCTCTCTCACTCTCCCTCCCTCCCTCTCAAATAGATAAGTAAACAAAAATAAATTATTTTTTAAAATACCAGACATGGTGGGGCATGCTTAGGGTCCCTAGGGACCACTGGCCAGCCAGTCTAGCCTAACTGATGAGCTCCAGGTCAGTGAGAAAGCCTCGCAGAAAAGGCAGACAGCACCTGAGAGGACCAGCACCCACAGTTGTTCTCTGGGCTCCACATGCATGTGCAAGCGCACACACATGCACACACGGACACACAGGCACATGCATACATGCATGCATAAAAGAATTTCACTGTCTGTTCATCAACAGACCTCTTCCCTTCCTCTTGCCCACACAACTCCTGGCCCATTTCCTCCAACCTGTTTTACTGCCATTTTCTCAGAAAACCAGTAGTACCGGGGATGTGAGGGAAGAGGGCAACAGCATTGTCCATGTTCCGCAAAGACAGGCCAGGGGGAGATTCACTGAATTTGAGTCAAAGGCCCTCATGGCGATAGGACCTAGCTAAAATGGGCCAGGCAGCGTATCGGTAGGGAGACCTGCCCGAGGCCTTAGAGAACATCATAGGTTCATGTCAGACCTAGAATTAAACCAACACGGGGAGAAAGGGGATGGACTGGGAAGGAGTCTGTGAAAGTTTCACAGCTGTCCCCTGATGGAGATAGGTCAAGTTTAGAGGATACCAAGAGCCCTCTCTTATTTTGGCAAAAAAAAAAAAAAAAAAAAAAAAAATAGTACTGAGAAGTCACAAAATTGCCATAGGTACAGGGACGGCTACAAGGTGATGAAATAGTGTTACTCAGTGACCTCAGGCCACAGATAGAGAGAGGCAGAAGAAACAGCATCGAGGGTTTCCTATTCCGCAATTATATGGTAAAGGACGAGCTAGTCCAGGAGGCAGGTAAAGGAAGAAAGATGGTTCTGGAGGGCGTGACTCTGGAGCCTGCATTAGCAGACAGTGCACACGGCGCACCAGTGATGAATCGCCACTCTGGACCCCAAGTAAGGGGGACTTAGAGTTTTAGCTGTCTCACACGAAGTCTTCCAATCGCCTCTAAAATGCTTTAGTCAAGGGGCACACATGAGGTAAGCTATCAGATCTTCTGCTTTCGTAATTGCTTCAATCCAGATAGCTAATGTTCTCCAGCCTGTGCCTCTACTCTGTTCTTACAAAAGAATTTTTTGAGGCAAGGTCTCACTCAACCCTAGGCTAGCCTTGAACTCACAGTGGTTCTCCTACCTCAGCCTCCTCAGTGCTGGGATTAAAAGCATAAGCCAACATGCCTGGCTGTGTGGCTCCACTCTGGACTGACAGTCATTTAAAATGATTGTATCATGTCGCCCTAGGTTCGTAGTTTCTTCAGAAAGGATCCATAGAAAGTGAGGCTTTTGAGACTGCTTGTCTGAAAATGTCTTTCCTTTAGTGAGGACAAATTTAATTGGTCATTTGGAAGTTGTTTTCCTTAGGTATTTTCTAAGCATTGCTCCACTGTCTTCTAGGGTCAAATGGTATTGATGAGAATCTAAAAACCATTATGATACTTGATCTTTTGAGAGTGCCTTTCTTCTAGCAGTTTTCTGACAATTTCCTTCCTTCCTTCCCTGCTTCTTTCTTCCTTTCTTTCTTTTTTGCTTTCCTTTCTTTCTCCTTCCTTCTTCCTTCCTTTCATTCTTTTTTGTTTTCTTTTCTTTCTCCTTCCTTCTTTCCTTCCTACTTTCTTGGTGGCCTCAAATTCACTCATGGTGATCCTCCTACCTCCATTTTCTGAACTCTGGGACTAAAGGCACATACTACCACGCCTGCTCTAAAATGTTGTGACAATTTCTTTATCCTTCACATTCTAAGATTTTACATTGTTTCCTCATCCAATGCTCTGGGCATCTGGTACAATTGTCTTGTATTTGTTCTTTGATATTGTTTACTCTCCATCTTCCTCTCTTTTCTTTATGGCATTCCTGTGAGTTTCACATTGAACTTCTTAGACTGATTCTCTGTTTTTATCTTTTCTCTATTGATTATGTCTGTTTCCTGGGATTATTTTTTCAAACTTAGCATTCAGCTCTTCCATTGCAATGCAGTAGTCATCCTTATCTGCAGTTCTGCTTTTCATCAGTTCAGTCATCTGTGGTAACTCTGCTCTGAAATTTTTTTTTGTTTGTTTGTTTGTTCAAGGTAGGGTCTCACTCTAGCCCAGGCTGACGTGGAATTCACTATGTAGTCTCAGGGTGGCCTCAAACTCATGGCGATCCTCCTACCTCTGCCTCCAGAGAGCTGGGATTAAAGGCATGGGCCATGCCTGGCTGTTCTGAAATTTTTTAGTGGGAAATTCTAGACGGAAACAATTGATTGAGTTTTAAATTGTATGCTACTCTTTTTTTTTTTTTTCAAGGTAGGGTCTCACTGTAGCCCAGGCTGACCTGGAATTCACTATGTAGTCTCAGGGTGGCCTCGAACTCATGGTGATCCTCCTACCTCTGCCTCGTGAGTGCTGGGATTAAAGGCGTGTGCCACCACGCCCTGCTTGTATGCTACTCTTTTTAAAAATTTTATTTGAAAGCAGAGAGAGAGAGAGAGAGAAAGAGAGGACACAGGGAGAATGGGCATGCCAGGGCCTTTAGCCACTACAAAGGAATTCCAGATGCATGTGCCCCCTTAGGCATCCGGCTTACAAGGGTCCTGGGGAATCGAACCTGGGTCCTTTAGCTTCATAGGCAAGTGCCTTAACCACTGAGCAATCTCTCCAGCCCCTTCTATACTACCCTTAAGTAGTGCAATAAAATCACATCTTGGTCCACCCTGTTCTGTCCCAGACGTGGATCGTCCCCTTGTCCAGAGTATCCATGCTGTTTGTGCTCTCCAACCACCTAGCTATCTCACTTATTCAATTGATTATTAAGCTACCCTTACATACTAGCCTAGGGGCACATTGCAATATTAAGTTCACTTTCCTCTCATCATGTAGACATGCTATCCTCTCACATGGTCACAAGAAGGGGAGTATAGCAAAATAAATATTTTCAGAGAGACAACACATTCCCATATGATTTGCATCACAGTATAGCATTAAAATTGTTCCATTTTAGGGCTGGAGAGATGGCTCAGTGATTAAGGTGCTGGCCTGCAAGCCCTAACAACCTTGGTTCAATTCCCCAGTAGCCCATGTAAAGCCAGATGCACAGTGGCGCATGTATCTGGAGTTCGTTTGCAGTGACTGGAGGACCTGGTGTGCACATTCTCTCTGTCTCTCTTCCCTCTAGCTCTTTCTTCTTGCAAGTAAAAAATAAAAATGTCTTTTTTAATTGTTCTATTTGACTACTAGTTATTGCTAATGTCTTCCTGTGCTGAATTTACAATTTTAAACTAGGATGCATACAGGAAAAACATAGATGTGTAGTTTGGCACTATCTGTAGTTCTAGGTATTTCTGGGGAGTCTTGGAATGTAGCCCCCATGGGTAAGGCAGGACCCCGTGTTAATTTCTACTATGAACTTAATTTCTACAAACATCTTGTTTTCTGAATACCCATACTTTAGCCTGTCCTTGTTTCACAGGTGCAGTACCTTCTCATTGTTTTGTTTGTTTGAGGGAGGGTCTCGCTCTAGCCCAGGCTGACCTGAGATTCACTGTGTAGTCTCAAGGTGGCCTCGAACTCACGGCGATCCTCCTGCCTCTGCCTCCCGAGTGCAGCTTCTAGTTCTTAAAGATATTGCTTTTAGTTTCTTTCAAGTTTTTTTCAGCTTCTTTCATTAATTCAGCTTTGGGATACGCTGAGTTTTTCTGTTCCCTCTGGATCCCCACCCTTGTGCTAGAGGCTTTCCTCGAACGTTCGAAAACCCCTGACTGTCGCTGTTTCACAGCAGTGCCCTGCAGTCTGCGCAGGTGCTCCGGGTATGTCTTTGCATCATTCTCACGGGCTTGGGCTCTGGGGTCAGTGAGTCCTGGGTTCACGATCTCTTTCTCCTTGCGCTCCATGAGTCTGGGTGAGCCACCTGACGTTTGCAAGTCATGTTCCCTTGTGTTAAGACACAGCTGCAGCTTACAGTACCAGAAGGTCCAGGACCAAGGGAGGTCTTCTCAGATACTGAGGCTACACTCGCATGACCCTGGGGAGACTAGCTCACATGTCCCACCCCGGGTGTCCCCTGGGCTTCCCTGTACTCCAGCCCCCTAACAACCTCACACAGTATCTTTAAGTATTCTGCAGGAAAATGCATTGTAGGTTTGTGATGCCGAATAGGCACATAATAAATGTTCTATAGACAGGAGCTGTCACAAAATGACAGGACATGCGTATAACACTTACTAACATGAAACAGTACTGTCCACAGGACATCTGGTGCTCTGACTAGGAAGTAAAAGGATTAGGGAAAAAAAAAAAAAAAAGAGAAACAGGGCTGGAGCAACGGCCCAGCCATTAAGGCGCTTGCTTGGGAAGCCTGACTACTGGAGTTTGACTCCCCAGTAGCCAACTAAAGCCAGATGCATAAGGTGGCACATGCATCTAGAGTTCATTTGCAGTGGCTAGAGGCCCTGGCATGCCCATATTCTCTCTCTTTCTCTCTGCTTGCAAATAAATAAAACAAAATAAAAAAGAGAAAACAGAGAGGGAAGGAAAATGGTTTAAAGACTTGTAGTGATAAAGCATAAAAAACAGTGGGAAACCATCAAAACCTAACTAAGAAAGGCAGGAGGGGGCAGGAAGTAAGCTAAAGCAGCAACTTGAGAGTCTTCTTTTCGTGTGTGTGTGTGTGTGTGTGTGTGTGTGTGCGCGCGCGCACGTGCGTACACGTAGGTCACAGGTTGACATCAAGTGTCTCCTCAATCATTTCCCAATTTATTTATTTATTTATTTATTTATTTATTTATTTATTTATTTTTGGTTTTTCGAGGTAGGGTCTCACTCTAGCTGACCTGGAATTCTGGAATTCACTCTGTAGTCTCAGGGTGGCCTCGAACTCATGGTGATCCTCCTACCTCTGCCTCCCCAGCGCTGGGATTAAAGGCATGCGCCACCACGCCCGGCCCCACTTTATTTTTGAGATAGGATTTCTCTCCAAACCAGGAGCTCACCTATTCAACTAGTCTACATAGCCAGCAAGCCCTAGGACTCCTCCTGTCTCCACCTCCCTAGCGCTGGGATCACGGATGTCCAGCACCAGGGCTGGCGCTTACGTGGGTCCTGAGGGTCCAACCTCAGGTCCTTATGCTTGGGTGGCAAGTGCTTCACTGACTGAGTCATCTCCGCACCCCAGCTTGAAGAACTTTGTTGGTAACGAGGAACCTTCATTAAGATAGTAAGACAAGACCCGGACATGGTGGCGCCCGCCTTTAATCCCAGCACTGGGGAGGTAGAGGTAGAAGGATCACAGTGAGTTCGAGGCCACCCTGAGACTACAGAGTGAATTCCAGGTCAGCCTGAGCTAGAGTGGGACCCTACCTTGAAAAAACAAAAACAAACAAACAAAACAAAAGATAGTAAGACAAGCCTGGATCCCTTTTGTCTTGATTCAAGACCCATTTAAAGGAAGAGTCACAACCTCACATCTGAGAGTAGAGGATCTTTGATCACCTGTGACCCTTGAGTTAAGCTATGCGGTCCTCGCTGCTGCTGCTGCTGCTGCTGCTATGTATTTTAATTGATCATTACTGTTCTGGGCTTCTGCTGCAAGGTTATTGGAGTCATGAGCTGGGTGAGTTTAGAGCCGGGAAGCAAATACACAAACGCTGGAGATTCCTTTCATCCCTCAGATGAGGGGAAGTAAAATCATAATGAGGAAGGAAGGAAGAAGGAAAGAAAGAAAATCCCCACGAATGAACGGGCATGTGAGAAGACCATTCGTCCAGGGAAATGGCTTTCTCATGGCCCGGCTCACCGTGAGAGCTCTGTGCTGCTGGGCTCCATGGAACTTATGAGCAGGAAGTGACATTCAATCAGCTTTTAGGGTCACTGTGCTTCTCTCTCCTTGGGGCCTAAATGCTCTCTGCCTCTGCGGAAGCAAAGCCGGCTACATCCCAGGCCTGCCTTAGAAAGAGCTGAAGAGACGAGGCCATTGGCTCAGTGTTGCTGACACCAACTGTGGCTCCATCCACTGCTCAAGAAACCACTTGAACTTCTAGGACCCCATTACTTCTTATTTTGTTTTATTTTATTTATTTGAGAGCCAGAGAGAGAGAGAGAGAGAATGGGCACACCAGGGCCTCCAGCCACTGCAAACGAACTCCAGGTGCATGCGCCACCTTGTGCCTCTGGCTTATGTGGGTCCTAGGGAATCAAACCTCGAACCAGGCTCACTAGGCTTCATAGGCAAGCATTTAACCGCTAAGCTATCTCTCCAGCCCCTAGGACCCCATTATTTCTATGTGCTCTGGTGGCTTTAAGGGGGGTGACTGAAAAAAATCAAAGCTGTTTGGGAGGGCAGTAAGGCCAACTGCAGACATTTGGATCTGCCACTCAAACCTTGGCTGAGGGACTCGGGTGTCCTGTAACGAAGGACGCAATGAAGCCTGTGTGCTGGGGCTGGGGTGGGCTCTCTGGAGGGGTGCACAGAGGCAGGGCCTTCTGGGAGGCCAGGAGCAGTGGAATAAAATGATTGCGTGGCTTGAACATATGCCCCTGACCAGCTCAACTTCTTCGGTATTAGTGTTAGTGACTATTCCCGTGTCAGGGCAGAAGGAAGGCTGCTCCTGGATCTGATGGAAGAATGCTGCTTTAAGAAGTAAGCTCTGGGCTGGAGAGGTGGCCTAGCGGTTAAGCGCTTGCCTGTGAAGCCTAAGGACCCTGGTTCGAGGCTCATTTCCCCAGGACCCACATTAGCCAGATGCACAAGGGGGCGCACGCATCTGGAGTTCATTTGCAGTGGCTAGGAGGCCTTGGCGCGCCCATTCTCTCTGCCTCTCTCTCTCTCTCTGTCTGTCGCTCTCAAATAAATAAATAAAAATAAAAAAAAAAAAGAAGTAAGCTCTGGGCCAGGTGTGGTGGTGCATGCTTTTAATCCCAGCACTCGGGAGGCTGAGAATCGCTGTGAGTTTGAGGCCAGCCTGAGACTACATAGTGAATTCCAGGTCAGCCTGGGTGAGAGTGAGACTCTACCTCAAAAATTAAAAAACAAAAACAAAACAAAATAAAAAAAAAACCTGAGCTCTGGGACTGGAGAGATGGCTTAGCTCAGCAGTTAAGGTGCTGCCTGCAAAACTGAAAGACTCAGGTTTGATTTCCCAGGTGTGGCTGTTTGATTCGGGTGTCCCCCATAAACTTAGGTGTTGTGAATGCTAGGTTCCCAGCTGATAGAGACTTGGGAATTAACGCCTCCTGGAGGCAGTGTATTGTTGGGGATGGGCTTATGGCTATTATAGCCAGTCTCCCCTTGCCAGCGTTTGGCACATTCTCCTGTCCCTATTGTCCACCGTATGTGGGCCCGGGGGTGATGTCCACCCTCTGCTCATTCCATCGTTTCCCCCTGCCATCGTGGAGCTTCCCCTCGAGCCTATAAGCCAAAATAAACCTCTCTTTCCCCACAAGCTGCTCTTGGTTGGGGGATTTCTACCAGCAATGCGAACCTGACTGCAACACCAGTACTTGCGTAAAGCCAGATGCACAAAGTGGCACATGCATCTGAAGTTTGCTTGCAGTGGCTAGAGGCCCTGGTGCACCTGATGTCTCAATCTCTTTCTCTCTCTCTCCCTCTCTCTCCTTGCAAATAAATGAATAAAATATTTTAAAAAAATTTTAAATGCGCTCCGGCCTCAGCAGAGGTGGATAATGAACTTGGGGCAAGTTCTCCGCGGCTCAGATTTCCAGGGACATTCTCTGGAAGTCAGGCACTCTTGCACCTCCCACACTTGGTGGTGGGCAGATGGGTGAGATGACGCAGGCACAGGGCTTGGCTCAGGGATGCACAGGGAGTAAGTGCCTGTTATGTGATAGTCGTAAAGAAATTGGGTAAACTGGCTGCATGGCCCTGCAGCTTTGCTTCTCTGCAGGGTCGTGCTGGAGTAGCCCACATCTAGAGTCCCCTGGTGTTTGCTAGCTTCTTGGAGAGGCAGTGAGTGACTAGCCCATATCTAATGCTGGGAAATGGGCATTGCTGTAAGCCCACTTCAGCAAGTATCCATTCAGCACCCACAATGTACCAGGCATAGTCCGGTCCCTGGGCATGTACAGGAAAACCTAGCTCTGCGCTTATGTAATTTACATCCTCATTGGGAGAGGGAACAGGAGAAAAGGTCCGGTACATCTGTGTGTGCCAATACTGGGAAGAAAACTAACATGAGGAAAGAAATGCAGGTGTTTGATATGGGATGGTATTAGTCAGGGTTCTGTAGAGGAACAGAACCGACAGAATACATTGTATTAAAAGGGGATTTAGTGGGGTGTGGTGGCGCACGCCTTTAATCCCAGCACTCGGGAGGCAGAGGTAGGAAGATCGCTGTGGGTTCGAGGCCACCCTGAGATTACATAGTGAATTCCAGGTCAGCCTGAGCTAGAATGAGACCCTATGTTGAAAAAAAAAAAAAAAGGTGGGGGGATTTATTGAATTAGTTTACGACAGTCCAACAATAGCAGATTTCAGGCCTGATAGTCAAGGAACCTGGTAGCTGCTCAGTCCATGAGGCTGGATGCCTCAGCAGTCCCAATCTGGCACTGAAGGCCTGGAGGTGTCCTGGAGAGACGCTGCTCTTTGGTCCATGCTGGTCTTCTGTCCACCCTAGAATGCAGCAAAACAGCAAACTGCAAGCAGCAAGCAGCTCGGGCAGCCAGGTGGGAGGGGAGAATACTTTTCTTCCCTGAGCTTCTTTTGATAAAGCTCAGAGGGGCGCCCACTCTGGGGGAAGGGCTCGCCCTGGGGCAAGGATTCCTCCTTTAGTTAATCCTTCCTGGAAGCAACCTCAGAGACCCACTTGTGAGGATTGTCTGTGGGCTCCTAAACAGATCAAGTTGACACAAAACAACCATCACAGGGATGGTCAAGAGTGTCCTGATGGTAAGGTGACATATGAGCTGACACGAGGGAATCAGGGGCTGTGTGAATACTTGGAGGAAGAATAAACATGGTAGAGGAGGATGGGAGACTGAGTAACGACCCTTCATGTTCACATCTTTAGTCCTAGAACCTGAGAATATGTAACTTAATGTGGAAAAATAGACTTTGCTGATGTGATAAATTAGAACATTGATGACGGGCAAGAGGGCTCATTAGGCAAAGCGCTTGCTGAGTTCAGATCCCCAGAAGCCGGACATGGTAGCACACGTCTATAATTCTAGCGCTTCCAAGGCAAAATGGGAGGCGGAGACAGGAGAATCCCCCAGGAGGTTGTGGGTCAGCTAGCTTGGTATCCACAGCAGTGAACAACACAAAGACTTTTGTCCTCTGACCTCCATGGCTGTCTCTCCCTTCCTCCATCTCTCTCTCTTCCACACACACACATTCACAACTGAGATGGGAAAATTATTCCAGATTATCTGAGTCCTCTCAAGGGAAGTGTAAGGGTCTTTTTCAAGTTTATTTATCTATCTATTTATTTATTTATTGTTTTTTCAATGTAGGGTTTCACTCTAGCCCAGGCTGACCTGGAATTCACTATGTAGTCTCAGGGTGGCCTTGAACTCACGGTGATCCTCCTACCTCTGCCTCCCGACTGCTGGGATTAAAGGTGTGCGCCACCACGCCCAGCTAGTGTAAGAGTCTTTATAAGGGAGAGGTTAGCCTTCAAAGGGAGAAAAAGTAGAGAGATGATGGCATTAGGGAAAGACTGGGGCATGCTGTGTCCCTGGCTCAGATGATGGAGGAAGTGGCCAGGAGCCAGGGACACAAGCGGCTCCTGCCCGAGCTGGGAGAAGGGAGAGAATGGGCCCTCCTGCAGAGTCTCCAGAGAAAATACACTCTTCCCCACCCCTTCATTTAAGGGCTTCTTGCCTCCAGAGCAGTGCGATGATAACTTTGTGTTATACTAAGCATGGTATTTGTTCCATGAAATGAATTGCAAGGGGTCGGCAAGTATGTCGGTTGGTACACTGGAGGGATGATAAGCAGAGGGGCTGCACCAGAATAAACCAAGGTCAAGGTCTGGAAGAGAAAGTCAGAGAGGGAGAGGGCCTTGAAAGGGTTTTGGCCTTGACTCAAAGTCAAGTGGGAAACCCACGGGAATAACCAGCAGGATGCCATGGTCTGATCTTCAGCCCAGGTGAAAGAGAAAGGCGACTGGAAACACGGCGACAAGTAACGAGAAGGTCAAATTCTGAATGTATTTTTGAAGAGCCAAAAAGATTTGCCGACGACTTACATCTAGGTGACAGAGAAGGATGACTCTCGTGTGTTTCCCTGGGGAAATCAGCAGAGTGGCGTGACATTCACTGAGACGGGAGAGCCTGTGGGAGAAGGAGAATAGGTAAGAAGTTCAGCAGGGCTTGGTGGCGCACAGCTTTAAGCCAGCGCTTGGGAGGCTGAGGTAGGAGGATCACTGTGAGCTAGAGGTCAGCCTGAGTCTAACTCCAGGTCAGTGCTAAAGTGAGACCCTACCTTGAAACACACACACACACAAAAGTTCAATGTAGGACAGGGGAGATGGCTTAGTAGTTTCGGGCATTTTCTTACAAAGCCCAATAGCCCAGATTTGAGTCTCTAGTACCCACATAAAGCCAGACACACAAAATGGTGTATATGCATCTGGAGTTTGTTTTCAGTGCCAAGAAGCCTTAGCATGACCATATTCCATCTCTCTCTCTCTCTCTCAAATAAATAAAAATATTTTTTTAAAAAAAGAAAGTTCAGGGCTGGGCATGGTGGCACACTCCTTTAATCCCAGCACTTGGGAGGCAGAGGTAGGTGGATCACCATGAATTCGAGGCCACCCTGAGACTACATAGTGAGTTCCAGGTCAGCCTGGACTAGCGTGAGACCCTACCTCAAAAAACAAAAAACAAAAACATAAAAAAAAAGAGTTCAGGGCTGGAGAGATGGCTTAGTGGTTAAGGGCTTCCCTGTGAAGCCTAAGGACCCTGGTTCGAGGCTCCATTCTCCACTACCCATGTAAGCCTGATTGTACAAGGTGGCGCATTCATCTGGAGTTTGTTTGCAGAGGCTGGAGGCCCTAGTGTGCCCATTCTCTCTCTCTCTCTCTTTCTGCCTCTTTCTCTCTCTGCCACTCTCAAATAAATAAATAAAAATAAACGAAAAAATTTAAAGAAAGTTCAATGTCCAAGAAGTAAAGGTAAGATGTTGGCAGACACTTGGGTACACACAGTAGGCACGTGATTGGATAGAAAAGTCTAGAGTTGAAGGCACTGGCTAGAGACAAAGATGGGAATTGTATTGGTTACTTTTCTCCTTGTTGTGACAAAATGCATGAGAAAAGCAGCTTCAGGAAGGAAGGGTTTATTCTGGTTTATAGTTTGAGAAGATATAGTCCAACCTGGCAGGGGAAGCACGGCACAGGAGCATGAGGCAGTGCGTCACATTGCAACCTCAGTCAGGAATAAGGACAATGAATGCTGGCGTTCAGCTCATTTTCTCCTTTCTCTTTTTATTCACTCTGGGACCCACATTCAGGTTAGATCTTGCCTTAATTAAACCACTCTGGAGAGAGAGAAAGTGGGAGAGAGAGAGAGAGAGGTATCTCTAAGGTGATCCTAAACCCAGTCAAGCTGATAATGAAGATTAACCATTCCAGAAGTCACTGACTTGTTGATGGTATTTTAAGCCATGAAACTAAATGGCACCACTGAGAATAGTCAGAGGAGAGGGATCTGAGGGCAGAGGCTGTCGAGCTCCAACATATGGAGGTCCGAGCGATGAGAGATGGAATGACCCACAGAGGAAATGGAAAAGATGCCAGTGACATAAGAGGAGAACTAATAGTGTGTGACACCTCAGAAACTGTAGACAAGGCTTCAAGAAGTGCATAATTGGGGATGGAGAGATGGCGTAGCCATTAAGGCACTTGCCTACAAAGCTGAAGGACCCAGGTTCAGTTCTCCAAGACCTACATAATCCAGATGCACAAGGTGGCGCATGTGTCTGGAGTTCGTTTGCAGTGACTGGAGGCCCTGGTGTGCCCATTCTCTCTCTCTCAAATAAATAAAATAAAATAAAAGATAAGGGAGTATATAATTAGTGTTTCTAATGATCTAGTGGCTCAAGAAAGGACTGATAGATGTGGCCACTGTAGGTCACATACCTTGGCAAGAGAACTTCAGCGGCGTGGGAATAAAAAGCCTGATTTGGCATGTTTAACAGAGTAAGGGAGAGAAAACAGACCCTTCAGCACAGGAAAACAAGCTAGACCAGAATGCAGAGTAACAAGGTTTTGTGTTAGTTTTTCTTTTTCTTTTCTTTTTATTTGTAGAAAAAAAAATGAGAGCAAGCGATAGAGAGGGAGAGAGAGAGAGAGAATTGGTGCACCAGGGCCTCAGATGCTGAAATCAAACTCCAGATGCTTGCACTACCTAGTGAGCATGTGCGAACTTGTGCTTGCCTTACCTTTGTGCATCTGGCTAACATGGGATCTGGAGAGTCAAACATGGGTCCTTAGACTTCGCAGGCAAGTGCCTTAAACCACTAAGCCATCTCTCCAGCTCTGCGTTGGCATTTTTAAAGATAAGAGAAAGGATAGCTTGTTTATGTGTTGATGAGCATATGATGGATAGATGGACAAATTGGTCATGTAAAAGAGAGGGGAAATTGTTGGCTGGAGTACAAAAGGAGTCATTCATTTTTAATTATGCATGAGTTTCTGACTGCTGCTATAACAGATTAATACAAGTATAGTGGCTTAAAGAAAATGCAAACCAGGTGTGGTGGTGCATGCCTGTGACCCCAGCATTTGGTGGGGATCTCAAATTACAGGCCAGGTGAGCTACCTAGCAGGTCCAAGCCAACCTGGGTTATGGAGTTAGACCCTGTCTCACAGTTAATTAATTACACACTTACCATCTTGTAGTTCTGTCACAAGCCCTCAAATTCAGTATTCAGTGGGGTTCAATTTTTTTGCTTGCCTTTTGCTGCATCTGTAAGTGGTCCCATTCTTGCCTCCTTTTCTTCATCTCCAAAGCCATCCAGTTGCACATGGGTAACCTTTCTGCTTCCCTACCCATATCACCTTTTTTTTTTTTTTTTGACTATGACTGTCTACTTGTCTTTTATAAGGATCCTTCTGATACATTGGGCCACCCAGGTGGCCCATGGGAATCTTCCCATCTCAAGACCTTCAGCTCATTCATGACTGCAAAGTTCCTTTTGCCATGTACCTAACACATTCACAGGTGCTGGGCATTAAGATGCAGACTCACCATTAGCAGGGAACAGGGATGTCCACTCATGGCCCCAGAAAGAAAGAATGAAAGAGGAAAGAAAGAAAGAGAGAGAGAGAGAGTGAGAAGGAAGGAAGGAAGGAAAGAGAAGATGTGGGTTAGAGGAGTAAATATGATCACAGGGGTCTGCTGAAACCCTTTTCCAAGTTTCTTATTTCCTCAGTGAAGCAATGTCACCGACTGAGAGAGAGAGAGTGCAGATGGAGATGTTGAGGACAGGAAGTAGTCAAAAGTAGAAGAGATAGAGATAGAGAATGCAGCTAGATTTTCAGCAAGCACTGAAGACTCACTTGAGTTTAAGTTTGTAGTGGTGTGAGGCCCTGGTGTGCCAATTCTCTCTTTCTCTCTCTCTCTCTCCCTCTCTCCCTCCCTCCCTCCCTCCTTCTCTCTCTCTCTCTCAGCTTGAAAATGAATAAATAAAGTTAAAATGTAAAACCTGAAAATATGGCTCAGCAGTTACGAGCCCTTCCTGTGCAAGCAGGAGGGCCAGAAAGACTTCTTGAGTTCGAATCCCAAGAGCCACACAAACATCTGGGTGTGGCCACAAGCATCTGTGATCCCAGCCCCAGAGGGTAGCAAAGGATTACAGGAGTTGGAGAAAAACACAAAACAAAACAAACAAAACAAAACAACAAACAAAAGACAAAAACAGGCAAGCTCTTGGATCAAAGAAGAATAGACTGAGGTTCAAATAAGAATGCATGGGAAGAGCAATGGTACAGGACTCAGGAGCACAACCCCTGCAGGCGAGCACATGGGGAGCTATGCTCCCATTGGCAAACACACACACACACACACACACACACACACACACCAACTCACCGCAAGTTTGCTTTTTCTCCATCCATGTTGACGTGCGGATGGCCGGGACAGGGGTGGAGTAGACAAATTGGATTCAACCAGGCCGGAACTGGAGAGTGTTACATAGCAAGAAGAGATAGGAGAGTTAATGTGAATAATGTCTGATGAGGGTTGGGGGACACTTAAAATGTGGGAGGAGCAGTGATTCTGACATAAGGATCCAGTTGAAGCCTAATGGGAGTTGGGTTCTGAAAGGAATGAACAGAACCGAGAAGTCAGGGAGCACAGGAGGGTGTTACGGAGGCTTTGTAGTTCTTCCCAGCACAAAGGTGTAGGCTCTCTCTGCAGGGAGAGGATATCAAGGGGCAAGAGGGCAGGGCCATTTCTTTCTTTTTAAATCTTATTTATTATTTATTTTCAAGGAGAGAGAAGGGGGGCCGTGCACCAGGGCCTATTGCTACTGCAAATGAACTCCAGATGCCTGCGCCACTTTGTGCATTTGGGCTTATGTAGGTCCTGGGAAATCGAACTTGCAAGCGAGTGCCTTTAGCCACTGAGCTACCATTTCTGTGGGTCCCAGCAGCACCGAGAGCTGAGGTTCTAGTGGCTAAACGGGTGGCAGAGAGGCACGTGCTCAATCCTGGGTCAATGAGAGTGCAACCCTGGGGTTGGTGGATGCCCGAATCAAGGTGTGGCTAAAGGGCATGAGCTCTACATTAGGAATTCAAGGTCCACAACTCTTGTAGATGCTGGCAGAAAGCTCACTGTAACAGTCTAGAGTCACATTCCTTCCCCCCAAAGCTTGCTGTGGTCCCAGATAGGCACAGCATTTTCTGGGTTACCCCTTTATCAACACTTCTGTTTGCCCAGGATGGGCCCAGCATAGTGTTGGACATGCTGAAGGTCAGAAGTGAAGACACCAGAAGCCATAGACTGCTACTAGAAAAATGTCAGTGCCAGGGATGGGACACCTTCCTGTGAGTTGTTGGCTAGGGAGGTCCCTGATGCCCCCAAAACGTTACAAGCTATGGTCAAGGTTCTTGGTTTCCCACCTGGAATAGATGATAAGACCCTATTGCTGAAGACTCCACATGCCTGGGCTACAAGGTCATTGAAAAATCAAACTGGGGCTGACCTGAAAACCTCCTCCTTGTAGATCAGCTGACAGACAGCTGGAAAAAGCTGCACTGCATGCAGCCCTATGGGAGACAGAAGCCATCAGTGGTGAAAACAATGGACACTGCAAGCTTCAAATTTGGCCAGACAGGCCAAATGACCAAAGGGGTATAATAGTGGCATGTCTGTTATGGGGGAAAACAATTGCTCTCAAATTGGATTGGAGACCTGATCAATGGGAGGGAATACATACCTGGTACTAAACACCTAATCAAAAGCCTAAGGTGGGGAGGTCATGAGCCCTAGGGGTGTAATGTCTGCTGTTGCTGGCTAAATGCATATATCATGCTCACCAAACTGCCCTGTAAACACTTTACTTAATGTCCATACACACACACACACACACACACATATACATATATATATATTTTTTCTTTTGGTTTTTCAAGATAGGGTCTCACTCTAGCCCAGGCTGACCTGGAACTCACTATGTAGTCTCAGGGTGGCCTCGATCTCACAGCGATCCACCTACCTCTGCCTCCCAAGTGCTGGGATTAAAGACATGTGTCACCACGCCCAGCTTAGATTCTTTTTGAAAAAATATATTTTATTTATTTATTTATTTATTTGAGAGAGAGAAGGAGAGAATGGGCACGATAGGGCCTCCAGCCACTGCAAAGGAACTCCAGATGCATGAGCCCCCCTTATGCGTCTGGCTTATGTGGGTTCTGGAGAATTGAACTGGGATCCTTTGGCTTTGCAGGCAAGTGCCTTAAGCGCTAAGACCATCTCTCCAGCCCCATATCCATATATTAATGCTACTCTCACTTTTGGTTAGAGAAGCTTTTCTTTTCAGATGGCGGTGACCACTGGGATGACCCCAAAGGCACCATAGTGCTGAGATGTGATGGAGGAGTGCCCAGCACTGAAACATCTCTATTATACCTTACAAGGCTCAGGGTCCATTGTGGAAGAGGTGGCAGAAAGAATGTAAGAGCCAAAGAAAGGGTAGGACTGCTTACAACACAATCCTCCAGACAAAAATTGGCCTCAAGTGGAAACCAACTGCCCTATAATTGGACTGGAGGCCCGCTCCATGGGAGGGAATATATCCCTGATACTGAAATCTTAAAACAGGGGTAGTCATGACCCCTAGGGGTGTAACATCTGATGCTGTCTGGCTAAATGTATATACTATGCTTATCCAACTGTCCAGTAAGCACTTCTCTTAATGTTCATACACATATATTAATGCTACTCTCACTTTTGGTAGAGAATCTTCTCTTTTCAGATGGCAGTGACCTTGGAATGACTCAGAAGGCATCATGGTGCTGGAAAGAAGTGATCGCAGTGCTCAGTACTGCAATATCTCTATCAGACCTTCCAAGGCTCAGGGTCTATTGCGGAAGAGGTGGCGGAAAGAATGTAAGAGCCAAAGGAAGGGTAGGACTCCTTATAACGTACTCCCCCCAGACACAAAATGGCCTGGATATCCATGACCTCACAGTGCCTGACACTACCTATACAAGACCATAGGAGGAAAAGATCATGACATCAAAATAAAAGAGAGACTAATTGAAATGGGGAGGGGATATGATGGAGAATGGAGTTTCAAAGGGGAAAGAAGGGGGAGGGAGGATATTACCATGGGATATTTTTTATAATCATGGAAGTTGTTAATAAGAAAAATTGGCCTCAATATCCATGACCTCACAGTGCCTAGCAATACCTTCACAAGACCCTCATAATAGGAGGAAAAGATGACATCATAATAAAAGAGAGACTAATGGAGAGAGGGAGGGGATGTGATGGAGAGTGGAGTTGTGAAGGGGAAAGTGGGGGAGGGAATTATCATGGTTTATTGTCTGTAAGTATGGAATAAAGTATGTCAATAAATTTTTTTTTAATTCTGTCTGGAAGCGATGTCTCTGGTCCACACCACTTAGCTACTCTCCCCCCCCCCACACACAGAGTCTATCTAGATTTTAGATTCTGTGCTTTAAACAACACTCTCTGGCTTTCAGGAATACACAATTGCTCACACAATAAAGATTGACTATTTTTTTTTACCTCCCACAGTAGGATTTTTTTTTTATGATAGGGTTGTGATTATGTGAGCGTATCATACTTTTCACTCAAACAGCCAACAAAAGCTTCATTCGACTGAAAAACAAAAAACTCCATCAGTATGCTGATAAGTTACAGCTATGAGTCAAAGCAGCGAGGAGGTAAGCCACCTCCCTCCTCCTCCTCACCCCGACCACCTTGCTGGCATCCTGAGGAAGAACTGAGGCCACCAGCTCCAGCTGTGGCTGGCAGAGAGGAGAACATAGGGCTTGTCTGGCACGGAAAACAGAGGCCATCTCCCCATCCAGCACTGCAGGGCTGGGCCATCCTCTTTCCTGAACACTCTGTCCATCCGGACACTGGTGGTGAGCTTGTCATACTTCCAGGTGCCATTGTTTCTCACACACATTCACTTTGACTACGTCACCTGGGGGATAAATGTTCCCCAACAGGATGAGCTATGCAATGGTTAACCTTCATTGTCAACTTGATTAGATTTAGAATCATTATAGAAATGCATCTCTGGAGTTAGTCATGGTGGTGCACTCCTTTAATCCCAGCGATCACGGGGCCGCGGTAGGTGGATCACTGTGAGTTCGAGGCCAGCTAAGGGCTATAGAGTGAGTTCCAAGTCAGCCTGGGCTAGAGTGAGACCTTAACCTTGGAAAGAAAAATGAAGAAGAGGAGGACGAGGAGAAGAAAGGAAAGGAAGGAGGGAAGGAGGGAGGGAGGAAGGAAGAAAGGTGGGAAGGAAGGAAATCCATCTCTAGGTGTGTCTCTGAGGGTGTTTCCAGAAAGGCTTTGTATCAGACAGCTTCCGGTTCACTGAGATGAACTTCCAGACCAGGCACAGTTATGGAGGAAGGGATATTTATTGAAGCTTACAGATCCAGGGGAAGTTCCATAATGGCAGAAGAAGCTGGCCTGCCTTCACAGGTCCAAGCAGAGAGAGAGAAGCACAAGCCTAAAAGCCACACAGCACAGCACACTTCAGGAACTCCAGCTAGGCACACTTTGCATATCTTTAGATTGAAACCTGAAACCCACCACCACACCTTAAGATCCACACAATGGCACTGCCTCCAGCCAGGTGGCTAAAGATGCAAACTACAAACAAATAAACAACTGAATATATTGGGGGCCATCTATTCTATTCAAACCACCACAGGCTTAAATGGAGAAGGCTTACCCTGAATGCGGGCAGCACCGTGCCATGGGGTGGGGTTCAGGACTGAATAGCAAGGAGAAGGTGAGCTGAGCACCAGTTTCCTTCTTTCTCTGCCTCCCGACCAGTGTGGACACAATGCTGCGTCCTGTTCTTGAACCCTTTCCTCCTTCACTGCTTCTTGGAAGGGATTTTGGTTACAGCAATGTCAAAGATAACTGATACAATCTGGAAGGGAAAGGATCCCCTTTCATGCCCTGTATTACCTAGATGCAACCTTCATTCCAGAGACAACAGAAAAAGCTCAACGTGGCTGCCGATGTGCTAAGGGTGTTTAGTGGATAACACTCAGTGCTCCTAGAAGAGCATATGATCATTAAGACTCCTGAATCCTTCTTTTCTTAAAAATATATTTTACTTATTTATTTGAGAGAGAGAGAGAGAGAGAGAGAGAGATTGAGAATGGGCGCACCAGGGCCTCCAGCCACTGCAAATGAACTCCAGAAGCATGCCTCACCTTGTGCATTTGGCTTACGTGGGACCTGGGGAATCAAACTGGGGTCTTTGGCTTTGCAGGCAAATGCTCAACGGCTAAGCAATCTTCTCCAGCTCAATTCTAGAATTTTTAAAAATATTTTTATTTATTTATTTGAGAGAGATAGATAGATACAGAAATAGACAGGAGGAGAGAGAGAGAGAGAGAGAGAGAGAGAGAATGGGCGCACCAGGGCCTCTAGCCCTGTAAACGAACTCCAGATGCATGTGCCCCCTTGTGCATCTGGCTTACATGGGTTCTGGGGAATCAAACTGAGTTCCTTTGGCTTTGCAGGCAAGCACCTTAACTGCTAAGCCATCTCTCCAGGTCCCAGTTCTAGAACTTTTGTACTTTGTTCTTGTTTGAATCTAGAAAGCCTTGGGTCAAACCCCTGGCCATCTCAGTGCATCACAAACCCAGCTTGCACATGAGCCAGGTTTCACGGGCTCCTAACTCCTAAAGCCTGTTCTTTCTCTCCTCCACGATCCACACTCACTGTGTGTCACCTGACCACGCAGCACGTGGACACACACACACACACACACACACACTCTCACACACACACCTCACTTCTCTTAGCTGGACTCATGAAATGGAGAACCTTGGCCACCTTGGCACAAATCTCTCTGACAGCAAAGCAGGATGGTCTAGCTCTGTGACCTTCAGAAGGGTCAGGTCTCAGAGTCAAGAAGGCATTACCATGTCAGAAAGTCTATGTTGCGTAGTCAGGAAACATTCTGTGGGTCAGACAGCCATGTGGACAGTGAGCAGGTGTCAGCTACTTATCAAAGGACCTTCCCTGTGCCGAAGCGTCACAGGCCCTTCCACTGAATTCTGACCTCTGATTTCCCTGCATTATCTGTGAGAGGAGCATACTGGCTTGTCATCACACTGTTATGGGGAAAAGGAATAATGGTTATGGCTATGACGTGCTGTCTGTGGTGATATCTCTCACACAGCAGACTCCAATATGGACAAGATGCCTCTGGGAAGACCTCCAAGGAAGATGCAGGGTGACTATTGACAACTCCCAGAGGTCCAGAACAGCCCAAGCCACCTCTAGCCATCGTAGCCCTCAACCATGAGAATAAAGCCAGTGCAAAGGCCAGTGGACACCATGAGAGATGGAGAGAGGGAGCCCTGACAGTCTTGATGAGATAGTGAATGTCAAGTTTCAGGCAGCGGGAAGCCATGGGCGTGTGTATATATATATATATATATATATATATATATATATATATATATATAGAGAGAGAGAGAGAGAGAGAGAGAGAGAGAGATTTAAATTTTATTATTTATTTATTTATTTATTTGGGAGAGTGAGGGAGGGAATGAGGCAGAGAAAGAGGGAGAATGGGCACGCCAGGGCCTCTAGCCACTGCAAACGAACTCCAGACGCATGCGCCCCCTTGTGCATCTGGCTTACATCGGTCCTGAAGAGTCGAACCAAGGTCCTTTGGCTTTGCAGGCAAAGGCCTTAACCGCTAAGCCATCTCTCCAGCCCTGCCGTGGGCACTTTTGACAAGTATGAGGAGAAGACAGGAGTGTGATGGGACTTAGGGGAAGGGGATTGACAGCTGTGCCAAAGACAGGTAGAGGGAAAAGCTGAAGTCCATGAGCTCGTTCAAGAAGACATCCCAGGGAAGCCACTGTAAGAGCAGAACAGTGGGGACAGAGGAGGAACAGTTTGGTGGCCACACATTTAGGCTTTGGTGGTGATCTAAGGCTGGGGGGTCAAGAGGAAAAGAGTCAAGATGGATAGTGGTAGGCTCCAGCCCAAGACTCCTATATGGTGTGGCCAGTGACCGGTTGTAAGGAAAGGGTTCTCATCACACAGGGTCTGTCTGGGGAAAAAGAGTCAAGTTTAAGTTAGTTGATAATTGGGGTCCTCCTCTAACACAGCCTTGTTCCTCCTCCCACCTGGGCTTTGGCGACATGGCCTCCTGCCTGTGCAGTCATTCATCCTAGAAAGACGGGAGTTATTCTCAGCTTATCCACACACCTCACCCCAACAACACCCAAGCCAAACTCTCTGCACCCCCATCAGCCCTACGACTTCGCAGCCTTGTGACTGCATCTTCTGCCTCTGTTAAAGCTTGCCTGTCTCCACCACTAGTCATGGTAAAATGTTATCCCACTGTGAGGTACTGAGAGGAAGGCATTTAGGAGGCAATTTGATCCTAGAGTTCCACCGTCACCAATGGGCCTGTCCAGTCACTGACTCATGGTTAATGGGTCATGTCTGTCGTGAGTCTGTCATGCATGTACCCCTAACACCATGGGTTGTCCTGGGCCACATCAAGTCTCCTCCAGGAGTCCCTATCTGTAAAAGGCTCTCATTAGCTATGTCCTTGCAATGTTGGAGCTCCAAGACTTCAGAACCGTGAGCTGAATAAACCTTGATTGCTTATGAATTATCCAATCTATGCAGCAGAAAATTGACCAGGGCTACCTCCACTTGGCCTCCTTATGATCTGTCGGCTATGCTAGCACAAGAGACCTTTCTAGAGGTCAATTATACCATGCCAATCTCGAGCGAAAGCTCTCCAGGCTTGTCACTGCACAGCCACCAGCCAGGCCTCATTTCTTCTGTCTTAGGGACTTGTCTCCTCTACTCACCTGAAGATGGCCAGATACTGGCAGCGTTCTGAGAAGAAAAGATAAGACAGAATTCTATTTTTTTTTGTTTTTTGCTTTTTGTTTTCTTTTTTTAGAGGTTGGGTCTCACTCTAGCCCAGGCTGACCTGGAATTCACGATGGAGTCTCAGGGTGGCCTCGAACTCACAATGACCCTCCCACCTCTGCCTGCCGAGTGCTGGGATTAAAGGCGTGCGCCACCACGCCCGGCTAAGACAGAATTCTAAACTCCAGACTCCCAGATCACACTCCCCACTGGGCCTCATGACTCATGGGAGCTTCAGACTCAGCATCCAAACCCAAGCTCCTACTTCCCTCCCTGCCTCCCACACACTGTCCTGAAACTGCCCTTCCTCTGGGTAAATGGCACCCCTCCCAGGAAGCCAAGCAAGATCCCTGCTTCCTCCCTCGAGCTCCTCACACCCTCACAGCCAACCATCTTGCCATCTTGCGCTTGCCCAATTTCCTTTATCTCTCCTGACCCCACTGGAGTCCACATCTCCATCACGTCCAGCCTGGACACTGAGGTGGCGTCTCATCGGTGCCCTGATTAAAGAGCTCCTTATTTCCCTGCATTTTAAATTTTATTATAATGATTACAGAGTGTGGTGGTTCGATTCAGGTGTCCCCCATAAACTTAGGTGTGATGAATGCTAGTTTCCCCAGCTGATGGCAATTGGGAATTACAGCCTTCTGGAGGCAGTGTATTGTTGGGGGCAGGCCTATGGGTATTATAGCCAGTTTCCCCATGCCAGTGTTTGGCACACTCTCCTGTTGCTATGGTCCACTTTATGTGGGCCAGGGGGTGATGTCCACCCTCTGCTCAGAACCTGCCATCGTGGAGCTTCCCCTCGAGCCTGTAAGCCAAAATAAACCTCTTTTTCCCACAAGGTTCTCTTGGTTGGGTGATTTCTACCAGCACTGTGAACCTGACTGCAACACAGAGCTAATAGTAGCAGCCAAAATGATAGATATAACCCAAGTGTCCACCAACTGAAAAGTGGGTAAATAAAGTGTGACACATTCATACAGTGGAATAGTATTCATCCATTAAAAAGTAATGAAATGGGGCTGGAGAGATGGCTTAGTGGTTAAGGCGCTTGCCTGCAAAGCCTAAGGACCCAAGTTCGATTCCCCAGTACCCACGTAAGCCAGATGCACAAGGTGGCGCATGCATCTGGAATTCATTTGCAGCGGCTGGAGCTCCAGGTGCGCCCATTCTCTCTCTCTCTTTCTCTTTCTCTGCCTGTCTCTCAAATAAATCAAATATTTTTTTAAAAGTAATGAAAAGCCAACACATTCATTAATATGGATAAACCTTGAAAGCATTTTGCTAAGTGAAAAGTCAAACACAAAAGGTCACATACATATGATTGCATTAATAGGACATGAGAAAAAAACACACCAGTAGTTCCCATGGGTTTGGGAGGGAGGAGGGAGAGTGACTAGGGGACAGTTGTCTGATGGGTGCAGGATTTCCTTTCGGGTGTCGAAAATGTTTTGAAAGTGTTGAGGTGGCAGTTGGCAGTTGTATGAGACTGTGAACGCAACAAATGCCACCGGATTTAAAGTAGAAACTATTGAAATGGTGCGAAAGAACATCAAATGAAAGCTCTGCCTCCCAAGCCCATGCTGTGCCTCCACTTCGTCTCCCCAGGGTGCAGTGCACAGGGCTGTCCTGTGCATCCGCCAGTGACACGGTGACACACCACACCACAGATCCGAGGCAGCAGTCTTTCTGGTGCGCACACAGGCTGCATACGCAGGTGGCGCACGCCTTTAGTCCCAGCACTCGGGAGGCAGAGGTAGGAGGATCGCTGTGAGTTCGAGGCCACCCTGAGACTCCATAGTGAGTTCAGGCCATCCTGGGCTGGAGCATGAACCAAAAAAGCAAAAAGAATTGCCGGGGCTCACTGGTCAGCCAATCCCACTGAAAATGGCGGCTCTGGGTTCCGTGAGACTCTGTCTGAAGGAAACAAGGAGAGAGAGTAATCAAGAGGGCACCTACGCTCTCCACCAGCCTCTGCATGCACGCACACAGGGCGTGCGTCGGCACACACCCATGCGTACATGATACATGTACACCCCATACAAAAAAAGAAAGAAAATGGCATATGTACAGTCAAACATGGTAGCTCATGCCTGTAATCCTAGCACTTGGAAAGCTGAGACAGGGGGACTGCCATGAGTTTGAGAACAGCCTGAGCAACACAGTGGTTTTCAGGCTAGGTGAGATCCTGTCTCAAATAACATCAACAACACAAATGGCATCTGTATATTTCAGGAGCTTACGCCAGTACATAACGAACTTTCTCAGCAGCACGTTGTACAGACAATCAATGTTTCAGATTACTGAATTTATTCCCTTACTGACATTTAGATCATTTTCAATCTTTTGCAGTTTACGTGCAATGGATCTAGGAACAGCTCGGTACATACATATTGATTTTGAAACATTTCTATAGGGCATAGTCACAGAAGACAAGTAGTGAGTTCAAAAGATTGTGCATTTTTCATTCCAATAAATATTGCTACATCTCCCCTTAGGATCTATGTTAATTCTTATTTCCACCAAAAATACACAAGTCTTCTGCTTCTTACATTTTGGGGAACACTGTGGTTTCAATCTTTTTTGTCTATTTATTTGTTGGTTGGTTGGTTGGTTTATTCAGGTAGGGTCTCACTCTAGCCCAGGCCAACCTGAAATTCACTGCGTATTCTCAGGGTGGCCTCGAACTTATAGTGATCCCCCTACCTCTGCCTCACCAGTGCTGGGATTAAAGGCATGTGCCACCACACCCAGTTTTCTTAAGACAAGGTCTCTGTATGTAGTTGGAGTTGACCTAGGACTGTGTATCCCAAGCTGCCCTTGAGTTTGGGATCCTCGCACCTGTGTATGCCCTGAGTGCTGGCATGATAGTCATGCACCACCATTCATCTTTGCCACTCTGAACTGTGCACAACATAACTGTGCTGGGTGTGGTGGTGCATGCCTGTCATCCTAGCACTCAGGAGGCTGAGGAAGGAGGATTGCAGGTTCGAGGCCAGCCTGAGTGACATAGCGAGACTCTGTCCCTAGGGAAACAAAATTGATTAATTAACGAATTTTAAAGGAGACATCAAATCATGCCAGTCTCCTGCTCACAGTTCCTTAGTGGCCTCTCCAAGTGCCTATTGACAATCCTACTGTCACATGCTGACCCAGAACACCCTGGATGATCTGTCCCTGCAGCCTCTTCTCTTGCCTCCTCCATGGAACCTTTAGAAGGCACCAACGCCATCTTCAGCTCAGGGCTTTGGCACAAGCAGCTCCTGCCACATGGAATGGCCTTGTCTGAATCCTTCAGGTCGGGGCTCCAGTGTCACCTCATTAGAGAGGGTTCCATGGTCTCATTGCCCCCACTGTCGCACACAGTTGTCCTGAGAGCATTCATCCCCATAGACACTATCCTAATTTTAAGTTGCATCGTGCCTACCACGTTAGACTTCTGCCGTCTTCTCTCCAGCCCCGCTGCTTGTCCGTGAACGCCTTTCTTGTGTTCTGAAGCCGAGCGGCATCCCACATCCCCTGTGTCTCTATTGCCCAGGTGTGTGTAGTCAGCTCACCTACCTTAGATCCTCTGACGTGGCAAAATGTGACTCACGGATGGATCACACCTGCCACAGGTGTGTCCGCTGGAGTGAGTGAGAGACCCATCAAACAGTTTTGGTTGTTGCCATAGCGAATCTCGGGATGCAACATGCTGCCTCCGAGAGAGACTCAGATCTTCCCTCTCATTTGGACTGGAAGCATTTGTTTCTTCTCACATGGCTCCGTTCTATTGTACTGAGTTTTTTAAGATTTATTTTTATTCATTTAGTTATTAGAGACAGGGATTGAGAGTGTGAGAATGAGCACGCCAGGGCCTCTAGCCACTGCAAACAAACTCCAGACACATGCACCACCATGTGCATCTGGCTTATGTGAGACCTGGAGAATCGAACCTGGGTCCTTAAGCTTTGCAGGCATGTGCCTTAACCGCTAAGCCATCTCTCCAGCCCTTGTACTGAGTTTTAAGCCAAGAGTAATATAGCAAGATGCGAACTGAGGAAATCTGCCATAACTGTTCATGTGGGAAACACAGGACGGACGTGACGGTTTGTCATGTCAGAGATGAATTGTGTCCCTTCTTCAGGTTCATATGCTGAGGTCCCAACGTCCAAGGCCTCAGAATGTGGCTTGGTTTGCAAATGCAGTCCTTGCAGATGGAATCGGTTAAGATGGGCATGCCGAGGTACAGTGGGGCCCTAATCCAATGCAACTAATAACTTTATATTAAAAGGAATGGACCCAGATACACAGGAAGGACTCTATGGAAGGATGGAGGGTAACGGTCTACAGGCCAGGGAACACTAGGGAATGCCAGCTTGTCACCAGCACGCCACCAGCAGCAGGGGACAGCATGGAACAGTTTCCTAGTTGTGAGATAGAACCAACTTGACAGCCTCCCTTCTTAGGACTGCCTAGTCACCAAAACTGTGAGACAACAAGCCTCTCTGTTTAAGCCGCTCAGTTTATGGTCCTTGGTTACCGCAATCTTAGCAAACTAATAAAAACTTCAGTCACGCAAGGCCACCTTGAAGAACCGGGTTCTGCATGCCAAAGGTGAATTTGGCCATTTAAACAACCACATCACAACTATTTCCTTGGTAGGCAGGCGGAAAGCACGTGGCACTTGGACTGGGAGGCCGTGGGTTGTAGATCTGCCTCATTCTCCCCTCTGGCTTCAGGGGAGCGTGAAATGTCTGGGAGAGGTGATCTCTTAGCTCGTCCCACGCCACCACTAGGGCTGTGTCATTCCCACAACCTTTCCCCTTGGGGGCATGGTGCCCACTTGACCCTCGCTGAAGGCTTCCCAGCCAGCACGGAAAAAGTCTCACCCAGCTCATGAGGTGTCAGAGGTAACGTGGCAGAGGCGCCTTAGAGTTCAACTTGCATCTCTTGGCATGCTGATCCTTCCTGCTAACAGTCTCTCTGTCTCTTCTACAGGTATGTTGGGAATTCAGTTGTTCCTTAACTTTTTTATTGACAACCTCTATATGTACAGACAATATTACCACGATCATAATCCCCTTCCACCACCTTCTCTTCCCCCCCTCCTGAATTCCCCTCCACTGAATCCCTTCTTTCCAACAAGTCCCTGCTGATTTTGCTGTCAGCATTTCTCCCCTCATGTTATGTATGTCATATGTATGTATGTCTTGTGTAAATAGTGTCAGCCACTGTGAGGTCGTGAATGCCACAGCCGCTTTGTGTGTGAAAGAGAGTATTGCAAAGCACCCCATACCCTCCCTTTGGCTCGTACATTCTTTCTTCCACCTCCTCCACAAAGGTTGGTATTCAGCTTGAGGCCATTTTAAGGTGGCTTAGCATACCTAAGGATATCTCACCTGGGAAGGTCCTTAGGAGTCATTTGGGGGAAAAAAAAAAAAATTACGAGGATCCTTTTAGTTATCACAGTGGCACAGGGAGAGCGCTCTCATTGATAAGGGCCCGAGATGCTGGAAGTCCCATGGTGTGTAGGCAGGTCCCACAAACTGAAAATTGTCCCAGTCAAGTTCCAATAACGTGTCTGCTGAAAAGCACAGGGTGGTATTGAGGAAAGAGTATGGATTTTGAGATCCAGTGATGTTCTGTTTATTTTTGCTTATTTATTTAGGATTGTTTTGTTCCTCTGTGTGTGTGTGTGCTGTGTGTGTGTGTGTGCGCGCGCGCGCGCATGCGCGCACATGCACACACATGTCTATAGAGGCCAGAGTTTGACATTGGGTGTCTTTCTTTATCAGTTCTTTATTTGTTTAGTTGGTTTTCTGTTGTTGCTTTTTTGAGGTTGGATCTCTTTCTGGTCCAGGCTGACCTGAATCTCTGTAGCCTCAGGCTGGCCTTGAACTCACAGCAATCTTCCTACCTCAGCCTCCTGAAGGTATCTATCTGTCTGTCTATGTCTATCTATCTATCTATCTATTATTATCTATATCTATCTTATAGTACTATTCTAGTCTATTTGCCCATTACCATCCATTTCCTGAGGGGCTCATAGTTAGGGCACTGGTGACATCTATGGGGTAATTTGATGCAGCTTGGTGTGGGGAGGAACTTTTCAGGATATATATCACCTGTGGCTCTCACATCTTTTACTTTTGTAGCTTTATATTTAATATAATATATATATTTATATATAAAAAAAAATATATATATATATATATATATATATATATATTATATATATATTGATTTTAAAAAAATTTAAGTGGTTTTAAAACAACATTCTATTATCTCTCACAGTTCTGTGGGTTGATGCTACAGGTGAGTGAGGTCTCTTGTGTAACTGTAATCGGATAGTGATGCAGTTGTAGTTGACTGAAGGCTCAACTAGGGTACGTGTCCAAGATGGCGGCTCCCTCACATGGAAGGCAGTTACATCAGAGACTTTTGTTGATTCTCTGGGTCTTGGTGTTTATCTTCGAAAGCAGGGAATAGTGTGATTCCTAATTTTCTGGGATGACTTAGAAATCCGCAAAACACGCCCCGTATGGTTTTTACGCAAAAATAGCCCAAACCACACCCATCCATACACGGCCTTTCCCTATTTATTCCCAGTGGTTTTTTTTCCCCATAGGCGGGAAAAAAGGCCCAATCCCAATTCCAGAAACTCTGTTAGTGCTGTGCTCAGGGCTCCATCTCATATCTGCTGACTTGGTGATAACTGAGGGCTTTGAAAGCACCTCAGAGGTAAAGCCATCATTTAACCAGTGCAGATTCAACCTTCCTACTTTCATTGGCTTTTAATTGTATATGTACATACATGTTGTCTGTGTGTGCTGGAGACTGAACCCAAGGCCCTGGGCATGCTAATCATGCAGCCCATCACTGAGCAATACCCCAGCTTATTTTTACATTTGAAAGCCCCTCGACCATATTTGTACCTCATCTTCCTTCTACTCCCCAAAAATCTACTACTTATAACATGCATACATTTTTAAGTTCCTCATCATATTCCTGCCTGATTCTCTTGGTTCATTTGTTTTAAACGCCTTCCACTATAGTAAATGACTATTTTTTTAAAATATTTATTTATAAATTTTACTCATCTGTTTGAAACAGGGTCATATCATATTATGTAACCCAGGTTGGCCCGAAGTCAGTATGTAACCCAAACAACTGTTGAGCTCTCCATCCTCCTGCTCTACCTCCTGAGTGCTGGGATGCAAGCGTGACTCACCACGCCGCCTGTGAACGAATATTGTAGATCGTTTTGCCTCCCCTTCCTGTGCTTTCTACCCTCCCAACATAATTGCTATGAGTTTTCAGCTACATCCATGCCCAGCAGTTTCATCATTACTTTACAAAATAAACATTATTCATTGCTCACTCAAGTCATAAACTAACAGTAGACTTGGTGTTTTTTCTCAACATATTCTTCTTCCTACAGTTGATAATTCCTCCATATTTGCCTTCTGCTTTTGCTTTGTTTTCTCTAAACATCTGAATCTTTCCAGATTTTTCAACTCTTTAAAACAACTTCGCACATTTTTTTTTTGTTGTTTTACAGTGCCCACAAGCAGCGTGTTTACTGGTCTGACGTGTGGACACCGCCTCAAGCGGACCTTCATCAATGGCACATGAGTGGAAACAGTCGTCTCTGCGGGTTCTGGCCTGGCCCTGTCCTCTATCCTGGGGTGTAGGTGCCCTGATCTCTGCTCTGGGCCTCACTCCTGATCGTGATCCCCAGGGGCACTAGTAACCCTTCTATAAACCCTGTCCCCTCTAAGGACTCTAGCCTGGGCTTTCTGATCCCTGAACCCCAGAAACCATGCTGGCTCTTCCCAATTTATTCCCCACCAACATCAACCACTGACTTCACACTGGTGCCTCCAGACTTGCCACATGCCCATGGTCTGACTATGGACTGGGTGTCCCAGAATCTGTTTTGGACAAGCTATGTCACCCACAAAAAAAAAAGCAGATCAATGTGGCCCTGGCTGGACGGCTTCTCCAAGAACATGGTGGTAAAGGACTTGGAGCAGCACCATGGCCTATTCTTCCACCTCCTGTGGGGGACAGTCCACAACTCGGGACTGGGGACCACCAGTGTGGGGCTGGGAAGGAAAAGACTGACCCCTCCCCTGTCAGTACTGTCCTCTAGGAAGCTGTACTGGACTAGAGAAAACATGAGCAAGGCTAATGTGGACGACAGCAGCAATTGCACTCTGTTGTTCTTCAGTGGCCAGAAGGGCCCTTTGGGTATGAGTTTACCCTGCCTGAAGGTCTCTAGTTTCTTCACTAGGAGATGCTCCCAGGATCCCTGTGAGGCCCTTCCAGCTCCCAGCTTAGTAGTGTCTGTTCTTACCTCACTCTGCCCTGGAATTATACATCCAAAGCTTGAGCTCCCTGCACTGGATCCAGCCATGGTGCCAGGCTCTCTGGCTCTGATGCCCTCCTCTCCCAGGCTTGCCTATTGACTTCCCTGAGAGCAAAGGACTGGATCAGCTCCCAGGGGAATGGGCTGGAAATCATACGTACCATGCGGAGCCAGCTAGGAGAGGCCACTGCCCTCGACATCGTGGGTAAGGGCCCAGGGTGGCAGCAGGGCTGGGAACAGGGCAGGCCAGGCCAAACTGGCTTAGAGGTGGTGGGGAGGGGCTGCCTCCCACGCCAAAGGCCTAATGACTTTAGGGCCACAAGTCCTTCAGGAGGGCTTTCCCGAGGGTCTCATCCCCTCCTGCCGCCCCTGGGGACAAGCTATGGTGGGCAGATTAGGTGTCGGAGAAGACAGGGACGCGCAACGCAGCTGATGGAACTTCGTACAGTTTTTAACATCTCAAACCTACTGATGAATGTTCCATTGTTTTTCTAGAGTGACGTCTCCCGAAGTCCCCGTGCTGCTGTGCCTTGCACAGGCTGGTCCCTTGGTCTTCCCCATGCTGTCATCTACAACTTCCTTCTGCCTCCCCGTCAGCGGATGACAGACCCTCCTGTCACACGGTCGAACACATTCCTACGGCTCTCCAAGAAAGCAGATATTGGTGTAAACTCTTGTGCATTTTGCATGTTCGAAAATGTGTTTTACAGATTGATGATGACTGATATTAACAATCAGACTTGGTGAACAGTGTGGGCGAGAATAGAATTTTTTATTCTACTCCCTTGGCATATTACAGGCACTTTTCTAATTTATTATACTGTCCATGTTGCTACTAAGAAGTCCAGTGCCCTTTAGCTTTAGCTTTAGCCTTTGTCTCTTGGAAAACTCTTAAGACCTTGTCTCTGTTTGGAGTTCTATAACATCACAATGGTGTGCCTGGTCTAGATCTGTGGGCAAGCATTGGCATGGGTATTTGGAGCATTTTAATTCAGATTTATGCCTTTATGATCTAGAACAGAGTCTTGCATTATTTTTAAAACATCTTATTTATTAATTTGAGAGAGAAAGAGACAGATAGAAAAAGAGAGAGCATGGGCATGCCAGGGTTTCTAGACACTGCAAATGAACTCCAGATGCATGCATCACCTTGTATCTCTTGAGTTACATGGGTACTGGGGAATCGAACTTGGGTACTTAGGTGTTGTAGGCAAATGTCTTAACCACTAAGCCATCTCTCCAGCCCTATTTTTAAAAATATAATTCCTTTCCCATCAGTCTCTTAGTAGAAGTCCCTATTAGATACTGAACCTTCTGGATTTCTCTTTGTGAATTTTATGATTTTCCTTTTATTTTTCATTTCAGGGATTTTTTCGCCTTAACTTTATCTTTTTATGCAGCTGGAATTTTTGACATTTCAGCTCCATATTTTTAACTTCAGGAACTCTTTCTCACTCCACTTGTTCCTTTTTCATCATATCCTGTAGAGACAACATGTCTTACTACTTCTGAAGACACTAACCTAAACATATTTTCAGTTTCTTCTTGCTGCTCATTTTGTCTGTTGCCTTCACAGATCCTTTTGTTTTCCCACTTGGTTTTATTCTGTCATGTTGGACATTTTCCTCAGTGCAGGCTGTCTCTCTAACAGAGAGATCCTGAAGCCAGGCATGGTGGTGCATGCCTGGAATCCCATCCCTTGGGAGGCTGAGGCAAGATGATGGAAAGCTCAAAGCCAACCCGAGCTTGCTCCATTTGTGTTCAAGGCTAGCCTGGGCTATGTAGAAATAGCTCATCTTAGGAGGAGGAGGAAAAGCAAGAGAAGAAGGAAGAAGAGGAGGAGGGCTGGGAAAGTAGCTCATAGGTTAAAGGCACTTGCTTGCAAAGCCTGCTGGCCTGGGGTCCAACTCCCAAGCCACCCACATAAGCCAGATGCAAAAAGTGGCACAAGCATCTGGTGTTTGTTAGTAGCAGCAAGAGACCATGGTGCCCTCCTCCACCCACCTACAAATAAATAGAAAAAAAAAAAAAGAAGGCTGGGAGGATGGCTTAGCAGTTAAGGCACTTGCCTACAAAGCCAAAGGACTCAGGTTCAATTCCCCTGAACCCATGTAAGCCAGATGCACAAGGTGGTGCATGCGTCTGGAGTTTGTTTGCAGCAGCTAGAGGTCATGGTATTCCCATTCTCTGTCTCTGTCTCTCTCTTAAATAAATAATAAAATATTTTAAAAAGAAGAGGAAGAAAGCCAGGCGTGGTGGCGCACGCCTTTAATCCCACCTGGGAGGCAGAGGTAGGAGATTGCCGTGAGTTCGAGGCCACCCTGAGACTTCATAGTGAATTCCAGGTCAGCCTGGGCTAGAGTGAGACCTTACCTCGAAAAACCAAAGAAATAAATAAATAAAATAAAATAAAAAGAAGAGGAAGAAGATAAGAGGAAAGGGGGAGAGGAGGGAAAAAAAAAGAAAGAAAAGAAGAGGAGGAGGAAGAAGAGGAAAAGAAGAACAAGAAAGAAGAAAAGGAGAAGAGAGGAGCCTGTGGTGGAGATGACAGCCAGATGAGCTCAGTTCAGTTCTGTGATTTTCAGGACATCAGAAACCTCCCAATGTTGACACACATGTATAAATCTTGATTTGTTTAATTTTTTTTGGGGGGGGTGTAGGTGGAGTGAGTCAGTTTCTGCAGAAAGATGTTCTCAGTCCCCTTCTCCTGTTGTTCTGTGACAAGCCGACCAGGGGAGGGGCAGGGAGGAAGACTCACTTAGGGTATAAACTCACCCCACCCCAGCCTCCCTCTGCACCTGCTGTCGTGAGCACAAAGCACCTCTGGTCCAGTTTCTCTAGAATATAAACTTCCTTCCCTGCCAGAAGGGAGCAGAGTTTAGAGCCCGACAAGTTTACCTATCTGTTATAAGTACATCTGCATCTTCTTTTTGTTGTTGTTATTTTTGCTTTTCAAGGAAGAGTCTCACTTTAGCCCAAGCTGACCTGGAGCTCACTCTGTAGTTCCAGGATGACTTCAAACTCGCAGTGACTCTCCTACCTCTGCCTCCCAAATACTGACCCAGCTATAACGATTTCTAAATAATTTCTCTGGGGCTGGAGAGATGGCTTAGCAGTTAAGACACTTGCCTATGAAGCCTGAAGACCCATGTTTGACTCTCCAGATCCCACGTAAGCCAGACGCACAAAGGGGAGGCAAGCGCAAGGTTTCACATGCCCACTAGGTGGAGCAAGTGTCTGGTGTTTGATTGCAGTGGCTGAGGCCCTGGTGTGCCAATTCTCTCTTTCTCTCTCTCTCTCTCTCTCTCTCTGTCGTTCTTGCTCTCACTCTCTCTAAAAAAAAGAAAAGAAAAACTCTGTCTCAGGGCCCCATCTGCTCCCCTTCACAGCCCCTGGGCTCAATTCTAAAGACTTGGCCTTAGAGTCTAATGCAAGCACTCAGCATAGATTTTCCTCCTCTGTGCTAATTCCTTGACCTTCCCACCATCTTCATACACTGAGGCTCAAGGTTACATTGACCTAGTAGAGACTCAACAAGAACAGGGAAGTTGCTCTCCCCCACCATCTTGAACTTCATAGTCCCAGCAGCCTTATGGTCAGCATCAGGAGATACTGCTCCTTAGGCCACCCTCAAATCAGCACGTGCGTGCGGAGCACCTGCAAGGCCCTAGACTCTGTAACAATAACTACTATGTGCCAAACACTTTGCAGAAGTTTTCTTTGATTTTTTTTCACCACGATCTGCAAAGCAGGGTGGTTTTTTTTTTTTATTTTTTTGCTTGTGTGTGAGTAATGTGGTACATGTGGTGTGTGCACATGCACGTGCCCTTGCACGGCCTCATACGCTCTCCTGTATCACAGGGGTTCACTCGCCTATGGTGGCTGGAGTGAAACTCCGAAAGTCAGGCATCTTTGCTCTTCTGCCTGGTCTTGTTTTTGAGTAGGAGTCTCTTTTTACTGTTTCCAGAGCTTACAGGGCTCCGAAGATTCTCGAGTCTCTGCTCTCCTGTGGGACCGGAGCTGTAGATGTGCGTAGCTTTGCCTACCTGTTGATATGGGAGCTGGAACTTTGAACTAGCGAAAGTCTGAGGTCCCCTCAGGCTCTCACGCTTGCGCAGGAAGTACACCTAACCACTGAGCCATCTCTCCAGCTCCCAAACGGGTATTCTTATCTTCATTTTATAGGCAAGGCAACCAAGGTTCAGCAAGATTAAACGTGTACTTTGTTATCATTCTTCCCTCTGCTAACTGCAGAGCATAGGATTTGAACTCAGGTCTCTATGTGGCTCCAAGTCAACCATGACAAAGCTTTACAAGTCGGCCTCAAGTGACTCAGTGGGTTTGTCAGCGGTGAAGGGACTGACACATGGCTTCACACTGTCACCCTCAGCAGCCTGAGATGTCCCCCTAGACTTTTAGGGCCTTCAATTTAGGCCAACCAAGGATTTGTAGTTTCAACGCTGAAAAGCACTTCAAGAGGAGCCAATAGGAAGCAGAGTTGGTTTTATTGAAGATATTTTAGGGCTGGAGAGATGGCTTAGTGGTTAAGCGCTTGCCTGTGAAGCCTAAGGACCCCGGTTCAAAGCTTGATTCCCCAGGACCCACGTTAGCCAGATGCACAAGGGGGCGCACGCGTCTGGAGTTCCGTTTGCAGTGGCTGGAAGCCCTGGTGCGCCCATTCCCTCTCTCTCTCTATCTGCCTCTTTCTCTGTGTCTGTCGCTCTCAAATAAATAAATTTAAAAAAAAGATATTTTAATACAGGCTTAAGAGAAAGGATGGCAGGCTGGAGAGATGGCTTAGTGGTGAAGGCACTTGCCTGCAAAGCTAAAGGACCCAGGTTCATTTCCCCAGGACTCACATAAACTAGATGCACAAGGGGTTTGTAATGGCTGGAGGCCCTGACATCCCCATTCTCTCTCTCTCTCTCTCTCTCTCTCTCTCTCTCTCAAGTAAATAAATAAATAAATAATATTTTTAAAAAGAGAAAGGATGGTGCTCAGAAAGAGCACACCAGTGTGGGTTTCTCCAAGAGAGTCACAATTAAATATCTTAGTCTTCGTCATATGTACTGTTTTGGTGACTTTCAAGTTATATCGCATAAGGTTGCTTTAAAACCTCTCCCCCCTTTCTCTTTTGATAAGTGAAATTATAAGGTGGCTCTGGAGGTGTCTTGGATGGCTTTATAATCTGATAAGGTAAAACCAGAAACCACTAGGACATCACAAGGAGTTTAGAATATGTCCTTTCCCTGAAAATGGGATTTCTGGTGAGATTCCTAGAAAATTGCAGGTTCTAGCTGGGAAGGGAAATAAAAAAGCCTTAAGCAGTTATCACTGTGTTGAAATTCTTGCTTCACTACTGGTGAGAGGTTCCTTTTCCTTCTCCTGTCTCCATAATCTTCCTGTCTATTTTTTTTTTCCTGCCTCAGATAGGCCTTAAACAAATCTTAGTTAATCAGTAACATCTATCAAACTTGAAAAAGGACTACAGGAAACTTGGGGATGTAGTTCAGATGGTCTTGGCTAGCATGTACGAAAAAGCCCTGGGTTCCAGACCCAACACTACATAAACGGGCCTGGAGACAGGAGGATCAGAAATTCAAGGTCATCCTCAGCTATACAGCAAGTTCAAGATCAACCTGGGCTATGTGGAACCCTGTCTCCAAAAAAATGGGGGGGAGGGATGGAGAGATGGCTTAGCAGTTAAGGCACTTGCCTGAGAAGCCTAAGGACCCCAGTTCAATTTTCCAATACCTATGTACACCAGATGCAAAGTGGGGGGAGGGCAGATGCGTCTGCGGTGAGTTTACAGCGGCTGGAGGCCCTGGTGTGCCTATTATCTCTCTCTCCAAATAAATAAGTAAATAAATAATAAGTAAAAAGACTGAATAAGCCCCGGTGGTTTTGTGCTATCCTGTGTAGTCCTCCCATCTTGCCTGTGGCAGGCGAGCCTTCAAGGAAGGATCTGGAACGTGCAGTGTGCAGCTGCCAAGCTAACTGTCAGAGAATGCAGCTCACTAGGAAGACTAAGGAGACCAGCCTCCTCCCTCTGCTCTGACTCCCGCTGAGTGAGGAGGAGGGGCATGAGCAAGGGTAGCCATGGTGATGGAGGCGAGGCCGCTGACAGCCAGGGAGAAAGAAAGAGTGGGGGAGAGGGAAAAGAGAGAGAGACAGAACCAGTAGAGGCATCCCCATAGGATGGGCAAGCAGATCTCTGCGAAGAAGCTCCTGGGGTGCCTGGGAAAGAGATGGCTCCCCCATCCCCCAGCAAGCTCAGTACCGGGCTGGGCCACCCACCTGCCTGCCCAACCCTCCTCCCTGACTCACCACGCAGGTGGGTGACTCACCTCACCTGGGGTGTAACAGGGCAGAGGTGGCAGAGGGAAGCCTCCTGCTGGTGTGCCCTGCCTTGGCAGACTCTGGGGGGCGGGGCATGTAGCATCCGGGAAGGCAGGCTTCAGGGGGATGTGCACCAAAAAAAAAGAGTGTGCACATCTCTCCTGTCTTCCGTGCCTGCCCCGTTCCCATCTCCACCACTTACTTCATTTATTCATCCACATCCTCCACTTGGGGGCTGAGCCCGAGGACCCTGTCTATGGACACAGCTTCACAACGGGGCTGGGGAAGCCCTGACCCATCAGTGACTTGGTTTGGGATGCCCTAAAGGTCACTCCAGCTCTGCCCCATTGCAGGCTGCCCATCACTTACATCACAGAGGCGGGAATGACTGCATCCCACATAGCCATGTGCTATGTGCCGGCCTCACCCCGATCCTGTTCTTGCCTCACCCCCTCGCCTCTCTGCTCTAGGCCGTGCTGAGAGAATGTGCAGCATTCTCAGGGAGTCCATGCATGTGCCCTTCCCTCTGCCCAGCTGCCTCACAACCAGGGCCCCTGTGCGTGGCAATGTGCCTCACAGCTGCCATGTCTAGGCAGGGTGTGTCTCCTCCTCCCCACTGGAGGTGCCGGAAGGGAAGGGGCCAGCCTCGTCTCTGCCTTCCTCCGATCCCCCTCACCTGTACAATGTCTGGCTTGTGCAAGAGCAATGCAGGCAGGGAGAGAGGAAGGGAGAGAAGGAGAAAGGAAAGAAGAAAGAGGGAAGGAAGGTAAGTCCCCTTTTGCCCTGCTTAGGAAAGTAGCCCATGTAGTCGAAAACCAATGTGACTTTCCCCTTGCCTGCTATGCCTCCATGTGACCCAAGGCCAGGATGACCATAAAAATGCAGCGAGGGTGAGGGTGAAGGGTTACTGTAGCACTCCTCAGACGTTCCAAAGAGAGGCGCCTGTGCCCCTCCCTTTGCCTATCAGAATATATTGAAAGAATGGATCCCCGGGAATTGGAAACCCCCCCCCCCGGAATTTCATGCTGGGGGAAGGGAAAAGCTGAAGCCAGGTGCCAGCAAAGAAGGAGCTGGCCTCCCGGGGAAGAGATTTCCATACAGTTCTGCCTTATGAGAACTCATCAGATCACCTTGCAGAAAGAATATATGTATAGAATTTATTTGTTTGCATGCCAAGAGAGAGAGACAGACAGACAGACACACACACACAGAGGCAGACAAACACAGAGAGAGACAGACAGACAGACACATACACACACAGAGAGAGAGAGACAGACAGACAGATAGATAGACACATACACAGACACAGAGAGAGACACACAGAGAGAGACAGACACACACATATACACAGAGAGAGAGAGAGAGAGAGAGAGTGACAGACAGACCGACACACACACACACACAGAGAGAGAGAGAGAGAGAGAGAGAGAATGAGAGAGAGGAGTATGAGCACATCAGGGCCTCCAACTAACTTCAGTTGCATGCGCCACTTTGTGTATCTGGTTTTATGTGGGTACTGGAGAACCGAACCTGGGTCCGTAGGCTTTACAGGCAAGTGTCTTAACCGCTGAGCCATCTCTCCAGCCCCAGAATTATCACTTTGATTAGGACTGCTTGGTTGTGAATACCCTTTGACCTCTACTTAAACCCAGGTCACACATCAGCGCCCCATAGATAGACTTGGGTGGCCAGGGGTGGGGGCGGGGACTTCCACTGGACCTCTCTGGTTGTTTTCCCTGTGTGGCCACATTGAATACATCTTCAATTTCTGCTTCACTATTGCTTGTCTCTTTAATTGGCCTTTGGAAGACGGGTGGCTTGTTAGGGTTCCCAGAGGCCAATTTTGACCCTAGAAGCTCCCAGTGACACTGTACTCTCCGGGACCAAACAATCATTAGTCTTGTCCCTCCCACTTGACCTTCTTGAAGGTGACAGCAGCTTATACTGTCGTGAAAGGCAGTGTTCAAGCCCAGGCTTGGCTCAAGTTTCCCAGCATTCGTTTTCTTGCCTGGAATCACCAGCCCCCCACACACCCCAGCTGTCTGACTGCCTCAGAGGCACTTGCTCATAAAAGCCAAAGCCGCTGACAGGAGTAGGACCCTGGAACCAGTGTCCCCAGGTATGGCAGGAGGAGCTAGCAGAGGAAGCGGAGGAGGCTTGCTCCCACCGGGGTGGAGAGTGAGGCGGCCATTCCTGCTCAGCCCTGCAGCCCAGCCCGTGGGCCTGGGGGAGTGAGTCACACCCGATAAACCAGCCAGGATAAGATAGCAGGGATGTGGAGCACACACGGGCCCTTCAGTACCAGGTGGTGGCCTCTGTAGTGGCGATCAAAGAACATCCTTGGAAGAAAGGAGAAGTGCTGGGAGAAAGCCGGGCCAAGGCAGAGCAGCCCGATTTCCTCCAACTTCCATTTTCCTGGGCTGCTTTTCTAAGCGCTCAGAGTGGGTCCCCTGAGCCAGCGAGGGAGGGGTGGGAGGTGCCTGATGCAGAGTGCGGATCCAATGCATTCCCTCTCGCGGTGGCCCTGAGTGAATCTTTTTTCTTTGTTGTTCATTTTTATCTATTTATTTGAGAGCAACAGAGAGAGAGAGAATGGGTGCGCCAGGGCCTCCAGCCACTGCAAATGAACTCCAGAAGCATGCGCCCCCTTGTGCATCTGGCTAACGTGGGTCCTGGGGAATCGAGCCTCGAACCGGGGTCCTTAGGCCTCACAGGCAAGCACTTAACCGCTAAGCCATCACTCCAGCCCTCATTTTTGTTCTCTGCCTAGTAAGTCACCTGAAAGCCAGCTCTGATGATCTGCTGAGGCCCCTCTAACACTAACAGATGCTTGCGGGTTGATGAATAAGATGGTTCCTTTCACGTGGGTTTGGGCCCGAGGGGTGAGTTTTGAGTTTCATTTGAATACTTTCTGACTTCCCACTTCTATAAAGTGGAGCTCACACACAGGGTTATCGAGTAGTGTGCCCAGTTCCCGGAAGTGGGGGAAGATATGAGTCACTGTCCTACCCCATTACCCACCTGGCTGTTTCAGGGGCTTAGAGACAATTGCCCCATGCTTCTGGAAGGAAACGCTTGGCTTGTTCAGACTGACCCAAGAGGCCAGGAGACTTGCTCCTCTTCCCAACAGGGCTGGCCTCCAGAGGACATCAGCCTCAGACCCACTTGTGCACCATACCGTATTCACATTAACCAAACCTAGTCATGAAGAATGCAGAGCTCTGAGAGCAGAGGAAAAGGAAGTGGGAAGGGGCGTATCTTGCTCCAAACTTAGCCCTTTTTAACAAAGAAAAAGACCTGTAAAACTCCAGAGTCAAGATTTACATATGTCATTTAACATACAAGGCATCAGGCTCGCCAAGCCAGATGACTATTCCTGAATCCCCCCCAGTCAATGCGGGCACAGGATCTCGGCTCCCCTGTCACCAAGGAGTAGCTGCCTTTGGACTTGACTCACTCACTGGAAGCTTTCTGGGTTGGAGTTCACGGCTTATTCTAGCCAAAGGTTAACAGAGAACTGAGGTGTAAAGGTCACATATAACTCCGGGTTCTGTTTAATTAGTTTACTCCTTTGTTTTTAATCTTGATCAAAGACAGTCAGTCATCAATAGACCCTTAATGACTCAGCCACCCGGTCAAAGGTCTAGATGAGACTGAAGGGAAGGAATGTCACAGGTCTCTCCGACTGAACATGTAGCATTTTCCATGGCAAAGGCCCAAGGAAGGACTATTTCGTATGCCTAAAGAGTGGTGGCGGGCTGGAGAGATGGCTTAGTGGTTAAGCGCTTGCCTGTGAAGCCTAAGGACCCCGGTTCAAGGCTTGATTCCCCAGGACCCACATTAGCCACATGCACAGGGGGCGTATGCATCTGGAATTCGTTTGCAGTGGCTGACAGCCCTGGCGCACCCATTCTCTCTCTCTCTCTATCTGCCTTTTTCTCTCTCTGTCTGTCAATCTCAAAGTTTCTAGCCCCTGCCCCAGGAATGCTCTGACACCGATTACTCCCAATTAAGCTATGCAGGACAGTAAGCTAGAGCAACTTTGCATTTTCTTTTTAAAATTTTATTTATTTTTATCTATTTACTTATTTGAGAGAGAAAAAGGCAGATAGAGAGAATGCGCATGTCAGGGCCTCTAGCCACTATATACAAACTCCAGGTGCATGTGCCATCATGTGCATCTGGCTTATGTGGGTACTGGGGAATTGAACCTGGGTCCTTATGCTTCGCAGGCAAGTACCTTAACCGCTAAGCCATCTCTCTGACCCAACTTTGCATTCCCTTATCAGAGAGCCAGGAAGAATGCTCGGGGTTGGAGTTCTCCATACCCCAGAGTAAGCACTGCTCTCCCAGAACCATGATGTAAGTAAATGGAAAAGTTGCAACTTTGTAGCCCCCCAAAATATGACGTGGTCTTCTGTGGTGGTTTGATTCAGGCATTCTGAATGCTAGGTCCCCAGCTGATGGAGACTTGGGAATTAACACCTCCTGGAGGCAGTGTATTGTTGGGGGCGGGCTTATGGGTGTTATAGCCAGTTTCCCCATGCCAGTGTTTGGCACACTCTCCTGCTGCTGTTGTCCACCTGATACTGGTCAGGAGGTGATGTCCACCCTCTGCTCATGTCATCGATTTCCCCTGCCATCTAGGAGCTCCTCCTCAAGTCTGTAAGCCAAAATAAACCCCTTTTTCCCACAAGCTGCTCTTGGGATGTTTTCTGCCAGCAATGCGAACCTGACTGCAACATCTTTCGAGAAGCGAGTTTCAAGTCCAGGTTAAGAGAAAAGGTGCCACTACCAACTCAGGTACCAACAAGACCAAAGGCAGTGCTGAGGGCAAGGGGAGTGACAAGGAGGCAAGGAAAAAGGGGGCTGGGAACCCTGGGACCTCGGACCACTGTTATCTGAAGGATGGAGCTGCAAGCATGTGGCACAGCCTGCTGCCACCTTTGGATGTAAAGGAGGTTTAAGAGGAATACCCAAGCCTTCCAGCTATGCAGAGACAGAAAACTGGGAGGTTAAGATGTGGGACAGCAGGAATGGATCTAACAGCAGCCCTCAGGAACATCTTTCAGAACACACAGTGTCTAGGTTATGAGGACAGGCCCCGAGCTTAAACTCTAGCCCCTCCATTTACTAGATATGAAACAGGTGTGGGGCAGATACCTAAACCTCAGTGTTCTTTTATTTTTTTTCAAATTTTTTTAGAGACACACAGAGAGAGAATTGGCACACCAGGGCCTCAGCCACTGAAATCAAACTCCAGACGTTTGCGCCACCTAGTGGGCATGTGCGACCTTGAGCTTGCCTCCCCTTTGTGCGTCTGGCTTACGCTGGACCTGCAGAGTCAAACATGGGTCCTTAGGCTTCACAGGCAAGTGCCTTGACCACTAAGCCATCACTTCAGCCCCTTGGTGTTCTTGATGGAAGTAATCAGTACAGTAATACCGTATTGGTTACTTTCCTTGCCACTGTGACCAACTACCTGAGAAGAAGCAAATTGATGTAGGAAGGATTTATCTTTGGCTCACAACTGAGGGGATATACAGTCCATCATGGTGGGAAATGCACAGGGGCGGAAGCTTGTGGCAGTTGCTTGTTACATGGTGCCAACCAGAAAGCAGAGAGACTTGGGCTGACCTAAGTGGGGCTATAACACTTAAGTCCCACTCCTATGGCTCTGTGGCCCTACCAGCTAGGCCACACGTGCCAATGTTTCCACAACCCCCCGAAATGGTGCCTTCAGCCGGAGTGCAAAGTGTGCAAAACACACAAGCTTATGGAGAAAATTTTGCATTCAAACCACAACGCCTAAGAGTGAGTACTTGTATCTGTGACTGGGTAACAAGGTACCCCCAAGGAATTATAACCCCCCAGTTTCTGTGAGCCAGCTTAGCTAGACGCTTCCAGTTCGCTATCTCTCCGGAGAGCGTAGTCAAGCAGTTGGCCACATGGTCTCCCCTGAAAAGTTGGCTGAACGTGGAGAGGGGACACAAGTCTGCTCACACTTGTGGTGGCTCGTGTCAGACCCTCACGCTGAGTGTGAGGCCAGGAGGCAGATCACTGGCGAGCATCTTACAGAATGCTCATGCCACCTGTTGTCATGAAGTCTCCCCTTCTTGTGTGTGTCTTGCTCCTCGTGATATTCTCCATTGGTGCCACTTCTGCGTTGGCAGCTCCTTACGCTGGGAATGCCCTCTCTGGACATTCATATTCCCCTCTTATACATCCTCTAAGGCCGGATGCTAGCAGCTTCTATGAAGCCTTCGCAAATCAGCTCTTTGCAAGGAGCGGTCATTTCCTTCTTGGGTGTCTGTGAAGGAAGAGTTAACCAACAGTGTGTCCCAAATCAAAGAGGCCCCAGCAAAAATTGCTCTCCCAGCTCTGCTTGTGTTGAACTAGGTGAGACCCTACCTATGTGTACCGGTCCTTGGGATGGGACTTCTCTAATAAAAATGATATGGCTGGAGAGATGGCTTAGTGGTTAAGCACTTGCCTGTGAAGGTTAAGGACCCTGGTTCAAGGTTCGATTCCTCAGGACCCATGTAAGCCAGATGCACAAGGGGGCGCATGCATCTGGAGTTAGTTTGCAATGGCTAGAGGCCATGGCGTGCCCATCCTCTCTCTCTCTCTCTCTCTCTCTCCTCTTTCTCTCTCTGTCTATCTGTTGCTCTCAAATAAATAAATAATTTTTTTAAAAAAAATGATATGGATTGGGCTGGAGGGATGGCTTAGCTGTTAAGGCATTTGCCTGCAAAACCAAAGGACCCAGGTTCAATTCCCCAGGACCCACGTTAGCCAGATGCACAAGGGGGTGCATGCCTCTGGAATTTGTTTGCAGTGGTAGAGGCCCTGGCATGCCCATTCTCTCATTCTCTCTCCCTCTTTCTCTGTCAAATAAAGAAATAAATAAGAATAAGAATAAAAACCAAAATAAATGATATGGATCAAAGCAGGATACCACAAGGGCTCTTTGGATGGCCAAGCTCCAACCACTTGGATAACATATGCAGGCAAGAGCCAGCTCCCAGCACAGATGCTGATCATGTGGGAAAGAAATCTAAGTTCATTTTTCTTTTTTTAAAATATCCATTTATTTGTTTATGAGAGAGAGGGAAAAAGAAGAAGAGGCAGATATACAGAGAGAGTGGGAGCGTCAGGGCCTCCAGCCACAGCAAATGAGCTCCAGATGAATGCACCACCTTATGCATCTGGCTTACGTGGGTTCGGGGGAATTGAACCTCAGTTCTTAGGCTTCACAGGCAAGCACCTTAACCGCTAAGCCGTCTCTCCAGCCTTAAGTTCATTTCTCTATGAGATCTCTTGTGGGTTTGAAATTTTCATTTTCTTTTTTTTTTTAATTATTTTATTTTATTTATATATTTGAGAGCTACAGACAGAGCGAGAAAGAGGCAGAGAGAGAGAGAGAGAGAGAGAGACAGAGAGAATGGGCGCGCCAGGGCCTCCAGCCACTGCAAACGAACTCCAGACGCGTGTGCCCCCTTGTGCATCTGGCTAACGTGGATCCTGGGGAGTTGAGCCTCGAACAGGGGTCCTTAGGCTTCACAGGCAAGTGCTTAACCACTAAGCCATCTCTCCAGCCCGAAATTTTCATTTTCCAACAAGGCTCCCTTGGTCCTGAAAAGGGCCTTATTCCACACCAGAATATCATTCTCTACTAAGTCTAGTTGTTCCACAAAGATTACATGGTGTGGTAGTTTGACTGGATTGCCCCCCGCACTTCCCCTGCCCCCCACCAATCAATTCAGGAGTTTTATTCAAGCTTGTAACTTGGTGTCACTGTGTCCTAGGTCCAGTCCTAAGGTGTTTGTTACTGGGGAATGTGTCTGAATTTCCAGCTAAAGATATACAAAGCACCCGAGTTCTGCCTGGCTTCCTGAAGTGTGCTTGCTTGCTTTTGGTGGAAGACAAGCCAGGGCAGCAAATGTAGACGTGGGGGATTGGATCCAAACAAAGCCAATTTACCACACTCTTTTGCACAGGGGCAGCGAAGTCAACTTCGCAGAAGGCAGAGAAGCCCACGGCATTGTTCACCCACAGTGGGGCCAACTCAGAAAGGGGCCTTAGGAGGAAGGTGGTCTTTCCCAGCTTCAGCGAGAAGAAATGGGCAGCCCCGGGTCACACCGGCCGCAGAACCCAGAACTGTTTGACTCGGGGCCTGTGTTCTTTTCACCATCGCTCGGCACAGACGCTGTGGAAGAACAAAGGGAGAATGCGGGTGAGGAGCTAAGCTAAGGAAAATGACTCCAAAAATAACAAGTATAGACCAAGCATGTAGTTACTTTTAGTTCTCCAAGATTCTCCTAAGCCAAATGTTAGTAAGCCTTCTCTGACTGTTCCCGCGTTGCATAATAAGCTAAACTTCTAGAGGTACAGTTTAGGGGGGAGGATGAGAAAGGATTTTGTTACCTGTTAAAAATGGGTGATAGGGGGCTGGAGAGATGGCTCAGCAGTTAAGGCACTTGCCTGCAACCCTAGCTTTGGTTTGCCCAGTACCCACGTCAAGCCAGATGCACAAAGTGGCAACTGCATCTGGACTCCATTTGCAGCTGGAGGCCCTGGCATACCCATTGTCTCTGTCTGTCTCTCTTCTATCTCTCTGCTTGTAAATCAATAAATAAAAATATTTTTTTTAAAAATAGGTAATATTGGTCTGTTTTGCCATCTATAACAAAATATCCCAGGCTAAGTAATCGATAAAGAGCAGAGATAGAGTTCTTATAGTTCTAGACACTAAAAAAAAAAAAAAAAAGCCAAGGAGTTTGCATCTGACAAGAGCTGTGTGTGTGCGTGTGTGCGTGCACATGTGCGCACGTGCACGCACACATACACCCCATGGCTTGCATGTGAAGGTCAAAGAACAGCCTGAGGTGTCTGTCCGAGGCAAGGCCTCTCATTGTTCACGGCTGTGTCAGCCAGACTAGCTGAATTCTCCTGCCTCTGCCTCCCGTCCGGCACCTGGCTTTACACGAGGTGAGAAGATCTGACTCAGGTACTCAGGTGTGTGTGGTATATGTGGGCACATGTAGAGCCCAGATGATGACCCCAGCTCCTCAGCCTTTGCCCACCTTTTTTTTTGGAGAGAGGGTCCCTCATTGGTGTGGAGCTCCCTACTTAGGCTAGGCTGGCTGGCTAGCCAAACTTACAGAGGTGGAAAACAGCATGGGGCTCTCTCACAGAGTGGTGTGGGGGAATGGCTGCTTTGATACTTTTTTTAGGGGGTTGAGGTAGGGTCTCCTCTAGCCCAGGCTGACCTGGAATTCACTATGGAGTCTCAGGCTGGCCTCAAACTCATGGCAATCCTCCTACCTCTGCCTCTCGAGTGCTGGGATTAAAGGCGTGCGCCACCACACCCAGCTGCTTTGATACTTTTAATACTGGTTTTACTGTTTGTTTGTTTGTTTTCCCTGCAGTCGCAGTGTTTTTAATACTGCCTTAGTTGAGAGGTTCAGATTTCCAACATGAAGAAGCTCTGGAGCTTGATTATAAAGGGATATAACCATGCTTAACACTACTGAGCTTTGGACAAAATCAAATGGTTCAGACAGTATATTTTGCTGTGTGTACTTTAGCACAATTCGAGATTAAGAAATGGATTGGTGGCTAAGGTGCTTGCCTGCAAAGCCTAAGGAACCAGGTTTGATTTCCCCAGTACCCACAAAAGGCCAATGCACAAGGTAGCAAATGCATGTGGAGTTCATGTGCAGTGGCTAGAGGCCCTGGTGCACCCATTCCCCATGTGTCTATCTGCCTCTGTCTCTCTCTCTCAAATAAAGAAAATAAAATATTTTTTAAAAATGAAAGTGCATAGCAATTATATTCTAATTGGGGATACCACAGATGGCTTCGCAAAGAAGGGGGCATTTGAGTGAGCCCTGTATAATAAAAGGGGCTATAGATAGGCAGAAAAGGGCATTCTAGGCAAACAGAGCTACAGGAGCAAAGACACATCCTGAGCAAAAGAATAGGAGAAAAAGACATCTCTTGCCTCACATCAACCCCTAACAGAAAACACTTTTCCAGCCATCAAACTACTGGCGCCTGTATTTGTGACTCTCTGTGGCATCTCAACAGAGCAGCGCTCTCCCGCCACCTGCCTCTCTTCATCTTGTCCCCTGCTCTGTGCCTGCCTCTTGTTCTCTCACACCCCGGAGTCTTTTGAATCTTCTAGAATAAACCCCTTGACACAGGTTCGCTTTCAAGCCCGCAGCAGCCTTCCTGAAGATCTTTTTAATGACAGCAAACACCCGGAGACTCTCACACCTTTATTAACACACCTTGTTTCGCTCTTCTTTTTCCTCCTTGGAGACCAGAAGCTTAAGAAGAAATTACCTCATTGCCCACAGCAGGCAGATGCCAACTGTAAAAACAAGCCTGTGACAGACACTCCATCTCCAGTTGTCCCTGATTCGTGCAGCTCTGTAGCTCAGCCTCAGACTGGAAGGGGAAGAGATTGCAATTTAGACTTCATGTGTGGATAGAATCAAGAGGAGGGCAGGCTCCACAGAGAATTCCTTCATAGGACTTATTACTGTCTGTGTTCATCATGGGCCTTGAAGCAAGACGCTGGCTTTTTCTATTGCAAACAGCGACTGCAGGCAAAGCACGTGAGGCTGTAGATCCGGAGCTTTCCAGGCCGGGGATCCTGCATACCTGACATGCAAACTATTACCCAGAGCCTATGTGGAACCAGGGCGGTCGGGGGCCTTGTGCCATCAGACTAGACAGCACAAGCTTGCCTGTGTCCCCAGAACACACATGCACGAGTGTTGATTTTTAGAGCACATTGAATTAACCCCAAATGAAACTTCCACTGGCTTTTGGTAGATCTCCAATCAGAAAACTGCCTTGCACTCAGTTTTCTACCTGCTTGTCATGTATTTAATATTCCTTTTTTTGAGGAGGCCCAGACTGGCCTCGAACTCACTATGTAGCTGAAGATGGCCTTGAATGCCTTCACCTTGGGATTGCTTAGGGCATGGGCCACCACACCCAGTTGAATGAGGTACCGGGATGAAACCCAAGGCATCTGCGTACTAGGCAAACTTCCTACCAGTGAAGCTCTACCCTCAGTCCTCTGTGCCCTGTCCTTAATCTTCAATCATTATCTTCAGTTCTGAGGGAGTACCTAATCCCTTGTGAAGGAGAAAGGATGCCAAGTCGTGCAAATGGCACAAGCAGCACCACCACAGACGAGTTGGGGTCCCCACGCTGGAGATTTCATGTGTCCTGTCTCTTGATTCCTTTAGTGCTGTGTCGCCAGCTTTCAAGCAATCAAGTGAGTGGTGAGGAGAAGGCAGACCTCAGAGAGGACCCAGAGCCAGTCTGACATATACTTTGATGGGGTTCGTCCCCTGGTGGTTGAGGGGATAAAAATATAAGTTAGGGATCACAATCCTTCCTGGATGTTTATTTGATTACATAAAAGAAAATCACAAGGTCATGAAATCTCAGTGCTGGAAAGAACCTTACCTATCCTATTAGTCAAGTGTAATAATAAGTGTTCTTATCCTTGAACTGGGCACAGTGGCTCACATCTGTAATGCCAGTATTTGGGGCGCTGAGGTAGGGGGATCACTGTGAGTTAGTGGCCATCATGGGCTACAAAATAAGTACCAGGCTAGTGTGGCCTATAGTAAGACCTTAGTTCAAAAACAAAACAAAATAAACAAACAAACCAAAAAGAGTTAAAGGGTGTTCCACCCATAGAAATTTACATCAGCCTCATGTGTTGACTAGACAACTGTCTGCCTGGTTGAATGAATGAATGAATGAACATGGTAAATTGGCAAAAGGAAAAAAAAAAACTGAAGAAGAGGAAGTAATTGCAGATGGTGGGATAATAGGAAGGGGGGAATCAATCATTTTTCTCTAATGGTATTTCTTTTTGTTTGGGGAAAGGTCCTAAATATTCCATCAGATGTTTTCATTCCTTCGTATCTCTTAAGCAAACCAACAAACAGCCACAATTCAACAATCCAATTTACAAGTAAATCAAATTTGATAAATCTATTTGTGAGATGAAGCAAAGTACATTTGATTAGTGTAAATCCACAGGCTCAGATTCTTCTCACCAAGAACCCACTCTCGGTACCAATCTTTTTTTGTTGTTGTTGTTGTAGTCGGCTTCCCATTGCTGGGATGAGCATCCAAACCAGACACAGTCTATGGGAGGAAGGGGCTTATGTCAAGCTTACCGATCCAGGGGAAGCTCCATCAAATGGCGGAAGAGGCTGGCTCCCGTTCATAAATCCAAGCAGAGAGACACCACCAGACAGCACCACCAGCAAACACAGCCAGAGCACAAAACCTCTCTGCACACCTTTAGGCTGGAATTCAGATCCCCCCCAGTGACACCCCACCCTATAGCAGTAGGATAGGGGCTAAAGCTGAAAAGTCAGTTTTAAATAAACAACCTGAGTCTATGGGGGACATACATTCAAACTACCACAACTACTAAAGATAAGTATTGTATTTTTGTTTTCAAGTTGTTTTCTCTTTGTGTGTGGACACACACACACACACACACACACACACACACACCAGAACTTACAAACCATTGCTTCCTGGCTTCCTCAGAATAAATGAGCTCAATGAACCAGCTACCAGCTGCCCTTGTTCTCTCTCAAGTATCCTTTCGGCCTTGCCTCTCAGCCCCAAACAGCTTCCCCCACATCCCAGCCAAACAGAATCCAAAAGGCCCTTGCTGTTACCCCTCCCTGTCCCACTCCCACACACCCATCCGGGGCTCCACACACGGCAGGGCTGCCGACACCTCCTCCCAGGCAGCCGACAGGCGGGTAATCATGCATTTGCTGAGAATCCTTCTTTTTCATTTATTTTTATTTACTCAAGAATCCTTCTTGCAGTATGGGAGGGCTGGGGAAGAGTTCCCAGAACTAGAGCTGCAGGCATTTGATCCCTTCAGTCTCCACCTGAAGGTGAGAATTGGTGGCCCTGAATATGGCCCTCCACTAACCAGATATTTCCCTATCTTTCAGTCCTTTCGTCCCCTTGGTTCCCCAGCACACTCACTCCCCATACACAGGAGACAGGGCCTTGCCAATTTGTGTAGTCTCCATCTTTCCTGTGTGAGCCCATCTGCCAACATGCCCTTGTTGGAGAGCACTGGCTCACAGTAAGCTAAGGCTCGCAGGCCACTGCTGAAATACCCTTGTTCTACATCTTTCCTCCAAGACTGAGAATTCCTGCTGGGTCCTCCATCTCTATCGCCCTCCCCTTAGTACCTGTGATGCTGGGGCCCCCCACTTGAGTAAGATGGATAGGAGGAAACTGTACCCCACTTTTGGGCAGCACGGACAGCCAACCAGGCCCTGCCAGTCTTCATTGCAAAGGCCCTTTTGCCTTCTACTTTGCAGGTAATTGTAGACAGAACCTATTAAGCACCTACTAGATTTTCTCTGTGCCTCTGTCTTAGAAGCAAAAATCATAGCATGGAAAGGACCCAAGACAGGAATCAGGGTTTATATTGGACTTTTAGTGTATGTGTGTGATTTTCTATTAGAGGATTTACATCCTTTGTCAAATACATCGATGTTTTTCCAATCCTTTGAGTGTGAACTGGTCATCTCTCTGCTCCCTTCCTTCAGTATTTTGTTGGATTAAATACCCCAAGGCATTTTTTTTCACATTGCTATCTCCTGCATTTAGTGAATGATCTATGTGTTATTTTGTTTTGTTTTGTTTTATTCTGTTCTTTTGAGGTAGGGTTTCACTCTAGTCCAGGCTGGCCTGGAATTCACTATGTAGTCTCAGGCTGGCCTTGAACTCACAGTGATCCTCCTACCTCTGCCTCCTAAGTACTGGGATTAAAGGCGTACGCCACCAAGGCCAGCTATGGGTTCTTTTTTGCTGCGGCTGGGGGCCCTGTGAGGGCCAGTCACAGTCCTCCTGAGTCTTTCCCAGTTCCAAGGACAGACTCTGATAGGTACAAAATATTTAACAAAGATGTTTACAATAGAATTTCCACCTCCTTTTCTCCTACTGGACCAAAAAGAGGTAATTAATCCTCAGTGGAAGAAGCCTACCCCTCTCTTGGAATGGCTCCCGTATTCCCGTGGGTTTTATTTCAATCTAGGAGACACAGAGGACAATCAGAGTGTGTCAGGCCTCCTCTCCAGGCCCAGCTGGCTCCAGAACCAGGACTTCCTGTCTTCGGGTCAGTTTCAGTCATGCTGGGCTGGGCTACGGCCAGTTGGTAAACTGGAGCTCTATTCTGCTTACAAGAGTCCATCACTAATTTTCAGGAATTTTGCAAGCCAGTTGCCATCGTGGGGTTGGCTTAGGTCAGGAGTGATTACACCACAGAAACTGATGAGGAATATAAAATCAGACGTTCTCTTCATCCAGAGAGCTAGTTGTTAAGTATTTGGCACATATATCTTAGAGGTTTATCTCCAAAGTTCGAAGTCGGGTCAAAAGGGGACATTCTCAGAACCATTCTTGGAGTGAGTACCTGTTCAGTGCCCATCAAATGTCTAAAACTGGCAAGAGATGGCCTTGGAAAGTCACAGCCTCCATGTGAGCCCTTTTCTGTCTGCACCAGGCCTCCGCATCTCCACTCCGAGCTCCCTGTGGAAACAGCAAAGCCCTCTCCTTTTCATCTTCTATCCAGGTCAGCCCGGCCCAAGACGCAGCCTGCCTAAGCAATGCAGGGCTTCTTCCTGACAGACCTGCTCCATCTGGGAAAGGAAAGACGGGTTTTAGGGGGTGCTGAAGTCCTGCTACCTCCATTTGCCTGTGGAGTCCCCCACGAAAAACACAGGCTGGAAATCTTGTGGGATGGGGTCTGTCTGTGGGCACACCTTCCTCTGCGACTGTCCCATCACTCCGGGACAGAAGCAACCACATAGCCTTCAAGCATCCAGAATTTTTAAAAAATTATCTGTTGATTTATTTATTATTTGACAGGGAAAGAGGGAGGGGGGAGACAGACAGAGAGAATACGTGCGCCACGGCCTCTAGCCACTGCAAACGAACTCCAGACATGTGCTCCCTCTTATGCATCTGGCTAACGTGGGTCCTGGGGAATCGAACCTGGGTCCTTTGGTTTTGCAGGCAAAGGCTTTAACCAGTAAGCCATCCCTCCAGCCCCACAGACACATTTTTAAGGAACAAACATTCCTGTACTCAATGCAGCATAATGTATGGAAATCTAGACCCATTTTGTTGTTGTTGTTGCTGTTTTTGGAGGTAGGGTCTCATTCTAGCCCAGACTGACCTAGAATTCACTCTGTGTTCTCAGGGTGGCCTTGAACTCACAGTGTTCCTCCTACCTTGGCCTCCAGAATGCTGGGATTAAAGGCATATGCCACCATGCCTGGCTTCCCATGTATGTTTTTGTCTGTTATTCTTACCAGAATTGGGAGAGTCTGTTTAAAAAAATGAGGATGGAGGGCTGGAGAGCTGGCTTACTGGTTAAGGTCTGCAAAGCCAAAGGACCCAGGTTCAATTCCCCAGGACTCACATTAGCCAGATGCACAAGGTGGCACATGCATCTAGAGTTTGTTTGCAGTGGCTAGAGGTGCTGGTACACCCATTCTCTCTCTCTCCCTTTCTCTCTGTCAAATAAATAATTTTTTTTAAATGAGGATGGAGACTTCTATAGGCTTTGGTTAGAAACCAGGACAAAATCAGGTCAGAGGGACACTGAGATTTCCAGACCAAAGAGAATCCTGAGGACTGGATTAATATCTCTAGGCCACGAGGGTCTTTGATGAAGGAGCAGTTTCCAAAACCAACAAGGTCTTCCCAAGCGCCTGCCTGATGGTGTGGTCAAAGTCCAACACAAAAATACCTCTGAAAAAAAAATGTAAGGCAATAACTTAGATCTTTTTACCTCAAACTGAAAATAAGTGACCTTAGACTAACATCTCAGCCTAGGAATGATTGAAGCACATGTGTTATTGTTGATACTCAATCTGCTCTCAGGACCCAAGAGAGCAAAACAATTCCTCCTTTCATCCTTAGCTTCCTTCCCTGACTGGGACCTTTCAGAGCTGAGAGATTTCAACTTCAAAAATGACAACTGCTCTTGTCATTGGCTCCCAGAAAGTGTCACTTTCCAGAGCTGGAGTCCCTGCCTCTCACCCTCTGCCCTGTCCACTGTAAGTCACATTGGTACAACAGAGTCTATAGAAGTCTCTTGTGTTGTTTTTTTTTTTCTAAAAAAAAAGAAGTTAATATAAAATGATCACGTACCACCCTGCCTTTGACTCACCCAGGACAACTGAAGTCAGGTGCTCTCTACAATTTGCAGGATGTCCTCACAAACACCTCTGGGTGACTGAGCTTCCCCTCCAACCCGTGGTCTCAGGTCAGTGAAAAACTGCTTCAGAGGATGCTGCATGATGGATGAGGGTTTGTTCCCTCATCTGTCTGCGTACCTGACACTTGTGTTCAATTTATCCTCTCGACGCATGCTAGGGTGATAGGCATCCACTCTTGGGGATGTGTCTGATATCTGCGGCAGTTCTCAACTTTTTAAAGCTGGTCTTAAGAGGTGTTATTTGTCTTCCTCACACATGTGAATGCAAAGTTTGCACCTTCTAAGATAACTAACTCTCTCTGCAATGTATACTACCACAGTTTTTGAAGGATGTTACTAAAAATTTTGGAATTTTTATGCATGTGTGAGTGTCCATGTATATGCAGGTATACATGTGTGTATGTGTAGATATACATGCAAGTGTATGCATGTGTGTATGGATGGTGGTCAGAGGACAACTGCAGAGGTCATTCTCAGGGAAAATGTTCACCTTTTTTTTTGAGACAGTTTCTCTTATTGGCCTGGAGCTCACCAACTAGGCTAGGCTGGCTGCCTAGTAAACCTCAAGTACCAGGATGCTCCTATCTCTACCTCTCCAGTACCAGGATGCTCCTGTCTCTACCTCTCCAGTACAAGGATGCTCCTTTCTCTACCTCCCCAGTACCAGGATGCTCCTGTCTCTACCTCTCCAGTACCAGGATCCTCCTATCTCTACCTCTCCAGTACCAGGATGCTCCTATCTCTACCTCTCCAGTACCAGGATGCTCCTGTCTCTACCTCTCCAGTACCAGGATGCTCCTATCTCTACCTCTCCAGTACCAGGATGCTCCTATCTCTACCTCTCCAGTACCAGGATGCTCCTATCTCTACCTCTCCAGTACCAGGATGCTCCTATCTCTACCTCTCCAGTACCAGGATGCTCCTGTCTCTACCTCTCCAGTACCAGGATGCTCCTATCTCTACCTCTCCAGTACCAGTATCCTTTTATCTCTACCTCTCCAGTACCAGGATCCTTTTATCTCTACCTCTCCAGTACCAGGATGCTCCTTTCTCTACCTCTCCAGTACCAGGATGCTCCTGTCTCTACCTCTCCAGTACCAGGATGCTCCTATCTCTACCTCTCCAGTACATGCCTCCACCTCCAGTATATTAACATGAATATTGAGAATCAAACTCAGGTCCTCATGCTTGAAGAGAAACCACTTCACCCACTAAATTATATCTCTAGCCCAACTTTTGGATCAAAGGCTCTTACCAAGATAATTTTTTTTAATGAGAAATCATTCTGTTTCTCGTTGCCAACTTGAATAAGTAGCATTACATTTTTACTATAAATTTGTTCTCTATAACAAACAATACATATGTATTTTATTACAAATATATGTTTTGGTATAATTTAGGCCTTTGAAAATTCAAATCAAGTTGTTTACTAACTACAATGTGGCTAGGCTAGGTATTAGAAAGGAGTTCAAAGAAAATATGAACCACATTATTTTAGGTTAAGAAATGCAAAATCTTGTTGAAAGAATTTTACTGAACTGTTGAGTAGTGTAGGTTAGTGCTATGCACAGAACATCAATCAGCTCAAGTACCAGTTTGTTACCCCAAGATGTCTAGACAAGCACATTTCCCACCACAGAACTGGCTTGACACTGAGAATGGGTGACAGCCAGATTCTTAACTAACAACTATTTCATAAACAGAACTGAAATGACCTCTAGAAAGACAAACACAAAAAAAGTCTTCTATAAAGAAGCTTGTGGAAAACATTAACAAATCCTTTTGCCAGACCCTACTTTGAGAGGCCCTATCCCAGTCCATGAATTTCCAGAATAAAGCTGAGGGAAGAAAGCCATCTGCCTCGTAGAATGCAGAAGTTTCACTCATCTCCTGATGCATCCTATTCCACTGCAAAATGCTCCAGGTACACATCTTTCATCAGGCAAAAGCAGTCCAGATGACCAAAACTTGCACAAGTCACATAAGGTGTCAGTCTCAGGCTGGAGAGATGGTTTAGTGGTTAAGGCACTTGCCTGCGAAGCCAAAGAACCCAGATTCAATTCCCCAGGACCCATGTAAGCCAGATGCACAAGGTGGTGCATGTGTCTGGAGTTCGTCTGTAGTGGCTGAAGCCTCTCTATCTACCTCTCTCTCTCTCCCTCTCAAATAAAACAAATAAATAAAAGTTTTTTTTTTTTTTGAGGTAGGGTTTCACTCTAGCCCAGGCTGACCTGGAACTCACTATGTAGTCTCAGGGTGGCCTCGAACTCACGGCGATCCTCCTACCTCTGCCTCCCGAGTGCTGGGATTAAAGGCGTGCGCCACCACGCCCGGCTTAAATAAAAGTTTTAAAAAAGAATACCTTAAAAAAAAAATAAGGTATCAGCTCCCATTCAGCTTTTACTAGCTTTGGAGCCCATACCTCTATGTGTCCTGCACATTATGAGGAAAAGGAGGAGAGTAACCTTTGTCTCCAGTTCAGCCTCCAAAGTTGTCTTCCAAGGTGTTTTCCAGAGTCCTGGGAGGGGGGCGAGATCTGGGCTGGCTTGACTTGCTCTTGGCTGCAAGAGCTTCATTTAGGTCTTCTGTGGTCAATCAATCAATCAGTGGAGTTCCAATTCCATAAATCCAGCTGTGCAGTCTAATCTAAAGAAAAAGAAAGAAGCAAAGCATTTTAGAATAACAGTGAGGACAGGTTATCTGCCTGCTCAACAGACATAAATTTTAAAATGCCCGATGCTGGAGGAGAAAGGGAAAAGGAGAAAGGGATTTCTAAGTGAGAAATCCAGAGGAGGTTCTGGTCTCCATTGAAATCCAGCCTCAGCTGATTGACTCGTTCGTTGTCTTGGTTAAAAGTCACTTTAAGGTGCTAGTAGATCTATGTAATAAACTGAGTGATTTGTGCCAAATTATAATTTGGTATTGTTTTCTTCACCTTTAAAATAAGGCCATGCCAGGCGTGGTGGCGCACGCCTTCAGTCCCAGCACTCGGGAGGCAGAGGTAGGAGGATCGCCATGAGTTCAAGGCCATCCTGAGACTACATAGTGAATTCCAGGTCAGCTTGGACCAGAGTGAGACCCTACCTTGAAAAACCAAAATAAAATAAAATAAAACAAGGCCATGATCTTTAGATTCTCTTGAAACCATCAAAATCTATAATTCCAAGCTTTTACTACACAGAAATAGCCTTTAAACACAGAGAGCCTGTTCTCTCTGTGTGTGTCTGCCCCTCTCTATCTGTCTCTCCTCTCAAATAAATAAATAAATAATTTTTTAACTGCTGAGCCATCTTTTGAGCCCATAAATATTTCTTAAAGGGCTGGAGAGGTGGCTCAGAGGTTAAAGGTTCTTGCTTGCAAAGCCTGATGGCCTGGGTTTGATTCCCCAGTACCCACATAAAGCCAGATGTACTAAGTAGCACATGCATCTGGAATTTGTTTGCAGGGGCAAGAGGTCCTGGTGCATCCTTCCTTCCTTCCTTCCTTCCTTCCTTTCTTTCTTTCTTTCTTTTTTTCTTTTTTTTCTCTTTCTTTTTTTTTCTCTCTCTCTCTCAAATAAATAAATAAAAATTTTAAAGCCTAAGGACCCATGTTCAATTCTCCAGGTGCCACATAAGCTCAACATGCAAGGTTGCACATGCGCACAAGGTGGCACACGTGTCTGGAGGCCTTGGCGCACCGATTCTCAACCCTCCCCTCCCCCCCCCCACTCTGTCCTCTCACTCTGTCCCTCTTATTAGCAAAAAAAAAAAAAAAAAAAAAAAAAAAAAAAAAAAGCTGGCTGGGCGTGGTGGCACACACCTTTAATCCCAGCACTCGGGAGGCAGAAGTAGGAGGATTGCCATGAGTTCGAGGCCAGCCTGAGACTACATAGTGAGTTCCAGGTTAGACTGGGCTAGAGTGAGACCCTGCCTCGGGGAAAAAAAAAAAAGCCAAAAAAAAGGTGCTTTTTATTTAGGAAAGAATTCCTGCAGGAATTAACCTTCAGTATCTCAAGAATGCACAGAGCCACACTCTGTAAGCTGCGATGGCCTCTTTCTCTAGGAAACCTGGAAGGAGTCATCCAGACACCAAGGTGCTCTGCTCACTCCAGCCTTTTAGACACATGGAACACAGAAACGGTCCCGTCTGCAGGGGTGAGTCGCTCTGAAAATTAGGGCAGTGAAAGCCACAGGACTTTCAGACTCAGCTGGATGGAATTTCAACAAGCAAAGGCTGGGATGACCAGTGATGCTAGATTCCCACGCTATCTGCACTCTTTTTTTTTTTTTGCAAGGACTATATTCTTGGCCACCAGTTATTCTTCAAACCTGGGCTCACCCCTGCCTGCCTCTGAGTGTTGGAGAATATGGTTGGGGATAGAATCAGAAGGAAGGCAAGGGTGAGTGACAGCAGTATCAAGTGACAAGCAAACTCTGCTCTTCCCTGAGCCCTGGAGGAAACATAACTTGTGCAACTTAGTAAATGGGAGCTTCTCCAGTATGTTGCATACGCTATGGGCTTCACCCACCCTGCCTGCTGGGCCTCTGGGGTGGGTTTGATGTGTCGAAACTACTCGAGGCTCCAGAACATGGCTCACCAGACACTGCCCTGGGCCTCGGGCACCTTCAGAGCTCTGCTGCGTCAGGGAGCCAACGCTGCTGTCTGTCTTCCAGATGAGAAGTGACAAGAGCAGGCTGGGCATCCCCACAGCAGCAGCATGGTGTGGGATTGGGTCATCTAGGTGTCTGTATCCCTTTAACTGCTGAGCCATCTTTTCAGCCCATAAATATTCTTAAAGGGCTGGAGAGATGGCTCAGAGGTGAAAGAGTCTTGCTTGCAGGGCGTGAGAGCTTCGTGAGCTCTGCCTTGGTGGCCTTGGCATCATGGGAGGTTTGGTGATTTGCTCTTGCGTGCATTTTCGAATTCAGAAAACAAAGGGAAGCAGCCTTCATTCAGCACGTAGGTGTGAGCACTGCTCACTCACCGTGGGTGTGGAGATTTTGCCTGCACCTCACAGTAGAGGACAGTGGCACCTATGGGATCTCACCCAGGCACGCGGATACACCCAAGTGCTTCCTCGCTGGCCATCCTCCCACATGTGGAGCCTAGGTGTGTGAAAGTCCTCTGCTTTCTACCAGTAGCAACAATGGGTTTAAGCAGATGGACCAGCTGCTGGAAAAAGTGTGACCGTTTGGCTATGAAGTTGCCCCTGGTGCACAGTCAGGGAAATTCCATCTCTGGCCTGAGCAGCTGGCCCACAAAACCTACCCTGGGATCAAAGTCCTCGCAGGGACTCTGAACCGAAAGTCCCTGGGTAACAACTCCACACTTCACAGTTCCTAAACAGGTCGGGTGGCGCACCCTCCTCAGAGTTTTGCTAGAGACACCTTCCAGGGGACCAGAGGGTTTCTCAGACGAAAGCAGGTGAGCAGACTTCCATTCACTCTCCTTCCTCGTGGCATCCCTCCCCCTCTGTTTGCCCCTAGTGATCATGGGAAGTACTAATGGGCCCTTTTCACTGCTTCTAAAACTATTGCTAGAAGTTTCTCAGGCACGAAACACAAATTATTATCTTGGGGAGGTTATAACATCTATCGGTGTAAATAATCTAATGAGAAAACTGATAATTAAACCCTGTTACCACTAACCATGTGTTGCAGTCCAGTTCACATTACTGGTACAAATCACCCAACCAAGAGCAGCTTCTGGGAAAAAGAGATTTATTTTGGCTTACAGACTTGAGGGGAAGCTCCACGATGGCAGGGGAAAATGATGGCATGAGCAGAGGGTGGACATCACCCCCTGGCCAACATAAGGTGGACAATAGCAACAGGAGAGTGTGCCAAACACTGGCAAGGGGACACTGGCTATAACATCCATAAGCCCGCCCCCAACAATACACTGCCTCCAGGAGGCGTTAATTCCCAAGTCTCCATCAGCTGGGAACCTAGCATTCAGAATACCTAAGTCTATGGGGGACACCTGAATCAAACCACCACACCATGGTAGCCACTAGTTATGTGGAACCATTTAGTAAAATCAGTGAACAATGCAGTTCCTCAGTCTCACAAACTATCTTCCAAGTGCTCAGGAGACACACGTACCCAGTGGCTGCTGTATTGACCAGTCTGCTGTACGAACAATAGAAACCCTCTGTCATCGTAGAAGTTTCCATTGGACGGAGATGACCTCAACACGTGGTAACTGTTACAGACTCGCTCAGCCATGTATTCATTCACTCATTTACTCACTCACGCATTTACTACGTAAAAGACCAGCTATGTATTAGTGAACAAAGATGGCAAGCAAGTGGTTCCTGTGTGCAAGGAGTTCATAATTAACTGGCTGGGAGCACATTTGTGTCATCAAAGATACAGACAGACCTCTTTCACCCTGGGAATGGAGTGAGCTGTGCAGAGCTGAACAGAAGCTCACTACGGGTCAGCTGAGAGTGAGCCCATGTGCTTGGAGGTAAGTTGTCACTCTTCCACTCGGAATCCGTTTCAAGAAGTGATAAGCGAACTTAGACCTGAGTGGTGGTGTCGTTGTCACCCACAGAGCACTGAGATCAAAAGAAGAAAAGCAGGGCTGGAGAGATGGCTTAGCAGTTAAGGCGCTTGCCTGGGAAGCCAAAGGACCCATGTTCTACTCTCCAGATCCCATCATACATAGCCAGACGCACAAAGGTGAGGCAAGAGCAAGGTCGCCCATGCCCACTAGGTGGCGCAAGCATCTGGCGTTCAATTGCGGTGGCTGAGGCCCTGGCATGCCAATTCTCTCTCTCTCTCTCTCTCTCTCTCTAAAATAAAACAATAATAATAATAAGCTTTGTTTTTTAAAAAAGAAGAAAATCAAGGACCCAAAGACTTCCTGTAGAGCTTCAGGTTATGGTCTTTTTTGGGGGGTGGGGAGACACTGAGAGGTGAAGCAGGCCCTCATGAATACCAGACAAGCGCTCTACCTCACCGCCCCAGCCCTCTTCTGACTTTTTATTTTTACGACAGAGTGTCACTCAAATGGCCCAGGTAGCCCTAGCACTTGCAGTACTCCTCCTGCTCTAGACCTCCAAAGTAGCTAAGGATCACAGGCCTGCACCTCCAGGCCCATTAGTGATGTGTTCGAAAGAGAGCAATAGATGCACACACCTGGCAGAGGACAGGGCCACTGTCTCTGGCAGTCATGCCCAACCAAAGGGCCTGTGGAGGTGAGCGCTGCCACTCACCTCCTGGATTCCTCGGAACCCCGCTTCCTACCACACTTCTGAGAAAGCGGTGAGCGCCCAGCTGGCTCGTTGTCCAGCACAGCTGCTCCTTGTTTGAAGCATTCTCACCAAACATCCGTCTGAAGTGTTTTTACAGGGTGTTCAAGCTGGGCAAGGCCATCGGATACGCATAGAGTCTGGAAAAGTGATTGCCGAGCACGGAGTGACTGGTTTATACAGACTCCTCGGCCAGGTCACCTCGGGGAAGAAAACGGCTAGTGAGGAGAGACGCCAGAGTAAAGGACAGATGCTGGCTTTATTCAACGGAGACACCCCCTAAAAATGATGACTCACGTGGGTAAAGCTAAATGAGAGCCCCCCAGAGGAGGAGGAGGCCTTGTCAACCTGGTGGGAGTTGTCAGGATTGACAGTCGGAGCTGCCTCCAAAGACACGAGCTGGCTTGGAGGGTTGTTTTTTTTTTTTTTTTTTTTACCTTTACCTTTGAAGATTGCTGAGTTGGTTTGTGAGTCATAAGACAAGATTTGGGGCTCTTCTGGGCAGTTAGGCTACAGGGAAGCTGTTCAGAAGAACACTATAGGAACAAGGAATATTTTTATGCGATGCTTAGAATGAGGCATAACATATTCACAGTGGTGCTGGATTTTGAGTCCAGGGAGGGATTAAATTCCATAATTTAAAGGAAATCCTAGGCCTGTGGTCCCTAACTCCTGGATTATTGTCCAAGTTAATAAAGAGTTTAAAATGTGGACTGGGGGGAGAGGTTGTAAATTTAAAATTATCAGGTTTATTTTAGGGACAGTTAGGATCCAGAGGAGAAGCTAGCATAAAAAGACCCAAGCCAGAAAAGTTTCTCCTCATCCCCAGCCTGTCTGGGAAGGAGGAGGGGAGACAGAAAAATCTCCCTCACATAGGGAAAACTCTGGACAAGGACACACACACAGGGAAAGCAAATCAGGCAAGCCCAAACCAAAGAGGTCCAAGAAGAAAAGGACTCAGTTGAAATATTTTATTTATTTATTTAACAGAGAAAGTAAGAGAATGGGCATGCTAGGGCCTCCAGCCACTGCAAAGGAACTCCAGAGGTATGCCCCGCCACCCCCGTTGTGCATCTGGCTAATGTGGGTCCTGGGGAATGGAACCAAGATCCTTTGGCTTTGCAGGCAAATACCTTAACCACTAAGCCATCCCTCCAGGCCAAAGGAGTCAGTTTAAAGAGAGACCATATATGTAGCGAAGCAGGAAAGTACCCAAAAGACCCGGCAGGAAAACCCCAGACAGAGATAAGCTCTCCCCACTTCCCAGCCAGGCTAGGAAGGGGCAGAGGAGACTGAGAAAGCCTTATGCATGTGTGTCAACAGAGACCCAGTGGAAGAAGCCAAGAGATTTACACACGTGTGTCAGGAGGGATCGGGAGGAAGAATCACGTGGTGAGGCTCCTTCACATGGGTCAAACATACACTAGGATGAGCCTCATCAGCAGGCGCAGGTGTGGAAAGGAAAGACCTGATTGGTTTGTGGACTCAAGAAGCTGACTCGGGAAGGTCCGGATTGTCAGATTGCTGATCAAAGCCCTCACAAAGGGCTAGAAAGATAGCTTAGTGGTTAAGGCACTTGCCTGCAAAGCCAAAGGACTCAGGTTTGATTCCACAGTACCCATGTAAACCAGATGCATAAGGTAGCACACACATTTGGAGTTCTTTCAGTGGCTAGAGGCCTGGGTGCACCTATTCTCTCTTTCCCGCTCTCATAAATAAATAAAATATTTTAAAAAGCATCTGTAACTTGGGTAAATACTGCCTAATTGCCCTCCATTGTACTTCTAAAGGCAATGTTTGAGAATGCCAACAAAATATGCTATCGTTTCCTTAGATTTTTCATTACATGCACCACATATATAACCTACGCACATGCCCACACATTCTTTACTGAGCCAAACATATTATGGCAAAAATGATATCTTAGTAAATAATTAATTTGCATTGCTCTTACTGAGTGAGGTCAAACATTTAGCATATATTTAATAACCAGATTTAATCCCTTTCTTGTGCACTAATCATGTCTTTTGTCCATTTTTCTATAGGAGCAATTTTTTAAAAAAAAATCAATTTCTTATTAATTTTTCTATAAGTTCCTAATCAATTTAAAGATTAACTGTTTGTCTGTGATCTGAGAAACAATTAAGATTAACAGATAGCTAATGAGCAACTCTCAGGCTCCATGTGAATGATTTACCATGAAATTCTTTTCATGACAAAGCCAACCCCATCCCCCTTGTCCCCACTTTATCATGACCCCAGGTCACGCCAGGCTTCTGTCACTCTTTTTTTTTTTTTTTTTTTTTTGCTTCCTTGGGGCCCTTGTATTAACTGTTTCCTCTTCTTGGAAGAAGGTTTTCCTTTTGTCTTCCTGGTAAGTTCCTGTTCACTTTCTCAAGGCTGGTGGCACCTTCTCATTGGAAAGAGCAAGTGTCCCTGGAAAGTGGGGTGTGACAATTTAAAACCATGTGGCCCTTTCCCGAGTGGAAGACCAAAAAAAGGGAGATCCCAGCTAAGCAAATGACTTCAAGGCAGTCTAAGTTGAGGGGAGGGGCGGGGGCGGGAGGGGGCAATGCTGTCATATGCCCAGCTGATGTGAGGCCCAGATAGAGAGGTTGCCAAGTGGGGAACCCTCCGCAGGCCAGGGATTGTAGAGGATGAGCCTGGGTGGGGGAGGGTAGGAGGCCTGGCCGCATGTGTTCTGTGGGCAGAGCTTCGAGAAGGAAAGAATACGGGACTTTAAAAAGCTACAGAAAACAGCGTGAACCCAGGAGACTTAAGACAGGGTCTAACTGAGGAATTTCAAATGGCAATGAAACCTTGCTTTTCTGAGAGCCCACAAAGAAGAGCTTGACTCAGACATGTCTGGGCCTTCTGCAAGGGAAGTGAACTAGGGAAAGCATGAAGGAGGACAAAGCGAACCCCAAGAATATAGGCTTTCAGCAGCAGCGATGCTGAGAGAAATTGAAAAGTCAGCTACATCTTGATCTGGGCTTCTCATGAAAGCTTGCACCTTAAACCACACAATAGAAATCATACCCACCTGGGTGCCTACCATACTCTTCACTGTGCTGTATAGATGAGGTTCATTTCTTTGAAGCTGGCCTCTTGCACGTGCTAAGCTCCAGGGTAGTCAAGTTGGGGGAATCAGTGAGCACCACTAGGAAAGGAAAGTGGGGGATGGGAAAACCTACTCCTCCATGAGATACACCCCTATCTAATCCCCTGGCTAGTGCCAGCCATTAGCCTGGAGAAGCCAGGAATCGTTCAGCTCAGAGGAGGGGCTGCGGGTATGGTTCAGTGGCCACAGGATACACCTGGGTTCCATCCCCAGCCCCAAAGAAAAAGGAACGCAGAGGAACCTTCTGGAGGCTGTGTCATCACTGTATAATGATTTCCCCCATATATTCATTCAATACATGTTTTCTGATCACTAACCACTTCGTAGGCACTGTGCAAGGGGCCGGGGATGAAATGGTGAGGCAGGCGCTGAGCCTCCCCTAGCCACTCCAGTGCACGAGAGTGGTGGCCGTACACCCACGCCCGGGGTGTGGGAGTTTGGGTGGAAGACAGCCCCAAGTTTGGAAGGATGCAGAGAGAAAACTCAGCCCAGACGGAGATGTTAGGCGATGCTTCTTAGCAAAAGCAAACGAACAAAAGGGTCAACTGCAGTCCCTTAGAGAATAGCCTACCTATGAAAAGTCCCTGGGAGCATTTGTCCCAAGAAAGGGCTAGAGGACTGTCTGCAGTATGAGAGGCTGAAGGTAAGACCCAGAGGCTCAAGTTAATATGCTGTGCTTCCAGATGAAAAAAAAAAAAAAAAGAAAAGAAAAGAAAAAAGGAGACTTCAGGGCCTGGAGAGATAGCTTAGCGGTTAAGGTACTTGCCTACAAAATCTAAGGATCCCAGTTCAACTCTCCAGGAACCATGTAAGCCAGATGCACAAGGTGCGGGAGGGGGTGCATGCATCCACAGTTCATCTGCAGTGGCTGGAGGCCCTGGTGTGCCCATTCTCTCTCTCTCTCTCTTTCTCTCAAATAAATAAATAATTTTTTTTAAAAAAAAGGAGACTTCAGGGGCTGGAGAGATGGCTTAGCAATTAAGGCACTTGCCTGCAAAGCCTAAGGATTCCCCCTTCAAATCCCCAGTACCCATGTAAGCCAGATGCACAAGATGGCACATGCTTCTGGAGTTTGCAGTGGCTAGATGGCCGGGTGTCCCCATTCTCTCTCTCACACACACAAATAAATAAAATCCATAAAATATCTATAAAATATATAAAATCTTTATATACATATGTGTGTGTGTGTGTGTGTGTGTGTGTGTGTGTGTGTGTGTAGAAAGGAGACTTCAGGAAGCCAAACCAAGAAATGAGTGCTTTATTCTTGCTGGCCGTTCTGGCCCAGGCAGTCCAGTTCTTGCATAACATATATCTTTACAGCAATGCCTGTGCAAATTCCAGGTCAGGAATAGAAGCCATGCCAGATAGGATCCATTCTCATCCTTTTGTGGGTGACTCTCCCAATCAGCTTTTCACTGGTGGTCAGCACTTGCATACAGCTCTTCCTTCTCCTGTCCCCAACTCTTTTAAAGGTTGCTGGTCTTCCCAGCAATCTTACTCAATATTTATGTGATCTGGACACGGCTTGGCGACTGCGATCTTCACTAAGGGCTGGATATCATCCGAGGCTATGACCCCCCCGCCGGGGCCTCTGGGAGCCCTGTGGGGTGAAGGCACTCCCCTTTATGCAGTGGCTTCATTTTCACTGGGCACTGGTAGAGACCTGCCAAGCCCCCATAAGGCAGGGGAAAGATCTCTGCTGCATATTTAAGCAAATTCTGCAAATTCTTTTCTTAACTCCATAGATTCTGCCTTGCTTTTTTTTTTTTTTTTTTTGTGACCAGGTAGCAGCAGCAGCAAGATGTCAACAAGCCCTCAGCAGAAAGCCCACCCCATCAAGGCCAGCCCATTGAACAGGAAAGTGGATATGAGTCGGATTGCTCTTGTTTTTTTATTTTTTCTTTTTTTCCTCACTGCAATTTAAAATTCCCAAGTCCAGGCTGCCTGTCTCCTTTGATCAGAAAAGCAATGAGATGGCAGGACCCTAGTGGCTCATTCGCTCACACAAGTACACACCTCAATCAAGATGCTGAATAATGAAAACAACCTCGGACTTCCTGCCAAGACTTTCAGTGAGAAGTGAAGGCCGGTTCAGACATCTGCACTGGTTCGCCTCTAGCGCGAGGGTCTGTAGAAGTATTAAGCCCACGCTGCTAGAAGCTACTTTCTTCGCCCAGCTACAAGAAGAATGGTAGAGCCGCAACTGTGCCTGGTCTTGCAAGGTCAGCTAGCTGTGGGACACCAGCAGAGAATGTATCTTCTGGATGGGCAGGGAGACTGGTTGCCACATAGAGGCTTGTTCCTCTAGTGTCTTGGAGGAGTAAGCAATAGGCGGACACCAAAAGCATAGGTCAGTAAGTAAGTACATAGGGCTATGCTTGCATTCAGACTTTCCCCATCCTTCAAGCAAGCATATCCATCCTTCATCCAGACAGAACTCATCAGATCTTTTCTGTTTTTCCTCTGAAAATAGGTACCATCCCGGGAGCCACAGTTGCTGACAAAGGTCTCTGGGCTCTTAAAAAGGTTAAGTCTTATGGTTGACAAAGTTAATACGAACAGTCCTCTCCGATGGCTTTATGCTTAGGAGCCTGAGTGTGTTCGTTTCTGCTCACCGGGAGCATGCGCAGTGAGCCGCTGGCTGACAGTGAACGGGCAGGCAAGAGCAGGACGGGCCCAGGAGGAGACTTACGGGACTGTGCTGAGCAACATGGAGGTGGGCATGCGCGAGGCGGGCCTTGCCATCTCCCCCAGCAACTGGAAACCACGGGATCAGGAAGGGCATGGAGGAGCATTTGCCCGGCCCTGAAGTCTCTTTGGTGATTCCTGATTCTCAGAAAGAACAGGGAACAGAACAGGTCCCCAATTACCTTCCTACTTGTGATTCCCCTTATCCACTTGTTACTCAATAGTTCCTGTGAATTCATTGCTGGCTAGCCATTTGAAGCTTAATGTCTTGATTGTTTTATTTATTTATTTAAGAGAGAAAGAGGTAGATCGAGAGAATGGGCACGCCAGGACCTCTAGCCACTGCAAATAAACTCCAGATGCATGGGCCACCTTGTGCATCTGGCTTTAAGTGGGTCCTGGGGAAATCAAACCTCGGTCCTTTGGCTTTGCCAGCAAGCAAGACCTTAACCACTAAAGCATCCCTCCAGCCCCCATTTGAACTTGAATGTGTGGAAATGAACGAAGACTCCTACGTGAGAATGTCCTAGCTACCCTAGCAGTCTTCCCTCAGTTCTCAGGCACCAGCTGCTTTGCATGCCAGAAACACCGACAGAATGCTCTTGAGATTCCAAAGCCAGACCAGGCTTCCTATTTGCTGCAATCTAGTATATGGGCATCAAAAATCAAGGTCCTGGGCTGGAGAGATGGCTCAGTGGTTAAGGTACTTGCCTGCAAAGCCTAACAACCAGGGTTTGAGTCTCCAGTACCCATGAAAAGCCAGATGTGGACACCCATTCTCTCTCTCTCTCTCTCTCTCTCTCTCTGCTTGCAAATAAATATTTTAAAAATATCAAGGTCCTAATGATGACTTTTGGGATTATGGATCTGTTCTCCATCTTCATTATATTTTGTTGACTATATGTTACTACCTTAAAAAATGAAGAAGGGGGCTGGAGAGATGGCTTAGTGATTAGGCGCTTGCCTGTGAAGCCTAAGGACCCTGGTTTTAGGACCCATGTTAACCAGATGCACAAGGGGCCACATGCATCTGGAGTTCATTTGCAGTGGCTGGAGGCCACTCTCTCTCTATCTGCCTCTTTCTCTCTGTCTGTCACTTTCAAATAAATAAATAAAAATAACCAAAAAATTTTTTTTAAATGAAGAAGGTAAGCATAATATGGAATGGAAAAAAGTAATACATTGATATGAACAATATGATGCTCTTATGTAAAACTTGCAAATGCATCCAAAGAATATGATCTTTTAAAAATGTATAAACAAGGAACAATAGAACAAGCCTCTTCAGAGGACAGATGAATATCGGGTTCCACACAGTCATTACTTCCAGGCAGTGGAAGACAGTGGGGGTATTTGGCACTATCTGTAGTAATTAATTTTATTTTTAAAATAGGAGGTACCCAGCACAGATATGGGAAAATGTTAACATCTGTTTATTCTTGATAGTGGGTACAAAGATATTGTATTGTTTTCTGATCTTTCTGCATCCTAAAATGTTTCATAATTTTTTTAAAAAAAGTTTTAAAACCACCTCTCTCTCTCTCTCTTTCTCTCTCATAGAGCGTGTGCGCGTGCGCACACACACGCGCACACACACACACACACACACACACACACTTACTTTAAGCCCCTAAATGCCTCTGCTCCTAAATTATTTGGAAGTTAAGAGTCAGGTAACTAAAGGTGAAGATGGAAATCAGTGAATTGGCCTCCAAAAGTCTCAGGGGGTTGGGGTGATTTGATCTTCCTTTCCAGGAAAAAGGAAGTGGCCAGGGTCACAGCACCCTTAGAGCACCTGGTGGAATTAGCCCCATCTGCCAAGCTCAGAAGCGGAAGAATGTTTCCCACGATCCACGGCATGGAGGAAGCTGAGAGAAACGGGACCTAAGAGGCAGAAGGCCCCAGAATGGTTATTTCTGCTGTTTTTAGATAACCTGCATGAGGGTGAGGAATCAGAAAAATATAGAATAGTATGTTGCCTGCTTGAGTTCTTAGAACTTGGCTAAACTAAAGAGAAGAGTGTTGCAGTCAGGTTCGCGTTGCTGGTAGAAATCACCCAACCAAGAGCAACTTGTGGGGAAAAGAAAAAAGAGGTTTATTTTGGCTTACAGGCTCGAGGGGAAGCTCCATGATGGCAGGGAAAATGATGGCATGAGCACAGGGTGGACATCACCCCCTCGCCAACATCAGGTGGACAACAGGAACAGGAGAGTGTGCCAACCACTGGCAAGGGGACACTGGCTATAATACCCATAAGCCTGCCTCCAACAATACACCACCTCCAGGAGGCATTAATTCCCAAGTCTCCATCAGCTGGGAACCTAGTATTCAGAGCACTTAAGTTTATGGGGGACACCTGAATCAAACCACCACAAAGAGGAATCTGTTCTTAGGAGACAGAAGCCATTAGAATGTGGTCTCCTCAGACAAAAGGAGGGCAATGATAGGGAAATTCCATGTGCAGAGTAGTTTTGTGAGATTCGCTCCTTTGTTAGTCAGTTTTTCCTCGCTGTGACACAATACACAAGAAAACAACTCGGGCTGGAGAGATGGCTTAGCGGTTAAGGCCTTTGCCTTCAAAGCCAAAGGACCCCTGTTCAATCCTCCAGGATTCATGTAAGCTAGATTCACAAGGTGGTACATGTGTCTGGAGTTCATTTGCAGTGGCTAGAGGCCCTGGTGTGCTCATTCTCTTTATACATCTGCCTCGTTCTCTCTCTCTCTCTCTCTCTCAAATAAATAAACTATTTTGGGGGCTGGAGAGATGGCTTAGTGGTTAAGACATTTGCCTGCAAAGCCAAAGGACCTTGGTTCAATTCCCCAAAACCTATGTAAGCTGGTTTGCACAAGGTGGTGCATGCATCTGGAGTTTGTTTGCAGTGGCGGGAAGCCCTGGTGCACCCATTCTCTCTCTCTAATAAAATTTTAAAAAATAAAATATTTGGGCTGGAGAGATGGCTTAGCGGTTAAGCGCTTGCCTGTGAAGCCTAAGGACCCCGGTTCGAGGCTCGATTCCCCAGGACCCACATTAGCCAGATGCACAAGGGGGCGCACGCATCTGGAGTTTCTTTGCAGTGGCTGGTGCCCCTGGTGCGCCCATTCTCTCTCTCTCTCTGCCTCTTTCTCTCTGTCTGTCGCTCTCAAATAAATAAACAAAAAAATAAAATATTTTTAAAAAGAAGCAACTTACTAATCCAGCCCAGACCACAGAGAGGAGCATTAGGCTCTACCTCTTAAAGGGAGGAGTGTCATACTGTGTAGACTTCTTTGGGGCATGAAGAGAGCCACATTTCCTGAACATCCTCCAGACCCTGCAAATGGGATGAGCAATTGTGGACCAGTCACAGTAGCATTAGGACGCTTGCCCAACAAGGCTGGAAGTGGGATTCCAATAGAGTTGGGAAAGATTAAAAGTTTATACACACAGCGCAGGCAAGATTGCATCACTCTTGAGATGGGGTGCACCAGAGTCTAGAAAGTTCCCAGCATGAGAAGAACGTAGAAGCCATCCTGACAGCCAAGGTCTGATCAAACTCCTTGAACAAGATGCGAAAATCCAAACAGTATGACAGGGACAGCGAGGTGGTACACAGCATCAACAAAGCCTAGTAGACACTGAGGCTGGGACCGGGGTACCAGGATATAGGCACCTCAATACTGGTTTGGATACCTAGCCCAGCAAGCATAGCAAATGCAAAATGTCCAACTTTGCACCAAAATTTTGCAACCTAAACACCTCAAGTAAAATCATTTTAATTTCAGCAGCTGTGTAAGCTTCATGTTTTAAGAGTTGGTATCATTTCTTATTTTGAGTAACATGATGATGGGGGAGGGATGGGAAGATTGCGAAAGTCTCTAAAAAGCTGAATTTAGCAGTTAGCACATCACAGCATAGCGATGCACGGTTCATGGGCAGGGCGCCCACCCTGAGCTAGACTGCTGGTTCTCCAAAGAAGCCAGTGGAAGGGGCAGGGGCAGGTGAGAGCTAAAATCTAGTCTATGCCCTGCGCACCAAGCCTGGTATCTGACTTAGGGCTGCACCGACATATTTGGGGTTGGAGAGGTGGCTTAGTGGTTAAGGTGCTTGCCTACAAAGCCAAAGAACCCCAGTTTGACTCTCCAAGACCCACAAGACGGTGCATGCATCTGGAGTTCGTTTGCAGTGGCTGGAGGCCATGGTGTGCCCATTCTCTCTCTCTCTCTCTCTTTCTCCCTCTCTCAAATAAATAAACAAAAGCTGGAAGAAACCATTCTACATGCAGTTCAATGGGAGATAGAGAAATCACCAGTGAAGATACTCAACAGTGGACACTGCAAGTCTTATATTTGGCCAGCCAGGCCAAATGAGCCAACGGGTGAAATAGTAGCATGTCTGTCATGGTGGAAACCAACTGCCCTCTAATTGGACTGGAGGCCCGCTCCATGGGAGGGAATATATCCCTGATACTAAAAACTTAAAACAGGGGTAGTCATGAGCGCTAGGGGTGTAACGTCTGCTGCTGCCTGGCTAAATGTTTATACTATGCTCATGAAACTGCCCAGTAAGCACTTCTCTTAATGTTCATACCCTTATATGAATGCTACTCTCACTTTTGGTAGAGAACCTTCTCTTTTCAGATGGCAGTGACCTTGGGATCACTCAGAAGGCATCATGGTACTGAGAAGAAGTGACAGAGGAGTGCTCAGTGCTGAAATATCTCAATCACACCTTCCAAGGCTCAGGGTCCATTGCGGAAGAGGTGGCGGAAAGAATGTAAGAGCCAAAGGAAGGGCAGGACTCCTTACAACGTGCTCCTCCAGACACAAAATGGCCTGGGTATCCATGACCTCACCGTGCCTGACACTACCTACACAAGACTATCATACTAGGAGGAAAAGATCATGACATCAACATAAAAGAGAGACTGATTGAGAGGGGGAGGGGACATGATGGAGAATGGAGTTTCATAGGGAAAGTGGGGGAAGGGAGGGATTTACCATAGGATATTATTTATAATCACGGAAGTCGTCAACAAAAAAGTGTTAAAAATAAATAAACAAAATATATTTTTTAAAAGAAGAAGGACATGTTTTTATTATCCTCACTGTCTGCTGGCTGCTAGCTCTGCTGATGGGTTATAGATGGGTTGGGTACCGGAGCCCTTTGGCCTTTGAAGAGGAGACACCAGGACAGCTGAAGCACCTCGGCCAGACTCCTGCCGGAAACAGCCTTGTCCAGTGTCCGACTCGAAGAAGGCCTGAATCCAAGCACTTTTCTTCTCCACAAACATCGGGCCCCTACCTCAGCAGGGTTGGTAAGCACTCAGTGGAAGGTCTCTGCGGCTTAACGGACCTCAAGTCTGAGTAGGCTGGGCTCCAAGGAGGCAAAGAATCAGGATAGAAGGAGTAAGAAAGCGCACAGCCTGCATGAGGGGCTTGTCGTCCAGGCTGGCCGGGGAGGAGAATGTTGGGAAAGCTGACTTGGCAAGTCGCTCCAGAGCTGGGGGCTTTGGCAGCAGAGTCAGTGGACCCCAGCAGTTCCTTTTAACCCCCCCATCCCGAAAGCCACTCCCACCACACACACTTACACACGTGCACGCGTGTGTGCACACACACACACACACGCTCCCCCATCCCCAGATGTCCCTGGGTTCTTCCTCCTAAAGCCTCTCCCTTAGAGAAGCTTCATCCCAGTCAGCACTAGTCCAGACCCCCACCCCCACCAGCACGGCCTGAATCAGATAGTGGCAGCTTGCGCCCGACAGCTTTATTTGCCCACAGGATCCGAAGCTAGGGCATCGTGGACCCGAATGAGGCTGTAGCAAGTGACATATGCAAATGAGTCACGTGCCTGCCTCTGGAGACCACACTGACAGCTTCATTGCCCAACACCCTGTATCTCTCAGGACCCGTTTCATAAAGAGATCTGGAGTCTTCTCTTGGCTTCTGGCAACTCTCCAGCTTGCCCAGGCATGACTTAGCGCAGAAATTGGGTTTGACTTTTAAAGGCGCTGCTCGCCACAGGAGCTCAGCAGCTGGCCCCGGCTCTGCGCTGAATTATTGAACAGCTCGGATGTGTGCCTGCCCGGCCACGGCTTGGCAAGTCGTTGGAAACCCACAGCAGTGCACGGGGCTCTGGGCTCACCCGGCCTCGTGCTGAGCCACGTCCTGGTCATCCTTGAACTGCTGGGGCAGCGGGCCTGGATCCCGGGTCACGGGGACCATAACTTTAGGGGTCACGGAGAGCTTGATGACTTCCCAACCATTGTTCTGAAGGGAGCAGATCAGAAGGCCTCTAAATAACCCTAATGCCCCCCTTCCGCCCTGCTTTCCTAGTTTTGCTAACGATGCCTAGCTAGCTGCCCCAGCCCCTGCTTTGACGGCACCCTTAGCTCCCAACAGGTGAACAGGCTCCATTTGGCTCTGGTGCTTCTAAAATATTTCTCAAATACAGGCAACCCTCTCTATTCTCACTACTCCTGACTTACTGGGGTTGTTGCTAGTAAATTTCCTACTTCCCTCTCTCCCTTCCTTCCTTCCTTTCCTTTCCTCCCTCCCTCTCCTTCCTTCCTTCCTTTCCTTCCCTCTCTCCCTCTCCTTCCTTTCCTTCCCTCCTTCTCCTTCCTTCCTTCCTTCCTTCTTTCCTTCCTTCCTTTCCTTTCCTCCTTCCCTCCCTCTCCTTCCTTCCTTCCCTTCCCTTCCTCCCTCTTCTTCCTTCCTTCCTTCCTTTCCTCCTTCCCTTCCTCCCCTTTCTTCTTTTCCTTCCTCCCTCTCTCTCCTTCCTTCCTTCCCTTCTCTTCCTCCCTCTTCTTCCTTCCTTTCCTCCTTCCCTTCCTACCCTTTCTTCTTTTCCTTCCTCCCTCCCTCTCCTTCCTTCCTTCCTTCTTTCCTTCCTTCCTTTCCTTTCCTTTCCTCCTTCCGTCCCTCCCTTTCCTTCCTTCCTTCTTTCCCTTTCCTTCCTCCCTCTCCTTCCTTCCTTCTTTCCTTCCTTCCTGTGCTAAGAGTTTTGAACCCAGGGCCTAGTAGCACTAAGCTACATCCCCAGCCTCTCCTCTAGGTTCTTTCTCATAAATTTTATTTTTATTTACCTGTATGTGTGGGTGGAGGAGGGAGCACCCCAGCATCACTAGCATCTGCAAATAAACACCAGACACTCAGCACTCCGTGTCCGGCTTGCCTTGGGTGCTAGAAAATTGAACGCTGGCCAGCTGAGCCACCTTTCCAGCCCTCTTGGTTCTTAACAGTTCTTCCAATCAGGCTCCCCTCGTTCAATCCTCTGGACATAATCTCAGCATATCATTGTCCAACATTCATTGTCATTGTTTTTTATTAATTTGAGAATAAGATCTGTTTCACGTGTTACTCACAGTGGACTCAATTTGAATAAGAGCTCTGCCACTTACAGCTAGCTGTACAACCTTGGACATCACTTACCCTGTAAACTGAGAGGACTAACAATGAGAACTAAAGAGGACGACGTGCGTAAGTGACTTGATCCAGTAGCAGGTACCCAGACAGCACCAGAACACGTTAAGCTTTATGGTTCTTACTGCTACGCAAACCCCGGCATCCATGCCTTCCAACGTCATGGGTTCATTGTTATTGAGACAAGGTCCTAGGCTTGCCTTGAATTCACAATCTTCCTGCCCCAGCCTCCCAAAGGCTGAGATTAGCAGTGTATATCACCATACCTGGTAGCCATCTTCATTTTTTAAAATATTTTATTTTTATTTATTTGACAAAGAGGTGGAGAGAGAGAGAGAATGAGAGCGCCAGGGCCTCCAGCCACTGCAAACGAACTCCAGATGCCTGCGCCCCCTTGTGCATGTGGCTAACGTGGGTCCTGGAGAATCGAACCTGGCTCCTTTGGCTTTGCAGGCAAATGCCTTAACCACTAAGCAATCCCTCCAGCCCGCCATCTTCATTTTCTGACGCCCTGGAACACCTTGTGAAATTAACACACATTCTCAAAGCATGTCCATGAGTCCTACATATGCCACACCTTTTTTTTGTTTGTTTGTTTCCTTTTTGCAGTGCTGGAAACTGAATGCATGGCCTCACACACATGAGGCAAAAGCTTTTACCACGAGGCTCCACCCAGACCTCATGTTACTCATACTTAAAAGCCCACCTCCAGGGTTCCCATCTGCAGGCTGTCCCTAGAGCTCCCATCTTTGCATTTTCCTGACTTTTGTCTATGACTGTTATAACGATTGCCTTGGAATATTCTCACGAACTTCTCTCATCATAGAGCGAACACCCCAAGAGAAAACAATAGTGTCCGCTCATTCCAACACTCACTCAGCAAACATGGAGCGAGCGTTCTGGGCCAGCCCCTATGCTGGACACTGGAAACACACATGTTCCGAACGTGATCTATAGGAGTCAGCATGCTTAGCTGCGGTTTAAGCAGAATGGATTTTATTATTCTGAAAATGAGCAGTTCACAGAAGCTTGGGAAGGATCAAGGCCAGCCATGGTGAACTACTCATTTTTGTCAAAATAATAAAACCCATTCTGCTTAAACTAGTTAATGGGACACTTGTCTGCAGCTAAGAATCCTACTTAATATAGATCACGTCCAGATGCTTCCAGAGGCTCCCTGGCCAAAGCTGAGAGGAAGGAGGTATTCCAGAAGGAAGCCACCAGATCTCTTGCACCAATTATAGCAATATCTGCTTGTAACAGGCATTGATCTGCGTGAAATGAATAAGCAAATGAAGGCTATATGGCATATGTTCATAAATACGACAGTACTATAACTAATCACATAACCAAAATTTCAGACCTGGAATTTTTTTAAATGTATTATTCATTTATTTATTTGAGAAAGAGAATGGGCACACCAGGGCCTCCAGCCACTGCAAATGAACTCCAGACGCGTGCACCCCCTTGTGTATATAGCTAATGTAAGTCCTGGGGAATTGAGCCTCGAACCGGGGTCCTTAGGCTTCACAGGCAAGCGCTTAACCGCTAAGCCATTTCTTCAGCCCTGAATTTTTTTTTATTAAACTATCACAGGTGGGGAGATGGATCAGTGGTTAAGGGTGCTTGCTGCTAAAGCCTACTGACCTGGGTTCAATTCTCCCACACCTACGTAAAGCCAAATGCACAAAGTGGCACATAAGTTGGGAGTTGGTTTGCAATGGCAAGAGGCCCCGGTATGCTCACACTCTCCTGAAAATAAATAAATAAATTTTAAAAGCTATCACAATTAATCCAGTGGATAATCAGAAATGCCCGACACGCAGATTCCAGGTTTTCCGGGAGCACGGTGATGTGAGGGGCGTCGCTAGGCCTGCGGTGCTGCTGTGCACAACCACTTTCCTGGGATGTCTGAAGACACACATGAGCAATAATAAACACATCACATGTTGCGGTCAGGTCCGCACTGCTGGTAGAAATCACCCAACCAAGAGCAGCTTGTCGGAAAAAGAGGTTTATTTTGCCTCACAGGCTCGAGGGGAAGTTCCACGACGGCAGGGGAAAACGCTGGCATGAGCAGAGGATGGACATCACCCCCTGGCCCACATAAGGTGGACAACAGGAACAGGAGAGTGTGCCAAACACTAGCAAGGGGAAACTGGCTATAACACCCATAAGCCCGCCCCCAACAATGCACTGCCTCCAGGAGGCGTTAATTCCCAAATCTCCAAGAGCTGGGAACCTGGCACTCAGAACACCTAAGTTTACGAGGGACACCTCAATCAGAGCACCGCATCACATTACTCAACACTGAGCCTGACTGGATCACCAATGCCTTTCCTTCAAATGGTAATAACCACCACCTAACACCAGGAGTAGCTTCCACAGTCTCAGAAGTTTGTTTTCCAGTGGCTCATGCAACAAGGCCACAGGTCTGATTAAGTTGCAAAAGCAGTATAAATGAAATGGTCACTTTAATCAAATAGGAAGTCCCCTATAAAATATTCACTGTATTTTCTTTCTTCCTTTTTTTTGGGGGGGGTGTTTCGAGGTAGGGTCTCACTCTAGTCCAGGCTGACCTGGAACTCACTATGTAGTCTCAGGGTGGCCTCGAACTCACGGCGATCCACCTACCTCTGCCTCCCAAGTGCTGGGATTAAAGGCGTGTGCCACCACGCCCGACTTTTTTTTTTGCTTTTTTTTTTTTTTTTTTTTTTTTTTTTTGAGATAAGGTTTCACTCTAGCCCAGGCTGACCTGGAATTTACTATGTAGTTTCAGGGTGGCCTCAAAATCACAGTGGTCCTCTGACCTCTGCCCTCCCCAGTGCTAGAATTAAAAGTGTGCACCACCACACCTAGCTATTAATATATTTTCTTACCAGGGCCTACATGTCACAAGGAACCCATGACTTCTACAGGCTTGAATTCATAGCTCATGCTACTGAACAGAACGAGTCACCTAGCCTTGGCTCTTCATTTGGCTTCTGTCATTGGCTAACACGGGGTGTGAGAAGTCAGGAGAGTTTTCGGATCTGGCCATGGGCAATGAATTCACCGGTCCTCTCATTTTCTTTCCATGACCCCACCTAGACAGCAGCTGACACATGTCCTGAACTTTAGTTATCACGCGGAGGGTATTGGTGGATCTTTTCTCACACGCTGAGACTATAAGGACGAGCTGGTAGACAGAATTTGTCTGGGGCTCTTGGGAAATCAAGGGAGAGGAGGACTGGAGAGAAAGGCACAACCTCGAGCTGGTCTGCCACACGGAGTGGTTTTCACATCGCTTCTTCCTGCCCCGTGTGGTGAGCGAGCCGGGCAGAAAGGCACCAGCTCCGTTCTCTCCTCGGCTCAGTCTTTCCCTCTGCAGCTGCCTCTCGGTGCTGGCCTGGAGTGTCCGTGCTTGCTGTGAAATTGCGCCGCTCTTCAGAGTCCCTTAAGCCCAATCCTGGGAAAAAGGAAGCTTGAGTGTAGGCATGCTAGATAGAAACATTTCTTCTGTAACAGCAAACATTACTTGGGCCAGGGAGAGGGCTCCGTAGGTCAAATGTTTACTTTGCAGTCATGAAGACCTGAGTTTGAGCCTCAGAATGCATGTAAAAAGGATGCCAGGAATGGTGGCACATGCCTGGAATCCTAGCAATGGAAATATGGAGACAGGCAGATCCCTGGGGCTTGCTGGCCAGCCAGTCTAGCCTAGTTGGCAAGCTCCAAGCAAACAAGAGAACCTGTCTCAAAAAAAAAAAAAAAAGGTGATTATAGGGGTTGGAGAGATGGCTTAGTGGTTAAGGCACTTGTCTGCAAAGCGAAAGGACCCAGGTTTGATTCCCAAGGACCCATGTTAGGCCAGATGCACCAGGCGGCGCATCCATCTGGAGTTCATTTGCAGTGGCTGGAGGCCCTGGCATGTTGATTCTCTCTCTCACCCTCTCTACCTCTTTCTCTCTCTTTCTCAAATAAATAAATAAATAAATAATTTAAAAAAAATTTAAAGGTGATTGTACCCTGAGAAATGACACCTAAGGTTGTCCTCTGGTTTCCACACTCAAGCACATATACATGCACACAAACATATGAACTCACACATACACATAAAAAGTTACCACACACACACACACACACAGTGAGTTTCTAAGTCACTGGAATGTTTTGGCAGAGGTTAGACTACCTTCATTATGTTCATCTGCATGGCAGAGCTGCCACGTGGGTATTTTCAGCACCCAGAGCCCATGGTGGCAGGCGTTGTTTTCAACAGATGCCAACGCTCTTTATTCTCCCTTCTCCTTTCTGAACCTATTTTTCTGTCTCCGCTCAGCTCCCCTGCTTGTATATTGCCCTCCAAGTACCCCCTTGGCTCTCCCCTTCTCAAGGAAAATAGGGTATCAAATCATAGTGACCCTGTCATGGTAGAAACAGAGACACAAATCCACGTGGAAGGAGGCTCTGGAATGGTAGCTGGTCATGGAGCAGGTGCATACTTGAATAGCTGATAGAAGAGTGTCAGGCTTATATGCACACAGAATCAAAGGAGCTTCGAATGCAATGTAGAAAAGCACAGTTGCTCATTCTTTCCCCTCAGCCTGTCTTCCCTCTGGCTTCTCTGGACACTGCCTCCCAGCACATGGATCTAAAATGACTGTTAAAACTTGGTGAAGTCTGAAAATGCTTACATGGTCTACGTGCCTGATGAGTGGAGAGCTTTCCTGTTGTGGGTGAGAACTTCCGACCACGGTCAAGTTGAGGTCCGAGAAGATTAGACCCAAAGCACCAAAGCACACTTTCTAAGACTGAAAACAACTCTCCCTCCGACCCCCCCCCCCCCCCCCCCCGGCCCAAGTGCCTGATCCTCTTTGGCCAAACACAGATTGAAGGTAGCTATTAGTATTAAATGAAAAAAAATAGTAGTGTCAAGGCTTGGGGAGAGGGCTCCCTGATTAAAGATGTTTGCTTACAAAGCTTCCTGAACTAAGATCAATTCCCCAGTCACTCACATAAAGTCAGATGAGCATCCATTTGCAGCAGCAAGAGACAGTGGTGCATGTGCGCACACAGACACACGCAAATAAGTAAAACAATGCCTTCATATATTATAAATGTAATAACGCTATCAACCTTGAACGTTGGCAGCATGTCAGGCCCTTCATTGGTGGAGTGTGCGAAGACTCTTCATTGGTGGAGTGTGCGAAGGCCCTTCATTGGTGGAGTGTGCGAAGGCCCTTCATTGGTGGAGTGTGCGAAGACTCTTCATTGGTGGAGTGTGAGAAGGCTCTTCATTGGTGGAGTGTGCGAAGGCCCTTCATTGGTGGAGTGTGCAAAGGCCCTTCATTGGTGGAGTGTGCGAAGGCCCTTCATTGGTGGAGTATACAAAGCTGCCTCTACGGCCCACTCCATAGCTGGGCTCAGTTAAGCTCAGAGAGGTTAGAAGATGTGTCACGCAGAGAATACTAATAGAAAAAGAACTTGAACCTAGACCCAACTACTTCCTACCAGGACACTGGGTGCCCCACGGGCTTCTCTTGCACTTGCTTCCAACAAAAGGTAGAAACTCTCCAACGACTGCATTTTAGACTTCAAGCCTGACCATTTTTTTTCTGCAACACGGCTTTTCTCTTAAGAAAGTCCCACTGTGCATGTTACAGAAAACCCTAGCCTTCCATTGAAATGTTCTCCTGAAAACTACCTCTGCCCGGACCAATAGGAACCAAGGGGAGGACCCAGACTGCGGCCCGTGGTGATTTCAGCCGCCCAGCCTGAGGGTGCTGGTGCAGGTACAAATGTTATTAGGCAGAGCCACAGAAATAAGAAAGTTGAGCTTTAATCTCGGAGCCATTGTAAAGCTAATGAGTGCACTTTTTAAATAATTGCCAGAAGCGAAAGCGGGGAGGCTTCAATATCTTCATATGCAAAACCAGGGATTAGAGTGCCAGGCAGGCCCACACGGGGCTAGAATAAAGCTTTCCACAATTAAGGAGCCGGGCACAAATTTAGAAGCAGGCTTGCTGTACCGTGGGCCAGCCAGCCTCGGACTCATGGCTGCCAGTGACCAGCGTGACCACAGGAACCAGGCCCCTCCCTGGGGCAGGTGCCCAGCACGCTCCTGCTTGGGCTGAAATCCAGCCAAGTTTACATAACAAGCTTCCAGGCCCGCCCTCAGCTCCAGCCCAGGGGACTCTAGCCTGGTCACTTTTCTGTGGCTTCCATGGCAGGCTACCTGTGCAGTTGGTGACCATCTACACACACATCCCCAGGCTTCTCCTTTCTGGGCGTGTCTGAGTCACTGTTGTTGAGACCCCTCAGCAGACAGCAGTCACTGTGAAACGGGGTGCTAGGGGTTCGGGAAAGTCCATGAGCCCCAAACCCTAGGTTTGTATGTATTTTTAACCAAAGAATTGAATAAAATAAGGCTGAGAAGGATAATTATTAAATTATTATATTTATTAAGAGAAGTACAGCCGGGCGTGGTGGCGCACGCCTTTAATCCCAGCACTGGGGAGGCAGAGGTAGGAGGATCGCCATGAGTTCGAGGCCACCCTGAGACTCCATAGTGAATTCCAGGTTAGCCTGGGCTAGAATGAGACCCTACCTCAGAGGGTGGGGGAAGACAAAGAAAAAAGAGAGAAGTACAGAACCAAGGAAAGGAGAATGAATACACCCATGTGACTTGAGAGCCCATGTGGTGGGCCTGGAAAAAAAAAAACCATAGAGGGGACGGAAAAGAAAGCACAAAGCGCGCCTGTTATGTTCAGAAGGAGCCCATGTGGTAGGTAAAGGCCAGGGGCACAGCTGGGCCAAGCCAAGAAGAAACTCACCAGAAGCTGTGGGTTTGCAAGTGGCCAGGCAGCTCAGAGACCTTGTCCTCCTCTCTCAAACATATTTATGGCCTTAGGGTGGTGGGCCCTACCTTCCAGCCCAGGTGAACCAGAGGGACAGCTGACTGGTTTGGGCTAGGGGCCAGCCATAGTCTAAGCTTGTGTAACCACAATGTCAGGATTCTAGAAAAAGACCTCCCTCCCAGGGAGGGGCTCAGGTATGGAAAAACAGGTCTAGGGAACTAGGCAAAAGAGAAGAATTCAGATCATCCTTTGATCTCTAGCAAGTGCCTTTTTACTTTCAGGGGACCAGTCACCCTAACTGTCTAACAAAGCTGCTGCCTGGCTCCCTCTCAACTGGCCAAGAATAACTGGGCATTTCTCTGTCCCTTGTCATTTTAGCCTTTTCCTGGTGGCTCAGATGAAGGAAGACACACACACACACACACACACACACACACACACCCATACAGAATGTGTGCACCACGGCCTCCAGCCACTGCAAATGAACTCCAGACGCATGCACCACTTTGCGCATCTGGCTTTACGTGGGTACCAGAGAATCGAATCCAGGTTGTTAGGCTTTGCAGGCAAGCACCTTAACTACTAGTCCATCTCTCCAGCCCCTATTATATAATCTTAATGCATGTCCATATATTCGTGGTTTTTTTGTTCATTTTTATTTATTTATTTGAGAGTGACAGAGAGAGAGAGAGAGAATGGGTGCGCCAGGGCCTCCAGCCACTGCAAACGAACTCCAGGTACATTTGCCCCTTGTGCATCTGGCTAACGTGGGTCCTGGGGAATCGAGCCTCGAACCGGGGTCCTTAGGCTTCACAGGCAAGCGCTTAACCGCTAAGCCATCTGTGGAAGATGTTAAAGGAGAGGAAGCAGTCTTAGTTGGGTTCAGGAGGCTGAGGGGATGGCTCAGCTGTTAAAGCCTGTTAGTCTTGGTTTGATCCTCCCCAGAACCCATGTCAGTCTGGACACAGAGCAGCACACATGTTTAAAATCCCCACACGCCTATGGCAATGGGAGATACAGTCAGGAGAATCAAGATGCTTGCAGGCCAGCTAGATAACACATGCATGTCAAAACAAGAAGAGACCCTGTCTCAAAAAAGAAGGTGGAGCCCGGTGTGGTGGCTCACGCCTTTAATCCCAGCACTCAGGAGGCTGAGGTAGGAGGATGGCTGTTGAGTTCAAGGCCAGCCTGAGACTACATAGTGAATTCCAGGTAAGCCTGGGCTAGAGCGAGACCTCAAAAAAGGGGGGGGGGGTTGCTGGAGAGATGGCTCAGTGGTTAAGGCACTTGTCTTCAAAGCTAAAGGACTCAGGTCCGATGCCCCAGGACCCACATAAGCCATATGCACAAGGTGGTTCATGCATTTGGAGTTCATTTGCAGTAGCTGGAGGCGCTGGCACACCCATTCTCTTTCTCTCTATCTGTGCCCCCCTCAAATAAATAAGATAGAATATATAAAAATATTTTTTTAAAAAAGGAGGACAATGCTCCAAGGTTATCCTCTGACCTCCACGTGCATGCCCTGGCACAGGTGCCCCCCCCATATCATATCCATATACACACAAATAAGTAAAAATAATAATAAAATCATCAAAAAGAGAGCACTCAAATGATAATTTAAAAAATAATAAGGTAAAAGTATTACTTTCATATGACATGAAATAATCACGTCAAAGACTTTTATTTGAGTTAGTGATACAGCTCAGTTGGGAAAATATTTGCCCAGCATGCACGGGCTGTGGATTCAATCCCCACCAGTACTGCATAACACCACACAGGGCCCCATAGGCTGGTCATTCCTGCACTCAGGAAATGGAGTCAGGAGGATTAGAAGTTCTAGGTCATCCTTCTGCTACATAGTGAGTTTGAGGCCAGCCTAGGATACACGAGACCCTGTCTGAAAATTAAAAGAAAAAAATAAAAAGACTTCAGAAAACACTCAAGAGATTCAAAGCAAAACAAAAATTAGAGCTAAGGGTGCCTTTAACCCCAGCACTCGGGAGGCTGAGGTAGGAGGATCGCTATGAGTTCAAGGCCACTCTGAGATTACATAGTGAATTCCAGGCCAGCCTGAGCTAGAGTGACACCCTACCTCAAAAAAAGAACTTTTTTATACATTTATAATCAAATGAGGAAGGTAGAGTTGAATTGACTCCTGGATGCGAGGCTGGCAAAACTGCTGCCTTGCATTTTTCTATCAGCAAACATCTTTCTCCCCAGGCTTGCAAATCGCCCAGTCAAAGATAAAGGCAGATGGTTGAGCCAACCAGGACACCCACTGGATTTCAAAATCAGTCACAATTTTTTCCAGCAGTTCTAAAGTCTAGGTGAACAATAAACGTCAGGCATGAGCTATCACTGCATTGACTATGGTCTCCCTCTAGTCCTAAAGGACACAGCAGTGTTCTTCCAGGGTCATCGAGGATCAGCCGTGGGTCACCCTAGGGGTAGAAAGATGAGACTCAAGGCTGAGGAGATGCCCCCGTCGACAAAGTGCTTGGAGCCCAAGCATGAGGACCCGAGTCCAGCGGCCCAGCACCATGTAAAAGCTGCACTGGTATGCACCTATAATCGTGGCCCCGGGGAGGTAGAGACGGGAGGATTCCCTGGGACTCGCTGGCTGGCTTGTGTATCCAAATTGTTGAACTCCAGGTTCGGTGAGAGACCCAGTCGCAATCAAACCAAGGTGGAGCATGATTGAGGAAGACACTTGGCATCAACCTCTCGTCCACACACACATGTACGCATGCACCCATCCAACATGTGCCCCCACACACATGAACATGGTATACACACGTATGCACATGGTACATAAATTAATACATAAGCGATGGTTCTCATGTCTGTTGGGTTCTCAGATGGCAGCGATGATGACAAGGTTTCCTACACCCAATGGTGACTTCCACTAAATGAAATCAATAGACATCCATCGTGTGGACGGAGCTCCTGCACCAGGCCTTCCAGACCAAACCAAATGGAGTCATTCACATGAAGTCCCATGGCACCAAACCCAAAATGAGCGGCTTATCTGACCAGCCAAGATATCAGGGGAGAGGAGGCAGAAACAACTCCCAGACAAGTCAGCGTTAGCTCCTTGAGTCACTGCAGGGAGTATAGTAACTTTGAACAATGCCACTGCTGTTTGCACTGTCTTTCTGCTTGCCTTGCCCCCTTGTCTTCTGCTCTGCACTTTGGACAGGCTCTCGGGAACACCCATGCTATTTACCAACTATGGGCTGGAGAGATTTCTCAGTGGGTAAAGAGTTGCCACACAAGCCTGAGGAGCTGAGTTCGATCCTCAGCACCCAGGTGAAAGCCAGGCATGGCAGCCCCCATCTATAGCCCAAGTACTAGCATGGCAGAGACAGGAGGGTTCCGAGGGCTTGGAGGCTAGTTAGCAGAGCCAACTCAGTGAGCTCCAGGCTCAGCGCAAGGCCCTCGAGGGTGACTGAGGTTGACCTCCGGCCTCCACACACGTCCAAGCATGAATACATACATGCACACATGCCCCCCCCCACGTACATGTGCAAAAAATAAGGCTGGAGAGATGGCTTAGCCGTTAAGGGGCTGACCTGCGAAGCCTAAGGACCCATGTTCAACTCTCCAGATCCCACATGAGCCAGATGCACAAAGGTGAGGCAAGCGCAAGGTCTCACATGCCCACTAGGTGGTGCAAGCATCTGGAGTTCGAATATGGTGGCTGAGGCCCTTGCATGCCAATTCTCTCTCTCTCAAAATAAATAAATAGCTAAAATAAAATGAAAGTCAACTAGGGTCTTTGTTGTAAATGTTTCTTCTGAAACTTTGCCTTTAAATGGCAGAGACGGGGTTCTAAGGCAACTGAAATAATCCCCTGAGTTAGTAAAAATTTTCAGGCCGATTCCTCCCATCTCCCTCCTCCCACCACACACAGACACACACACACACACAATTCATGACTTCTCTCTAGTTACCTCCAGGCCAATCTTTAGTCATTCCCGAACCTCTCTGCCCCTGCTTGCCATAGCTATGGCTCTCAGCCTGTCTCCATATTCACTCACTTTAGCCTGTGGGTGCCTCTGCACTCCTGACCCTGGGCCTGGCTCTGTCCCCATGTCCCCCTATCCCTCAAATGCTTTCCCTCTGTGAAGACTATTGAGCTGGTAGTGTGACTGTTAGCTGGAGGGAAAACTATAATCAGCTCTTTGAAAGAAAAAGAAGATCTAGCTGGGCGTGGTGGTGCACGCCTTTAATCCCAGCACTCGGGAGGCAGAGGTAGGAGGATCGCCATGAGTTCAAGGCCACCCTGAGACGACAGAGTTAATTCCAGGTCAGCCTGGACCAGAGTGAGACCCTACCTCGAAAAACCAAAAAAAAAAAAAAAAAAGAAAAGAAAAGAAAAAGAAGAAGATCTGAGTGACCCCAAATGAGTTTCTCTTTTTTAATTGAGTGTGTGTATGTGTATGTGTGTGTGTGTGGTATATGCATATGTGTGTATACATGCTGTACCCCACGTACTCATCTGAGGCAAGGTGTGCTTGCTTGAGGCGGCCAAAGCAGAATTCCGGGTGTCCCACTCCGTTGCTCTTACACCCATTCTTATTTGAACTGGAGTCTCTTATGGATCCTTGAGTTTGCCTAAGCTCCAGTGATTTTCCGGTCCCTGCTCCCCTATGGGAACGGGATGATAGACACATGTGACCATGCCCAGCTGTGGCTCAGACTCCAGTGGTCTCTTGGGCCCCTATGCTTGCACAGGAAGTGCTCTTACCTGTTGAGCCATCTCTCCAGCAGCTCCTCCCCCTCCACACACACATCCAGTGAGTTTCTTACCCATGTTCAAATTCAAAATCAGGTTTGAATTTGAACATGGCTAAGAATTTGAACATGAGCTTGAAACTAGGATCTCTGGAAGGAGCCCAGAGGAAGAGCCGAGGTGCGGGAGGCTGAGAACTGAGCTCAGAAGAGGCCATGGCCCCTTATTTAGAAGGTTGATGCTTAAGACGGGGAAGGCAGAGGCCTTCGGTGAGTCAAGGTTATCCAGAGAAACAAGACCACAATAGCACGTGGACATAACAAGATGGCATTTGAGGCATTGGCTTACAGGATAATGAGTTCCTACAGAGCAGGCCTACAGCTGCGACTCAGGACAGAGACAGAGGATGTTACAGTTAGGTCAGCTCCTTCTTGCTGTGGGACAGTCAGATCTTCAACCAAGTGGGAGGCTAATGATGAAGGGCAACCTTGTGTTCTCAAACTCCCTAGATCTCAGTGTAAGACAGCCCAAAACAGCTGTGTAGAAACATCCAGAAGAATGTTCAGTCTGGGCACCCTGGACAGCCACGTTGACAGAAAATCAACCCTCATAACATCTGCAGGATCCCAGTTTACGTCCTAGGATCCAGTGGGTGACAGTCAGGAGCTTTAGCGAACACTTACTGAAGAAGGAAGCTGGTTCTGGAAGAAGCCAAAGGAAACGTGGTGTGGTGGTTTGAGTCAGGTGTCCCCCATAAACTTAGGTGTTCTGTAGTCTAGGTTCCCCAGCTGATAGCAATTGGAAATTGAAGCCTCCTGAGGGCAGTGTATTGTTGGGGGCGGGCTTATGGGTATTATAGCCAGTTTCCCCTTGTCAGTGTTTGGCACACTCTTCTGTTGCTATGGTCCACCTTATGTGGGCCAGGGGGTGATATCCACCCTCTGCTCATACCATCATTTTCCTCTGCCATCATGGAGCTTCCCCTTGAGTCTGTAAGCCAAAATAAACCTCTTTTTTTCCCACAAGCTGCTCTTGGTTGGGTGATTTCTACCAGCAATACAAACCTGACTGCAACACATGGCTCCCATGCAGCCGCCAGCAGAACATCAAGACAACAGGACCTCTTCTGTGGCTCTCCTTCCCTGCTCTCCTTCCTTCCCCTGTTCTGTGGCGAAGCCTGGCTACATGTCCTAAATATTTCTGAAAGGAATTTAAAAAAATATTTCTGATATTTATTTATTAGAGACAGAGAGAGAGAGAATGGGTGCACCAGGGCCTCTAGCCACTGCAAATGAACTCCAGACGCATGCACCATCATGTGCATCTGGCTTACATGGGACCTGGAGAATCGAACCTGGGTCCTTAGGCTCCATAGGCAAGTGCCTTAACCGCAAAGCCATCTCTCCAGCCCATGAAAGGAATATTTATCAAGTTCTTAAACTGAGCCAAGACAGTTCAGGGTGACCTTATAGCCAGATTGAGCTAGTCGTCTTCCCAGGGAACTTGGACCATCTTCCTTCTTCCCCTAGTTTTTCAGGGTTCGTCTTTGACTTCAGGGAAGGTTCTGGAATCAGGCAGAAGACCATCTGTGGAGGCAATGAAGGACAGGTCTGACACGAGCTGGGTGTGCCAGGGCCTCCAGCCACTGTAATGAACTCCAGATGTGTGCGTCATTTTATGCATCTGGCTTAAGTGGGTCCTGGGGAATCAAACCCTGGTACTTAGGCTTCACAGGCAAGCGCTTAACCACTAAGCCATCCCTCCAGCCCAGGATCATTTTTAAAAAATATTTTATTTTTATTTATTTATTTGACAGAGAGAGAGAGAGAATGGGTGTGCCAGGGCCTCCAGCCACTGTAATGAACTCCAGATGTGTGCGTCATTTTATGCATCTGGCTTAAGTGGGTCCTGGGGAATCAAACCCTGGTACTTAGGCTTCACAGGCAAGCGCTTAACCACTAAGCCATCCCTCCAGCCCAGGATCATTTTTTTTTTTTTTGGTTTTTCGAGGTAAGGTCTCACTCTGGCCCAGGCTGGCCTGTAATTCACTATGGAGTCTCAGGGTGGCCTCGAACTCTCAGCGATCCTCCTACCTCTGCCTCCCGAGTGCTGGGATTAAAGGCGTGCGCCACCACGCCCGACAGTAGACTTCTTAAGAACAGGACCCTTGAAGCTGGGAGAAGATTCCATGGGCAAGAGTGCTTGCTGTGCAGACATGAGGAGTTGAGTTCACTCCCAAGCCCCCCAAAGCCAGCCATGTCCAGGCATGCCTAAAACCGTAGTGCTAAAGGGGACAGAGAGAGGAGGATCGCTGGCTTTGTGGTCAACCAGTCTAGTAAAAAAAAAATAAAATAAAATAAATGGTGAGGGCTGAGAGATGGCTTAGTGGTTAAGCGCTTGCCTGTGAAGCCTAAGGACCTGGATTTGATTCCCCAGTATCACATAAAACCAGATGCACAAGGTGGCACATGCATCTGGAGTTCGTATTCAGTGGTTGGAGGCCCTGGTGCACCCATTCTTTTTTTTTTTTTTTGGTTTTTCGAGGTAAGGTCTCACTCTGGCCCAGGCTGGCCTGTAATTCACTATGGAGTCTCAGGGTGGCCTCGAACTCTCAGCGATCCTCCTACCTCTGCCTCCCGAGTGCTGGGATTAAAGGCGTGCGCCACCACGCCCGACAGTAGACTTCTTAAGAACAGGACCCTTGAAGCTGGGAGAAGATTCCATGGGCAAGAGTGCTTGCTGTGCAGACATGAGGAGTTGAGTTCACTCCCAAGCCCCCCAAAGCCAGCCATGTCCAGGCATGCCTAAAACCGTAGTGCTAAAGGGGACAGAGAGAGGAGGATCGCTGGCTTTGTGGTCAACCAGTCTAGTAAAAAAAAAATAAAATAAAATAAATGGTGAGGGCTGAGAGATGGCTTAGTGGTTAAGCGCTTGCCTGTGAAGCCTAAGGACCTGGATTTGATTCCCCAGTATCACATAAAACCAGATGCACAAGGTGGCACATGCATCTGGAGTTCGTATTCAGTGGTTGGAGGCCCTGGTGCACCCATTCTTTTTTTTTTTTTTTGGTTTTTCGAGGTAAGGTCTCACTCTAGCCCAGGCTGACCTGTAATTCACTATGTAGTCTCAGGGTGATCCTCCTGCCTCTGCCTCTTGAGTAATGGGACTAAAGGCATGTACCACCATGCCCCGGCCCCAGGATCATTTTTAAAAAATATTTTATTTTTCTTTATTTATTTGAGAGAGAGAAAAAAAAAATAGGCAGGGGGGGAGAGAGAGAGAGAGAAAGAGCATGGGTGTGCCAGGGCCTCCAGCTGCTGCAAACAAACTCCAGATGCGTGCGCTCCCTGTGCATCTGGCTTATGTAGTCCTGGGGATTCGAACCTGGCTCCTTTGGCTTTGCAGGCAAGTGCCTTAACCACTAAGCCATCCCTCCAGCCCAGGATCATTTTTTTTTTTTTTGGAACCCCTGATGGGCCTGGCCTGATCTAGCCTTCCGCTGCATCTCACATTGCTTTGACCAGTCTATGCCTTGCTATTTTGGCTTCCTGAGTTCTCCCCAGCTCCTGATCCCAGAACCAAAGTTCTTTCTCCCCTGCTCCAGCTAGCAGCAGCTCTCTTTTGAGAGATGGGGTTGAACATCCCAGCATGGAGTCACACCACCTGAGTGTGGCCCCTGACATCCCCATTTACTATTCACACACTTGGGAAAGTATCTCCTGTTTGTTGGCCTCCATGTTCTTTTTATCAAATGGCGATATGGGGTGTCACTCAGTGGATTAAATAAGGCAGAATCTACTTCTGGTCAGTGTTCAATAATTAACAAGTTTTACTATTTTAAAAGCTGTTTTGTTGGGCTGGAGAGATGGCTTAGTGGTTAAGCGCTTGCCTGTGAAGCCTAAGGATCCCGGTTCGAGGCTCGATTCCCTAGGACCCAAGTTAGCCAGATGCATAAGGGGGCGCATGCGTCTGGAGTTCATTTGCAGTGGCTGGAGGCCCTGGCACCCCCATTCTCTCTCTCTCTCTCTCTCTACCTCTTTCTATGTCTGTCGCTCTCAAATCAATAAATAAAAATGAACAAAAAATTTTTTTTAATGTTTTATTTTTATTTATTTATTGGGGGGAGTGTGGGAGGGAGAGAGAGAGAATGGCCTCACCAGGGCCTCTAGCCATTGCAAATGTACTCCAGATGCATGCCCCACCTATTGCATCTGGGTTATGTGGGTCCTGGGGAATCAAACCTGGGTCCTTTGGCTTCGCAGACAAGTGCCTTAGCTGCTAAGCCATCTCTCCAGCCCAATTTTACAATTTTTATGGAACCGGTGCCTTTCTTAGTTATCCTTTGACTCCCATTGCAGGCCTGTGATCCCTTCCAGTCTAAGCAGGGAGCTGTGTTTTTCCAGTGTGTGCCAGGACGGGTCTTGCAGAAGGGTGAGTACAAATGACCTTGAGCCAATTGAATCAGATAGTATCACAAAGAACAATGTGGTGGAGAGAAAGGGGGACTCCTGAAACTCACGGGCCAGCTAGCCTGATGAACAAGAATGGAGACCCTCAGGGAGGCACACACATGCAGGCCCGCACTCACACATACGTACATACACATCATTTAAAAAATGACACAAGCCAGGGGGTGGAGAGATGCCTTAGCAGTTAAGGCCCTTGCCTGCAATGCCTAAGAACCTAGGTTCAGTGCCCCAGAACCAACGTAAGCCAGACGCACATGGTAGCACATGTGTCTGGAGTTTGTTTGCAGTGGATGGAGGCCCTGGCGTGCCCATTTCCCGCCCCCTTTCTTGGATAGACATAAATAAAATTATTTTTTTAAATGATGCTATCCAGGGCCTGGAGAGATGGTTTAGCGGTTATGACACTTGCCTATAAAGCCTAAGGACCCTAAGGACCCAGGTTCAACTCCTCAATACTCATGCAAAGCCAGATGCACAAGGTGGTGTATGTATCTGGAGTTCATTTGCAGTGGCTAGAGGCTCTGATGCACCCATTCTTTTTTTTTTTTTTTTTTTTTTTTTTTTTTTTGTTAAAGGATGGTCCTAAAGAAGGGAAGAGTTTTACTTCTTTTTTTATTTTTGGGTTTTTCGAGGTAAGGTCTCACTCTGGCCCAGGCTGGCCTGTAATTCACTATGGAGTCTCAGGGTGGCCTCGAACTCATGGCGATCCTCCTACCTCTGCCTCCCGAGTGCTGGGATTAAAGGCATGTGCCACCACGCGCGGCAACACCCATTCTTTTTCCCTATTTGCCTCTCTCTCTCTCTCTCTCTTAAATAAATAAATAAATACATAAAAATTTTAAAATGACACTAGCCAGGTGTGGTGGCTCATGCCTATGATCCCAGCACTTAGAAGGCTGATGTAGGAGAGTCACCATGAGTTCCGCTATACTGTGAGTTGTAGGTTAGTATGTGATAGAGTGGGACCCTGACTCAAAAAATAAATAAATAAATAAAATGAAGGCTGAAGAGATGGCTTAGCAGTTAAAGCACTTGCCTGTGAAGCCTAAGGACCCAGGTTCGATTCCCCATACCCACGTAAGCCAGATGCACATGGTGGTGCACACGTCTGGAGTTTGTTTGCAATGGCTGGAGGCCCTGGAACACCTCTTTCTCTCTCTTTCTCTCTCTCAAATAAATAAATAAAAATAAAGATGCTTTTAAAAATGACTCTTCGTGCTTAAAGAAATACATGTACATGCATGTTCCCTGGGAGCACTACTCACAATAGCCAAAAGGTAGACACAAGCCAGACTCCATCAATACATGGATGGATACATGAACTGTGGCATAGCCACAAAATGGAATGTAAGCCATGGAAAAGAATGAGTTGCCAGGCTGGAGAGTTGGCTTAGCAGTTACCGTACTTGCCTACAAAGCCAAAGGACCCTGGTTCGAGTCCCCAGGATCCGTGTAAGCCCGATGCACAAGGTGGTACATGTATCTGGAGTTCGTTTGCAGTGGCTGGAGGCCCTGACTCAACCACTCTCTCTCTCTCTCTCTCTTTCCCTCTCTCTCTCTCTCTCTCTCTCTTTCTCTCTCTCTCTCCCTCTCTATCTCTGCCCCTCTCTCACATAAATAAATTTGGAATGAGTTACCAATACATGTTACAAATTGGATGGATGAAACTTGAGAGCATTATTCTAAGGTTTTTTTTAAAGTTCACAAATTTAAGACCCATTTTGTATTATTCCATGTACAAGAAAATAACCAAAATAAGTAAATACATAGTGTTGGAAAGCAGATTGCTGACTACCAAGGGCTATGGGGAAGAAACAATGAGGAGGAACTGATTAATAGATACAGTTTCCATTTCAAAAGATGGCAGTATTTTAGAGCTAGATTAAGGTAGTAGTTATATAACAACGTGAATGGACTAAATCCTACTAAATTGTTCACTTTAAAATGATTAATTTGGACTGGAGAGATAACTTAGTGTTAAGGCACTTGCCTGCAAAGCCAAAAGAGCCAAGTTCGATTCTCCAGGACCCCCATAAACCAGATGTACAAGGTGGTACATGCATCTGGAGTTCATTTGCAGCAGCTGGAAGCCCTAGCTCACCCATTCTCTCTCTCTCTCTCTCTTTTTCAAATGATTAATTTTAGCTCAGCATGGTGTCTTATATTTGTAATCCCAGTACTTGGGAAGCTGTAGCAAGATTACCACAATTTCAAGGCCAGTTTAAGCTGCAGAGTGAGAGAGATCCTGTCTCAAAACAAAGATGTATTTTATGTCAATTTCTTTTTTAAAATATTTTATTTTTATTTATTTATTTGACAGAGAGAGAGAGAGAGAATGGGCACACCAGGGCCTCCAGCCACTGCAAACGAACTCCAGACGTGTGAGCCCCCTTGTGCATCTGGCTAACGTGGGTCCTGGGGAGCCGAACATGGGTCCTTTGGCTTTGCAAACAAATGCTTTAACTGCTGCGCCATCTCTCCAGCCCTTATGTCAATGTTTTTAAAAAATGATATACTTCTAACAATGAGTTCAGAGCTTGAAAACTATCATTTTCACTCTTTTATTTTTTTTTAAAATATTTTTACCTTTCCGTCTTCAAGTCTGGCTGTAGGTTTTTTTGTTTTTTTTTTTTTCTTATTATCCAAGGGAACGAAATAGACTAAATTTGAAGCCAGTGCAATGACTCATGCTTTAATGAGGGTTATTTTGAAAAGAGCCAACCAGAAAGCCAGGTCAAGCCATCTGAAAAACATGTATTTGATTTTCAAAAGCAATTTGTTCTATGTTATGGTATCTTTCTTGCATTCGATTAAAGCTTTTACTCCAGAAATATTAGTGTTGTTAAAACCTCCTCCACACCAGCTGGAAGACGCCACAGCAGCTTCCTGGATCTGCAGCGAGCCCCTAATTCCTTCAGAACATGGTTGCCCATCCCAGCAGCCCGTCATACGGAGAGAGAACCCCTTCTCCCTCTGCTATCCCCACTCTCTTAACACGTCTTCCCAAATGATGCTCAAGGCAGCAATTATGCGCATGTGTGGATGAGGTAAAGTCAGTTCTAACTGAGATAGAACAAAGGCCGGACCTCCCTGTTCAGTGCTGGGGTGTATAGGAGCAACATTTCCCCTGCACTCACATGGAATTTTCTCTCACAGTAGCAAGTCCATGTTTAATAGGGCACTTTGTCAACGCTGGGAATCTAGAACTCTTCCGAATTGTTTTTCAGTTCGCCCTAGAATACAATCCTGACTCACATAGTCCGCGACAGTCAAGCAGGAGAAGACAAAATCATTTCCTCTTGAAAATATAGACCTAAGGACTTCACAGCCCCACCTCTGCTGATATCCTAATAGCCAGACTCTAGTTACATGGTCTCCCCTATCAGCAAGGGAGACTGGCTGTGTGGTCAGCTTAAAAAAAAAGAGGAGAATGGGGCTGGAGAGATGGCTCAGTAATTAAGGTACTTGCCTGCAAAGCCTAAGGACCTGGATTTGATTCCCCAGTATCACATAAAACCAGATGCACAAGGTGGTGCATGCATCTGGAGTTTGTTTGCTGTGACTGTGGAAGGCCCTGGTGCACCCACTCTCTCTCTATATCTGTCTCTTGTGCACTCTCTCTCTCTCAAATAAACAAATAAAATAAAATAATTTTTAAATGAGGAGAATGATGGAGATTTATAAATATATATTAAACTTTTAGCTCCTAGCCAACTCTCCTCACCACAGCAGTTGGATATCCCACCTCTTCTCATCATGGAATGTTCTATTCACTTCTGCACACACGCACTGCTTTTACCATCCCCTCAGGCCTCATGTCTTCCCCTAAAATTTCCTGGTCACAAAGACATCCCATAGTATCTCTTGACCTTCGTATTTTCATCATACTATACCATTACACATAGCTAAGTCTTAATCTTCAACCTAGACAGTAGACTTTTTTTTTTTTTTTTTTTTTTTTTTTTTTTTTTTGGTTTTTCGAGGTAGGGTCTCACTCTAGCTCACGCTGACCTGGAATTCACTCTGTAGTCTCAGGGTGGCCTCGAACTCTCAGCGATCCTCCTACCTCTGCCTCCCGAGTGCTGGGATTAAAGGCGTGCGCCACCACGCCCGACAGTAGACTTCTTAAGAACAGGACCCTTGAAGCTGGGGAGAAGATTCCATGGGCAAGAGTGCTTGCTGTGCAGACACTAGCCAGGTGTGGTGGCTCATGCCTATGATCCCAGCACTTAGAAGGCTGATGTAGGAGAGTCACCATGAGTTCCGCTATACTGTGAGTTGTAGGTTAGTATGTGATAGAGTGGGACCCTGACTCAAAAAAATAAATAAATAAATAAAATGAAGGCTGAAGAGATGGCTTAGCAGTTAAAGCACTTGCCTGTGAAGCCTAAGGACCCAGGTTTGATTCCCCATACCCACATAAGCCAGATGCACATGGTGGTGCACACGTCTGGAGTTTGTTTGCAATGGCTGGAGGCCCTGGAACACCTCTTTCTCTCTCTTTCTCTCTCTCAAATAAATAAATAAAAATAAAGATGCTTTTAAAAATGACTCTTTGTGCTTAAAGAAATACATGTACATGCATGTTCCCTGGGAGCACTACTCACAATAGCCAAAAGGTAGACACAGCCAGACTCCATCAATACATGGATGGATACATGAACTGTGGCATAGCCACAAAATGGAAAGTAAGCCATGGAAAAGAATGAGTTACCAGGCTGGAGAGTTGGCTTAGCAGTTACCGTACTTGCCTACAAAGCCAAAGGACCCTGGTTCGAGTCCCCAGGATCCATGTAAGCCCGATGCACAAGGTGGTACATGTATCTGGAGTTCGTTTGCAGTGTCTGGAGGCCCTGACTCAACCACTCTCTCTCTTTCTCTCTCTCTCTCTCTTTCTCTCTCTCTCTCCCTCTCTATCTCTGCCCCTCTCTCTCATAAATAAATTTGGAATGAGTTACCAATACATGTTACAAATTGGATGGATGAAACTTGAGAGCATTATTCTAAGGTTTTTTTAAAGTTCACAAATTTAAGACCCATTTTGTGTTATCCCATGTACAAGAAAATAACCAAAATAAGTAAATACACAGTGTTGGAAAGCAGATTGCTAACTACCAAGGGCTATGGGGAAGAAACAATGAGGAGGAATTGATTAATAGATACAGTTTCCATTTCAAAAGATGGCAGTATTTTAGAGCTAGATTAAGGTAGTAGTTATATAACAACATGAATGGACTAAATCCTACTAAATTGTTCACTTTAAAATGATTAATTTGGACTGGAGAGATAACTTAGTGTTAAGGCACTTGCCTGCAAAGCCAAAAGAGCCAAGTTCGATTCTCCAGGACCCCCATAAACCAGATGTACAAGGTGGTACATGCATCTGGAGTTCATTTGCAGCAGCTGGAAGCCCTAGCTCACCCATTCTCTCTCTCTCTCTCTCTTTTTCAAATGATTAATTTTAGCTCAGCATGGTGTCTTATATTTGTAATCCCAGTGCTTGGGAAGCTGTAGCAAGATTACCACAATTTCAAGGCCAGTTTGAGCTGCAGAGTGAGAGAGATCCTGTCTCAAAACAAAGATGTATTTTATGTCAATTTCTTTTTTAAAATATTTTATTTTTATTTATTTATTTGACAGAGAGAGAGAGAGAGAATGGGCACACCAGGGCCTCCAGCCACTGCAAACGAACTCCAGACGTGTGAGCCCCCTTGTGCATCTGGCTAACGTGGGTCCTGGGGAGCCGAACATGGGTCCTTTGGCTTTGCAAACAAATGCTTTAACTGCTGCGCCATCTCTCCAGCCCTTATGTCAATGTTTTTAAAAAATGATATACTTCTCGCCGGGCGTGGTGGCGCACGCCTTTAATCCCAGCACTCAGGAGGCAGAGGTAGGAGGATTGCCATGAGTTCAAGGCCACCCTGAGACTCCATAGTGAATTCCAGGTCAGCCTGGGCTAGAGTGAGACCCTACCTCGAAAAACTCGAAAAACCCAAAAAAAAAAAAAAAAAAAAAAAAATGATATACTTCTAACAATGAGTTCAGAGCTTGAAAACTATCATTTTCACTCTTTTATTTTTTTTTAAATATTTTTACCTTTCCGTCTTCAAGTCTGGCTGTAGGTTTTTTTTTTTTTTTTTTTATTATCCAAGGGAACGAAATAGACTAAATTTGAAGCCAGTGCAATGACTCATGCTTTAATGAGGGTTATTTTGAAAAGAGCCAACCAGAAAGCCAGGTCAAGCCATCTGAAAAACATGTATTTGATTTCCAAAAGCAATTTGTTCTATGTTATGGTATCTTTCTTGCATTCGATTAAAGCTTTTACTCTAGAAATATTAGTGTTGTTAAAACCTCCTCCACACCAGCTGGAAGACGCCACAGCAGCTTCCTGGATCTGCAGCGAGCCCCTAATTCCTTCAGAACATGGTTGCCCATCCCAGCAGCCCGGCATACGGAGAGAGAACCCCTTCTCCCTCTGCTATCCCCACTCTCTTAACACGTCTTCCCAAATGATGCTCAAGGCAGCAATTATGCGCATGTGTGGATGAGGTAAAGTGAGTTCTAACTGAGATAGAACAAAGGCCGGACCTCCCTGTTCAGTGCTGGGGTGTATAGGAGCAACATTTCCCCTGCACTCACATGGAATTTTCTCTCACAGTAGCAAGTCCATGTTTAATAGGGCACTTTGTCAACGCTGGGAATCTAGAACTCTTCCGAATTGTTTTTCAGTTCGCCCTAGAATACAATCCTGACTCACATAGTCCGCGACAGTCAAGCAGGAGAAGACAAAATCATTTCCTCTTGAAAATATAGACCTAAGGACTTCACAGCCCCACCTCTGCTGATATCCTAATAGCCAGACTCTAGTTACATGGTCTCCCCTATCAGCAAGGGAGACTGGCTGTGTGGTCAGCTTAAAAAAAAAGAGGAGAATGGGGCTGGAGAGATGGCTCAGTAATTAAGGTACTTGCCTGCAAAGCCTAAGGACCTGGATTTGATTCCCCAGTATCACATAAAACCAGATGCACAAGGTGGTGCATGCATCTGGAGTTTGTTTGCTGTGACTATGGAGGGCCCTGGTGCACCCACTCTCTCTCTATCTCTGTCTCTTGTGCACTCTTTCTCTCTCTCAAATAAACAAATAAAATAAAATAATTTTTAAATGAGGAGAATGATGGAGATTTATAAATATATATTAAACTTTTAGCTCCTAGCCAACTCTCCTCACCACAGCAGTTGAATATCCCACCTCTTCTCATCATGGAATGTTCTATTCACTTCTGCACACACTCACTGCTTTTACCATCCCCTCAGGCCTCATGTCTTCCCCTAAAATTTCCTGGTCACAAAGACATCCCATAGTATCTCTTGACCTTCGTATTTTCATCATACTATACCATTACACATAGCTAAGTCTTAATCTTCAACCTAGACAGTAGACTTTTTTTTTTTTTTTTTTTTTTTTTTTTTTTTTTTTTTTGGTTTTTCGAGGTAGGGTCTCACTCTAGCTCACGCTGACCTGGAATTCACTCTGTAGTCTCAGGGTGGCCTCGAACTCTCAGCGATCCTCCTACCTCTGCCTCCCGAGTGCTGGGATTAAAGGCGTGCGCCACCACGCCCGACAGTAGACTTCTTAAGAACAGGACCCTTGAAGCTGGGGAGAAGATTCCATGGGCAAGAGTGCTTGCTGTGCAGACATGAGGAGTTGAGTTCACTCCCAAGCCCCCAAAGCCAGCCATGTCCAGGCATGCCTAAAACCGTAGTGCTAAAGGGGACAGAGAGAGGAGGATCGCTGGCTTTGTGGTCAACCAGTCTAGTAAAAAAAAAATAAAATAAAATAAATGGTGAGGGCTGGAGAGATGGCTTAGTGGTTGAGTGCTTGCCTATGAAACCTAAGGACACTGGTTTGAGGCTTGATTCCCCAGGACCTACATAAGCCAGATGCACAAGGTGGCACATGCATCTGGAGTTCGTATTCAGTGGTTGGAGGCCCTGGTGCACCCATTCTTTCTCTCTCTGTCTTTTTTAAAAAATTTTTTTTGTTGTTGTTCATTTTATTTATTTATTTATTTGAGAGTGACAGACAGAGCGAGAAAGAGGCAGAGAGAGAGACACAGAGAGAATGGGCACGCCAGGGCCTTCAGCCACTGCAAACGAACTCCAGATGCATGCACCCCCTTGTGCATCTGGCTAACGTGGGTCCTGGGGAGTTGAGCCTCGAACCGGGGTCCTTAGGCTTCACAGGCAAGCGCTTAACCACTAAGCCATCTCTCCAGCCCTCTCTCTCTCTTAAATAAATAAAGAAAACAGAAATATTTAAATATTTTTATTTATTTGTTTGTTTATTTATTTAAGAGAGAGAGGGAGAGGTAGATAGAAAGAGAGAATGGGGGCTGGAGAGATGGCTTAGTGGTTAAGCGCTTGCCTGTGAAGCCTAAGGACCCTGGTTCAAGGCTCAATTCCCCAGGACCCACGTTAGCCAGATGCAAAAGGGGGCGCATGCATCTGGAGTTCGTTTGCAGTGGCGCCCATTCTCTCTCTCTCTCTCTATCTGCCTCTTTCTCTCTCTGTCTGTTGCTCTCAAATAAATAAATAAACCAAAAAAATTTAAAAAAAAAAAAAAGAGAGAGAATGGGTGTGCCAGGGCCTCCAGCCACTGTAAATGAACTCCAGATGTGTGCGTCATTTTATGCATCTGGCTTAAGTGGGTCCTGGGGAATCAAACCCTGGTACTTAGGCTTCACAGGCAAACGCCTTAACCGCTAAGCTATTTCCCTAGCCCGAAAAAAGAAATATTTAAAACAAATAGACGGTGAGCTCCAGGCTCAGTGAGGGACTCTAGCTCAGGGAAATAAGATGGAAGAACAATAGAAGAGGAGGACAAACTCCTTCCCTGGCCTCTGCGTGCCTGCACACAGAGCGCACGCATGCACGTGCGCACACACACACACACACACACACACACACGTCACACATTCCAAAAACAACAAGACCTTTATTCCTTTTATTTTTTCCTTGTATGCCCTATGGTCTTTAATCTACTGCTAAATACAAATATGTGTTTAGCAATTATACTCTGAAATGAACTGAATTTGATTAGAACAGTATGCTGAATAATTTAGGATGACCGTTCTTCTTTTCCTTTAATTACGGTAGTTTTTAACTGAGTGATCTTAATCTTCCCTATTTCACAATTCAAGAAATAGACTTTATTCTTTAGGTGTTGTTTTTTTTTTTTCCTTTAATGTTTACTGGGCAATTTTGTATCAATATCAATCCATTGTTTCAAGAACTGAATACGATAAACATCAGCTAAGCATTTAGCATGGACCTATCACCCAACAGATGCTAACTGAGTGTTAAGATAAAATTTCCATGGGTAAAATGCATGTTGGCCCTGGGCTAAGGAGTTTATAAAGGCAAGGGAAAGAGCTAAGATTCTGGAACTAGCCTTTCTCGTTTGGACTTGGGCTCTTCTATTCGCCGTGCACAGGATGGCGGTCTGAAATAAACTAATATGTGCTTGTCACTATCGGTTACCTCTCAGTTTCATGGACACTCTTTTATACTCCAATTTGTAATTCTAGGGGCTTGGGGTCTGAAAACTACATCCCCAGATGCCCTTGCAAGCTGGTTTCCAGCTAGTGACGGCAGTCAGGAAGCACAGCTGGGAGGCGGAAAGGCAGGAAGAGAGGGGAAGTCGCTTTCTCTCTCCTTCCACCAGCTTTTAGATAGCCACGCTTGCATCCTAGCCTCAGTCAAGCCACTCCACTACTGCAGTGCCACACGGTGCCCTCTTGGCAGTACTAGAATCAACTCCCTGCTGGCCATGCAGCAGCCCAGCTCCTAAGGTGTTGGGCCTTCTTCTGCATCCCTTCGTTCTGACTATTCCTTCTCTCCTCTGTTGCTCAAGCCCTCAGATTTCCTTCTGTATGCAAAATCTCATGGATCCCCTTGGAATGCTCCAATGAAATTCATACGCTGTGTTAATTACCCTCGGATTGAAATAGCTAGCACAAGTTCAGCTTTCCTTTTAAAAATATGTATAATCCGGAGCTGGAGGGATGGCTTAGCGATTAAGGCATTTGCCTGCAAAGCCAAAGGAGCCTGGTTCGATTCCCCAGGACCCACGTTAGCCAGATGCACAAGGGGGAGCATGAGTCTGGAGTTCGTTTGCAGAGGCTAGAGGCCCTGGTGTGCCCTTTTTTTTTCCCTCTTTCTCTGTCAAATAAATAAATAAACATAAAATATTTTAAAGTATATGTATAATTTGTAAGTGGTGAGAGAGAGAATGAGAATGAGTGTGCCTCTTACCACTGCAAATGAACTCCAGACGCGTGCACCGCTTTGTGCATCTGGCTTTACACAGGTGCTGGGGAATTGAACTCAGGCTGTTAGGCTTTGCAACCAAGTGTGCCTTTAACTACTGAGACATCTCTCCCATCTGAATTCAGCTTTTCTGACCAGATTTTGCATGATAAATATATAACATGGCACATACATTTAAACTGCCCAACAAATATTAGTTCTTCCCTTGGTGATTCCACTCTGCTGTGTTGGGAAAGAATATATAATTAGAGCAAAGATATACTTAATTTTATTTCTTATAAGTTATTTCCTTTCAGAACTCTTGTATTTTCTCTATAAGCTCCCAGTATTCCAAGACAACTGGCTCTCAGACTTAGATATGTATGAGACAGAATCTGCTATGAACTCCTCAAAGATACTGAAGCTCAAGTTCACTAAAGACCTTAATTTCCAGGGAGGACACTTTGATGCATTTTGAATAAGTTCTCCAGGCAATTGTTACTAGTGCTAGAGTCTGAGAGCCTCTGGTCTGGATAAACATTCATGGACATGATTTCTTAACACCTCCCAGGTGATACAGCATTGCTTGTTTATTGGTAGCATAATAAGTGTTTGAGAACGATGTTGATTACCAGTTGATTAGCCCCTTATTGCAATGACTTCAATTTCAGACCAACTTTGAGCTGGTTTCCTACCACGAACCTAGATGTTTCTTGGCTCCATTCCAGATATAAGTGATGGAGCAGACTCCATGGATGGTAATTGGCAGATATTGAAGAAAGCATCAAGAAAAATGAGCTTCCCAACACTAAAGCCTGTGTGACCCTGGGGTATTCAAGCCTCATAAATGGGAGCACTAAAGAGAAGACAAAAAGGAGATGCCAGGCTGGAGAGATGGCTCAGTGGTTAAGGCACTTGCCTGCAAAGTCAAAGGACCTAGGTTCAATTCCCCAGTACCTGTGTGAAGCCAGATGTACAAGGTGGCACATGCACCTGGAGTTATTTTGCAGCTGCTAGAGGCCCTAGCATGCCCATTTCTCTCTCTCTCTCTCTCAATAGATAGATAGCTGATAGATAGATAGATAGACGATAGATAGATAGATAGATGATTGATAGATAGACAGATGATTGATAGATAGATAGATAGATATCTGCCTCTTTCTCTCTTTCAAATAAAAATATTTTTAAGAAAGGTGATGGGAACATTTGTCACTGATGATCTTTTGGCCACCCTTCCCTCTCTCCTTTCTGTTCTTTACACTGAGGAAATTCCTCTAAAATTATTCTTTCTGACCTTGGACCAATATCGGTCCCTCCAGCCCACGTTTCTCTCCCTCACCCCCGGATCAATGCTTCTAGTTCCACACCAGCTGCAGGCAAAGAGCCAGGAACGTTGCAGGGTCTTCGGACCAGGCTCTCACTCAACTCTGGCCTGTGCAGTGATCATTCCATAGTCTCACTGGTGCGCTTCTTAATTCCATTACAACTGAGAAGCCTGTGGCAGTCAGCAGAGTGTAAAGAAGACAGAGCCTGGAAGAGGTTATTATAGCCTCTGGGTGGATGAAAAACGTAAGATTGAAGCTTTGTTACTTGAACAAATAAATCAGAGCTTACATGCTTAGCCACGCGGCTTTGCCTTGTAACATTGAGAAGTCATCCCTCAAGCCATTAGAGATTTAAAAAAAAAAAATTCTCCATGGTCTCAAATCTTCCTTTGTGAATGCTTACGTCATTTGAAAATAAGTCTGAGGACCAAGGATGTGAAGGCTGGGAAAACACCGTGGTGGGATCGAGGGACGGCAGTCAGAAGAGACCAGGAGTGAACTCACTGCAGTACGATTGTCAAAGAGAAATTTCAGACATTTAGCTAATGTTTGGAATGCATTAAAGTCTCTCATCATGTCTATTTCAGAGAAACATGTTCAACCTGAGTGAATAGATCATATGTGTGTGTGTGTGTGTGTGTGTTTTAAGCCAATGCAACTTCATTATAGTACATTCACAGTAATTGTTCTCAACTCATTCTCCACAAATGAAGACCTTCCCAGAATGTTCCCTGCCTGTCACGACCAGAGGGAATGAGACTGTCTGAAGAAGACATGGATTTGGTCTCTCTCTCTCTCTCTCTCTCTCTCTCTTTAAACCTACCTTAAAACCTTTTCTGGATAATCTTTGCCTTTAAAAAGCTATAAGTTTGGGGAAAATATTGATATGTAATCACTGCTTCAACTGCTCGCTCTCTCCTAATGGTGAGGGAATTGTTCATTGGCTTCGTTGCTTATCTATATAATGAGTATAATAGACACCACAGTCATGCTTCACATAACAATGGGATGCATTATGAAATGCATCATTGCTCAATTTCGCTGGTGTGTGAACAGCATTGGGAAGTACAGTGTGTTGTATATCCCAGAAAACAGAAGTTTTCCCTTCAAGAGCTAACATTTGTTCCCAAAAACTGTCATCACTTTGGGGGATGGGGCGTCACTCTCAACTCTTGAACATATTATCTACCACACTTCCTACTTTTATTTTTTTTTAATTTTAAAACAGTCTTCGGCAAGTTTTTTAAAAAATATTTTATCATTTATTTATTTATTTATTTGACAGAGAAAGAGGGCGAGAGACTGGGAGAATGGGCACGCCAGGGCCTGTAGCCACTGCAACAGAACTCCAGATGCATTTTTTTTTTTGTTCATTTTTGTTTATTTATTCAAGAGTGACAGAGAGATAGAGAGAGAGTGAATGGGCGCACCAGGGCCTCCAGCCACTGCAAACAAACTCCAGACGCGTGCGCCCCCTTGTGCATCTGGCTAACGTGGGTGGTGGGGAATCGAACCTGGGTCCTATGGCCTTGCAGGCAAATGCCTTAACCACTGAGCCATCCCTTCAGCCCGGCAAGTTTTATTAAAGAAAAATGTTTTCTGCTTTACTTTTCACCCATCTGTCCTGACATGTTTCTAACAACATCAGAATCACCGGGACCCATGGTAGCCAGTGTGCACACTCTTCAATATTTTCCATGTGCTGTGTCCAAATTACTATTATTACCACCGTAATGATGGACACCAGTTTTGTCCAACATAACATAGTATTTTATTTCAGATTTCCTCAAAGCTGGGCCATTTGTTGGCAAGAATGATGGATTTCACTTTGTCCTGTCTGGTCATCTTTGCTCTGCTTGTTCCTCACATGCATTTTCCACTTTTCATAATAAATTGGAGCCTATTGTTGATTGGGTCCAGAGACTTTTTCATCTTCTTTGTGTCCACCTGAGATATAGGATGTCCCCCAGGGTGGCTATCAAGCTGGCCAGGGCATGAAAAAGCTCTGTACTCGACCTGATTGAACTTTTCATTATAACCCAGGATTATCCCTATGAACATTTGATGCAGTACGCAGGCATAGACCAGGCTAGACCACGTTCTGGGATTTCTTCTTTCTCCTTCCTGATGTCAATAAATGACTACCTTGAGAAGCAACACACTCATCACCCTTGGAAACAGCCACCTCAAACCACCAAGGTCATGACTGTGACCACATGTTAGATAGATAGAGGATGTGGGTTCGCCGATGGGCTGGCCTAGAATGAGCCTCTACTTCCACCATGTAACTGTGAGCAGATTACTGCACCACATACACCCTCATTAGCTCAGTGTGGATAAAACAATGCCCGGCTTATGGGGGAAGTCTTAAGTTTCAAATGGGAAAATACACAGATGTCAAGTGCATAGCACATGCAAATGGCCAGCAAACGTCATGTGACATTACTATCATCATCACTCATAGTAAGTCTCTAAGAAACTTTGACTTCCTCATCATAATACTCGTTTTAGGTTTTTTTTTTTTATTTCCAAAATCATCTAAATAATGCTGATGGAATGCCTTCTATACTTTTCCTTCCATAATCTGCATTCTCAGACAAAAAAATATTTGGGGCCATGGGCTGGAGAGATGATGGTTAAGGCGCTTGCCTGCAAAGGTTCGATTCCTCAAGACCCACGTATGCCAGATGCACAAGGGGGTGCATGCATCTGGAGTTTGTTTGCAGTGGCTGGAGCCCTGGCATGCCCATTCTCTGTCTCTCTCTCTGTCTCTTTTTCCCTCTCTCTGCATCTTTCTGTCTCTCAAATAAATAAAAATAAAATAGTTTTTAAAAATTGATTTAAAGCTGGGCGTGGTGGCACACGCCTTTAATCCCAGCACTCAGGAGGCAGAGGTAGGAGAATCGCCGTGAGTTCGAGGCCACCCTGAGACTCCATAGTGAATTCCAGGTCAGCCTGGGCTAGAGTGAGACCCTACCTCAAAAAAAAAAAAAAATTGATTTAAAAATTTGGGCCAAATGAGAACTCAGAATAACTTTGCCAAAAGCCAAGCCCTTCATCCGTATGAGGGTTAGGTTTATTATACAGCCCAGATGGTTTTGCTAGGCCAGCCACACCTGCCCCTCTGGGAGCCACAAGCAAGTAGAGACGCAAAGAGTAAGAGAGGGCTCCAGGGACCGAGTACCTGCGCCAGATCATTAGGCCTTGGCCAGGAATTCTTGGTGGCAGAAAGGAAGGAGCTGGAAGTGCCCAGAGCCTCCCATCTGCCACCATTCATAGCAGTAAATGGACACGTGCCGCGGAGTGCCGGCGGCCCTGCGGATCCGACGAGGACAGGAGGCTGTGCAGCTCGCCAAGTGGTTACTTTCGATTATGTGTATCCTGTAGGGGTTAATTAACCTCCTCAATGGGATACTATTCTGGCCGCAGCACCACTAGGGGATGTAATTTAAGGTCACTCCGAAGTTAAGTGAAGAGAACAACAGCTGCAGCCTTTGTTGTAGTTCCCGCCGCCCTTCATTATATGTAAGCACCCTTAATAAACCCGCAGTGGGCACTTGAATGAGCCCATGAGTGCTTCCGCTGAGAGCACATGCCACTGAGGTCCGGCCCCAGGCTTTGTATCATCTTCATGGCCAACACACACTTCTCCCAAGGGCCGGCTGCCTCCGAAATGACATTCCCAAGTCCCAAGGTGAGTGAGTGCTCCACTGGGGAAGATGGCAATTTTTTTATGATTTATTTATTTTATTTGAGAGGAAGAGAAAAGCAGAGTGAGAGAGCATGGGCGCACTAGGTCCTCTAGCTACTGGAAACGAACTCCAGACACATGCACCATCTTGTGCATCTGGCTTATGTGGGTCCTGGGGAATTGAACCAGGGTCCTTAGGCCCCAAAGGCAAGTGCCTTAATTGCCGAGCCATCTATCTCTCCAGCCTAACTTGACAAATTTTAATTGTTTGGGTCTCCATTGAAGTTTTGGACCTTCCATTTAAATACCAGCAGTTGTAATTCACTTAATAGGATGCTGTTTTCCTGTGAAGCTGGGAGTATAACAGATGCGTGGTGAAGCAAGTCATACGGTAAGTGCACCAGGCGGCTTTGAAATGAAGGTAGTTCTCCGTCACCATGTAACCAGTTAGTCTCAACCCATGGTGGATTAACTCAGCGTGGAGGGACTATGATGGTCACCTGGGAGACACTCTTCTGGTCATGTCTGTGGGGCCCTCGTGGGGGTCATAGCCATGCTGTCATCTAGGGCAATAGTCATTTGGGACGTCTACTTCTATAATGGCTAACTTAGCCAGGCATGGTGGCACACGCCGCCTTTAATCCCAGCACTCGGGAGGCAGAGGTAGGATTGCAGTGAGTTCGAGGCCACCCTCAGAATACAGAGTTAATTCCTGGTCAGCCAGAGCTAGAGGATCAGGGAATGGGCTCAGGAATCCTGGAGTCAGGTCACACTTTTAAAAAGTTATTTGTAGCTGGGCGTGGTGGCGCACGCCTTTAATCCCAGCACTCGGGAGGCAGAGGTAGGAGGATTGCTGAGAGTTCGAGGCCACCCTGAGACTACATAGTTAATTCCAGGTCAGCCTGGACCAGAATGAGTCCCTACCTTAAAAAACCAAAAAAAAAAAAAAAATTTTTTTTTAAAGTTATTTATTTTATTTTTAGAGACAGATGATGAGTATGCCAGGGTCTCTAGCCACTGCAACTGAACTCCAGACGCATGCACCACCTTGCGTATCTGGCTTATGTGGGTCCTGGGGAATCGAACCTGGGTCCCTAGGCTTCTCAAGCAAGAGCTTTAAACGCTAAGCCATCTCTCCAGCCCTCGGGTCATATTTTAAATAGAGTTGTCTGACCTGTCTTTCCTGAAGAAGGCAAGAGAGTAGTAGGGGATGGTTTGGAGCAGTAATGGAACCACTGTGTGCACTGACTGTCCTCTCTGATCATGCCACGAATGCCGATAGAGCCTAGTGGCTCCATCTGAACTCTGGTCATTGTTCCCTGCTCCTTGCTGGAATGCAGATGGAGAGAGAAGTCTCTTTCTGCCTCTGATAAGAACTGCCAATACCCCTCCCCCGACCACCTCAAGATGCCCTGCAAGGGAGAACAGATGGCCCCGTGGCCATCCCACTTGTGATGGTCTGATGACCCCCGGCCTGCTGAAAGGGAGCTGTTGGGCATACCCCAGACAGCTGCAGGGGCCCTGTGCCTACAATGCAGGGTACACAAGGCACAAGGCACAAGGCTAGGCAACTCACACACCCCTAACAAGATCGCATTTAGAGCAGAAGAATTTTTGCAATGCTGACTGGATGGTTTGGTATTTCACTTCAATCATGACATTTCTACAACGGGACATGAGCCTTCCCACCCCCACCCCAGCAGGTGACCAGCGCAGAGAATGGTAGAATTTGCAGAGCTCTCGATCACGAAAAGAAAGGAGGGAGTAGAAGAAGATTTTATAAGCTTGGACATGGCATATAGCTATTACCACACTGCCAGACACATTGAGTCTATCAGGAGCTCTTTGCTGACACGGACTGGAGCTAAGGACCCAGGGAGAAGAAGTACAGTGTACTCTAGGCTCCAGGGTGATGAATGGTTGTGGCGCCCAGTTCTAATTTTAGCCATCCAGGTTGAAGAAGGATGGCATACTTGTCTTTCTGATCTACAAAACGTGGTGAGTAAGAGCGCCTGGGCCCAGGCCATTCCTCGGTCCATCCTAAAATCAGAGCACCTGGTAGAGGGAGGCCTCGGTCCAGGCGAACGTTAGCAGAGGCGCCCAGGCTGCGCAGTCACCATCTAGGGCTGAAGGAAGTGCGTCCAGCAAGAGATGATGCTCTATTGTCGTTGTCAGCTCAGCTCTGTGGACCTTTGCCAAAGACGGCAGTGATGAGGAAATGAATGAGAAGGCTTGACCTTTGGAAGAGCAAGGGGCACCGGAAGTTTGCCACAAGAGTGGGCAACAATAGCCAGGCTGACTGACAGAGATGTGGAAGCGCACACTGAGTACCAGAGCAAGCACTGCAGCTGTGGGTGATGTTCATGGATCCCACGAGTCTGTGGCCCAGCACGCAGAGCCCAGTTTCTTCCTCAGAGGGTGTATTAGTCGGGGTTCTCTACAGGAACAGAACCAATAGAATAAATTGTACTAAAAGGGAATTCATGCTGGAAAAGATGGCTTAGTGGTTACGACACTTGCCTGCAAAGCCTAAGAACCCATGTGCGACTCTCCAGATCCCATGTAAGCCAGACGCACAAAGGTGAGGCAAGCACAAGGTTGCACATGCCTAGTAGGTGGCGCAAGCGTCTGAAGTTTGATTGCAGTGGCTGAGGCCTTGGTGAGCCAATTTCTCTCTCTCTCTCTCTCAAATAAAAATATTTTTTAAAAAATTTATTGGATGAGCTTACAGCAGTCCAACCATTGCAGTGTGCAGGCCCAAGTGTCAAGGAACCCCATAGCTGCTCAGTCCACGAGGCTGGATGCCTCGGCAGTCCCAATCAGGCACTGAAGGCCTGGAGGCTTCCTGGAGAGCCGCTGCTCTTCAGTCCACGCTGGTCTTCAATCCACACCGGAAGGCAGCCAGCAGCATGGGCAGCCAGGTAGATAGAAGAGATTCTTTTCTCCCACAGCTTCCTCAGATAAAGCCCCTCTCCAACAGGGACTGCCCGCTCTGGGGGAAGGGCTCACTCTTGGGGAAGGATTTCCTCGTTCAGTTAATCCTTCCTGGAAGCCACCTCAGAGACCCACCCAAGAGGAAGGTCTGTGGATTCCTAAACAGGTCAAGTTGACAACAGAGCTTAACCATGCCAGAGGGCAAGTCGGGAGGACACATCCAGGTTTCTGTTCTGGTTATGCCGTTGACTAGTTATGTCTTCAGGAAGTCTTGGGCAGTGAGGGATGTGCCACAGCAGGAGAAGCTCAGGGTGTTGGTTCTTGCTCTCCATCTTGTTTTAGACAGAATCCCTCTTACTGTCTGTCACCACCCACACCAAACTAGCTTGCCTACGAACTTTGTGATCGTGATTGTCTTGACTACTTCCCGTTGCCACAGGCGTGCGCACGACTTGCAATGGGCTTCACGTGAGTTCTGGTGACCCACAGTGGTTATGAGGCTCGCGCAGTAAGTGCTCTTAACCACTGAGCCATCTCCCCAGGCCTGTGAAGACGTCTTTCACCCTCAGTTCCCTCACCTGCCAAAGGAGAGAGCAACACGCACCTTGTCACAGACCTGGGAAGAAGGTAACTGAAAACTGGGCGTGGGAGCACGCACCTTGAATGCCAGCACTTGGGAGGCAGAGGCAGGAGGATTGCTGCAAGTTTGAGGGCAGCCTGGGACTACGTAGTGAATTCCAGGTCAGCTTGGGCTAGAGTGAGACCCTACCTCAAAACACCAAAAAATAAAAAATTTTAAAAAAAGTAAAAAGGAAGGTAGTCAAGATGAAAGACTTGACACAGTTCCTGGCCTCTAGGAAACAGCCAATGGCTGCTATTTTTATTGTTGCTATTTTTTACACATGCTGTGGACAGCTGCTGCCAGGCTTTGTGGCCCAGGTGTTTTTTCCTTGGAGAACCTGCCCCCGCCACCCACAGGGTCCTCCGAATCATCTGAGGGCCTGAATGAACTGCTGCAGACGGGGAACAGGCAAGGGACCCAGTCAACTCTCCCGGGGACTGGAAGCCTAAACACAGACACACCGGAAGTTCGTGCTGGCTGAGTCACCCTGTGGCAGGGAACCCACACTGAGCTGTGCCTGGTGCTGCTCCTGCGGTCATCCCTCCCAGGGTCTGAGATCCGACCCACTTTTCCCAGTGACTGAGTGGGGCAAGTACACCCTGTCCCCCCACTGTGTGAGCCCCTCAGTAGCTTAAGTCGGCCAGAGTCACTTTGAAATTGATGCAGCCTGACAAAGCAGCCCCGGCACCTCTATGAAGACGGCCAAAAGTGGGATGGGGGACGGCAGCTGGGCAAAAGGAGGTGATCTTCCCACTTCCTCCCTTCCCTCTTCACGTCAGGCTATCAGGGGGACTTATCTACCATTTTTCAAAAAAAATTTTTAATCATGGTAATATAAATTTAATTCTAAATGTCAAATAGGTAAAGTTGAGACAGTGATGTTGCCGCCTGAAAAACAAAAATGGAACTGGGCAAATACATTATATATATAAATATTCTACATTGATCAAAGATTTAATGTATAAAATGAAATCTTAAAGTCACTAGGAGAAAACATAGATTGGTTATTTATAAACTTTGAGTGAGAAAGATCTTTCTAAGTATGACCCGGAATTTACAGAAGATGATATTTATAAGTTTCACTAGATGTGAACAAAAACTTTGGAGGAGGAGAAAAATAGCAAAGACAAATGACAAGCTAAAAATAAACACAACACAAATAATTCATCTTAAACAGCTCCTGGAAATCAACAGGAAGAATACAATGTGAGTAAGGGACATGAAGTCCAGAAGGGGGAAAAAAAACATATAAGTGGATTTTAATCATGAAAGATAGTCTCTCTCCTCATGCATGAATGCTATCTTCATTTCTCCAAGACGATTATCATGATTTTTGTTATACTCAATATCGTGAGCATTTTTTGACTATTCCAGTATTTTTTAAAATTGAGACACATTAAAATTGAAATAGCATTAATAAAAAAAATTCTTGGGCTGGGGAGATGACTTAGCAGTTAAGGCCTGCAAAGCCAAAGGATCCCAGTTCAACTCTCCAGGACCCACGTAAGCCAGATGCACAAGGGGGCACATGCATCTGGAGTTCGTTTGCAGTGGCTGGAGGCCCTGGCGTACCCATTCTCACTTTCTTTCTCTTTCTCTCTGCCTCTTTCTTCCTCTCAAATAAATAAATTGATTAAATATATTTTATAAATTTTTTTAGAACTTTTTTTGTTTTTCCTAAAGTTTGCCTGGCTTTCCATTTGATGCTCTTAAATGTATTTATTAATAATGAATCCCCTAAATGTTTTATGTGTCATACGTGTCAGGTCATCTGTTGATTCTATTTTTCCATAGAGATACTGTATTATAACTCCTTCTGATTTACTATGCACTGGCTTCCTTCTAAGCCTGCTGCATAGGTGCTACCTTAAAATCTGTCTGTACATCATTGTAAGAATTCCCTGTGCTCACACTAATGCATGTTGTTGAACTTACTGTTATCTGGATTCCAAACCTCCTTCAGTTATTCATTCATTTTGGTAAAATATGTCATTTAGTAGTGTCTTAAGAAAGAATGCTCACGGCTAGAGAGATGGTTCAGTGGTTAAGGTGCTTGCCTGCAAAGTCTAAGGACCCAGGTTAGATTCCCCAGTACCCACATAAAGCCAGATGCACAAGGTAGATCATGCATCTGGAGTTCATTTGCAATGGCTAGAGACCCTGGTGTGCCCATTATCTCTCTATCCGCCTATTTCTCTCTCTTTTTCGCTGTTGTTTTGTTTCTCAAGATAGGGTCTCACTGTAGCCCAGGCTGACCTGGAATTCACTATGTAATCTCAGGGTGGCCTTGAAACTCACAGCGATCCTCCTACCTCTGCCTCCCAAGTGCTGGGATTAAAGGCATGCGCCACCACACCTGGCTAAGTACTCTTTTCATTCTCAGTTTTGGAAGATCAAGGACATGGCCCCAGATGGGCCCAGCACCAGTGAGGACATAATGGCAAATAGGATCATGTGAGAGGAAGACATCACACAGGGAGTCGGGAAGCCAGAGAGGAGGGACCAGTGTTCCTTGTTTTAAACAACTATCACATGTGGGAACTAACCAGGGTCATACAATAACTGTTAATTTCTTCTGACGTCAGCACCCCAATGACACAATTGCTTTGTAGTGAACTCTTATCACTTAAAGTTACACTGTCCCTCAGCCAGGCATGGTTGTGGAGACCTGTAATTCCAGTATGAGGGAGACTGAGGCTGGAGGATCATGACTTCAAAGCCAGCCTGGACTATAGAAAGTGACACTCCCAAAAAAGGCCCATCGTCTCTCACATCACTGGGATTTAAGCTTCTAACATGTGAGCCTCTGGGGGATGGTTCAAACCCACCCAAACTGTCTTTCTGGGCCTTGTCTTTTACTTATTGACCTAGTTTCATCCTTGTTGACAGAAATGAAAGGATTTCAATCTTTTATGGCTAAATAGTATTCCGCTGTGTAGATATATCATAATATCAGCCACTTCAGTTGGTTTCATGTCTTAGCTATCCCATCCAAGCGTGCCGTTGGGAAGTCCGATGCCATTCTATTTCTGTTCCTTTGTTGCGGCCTATTTCCTCTCTGAAGAACTTGATTGCCGATGTTCTGAAATCTCATTACAGTGTGCCTTGATGTGAAGCTGTTGTTGTTATCATCATCATCATCATTATTGTGTTTGGGGAATTCTATAGGCATTTTCATTTATTTTATTTTATTCATTCACTTATTTCTAAGGAGAAAGAGAGAGAAAAGTATGGGCACGTCAGGGACTCTTGCCACTGCACACAAACTCCAGATACATGTGCCCCTTTGTGTATCTGGCTTTACGTGGGTACTGGGGAATTGAAGCCAGGCTGTCAGGCTTTGCAAGCAAGTGCCTTTTTAACCACCGAGCCATCCCTCCAGCCTTACAAAATCTTTTAATCTTGACTTTTATATACTCCAATTTCTTAATTATTTCTTTGGCAATATTCTCCCCTTCTTGTTCTTTGCTTTTCTTATAAAGTTATTTCTTAGCTTTTTATTGACAACCTCCATACATATAGACGATACGCTTACCATAATCCCCCTCCCTTTTCCCTCTCCCGAGTCCCCCCCCACACCTCCACTGAATCCCTTCTTCTTTCCAACTAGTCTCTCCTCTATTTTGTTGTCATCATATTCTCCTATTATGCAGATCTTGTGTAGCTAGCGTCTGGGTTCTATTTTTTTTTTTTTTTTTTTTTTTTGGTTTTGAGAGGTAAAGTCTCACTCTAGCCCAGGCTAACTGGAATTCACTATGTAGTCTCAGGGTGGCCTCGAACTCATGGCAATCCTCCTACCTCTGCCTCCCGAGTGCTGGGATTAAAGGCGTGCACCACCACGCGGGGCTCCTCTGGGTTCTTTATTCTCTTTCTGGATATACCGTGAGCTGACAGTGGAGCTCCTGAGTTAATCCTTTCCGGCTTATTTTCTCTTCTACTTTCCACATCTTTCATTTACTACTTTCTAGGGGATTTTACCAACTTTAACTCACAACCTTTTTTCAAATGCTGTTGTTTCTATTACTTCACTTTCTATCACTATGAGCACTTGATTTTCTCTGGTTTTTATAGGATGTCCTTTCTTCCTTCCTTCTTTCCTTCCTGTCTCTCTTCTTTCCTTTTTCTTTTTTGTTTCTCATACAGTTAATCTGCCACTCTTTTGTTTTTTCCTGTGATGCACTTGTGTGAATAGTTCTTTTTTTCTACTTTTTTTTAAATTTATTATTTTTTATTAACAACTTCCATGATTGTAAACAATATCCCATGGTAATGCCCTCCCCCCCCCCCACTTTCCTCATTGAAACTCCACTCTCCATCATATCCCTCCCCCTCTCAATCAGTCTCTCTTTTATTTTGATGTTTTAAAGTTTATTGCTTGGTTGGTTTTAAGAATAGAACCTAGGGCTGTGTGCATACGAGAGGTCTCTATACAGTCACCCTTAAATATGTTGAGTCTTACAATGCCTAGTTCCAGTCTTTTGGATTTGTCACTGTTGGGATTTTTTTTTAAAAAACATGTAACTTCAAAAGTAACACAGAAATATGTTCTCATTGCTAAAGATTCAGACAATAGAAAAGTATATGAAAAAAAATGTAAAATTTCCCACTCACTCCCACTCCTTTTTCCAAAAATAACCACTGGCATCAATTCGGAGTGCCCGGACAGCTTTTTACCACACAGGCCAATTCTTCCTTAGTTGTTACAGAGGCAGTAAGCTAGCTTTCGTGTGTGTTAACTTGTGCATTTAACCAAGAAATTATTTTTTCTTTTAAACTTATGTGCGTGAGCACGCACGTGTGTGTGTGTGTGTGTGTGTGTGTGCCCATGCGCTTGAATACCAGATGTTTGCATCACTTTTTTGCATCTGGCTCCCATGGTGGCTTGGGAATTGAACCTCAGGTCTGTAGGCTTTTCATGCAAGCACCTTTCATTGCTGAGCCATCTTCTTGGCCTCACAGCTGTCCTGTGTGTGTGTGTGTGTGTGTGTGTGTGTGTGTGTGTGTGTGTGTGTAGTAATGGGCTTGGACCCAGGGCCTTGAGCATGCCAGGCAAGCGCTCTACCTCTGAGCCATGCCCCAATAAATTATTTAATATTTGACTCGGTTGCCCAGGTTTGAATATTAGGAGATCACATTCAAATCCAGATCCCCAACTTCTTTTAAGTTGTAATGCTTGTGAACATGGGCCCCACAGAGCCGTGCTAGGAAAGGGCTTCCCTTCTGCAGCTCTGCCTAGCTTACTCCTCACTTGCCTGACTCCTGTTAGCATTGGAGTGGTGACCCAATGTACTCTGGGAATTGTAACACTTCCATCAATAGTAACAGATTAATTTATCAGATAACAAGATGGTCTTCCTATAAATGGGACAGGCGCAACATGAAGAGGGAAGACCTCCTTTCAGAATGACATAGAAACCATGGGCAGGGGTAGACTGGACCCTGAGTCAGTGTGTTGGTTGGACCTGGAAGACGGGATGACCTCATCGGCTGTAGATTGAAATTTGATCCCCGGGGCTGGAGAGATGGCTTAGTGGTTAAGGCGCTTGCCTACAAAGCCAAAGGACCCAGGTTCAATTCCCCAGGACCCACGTTAGCTAGATGCACAAAGTGGCGCATGCATCTGGAGTTTGTTTGCAGTGGGTGGAGGCCCTGGCGCACTCATTCTCTCTCTCTCTCCCTCCCTCTGCCTCATTCTCACTCTCAAATAAATAAATAAATAAAAATAAAATACTTTTTTAAAAAAGAAAGAAATGTGATCCCTGACTTCTTTGACTAACATTTCTTCTGCGAATCTTCCCCCATATTGGAGGCCTTCTGGTTTCGGGGAGAGGAAATAGTCGCACTGGTGAGGCAGAAACAGCAGAGGGTTTGACTTGCTATCAGGAGAGGCCATTCAGGGTGAGCTGTCACCATGGCCACCGCATCACCAGTGGGTGCCACAAGCTCACACACTGCTGGTTCCCAAGGCCAACTCATCATCACTTTTTCAATAGTCAAGGGAAGGACCCAGTGTCAGTGATTTTTCTCTAAGCAACGGCCCTTGTAGATCAGATGAAACTGGGTTTTGGTACATGTGGCTCTGGTCATTATACAAACCTTATTTAACAGATAAATGGCCAGAGACCCACTCATCCATGTCATGTTATGGTTTAATCACAGGTGAATGTTAAAGAAAACAGTTTGCATGGACTTTAGCATTGAAATGGGTTAGGGAGCATCGGGTAAAATCATGTCCATGGGCAGGTACTTAACTGTAGGAATATATTATGCATTTGTCACAGGGGTAGAGCATTCATGGCTCATAGAGATCCACTCACACAGAGATACATTTTAGTGTTCCTTTTGAAATATTTTATTTATTTATTTATTTTTAAAAATTTTTTGTTTATATTTATTTATTTATTTCAGAGCGAGCGAGCAAGAGAGAGAGAAAGAATAGGTGCACCAGGGCCTCCAGCCACTGAAAACGAACTCCAGACGCGTGCGCCCCCTTGTGTATCTGGCTTACATGGGTCCTGGGGAATCAAGCCTCGAACCGAGGTCCTTAGGCTTCACAGGCAAGCGCTTAACCACTAAGCCATCTCCCCAGCCCCTTTTGAAATATTTTAATTACTTACTTGAGTGAGGCAGAAATAGAGAGATGACAGGATGGGCACACAGGGCCTCCAGCCACTACAAACCAACTCCAGATGCACGTGCCACCTTGTGCATCTGGCTTATATGGGTCCTAGAGGAATCAAACCTGGGTCCTTAGGCTTTCCAGGCAAGCGCCTTAACTGCTAAGCCATTCTCTCCAGCCCAGTGTTCCTTTTGAAAATCCTCCTTCTAATCCATGAGATGTTTGGGGGTGTAAGGAGGTCAGCCAGTGTTCTCCACGGAGCCCAGAGCGAAGGGCCTACACCCCTGCCAGCCTCCGGTCACACAAAGCTCTCCTGGGACACTTTTCAAAGCAGAGCAGTGTGACTCCTGTTTGGGCCACTGTCTTCTCCTTACCCTACCTCCACCCTTTCTCACATTTTTCCGCCAGCCTCGCTCCCAAGGGTGCTATAACTAGTTCCCAGTTGGTCCTCAGCCCTGTAACCCGTACAGAGATCAGAGAAACGCAAGTTCAGCCACGGTGGATGGTTATTTTGCCCCCTCCCCCTCCAGAGAGTCAGCAGCCTTTCCTCCTCCCGGTGGCTCTGCTAAACCATATTCGCAGAGTGAAGAGGTTGTTTCTGGTGGAACTTACAGTCTGAATAGAGAAGGATCCAGGCTCCTCCACAGGTGCTGTTTTATGAGGCAGCCGAGAAGAAAAGAAAGGAAGATTCTGAAGAGACAACTGTATATGCTTTCTCTTTCTTCTATTTGGACCTATTCTTTTTTTTTTTTTTTTTTTCATTTTTCGAGGTAGGGTCTCACTCTAGCTCAGGCTGACCTGGAATTCACTATGTAGTCTCAGGGTGGCCTTGAACTCATGGTGATCCTCCTACCTCTGCCTCACAAGTGCTGGGAGGCCCGGTTTGGGCCACCATGCCCGGTTTGGGCCACCACGCCTGGCTTTGGACCTATTCTTGCTGTTACTTTTATCTATACTGATATCATAGTTTTTCTCACTTACTTCTAATTACTCAGAGGGAAAAAAAAAATGAAATTCTACACCAGGATTGAGTCTAAATCCTAAAATCATTTAAAATACACAACTCCTGGGACATCCAACAAAATGTAATAAGCTCCTCCAAATGTGACCTAATTATAACTGTCCTTTTAAATTTTATTCCCATTGGGACCAAATGGCTACAGTTAAAAATAATTCTTGAAACAGGTCCATGTTGCCACAAAACTTTTCAGAGTCACTTAAATGTTATCCATCTTCCCAATATATTTTTCTCCTCTGTCCCTGTGTGATAAAAGCCAGACATGCAGGAGAGGGAGGAAGCCAAGCCCCACTTCAGCAGGTGCCAGCACGTTCATGCCAAGCTACACCGCCCGTTTGACCAAGCCAAGAGGTCAGGTAGCCCCTTGCTCCCGGATGCTCTGGGCACTGGTGACCCGTAGCACCATCCCTCAGCCCCCAGTTAATTAAGCCTTGGATGTTTGAAGGTCAATATCATGCCCTGCTCTCTCCACCTCCCCAAGAACACCAAGCCAAACGGTTTGAGCTAGGTGCCATGCAAACCTTCATGTTATCTGAAATAGGTTGATATTCTGAGGCCCTCATCCCCCCTCCATCTTCATGGTCCAGAGAATTTGCTCTCTCTCTCCTTCTACCATAAATGCAATAAATCTCCTTTTAAAGGCAATCTTGTTTTTTTTTTTTTTAACAGAAAAGGTCCACTTGGGGACTGACCAGCATCCTTTGCTTTGTTCAAACTGACTTAACCAGACCTGGATCCTCAATGGTTCTCTAAGGAAACATCCAAGCATGATTTCCTCTTCAACTCCTCCATTTGACTCTCGCTTTATCAGAGCAAAAGACAAGGATTCTTCTGACCCAAGGTCATATGCCCTGAAGGTCACGTTCAGAACGCACGTGTTCTGCAGTCAGATAGGCCTCGGCTTGAGTTCAAGTTCCACGCGTGTCTCTTACACCTCAGTTCCCACATCTGCAAATGGGTTCAAATGACTGCACAAGGTCATCGTGGAGACTAAAATGCAGATAAAGAATTCCAAGCACTCAGCACAGAGCCTGGCACGTGGGAAGCAACAGATATGAGCTACTGCAATTAAAGCGTGTACGCAGATGACTTCTCCCAGCTGAGCTGACGCCATCAGAACGGGTGAGGGAGGCCAGTACTGCTTGTCTGGGGACGCCAGGGCGTTCAAGCCAAAGATGGCTAGAAATTAAATCACCTTAGTCCTCTGGAGGCTCTGCCACCTCAGAACAGAAGCAAACAGCTAAGACAAGAGGGAGGCTACAGCCAGGACCACAGCCAAGAGGTCCGATGAGGAGACATGAGCCTTTTCCAAGACTTTCTCCAACCTGAGGAGATGCTGAGCTTAAACCTGAGCAGATGGCCTCACAGTGCCTGACACTCCCTACACAAGACCATCATGATAGGACGAAAAGACGATGACATCCAAATAAAAGAGAGACTGATTGAAGGGGTATGATGGAGAGTGGAGTTGTGCAGGAGAAAGGTGGGGGAGGGGGATTACCATTACAGCGGTACCTGGGAGTGGGGATGAAGGCATCACTTAACCCATCTTTGGAGCTGCATCGAAAGGCCAAAGAGTCTGATGTGGAGAGCTTTGTTAAGATATTGCAGACAGACAGTGGCTGAGGGCTCCTTACCCAGCCATGGCAAAAAAAAAAAAAAAAAAAAAAAAGCTCTGCAGGCTTCTACCAAGAGAGACGAGAAGAAAAGAGACAAGAAAAGAACAGTGCTGGCTGGGAACAACAAAGAACGGACTAGCAAAAAAAAGAAAAAGGAAAGAAAGAAAGAGAGGTGTGGGAGTAGGGTTTGGCATGATTGTGAGGGAGCTGGGGGGCTGGGCGGAGAGCGCAGAAAGGGGAGAAATCAGTGTCATTATGCGCCTGCTGTCTCCCTACCCCGTGCCAGGTGCCGTGAGGTCCAGATTCAGAGGAAATCCACTCTCTCCATATGGAGCACCTCACAGCACTTCTAGCACATTCTATAAGAACATGGTTGACGTAATGCACCATTTATAGAGCTCATGTGTAAGGCAAATACAATGGGACTATGAGAAGCTCTGTTAGCAGTAACACACGGAAGCTAAGCAAGTACATTCCCAGAGAAGCCCTACAAAGAGAACCGTATCCCAGTGGCTAATAGCCCAGAGAAAGAGAATTCATATTCCCACGTGGGCAGAAAGAATGAATTACCTGGCATACTCTTGCCATAACCTGATGAAGGCTTGGAGTTAGACAGTCCCAGCCAGAGTCCACTGGTCTTAGTCACTTCATTGGACGTTAGGGTGAGTTGATCTCCATCTTCATCTTTTTAAAAAATGTTTTATTTATTTATTTATTTGACAGAGAAAGAGGATCAGAGAGAGAGAGAGAAGGAGAGAATGGGTGTGCCAGGGCTTCCAGCCACTGCAAAGGAACTCCAGACACATGTGCCTCCTTATGCATCTCGCTAACGTGGGTCCTGGGGAATCGAACCTGGGTCCTTTGGCTTTGCAGGCAAACGCCTTAACCGCTAAGCCATCCCTCCAGCCCCCATCTTCATCTTTCACACAGAGTCTTCAGCTAACCAAGATGAAGTCCAAGGGCAGGGAGCAGATGTGCTCGCCACCCTGCCCAGAGACCCTTGGCTCACCCCACAGCTCCTCTCCAGATACCATCTCAACAGTATGTCCCGTAGACACGAGTCCTGGCATTTAATGCTACAAGGCCAACCCTCCCAGGCAAGGATAGAGTTGGCGAATTCCTTTCTTTCTCTCACAGTCTCTCAGAAGGTCTCCAGGGCAGATAAATTGACCTTTCCCACTGACCTGCCTCTCCACACCTCACTTTGCCTCTGGCACCACCAGGAACAAACTCCCGCGCAACTTAAAACACTAGAAATTCTTTTCCCCAGTTCTAGGGACCAAAGGTTTGTCATGAAAACGTCAGCTAGACGGAGTTCACTCTGCAGCCTCCAGGGACCCAACCATCCCTCTTACCGCTTCCAGCTCCTGACACTTCCTGCTGTCCCCAGGCTCACGGCTGCCTCCCTCTAGTCTCTGCACCTTGTCTGCATGGTCTTGCCCTCCTCGCTGCCCATGTAACCTCCTCCTCCATCTTTCCTATGGACACCTGCCACTAGATCTAGGGTCCACGTGGGTAATTCTTGGAGGTCTCATCTGAAATCTTTAACTTAATTACAAACGAAAAGACCTTTTTTCTTTCTAAATAATGCAGCGCTCATAGGCTGTAGGTTAGGACACAGACATATTTTGGAGGGGCCCACCATTTGATCCATATACCTGCCAAATAAACCAAATCTGGTCCTAAGGCTTGCTTTGAATAGAACCTAAAATAAGAAAGCAGCAAAAGAGCCGGGCGTGGTGGCACACGCCTTTAATGCCAGCACTCAGGAGGCAGAGGTAGGAGGATCTCAGTGAGTTCAAAGCCACCCTGAGACTAGGTAGTGAATTATAGGTCAGCCTGGACTAGAGTAAGACCCTACCTCAAACAAAAAGAAAAAAGAAAAAAGAAAGGAAGGAAGGAAGAAAGAAAGGGAGAAAGGGAGAAGCCAAAGAAATGCAGGTCACCCAACCTATCTTTCTGTCACCTCTCATAGAGGTGACCCCCAAAATAGCTCATAAATCATGTCAAACTTCAGTGCCCATGTGATTCAGCACTGTCTCTGGGATTTAGCACACAGTAATGACTCAAAAACAATATTGTTTGTGAATCAAGTTTCACTAACAGATCGTTCCTAGTTGGATAAAGAGAAAACTTGATTTTTTTTTTTTTTTGCAAAAAAATCCAAAGTTTGATACATGTAAAAGAGTGCTTAGCACACAGTAGATACTATTCTGTTTATGAGCTATCTCTTCACTTCCTAAGGGCTAGGAGTTAGGGGGTTGTAGTTCAGATTCTGGTGTTTGTTTTACTGTGTTCTTTCAAAGAAAAGAAAAACAACTTTTTAAATATTTTATTTATTTATTTAATACAGAGAGGTAGATAGAGAGACAATGGGCGCACCAGGGCCTCTAGCCGCTGCAAACGAATTCCAGACACATGTGCCACCTTGTTGACCTAGTTTTAGTTATCCACATAAAACCAGGCACATATGACTGGCATTTGTTTACAGCAGCAAGAGACCCTGGCATATGCACACATACATACACACACACAAGTAAATAAACATTTTTAAGAATTTTGTGGGCTGGTGAAATGGCTTAGCAGTTAAGGTGCTTGCCTGCGAAGCCTAAGGACCCCGATTCAATTCCCCAGGACCCACATAAGCCAGATGCACAAGAGGGTGCATGCAACTGGAATTCATTTGCAGTGGCTAAAGGCCCTGGCGCACCCATTCTCTTTTTCTCTCTATTTGCCCCCCCCCATCAAATAAATAAATAAAATATTTTTTAAAAAGAATTTTGTTACATTTTTATTTGCACATATTAATTTACATAGTAGGTTTCATTGTGACATTTTCATACACATATAAAATGCATTTTGATCACCTTCACCTCCATTATAGCTTTATTAAGGTATAACTTGTATACAATGAAAGTTACCCGTCGGGGCTGAGGATATGGCTCAGCAGTTAAAGCTTGCTTCTGAAGCCTGCAGGCCTGGGTTCAATTCCCTAGTACCCATGTAAAGCCAGATGCCCAAAATGGTCCAAGTGACTGGAGTTTGTTTGCAGAGGCAAGAAAGCCCTAGCATGTCCCTACTCTAGTCCTCTTTTTGCTTGCAAATAAATACAATTTCTTCCTTTTTTTTTTTTTTTTTTTCTTTTCTCAAGGCAAGATCTCACTCTAACCCAGGCTGACCTAGAATTCACTCTGTAGTTCCACACTGGCCTTAAACTCACAATGATCCTCCTACCTCTACTTCCCGAGTGCTGGGGTTAAAGGTATGCGCCGCCATGCCCTACCTATAAAAATATTTTTAATTTTTTTTAAAAAAAGTATCCATTGTAAGTGCCCGATGTGATGATTTTTAGTCAATCTTCAGAGCTACGCAATCATCGTCATCGTCTACTGACTCCCAAAATTCCCTCCCACCCTTTGTAATTCCCCACTTCCACCTATCCCCAGGCAGCCACCAAGTGACTTTTTCTTTCTATATGAATCCACACGCAATGACATCTTTTGAAAAATATTTTTTATTTATTTATTTGAGAGAGAGAGAGAGCACACCAGGGCCTCTAGCCACTGCAAACGAACTCCAGATGCATGTGCCACCTTGTGCATCTGGCTTATGTGGGCCCTGGGGAATCGAACCTGGGTCCCTAGGCTTTGCAGGCAAGTGCCTTAACCGCTAAGCCATCTCTTCAGCACCCGAAATCTTGTAATATATGGTGTTTTGCTTCTCCTTTCTTTCCTATGGTATGTGTTACAGAGTTGTTTCTGCAGTTATCTACATGTGCGTGTGTGTGTGCACACACACACCATATTCTCTTGCCTCTATAAACAAACTCTAGATGCATGCACCACTGTGTCTCCAGACTTACATGGGTGCTGGGATCAAACCCAGGCTGGCAGCTTAGCAAATAAATGCCTTTAAACACTGAGCCATCTCTCCAGCCCCTACATAGTTGATGCTTATTACTGAGCTGGATTCCATTTGATGGCTAAGCCACCTTTTGTTAATCTATTAGCCACTGATGGGCACTTGGAGTAATTCCCATTTGAGGCCATTGGGAATATTGCTGCTATAAACATTCACATACACGTGTGCATGTTGTCATCACTTCAGTAGATACACAAGAGTAGAACCCAACATTTTGTCATGAAAAGATGTAAGTCTATAAAACCTGGAAAATAGTATATTATAAATTCTGTACCTTGATTCTTGAGTTGGTAACAACTCGCTACATTTGCTTTTTATCTCTGTTTCTATAAAATGTTTTCATGGGCCTTTTAAAAGAAAGCTAAAGACATCATGACATGTTATCTCAAATATTTCATCTCTTAGGAATAAGACCATTCTCCTATATAATCACAATATCAATGCCATAATGAAGACTCTTTCAACTCTATTTTGAATTTTTTTTTAAACTACAGGTAATGAAAGCATAATACACGGGAATGAAGCTGACTTTGCTACAATTTCTCACAGTGTTACTGTGATGGTGATTCTTTCTCCTATCTTCTCACTGTGACTACTTCTAGAATATTCACATTGGGCTATTTTTGGTGCACAGCCGTGGACTATTACTGACTTGTTATGCTCTTATTCTTTCATTATTTATTCCTGGAGGTTGGTTTTTTTTTTTTTTTTTCTTAATCCCTGGTTCCTGTCCTGAGTTATATCACAAAACTGTCAAAGCTTCCCTCCCCTCTGTCAATGTCTGGCTCACATTTCTCAGCGACACTTGCCCTCCCCATGCTCCTATAAATTTCTGTCCTCTCTGTTCCCTTGTCCATGTTCCCTTCCCCTTGCTACACTGTGCTTCTTCTCCCCCAAAGCATTTACCACCAGCTAACATAAATTTTACACACGTGCTGTTATATTTACCTATTGGCTCCCACCACTAGAACATCAGCTCCTTGGAAGTAGAGATGTTTATCTTTGGGGTTACTGCCATAACCTTAAGGCCTGGAATTGTGCCTGGCCCATCGGGTGCTCAGTAACTACTAGTAGAAGGAATGTCTATGTGACTGGCTGTGTGGCCACAAAAGTAGAAATGGACTGACCTTGAGGTAATCAACCCCAGGAAGTGTGAGGGGTGACTTTTCATTAACAGTTAATTTTCATTAACATTCTCCACCACAAATGGAAAGCTTAGGAAAATCACCAAGTCTTTAAAAACTACAAAATAACCTCTTCTGCACTTCACTAATATAGACCAGAAATTTCCAAATAGTAAATCTCCCATACTTTCCTGAAGAGAGACATTCCCTTCCCCCGCCAACCCCGCCCGGAGAACATGCGTGGTCAAGTAACTCTCCAAGGACCACAGAGGCCTGGATTCCAGCCAGCCATGGATGACAGAAGCAAAAACCACATTGCCTTCTGTGCCTAAGAGGCCTTTCCAGGAAAGTAGCACCTCCTCCCCTGTTGTAACTACCTTCATGTTTTTGGAACAAAACACCTGACCAAAAGCAGCTGATGAGGGGAAAGGATTCCCTTTGACTTACACTCTCAAGGGGAAGCTCCATGATGTCAAGGAAAAGACAGTAGAGCTGAGCTGGACATCACCTCTGCCACAGCAGGTGAAAGACAGCAGCAAGAGAGTGAGCTGAGTTCTGGCAGAGGGGATCTGGCTATAATAACACCCTTAAGCCCACCTTTACCAGCACACCTCCTCCATCAATGCTCCACCTCCCAAATTGCTACCAACAGAGGTCTAAGCACCCAAAACACATGAATTCTGAGACACCTGATTCAAATGACCACATTCAACCTCTGGCCCTCATGAGCTCACGACCATCTTTTAAAAATATTTTATTTAAGCCAGGTATGGTGGTACATGCCTTTAATCCCAGCAATCGGGAGGCAGAGGTAGGATTGCTATGAGTTCGAGGCCACCCTGAGAATTCAGAGTGAATTCCAGGTCAGCCTGGGCTAGAGTGAGACCCTACCTCAAAACAAACAAACAAACAAACAAAATAAAATATATATACACATATATATATATTTTAATTTAAGCCGAGCGTGGTGGTGCATGCCTTTAATCCCAGCACTCGGGCTGGGGAGATGGCTTAGTGGTTAAGCGCTTGCCTGTGAAGCCTAAGGACCCCGGTTCGAGGCTCCATTCCCCAGGACCCACGTTAGCCAGATGCACAAGGGGGCGCACGCATCTGGAATTCGTTTACAGAGGCTGGAAGCTCTGGCGCGCCCATTCTCTCTCTCTCTTTCTCTCTCTCTCTCTCTGCCTCCTTCTCTCTGTCTCTCTCAAATAAATAAATAAACCAAAAAAAAAATTTAAAAAAAAAAAAAAAAATCCCAGCACTCAGGAGGCAGAGGTAGGAGAGTCGCCATGAGTTCAAGGCCACCCTAAAACTACATAGTGACTTCCAGGTCAGACTGAGCTAGAGTGAGACTCTACCTCAAAAAATCAAAAAACAAACAAACAAAAAAACCAAAAATTATTTATTTATGAACGAGAAAGAGGCAAATAGAGACAGAATGGGCCCACCAGGGCCTCTAGTCACTGCAAACAAACTCCAGATGCATGTGCCACCTTTGTGCATCTGGCTTGTGTGGGTACTGGGGAATTGGACCTGAATCCTTTGGCTTCACAGGCAAGCACCTTAACTGCTAAGCCATCTCTCCAGCCCATGACCATCTTAAGATATAAATGCATTCAGTCCAACTTTAAAAGTCCACATAGTTTTTTATTAATTCCAACACTGTTCAAAAGTCCGTAGTGCAAGGTCTCATATGAGATTCAAGACACTTACTTGTTAGCCTGTAAAATTAAAACACAAGTTAAATACACATAATGGCATAGAATAAATATTCACACTGCAAAAGATGACATTGGCTATACCAAGGAAAGATCAAACCAATGTAAGGTCTAAAACAAGCAGGGCAAATATCCAACCCTACAGCTACAAGTCCAACATCTAAGACCCACAACAAAGTCTCTGAGGTTCCAATGCCACCCCTCTAGCTGGGCTGCTTACTACCCGGGGAAAAGTACATCCTGAGTTAGCAGCTCTCTTAGTGGTCATTCTATAGTCCTGGCATCTCCAAAATCTTGGGGTCTCCACTGCAACCCATTCGGGGACTCCCAACAACCTTGCCTCACATTATCCAGTGGCCATTTCCAAGACACCATGTTGCAAACCAAATGACCCCCTCTTTCCTGCATTTGTTATACTTCAATAAAACCAGGTAGGCTACCAAATATGTTAATCTAGTGGGGAATAAAGCCAACTTTGAAGAGCAGAAAAATTCCTTCAACACTCTGCCTACTGTTCCAATCTCCATCTCTCAAACAATTTTAGCTGAAGTAGGCCAAAGCATTCATTTCTTTCTGTGCCATATACTTCTTATTACAAAATTACCTTCTTCTTCTAAACTCAACCTTGCTCAAGTTCTCATGATGTGGTGAGAGCACAGCCAGTCTGTCACACGAACTGCCTTTGGCCCAATCCTGACAAACTTCTTTCTTCCCCTCATAAGCCAGGCCTACACAGTACACAGTTCTTTCTGTATATAGGTATCTCAAGTCTCCCAAGACTCCATCAATCACTGCAAGTGTCTCTTAGTCCAAGGTTTCAAACCCCTCTACATTCCTCTGGCAAATCAAGTCCAATAGACCAAAAGCAACAGCCAGGTTTCTAGCAGCAATGTCCCCACTCTTGATAACAATTTGTTTTTTAATTGTAGTCACTTTCACATTACTAGAACAAAATACCCAACCAAAAGCAGTCAATAGAGGGAGTTTATTTTGTCTTATAGTCTCAAGGGGAAGCTATATGGTGACAAAGGAAAACATGGCATGAGTGGAGGCTGTTTGTCACATCTGCCACAGCAGGTGGAAACCAGCAGCAGGAGAGTGAGTTGATCTCTGGAATAGGGGAGCTGGTTATAACAACCTTAATCCTCCTTGAGCAAGTCTCCGAGACCTCCAAAACTGCCACCACTAGGGAACCAAGCACCCAAAACACATGAATGTATGGAGGACATCTGATTCAAGCTACCACATCCCCCAGTGATGGACCTGTGACCAATGCTGCCCTGCAGATACAAGTGTCTGGAAATGTGGGCACGTCTGCTGGTCCACCAATGGGGCATGGCCCAGGGGACACATGGGTGATGTATTGTGCCTGCCTTTGAAGGCCTAAATCAGGAACTCGAAGGATCCTGCCTTTTGTGAGAGTTGTTAACTAGAAGCAGAGGTAGAAGGCTGGAGTCAGAGGGGCACTTCAGGAAACAAAGGAGGCAAACGTTAGAAAGAAGTGCAAGGTAGTGAAAACAAGGGGACAGAAGAAAGATCTCATTATTTGAATTAGGCTAAATGACCCCTTTATTTCTCGAAACCCAAAGAATCTTAAGTGTGGTGGCTTGAATGAAATATTCCCCCATAGCTTCATGGGTTTTGAATAATTGGTCTTCAACTGGTGACATTTTGAGGGAGTTGTTGGGCCTTTAAGAAGTGGAGCCTTGCTGGAGCAGGTGTGCCAACTGGGGGTGGGCTTTGGGGTGCTAGAGTTCAGCTCCCCTTACCAGAGCTTGTCCCCACTTTTGCTGCTGTTGTTCAGCTCGTGTGATAAGATGTGATGCTCAGCCTCTTCTCTGCCATACTTTTCCTGCCACGATGAAACTTCCCTACTATAGGCCAAAATAAACCCCTTCCTTCCATACGCTGCCTTTGGTTGGGTCCAGCAGCAAGAAGGTAACTACTACGCTAAATAAAAGACAACTAAGTGTGTCTAATGTACCCAAGAGCCTGTGGAGGGAGACGAAATGCTTGAAGGTGGTCGTCCCAACCTTGTTGCTTATCGTTTTCACCTCTGCTCCTCCCCCAGTCACACCTTCCCGGTTTGATGGCCCATGAACCTACCCATGTGGGCATGATCCAGCGGGTTATTAAAAAGCAGACTCTGCAATTGCACCTCAGTTAAACCCCAAGAACACGAGAGTTTGAGGAGGGCCACTTCCTCCCCTCTGCTAAAGTGCCGATCAGGCCTGGATATCCATGACCTCTCAGTGCCCGACCCTACCCACACAAGACCATCATAAGAGGAGGACAAGATCCTGCCATCAAAATCAAAGAGAGACTGATTGAGGGGGGGGGGCTATGATGGAGAATAGAGTTTCAAAGGGGAAAGTGGGGGGGAAGGGAGGGCATTACCATGGGATATTGTTTACAATCACGGAAGTTGTTAATAAAATAAATAAATAATTAATTTTTTAAAAAATTCCCAATCACCTTTCCACTCCCGGCACCCTTCGTACACATTTCATAACTCATGTCAGTAATTCTGTGGATACCAAAGCTATTGACAAAAGTTTTACCTGTAAAAGCCGGGCGTGGTGGCGCACGCCTTTAATCCCAGCACTCGGGAGGCAGAGGTAGGAGGATCGCTGTGAGTTCAAGGCCACCCTGAGACTCCATAGTGAATTCCAGGTCAGCCTGGGCTAGAGTGAGACCCTACCTCGAAAAACCAAAAAAAAAAAAAAAAAAAAAAATGTTTTACCTGTAAGATGCAGGCTTCTTCAGGCTCCTCCTTCGCTTCCAAATATCGTTCATTAGATCTCACTGGGGCATTGTAAATGTCTTCCCCCCCCCCACATACACACATATTCATCCTGTTTGGTAAAACTTTGTTGAGTCAGTCCAATGATGAGGAGAAGCTATTCCCCTAGCCCATTCTTTGCAGCAGTAGATGATCCCTAATGAGCATTTTAACTGCATTCTTTCAACACATCGTCATCCTTGAGAACTGAGCTTTCAGGTTTCAGCTTGTTGGTATTGCAAGCACCAGAGAAAGAAAAAACCCCAGAAAGAGATGAAATGCCAAGAGATGAAATATGACTGGTTTTCCAGCAGGGATTCATGTTTCAGACTCCAAAACCATATGCCCTCGAGTGTCCACCACAAAGGTCAGTGGCTGGTGCCTCAGGATCTGGCACGCCCACCTGTATTAACAAGCTAGCCCAGAGGTCTCCCCCACGGGGATATGGAACCACAGGAAGCCTTTCATATTCTTCCATCTAATGTTTCCTTTCTGCCGGGCGTGGTGGCGCACACCTTTAATCTCAGCGCTCGGGAGGCAGAGGTAGGAGGATCGCCGTGTGAGTTCAAGGCCACCCTGAGACTCCATAGTGAATTCCAGGTCAGCCTGGGCTAGAGTGAGACCCTACCTCGAAAAACAAAAAACAAAAAACAAAAATAATAATAATGTTTCCTTTCTGTTGTTCCTCCCTCCGTCATTCCACCTTTGTGTCCTTTCTTCCTCTTTCCTTTCCCCAAAAAGTACACTCTAAGAGCTGACAATGAGCCAAGACACAGACATAAGAAGATGAGTACGGTTCCCAGCTTGGGGAGTTGATACTCCAGCAAGGCAGGCCTGCGATGTCAAACATTAACTGAGTCACTTCAATTGTAAGAGCTGCTTACGGTGAGGAGAGGGGAAAACAAGGCCTGCTTTCATCAACTGACCCCAAGGGGGAAGAATGACAAGCCAGGCCAAGTGGGGAATGTCTCTTTGCGCCTGACATCCCCGGTCTTTCCAGCCTGCCTCTTGGATTGCCTACAGGGTCCCCTGCTCTGTCTTAGCATCTCCAGCTCTTGACTCTGCGCTAACCTTGCCCTGCAGGGTTGACCACTCCGCAGTCCAGGCTTAAAGGTTTTCCTCTGTTCTTGTGTCTGTTTGACATTGGCCAGATCATTTTCCACCCCATTTCTCCCATATGGGTGCTGACAGCCCACAGGGTTCCCATCCAGCGGGGTGGCAATCAATGCCATGGTCTTGCTTTCCTTTCCATTTGTTACAGGGCATTTTCTTTCCCAGCTCAGTTATGCTTGTTCCTGGGACCTGTGCAGTTTACTCGGGATCCAGGCAGGGTTTTCACTCATGGCGTGGCCAGTTTGGAAGCAGGAGGAGACAATTTGCTTCTTCTCATTGCTCAGAACCCACCAGATCTCAGTGGTCAAACCAGCAGAACCATGCTTGCCAGGCCAGGGCAGGTTGCATCTTGTTGATGCCCTCATCTTAGTCGTGGCCTATGAAAGAGTGACGTCTCCCATGGCCGTCTGTCTGTCCAGGTTAATCCCTCACTCCCTCCAAAGAAAGCCAGCTGCTGTGCTTACTGGACTCCAGTTTCTTTTCTTCGGAGCATCCCGGGCACACATGGGGGTTTCTGTTTGTGAGCAGGTGTCGCAAGAAACATGGTCCAGCTGCTTATTAGGATGTAGCCTGCATTTTGTGAAAAACAACTTGAAAAAGGAAAACTGGCCCAAGCAAAGCCCTTTGCTTTCCCCATCAGGCCCTGGGCTGAAAGCAACTGGTCTTACCTTTAGTTTACAGACTCCGCATCTGGTTAGGTACTCTCATTTATGTTGGCTAGAATCCAGAGTGGCTGATTTGGTTTATTTTAAGGAGGTTTATTTTAAGAAACTTTTGACATTTAAGAATTTAATTGGAACAATCTGTACCCAGAAAATTGTTTAATGCAGTCTAGGATTAAAAGATATATTTCACAGTATGTAAGGCCTTTAGAAAAAGAAAAAAAGAAAAGAAAAGCAGGCCTTCCATCTTCTGCTACTATTTGTGCTTTAAGAGTTTGTTCAAGATGTATCATAAGAATCCTCAGGCGGGGATTTCTAGTCTCGTGTTAGAATAAAAAAGGAGGAGGCTGGCAGTGTAGCCCAGTGGTAGCACACTTGCCTGGCATGCACAAAGTCTTGGGTTCAGTTCCCAGCACTAGGAAGAAGAAAAACAGGCAGAATGGCTATTTCTAAAACAGACTGTTTTAACTTTCAAGACCATTCTTTGCACTCTGCTGAAGGAAATGTCTACCAAGGCCCAGTCAGGGGGAGCCTAAAGGCATGCTGTCATATTTCGCTGGCTTTCCGCATGTGGCCAGATCTACACTTAGGTGGCTTACAGGAATCTACCTCATTCCACTAGCCAAAGGCCCAGCGACCCTGGCCCCTGAGAGCTAGGAAGAAACCACATTGGTCCAAAGATCCTCCACCCTAAGAACGAGTCATGACCAAAAGCTCACGAGTCCGGTGAAACTCTCAAGAAGGTTTGAAGCTGGTCTGAATCCCTATGGGCATTCTACATAGTCTGCAGAATTCTTAGTGTTTGTAGTGAGCTGGACCAGAGTCAAGGTCACTGAGATGGATGGAGATCAAAGAAAGAGCTGCCCAACCTCAAAGATGGAAACAGGAAGGGCAATGCCGGGGCCTCACGGCCTGATGGGAAGGAAGAAATGGAGGAGGAGCTCATGCTAGCCTGGGTGCTGACTGGCAGCTGAGGATTTCGAGCCTCAACTTCTCTTCCAGAATCTACTTTTGCTGTATGAATTGCCACATGTATAGAAGGCCACTCTCAGGCTTAGCTGCTCTGCCCCGAATTCTTCTCCTCTATCATTTCTGGCAATGATACCACCACCATTCTCCATTCTCCCAGTCACCATACTGGAAGCTTTCTTCACCTCACCTTACCTTATTCCCATGAGAGTCAGTAATTGTGTGTTCTTGACCAATTGTCTTAATCTCTGATCTTGCTTCATCATCTTTTTTTTTTTTTTTTTGTACTTTGCTTGCAAATAGACAGAGAGAGAGAGAACGAGTAAGAGGGAATGGGCATGCCTCCAGCCACTGCAAATGAACTCCAGATGCATGCACCACTTTGTGCATCTGGCTTTATGTGGATAATTGAACCCAGGTCATTAGGCTTTGCAGGCAAGCGCCTTAACCTCTGAGTCATCTCTCCAGAGCCCTCATCTATTTTTCAAAACACCTTCCTCACAGAGGTTTTGTATGGAGATGTAAATGTCAACAGTGTGAACTTCATTTGAGAAGCAAATTAGGGAAAAGGAGGCTATCCACTTGTTTGGAGCATCTACTGTGGGCTGGGCTATATTGGAATGTAGGCTGAAGGTTTAGCATGCACCCTTCCCTCAGTTTCGCACTCCCACTTATTTATCTCCGATTTCAGACAAACTACACTGTATTCTGACTTGAGCAAGCCTAAGTTCTCCCTCAACTCTGGTCTTTGATCATATTCTATGTTCTTCACTCTACCTAGTATATCCCAACACTTTTCTGGGGTGGGATTTTACATATCTTGTAAGGTCCATCAGCGATATTCTGGTAAGGACTTAACAGCAACTTTCCAGCAGAAAGAAATCTGATTTCCAGACTGGAAATGGTGGCACATTCCTTTAATCCCAGCACTCAGGAGGCTGAGGTAGGAGGGTCACCATGAGCTCCAGGTCAGCCTGGGCTAGAATAATAAGACCTTGCCTAAAAAAAAAAAAAAAAAAAAAAAAAAAAAAAAAAAAAATTCTGGTTTGCAGTGTTCAGTGATATTCATGGTATAAGTACACACACCATGGTTAATTTCAAGCTAACAATCTGACATCAACTGCTTCACAAAATTTCTGAAAATGCAAACATCAATTCTTAGAGACTGGTACTGAAGCGGTCCTAGCATACCACCGAGACTCAAAGGTATGGTACGCCTTCCCACCTTTGAACGTTGTCGGTACTTCGTACTCTCTTGCACGTAGTAGTCTGCATTATATGACGGATATAATGAATCCCTGTTATCAAGCCATCTTAGATTATTAACTTTCCAAGGGCATGGACTATCTTACTCATCCATGTATCCAGCGGTGCCCGGTGCTCAATTAATATCTGCTGCATGAGGCTGATGGTGAAGATTATCACCAGGGCCTGAGCCGTAGTTGTGGTGAGGATACAATGACATCATGTATGTGAGCCCTTAGAGGAGAGCATGATCCGGTGAGTACCCAATTAGTGACAGCTAATTGTACTTACTGTACATCTGTGGCTTCAGGAAGGAAAGGAGTACAGACTTAAAGCTCTAACAGTGGTTCTCAACAACGTCACCCACCCCAGCCCAAGCACACATTGCAGTCACCCGGGAATGTTCACACATCTCAGTGCCCAGGCCGATACATGTTTTCAGTCTCCCCCAGGTGTGCACCAAGCTGGAGAGGCAGGGTTCGAAGACACTTCCCATCCTCTCCCTGGCTGATGAGTCAGGAGTGTCAACAAGGAAATGACATCTAAAGAGAACCAGCTACTCCTTCAACAATCCTCCTGCTCATAAACAATTCCAGTAAATCCAAGAAAGCTCCCTTTTAGGCCTGCCTTATTTGGTGATCCTACTGGGTGGGGTCACCTGGGAGGGGACAGCCAGGAATGAGTCATGCAGCCTTCAGTAGGGGAGAGAAATAGCTCCTTGTCAGCAAACTCCTGTAAAGTGGAGTTTCAAGCTGGCAAAATTTCAGAAACATCTCATTGAAATTAAACTTGGCCCTTGTGAAGATTCGGGGCAGAATAAACGTAAGTAAGTTTTCTCTCTATGAGCCAGTATGTTTGTCCAGTTCTCTTATATTCCTCCAGAATTTTGTTGCATTGACATAATAGAGCTGTCGCGGTGGGCGTGGTGGTGCACGCCTTTAATCCCAGTACTTGGGAGGCAGAGGTGGGAGGATCACCATAGTTCGAAGCCACCCTGAGACTACCAAGGGAATTCCAGGTCAGCCTGGGTTAGAGCAAGACCCTACCTCCAAAAACAAAACAACAACAAAAAAAAATTAGTGAAACTGGAACAGTGAGAGCTCTGATGGGTCCAAAGTGATGTAAGATAACGCAGCTTACAAAGGGAAAGATTCATGTCCTGACCACTTGGTGTACTTCATCTTTTATAGATACTGAACCACTGTGGTTTAATATGCAGAAAGCAAAGAAATCTCCTGAAAGGATTTGATCTGAAGAATACCGGAAGTGATTCAGCCTTATAATAGTCTTTGTTTCTTGTAAGAATGATAACTCGCTTTAAAGAAGAGAGATATAAGGCCAGAGATATAGCTGAATGGTAGAGCGCTTGCCTAGCAGGCAGACCCTAAGTTTCTTTCTTTTCTTTTCTTTTTCGTAAATATTTTATTTTTATTTATTTCTTTATTTGAGAGAGCTAGAGACAGAGAATAGGCACACCAAGACCTCCAGCCACTGCAAAGGAACTCCAGATGCATGCTTACATGGGTCCTGGGGAACCGAACCTGCAGACCCTAGGTTTAATCCCAAGTGAAAGGGGAAGAGAGAAAGAAAGGAGGAAGAGAATGAGTGATCTGGGTACAGTGCATTGACCAGAATCCCAGAACCCAGGAGAAGCCAGGACAAAACGTACAGGAGACACCTAGAGTCTTCATGCTCAAAATGCTCAGGCAAGAAGATGGCCACCCCCAAGAGACCAATAGAGACTCACCACTCCCTCTGTTAGGGAAGCATCCTGGTGTGCCTGCTTTGGCTCCCTTTGGCCAGTCCCTTGAAAGCCCCTATAAGGCCTTGCCTGTATTCATGCCCCCACATGCTTGGCTTGGTCTCACTTCTATTGCTTCCGTGTAACAGGAGTGAAGGTAAGTGCCCTCTGCCCTCCAGGCTCCATCCTTGAGTCTGCTGAGATGAACTGACAATGGACAGATTGACAGGAGAAAAAGCATGCCAAGTTATGCCATACACAGGACCATCACAGGAGCAAAAAGTGCGGACCCAAAAACCTGATGAGATTTAAAAGCTTATATGCCTCGCCAGTGGAGAAGGGAGAAGCAAGGGCTGAAGGCAATTTTAGAGGAAAAGTAAATGGTTTCTAGTGGACATGAATGGGCTTCAAGAGCCACGGTGACCTGAGACAACGCTCATCTGGACTCTAGGTACAAGAGCCACTCTAGTGTTCCTTCTTGTTTGAAGAGATTAGAGGGAGAGACACATGCAAATTGCATTCCTTCTGGAAGAACCTCCTTTATTGAGGTAAGAGAGCTTCAGACACAGCCCCTCACTGGAAGAGAGATGTGAGAAACAAAGTGGGAGACGTCTTGTTCTGAGGCCACTTCTTTAGGTCAAAGAATTCAGCGTGCCGAGACAGCATACTCGAGGGTTTTATGTTCTGAGTCCCAACATGAGCCTTCGTTCATGTTCTTTGATGTCTCAAAATAAGTGAGTCTTTAGCTACTTAAAATACATGTTTGACATCTTAAGGAAAGTGGGAATGGAGGTGTGACATGGTCACTAGACAGGCTTCGGGTGTCACTGCTGCCTCTGTTCGATCACACCAGATAGCTGTTCAGAGCCATACTGCGTCTACTCGCAGCTCCATATGGAGCTTTGGGTTGTCTTTGAAATAAATGTTTTAAACTATAAACACTATTCAGTGGATTATAATTATTTTATTCATAATGGCAGGCCACTAAACTATGTGGAGATTTTTAAATCCCAAAGAGAAATGAACTTTTAAAGGAAATTCTTGGCAGACCCTTGGATTTAAAGTCATGGTTCAGTAACGTCATAAATCCTTTAATTTTATAGGCCATCAGAGTGCTTGTTCCCAAATAACTCACAGCCTCAAAACCATGGCTTGACTTTACGATACTTTGCCTCTGTTCTAACTTATGAAAAACATGTATGGGTGATACATGTACGTATGTATCAGATTTAGTCCCAGTGATCACTGAGAGGGGTCACTGACTACTACTAGAAATAGAACTCATACCCAGAAATCAGAAAGTCTACTGTTGGGCTGGTGAGGTGGCCAGTGGTTAAAGCACTTGCCTGCAAAGCCTAATGACCAGGGTTACTTCCCTAGTACCCACATAAAGCCAGAGGCACATGCATCTAAAGTTGGTTTGCAGTGGATAAGGGGCCTTGACGCACTCATTCTCTTTCTCCCTCTCCCCTCCTCTCTCTCTTGTCTCATTGCAAATAAATAAATATTTTTTTAAATGAAGGTAGCCATGGCTCCAGGTTAAAAAAAAAATAGCAGTGCTGCAGAGATAGCTTAGGAGCTAAGGTGTTTGCCTGAGAAGCCTACAGACCCAGATTCGATTCCCTAGAACCCATATAAACCAGATGCACATGGTAGCCAGGCATCTGGAGTTTGTTTGCAGTGGCTAGAGGCCCTGGTGTGCCCATTCTCACTCTTTCTCTCCCTCCATCTCTCTCTCTCTAATAAATAAATAAAATTAAAATTAAAAATAGCAGCTTTCTTACAAGCAAGGAAAGATGGGTATTGATATGAGGAGCCAAGGGTCTCTGCCACAGCCTGACTAATGTCAGTGCTAATAGTTGGGCTTGAGGAAACACCATAATGGTGTGAAAACACCATAATGGTGTGAAAACACCATAACGGTGTGAAGCCTGGGGCGCAGGGGTTGGGTTGGGCTGTTACTTCTACACGAGTATCCAAATGACCTTGGTAATCTCATGGGTAAAATAGATATGCTATAGCTAAAAATCAGTGTGGTGGGATCTGGAGAGATTACTCAGTGGTTAAGGGCACTTGTTTGCAAAGCCCAGTACCCGTGTAAAACCAGTACAAAGTGTCCCACACATCTGGAGTTCATTTGCAGTGGCAGGAGGCCCTGGCATGCCAATACTCTCTTTCTCTATCTCATAAGTAAATATTTTTTACAAAAAATCAATTTTGTGACACATAATGTTATAACTAAAAATGAGCAAACTGCATTTTTTGTTTCCAACAAAAATAACCACTTGGTTAAAGGGTCTATCAAGTTATCTAACTTATGAGATCCAAACATTCCCATGGTAAAGAAAATAGGGGGCTGAATAGGTGTCTCAGAAGTTAAAGGCAATTGCTTACAGAACCTGATGGCCTGGGGTTGATTCTCCAGTACCCACATAAAGCCAGATGCACCAAGTGCATTTGCGGTGGCAGGAGGCCCTAGTGTGTCTATATTCACTCTCTTTCTCTCTCCCACCCACTCCCTCTCTTTGTCTCTTTCTCAAGTAAATTTAAAAAATGTTAAAAGGGATGGAGAGGTTGCTTAGTGGTTAAGGCACTTACCTGTGAAGCCTAAGGATCCATGTTCGAGTCCCCAGATCCCACGTAAGAAAGACGCACAAAGTGACACATGCACAAGGTTGCACATGCGCACAAGGTGGTACACACATCTGGAGTTTGATTATAGTGGCTGGAGGCTGGTCTGTTGGGCTTGCCTCAAAAAAAGAAAAAAAAAAAAAAAGAAAAGAAAACAGGGCTGGAGAGATGGCTTAGCAGTTAAGGCATTTGCCTGCAAAGCCAAAGGATCCCGGTTCGATTCTCCAGTACCCACGTAAGCCAAATGCACAAAACGGCGCACGCATCTGGAGTGCATTTGCAGTGGCTGGAGGCCCTGGCGCATTCATTCTCTCCCTCTCTGCCGCTTTCTCTCTCTCAAATAAATAAATAAATAAAATATATTTAAAAACGAAAAAGAAAACAGCAGCTGGAGACATGGCTTAGTGGTTAAGGCACTTGCCTTCAAAGACTAAGGAACCAGGTTCAATTCTCCAGTACCCACATAAGCCAGATGCACAAGGTGGTGCATGCATATGGAGTTTGTTTGCAGTGGTTGGAGGTCCTGGCACACCCATTCTCTCTCTTTCTCTCTCAAAGAAAGAAAGAGAGAAAGAGAGAAAGAAAGAAAGAAAGAAAGAAAGGAAGGAAGGAAGGAAGGAAGGAAGGAGGAAAATAGGATGATCAAAAGATATCCATATTCTTCCTCAGCATACGGCCCCTGTCTGGTGCTGAAGCAATCCAGAGCGTGTTCCTTTGCTCTTCCTGGATAACCAGCTCCAAATGTCAGATAATGATCTAAATCCTGTCCCCCATCCCCCACTTTGAACCCTTTCCTACCAAAACATGGAGAACAAAGCCACTGTCTCCTTTTCATGATAGTCCTTCCATGAATGGAAGAGAGATTTTATGTCACCTCTTAGTCACCTCTTTAAGCTAAACATTCCTAGTAGCTATAACTGTCACCGTCTGGGAATCTTTCACTGCCTTGGTGTTTCTCGGACTTCATTGACTATGACCCAAAGATGAAGTTCTCTTTATATATGATTAGTACACATACACATGACATATAACTGAAATAAAAGCTTCATAGAACTATATTTGGCCTTACTGGTTACTATGAACTGCTTGGTAGCTTGTGGCATTTTCTAACTCAGTTCTATTGATGCTGATCTTTCTCTTTCTCTGTTTCCTTTCTCCTTGTCCTGTTTTTTTTGCTGGTTGCTAGCCACTAAATAGACTTTCTGTTTATTCAAGGGTGGCAACCCATAGGTTGAATATTCCTGTTCCAGATGTGCTCTGGCCTGTAAGTGTTCTTAGGAGGCTCAAACTCAGGTCCTCATGCTAATAAAGCAAGCCCTTTACCAGCTGAGCCATCTTCCAGTCTTCACAATGGATTTTCTTCAGTCCAAAAGTAGAGCTTTAATTTACTCCACTAAACATCTTTTTTAGTTTCAACTCATTTTCAGTTCAGCTTCAAATGCTTTCTGGATAATTATTTTGTCATCCATCTTCTCAGCTTGGTTATTTAAGCATATTTAATAAGTACTGTTTTCACATAATACCTTTTTTGGAAGGCTTAGCTCTTAAATGATAATTTGGGTTGGTGGGGGGACCAGGTATGTAGTTCAGTGGTAGAAAACTTGCCTAGTGTGCAGTATAGGTCATGGTACAATCAGAACACTGAAAAATAGAAGGTGACAGAAATGACCCCCACGGTGTCAGATTTTCAATGCTTGGTAGCTTTTGGCACTATTTTGAATGCTGGGAGCCATTAGAATGTGGGGCCTCGTGAGTGGAAGTAGGGGTTAGCCTTTGAGGTTACATATGCCACTGTTTCCTGTTTAGCTTCCTCTACTTCCTGTCTGTACCATGTGACTAGCCACTGCCTCACATCCCCACTGCCCCAGACAGAAGCGCTCCTGTGGCCATGCCTTCCCCACCATGATGGATTGAAATCTCTCCAAAACCATGAGCCAAAATAAACCTCTTTTCCCTTAAGTTGTTTTCTCAGGTAGATGGACTAAAATCTCTCCAAAACCATGAGCCAAAATAAACCTCTTTTCCCTTAAGTTGTTTTCTCAGGTAGTCTGTTAGGGTGACACAAATTAATTTAATACAAAGGCTGCTTACCTAAGGTCTCTGCCTCTATTATGTATATTTTTGAGAAGAAGCTCCAGGCTGGAGTTAAATGCACCTCCTGTGTAAGCATGAGGGACTGAGGGGGTCTGAGACCGCCTGCCCAAGTTTGAATCTCCAGAACCCAGGTAAACGGCTTGGCATGACCATACATCGCTGTCTGTCATAACCCCAGTCCTGTGGGGAGTGGAGATGAAACAGTTGCTGGGCCTCACAAACCACAAGCTCTGGAATCAGTAAGAGATCCTGTTACAGGCAAAACAGAGGGATGGATGGGTAATGGAGGGTGTTGCAGTCAGGTTCCCATCGCTGGCAGAAAACACCGGAACAAGAGCCGATTGTGGGAAAAAAAAAAAAAAAAGATTTATTTCGGTTTGCAGACTCGAGGGGAAGCTCCATGATGGCAGGGAAAACGATGGCATGAGCAGAGGGTGGACATCACCTCCCGGCCAACATCAGATGGACAACAGCAACAGGAGAGTGTGCCAAACACTGGCAAGAAGAAGTTTGTTATAACACCCATAAGCCCACCCCCAACAATATACTGCCTCCAGGAGGCTTGAATTCCCAAAGCACCATCAGCTGGGAACCTAGCATTCAGGACACCTGAGTTTATGAGGGACACCTGAATCAAACCACCACAGAGGGGACACCTGATGTTGTCCTCCAGCCACAGCAGACAAGCCCACAGGGGTGCACCATCAGTCCATACACATACATCCCCCATACACACCACACAACACCACACATGCTACTACAACACACACACACACACATACATGCACGCACACGTACGTGACACTAAAGACAGGCCTGGATTTGAAAATAAAACTCCAAGCCGGGCGTGGTGGCGCACGCCTTTAATCCCAGCACTCGGGAGGCAGAGGTAGGAGGATTGCCGTGAGTTCGAGGCCACCCTGAGACTCCATAGTGAATTCCAGGTCAGCCTGGGCTAGAGTGAAACCCTACCTCAAAAAAAACAAAAAAAAAAAAAAAAAAAAAAACAAAAAAAAAAAAAAAAGAAAATAAAACTCCTAATGGCTGGATTTGAGTTTTATTTTTTCATTTGAGTTTCTACTCAATTCCACTTGCTGTTTTACTCAGCCAGGCATCATGGCTCATGCCTTTAGTCCCAGCACTCTGGAGGCCTCGGTAGGAAGATCGCTTATGAGTTCAAAACCAGCCATGGGTCTCCAGAGTGAGTTCCAGCCCAAGCTAGAGTGAGACCCTACCTCAAAAAAACAAATCATGACATCCTGCTCGCCCCCTGAAACTCTGGAAAGACAGTCTTGGATACGGCAGTGTCTTTCTGGCTGGAAAGTAAGGTGGGGCAAGTGGACAAGGTACTCATTCACTGATTAGTCATCGAGTCATTCTACAGGTATTTGTCATCTTTGACACTGTGCAGCATAAAACAGAGTCCTAAATTACACTGTGAGGGCGTGAGAGGCAGAGAAAATGCATAGTCAGTTATGTCTCTTCCCATCTATCCCTACCCTCAAAGCCATCTTCTCCAGTCACGGAAGAGGTGGGCAGCCCGTCTCATCAGCTACTAAGCCTCAGAGGTTAGTAAGAGCTAGCTGGATGAAGAGATCCACATTGCTGGAAGCCTCTAGAAACACGGAGGTTCTTAATAAATAGCTAGAAGCAAGAACGCTGTTGGAGAACTTGGAAGGGCTGGCTTTGAACACGTTAGTCATGCACTATTTCCTCACACATGTTTAGGATAAGGCTCTGCAAAGACACCAGGGAAGACGGCCTCCCCTGCGTGTCTACTGAGGGTCTTGTAGATTAGAGAGGCACCTACTACCTAGGGAATCTCAGCTCTCATCAGATCAGTAGAAGTTAGAAGGCAAAAGGTACTGGCCAGGGGCTGGGGATGCAGTGCTTGCCTAACATGCGTGAAGCGCTGGGCTCAGTCCTCAGTGTGGCATGAAAATCCAGGCATAGTGAGATGTCTGTAATCCCAGCACCCGGGAGACAGAGGCAGGAGGATAACAATTTCAAGGTTAGCCAGGCATGGTGGCACACATTTTTAATCCCAGCACTCAGGAGGCCACCTTGAGACTATATAGTGAATTCCAGGTCAGCTTGTGCTAGAGTGAGACCCTACCTCAAAAAAAAAAAAAGATTTCAAGGTCATCCTGGCCAGTTTGAAGCCAGTCAGGAATACATGAGGCTCTGTCTCAAAAAAGTAACAATGGGGAGTGAAGAGATGATTTATCACTTGAAGGTGCTTGCTTATAAAACCCGTTAGCCTGAGTTTGATTCTCCAGTACGCACATAAAGCCAGATGTACAAGTGGCAAATGCCTCTGGGGTTTGTTTACAGTGGTAAGAGGCTCTGGAATATCCATTTCTCTCTCTCTCTTTCTCTTTTACTCTCTCCTTCCTTGCAAGTACATAGTAAAATAAATAAATATAACACAACAATAATAAATAAACACAGTAAGTGACTTAATACAACTGAGCCTTTATGAAAACTGTAGAATGTAAACATTATTATAAAAAATTAGTTAATTAAAGTAAAAGTTTTGGGGGCTGGAGAAATGGCGGAGTGGTTAAGGCACTTGCCTATAAAGCCTAAGGACTCATGTTGGACTCTCCAGGTCCCACATAAGCCAGACACACAGTGACGCAAGCATGTGCACACAAGGGGGCACATGTGTCTGGGGTTCCATTGCAGTAGCTGTGGGCCCTGGCATGCCAAGTCTCTCTCTCTCTCTCTCTCTCCCTCTTTCTCTCATTAAAAAAGAAAAAAAAAAATGCAATCAGTTGGGCTTGCCTCAAAAAAAAGAAAAAAAGCTATTGACCTGAGTGAAAATAAAGTGGAGAAGAGACAGAATTAGCAAGACAAGAAAGGATTTTCTTGTGATCTTCAGACCAACAGATAGTATTTGTTTTCTTTAGTTCTTCTCTTTATGTCATTTTTTAAAGCCAGCAGGTATTTGGGTTTTTTAAATAATTGTTTTAATTAACTTATTTATTTTGACAGAGGAATAGGCAGATAGAGGGAGAATAGGTGCACTAGGGCCTTTAGCCATTGCAAGTGAACTCCAGATGCATACAACCCCTTGTGCATCAGACCTACATTGGCACTGGGGAATCCAACCTGGGTCCTTAGGCTTTGCAGGCAAATGCCTCAACCACTAAGCCATCTCTCCAGCCCTGCTTTTTTTCTAAATATTTTGTTTATTTGTTTATTTGAAAGAGACAGAGAGAGAGAGAGAGAGAGAGAAATAGGCAGGTAGAGAGAGACAGAGAGAGAATGGGCGTGCCAGGGCCTCCAGCCACTGCAAAAGAAATCCAGATGCATGCGTCCCCTTGTGCATCTGGCTTACATGGGTCCTAGAGAGTCGAGCCTGAGTCCTTTGGCTTTGCAGGCAAGTGCCTCAACCACTAAGCCATCTCTCCAGCACCCGTTTTGTTTTTTTAAATATTTTATTTACTTATTTGAGAGAGAGAGGCAGATATATATAGAGAGAGAATGAGCATGCCAGGGCCTCTAGCCACTGCAAATGAACTCAAAACACATGCACCACCTTGTGCATCTGGCTTATGTGGGTCCTGGGGAATCTAATCTGGGTCCTTAGGCTTCGCAGGCAAGCGCCTGAACAGCTAAGCCACCTCTCTAGCCCTTGCTTTATTTTTGTAATTAGCAATTGGCCTTGCATTCATCATGGTTCAAAACTCAGAATGTTAAAAACAGGCATGGGGCCGGACATGGTGGCACACGCCTTTAATCCCAGCACTTGGGAAGCAGAGGTAGGAGGATCATCATGAGTTCGAGGCCACCCTGGGTCTACAGAGTGAATTCCAGGCCAGCCTGAGCTTGAGTGAGACCCTACCTCGAAAAACCAAAAAAAAAAAAAAAAAAAAAAAAAAAAAAAAAAGGCATGGGGGTCAAGATTCCTTCCCTTCCCAGCCCTGCCATAACTCCTTTCCTGGCAATGTGACCAGGTCTTGTGCATATTTCCAGAAGCAATCTATGCACAGGAGAGCGATATGCTTGCACACCTCCTCCACACACCTGGTTTATTTTTTTCTTAGTCAAATGGCAGCATAATTACACACAGACAACAGACAGTATTTTGTTTTACCTTTTACAGAATTCTCATGATTGTTGGAACCCAAAGAAGCAACAACAACAAAAAAATTAAGTGAAAGAAAACCGGTCTTTAAGGAATAAGAAAAGTAATAGAATCGAGATAGCAAAAACATTTTAAAATACATCTGTATGCATTAGTATTTATTCCCAGCTTTGCCATTTATATAACTCAGCTCCTCAAAAAAATAAAATAAAATAATTTATAGGGGAAACATCTATAGGGAAATAATATTGGCTTCTCTAGCTGTTTACAAAAATCCTTGAGCGATTAAAGAAAGAAAGCCTGCAGTCTTTTGCTGTCAAGTAGAAGAAACACAATAAAAGAACACTGAGAGGAATTATGCTGTGTATTTAAAATATTGCACAAGCTTGAGGATTCAGAAAGCTACAGGGAGATTCTGTATGCAGGCTTCAAAAATATTAACAATGTGTACTGACAACAAGACCATCTAATTTTCTCTCTTTATGCTATCGGATTGATCAGGAAAGAATGTTCAAGCTGAAATGAATAGAAAGAACATGATAAGTGAGAAACAAGGTAACTAAAGCATGAAGAAGCTTCCACATCTCAAGACAATGGGAACAGCAAGTGTGGCTTTAGTTAATTAATTGGTTAAGAACAATTTGCCTGAGCGACTGTCTTATATTTGGATATGGAATACTCTGCCTTGCCAGAAACCGAGAATGCAAATATCGCAGAGCTTATAAAACAAATAGCTTTTGGCCACCAAAAGTGTAATTATGTGTTAGCAGATCCCTAATAAATTAGTCATGTAGGGACAACCCCACTGCACACTGTAGGATTTGTTGGGAATAACCGAGGGTAAAACTCTTTTCCGCTAAAACATGTTCTCCTCAAAATGCTTTAACTGCATGACAAAATAAATTTCATTACATTTTGGGCCTAAGATGTTCTCAAACAAAAACAGTATCACCCAACTTGAGAGATAACTCACCTTATTCGTCCTACAACCCCTTGTAACTTTTGACAGTTTCTGTGTATTGAACCCCAACTCATAGGAGATCTTGTCAACTGGATCATGCATAAAATAAAGTGTTACAGGGGCTGGGAAAAGAAACTCCACAAGGGGAATTCCAGAAATGTGAGCAAAGTCAACATTGTGAAGATAAATGTATGACGGCATTATGTCACTGTTCCCAAACTTATTTTGAGGGGGCACATTCATTATTTGGTTAAGTACGGGGAGATCTATAAATCAGCATTGTTACCTTATAGTCAAGCCTTACAGAGTTCTTTGCAGAGGAAATCCAACCTTTTAGACTTGGAGAAGAGTGACAAAAGAAAGTCCCAGAATTGTCATGCAACTTGAAACTGATTTCCAAACTAGGTGAAATTAGTTCAATTCACTAACTGAATTTTAATTCTATATAAAAATATGGCCTTGACAGCTGGGCGTGGTGGCGCACGCCTTTAATCCCAGCACTCGGGAGGCAGGGTAGGAGGATTGCCATGAGTTCAAGGCCACCCTGAGACTACATAGTGAATTCCAGTTAGCCTGAGCTAGAGTGAGACCCTACCTCGAAAAACAAAAAAAACAAAAAAACAAGAACAACAAAAAAAAAATGGCCTTGAGACAAAAAAAAGGAAGGAAACATTTGGACGGCTCAGATGACAGATGCATAGATCCACTATCCTATAAAAGTTTACTTCCAAGCCGGGCGTGGTGGCGCACGCCTTTAATCCCAGCACTCGGGAGGCAGAGGTAGGAGGATCACTGAGAGTTCAAGGCCACCCTGAGACTCCATAGTGAATTCCAGGTCAGCCTGGGCTAGAATGAGACCCTACCTTGAAAACACCAAAAAAAAAAAAAAAAAAAAAAAAAAGTTTACTTTCTGCATTTCCACTGTGCTTGGATCACAAGCTATGGATATGGATTGTGTGGTGGATTTATCACACTAAATGTTTCTGAGCTGGCTTAAGATCCAATGTATTGCTCTGTAGGTAGACCAGAAGACCAAAAGAGAAATAGAGCCTAATCTACAAATACGTAAGGTCAAAATTTTTCTTCCAGCCAGGCCCAATGGTGCACACCTTTAGTCCCAGCACACCGGAGGCAGAGGTAAGAGGACCACTGCGAGTTCCAGGTCAACCTGGGCTACAGTGAGATGCTACCTTGAAAAAACAACAACAACAAAAAAAAAAATGTGTTCCTGTGTGTTTCACCAGAGGTAAAGAATGGGCTCTTCTGTTCTCTCTCCAACCTTCTCTTTCTCTCCCTATTCCCCCCTCCCCAGTGCCATGACTTGTCTTCCTCTCCCTACCCCATGATACCTAGGCATTCCCAACTCTAAATATACTCTTGCCTTTTTCCCAGGACCTAGCTTCTGCATCTTTTTTACCACATGTGTAGTGTGTGTGGTATAGTGTGTGTGATGTACACACATGTGCATGTCCTGGGCACGCACAGAGGGCGGGGGAAAATATCAACTGTTCTACTTTATTGCTCAGCCATATGTCCTTGAGAAGAAGTTTCTTCTCTGAACCCTGAGCTTCTGTTTTCAGGATTCAGTGATTCTCTGGCCTCTGCTCCCCACAGTACTGGGGTAACAGACATGGATGGCCATGCCCATTCCTGGGGAATCGAACTCGGGGGTGGCAAGTGCTCCTATCCACTGAGCCATTCCCTCAGCCCTCATTTCTGCCTCTTGTAACCAATCCTACCACCACCACACACCTTCTTGGAAGTTGGATCCAGGTTCTGCCCTTTATCTCCGAGCTCCAGAAGCTTCCTTGGGGCATCTTGACAGCTGGGGAGGCGATTGCCAAGTGCGAGGATCCTTAGCTCTATCCAGTCCTTCAGATCAGAGCCTGGAAGAGGACATCTGTGTTTACATCTAGAAGCTTCCACCTTCCCCAGGTCCGCTGTGTGTGGAAGAGGCTCCAGGGTTCCCCCTTCCTTTCCCAGATGCAGAGCCCCATGGTGGTGATGTGGTCTCAAGAAATCTCTCCTCCAGCTCTTCCAGAGGGAGCTGAATTGGATGGCACAGGAGTCCTCAGAAAGCTGTGGTTCAACTCCAGTTTATCCTCCAATATTCAGTGTATGTGGGCCCTTGTGGGAGAATGTTCTCTTTTGGCCTCATTAGTAAAAGGAATTGTGCTTTTGCAGAACTGGCGTGTTTTTCGTCATCTGAGAACAGTTCTCACTTTCCTGCAGCTACAGGGTTTTATTTATTATTGTTACTTTGTTCATTTATAGTTATTTATTTATTGGTTTTTCGAGGTAGGGTCTCATTCTGGTCCAGGCTGACCTGGAATTCACTGTGTAGTTTCAGGGTGGCCTTGAACTCATGGCGATCCTCCTACCTCTGCCTCCCAAGTGCTGGGATTAAAGGCGTGTGCCACCATGTCTGGCTCTCTTTGTTTGTCATTATTTTTAAATTTATTTTTTATTGACAACTTCCATAATTGTGGACAATAACCCATGGTAATTCCCTCCCCCCCCCTTTTCCCTTTGTAACTCTACTCCCCATCATACCCCTTCCCCTCTCAATCAGTCTCTCTTTTATTTTGATGTCATCATCTTTTCCTCCTCTTATGATGGTCTTGTGTAGGCAGTGTCAGGCACTGTGAGGTCATGGATATCCAGGCATTTTGTGTCTGGAGGAGCATGTTGTAAGGAGTCCTACCCTTCCTTTGGCTCTTACATTCTTTCTGCCACCTCTTCCGCAATAGACCCTGAGCCTTGGAAGGTGTGATAGAGATGTTTCAGTGCTGAGCACTCCTCTGTCACTTCTTCTCAACACCATGGTGCCTTCTGAGTCATCCCGAGGTTACTGCATTTTTCTCCACTAATCTCTCTGGCTGCTTTTGTTTGATTTTTTTTTCATTCTTCCTATTTCTTTGTTTTAGTGTTTCTCTTACTTGTCCTTTCTTGCCCTTTTGAAGATTCTTAACATCTTTTTTTTACACAATTTACAACATCAATACAATCTTAAAAATAATGTGTTCAGGGCTGGAGGGATGGCTTAGCAGTTAAGGCGTTTGCCTGTAAAGCCAAAGGATTCCCAGGACCCACGTTAGCCAGATGGACAAGGGGTCGCATGCGTCTGGAGTTCATTTGCAGTGGCTGGAGGCCCTGGCGCACCCATTCTTTCTCTCTCTCTCCCTCTTTCTCTGTCAAATAAATAAAATAAATAATTTTAAAAAATTTAAAAATAATGTGTTCACAGATACTCACTTCTGTGTGTTTTTCTTTTAGTCAGTTTTTCCCTTAAGTACTTAAGTCAGGTCCAACAATATCATTCTGATTATGTAAATGCCGTAAGGTATAATTAAATTATAAACTTCTAGAGGGCAGAAACAAGGTCTGACGAAGAGTAATGCATCAACAGTGGGCAGTGGGAGGAGGCCTAGGGTCAGCTTCATTTCTGGCTTGGGCAGGACTCTTTCCTCTGGATCTCAACTTCTTGTTTATAAAATGAAGAGATTGACAGGCCACCTCTAAAATCCCTTACAGCTCTGAAATTCAGTGATGCTCTGACCCGCTGTGGATGCTTAATAAATAACAAGCACGTTTCCAGAGAAGTTTAGGTGAGACTTCGGTTAGACACTTCAGTCAACAAATATTTACTGACATTCACCGGGAATGCGGTAGCCATGAGGGACGAAGCAGATAGAAAGGGGAAGTTTAGGTGTTTGTCCGTCCCTGCTGCCCAAGGGCTCCAGGGTTTTGTAAGATCAGTAGAGGCTGAAAGCACTTGGCAACATGAAGAGCCACAAACACATGGGAAGAGTGGCATTTACGAGAAAGGTAGCTTACCAGCTTTTACAGAAGTAAATCACCTATGTGGGTAGGGAGGAATTAATAAAGTCTCTCTTTAATTGTAATACTTTACAAATCAAAAATATTCCATGACAGAATGTAGAGAAGGACCTATAATGGAGCTCAATGGTAGAGTCTGCTTAGCATGTAAACCTCAAGAATATATATGTGGGCGGGGGCTGGAGAGATGGCTTAACAGTTAAGGCACTTGCCTGCAAAGCCAAAGGATCCCGGTTGGATTCTCCAGGACCCACGTAAGCCAGATGCACAAAATGGTGCATGCATCTGGAGTTCGTTTGCGGTGGCTGGAGGCCCTGGTGTGCCCATTCTCTCTCTCTGTCTGTCTCTTTCTCTTTGAAAGAAAGAAAGGAAGGGAGGGAGGGAGGGAGGAAGGGAGGGAGGGAGGGAGGGAAGAGGGAAGGGAGGAAGGAAGGGAGGAAGGGAGGGAGGAAGGAAGGGTATATATGTGTATGTAATTCAACTTCCAACAATACTGTTGGGCTTGGTAGACTTTTCCTTTAATCATTGAAGGGCTTGAGAGATGGCTCCATTGGTAAGAGCTCTTGCTACATAAGCATGAGGACCTGAGTTGGATCCCCAGCACCCATAAAAAAAAAAAAAAAAAAAAAAGCCAGGCATGGCCACACATTCCTGTAAACCCAGCACCGAGAGGAGATGGAGACAGGAGTTTGGCTAGGTCTCACTGGTCAGCCTGTCTGAACTAAAAACATAGTGAAACGTAGAAGCTCCGGGTACAGTGAGAGACCCCATCTCAAAGAAATAAAGCAGAAGATTGGGAGTGGAAGATGCTTAGCATGTTCCTCTGGTCTCCACATGCATGCTCAGGGAGCACATGCATCTGCACACATACACATATGTATATACCCTGTACATATAGACATATACCCAGAATTTTAAAATATATAAGAATATTTAAGTGGAAAATTAATCACTGATGCTATGGATATGGCTCAGTAATAGCACCCTAACATCAAAGACAGGAGGCTCTGGGTTTGAATCCCAGCACTATAATAAGTAAATTAATTAATTAAAAACAATCAAGGGCTGGAGGGATGGCTTAACAGTTAAGGTGTTTGCCTGCAAAGCCAAAGGACCCAGGTTCAATTCCCCAGGACCCACATAAGCCAGATGCACAAGGGGACATATGCATATGGAGTTCATTTGCAGTGGCTGGAGGCCCTGGTGCACCCATTCTCTCTCTCCCTCCCTCTTTCTCTGTCAAATAAATAAAATATTTTTTAAAAATTAAAATTGGGCTGGAGATATGGCTCAGGGGTTAAGGCAAATGCCTAAAACCCTTAACCGCCTGGGTTTGGTTCCCCAGTGCCCACATACAGCCAGATGGCACAAAGTAGCCCATGTATCTAGAGTTTGTTTGCAGGGGCTGGAGGCCCTGTTGTGCTCATTCTCTCTGACTCTCTCCTCTCTCTCTCTCTCTCTCTCTCTCTCTCATTCTCTCTCTCTCCCATTGCAAATAAATAAATATTTTTAAAAAATAATAATAATAATTAAAATTAATCATTGTTAATTACAAGTTTACCACTTCATTTCTATCCTAAACTATACTTTTTCATATAGACAGAATTCTAAGCTGCTGATTGCATCTTGTAGGGATTACTAGCTTAAGAGGAAGGAAGCCGAGATAAACCATCAACACTGTAAAAATGTGTGTGTTCACAAAAAAAAAATAATAATAAAGGAGGGAGTGAGAAAAATCTATTTCCCCTTTCTTTCTTTTGTATAGAACATCACAGAAGCTTTAGCAAAGAAGCACAGGCTACATTATCAGAAGTCATGGTAACAGGACAAAATATGTCAGTAGATATGCAGGTATTTAGTACATTTGGTCAGGGGTCTAAGATCTAAGTACATAATTAATGACATTAGAGAAACCTATGAGTTAACTCAAGGATGGTGGACTGCAACAATGAATGGATGGATGGGCAGGTGAGAAAATGAATAGTGCACTCACTCTCTCTCTCTCTCTCTCCCTCCCTCTCTCCCCCCCTCTGCCTCTTTCTCACCAATAAACAAATAAAATATTTTTTAAAAGAAAAGAGGAATAGCTGGGCATGGTGGCACACACCTTTGGTCTCAGCAGAAGTAGGAGGATTGTTGTGAATTCAAGGCCACCCTGAGGCTACATAGTTAATTCCACGTCAGCCTGGGCTACAGTGAGACCCTAACTCAAAAAAAAAAAAAAAAAAAAAAAGAGCGCTGGAGAGATGGCTTAGTGGTTAGGCACATGAAGCCTAAGGACCCAGGTTCAATTCTCCAGGTCCCACATAAGCCAGGTAGTGCACATGGTGGCACGTGCGTCTGGAGTTCATTTGCAGTGGTTAGTCTCTCTATTTCTTTCTCTCTCTCTGTCTCTAATAAATAAAATAATAATAATAATAAATAACTCTTTTAAAAAAAGAGAGAGCGAGGAATAGAAAATTTTTAAACCTAGGATTTTGGATAACTACTTTTGCTTTTCTTTTATCGTCCTGTAAATAATAAGAATCTCTTTATGGGGATCTTATTTGGAATATCAAATCTTAGTCAAAATACTTTTTTAAATGTGTGTGTTCCCTGAGTGTCCCAAAGGTACAAGAAGTACCCATTCATTTTTCAGAAACAAACCAAGAAAGAAGAAAAGAATAGAAAAAAGGAAGGACAGGAAGGGAGGGGACCTCTTGATGTTTTACATACAGAAATTTTTGCAATACATAAGTAGCTTTCTCTTATGCTTTTTTTTTTTTTTTTTTTTTTTTTGGTTTTTCTAGGTAGGTCTCACTCTAGCCCAGGCTGACCTAGAATTCACTCTGTAGTCTCAGGCTGGCCTCAAACTTACAGTAACCCTCTGGTTTATCCTTCAGTTTTCTAAATCATTCACGGGAGAACCGTTAGTCACAGTGTTTCATTTCAGTCATCACAGATGACCTTGAAATGCTGAACTGGCTCTTGGAACATGGCTCTGTCCCTTCCTGAAGGCCAAGTTGCTCCTTCCTCACAGTATGCACAGAAGCTGATTCCTGTGTATGCTTCACATGCAAGTGAAGGTGTCTGGCGAACTGTGCCAAGCCTCTTCTGAGTTCAGCAAAATTTAACTCCATTGCCTGCATCAGTGGCTAAGTGCGCTTGTTATTCCAACAGACTCAGGAGCCCTGGAAGTTATTCACATGCCTTTGAATCCAAGAGTGTTATAGCGCTCTGACTGCTTTCTGCGTCTTCATCGGCACCTGAGTTGTTTCCTTCCATCCTTTCCAGTTGGATATGAACTTGAAGTCTTTAAAAACGAAATTGGGTGAAGTGTGGTGGCGCACTCCTTTAATCCCAGCACTCGGGAGGCAGAGGTAGGAGGGTCGCCGTGAGTTCGAAGCCACCCTGGGACTACATAGTGAATTCCAGGTCAGCCTGGGCTAGAGTGAGGCCCTTCCTTGGGGGGGGGGGGGGTGGAGTTAGAAAGAGTGGTGGTGGCTATGCCTCAGTGGTAGAGCAGTTGCCTTGAACGAATGAGACCCTAGGTTCAATTTTTGGTACCACACAAAAGAAATAAGGGAATTTTGATGCTTTCTGCAGAAGCATGTCTTCTGATGATAAGGACTGTGAAAATTTATTAGGACAGATGTGCTACAAGGGAGAGACAGGAACTACACCCAAACTTTCAGAGAGTTATCACCTATTGACAACAGAAATAAATCAGGAGTCCCCCTCTTGGGGTTCAGTACTGGATCCCCTGCTCCATGATCCTCCCTGGAGTTCTTAGAACCTCATGGCACTCCCTGGGTTTTGCTTCTGTCTTCGCTTTTGCTTTTTTTCTGCCAATTCATTCCCTTTATCCCTTTATCCTGCCATTTCTTCCTTATTTCCTCTCATTGCTTTCTCTTGTGTCCTTTTCTGACATGGGCATTGTTTTGTCTCTTCGAATTTCCCATTTCTCATCTTTTCCATAAAAGGAATAAGTCTCATTGTTGCTGACCAAGTCGGTCTATTTTTTGTTTTCTGTGGGCTTGCTTATGCCGAAGCACTACTCAAAGCTGCCACTGTGTACCAGGCGCTGATAAAAACCATAGAAAGCAGAGAACCCACCCCAAAAATAAACACTCACTTCCTTCTTGGAAGGGCCGTCAGTAGTACAAAGAACACTTCTGTCAAAAGCTTTGAAGAGCAAAAACTATTTCTACACCAATGAGCTCAAGGAAACTGGTTTACGTTCCATCCACAAATACTCCTTGAGCTCCGTGGGCTCTAGCAGTGTAAGGTGACGAGCTGATGTACCCCTGACTGGCTGGGTTGCAGTCCTGCAGAAGACACAGAAGTCAACAAATAACAGAAGACCTCAGTGTCATTCCCTCTCCCTCCTGCCTCTTTCCTTGTCTTATTTTTCTCCCTCTGACATGCCCTATATTTTACCCTTTAGTTTAATAACCAGTACACACACACACACACACACACACACACACACCTGCAAGAATGAAAGCTCATGAAGGAGTCTTTGTGCCTCAATTACTGCTGAATCCATAATGCCTGAGCATTGCCAAGCACACAGAGAGCTCAAATACTGCTGGACGTATGAAACTCAAGGTGACGAGCATGCTTAAGAAATGAGGACCGGGCTGGAGAGATGGCTTAGCAGTTAAGGTGCTTGTCTGAGCCTAAGGACCAAAGTTCGATTCCCTAATACACAACCTAAGCCAGATGCACAAGGTGGTGCATACATCTGGAGTTCATTTGCTGTGGTTAGAGGCCCTGGTGCACCCATTCTCTCTTTCTCTCTCTGCTCCTCTCTATATATCTCTGCTTTTCTCTCTCTCTGAAACAAACAAAAGAAATATTTTTTTAATTAATTTATTTATTTGAAAGTGACACAGAGAGAGAGAGAGAGAATGGGCACGCCAGGGCCTCCAGCCACTGTAAACGAACTCCAGACACATGCGCCCCCTTGTGCATCTGGCTAACGTGGGTCCTGGGGAATAGAGCCTTGAACCGGGGTCCTTAGGCTTCACAGGCAAGCGCTTAACCGCTAAGCCATCTCTCCAGCCCAAGAAATAATTTTTTTAAAAAGAAGAAAAAATAAATGAGGACCAAGTGGGGTGGAATTATAGGCATCCACATAGAACTGATGTTATATAGTGCGTGCGGTGCGCGCGCACGCGTGTGTGTGTGTGTGTGTGTGTGTAAATCCAATTCAGAGACACATTTGATGCCTTTGCATTAAAATAGGTACATTAAAACTCCCAACTCATTTTCTAGTAAGGTGACTGTGATGGAGGGAAATATGATATTGTTCCCCCTAAAGCTTAGCAAGCCTAGTATAGCGTCAGGCCTGTAACCCAGCACAAAGAAGAGCAACGAAGAGGATTGTTGAAAGTGTGAGGTCGGCCTGGCCTACCTGGTAAGTACTGGGCTAAACAGAGCTACATAACAAGATCCTGTCTCAAAACAAACAAAAGCAAAAAAAAAAAAAAAAAAAAAAAATGACAATAACAACAAAACAAAGCCTACCAAGGTGCTTGTCTCTTCAGAGAGTTGTTCTAGCAACACTTGCTTTACACGTGGAAAAGGAGAAAATAGGCAGCCTTCCTGGTGCCTCCTTAAAGTGTCAAAAAAATAAAATAAAATAAAATAAACAACAACAAAAAAGAACCTCAGGGCTGGAGAAATGGCTTAGTGGTTAAAACACTTGCCTGCAAAGCCAAAGGACCTAGGTTCAATTCCCCAGGACCCACATAAGCCAGATGTACAAGGCGGCACATGTGTCTGGAGATTTTTTGCAGAAGCTGGAGTCCCTGGCGTGCCCATTCTCTATCTATCTCTCTCTCATTCTCTCTGCTTCTTTCTCTCTCTAAAATAAATAACTAAACAAAAATAAAATATTTTTTTAAACAAAGAAAATGTAAGCCAGGTGTGGTGGTGCATGCCTTTAATCCCAGCACTTGGGAGGCAGAGGTAGGAGAATTATCATGAGTTCAAGGCCACCCTGAGACTACATAATGAATTCCAGGTCAGTCTGAGCTAGAGTGAGACCCTACCTCGAACCCCCCCGCCCCCCCCCCAAAAAAAAAACTACTCAGTCTTAAGAAGGCAGAGTCTGGCATCAGGACAGGCCTAAGGACTCAGTGCAGAGGTGGCCTCTGGCTCCACTGGCTGACTGAGCCTGAGACCGTGCCTCTCTGAACCCTGCTTCCTCAATGGGAGAGAATCTAGACCTGTAGGGGTATCCAAAGAATTAAAGGACAAAATGAATACAGTGTTTAACACAGCACCTGGCTGCTGGCCTGTAGTTAAAAAAAAAAAAAAAAAAAAAAAAAAGCAGGACTTTCACAGTCAGATCACTAGAGCACAAATCAGAACTTGTTCCCTTGGGCTTCTAGATTGCTAAAGGCAGGGTCCCCAGGTAACTTTGTGTGTGTGTGTGTGTGTGTGTTTCCCCTGGTTCTTTACTCCTTCAAAAAGTGGCACTGAGTAAAATACATTACATGCCAATAAATATTATTATCTCCTCTGATTCCCAGCTGTTCCCAAATCTCTCCTAGGGAACTTAAAAGAGGGAGAAAGCATGTAGCCTTCCTTTCCTGCCCCACCGAGCCCCGCCCATTTCCTCCAGAGTGCGGTTACCTGGGTAACTGCTGCTCAACCTGCTCTCACTCTTCTCCCCGCCCTCCTGCAAAACTTAGCCGACAATTTTACAAGCTGTTGAAGCCATCTACTTAAAACATTTTTTTTTTCTTTCCTGATATGAGGGCTGACTAAAGCAAGAAATGGGTTTCCAAGACCGTAATTGGCCCTGGGTCTTCAGTTTCGCTCCAGCCTGAACACTGAATGAAATTTGGAGCCCTTGGGATAATCCTGGGACTCTTATTGGTTCTTTGTGTCATTCTGTAAAAAATATTTTATTGATTTATTTAGTTGAGAGCAAGAAATCGAGATAGGGAGGCAGAGAGAGAGAGAGAGGCCTCTAGCCACTGAAAACGAACCCCAGACACATGCACTACCTTGTGTATCTGGCTTATGTGCGTCCTGGGGAATCGAACCTGGGTTCTTAGGCTTCGCAGGCAAACGCCTTAACTGTTAAGCCATTTCTCCAACCTTTTATATGTCTTTTATGTGAGCCTTTGATGTTACCATATGTAAACTGACCTGGTGTTGCTGTTTCTAACAAGTATTAAGCATGCAACTTGCTACCTGGGTTAGAGAATCTGTAGCCATGAGCACCCAGATCAATATATGAATTTGTTTTGTTTTCGGGCAGTGCTGGAGATCCAATGCAGGGACCCCCACATGCTAGGGGAGTGCTCTGCCACTGAGCTACATCCCCAGACCAAGATAGGGAATATTTTGAATTTCCTAGAAGGTCTCTTTAGATTTCTCCCAAGTCAAAACAGCCCAGTCCACCCCAGGAAACCATTGTTGACCTCTGTTACCATTAATTAACTTTGCCTGTCCTTGAACTTCATATACATGAACTCATGTTAGTGGGCTCGTTTTTACTCAGTACTGTGTCTGTGAGATTCATGCAGCTTGCTGCATGTAAAAGTAATTTGTTCTCTTTGATTGCGATATGGTATCCCATTATGCGACTACATCATGATTTATCTACCTACCCCTAACTGTTCACATTTAGGTGACTTCCAGTTTAGGACTGTTGTGAATAATGCTGCATTGAACATTTGTTTGGAATTCCTTAGGAAGACTTCTGTATTCATGTTTCTTGGTATTGGGGGGAATTCCTCATTCATCAAAATCAGCCATATTTCTTCTTCTTCCTGTTTTTTGTTTGTTTGTTTGTTTGTTTTTGGTGTTTTTTGTTTTTGTTTTTGATTTTTGAAGTAGGGTCTTGCTCTAGCCCAGTCTCAGGGTGGTCTTGAACTCACGGCGATCCTCAGACCTCTGCCTCTCCCAAATGCTGGCATTGAAGGCATGCGCCACCACACCCGGCTAATTTTTGTTTTGTGTTTGAGGTAGGGTCTCACGATAGCCCAGCCCAGGCTGACCTGGAACTTACTCTGTAGCCCCAGGCTGGCTTTAAAGTCACAGTGATCCCCTGACCTTAGCTTCCTGAGTGATGAGATTAAAGGCGTGTGCCACCACACCTGGTACATTCAGTGTTTAATAGATACTGCTGAATTAATTTTTACTATTTATTTATTCTTGTTTATTGTTGGGATTTTGTTGTTGTTGCTTGAGGCAAAGTTTCAATCTATCCCAGGCTGACCTGGAACCCACTCTTTAGTCCAGGCTGGCCTTGAACTCACAGTGAACTCACAGCCTCCCGAGTGCTAGGATTATAGCTTGAGCCACCACACCTGGCTAAACAAGCTTGTCAAATGCTTCTCTCATTTTATCCTTTTGGCACAGCTCTATACTACTTCCTGCCTCAGATGGTAAGGGTGAGCTTTAGTTGTAAAACAACACATTCTTTGAACCATACTGCACTCCCAGTACTCATATACAAACGAAGGGTCCACCCGTTATTACTAATACCGTTGCTACCTATGGGTGTGTGTAGAACATTCTGTCACTGGTCATCCCCAGGGACCTGCTGTTTCTAGTTAGTCAGGTCTTACTTGGGGCTCTCCTCACCATCCGTATTAGTACCCCTCTTCAGCCCAGCACTCACAACTCCGTCACCCTGCTTCCTGACCGTTCTGGTGCTTGCCCTGCCCATTCATCAGTTTAGCTATTGCTCAACTCCTCTAACTAGTAAAGGGCTCAGGAGAACTGGGTATGTATCTGTCATAGAGATCACGACTGTACCTGACATGAAGACTGCAACCTCAATGGGCTGGAGAGATGGCTTAGTGGATAAGGAGCTTGCCGGCAAAGCCAAAGGACCCAGGTTCAATTCCCTAGGACCCATGTAAAGCCAGACACACAAGATGGCGCATGTGTCTGGAATTCATTTGCAGTGGCTAGAGGCCCTGGAGTGCCCATTCTGTCTCTTCTCCCTCTTTCTCACTCAAATAAATAAATAAAAATTAAAATAAAATTTAAAAAAGACTGCAATCACAATCACCCAACAGAACTGCTTCCAAATTCTTGACCCATAGGGACCATGAAAAAAGTCATTTATTGTGGTCTTAAGCTGCTTGATGCCTATATATCCGTACACTATAATATTTTCTAACTATTAGCACCTGGTAAATATTTGTTGAACAAATGAATGGGTAAGTGAATGAATTAGCTTAAGAGCAACACAAAATACAGCATCTGTACCATTTGCTTTTAGCCTTGTTGGATAAACGTGCCACAGGCCTCTGCTATGTCCCTGGGTTGCTGCCAAGGCATATGATCTGTGTTTCTCTATTGATATTTCGGACCATATCATTATATGTTTGGGGGCTACAGTAGTTACTTTCTCGCTGCCACAAAACACCCGACCATGAACAGCTTCCGGAAGGAAAGGGTTCACTTCCAGTTTATAATTCCAAAGGGAAGCTTCACTGTGGTGGGGAGAGAATGATGGGAGCAGCCAGCCAGATGTCACATCTCCACAGCAGCAAGGAGGAGGTAGAATGAGTGAGCTATGTGCCACCTAAAATACCCCAAGGCCCCTGGGAGTGTTTTTGGAATGCTGTCTTCTGGTCAAAAAGTGGCCATTGCATTTCTGACCTGAGAGCACCCGTAGTTACCTGTGCGAGACCTGCACAATACGGTCCCGTCAACATTCCATCATGTTCAATGGGGGAAAAAAGGGGAGAGGGGGAGCATCAAAGTAGGAGAGGGACTAGGTGGAATGAAGGGGTTCAGTGGAAGGGAGACGGGGGAGGGAGGACAAGAGAAGGTAATTGAAGGGGGGTAGGATCAAAATACACTATGCACATACATGAAAATGTCATTTGTGAGAATTTATGCTGTTCACAAAATATTTAATTTGTGAAAATCTGGTCTCAATAAGTAACTTATTTTTGGATTTAAGTATTGGTTGGAAAAAGACACTTGGTTATGCAAAGTATACCTCTACACAAAATAGTACTTCCTGATAAGTAAATGGTCCACTTAATATGCATGTGTGTAGTGTGTATATGTATGGGCATGTTTATGTGTGTGAGTGTGGACGTACGCGTACCACAGCATGCATGTGGAGGTCAATAGAAACGCACCTTCAGGTGTCAATGAGGATTCCTTCGCCACTGTTTGGGGAAGGATCTCTCTTGTTCACCATTGCACTCAGCAGGCTGGCTGGCCCGTGAGCTTCCTCCACGTGATTGTCCTGTGTTGGCGTCTGCCTTCCTTCTTGCTCAAGGTGTACTGGGATTACAGTCACGAGCACTACAGCTTACAAATGTACATGGTATCCTGGGATCCTAACTCAGGTCCTCCTGCTTGACCAGCAAGCTCTTTATCCACACAACCATCTCTGTAAGTGTAAAGAAAAAGGCCATGATGAGCCAGATGTGGTGGTCATTTGGACAGCTGTTTTCCCAGACATTCTGGAGGCTGAGGCAGGCCATGGTGAACGTGAGGGAAGGAGACATCATGACAAGCTCAGTTAGCTCGGGATAAAATGCTGAAAAGGTGATTTCTCCCTTGAGTTTTATTTGGAAAGGGAGCAGAAGTTACTCTGCCGAGGGAGCAATCCAAGAAGCCAGTCTGCATAGAATATGATTATTTCCCATTCCCTGTGGGCCAAATTTTTCTCAAGAAAGCCAGATGGCTTGCTTTCTTACTTTGTTCAGGTATCTATTTAAATGTCGTCAGGGAGCCTCCCAAGATGAGCCTTGAACAATAGCACCCTCCCATCCAGTACCGCTTGTCCTCAGTGGCACTTGTCGCCGCCAGAGAGACCATATGCAGACGATGCTCCACGTATGCACTTACGTAAACTGAAAATAGAAAAGGAAAACGCGTGCCATACATTGAACATACAGAGCACCACAGCTTAGCATCACAGCACACTAAGCGCCAGGGGTTGGGTCCCTTGTGATCACGTGACTGACTGGATGCCACAGCTCTCTACCCCTGCCCAGATTCCGAGAGAGCATCTGACCACCTAACACCAGTCTAGAAAAAGGTTAAAACTCAAAATCTGAGGCTGGAGAGATGGCTTGACATTTAAGGCCCTTGCCTGCAAAGCCTAAGAGCCCAGGTTCGATTCCCCAGTAACCACAATAAGCCAGATGCACAAGGTGGCACATGTGTCTGGAGTTCATTTGCAGTGTAGAGGCTTCGGTGTGCCCATTCTCTCTCTCTCTCTCTCCCCTCTCTCTCTCTACCTGTCTGTCTGCTTCTCTCTCTCTATCTGCCTCTCTCCAATAAATAAATTTTTTTTTTTTTTTTTTTTTTTTTTTTGGTTTTTCAAGGTAGGGTCTCTATCTGTCTCAGACTGACCTGGAATTTACTATGTAGTCTCAGGGTGGCCTTGAACTCATAGCGATCCTCCTACCTCTGCCTCCCAAGTGCTGGGACTAAAGGTATGCACCACTACACCCAGCAAGTAAAATATTTTTTAAAACTCGAAAATCTGAATTATTAATAAATATTCCTACATATGTATTTGCATCTAATTTTTACTGAGTGATTATTTTTAGCTTTATGTGTGTGCTGCAGAGTTAAACCCAGGCCAGCAGGCTTTCTAAATTTTAACCCCCGAACCATCTTGGCATCCTTGGATGGTTATTTCTTTTTCAGTGTCGCAAAGTAGAGAGATCACAAGCCAGTGGTCATCTGTACTGAGCTGTTCCTACTTCTGTCCTGCCGCAGTGTCAGTCCCACAGGGAAGGGATTGTGTTTGACTCTCTACTGTAAACTTGCACCTAGAAATGTGCCTAGGTGCTTAATAAATCTTGTCAGATAATCAAAAGTCTAGAAGTGATGGGAGGTTGGTACAGTGGGGTCAAATGCCAAGAACATCACTAAAGCACCCTGGGGGGCTGGGTTAAAGGGTAGATTTCTTTTGAAAAACAAAAATACTTGGGCAGGGGAGATGGTTCAGCAGTTAAAGGCATTTGCTTGCAAAACCTACCAGCCCAGGTTCAATTCCCCAATGCCCACATAAAACCAGATGCACAACGTGGCATATGCATCTGGAGTTTGTCTGCAATGGCAGTAGGCCCTGTCTTCTTGCCCATACATGTCCCCCCTCCTCACTACGAATGGGACCCAGGGCTTCATGTGTGCCAGGCAAGTACTGTGCATAGCCCAGCTGCAGATGGCATCTCTTCCTGTGCTCACTGGCCACCTCTGTTTCTTCCTCCAATAAGTACCTGCTAAGGTTTTTTTTTCTTTAAATATTTTTTGTTTATTTTATTTATTTGAGAGCGACAGAGAGAGAAAGAGGCAGATAGAGAGAGAGAGAGGGAGAATGGACGCGCCAGGGCCTCCAGCCACTGCAAACAAACTCCTGACGCATGCGCCCCCTTGTGCATCTGGCTAACGTGGGACCTGGGGAATCGAGCCTCGAACCTGGGGGTCCTTAGGCTTCACAGGCAAGCGCTTAACCGCTAAGCCATCTGTCCAGCCCGCCTGCTAAGGTTTTTGACTCATTGTTTGCACATATATGTGACATATGTGTATATGTGTTCCATGTGTGTGCAGGTGTGCATGCACGTGTGTGCACCTGTGTGTATGGAGGCCAGAGGCTGGCATCAGGTCTCTTCCTCAGTGGTTTTCCACTTTGTTTACTGAGGCAGGGGCTCTCTCACTTGAACCCAGGGCTCACCAACTGGGCTAGTCTAGCAGGCCAGTTTGCCCCAGGCAGCCCTTGTGTCTGCCTTCCAAGCGCTGGCATTACAGGTGGACTGTCCTGTGCTGGGGATCTGAACTCTAGTCCTCACACTTGGGTGGCAAGCATTTTATCCACTGAACCGTCTCCCCAGCCCCTTGGCGGATTTTTAGACCAGCTTGTTTACTTTCGTGCTCAGGAGTTTTAATACTCTTTGTCTATTTGGAGATAGCAGCCCTTGTCAGATATGTTCTCCGCAACTATAGCCCAAGTCTGGGTGTTTGACTCTTCATTGTATTAACAGTGTTGTTCATAGAGCAGAATTGCTTTTGAACTTTCATGACCCTTCAACACACTGGTTCTTTTTTCTTCGTGGATTATGCCTCTGATATTGTAACTAAGAAATCATTTAGTTCCAAGTCCAAATCATCTTGCTGATGTCCTATGCTATCTTCTAGGACTTTGGTAGTTTTACATTTTATATTAAGATCTTTGGCCCATTTGACTTAATTTTTCTGACATACATAAGGTCTGTGTCTATATTCTGTTTTTGTTTTGTTTTGTTTTGTTTTCAGATGGTTGTCCAATTGTTCAACTATCCTTTGTGGAAAAGACTATTTTTTTCTCCAACTCCTTTGTTAAAGACCAGTTTAGCCTTATTTATTTGGGTCAAAACTTCTCAGGAGGGAGACTTTTCAGTACATTAAATATTATATTATACCCCATTAGTTTTGGAGGTTTTTTTTGGAAAAAAAATAGCTACTTAAAACAACTGAAAAAGGTAGGGCTTGGTGGCTCACACCTTTAATTCCAGCACTATGGAGACTGAGGTAGGAGGATCACCATGAGTTTGAGCCAGTCTGAGCTATAGAGTCAGCATGGCTACAGTGACACCCTGCCTCAAAAAGCAAGATAAAAGTAAAAATGGATAGTTCCCGCCTTCCCCCAAGTAACACCTGCTTCACCATCTCAATATTACTTGACATAACTATCATATTCAAAAAGAGTTTTTGGTGGCACATGTATCTGGAGTTCAATTGCAATGGCTGGAGGCCTGGCATCATGGCCAGTCTCTCTCTCTCTCTCTCTCTCTCTGTCTCTCATGTATATTCCTCTTTCTCTCTTAAATAAATAAAATAAAAAATATTTTCAGGCTGGAGAGATAGCTCAGCAGTTAAGGCACTTGCTTGTAAAGTCTAACAATCTGGGCTCAATTCCCCAGGACCCAAGTAAAGTCAGATGCACAAAGTGGCACATTCATTTCGAGCTCATTTGCAGCAGCTAGAGGCTCTGGTGCGCCCATTTTCTCTCTTTCTCTTTCTCCTTGTCAATAAATAAATAATTTTTAAAAAGCATTTTCACCCTTACAACCTTTAATATAAGACTACCTTACAACATTGTCATTTGACAACATAAAATGGCAGATGCCTTTGAATACTCATGTCTTACTTTGAGAGCCACTTAGTCTCTTTGAAGTCATGCTTCAATGTTTCTTCAGGTTTTTTTTTAAAGTATTTCAAGACATACGCAGTAATTCCCCACTCCTTATCTGCATTTCACTTTCCATGGTTTCCTTTACCTGTAGTCAACAGTGATCTGGAAACAGCAAATAGAAAATTCCAAATATGGGCAACTTATAAGTTTTAAATTACACGCTGTTCTGAATACCATGATGGATTATCATGCACTCTTGCTTCTGCCAGAGAGGTAAATCATCTTTGCCCAGTGTTTCCATGTTCTATATGCTACCCTCCCATTAGTGACTTAGTAACCATCTCAGTTACCAAGTCAGCTGTCACGGTACTTAGTTGGGTCAATGCCTGTGTCACTTACATCACTCCATCTAGTCTCCTTGTGTATACATTGTATCATTTCACATCATCGCAATAATTAAAGAGAAGCCACTTTCACATACCTTTTATTATAGATGATAATGCATTTTAGGGCTGGAGAGATGGCTCAGAGGTTGAGGTGCTTGCCTGAAGAGCCCAGTACTCTAGTAAGCCAGATACACAAAGTGACACATGTATCTGGAGATGGTTTGCAGTGTCTGGAGGTCCAGGTACACCCATCCCCGCTCTTTCTCTCTCTTCTTTCTGTGTCTCGGCTTGCAAATAAATCAAAAATATTTTTTAAAAAAATAATTGCATTTTGTTATTGCTAATCTCTTACCATGCATACTTTATTAATTAAATTTTATGATAGTATATATGTGTAGTTTCAGCATACACATAGGATCTTGGAATATATCCTCCTTGGATCAAAGGAAGCCAACTATATTAGAAAAAAATAAAGCTATCAGTCTATTGCTTACAATGATGAAGAAAAATTATTGTAGGTCATACTATATCTCCCTAATGACCACTTTTTGAGAAAAGTAAAGTACAAATTGAAATACTGTAAAGCCAAAAATTTATAACATGGAAAACTTCTAAGATTACCCTGTAGTAAAAAGTTTTGTTTAGGGCTGGGGAAATGGCTTAGTGGTTAAGGCATTTGCCTGCAAAGCCAAAGGACCCAGGTTTAATTCCCCGGAAGCCACATAAGCCAGATTCACAAGGGGCACATGCATCTGGAGTTTGTTTGCAGTGGCTGCAGGCCCTGGTGTGCCCATTCTCTCTTTTTCTCTATCTGCCTCTTCTTCTCTTTCTCTCTCCCAAATAAATAAATAAACAATTTTTAAAAAGTTTTGTTTAACAAAAAGTTTAGCCAGGTGTGGTGGCACACTCCTTGACATCTTTTTTATTTTTTTAATTAATTAATTAATTAATTTGCAAGCACAGAGAAATAAAAGAGAGAGAGAGAATGGGAGTGCCAGGCCCTCCAGCCACTGCAAACGAACTCCAGATGCATGTGTCCCTTGTGCATTTGGATTATGTGGGTCCTGGGGAATCAAACCTGGGTCCTTTGGCTTCGCAGGCAAATGCCTTAACTACTAAGCCATCTCTCCAGCCCCTATTTTTTCTTTTTGCCTTCCTCCACCACCCATGGCAGAATGTTGACGGGCCCAATATTGTGTGTAAATTGTGCAACGACAGTTGCTGTGAATTCAGGTATGCAACAGCCGCTTCCTGTCCATCAGTCAGCATCCCAAGCACTCCTCCTCATCCTCTGACTCTTACATTCCTTTCAGTCCCTTCTTCCACAATGTTCCCTGAGCTTAGCAGGGTGTGATAGAGATGTCTCATTTAATGCTGACCATTCACCAATCACTTATTTTTGGTATTTGATAAGATTTGCATCTCCCCAATAGTCACTGCCAACTATGAAAAGAAGCTTCTCTGACCAAAGGTGAGAGCAGCCCTAATCTATGGGCGCAAACATAAATATTTTGAGGGTAATTTGATGGGCACAACATATTCATTTTGCCAAACAGCTGTCATAAGTTCCCCTCTAGGGCCTATGACCTTATTGCCCAAAGGCTTTTACTAGGCGTGAATTCCCTCCTATGGAGCAGGCTTCAAATCCAATCAGAGAGCAGTGGTTACTTCTATAACAGTCATGCCACTATTGTACCCGTGGGCACATCTTGCCTGACTGCTCAACTGTGTAGCTCACAGTGTCCACTGCTATGTAAAACTGTTGATGACTCCCTACCCACCCAGCTGGAAGCCTGCATGGCACTTCCCAGCGCGATGACTGCTAGTCAGCAGGGAAGAGGCCTCCAGCTCAGTTCCAGCTTCATTTCTCAGTGTCCTGCAGCCGATGTATGTGGTATCATCAGCAAATCTTAAAACAAAAACAAAAACTTTTTACTTATTTATTTGAGAGAGATTGAGAGAAAGAGAATGGGCTCACCACCGTGTACATCTGACTTTATGTGGGTACTGGGGAATCGAACCTGGGTCCTCAGGCTTCACATGCAAGCACCTTAACCAATAAGCCATCTCTCCAGCCCTACCATCCTCTCCATCTCTTACCATCTAGTTCTAGTGGACAATCAACAGCATTGGCAATAGCCAGTATTATTTGGGGGATCCTTGGGGGCCCCCCACACCAATAACTCACTGGGAGGTACTGGCACTGGGATTTTCTTACAACAACATATGGCTTCTGGGAGCAGCATTATCTACCTATGCAAGGTACAATCCTGTTCAAATTCTTTTCTTCTAAATCATGTATTTTTAAAATATTTTATTTATTAGGGAATGAGAGAGGGAGGAAGGGTGAGAATGGGTTCCCTAGGGCCTTCTGAAACTACAAAGAAACTCCAGGCGCATGAGCCATCATAAGCATCTGGCTTATGTGGGCTCTGAGGAGTTGAACCTGGGTCCTTAGGCTTTGAAGGCAAGCACCTTAACTGCTAGGCCAGCTCTCCAGCCCTCTAAATTATATATTTTTAATTTTTTAAAAAAAATTTGTATTTTTACTTATTTATTTGAGAGTGAGTGAGAGAGAAAGAGCCAAATAAGAGAGAACAGGTGTGCCAGGGCCTCCAACCACTGCAAACAAACCCCAGACATAAATGCCACCATGTGCATCTGGCTCTATGTGGGTACTGGGGAATCAAACCTGGGTCCTTAGGCTTCACAGGCAAGTGCCTTAACTGCTAAGCCAACTCTCCAGGCCTAAATTTTATTTTTAATTAACTAACTCTGTTTCAATATTTTTTTATTCTCTGCAAAGTAATTATCTCTCATTCCATCCTGTCTTCTCTTTAATCTTACTCCTACTTGGGTGGCATGATTGAATTTATGAAGCCATGATAACAGTGCACGGCAGGGCAGAATTGCCTACTCACTACATTGCACTCTGCGGGGAGGACACGTGACATGGGCATGGGTAGGAGTGGAGGAAAGAAGATTGGATGAACAAATGCGTGAATGAGTGAAAGGACAGATAGCAGGACTGTTTGGTGACAACGTGAAATTCACTTCACATCATCCCATCTTCCTGGAACTGAACATAAGGGACCAAAACAGTGCAGAAAAAGACTATGTAGAAAATCATCACCATGGAAAATTAGAGACGTGACAGTTGCTATGGGAAACATGCAAGTGCAGAGGCATCGTTTTAAAGTTACCCACCTGCTGGTGAGATGGCTCCGCAGTTAAAGGCTCTTGCTTCACAAGCCTGCCGGCAGAATTCAACACCCCCCCTCCCGCCGCCCCAGAATTCACAGAAAGCCTGAAGCAAACTGATGCACACATCTGCAATCCCAATGCACCTAAGGCAAGGGGAAGTAGAGTCAGGAGAATAAGCTCATGGCCCACCCACCCACCCCCAGCAGCCAAATAACTACTTACACCCTGTCTCAAACAAGATGGAGGAGACAACGAACTCCCTGGGGTTGGCCCCTGACCTCCACACATGTGCAATGGCACATGTTTGTCTCCCCCCACACACACACACATGTGCACATACACATACAAATTTAAAAAAAATTTAAAAAATTTTTTTTGGTTTTTTGAGATAGGGTCTCACTCTAGCCCAGGCTGACCTGGAATTCACTCTATATTCTCAGGGTGGCCTCGAACTCACGATGATCCTCCGACCTCTGCCTCCTGAGTGCACCACCACGCCCGGCTAAAATAATAATTTTTTTTGGTCTTTCGAGGTAGGGTCTCATTCTAGTCCAGGCTGACCTAGAATTTACTATGGAGTCTCAGGGTGGCCTCAAACTCACAACAATCCTCCTACATCTGTCTCCTGAGTGCTGGATTAAAGGCATGTGCCACCACGCCCAGCTTAAAATAATAATTTTCTTTTATTTGAAAGTGACAGACAAAGAGGCAGATAGAGAAAGAGAGAGAGAGAATGGGAGGGCCAGGGCCTCCAGCCACTGCAAATGAACTCCAGAGGTGTGCACCCCCTTGTGCATCTGGCTAACGTGGGTCCTGGGGAATCGAGCCTTGAACCGGGGTCCTTAGGCTTCACAGGCAAGCGCTTAACCACTAAGCCATCTCTCCAGCCCTAAGATAATAATTTTTAAAGTTACTCAAGAGCTAGACATGATGGAACATGCCTTTAACCCCAGTACCTAGGAGGCTGAGGCAGGAACATCAAGAGTCCCAATTCACAAGTTCTAATCCAGTTTGGCATAATGAGCACCTCTCTCCCAATAAATAAAACTAAAATGTTGCCCTAAGGATACGTCTTAGAGGTTTGGAATCAGTGCTCATCTTTTGCTCACTCTTAAAAGGAAGGAACAACTGACAGTGTCATCATTTTCAAAGTTTGAGGATGTTGTGTTTAAGAAAGCGATATGCCCGCCTTCCCTGTGGTGGGTAGGGTATACTGCAAGAATATGCTGAGGAGAATCAACAGGTCTCTTCCGGCAGTGACGAGGCTCCCAGGTCCCAGTGCTCTCTGGACAACTCAATGTAGCAGGAGAAAATGACAATAGCTCAATGTCCTTTGGACTTCAGCTTCACTAATGTTTGCATCTTCTAAAGAGAAACTATGGAGTTTTCTCTATCTCATTTCAAAGGGGGCAGTTTCATGTTAAGCCACCTCCAGCCTGAGTATGGCTGGGGTTTTTTTTGGTTTTGTTTTGTTTTTTGTTTTTTTGTCTGCAGACCTATTCCCAGGCCAGAACCTTCAACTGCAACTGAGAAAGGTTGTTGTTCCCTCAACCCAGCGCCATAAGCCACCAGAACCCATGCAGAGGGGAATCGGGCTGCTTTCAGTCAAGGCAGCTATGGGCATGGTGGCTCTGTCCCAGCCGGTGCTCCTTTTTCTGGTCAAAGGGCTGTCTTGGGCTGGAGAGATGGCTTAGCTGTTAAAGCACTTGCCTGCACAGCCAAAGAACCCAGGTTCGATTCCTTAGGACCCATGTAAAGCCAGATGCACAAGGTGGCACATGCGTCTGGAGTGCATTTGCAGTGGCTGGAGGCATTGGCATGCCCGTTCTCTTTCCCTCTCTCCCTTTCTGTCTCACTCTCTCTCTAACTCTGTATCTACCTCTTTCTCTCTTTCAAGTAAATAAACACAATAAAATATTTTTAAAGGGTTATCTTTTTTAATTTTTTGTTTATTTTTATTTATTTATTTGAAAGTGACAGAGAGAGAAAGAGGCAGATAGAGAGAGAGAGAATGGGCACGCCAGGGCCTCCAGCCACTGCAAATGAACTCCAGATGCGTGTGCTCCCTTGTGCATCTGGCTAATATGGGTCCAGGGGAATCGAGCCTTGAACCGGGGTCCTTAGGCTTCACAGGCAAGCGCTTAACCACTAAGCCATCTCTCCAGCCCTAAAAGGGTTATCTTGACCTTCCACTCTGCACATCCGCCCAATCACCAAGACTTGTCAAGACTTCTCTAAAATCTCTCTCTGATGCTTCCCTCCATCCCCCTTGGGGCAGACACAGGCATGCGTCACTCAGAGGCCTGTTCAAGAACAGACTTGCTGCTCAGCTACAACAGCCTGGCAACAGCCTCCAACTGTTGGCGTCTTTAGAATGCACCTTAACCTTCAAGCCAGGGCTCCTTGTCTTAGTCTTCTGTTGCTATAACTTTCCTCCACAGGCTGAATAATGCATAAAGAGCAAAGGTTTGCTCAGCTCATGGTTGGGGAAGTTGGAAAGGTCAAGGAGCCACATGTGGTGAGGGCCTGCTTGCCAGTGATGTGGCACAGGATCTCACATGGCAACAGGACTATACCAGAGGTCCTGCTAGTTTTTAAACTGGTGGTTTTTAAACATGCGCATGTGTGTTCATGAGTGAGCGGGTGCATGTGGAGGGCAGAGGTCGATGTCAGGGGTCTATCTATTTATTTGCCAAAAGAGAGAGTCTTGTCACTACAAACCCCAGACACGTGCACCACCTTGTGCATGTGGCTTACATGGGCACTGGAGAATAGAACCGGGGTTGTCAGGCCCTTACAAGCATGGGCCTTCATCTACTGAGCCATCTCTCCAGGCCTTGCACCCTAATTTTGGAGACAGTATCTCTCACTGAATCTAGAGCTCACCAATTCGGCTGGACTAGCTAGCCAGCAAGTCCTAGGGACGTTCTTGTCTTCGCCTCCCCAAAAAAGATTATGCCACCGTGCCAAGCATTTTATAAGGGTGCTGGATCTGAACTTTACCCGCTGAACCCTTCCCCAGCTCCCAAAATGGCTTTCGTAGTAGATTCACTCTCTGGTTAATCCAGAATCTGTGTCTCTCGTGACCTCATTACCTCTTAAAGATCCCACCGACTCCATCCCTTAAAATCTCTTAACATGGCTTTGGTAAGGACATTCAAGCTGTGGTAGTCACACTCTCGTTGGACAGTGTTGTGGCTTGAAGGTAAAGTGTCCCCCATAGAGGGCAGACCTTGAGGCTCTATAGCCCGACCTCATTTCCTGCTTGTTCTCTGCTTCCTGACTACTGACGCAATGTGATCAGCTCTGCTTCAAGTTCCTGCCGCCCTGTGCCTCATGCCTTCCCTGCCACACTTTCCTCTAACCTTGAACTCTAAGCTGAAATAAACCCCTCCTTCCTTAAGCTGCTCCCTGTCAGGTATTGTATCACAGCAACAAGAACGTAACTACTACAGGGAGCTCTGCAATGACAGGACAGCTCACAAAGGCTTAGCCATTATCTTGGAGGCTCAGGGTTGGCACACTGGCAAGACCTTGTGAGGCACCACTTGCCCAGTCCGCGTTCTCTTCTTTGCCTTTCGGTCATACTTCCCAGCAAACCCTCCTACTTCTACTCACTTCTCAGCAACTGCCCCGGAGATAACTGCCAAGGGGGCTTCCTGCCCTGTCCCTGAGGGGGCATCAGAGCCACTGTCAAGACTGATGTCCTAGCTGGGTGTGGTGGCACACACCTTTAATCCCAGAAGGGAGACAGAAGTAGGAGGATCACTGTGAATTCGAGGCCACCCTGAGACTGCACAGTGAATTCCAGGGCAGCCTGGGCTAGAGTGAGACCCTACCTCGAAAAACCAAACAACAACAACAAAAAGGACTGATATCCTTTGAAAAAGTCTCCCTAAACCAGGTGTTGTGACTCACACTTGTAATCCCTGCACCCAGAGAGCTGAAGTTGAATTATCATAGAGCTCAAGGACAGACTGGGCTAAAGAGAGAGACTGTGTCTCAAAAAAAAAAATAAAATAAAAACCAATAAAACCGGATGTGGTGGCACATGCCTTTAATCCCAGCACTTGGGAGATCTCTGTGAGTTCGAAGCTACCCTGAGACTACAGACTGAATTCCAGGTCAGCCTGGGCCAGAGTGAGACCCTACCTCGAAAAACCAAAATAAATAAATAAATAAATAAATAAAATAAAAACAATAAGAAAGAAAATATCAAGGCCAGAGAGGTTGCTCAGGACTTAAGGCACTTGCCTGCAATGCCTAATGACCTGGGTTCAATTCCCCAATACCCATGTAAATCCACAGGCACAAAATGGCACATGCATCTGGAGTTCATTTGCAGCAAGTGGAGGCCCTTGGGCACCCATTCTCTCTGTTTCTCTTCTCTCTATCTCTTTCTGCTTGCAAATAAATTTTAAAAATATTTTTTAAAAGAAAAGAAAAGAAGGCTTGGAGAGATGGCTTAGCGATTAAGGCGCTTGCCTGTGAAACCTAAGGACTCATGTTCAACTATCCAAATCCCTCGTAAGTCAGATGCACAAGGTGATGCAAGTGTACAAGGTTGCACAAGCACACAAGATGGCACACGCGTCCGGAGTTCAATTGCAGTGGCTGGAGGCCCTGACATGCCAATTCTCTCTCTCTCTCTCTCTCTGTCTCTCTCTCTTTCATAAAAAAATAACAAAAAAAGAAAGAAAGAAAGAAAGAAAGACAGAAAGAAAGAAAGACAGAAAGAAAGACAGAAAGAAAGATGGAAAGAAAGACAGAAAGAAAGAAAGACAGAAAGAAAGAAAGAAAGAAAGAAAGAAAGAAAGAAAGAAAGAAAGAAAGAAAGAAAATGTCTCCCCTGATCCTACACTCATGCCAGTGAGGCTGGTAGTGCTTCTGGGGACAATGGAAAACACTTCTGACTTTCACCTGGAGAGACCAGGGCTAAAGGGAAGCTCCCATGATGTGTTCAGAGCTGACATAACTATCACTGGACAAACGGGATACCATCTTCCACATTTGAGCTCAATATTGGAAATTTTCTTCTCTTCCCCCCACTCGCCTCTCCGCCTTCCTCTCTTCTTCCCCTCTTCTCCTTCTGCTTTTTCTGATTTAGAGAAAGTCTCGTTAGTAGCCCAGGCTGGCCTTGAACTCCTGATCCTCTGTCTCAGCTTCCCTAGGACTTCAGTGCTTGAATTACAGGGAAGAGCCACAATATCCAACCTTCTTCTGTCCTTTCATTTGTTGTTGTGTGGGGGGGGGGAGGGGGGGAGTTATTGCTTATTTGTTGTCTTTTGTTTTGTTCTAGAGACACAGTATCTTGGCACTATGTAGTCCTTGCTGGCCTGGAACATGGTAGGAAGACCAGGCTGGCCTCCAGCTTGCGGCCATCCTCCTGCCCCTGATGTCACAGTACCAGGATTATAGGGGAGTACCACCACTCCTGACTGCTGCTGCTGCTACTGCTGCTGCTGCTGCTGCTGCTTCTTCTTCTTCTGCTTTTTCCACTGAGCCATTTCACTAGCCCTACATTAAAAAAAAAATTTTGTTTATTTTTATTTATTTGTTTGAGAGAGACAGACAGAGAAAGAGGCAGATAGAGAGAGAGAATGGGCACGCCAGGGCCTCCAGCCACTGCAAATGAACTCCAGACGCGTGCGCCCCCTTGTGCATCTGGCTAACGTGGGTCCTGGGGAATCGAGTCTCGAACCGGGGTCCTCAGGCTTCACAGGCAAGTGCTTAACCGCTAAGCCATCTCTCCAGCCCTACATCTTTTTTAATTGAATAAAATGGAATAGATGAAGGCGGTTTCTGTATTTTTGTTGTTGTTGTTGTTGTTGTTGTTGTTATTTTTTCAAGGTAGGGTCTCACTCTAGCTCAGGCTGACTTGGAATTCACTATATAGTCTCAGGGTGGCCTCGAACTCCTGGCAATCCTCCTACCTCTGCCTCCCAAGTGCTGGGATTAAAGGTGTGTGTCACTACGCCCGGCTAGCTTCTGTATCTTAAGACACTTTCAGGGGAGAAAATTTACGTGATACTAAAATAATCAAATATTATTCAAGCTCATACTGTTACAATTCCAATAATCTAGATGAACAGTATTTGCAAACTCAGCTGAGGATGAGTTTAAGGCAAGGTGAGTTTTAGATGAGATAAAACTTAAAATGCAAATAAAAGTGAGAGGTGGGAGGCACGGTGGTTAGAACACATATGTCAGGGTCTGTCACTGGTTCCAACTGAGCCTCACTTCTGTGTGTATAATTACCCTTCAGTAAGGATAAGGAAAGCTACCTCATCTCGGTTTTGTGAGATTTTATGGATGGAGCATTTGGCACAGAAATGGGAACATGGCAAATATCTACTTATTAAAAATAACCTATAGCAAAATATAATTTATTTGTTAATTTATCTATTTGTTTTGGAGACAGAGTCTCCAAATTTGATATGTATCTGAGCATGACCTTAAATTTCTGATCCTCCTGCATCTACCTCTCTAATACTGAGATTATGGGCATAAGCCACTATGCCTGGTTTATGCAGGGTTGGGTATTGTTTTTTAATTTTTAAAATTTATTTTATTTATTTATTTGAGAGAATTAGAGAAAAAGAGGCAGAGAGAGAGAGAGAGAGAATGGGTACACCAGGGGCCTCCAGCCACTGCAAATGAACTCCAGATGCATGTGCCACCTTGTGCATCTGGCTTATGTGAGTTCTGGGGAATCAAACCAAGGTCCTTTGGCTTTGCAGGCAAACGCCTTAACCACTATGCCATCTCTCCAGGGCAGGGTTGGGTATTAAACTTGGGGCTTTGTGCATGCTATGAAAGCACTCTACCACCTCAGCTCTATCCTTAGCCTGTGAAAAATACAACCCTAATATAAAAATCACAACTGTCACCTTTCTAAGTTCATTTTGCTTGTTTGTGACAGGGCTTTGCTCTGTAGCCCAGGCTCGTCTGGAATTCAGTATATATCCCAGAATATCCTGAAAGTAGCAGCAATCCTGCTGCCTCAGCCTCTCAAGTGCCGGAATTGCAGACATTAGCCACCACATCTGGATCACATTTCTAACTTTCACATGGCTAGGCTGCAGACAAGGAAGATGAAATATGAAACTACGGCTGGGAAGATGGCTCAGTGGGTCATGGAAATATAAGTACATCAGTTTAGATCCGCAACACCCACAAAGCTGGGGTCACGGGTGCACACCTGGAATCCCAGCAGTGAGAAAGCAGAGATAGAAGGATCCCTATGGCTTACTCATCTCGTGGAACTAGTGAGCTCCAGGCTCACTGATACACCCACCCCATCAAAAACTAAGGTGGAGCGCAATTGAGGAAGACATCAGACATTGATCTCTGACATCCACATGCACACATGTGAACCCACACACATACGAAAACACATACATGCACACATATCATGCACACACAGGCAAACAGAGAGTGAAAGAGATAGAAAAGAAGAGAAAAAAAGGGGGTCCTGAAGGAAGTTTTGCTGTGATGGGAATGTTTCACTGTGTAGTAAATCTTGCAATAGTTATGTGATTATATAAAACATGCAAGTTTTGTCAAAATTTACCAACTTAACTTGAAATTAGTGAAATTTACTGTATGTAAATTCTACTTGAATAAGGATAATTTAAAAAGTTTAGAACTATATCTATTATAACAAATGAAAAAAATAAGCTTCTTAATCTTTATGTACCTAATTCATTTAATAATTTACACAGTTTTCCGAAGCTGAAAACAAAATAAAACAGTGATTTCAAGAAATTAGCCAAGAGATACATGGAAATTACACAGTCAATATGAATTTTATAAAGCCTGGTGACACTTCACTTTAGCTGAGCAGTTACCCTTACTAGGGAAAAATATAGGCCAGGCATGACAGCACACACCTTTAACCCTAGCACTTGGGAGAATCGTCATGAGTTCAAGGCCACCCTGAGACTATAAATTGAATTCCAGGTCAGCCTGGGCTAGAGCAAGACCCTACCTTAAAAAAAATAAATGTAGTATAACCTAGTAGAAAAGATGCATGCCTTGGGAGATGGTCTACCTACACAAGACCTGCATAATAGAAGGGAAAAATGATGAGATCAAAATAGAAGAGCCTAGTTGGAAAGAAGGGATTCAGTCGATAAGTATCTCTCCACAAAAATGACTCCTGAATTCAGACAAAATTTCTGGTATTGCAAACCATCACCCACCTTCATTTTTGGCCTGATGAGAACTATCAAAACCTAAAGGTTGGGGACAGTTGGGAGAAGTGCTTGCTTAGCCTGCAGAGGCACTGGGTTTGATCCCAGCACTGCATAAACCAAGTATATTGGTGCATGCCAGGGATTCCAGCACTTAGGGGGTAGAAGTAGGAAGATCAAGAGTTCAAGGTCATCCTTGGCTACATAGCAAGTTTGAGGCCACCACCCTGGGATACATGAGATCCTGTCTTTAAAAAAAAAAAAAAAAAAAGTGAACTATGCTAGGCGTGTTGGCGCACACCTTTAATCCCAGCACTCAGGAGGCAGAGGTAGGAGGATTGCCGTGAGTTCGAGGCCACCCTGAGACTCCATAGTGAACTCCAGGTCAGCCTGGGCTAGAGTGAGACCCTACCTCGAACCCACCCCCCAAAAGGCAGGGGAGCTATGCCGGGTGTGGTGGCACATACCTTTAATCCCAGCACTCAGGAGACAGAGGTAGGAGGATCGCTGAGAGTTCGAGGCCACCCTGACACTACATAGTGAATGCCAGGTCAGCCTGGGCTAGAGTGAAACCCTACCTTGAGGAAAAAAAAAAAAAAGTGAACTATAGTAAAAATATCATTGACCAAAGACTTTAGATATTAAAATATTCCCAAGCTAAGATTCTTGCTTTAATCTTTTTCTTCTCTTATTTAAATATCAAGAGGTTTGTTTCAACCATTTCCAAGATTCTGAGAGGAATCTCCATGGACTACATTATAGAAGAGTCCAAATCAAGAACTTTCTCTGTTGGCAGTGTGGCTTAGTGATAGGGTGCTTGCCTAGCACTAAAAAAGGCCCTAGGTTCCATCCCCAGTACTGCAATACAGTAACTACAAAACAAAATGGGCTTTGGCCAGGTAGAGTGGCACACACCTACACTTCCATCACTGAGACAAGACCATCTCCAGGGTGATGCCCACCTGGGTAAGACCTTGCCTCAAAAACAAGCAAACAGAACAGAAACAGTGTGGAGACTTTGTTCTCTGCAAAGAAAAAAGCAGTTGATCAAGCTTCTAAGCCCCAGATAACTTGAGAGACTGACATGGGAGGATAACCCGACTCCAGGAACTGCAGACCAGATCTCCGCAACACAGTGACAACCTGCTGCAGGGCGAAATAGTTTTAAGTCCTCAGACTGTTACTGAATTAGCATTTACGAATGGCAAGAAAAGTCACAATAGACATACCAAGCGCTTATTGTCTATACTTATGGAGTCGTTAGAAAAAGTTTAAAAAGAAAGATAAGTGCTGGAAGATGACAAAATGTCATGGACAGATGCCCTGCCTACAGTAGGTGGTGAGCAGAAACACACTGGCAGCCAAAGTGTTCAACTGTGTAGACTTTATTTTTTTTCCTGTATCAGAGCTGACTAGAGAGGAATCACACGTAGCCTTTGATTCTCGACAATATAAATTCCCCTCACTGCACATAAGTGGGACCGCTGGAGCAGGGGGGAGATCTTGTCATGGAGACCGCTCTGTAGGTGACAAGAGGAAACAGCTGCTGAGTTCCAGGTTTCCATGGGGAGCACATGCTTGCACCCTCCTGTAACTTTAGCTCGTTCTGGTTGCAAGAAGAGAGTAGAGACGGAGCAAAGTTCATGGTGTGGAAGGAATTTCCCTCACTGACATATAATGGGGAAATAATCACTTGTAACGTGAGCTACCAAACATTCTAGAAGACTCCAAGAAAGAGCATGTGCTATAAACTTATTTATTGTGGGAAAAGAAGAAAATTTTCAAGCTGGGTGTGGTGGCGCATGCCTTTAATCCTAGCATTTGGGAGGCAGAGGTAGGAGGATTGCCGTGAGTTTGAGGCCAACCTGGGGACTACAAAGAGAGTTCCAGGACAGCCTGGGCTATAGTGAGAACCTATCTCAAAAAAAAAAAAAAAAAAAAAAAGAAGAAGGAGAAGAAGAAGAGGGCTGGAGAGATGGCTTCACGGTTAAGGCGTTTGCCTGCAAAGCCAAAGGACTTTGGTTCTATTCCCCAGGGCCCACATAAGCTAGATGCACAAGGGGGCGCATGTGTCTGGAGTTCATTTGCAGTGGCTGGAGGCCCTGGCATGCCCATTCTCTCTCTCTCCCTCTCTCTGCACTTTTCTCTCTCTCTCAAATAAATAAATAAATAAATAAAAATAAAGTAAGAAGAAGGACAAGGAGAAGGAGAAGATATTTTGGGTTGGGGAATTAGCTCAGTGACACAGTGCTTATCTAACAAGCTCAAGGCCCTGGGTTTGGTCCTCAGCACTAGGAAAAGAAAAAGAGGAAGAACATTTCAGAGAGTGCCTTTGTTCTTAATAGGATGCTACAGACATATACTATTAATCAACAGTGGCCCCAGAACTAAAAATGTAAGGAAAAGCCAGGTATGCTGGCACATAACGTATAATCCTCAGTTCTCAGGATGTGGAAGCAGGAGAATCTAGGGTTCAGGGCTAGCCTGGAATGAATGAGTCTTCATGGAACCTGGAGCTCACTGATTCTGCTGATTAGGATAACCAGGAAGCTCCAGAGATCCACCTGTCTCCACCTCCCCACCCCCAACCTCCCCCCCCCCCCCCCGCCGTCCCCTTGCTCTCGGATTACAAGCATGTATTGGTGTGCTTGGTGTTTATGTAGGTGCTTGGGGTCTAAACGCAGGTCCTTATGCTTGTATGGCAAGCACTTCGCTGACTGATCCTTCCCCCAGCCTTTTGTTTTTGAGACACAGCCTCACGTAACCAAGTTTGCCCTTGAACTCTTCAGCATCCTGCCTCTTATCTCCCAAGTGCTTAGATCAAAGGCATGCTATGACATGTCCAGCTCCCCCATATTTTCTTTTTCAAAACATCTTTACCATGCTTTGGCCTTACCAATGTCATCCAAAGCACTTTATTTTCAGCTGTTGCAATAGGTGCGTTAGTCACGGATCTCTAGAGGAACAGAACCAATAGAATCAATATGAAGTATAAAGGGGTTTTATTGGATTAGCATACAGGTTACAGACTATCTGTAGGCTAGAGAGGTGGAGAACCTGGTTGCTGCTCAATCCATGAGGCTGGATGCCTCAGTAGCCCCAATCTGGCATTGAAAGCCTAGCAGATTCCCAGAGAGACACTGGTCTTCAGTCCCTATTGGCAGGAGATGAAGCTGGGTTCCAAGGTTACCAGCAACAGGGCAGATGCATGCACCAGAAAGTAGCACAGTCAGCAAGGCAAAAGGCCTAAGAGCGGCTTTGAATATAGTCCATCAGCAGCAGAGCTGCCCACTCTAGGGAAAGGTCTTCATTCCTCCATCATTCCTTCCGGGAAACACCCTCACAGACCTGCCCCAGAGGCATGCCTCTTACCTGATTCCTAATCTGATTAAATTGACAACAGAATTTAAGCATGAAAACAGGCAGACCTTTAACATTTTAGTGGCTTAATCATAAAAGTTACTGCCCCACCCCAATAAATTCCAAAGGCACTGAAGGAGGTCTCTAAGCTTCCAGGAATCCAGGCTTTCATTTTATTATCCTATCCTTCTCAAAGGCCTGTCTGCTCTCCACTCTGCTGGCAGATTAGGGACCCAATAGTGATTACGGAGGGAAGATTTATGGACGAGACCTACAAGTACAGTACATCACTTGAGTCATGTCCCATGAGCGAGCAGTTAGAGGATCGCACCTAGCTTCAAAAGACTGGGAAGTGGGGTCAAGCTGTGGCAATTGTAGGAGAAAATGGTTTCATGAATCGCTAACTGGACTCAAGATCTGCCCCCCAGTAACACCTACTCCAGCAGGGCTTGGCCTGCCAAATACTAAGTAGGAAGCTAATCAAAAATACCTGAGTCTTGGGGCTTGAGAGATGGCTTAGCGGTTAAGGCACTTGCCTGCAAAGCCAAAGGATCCTGGTTTGACTCCCCAGTACCCACGTAAGCCAGATGCACAAGGAGGCGCATGCATCTGGAGTTCATTGTCAGTGGCTGGAGGCCCTGGCGTGCCCATTCTCTCCCTCTCTCTCTCCCCCTGCCTATTTCTCAATCTCTCTCTCAAATAAATAAAAATAAAACATTTTAAAAACATACCTGAGTCTAGAGGGTGGGAAAGTAGTTCAGCAGTTAAAGGCACTTGCCTGCAAATGTTCAATTCCCCAGAACCCATGTAAGCCAGATGCACATAGCAGTACATGCATCTGGAGTTTGTTTGCAGTGGCTAGAGGCCCTGGTGTGCCCATTCTCTCTCTCTCTCTCTCTGTCTCATTAAACAAATAAATTAAATAAAATCTTTTTTTTTGTTTTTTTTTTTTGTTTTTGTTTTTCGAGGTAGGGTCTCAGTCTAGCCCAGGCTGACCTGGAATTCACTATGTAGTCTCAGGGTGGCCTCAAACATAATGGCACAGAGTAAAAAAGATCAACAATCTGCAGGCAAACATCAAACATCTACAGTTCCAAGTCCAACATCTAAAGCCAGAGATGAAGTCTCTTGGGATCCAATTCATGCCCTTTAGATGGGCTGCTCAAAGCCCAGGGAAAACTCCATGCTGAGCCAGCATCTCTCCACGGTGGCTGTTACACACTCCTGGTCTATCCAAAACGTCCTCAGGTCTATACTGCAAACCACAGTTAATCTCCATATCTCCATACAGTGGTCTTACTGGGCCTCCACACAGGGATATCAACCCTGCTTCCCATTGCCAAATCTCAGAAGCTCCTGGAACTATGTATACTTCATGACCACCTGCTTCCCTCATTTTTCATGCTTCCAAAACCAGTGCTAGGTGGGTTGTGTGGTTGTTTGACTATATGTCCCCCAGAGCCTCAGGTTTTATTGTTGTTGTTTGTGTTGTTTTGGTTTGGTTTTTCAAGGTAGGGTCTCACTATAGCCCAGGCCAACCTGGAATTCACTCTGTATTCTCAGGTGGACTGGAACTCCTGGCGATCCTTCTACCTCTACCTCCCAAGTGCTAGGATTTAAGGCCTGTGCCACCACACCAGGCTCCTCAGGTAATTTTTATTAAGGTTAAACTTCCTGCTTAAATTTCCATCAGGTTGCTGGAGGAAGGCATGTCACTGGGGCAAGATTGGAATTACAGCCCAAAAGTATGGATAGCAGACTGAGTTCTGGGGGTTCTGCTTGCTGCCAGTACGTGTTTGCTGCTTTTTGATGTTTGCTGGCCGGTGGTGGTTTCTCTCTCTGCTTGGATCTGTGAAAGGGAGCCAGCTTCTTCTACCTTTGATGGAACTTCCCCTGGATTGATAAACTTGAAATAAATCCCTTCCTCCATTAAACTGTGTCTGTTTGTAAGTTCATCCCAGCAACATAGAAACTGCCTACAACAGGCAGCATAACCAAATTTGTAAATCCAAGGGGGAATAAAGCTTGATCTTGAAGAGCAGTGAGACTCTTTCAACTAGTCTTCCTTCAAGCCACCTTCTTTCAAAATAATTTGCATTCTTAGTAGCTCAATCCTTCCATGGCTCATCCATGGCCTACTTTTAATAATGGCAATCTCACCAATTGAAGTTTAAGTAATCAAAAATTAGTTGCTACAGAAATTGACCATGATATCCATGACCCCACAGTGCCTAGCACTATCTTCACAAGACCTTCATAATAGGAGGAAAAGATGATGACATCAAAATAAAAGACTAATGGAGAGAGGGAGGGGATATGATGGAGTGTAGATCTGTGAAGGGGGAGGTGGGGGAGGAGAGCCACTTATCATGGTTTATTTTCTGTAAGTATGGAAGCTGTCAATAAAAAGGAAAAAAATTAGTCTCTGCATCTGTAACTTCTAAAGTGCTTGAATTTTTTCCTGTGATAAAGTGTGCACCTTTCATATCTTTCTGTTCTATATCTTCTGTCAAGCATAAAGGCCCATTACTTTTAAGTTCAACCTTGCTCAGATTCTCAGGGCATGGGTGGAAGAACTCAGCCAGACTTTCCAACATAAGCCAAGTTCCAACAAAGTGCTCTTCTTTTCCTTTAAAACTTAAACCAAGCCTTCACAGCCCACAATTCTTTCTGAATTTAGAATTTTAAAACTCTCACCAGAATAGCCCATAAGGTTCTGCTTATAGCACTGCAAGGCTTCCCCAGTTCAAAGCACCAAGTCTTTCCACATTCTTCCACAAACACATTCCAAAAGACCAAAACCCACATAGTTTCATCGCAGCAATGGCCCCACTTCTTGGTACCAATTTTTCTGTTGCAGTTACCTTCTCATTGCTGGTACAAACACCTGACCAGAAGCAGCTTATGGGAGGTGTTTCAGGCATACAGATTCTAGGGGAAGCAGGAAGCTTCATTATGGTAGAAGAAGCTGGCTTACTTCCTCCTACATCCACAGCATAGAGAAAGGGAACAGCCAAATCTCAAGGTGGCTCTCTACACACCTCTTAGGGCTGGAATCAAGACCCACCCCCAGCAACACACTTACCCCAGCAGAGCTCCACCTACTGAAGACTGAGTAGGAAGTTTAATCAAAAACACCTGAGGTGGGCTAGAGAGATGGGTTAGTGGTTAAGGCACTTGCCTGTGAAGCCTAAGGATCCAGGTTCGATTCTCCAATACCCAAGTAAACCAGATGCACCAAGTGGCATATGTGCCTGGAGTTCTTTTGAAGTAGCTAGAGGCCCTGGCACACCCATTATCTATCTACCTCTTTCTCTCTCTCTAATAAATAAATAGGGCTGGAAAGATGGGTTAGAAATTAAGGTGTTTGCCTATGAAGCCTAAGGATCTTTGTTCAATACTCCAGAACCTATGTAAGCCAGATGCACATGGTGGCACATATGTCCAGAGTTCATTTGCAGCAGCTAGAGGCCCTGAGGCCTTGGCATATCCTCCACTCCCCACCCCCTGGCCTCTTTCACTCCCAAATAAATGAATATTTTTTAAAAAATAAGTCAAATATTTTAAACTATTTAAAATATCTTAGTCTATGGTGCCATTTACATTCAAACTACTCACTCCCAGTTACTCAGTGTGCAATGGATAATCAGAATATACAGCCCCATGTGTAACCCTCTCTTTACTTTCTCAATCACTGCAATAATCTGATGGACCTGAGAATGTGACTGTCCAGTGTAGGAATCTGAAGTATGTATTTTTGAATGACAAACCAAGATTGGGCCCACTGCTGACTACAGAGCCCTCTGCACCATGCTTCATTCTTCAGTCAATGCAGTACTGAAGTGGCATTATAGTCTGACTGGATTGTGCTTACATGTGAAAGACCATGTGACTGTTACATCATAGTAGTCCATGCTTTGAGATGGACTTGGGCTGATTTACTTCAGCTCTTTTTCATTTTAATGTGTCAGGTAACCCTGAAGAGATCCTGGCAGCCTCCAGGACAGGAATGGAAGAGGTACTCAGTGTCCTCTCACTTATGTTTCATTCGCTTTCACCTGTTAATATAAATGTGCAGCTCCAAAGTGAACGTCAACTCTTTATGTTTAAAATTTTTATTTATTTATTTATGTGTGTGTGTGAGAGAGAGAGAGAGAGAGAGATAAGAGACAGAATGGGCATGCCAGGGCCTCTAGCTGCTGTGAGCAAACTCCAGGTGCATGCACCACTTTGTGCATCTGGCTTTACTTGGGTACTGGGGGATAAAACCTGGGTCCTTAGGCTTTGCAAGCCTTAACCACCAAGCCATCTCTCCAGCCCAACCTCTCAATTTTAAAAGACATTTTATTAAAAAAAAATTTCTTTTACAGTTTCATTCTATTTTCACTAGTGTTTGAATAGTAGAAATGTCTATCAGGTGAATTCATTTCTATGACTGTTCATGGAATGATGTTAAGAAATATACAAGCTGGGGATACAGCTTAGTAGTAGAGGGCTTGGCTACTGTTGAAATCAGGTTTGTATTGCTGGCAGAAATCACCTGACCAAGAGCAGCTTTTGGGAAAAAGGGGTTTATTTTGGCTTACAGACTTGAGGGGAAGCTTCACAATGGCAGGGGAAACATCACCCCTTGGCCAACATAAGGTGGACAATAGCAACAGGAGGGTGTGCCAAACACTGGCATGGGGAAACTGGCTATAATACCCATAAGCCCGCCCCCAATGATACACTGCCTCCAGGAGGTGTTAATTCCCAAATCTCCATCAGCTGGAAACCTAGCATTCAGAACACCTAAGTTTATGGGGGACACCTGAATCAAACCACCACAGTTAGCAAGTCCTGAGTTCAATGAGCCTCAGTATCACAAAAAATAAAAATATAGCACAGTCATAAACATGTGTGTACATACATATTTATATGTATATTCATGTTACACTCAGCTCCAGGTAATTTTTTAAAAATTTTATTTATTTATTTGAGAGAGAAAGAGAATGGGAGCGCCAGGGCCTTCAGACCCTGCAAACGAATTCCAGACGCATGTGACACCTTGTGCATCTAATTTATGTGGGTCCTGGGGAATGGAACCCAGTTCCTTTGGCTTTGCATGTAAACACCTTAACCGCTAAGGCATCTCACCAGCCCAGTTGTAGGTGTTTTTATTACCAATATTTTATTGTGATAAATATCAAGGCACAGAGAGGTCAATCAACTTATGAGGTCGGGCTGAGCAGAGAAGAAAACAGGTCAGGTTGCTAGTGAAAGTCTCCAGTAATTTCCCAAGAGTTCAAGTCCATAGGTTCTGTTTATTGTTTTTTTTAATGCTACTTATTCTTCGACATAGTTTTCACTTGAGCGTCTGTAGCATTCCTTGTCCTTGCTTCCTGAAGCCTTAAACCTTATGGAGCATGCTGGTTTGAGTTTGTAAATTCTAGTAGCATCTATTATTTTAAGAGATGAAAATGCTTTGCTACTTAATTAAAGTAGCTATTATTTGCCAAAGCAAATCTGCAATTTGTACAGAGAAATCTTTTAACTTCCTCTAAGGAGTATATATACTATATAGATCAATATTCCAGAAACTAAAGTAACAGCAGTAAAAAAAGATTGACCTTGCATCTTCTTGTTAAATATCTAGTGCCTAGTACAAAACTAGAAGCAACTTTAAAATAAATGCTTTTGAAATATTAGTCACTTTAAGTGACTCACTCCTTGAAAGCATTCACATGGGAATCAAAGCAAGTTGATTTCGGATATCTCAGAAATAAAACCTGGGTCAATTTGTTCATTACTGTAGCCTACTGTGAATTTACTGCTGATGCGGAAACTTGGGGGAATTAAACAATGAAATTGAACTGGTCACTGGCAGCTCTCCATTTACACTATCTAATCAGCTGTCATTTGGGGCAAAAAGTAATCTGTAGACAGGCTCGTGGTCCAGACGTTGTATCCAACGCACAGAGAGGACGACTTTACGAAAGGATGAAGGAGACACAGAATCTTCTAGAGAACCTGAGGCTGAATTCCTGAGGTTCTTTCCTCAACTGTGCTTAGTACAGGCCCCCAGCAGGTGCTCAGTTTCCATAACAAGGTAATAGAAGTGTTTCCTCACTGACTATATAATCGATGAGTTTTACAAGAGGTTTGCAAATCAAGTCTTAGCTCGGAGGAGCGAAGGGCGACGGGGCCGATACTTGACATTGTCGATGTGTCTCCTCGAACTTCCTTCCGTGTTCTGGGTGGAGACCCGGCGGGCTCAGGCACCTGCAATTTCCGCCCTTCTCCTTCCCTCTCTGCCAGGCTCCTCTCCCGGCCTGGGGCCCTAGGAACGACTTCATCCCCCACCCCACCCCCCCAAACTTTGCTTCCAGGACACTAAAAAGGTCATGCTTTTAATCACTGCACTATAAAGTCTTCAAGTGAAAGCTTTACAGGGTGAGGGGGTCCAAAATCTATCCAAGGAAGGAAGCCGTGCGTTCGAGCCTCGCCTCTGCTCAGGTTTCCACGACCCCTTCCAACCTGCCCAGCCCAGCCTTTGCCCTTGGGAACGGCTTTCTTCTCTGCCAAGGGGCCTCACCTCGCGCCCACCCCATTGTCCCCTCGCGGCTGTCACTGCGCGCCATCGCCGGTTTTTTGGAAAAAGGCCTGGGCGTCGCTCAGCCACCCCCGGCAGCGGCACGGCTCGCTCGCTCGCTTTTCCGAGCCTTAAAAGGTCGAAGACCGCTTTTTCCCCAGCCAAGCAGGTAAAGCCGGATGGCGGAAGGAAGGAAGGAAGGAGGGGAGGGGCCGCGCGTCCAGGTCGCCCAGCCCGAGGATGGGAGCGGCGGGGCCACGGGCGGGGACCCACCGGGGATGCGCCACGGCCACCTCCCCATCCCCTGGCTGGCTCATAATGCCCAACCCTACACGAGCCCGCGTCACCCCGGCCCGGGGGAGTCCTGGGGGGCAGTGACCGCCGAGCCGAGCGCGCAGGGAGGGGCGGCCGCGGGGTGGGGGGGGGAAGAAGAGGAGGAGGGGAGATGTGAAAGGTCCCGGATGTGGCAGAACCGGAGCCCCTGCTGGAGGGAGTGTCCGGCGCCGACGCAGAAGCGGTGGACGCCAGCGGAGGTGGGGGTGGGGCGAGGGTTCCTTCCCGCGGGCTGAGAGGAAGGGTTAGCCCCGGGGAGGTTGCTGGGGAGAGGGAGTGGGGCCTCAGAGGCGGGGTGGAGAACAAAGCACCTTGTCGGCCGAGCGCACTGGGCGGGGAAGTTGGGGGGGGGGAGGACAGAGCAAAGTTGGGGGAGCCTAGCGTGGCACGGAAAGGGTGTCGGGAGCGAGCGAGCGAGCGAGCGAGGCGAGGACGCGCGCTCCTCCGCTCGCCCCGTGGCGCGGGTGGGCGGGCGCGCGCGCTAGGGAGCGGCGGTTGCGCCGGGCCCCGAGAGCTGTGGGCACCAATCAACGGTTGCCATAGCAGCGTTTGACGTCATCGTGCGTGTGGTGCCCCTGCTGCCGGGGCTGGTGATTGGAGGAAACCCCGTGTCTGCGGAGCGGCTGTAGCCTGTGAGCAGCGAGATCCAGGGACAGAGTCTCAGCCTCGCCGCTGCCGCCGCCCAGAGACTGCCGAGCGCCCGTCCGTCCGTCCGTCCGCCCGCCGCTCACTCCGGACACAGGTAAGGAAGCCGGCCCGTCGCCGTCGTCTCATCCCGCTCCGTCCCCAAGTCGGTCTTCCCGAAGGCGTGGGGAACCGGCGGCTCCTGTCGAGCGGTCGCCCGCGGTCAGCGGTGCGGGGCCGAGGCGGAGTCTCCTGGAGCCGGACGCGGGCGGCGGCTCCTCTTCCGCTGGGCTCGGTCTGCCACCTCCGGCCACTTGCTTCCGGACCATCGCCTCGGCGCACGTCGGTGCTCGTTGCCTTGTCCCCGTCCCCGGGGGCGGGGAGGGGGGGAAGATGATGGTGGCGGTGGAGGATGCGCCCACGCGCGAGATCTCCGGGATGGAGTGGTGGTGGTGGTGGGGGGGGGTGGACGGCACCATTGGCCGAGGCGCCACCGACCGCGATCCGCCCCCACCCGTGGCCCCGGGCGGCCTCCGATCCCCGTCCGAGAGAATGACTGGGCGGCGGTGGCGGGCATTGCGGTGGCGCAGGTGAGGCCGCCCCCTCCCCTCGGCTCGGCGCTCGCTCCCCTCCCCCTCCGCGGCCCGCGCTGCGGCGCGAGGACCCGGCCCTCCCCCACCCCGGGCCGGGCGGCGGGCTGGGCTGGGCTCGGGGGCCCTGGGGGGGGGGGGGACCCGGGGACGGAGGGAGGAGGATCGGGCGGGTCGTGGTGCCCGGCCCGCACTGCCGCCAGGTAGAGAGCGAGGGCGAGGCCGCGCCGTGGCGCCCAGGGCGAGCCGGGCGCGGATTTGAGGTCTGGGGTGGGGTGGGGCTCGCCCGGCACCCAGGGCTGGGTTTCCTGGGCTCTGCAGTGCGAGAAGAGAGAGAGAGAGAAAAAAAAAAAAACTTGAATTTTCCCGGCTGCGGCGGGGGAGGGGCGCCGGCCCTCGCTGCTTGGGACCGGGCGCGGGAGGGGTGGCCGAGGCCAGGTGGGCTTAGGGCCCGGCTCGGGGGTGGCGTTCGCGGGGGTCGCGCCTCGCGCTTTCCGCCCCCCTCCCACCCCCCGGGTGGGTTTGGAGACTCGTCGGGCCGTGGCCGTGCGCGGCGGGGGGAGCCCGCCCGGAACCGAACAGCCGCGGCCGGTGGCCCCGCTGGGCTGGGTGGGGCTCTCGCCCCCTCCCCCACCTGCTGCAGCTGTCGGGGCTCGGCGGGCTCCGGATGGCCGGACCCCGGGCGGACGCGGCGACCGCGCCGGCTGCGGGAGCGGGGTGTGTCCGCAGCGGGGCTTGGCACGGCGGTCCCGCTCGTGCGGACGGCGCTCAAGTGATCCCCCCCCCATCACCACCACCCCGGGCTCGGGCGAGCGGCTCCCCAAGCCGTCGACCGGGGCGGGTGCGCGGGCCGCTGCTCCTCCTCCAGCCGGGGTGGGGGAATTCACACTCCGAGGAGGTTGGGCTCCTTGACACAGTTCCGCCATGACAAAGAGAGCCGGGGACTGGAGCGGAGGCACCCGCCGGGGCGGAGCCAAGGAGCGGAGGTGGTTGCACTTCACCCTGCCCGGCGGCCGGCGGAGGGGAAGGGTTAAATGGGTGCGGCCAGGCTCCTCCGCAGTGTGGAGGCGAGGCCTAGCAGCACCAGTTTTCTGTCCCCATGTGCCCAAGAAGTGAGGGAGGGAAACCTTTGTACGGGTTTTAAGTCATTTTTTTCTTCAGAAGCGCAGAGGCCATTTCTGATAATTTCGAGACCCGGAGGGAAACCACGCGATCACAAATTTTAGAAAGCTTAAAGCACTGAAACAGTACGCCTCCAGTTCAAGATTGCTGATTTACTTGTTAAACTAGTCGAAAATGTTCTGGATAGGTTAAAAAAAAAGTATGTGGTACTTCCCTGCGTAGGTAACTGGGATTGGGGAGTAGGTTCCCGTGGTGGGTGCCCCTGTTAATAGTACATTTCAGGTTATATATTTTTAATTTCCTGGGATCACTGTATGAATTAGTACATTTCTCTTAACATGTTCTGAGAGGATATATATTTTTAGTAATGATTAAGAGGTAAATTGAAGTCCAGGGAACATTAAAAGGAGCAAAACAAAATTAAATGGGAAGGCAGGAAAGACCAGCTTGAGTGATAACAATTTCAGCCGTTAGAAACAGTGGAGTGACTCCCAATTTAAACTAGAAAAATGACATTGAAGCATTTTGGGGATGCTTCCAGTGTGACATATTTAGTGCTCATAGTTATAAGAATTGAAGTTCCAGGAGTCATGGATGTTTCTTAAGCAAATGTACAAATAACAAGGTACAGATAGCTGAGGTCTTTGGGTTAGATATTTGATCCCTAGTGGTTTTATATTCAAAATATCTTAAGCAGTTTGGTTGCTTTTCATCAGACAGTTGTCATGTGGTCAGCTGGCAGTGTTACAAAGATGTAGTAGATTTGGGGTGGGAAAACTAACTAAAATTTAATCATTCCTGACAGGAGTTAGAAAGTTACTAAAAGAACAACTTACATTGAACTAACATGAAACATGCTGGAAATACAATCGGAAATGTAGTTCTTCATAGGCATTGTTTCTTACTAAGTGAAGGAAAGCTGTTTAGTTTGGGTCACTTAGTGATGATACTGAGATGAAGATGAAATTTTGGCCAAGTAAGGTAGGTAGAAGTGGGTGGTTTTTTGTTTGTTTTAAGACAACTAGTTTATACAAGGGGCAGCATTAGGCTAGGCAGAAAGAAATAATACCTACAGGGTAGAGGTAGTTTTTAAGGTAGCTCCTGTGGAGCTGGGCTCTGATCTTATGTGAAATTAGGATCTTCTAAGCAGAGATGAGGTAATACAATTTGAGCTGTGTACTAAATTGGTGTTACTGTGCTTGGTATGTAAATTCTCTGTTCCGATCATCCTTTTGGGGGGGGTCCTCCTTGAAAGAATCTCACTGTAAGTAGACTTGAGGTGTTAGTGGACCTCATTTACAGCAGCTAAAACTTAGTGTGTATTTTAATGTAAAAAAATGTTCTAAATACTCTCTTTTCCCCTGCAGAACATCCAGTCATGGATAAAAATGAGCTGGTGCAGAAGGCCAAACTGGCCGAGCAGGCTGAGCGATACGATGACATGGCAGCCTGCATGAAGTCTGTAACGGAGCAAGGAGCTGAATTAACTAATGAGGAGCGGAATCTTCTTTCCGTTGCTTATAAAAATGTTGTAGGAGCCCGTAGGTCATCTTGGAGGGTCGTCTCAAGTATTGAGCAAAAGACGGAAGGTGCTGAAAAAAAACAGCAGATGGCTCGAGAATACAGAGAGAAAATTGAGACGGAGCTAAGAGATATCTGCAATGATGTACTGGTGAGAATCACCATCCAGTCTGGTTTCATTGTCACATACTCTGAAGTTTTTCGTTTTCTTTGCCTTTTATAAATAGTGTGTCTAAAGTAGAAGTGTTCAGGTGACATTTAAAGGATGTTGAAACAACTGTAGATAATTTCTATAAAATAATTGCAGTAACTGTCAGTCTTGTTAAAAATAGCAATTATTTAAACTAGTTGAAAATGTAAACCAGATATTACCATTTCACTTGTAGAGTATTTAAGTAGAGCTGTTTGTCATGCATGTGCATATATGGATGCAGGATGTTTCCATACCTTGTTCTTTGTAAGAAATGCAGCAAGAGACTCACTGTAGACCTAGTTCCCTTCTCTGAAAGCCATTACAACACTCATGTAATGACTCAGAAAACTCTGATTCACAGTTCTGGCTTCTTGCTCTTCTTACATTTGCACTGGAAGTCAACTTTGAACATTGATAACTGAAATGACAACTCAAATTTGATTTTCCAGGCTCAAGAAGTATTTAAGTATTTGGTACTTAGCTGTTTTGAAATACTGGGGTTCTCTGAAAATTCCAAAGAACATTAAACTTCCAGTTACAATTTTCTGATCCACAAAACTTTGAGATAATCTAGTAAAGGGTCCAACCAGTTAACATCTTATGTACATAGAACTCTCCTTTTTAATGAAGTGTAGGAACTTTTGGGATAGCAGTGTGGTTTCCCTAAATGATTGTTCCTAATGTCATAGGGTTTCCTGTTCCACATTGGGTCTCTGTCAGGGCTCTGGCATACTGAAATTGAGGCAGCATCCTAATTTCTCTGGACAGTTACTGAATCTGGGACATGATACTTAACATTTGATCCTTGTCATGGAAGAACTAATACCGAATTATTTCTGATGTGATTGTGTGTTTTAGTTCTTGTAAAAGTTCGATTTTATTTATTTATTTTATTTTACTAAGCCTGGGTCTCACTGTGTATCCCAGGCTGGCCTCCTGCTTCACCTCTCCACAGTTCCCAAGATCGCAGGTGTGAGTCACCCTGCCTGGCTTTTAAAAATACATTTAAAAAAAAAAATTCCAAGCAAAGAGGGAGTTTGTGAGTATGGGCATACCATATGCCCTCTAGCCACTGTGTGCATGCACCACTTTGTGCCTTGGGCTTTACATGGGTGCAGGGGAATTAAACCTGGCTTGTTAGGCTTTGTAGGCAAGTGGCTTAACCTCCTGAGGTGGCATCCAACCTTTTTTTGTTTTTCTTTTTTGCGATAGGGTCTCTACTTTAGCCCAGGCTGACCTGGAATTCACTGTGTACTCTGAGTGGCCTCAAACTCAGTGTTTCTTGTGCTGGGAATAAAGGTGTGCACCATTTAAAAATTTTTACTTATTTATTTATTTATGTGAGAGAAAGAGGTAGAGAGAGAATGGGTGTGCCAGGACCTCTAGCCACTGCATATGAACTCCAGATGCATGTGCCACCTTGTGCATCTGGCTTATATGGGTCCTGGGGGATCAAACCTGGGTCCTTTGGCTTTGCAGGCAAACATCTTAACCATTAAGCATTATTAAGCCCACCATTTTTTTTAAAATTCCAATTAAGATGAGCCTATAATCATAAGACCTTAGTGGCATATGTCTTAAGTACATTTTTTTTTGGTTTAATCAAAAGTCTTATGAAAAAGCTGGGCGTGGTGGCGCACGCCTTTAATCCCAGCACTCGGGAGGCAGAGGTAGGAGGATCGCCGTGAGTTCGAGGCCACCCTGAGAATGCAGAGTGAATTCCAGGTCAGCCTGAGCTAGAGTGAGACGCTACCTCAAAAAACCAAAAAAAAATAAATAAATAAAGTCTTACGAAAACTTTTTTAAAACTATATTTTAAGCCAGGGTCACATGTAGCCCAGGGGAGCCTCAAACTCAATGAAGATGACTTCTGGATCCTCCTGCCCTGCACCTCCTAAGTCTTGGGAGTAGACATGCATCACCATACCCAGTTGGACAGCTATTAGTTTGAAGGTTGAAAAATAGGCTTTTTTAAAACTAAATAATGTACCTATTACATGATTTAGCTAAAGTAATTAAAAATATTTAAAATCTTAAAAAATGTCCTTTTTATAATAAAATTTGGGTTTCTTTTTCTGCTTTACTTACTAAGCTTCTGTCGGGTTCCCTCCCCCCCCCCCATAGTAATTTTTCATTTTGGTTTTCAGAGGGTATGTTAGTAATTTTTATTCCTTAAGGCAAAAATCGAAAGGGAGGGGTATGCACCTGCCATGGTGACGCACACGCCTTTAATCCCAGCACCCTGGGAGCCAGAGGTAGGAGGTTTGCCATGAGTTCAAGGCCACCCTAAGATTACATAGATTACATCTAGATCAGTCTGGGCTAGAGGGAGATCCTGCCTTGTAAAACCAAATAAAGGGAGAGTATTACCTTCTAACATGCTTATTTGCAACTACAGGTGGGTATTTGCATGTTTTCCGCTCAAAGAATGTAAGAATTGCATTCCTCTGAGGATTTTCCTTTTCTTCCCTTAACGGTAGGGGGTCCCCCACTGCATAGAAACGGATGAAAATGATTTAGGTCTAACCACCTCTTGGAAGATTATCACTCTGTTTATCTCCTTCAGCATACTAGCTCCTCACAAAGTCTAATGAAATCTTCACCTTGAAAACTGTTCCTTTACTATATAAGTAGAATTAGTGAAGCTTTTATTTTCAACCTGGTCTTTTCAAGAGTTCATCTCAGTAATGGAGGTTTCAAAAAATACAGTAAATGCTGAGGTCTTTCTTAAATGCTTCTTTTGGGGAAGAAGATATAGAATGAGGTCAGTAGCGCTGCTAATTTCCAAGGCTTCTCTCTTTCAACTCAATATTTAGATACCTTGATACTTAATATGTGGACTTCCCTACCAAAGAAGTCAGATTGACTTGAAAACATTTTAAATAAAATCCCTTTCCCCTTTTTCAGTAAAATGGTAAAGCGTGCCTAATAATTGTCTTCGAAAAAAAGTTTTCTTGAACTGTCTTTGTACTTGATCAGTAAAAGTGCTTTGACTCTGGTTTGAGACAAATAAGCAGGTAATCCTTTGGCAGAATTGATTTTTCTAGACTGGTAGCACCAGTGACAAATCCAGCTGTATTCTGTTACGCACCTACATTATGTTAGCCAAGAAAATATCCTGTCTCCCTAAAAAAAAGAGAGAAAAGTATGTTTTGGGTTTTCGAGGTAGTGTCTCACTCTAGCTCAAGGTGGCCTTGAATTCCTGGCGATCCTCCTACCTCTGAATACTGGGATTAAAGGCGTGCGCCACCACACCCAGTTACATGTGCCATTTTTTAAGAAGCAAATAGAGAAAAGGGAAGATGTTACCAGATAGGAGTTACCAAGCATTACTGTGGGAAACGTTTCGGTGTGGTGGTAATTTTAATGTTGCATGTGTAAATCAAAATGGAAGGATATATACTAGAAAACCTAATTCAAACCCAAAGTATAGTGTGCTGTGAAGAGCTCAACATTTTTACTTAAACTGCCATTTAACATTGTAGAAATAATTCACTTTGAGAAAACTTGCAGTTAAATAGGAATAGTGTGTCCCATGACTTTGTTGTTGAGATGAGAATCGGGCAAATCACTTTGACTCTCTTCAGAGTTCTCTTCACTCAAGGGTCTGAATGGGATGATCCAAGGTGTTCGTACACTTGTGTGTGTGCATGTACTCTTGTATAGCCATGGACAGAGGGATTCATGCCAGCAGTTAAGATTCTCAGGTGCTTCGTTCAAAATACCAAAACCTACTTGGTATAAGGCAAAGAATGCTTCCCTTCCTCGTATGAGGCCTGGGAGAAGCAGCAGTGAAACTGTGCGCCTGACATAATGCTTGGCAACTGTAGAATAAGGGTTCCTCACAAGGGTCCTCTTAGGATATACTCATCTTCAGTACTTTCCAGAGATATATTGACATGTCTTCATCACATGTGATTTGGTATAAAGTACAAAGAACTTGGGTGACATTGAAGGTACCCTACAGTGCCTTCCAGAAGCAGTAAACAGAATGTCTTTTTAGTAAAATGTTTCAGTAGATTTTTTTTAATACTAAGTATCGGCTCTGAGGTATTTTGTTTAGTTGGAAAGTATGAGGTATATGAAGTAGAAATGGTGACAATAAAGGACTGTGAATGGGAAAGCAGGTATTTCTTGTTTGGTGTAAAGTGGAGAATAACTAGCATCTTGATCAAAAGTAAAAAGTTGCTCGTCCTTTATAATAAGCAATACTTCCCCCAGGGAGGGGTCCCCCCCCCCATGAGACCTGAGTTGTAAGAAGTGAGTCAAGAAGAAGTTTGGGAGCTCTAGATAGGGCGTGGTGACATACACCTGTAATCCCAGCACTTAAAAGGTGGGGTTAAAGGCCAGGCTGTCACAAAATAATAAACAGGTTGAAGGATTGTTAGGCCTGACTGAGAATGGAAAACGTCAGGATGTCTTAGTGTCTAAGGAAGAGAAGACTGTGTGTACTTCACTACTGATCCTACTCTTAAGTATGCCCAAGAGTGCATCCTGGTCACTGTATCTGTGTGTGTGATTTACAGGAGTGGGGAACAAACCATTTAATAGTTGTAAGAACTTGCAATGGGTAACTTTTTTTAAACTCTTTTAAGGAAGCAAGCAGTTTATCATTAAACAAACTCACAGTGCCTCAGGAGTGGGACAGTAGAAGCTTTCTAGTTGGTTGACTGAAAAGTGGTTCAAATATGTGATCATGCTTAGCTTTAAACATTCTTTATTCATAGATGTGTATGTTCAGTGGCCTAATTTTCATAAGGGGTTGAGACTTGAGTATTGATAGACCCACAGTGTGGAAATAATTTCATTGTATACTCAATCTTTCTGAATGTATCCTCTATAAAATGAGGGATTTGACATGAGAAATATCTGATAGGCTCTCAGTTCAAAATGCTAGATGACGTAATTTTTCCCTAATCTTTTAGTTCATAACTATTTCATTAACCTAACATGTAACTATAAGGACATAACTGGGGCCATTTTAAAAACAGATGGTAGGCTCTTGGTAAGCATGCAATTGTTTTTAAGAAACTAACGTATGTTACTGAGAGTGGTTAGAAAGCCTGGCCTCAAGCATGGAGGCCACATTGTAGGCATCAGCCTTTTCCTTAGAGAAGTGAGCACAACCATTCTTACTAAGTGAAATCAATAAATACGGCAAATGAAGTGACATTTCTGTAAGAATTGTTGACACTTTCAATCATTTCATTAGAACATTGGTTGTGGGGGCAGAAAGCCTTGCTACATGTTAAAACCTTTTCCAAGTTTTCCCAAGAGATGATATTAGGTCAAATTGTGAAGGGCCTACTGTGATGTCATAATAAGTTTGATGGCTTTAAGCATCATGAAGTACACTATACAGAGGTAATGACATCAAATCTTGCCTGTGGAAAGTAGGTTGGTAGAAAAGTAAATAAAGAAAATCAGAATGGCTGAGGTTATTGCTTAGTTGGTAAGAGTTTTTGCCTAGCTAGCACTGCATAACTAGGCATGTGGTACATACCTGTAATCCCATCACTCAGTGGAGGCAAGAAGTTTCAAGGTTATCCTCCAGTACATTGAGAGTTCAAAGCTAACATGAGGCATATGAGACTCTTATTCCAAGAAAAAAAATCACCTTTAGTCACAGTGCTTGGGAGGCTGAGGTAGGTGTTTTGCTGTGAGTTGTGGGAGGCCAGCCTGGGCTAGAGTGAGATGCTGCCTCGAAAAAAAAAGAAACTTAGTGTATTTATTATTATTTTTTCCTTGCACCGACAAAATATCCCCTAAAAGCAATTTAAGGAAGTGTGGGTTTGTCACCCATTTGAGGTTATGGAGGCAGGAGGTTGAGGCAGCTTGTCAGTTGTGTCTGCGGCCAGTCCGCAGTAGAGAAGGAACTGCTGGCTGCTCACTCACTTTCTCCTATTACTCATACACTAATGTTATTTTTATAGAACTGGGTTGGACTTCTGTACATTGTTAACCTATGCAAGACAAAACTCTTCCTCATGAGTATAATAATTTCATGTCTGATAGGTGGTTCCAGCTCTAGCACATTAAGGGAACTGAGTCGAGGAAATGTGCCTTATAACCATTGCAGTCTTTGAGTTCTGTCTTATGTTGTGTTGTAGTCTAGATGACCTTCAGCATATTCATGCTGATATTCGAGTGGGGGGCACAGATTTTTAAGAGTCAAGATTAAGGTTCTGATGTTACATAAGTTAAATAAACTTACAGTTCATTGAAATTATAGTAAGCTGCTTAAGTTCTGTAGAATTTCTGGAGTTGCCACTGTGGCTTTCATAGTAACCACTTAGCTCTTGCTTTACATAGGATATTTTTTAAGGTTGAGGATAAATAGGGTTAAGTGTGTGTGTTGGGTGTGTAGGGCATGAGGTCTTTCTCAGTCATGCCCCACTTTATTTTCTGAGATGAGGACTCACTGAACCTGGAGATAGATCACCAACTAGTTTGGCTAGCCAGTAAGCCTCTCAGAGGTCCTCCTTGTCCAGTACTGGGATTACAGACAGCCTTGTACCACCACACCAAGTTTTTTATGTGGATGCTTGGGATCTGAACTCCAGACCTTAGGCTTGCGGGACACTTTAGCTAGTGAGCCATTCTTCCAGCCCCTGCTGTCATTTCAGGATATTCAAAACCAGAGCTTACCCTCCTAAAACTGCCTTTGTTAATTTTCTCACCACCAACTTTTTTTTTTTTTTTTTTTTTTTTTTTTGAGAGCGACAGACAGAGGGAAAGAGGCAGAGAGAGAGAGAGAGAGGAAATGGGCGCGCCAGGGCTTCCAGCCACTGCAAACTGAACTCCAGATGTGTGCGCCCCCTTGTGCATCTGGCTAACGTGGGTCCTGGGGAATCGAGCCTCGAACCGGGGTCCTTAGGCTTCACAGGCAAGCGCTTAACCGCTAAGCCATCTCTCCAGCCCACCACCAACTTTTAACTGCTTACCATGTCACTACTTCCTAACCTAACTCATTCATGCCAATAATTAATTCATACTATATACTCTCCTGGGCAATACTAAGGGTTACAGTGAAGAAAAGTTCATGTTGCCAGGTAGGAAAGTGATACTGTAAAGATCAATTTGATGTTATATTTTTCTTTTTAGTTTTTTTTAATTTTTTTGTTATTTTTATTTATTTGAGAGTGACAGACAGAAAGAGGCAGATAGAGAGAGGGAGAGAGAATGGGCGCGACAGGGCCTTCAGCCACTGCAAACGAATTCCAGATGTATGTGCCCCCTTGTGCATCTGGCTAACATGGGTCCTGGGGAGTCGAGCCTCGAACTGGGGTCCTTAGGCTTTATAGGCAAGCGCTTAACCGCTAAGCTATCTCTCCAGCCCTTTTTTAAGTTTTTTTGAGGTAGGGTCTCTCTCTGGTCCAGGCTGACCTGGAATTCACCATGTATTCTCAAGGTGACCTCGAACTCACAGCGATCCTCCTACCTCTGCCTCCCAAGTGCTGGGATTAAAGGTGTGCACCACCACGCCCGGCTGATGTTATTTTTTTTAAGGTTGGGTCTCACTCTAGTCAAGGCTGACCTGGAACTCCCTCTGTAGTCCCAGGCCCACCTCCATCCTCCTGCCTTTGCCTCCGGAGTGCGGGGATTAAAGACATACACCATCATGCACAATCCACATGTTTGATATAATTTTAATGGACAGAAAATTAAAAGTTCTTTAATGACTGCTGCTGTTGGTCATTCACTTAACTTTTTGTCATTACCCAGAAATTATTGCATACATTTCTTAATGTACTTTCATAATGCCCATTTGTTCCATTTTTGCCAAAAAATCCCTTATCTAGTTGGTCTTCATACTGTCCTGGTTCAAGCCGTTGCTGATTCTCTTCCTTATTTACTAACCCTAACCCTACCTACTCTTCCCACCTAGTCATTTTTGCAGCCATTAACATTGCATTTGTGGCATTTAGTTTGTAGGTATATGTTAATATTTTTAGTTGGCACAAATTTGATTTTGTCCTGGGAGGAATATTTTACTGGGACACTGTAACCCAGTATTTCCCATTGTACTAGGCATACTTGTTGCAATGGGTGGTGGTTTTTGTTCTCCTCTTGTCTACTCAGTAATTTCCATTGTCAAAAAAAGTTTAGAGATAACTTTAGGAAAAAATAGTTTGTGTTAATTAACAAGCAGAGAGGTCTCCCAAAGGATAAAGGTTTTTAAAAAGCATCCAACAAATACAAGATGCCCGATCAATACTTCCCATCGCCCAAGAGTTCTTTTATTATTATTAATTGTCTTTGGTTTTTCAAAAGTAGGGTCTCACTGTAGCCCAGGCTGACTTGGAATTCACTATGTAATCTCAGGCTGGCCTCCAAGTCACAGCAATCCTTCTACCTGCAAAGTGCTGGAACTGAAGACATGTGCCACCACACCTAGCTAGAACCATTTTTTTAGTGAAAGTTAACTCCAAACAAGTTTTGGGAGCTGGAGAAGATAGATCAGCAATACAGGTGTTTGCTTGCAAAGCCTGCTGGTCTCCAACCCTATTTTGTGTGTAAGAAGTGTTATTACAAGGGAACCCCAGTAATTAGCTGAATGTTTCTCATTAATTACAACTACCTTTCCAACAAATGTAAGGGATTTTTTGCTTTTTGAAGCCTAGTAAATACATTGTCCAGAGTTTATAATAACATATACCTAGACCACATTCAGTCCAAGCCTGGCAAAAGCCACCCAAGTGTGGTTCTATAGATTGAGAACAGTATACATGCAGGCTTTCTTACACTTAGAAAAGGCAGGTTCTGAATTCACTTTGATTAGTGCTTTTTAGTACTGGGAAAGATTTGGAAGTAGTATGATGTCTCAAAAGTGGTGTGTTTTTGAATGATGGTTTTTCCTTCCACTTTACCTTTGTTCCCATCCGATAGAAGGGGTTATTATAAACTGTTTCTTTAATTGTATCAAGGATTAAACCTGAAGGGAATTCTTGAGTATTTCTAAAAAGTAGTTTGCATTATTTTTTTGTCGGGGGCGGGGGGGGTGGTGTTGACTATGCAGTTTCAATTGTCTATATTTAATGTTTATTCTTGCCTGCTGTTTTACAAGCCTGTCAGAGAAAAGTAAATATCAAAAGCTGTAGCTCATAAGTCTGGACAGCCTAAAAGCAAAAAAAAAAAAAAGTAAGCAAGAAAGAACTGTGGAAAAGACTTCCGACACGTTTTTAAAGAATTCGATACAGTATAGTGCCACTAAAGAATTTGTACAAAATATGTGCATGTGCAAATTAAGCACACTATATAAAGGCCCGGTGAGGAGGCTGGGAGTGTAGTAACTCAGTAAAATGCTTGCCTAGCTTGTGTGAGGCCCTTGGATTGGGTCCCCAGCACTTCCAAGGTGGGGAGATAGGAGGCTCAGAAATAATACGATGGGGGGGGGGGTCATTCATTGGTAATGCTTTCTTGCCACGTGGGAAAAAAAGGAATGAAAAATTCGAGGCCATCCTTTGCTACATAGCTTTCTGCTGGCCTGGGTGGGATACATATGACCTCCTCAAAATGAAGATAAATGTCAGGTGTGTGTGGTTAGCACAAGATCTAGACCAGCCTTGTCTATATGTAGTGAGAAATTTGTCTTCAAGACACACAAAATACTAAATAAAAGATGTTTCAGACAGACTTACACAAAGCTTTGTGATAGCAATAATTGGGGAGTGGGGCCTTGGTTTATGAGAAACTTGACCTCAGGCCAAGGTCAATGCTAACTGCAAAATGAAAGCAAGCACTGGAGTGTAGGAATAATTGTAGCAAATGCTATTACTAGATAGTGATTCCTCCCCCTCTCTGGTAATTAATTTTTAAAACCATGTTGGTTATCTTTAGCATTATCTTGTGCTTGGGGGGTTTTGTTTGTTTGAGGGGCTTTTTGTTACTTTTTGCAAGCTCTCATTCTGTAGCCAGGGTTGACCTCAAACTAGTTGGGGGGGGGGCTGTATTACACGTGTGAGTCACTAGGAATGGCTGCAGTGATTTCCTATCGTTTTGCTCAAATTAGTGACTCAGAAACAGTTTGCAGGTCTGATTTAATTTGGTGGTTCTTAGTTCTGCATTTAGCCCTTTCACCTAATCACCCCCCCCCCCAAAAAAAAACCACAGCAGTATGGAATATAGTGGATATTCTATCAGCATTAAAGTGTGTGCAGATGTCTTGCCTAATTTTTAGCATAAACTAGAGAGCAACTACTTTTTACAAGAATTACAATATTTTGGGATGCCACTAATATTTCTCAACTTGGGGTTGATTTGTCAAATTTCTTTTGTTGTTGTTGGTTTTAAGATGTTAGAAGATTGCCATCTTGCTTATTGTTGGGAACTGCATTTTAGTTAAGTGATACGTCAGAAAACTTTCTGTTCCTTAATCTTTACCCTTCCTCAAGCCTTACCTTTGAAGTTTAGCAACTGTATTTCTATATGAGACCTTCCTCATAGAACACTTAAAAATCTTATTCCAAGAGGCCAGGCATTGCATACAAAAGTAAGTTTGAAATCAATAACAGCAAATACTAAATTAAGTTCTTAACACCCTCTATGGAGCACTTTTCTAACTGGCTGATTGGAAGCAACTAAAGAGGTTGTGACTGGGGAAAACTGGAAGCTGCTCCAGTCACTTGAGAGGAAGCAACTCATGTTAAAGTTGGCCCCTCTTGCAACACGTTGAGGGCTTTGCTTTTTATTTCAAATTTTAGAGGATTTGGAATGATCAGAAGTTCCATTGCTCTTTAAAGTGAAAGAGTTCCACAAGACTATAATTTTAGTTGTTTTGCTTGAAAGTTGAGATTATTTCCTATTAAGGGGCATATCTTTTTTTTCTTGAGGTAGGGTCTCAAGCTAGCCCAGGCTGACCTCAGACTCACAGCAGTCCTCTCCTGCCTCACCCTCCTGAGTGCTGGGGTGCTGGGATTTAAAAATGTGCAGCCACTTGGAGTATTTTTTAAGTTTTATAATTGGGGGGAATTGAATTTTAGAGAAGCACTGAGTTCTAGAGTTGAAGGGACTTTCAGCCTTTTTTAAAAAAATTATTTTGAGAGAGAAAGGGGCTGATAAAAGAATGGTTGCAACAGGGCCCCCAGCCACTGCAAAAGAATGTTGAATGCCCTGTCACCCAAGTATTTCCTTGAAATGGAGTCTATGTCTTTCTCTCCTCCCCTCTCCCAGTTTTCATGAGCCCCAGCAATTCTCACAGTCTCCTCTCCACATGTGGTCATACCCGGCTGCTTATGTGTGTGCTAGGGAATCGAATTCAGCCCCTCATGCTTGACTGGCAAGTGCTCTTAACCACTGAGCCATCTTCTCAGCCCATCTTATGTTTTGAAACAGTCTCCATAGCTGAGAGGCTGGCCTTGGAGACAAGACAGCCCTCCTGCCTCTGCCTTTGTAGTGCTAGGGTTACAGGCATGATTTTCAGTACCCAGTTTAAGAGTTTGTTTTGTCTGATGTCATTTTATGTACAGGTATCTTCTTGGGAATAGATTGAATTGAATACTATGACCAGTTGCTGAAATATTCTCTTTTTTTTAATATATATATTTTTATTGACAACTTCTATACTTGCAGATAACAAAACTTTTTTTTTTTTTTTTTTTGAGGTATGGTCTCCCTCTAGCCCAGGCTGCCCTTGAACTCATGGCTGTCCTTCTACCTCTGTCTCCCAAGTGCTGGCATTTAAGGCCTGCATCATAATACCTGGCCCTGAAATACTCCTTAAGACAATGAGAACCTTCCCTCCAAATCTCATTTTTCAAGTAACTTCAGATTTGGGAAAGGTAATAGGAAGAATTTCTCACATCTTTCACCTGATTTCTACAAATGGATATAATAACCAAAGCTAGAAATTGAATTTTTAAAATGACAGATTAGGTAACCTATCTCTTAAATCTCACAGATTGAACTACCGTGTTTCTTGGATGACTGCATTCCAGATCACACATTTCATTCATTCTCTTTTACTGTGTGTGGATCAGTTATTCCATCTGCTCTTCATGATTTGGGCGCTGTTTATTCCCAGTTTTTTGAGTTGTCCCCTTGACTTAAGACAATTGTAATTCCTTGTTAAATTCATGTTGTGGTTTGGGGCAGGAATTCCTATATATGATACTGTATCTTCAGTGACTCGCATTGGGAAGCACATGATGGTGTCATTTAACCAGTAATGCTTTTCGTTTTTCAGTTTAAACAGGGCTTAAAAAAAAACAAAAAAACTTGGGTGTGGTAGCAATGCCTGTGATCCCCACATGAGACTGGAGAGTTGGCGACCATTTTGTGTAGCATAGTGCATCCCTAGGGTTAGGGAGATAGCTCAGTGGTTAGGAGCACTTGATGCTTAAGCGTGGTGGCCTCTTGAGCTAGAAGCCTCCACACACGCATATGAGTTACACCCATCTACACAAATACATCACACATAACGCTTGACACATACGCGTTGCAAAACTATGTAACTTTTTAAGGTAGACACCTTTAATAATTTGTCAGAAGTTGATTATCTGATGCTCTTTATTTCATCTCCTAGGTGCTGAGGTTACAGGCACTGCACGCTTTTTCTTACAAAGTTGGATAGTTCGTACAGAAAAAAATTCCAGAGTATGACACCTTGTCACTTGCTTTGTGCCAGACTCTTGTCAATGTTTTCTAAACTGTAGATTTGACTCACTTAATCCTTGGAGCACCCCTGGGTATTAGGCAACTGTTGACAACCCTCCTTAACAAACCAAAACTCTTGCAGCCCAAGGATACTGCTAAATTTTGTCCAGGTAACAACAAACAGTAAGCAGTGAACTTGCTGGAGTTGACCTTGCAGTGTGTGCTTTCCTTATGTAATTCAGTGCCCACCGCTGCCTGCCCTGTTTTCAAATTAAGGTTCTCATTAGTTTGTACATTGTAGGAGAACAAAATCTAGAAGAGCACATTCTGTATTTTCCAGATTCTCTCTAAGTTTCATTGTGCATTTTGAAAGTAGCTCATGATTTTTTCTCCTTCCCCTTTCTATTCTGCTCACTGATTGCTGTGCTGATGCTTTCTCATACGCTACTCCCTTTTATCCAATTGACATTCTGCCTTTCTTTCTCTTCCAACATTTCCTTCTTGGATTTGGCTTTTTACATTGTTCCATTGTTTTTTGGTTAGTTTGACAAGTTAACTTTTACTTAGTTGCCTCTTACGTTAATTAGCTTAGTGTAGTGCACTCAGTATTTTGCCTTAGATTTGAAAAGAGACCATATCTGACTTTTGAATCTCCTATCAAAAACCCAAGTAATCCTCTTGGGTTCTTCTTAGACCTCTAAAAAGAAGAGGGTAGTCACTGTCTGATGAGGTAACTGTTGCTGGATTGTTAGACTGTTCTTAAGTTTTCTCACTAAACAGAAGCTCTCCTCTTGGTAAATTTAACTAGCTCTCTTAGAGCAGGTGAGGGAGAGAGGATCTCATGTAGCCTAGGTTGCCTTGCCCCTCAAGATCCTTGCGGTGCTGGGATCATAGGTACACACTGCCAGACGCAGCTGTAAATATAACTAGTCAATAGCTGTTGGAGCCGCGCATGTCCTGTTACTCCTTCTTGCTTGCATGCTGCCCTGCATGTTCCCTAGTTTGTCAGTGCCTGTGCTGATTGATAGTCTTTATGAAACTATATTCTAGGCTTAGTCTCATCAGTAGTAATGTAGTGCTGAAAGTTTGTCCTCAACATACACGCACGCACGCACGTACATATGTACGTACGTACATGCACAAAATGTATGAGCCGGGCGTGGTGGCGCACACCTTTAATCTCAGCACTTGGGAGGCAGAAGTAGGAGGATCACCAAGAATTCAAGGCCACGCTGAGAATACATAGTGAATTCCTGGTCAGCTTGAGCTACAGTGAAACCCTACCTCGAAAAACCAAAAAAAAAAAAAAAAAAAAAAAAAGGCCATGTGAGTGTAGTATATGCTTATGTTAGTGCAAGGTACTTGTAAGCTAGGGCCAGAGATAGGTGTCAGGTGTCATCCTCTATCTTGTTCCTTATGTCCTTGAGGCAGGGTCTCAGTGAACCTACAGATTGTGTCATTTTTCTGATTGGTCAATCTGTACAGTAAGCCCTAGTGATCTTCCTGTCACTGGTTCTCTGGCCCCTGCTGGGATTACAGGCATGAATCACCACACCCAGTTTTTTACATTGATGCTAGATTTCAAAATGAGGTCCTCACGTTTGCCTGGCAAGTGCTCTTCCCCCCTTAGCTGTCTCCCTAGCTCTTGTCCTTAACTTTGACTCTTTCTTTTGTTGATATATCTTGGAACCACAGTACCCCTTTCAGTAGACACAGTACTGTATTGAGGCAGAGGAAGCATGGCCTGATACTAGGAGAGTATTCAGATTGCCTTCCTGGGAGTTGCACCTTCAGAGTATCTGGGGTTTTGAGCACATGACATACTTGAGTCACATTGACTTTTATTAAATAAGGATATTATGGTTTGTATCTTATAGATAGGATCAAAGAAAGACTAAATAGTCCATAGAAAACCTAATAGCAAAAGTATGGTGGTGTTTACTGTAAGTTAAAATCAATTTCTGTATAATACGCCATATAAATTTTGTTAACTTAAAGCCTCGTTTTCTTGTGATTCCATGGCTTGGACTTGTGATATTTCTCAATTTTTTTTTTTTTTTTTAACAAGCCCGGGGATGTGGAGAGATGGCTCAGCAGTTAAGGCACTACCTGTAAAAACTAACTCCTGGGTTCGATTTCCCGAGTACCCACATGCAGCCAAGGTGTGCGAAGTGGCACATGCATCTACAGGCCCTGGGAGCCCTATTCTGTCTCTGCTTGTAATTATTTATGTAAATCGATGAATTAGACTTCCAAAATTAGATACTGGTCTTCCTTGTAAAAATTGATTGGGCCTGGCCATGGTGGTGCATACCTTTAATCCCAGCACTCGGGAGGCAGGGGTAGGAGGGATTGCCATGAGTTCAAGGCTATCCTGAGACTGTATAGTGAATTCCAGGTTAGCATGAGCTACAGTGAGACCCTACCTTGAAAAGTCAAAAAAAAAAAAGGAAACATACGTGTGTGTGTGTGTGTGTGTGTGTGTGTATGTATACTGGGAACTCAACTCATTAAAATAGACTTCACTTTAATTTCCAGAATATAACACTAGCAGGAAGGGGAGGTGGTGAAATTTTTTTTAATGTTTACCCAATTCTGCTACTGCTATTATTTCCCCACCCCAATACATTTACCATACCTTTTGTGCTAAAGCAACCTGTAGAGAGATTTTTTTTTTAGCTTTGTGTACACTAAGGCTCTCATAAGCTTCTTGTTAATAGTTGTAAATGAAAAGGATGAAATTTTAATTTTATTAATAGTGATTTATATGTGTCTTTGTAAGGAGATTAAAGATACACTGTTTAAATCTAAATCTTAGTCGTGATTTACTATTTCTATTTTTTGAGGCCGGATCTCATGGAGCCCAGACTAGCTCAAACTTAAGCAGTCCACCAGCCTCAGCCCTCTGAGGTGCTAGGATTTCAGGCCTGGTGGCTGATTTATTTGGACAATTAAACTTTCATTTTAGCCAGGCATGGTGGCACACACCTTTAATTCTAGCACTTGGAAGGCAGGAGGGAAGAGGATTGCTGTGAGTTCAAGGCCACCCTGAGACTACCCTACATCTAAAAAAAAACTTTGTTTTGAAATGTTGACCTTTTATGAAGTGCTATTTCAGTTGTATTCTTGTAAGTTAAGGTAATCTTGTTCTACTTTTTTGAGTATGGACTGTGGTTGTATCTGTTGGTATCTGTTGTTGGTTTCTTCCTCAGTCATTTCTCCAATCCCAAAGAGTTCATCTCTACAATTCTTACTCCTTCTTTAAAAATATTTTTGTCTTTATTTGAGAGAGAAAGCAGAGAAAAAGAGAATGGGTGTGCCAGGGCCTCCAGCCACTGCAAATGAACTCCAGGTGCATGCACTACCTTGTTCATATGGCTTAGTGGGTACTGGGGAATTGAACCGAGGTCCTTTGGCTTTGCAGGCAAGCACCTTAACCGCTAAGCCATCTCTCCAGCCCTCCTTTTTTTGGATTTTTGAGGTAGCGTCTTTCTGTAGCCCAGCCTGACCTGAATTTGTTATGTAGTCTCAGGCTGGCCTCGAACTCTCAGCAGTCTGCCTCCCAAGTGTTGAGATTAAAGGCATGCCCCACCACGCCCAGCTCTACAACCCTACTTTTTTTTGTCCTTACGTCACATACATTAAATGAAAGGCATTCTAGGAAAATGCTCTTAAAGGGGAAATATTATATACCTCACAGTCATTAAAATCAGCCTGTAAACAGATGAACACTGTTGTGTCATCCTTCAGTAGTAAATGAAACACTAACTTCCAATTTCAAATATCGCTGCCTGAAGCACTCTGCCGTCTTTTAAATTGCAAGTTCATAGATCATGGACCATGGAGTTGTATTCTCGTTCTATTACAGGCAGTGACTTGGTATTAAAGTTTTATAACTTAGGTTATGGTATGTGCTTAAGAAATACACTGAACTTTGTTTTATAAATGTCTTATCGCATCTGTTTCTTCTCTTCCTAAGTCTCTCTTGGAAAAATTCTTGATCCCCAATGCTTCACAAGCAGAGAGCAAAGTCTTCTATTTGAAAATGAAGGGAGACTACTACCGTTACTTGGCTGAGGTTGCTGCTGGTGATGACAAGAAAGGTATGCTGGGTTTTCAAACCTGTTGGTTGAACTTTCAGAAAATAACATAGTGCTAGTACTGGCGGTCACCTTCTAAAGTGTAAGCCGTTTTTGGTTTTTCTTTGATGCAAGGTCTAACCTGGAATTCATGCTGTAGCCCAGGTTACCTGACTCCTGGTAACTATCCTGCCTCTACCTCTTGTGTGTTGGCATTAAAGGTGTAAGACAACACACCTAGCTGATAGTTTTTGAAATATTTTTTATTACTTATTTGTAAGGAGAGAGAGGATGGCCATGTCAGGACCTCTTGTCACTGCCAACAAACTCTTCTTAAATGCATGTGTCACTTTGTGCCTATAGCTCCACGTAGGTACTGGGGAATTGAACACAGGCCATCGGGATTGGAAGCAAGAAACTTTTAACTGCTGAGGCATCTGTTCAGTTCAACACCCAGCTTTCATCTCCCACCCCCTTGCTTTACTATGTAATATTTGTATTCTAAAATGTATGCTTTCTGAAAAGCCAGTTTTGTATATGAGAATGTTTACGTGCAATTTTAAGAAGTGGCCACAGTATAACTGGGGAGTGATATAAGTCAGTTATTAGAACTATCATAATGGCAAGATAATAAGGTTTTTGTTTCACCAGTAATAAGTGGGGGAAGTATGATCCAGAAAAGGCCTTTCTTTTTTTAAACTAGAGTCTTAATTTGGTTAAGGTTGTTAGAGCCTATATTTCAGAGGACATGGGTTTTAACTGAGAGGTTTGGCTTGGGAAATGAAGATGAATCACAGCTTGTCAGTACATTGTGGTGTGTTTATTACTCAGGGATTGTGGATCAGTCACAACAAGCATACCAAGAAGCTTTTGAAATCAGCAAAAAGGAAATGCAGCCAACACATCCTATCAGATTGGGCCTGGCCCTTAACTTCTCTGTGTTCTATTATGAGATTCTGAACTCACCAGAGAAAGCCTGCTCTCTTGCAAAGACAGTATGTATCTTAACCTGTTGTGTGGAAATTTAGTGACTTTCATTAACTGAGCACTAAAATGTACTTTTTTAAAAATACTATAGGCTTTCGATGAAGCCATTGCTGAACTTGATACATTAAGTGAAGAATCATACAAAGACAGCACACTAATAATGCAGTTACTGAGAGACAACTTGACAGTAAGTACCTACCAGCATCATGAATGATTGATGGGGTTCGAGACACTTTGTATCACTGCAGGAATGTTTCTGGTTTGGTTTTTTTCAAGGTAGCATTTTGCTCTAGCACAGGCTAATATAGAATTCACTACGCAGTTTTAGGATGGCCTTGAACTCAACGGCAGTTCTCCAACCTCTTGCCTCCTGAATGCTGGAATTAAAGATGTGCCACCACCATGACCAGCTGGTCTCTTAAATTACTAAATATTATGTCCTGTCTGCTGTTAAAACCACATGAAGAAAATTTATCTTCCAGAAATGTTTGGTTCAAGTACTAAAAATGTACACCTGGGTTGTTACAAGCCTATGGTGACAATTAAGAGTCTCAGGAATGCTTTGTGAGCTTTGGTTTTGACTTAGTAATGGCATAAACCACTTACTTTCCATTTCAACTTGTGAGTGTTTTCCTACTTGTCCCAAAACAATTATGCTTAGTAGCTAAAGTAAACTGAGGCTTGATGTGGTGGTGTACCCTGTAATCTCAGTGTCGTAATCTAAAGTTGGGGGCAGAGGGATCATGATGAACTAAAGGTTATTCTGAACTACACAGAGTGGCAGGCCAGTATGTGTATATTTAAAATCCTTTAAAAGTGGTTTTTTTGTTCATTAAGTTGCTTTCATATTTGTATAGGTATGAGGTGTTAATAATCTCAGAAAATTTCATACTCTGAAATAGACATGTTGGAAAATCTGTTTTAACTAGTTTATTCTTTAAAAAAAAATGACATTGTGAAAACTTGTAATGATCCTCCCTATACTCCAGATTTTAAAAAGAGCCCCAGTGCCATCATTTACTTAAAATTAACACTTTAACTAAAATTTAAGTTGTCTGTGCATTACTTTCTTATTGCTGTGAACAAATACCTGACCAGAAGCAACTTAAGGAAGGAAAGGGTTTCTTTGGGTGTACATTTCCAGGGCATATGCTTCCGTTGGGGTGGGGAAGACATAGCAGGTCAGCTCCTCACTTTTCAGCCAGAGGTAGGCAGGAAGAAAGAAACTAGACAGCAGAGCAAGGCTATTTAAGAGATATATAAGCCTTAAGGCCTACCCCCAGTGACTTACTCCCCAGCAAGGCCTCCACCTCCTAAAGCTTCCATAATTTATCAAACAGCACCACCAGCTAAGGACCAAGTGACAACACATGAGCCTATGAGGATATTGTGTTACTCAACCCACAATGAATAAAGCCCATTCGCTGCAGCTGGGGCTTATGTCTCTTTGGTTTCTTGGGTTGCCCCATTATTCTTAAATCACAATTTGAAGTCTTGGCTTTACTGTGTGTCAGGTAAAGAGGTAGAAATTAGAAATTGCAGTCCTAATGTGTTTTGTTAGCTTTCGGGCCATTTCCTCGGGGGAGACTTAGGCCATCCTTTTTACATATTTCCCTTTTGACTTCATTCTGGACCACTGTGAATTAAATAGCTAAAATTATTTCAGTAACTGCAGTTCTGAGGCTGTCTGCAAATTTGTGATAACTTTATTTTGAACCAAAAAAATAAGCTGTGGCAAAGAATGAAAGACTGTTGGAGATTGAAGCCAGGGCTTTACTCAGAGTTGGCAAGTGCTGTGCTACTGAGTTATAGCCTCACCCTAATAGGAAGAATCTGTCAACTGAAGGAAGCACTTCAATTTGTTAACTCATTTTTTTAATGCTTTCATTTTATTTGAGAGAGAGAGAGTACCATATACACATCAGGGTTTCTTGCTACTGCAAACGCCCAGATGAATGTGCGTGTTTAATCTGGCTTCACATGTATACAGGGGGATTAAACCCGGGCTGGCAGGCTTTGCAAGCAAATGCCTTTAACCAATGAGCCATTTCCCCTGTCCCATTAACTATTTTTAAAAAATACTTTTATTTATTTATGAGAGAGAGAGAATGGGCACGCCAAGGTCTCCAGCCACTCCAAATGAACTCCAGATGCATGCGCCCCCTTGTGCATCTGCCTTACGTGGGTCCTGGAGAGTCAAACTGGGATCCTTTGGCTTTGCAGGCAAACGCCTTAACCACTAAGCCATCTCTCCAGCCCCATTAACTAATTTTTAATAGTAAGAATATTAACTGGGCTGGGGATGTAGCTCAATAGAGTTCTTACCTAGCATGTCTGGGATTCTGGATTCAATACCACCAGCACCTAAAAATTTTGCCAAAATCTAACCTGAGATTCTGGTGTGCATAATTTATCAACACCTTACCCCTAGAAAGAGACCTATCCTAGAGCCGGGCGTGGTGGCGCACGCCTTTAATCCCAGCACTCGGGAGGCAGAGGTAGGAGGATTGCCGTGAGTTCGAGGCCACCCTGAGACTCCATAGTGAATTCCAGGTCAGCCTGGGCTAGAGTGAGACCCTACCTCGAAAAACCACAAAAAAAAAAAAAAAAAAAAGAAAGAAAGAAAGAGACCTATCCTGTATGAAGGTGTGAGAGGATTTGATCTTGGCTTAATTATAATCGTTATTTAACAAGAGCACGCAACAGGGTACAAAAGGTCAACATGACTTTGAAAGTGGTTTCCTTTCCAGGCCACAGGTAGATTTGATTAACAAGTAAGTACAACTTGTGGGTGATTAGGGGGAATAAATGCTATTTGTTAGCTGAGATTTCCCCTCCTTATTTTTAGTGTATAAAAAGTTTTGGGATGTTTTTTAATCAGTCCTTTTACATGTATCTTAATATTACTAGTGATCCAAATCCTTAAGAAATAATTTAACAGCGAAATAATTTCAAAATTTACTTTAACCTATTGAAAAAATAATATTAATGAAGAAATAATGGGATCCATAATTAACATACTATTAGAGTTTTGTTTTTACCTCTTAGGATTCTTGGTTCTGACCATACTATTTACTAAACATTCATTTTAAGTCATACCAGTAATAAAAGTAAGTTTTTCTGAGCTGAAATGTCAAGTACTGAGTTGACAACTCTGATGTAGTGTAGGAATTTCTTTGGAGTACGAGTTAGGTCTTAAGTGCTACCAGGGAGGAATAGCAGCCTTACTAGTCTTACCATGGGAAAATTAGGTAATTGTGATTTAGTTGTACTCAGCTAGTATCTCTCATTTTTGAAAAGCCTGCTACATGCTAGGACCTTGACATACAAGAGAAAAGTGTCTTCCCCCCATCTCTGAAGCATGCTGAAAAAAGTCTTTTCCTTCTTTTACCAGTTGTGGACATCAGATACCCAAGGAGATGAAGCGGAAGCAGGAGAAGGAGGGGAAAATTAACCAGCCTTCCAACTTTTGTCTGCCTCATTCTAAAATTTACACAGTAGACCATTTGTCATCCATGCTGTCCCACAAATAGTTTTTTGTTTACGATTTATGACAGGTTTATGTTACTTCTATTTGAATTTCTATATTTCCCATGTGGTTTTTATGTTTAATATTAGGGGAGTAGAGCCAGTTAACATTTAGGGAGTTACTCGTTTTCATCTTGAGGTGGCCAATATGGGGATGTGGAATTTTTATACACGTTATAAATGTTTGGCATAGTACTTTTGGTACATTGTGGCTTCACAGGGGCCAGTGTTAA